>JAWZSL010000015.1:0-2433750 GCA_034769285.1 Lutjanus argentimaculatus
TGGTCTATGGTGTCCTTTAATTCATCTGAACACCATTTACCTCTTTTATCCGACACATTCACTCCACACCGCTGACGAGCCACAGTCAACCACACATGCATACATTATCTCATGTAACCAAAATTCCATGATGGATTACCAATATTCGGATCAACATTCACCTCCGCCATCTGAAGTTTCTCCTTTTCAAAAGACCCTTCATATGGCCACATCCCATCTGTCCATTCACACATAAGGGAAGAGAATGGAAAGACAAAATTCCATCCTTTCTGTCTACCAATGATTCCCGCAGGCATTTGCGGAGAAAACATTTCCTTAAAATGTGATGTGGGGTTTGCAGGTGGTGTGTGTGAGCTAGAGTGTGTGGCTGTCTGTTCGTGTGTGTTATCAGTTAAATTTTTCTCTTCCACATTTGCACTGGTGTCTGTCACTGGTTGACAGTCACTCCGTGTCATAGCTTTTGGCAGTCTAATTGGTGTATCTCTAGACTCATCTTTACTACCTGCCTTGGACGGATTAGTACCCATATTGCACTTTACAACAATAAACACACATACAATTTCAGCAGCATACAGGACTCCGACTTCTTATTTTTTAAACATTAGCAGCAGTGCTGGTTTGAGACGTTTCGGTGAATCTTTGATTCCACCCAGTGTACACTTATAAACATCGGCGCCTAGACTCCAACCGGAGCCTTCCTGTTTCCAGACACAGGGTGGATGGTCCACCTTCTTGGCCCAAACGAAGTAGGCAATAACACTACCCCGAAAACGTCTTTTCTTATAGTTTGAACCTCAGGTGGGTCCCCCTGTGTCGAGCACAGCCCGAAGCTGACGCTTGAAACAACAATTACTGTGGCCCTGCGAGGAGTGGAAGACTCTCACTTATTGGCCGCCAGACTCCGGTAAAATTCAACCAGAGCCCTCGTGTTCCCAGACACAGAGCGGATGTTCCACCTTCTTGGCTCAAACGAAGTAGGCAATATCACTACCCCGAAAACAATCTTTTCTTATAGCTTGAACCTCAGATGGGTCCCACTGTGTCGAGCACAGCCCGAAGCTGATGCTTGAAACAAAACAGTTACCTGTGGCCCTGTGAGGAGTCAACCACCCCCTCGCACTTCACAGTCTTCCTCGAAAACCATGCACTCCACTTTTGTTATTTAAACCTTCACAACTTAATTGATTTTTAAAAACAGTTTTCATTAATTTTACCAACATGAACATTCACGTTTTAATCTTTGTATACTTATGGGCTTTTTACTTTTGCAGTTGTTAAAATTTAAAATTTACAAGTTCTTTCTGATCTCGTCAAACACCAACATGGTAAGGCATAAAATAAAGAGCAGCACTTACCATGTTGTTGTTTTGTTGAGATCCTGTTCGTGACGCCAGTTTGTTATGGATATATTCCAATACCCATATATCCAAAGGAACAAGTACTCAGGAGTCCAATATGTCTTACACTGAAATTGGTTTAATAATACTTGGCCAAGGAGAATGAAGGAATAACCAGTACACAGTTGGCATTGATGTTCCCTTCAATTCTGGCGTTTCTGTCCTCCGGGATAGTCTTTAAGCATTCACAGATAAAGTCATGATGAACCTATGCCCAAATAAGGTCAGACCCAACACATAAAGTTAGCCTATTGGTCTGAATATGCAAACACAGGAATTATGAATACACAAGTGCTGAGACTAGTGCTCAGCACCTCTGGCTCTACAGCTCAGGGTCAGTGTTAACCAAAACAGATTACAGTTTACGTCTTCTCCAGTCAGATAGACAAGACAAACACCTCCTCGACGCCAGCTGCCCTAGCAACACTATCAGGTTGTTCACTTGTTTATCTGAAAGGAGAAGACAGCTGCATCCACTGTCCTAGAGGAGAGACAGTAAGTTTGTCAAAGGTTAAAACCTTAATGGTATGGCTCGAAGGCCTTAGCATAACCACTAGAAGATGGAAAATTCCTTAACAACATCCAGTGCGGATTTATGTCAGTTTCCCACCAAGTGCATCTTTTTCTTGACTTTGCGTGCATATATTCCACCTCCAAATCCAAATATCCCTTCATGATGTTAAGTGCGACTGAAGTGAACAGCAGCATTTACCACATTTGGTTTGAAAAGTGGTGTTTGTGACATGTGGGGAAAGTTAGTCCAAACAATTTCAGAAATTTGATCTGTGTTTTATTGAGAACATTCTCCACCAGACATAAGCCTGTGGGAGATCATGCAATTAGTCATGTGTTTGTGTTAGTCTGTGTGTGTGTGTGTGTGTGTGTGTGTGTGTGTGTGTGTGTGTGTGTGTGTGTGTGTGTGTGTGATAGGGCTGGGCAATATATCAATATTATATTATATTATATCGTGTGAGTGACCTGAAGCTTGTCTGCAGCTTGCTCGCATACTACTGGACCCATCAGTCTGAAATCTGGACATTTATGTCTGCATGCTCAAGGACCTCTCATGGTCACGGTGATTCACAATTTTTGTAAAACTTCAGAAACCTTTATAAAACATATATATTATCTGTACCGCCTGCTAATTCCTCTTAACTGGCTGGTGGAGACCTCAAGTTATCAACAACTATTAGGCTAAAACAAGGCTTACCTACTTGCGGTGGTAGGAAGTAACTAGTTACATAAAGTTTAATTACAAAATAAAGATAATTGTAAACCATTAGAGTTACTGAGAAAAAATATGTAATTAAATTGTAATTACTAATCAAAATGTTGGTGATTACAAAGGGGTTACATATTTATGACTGTATGCTCAAGGACCTCTTCACAATTTTTGAAAAACCCTGAGAAACCCACATAAAACCTACCTGGCTGTGATCTGCACTCTACTGAGTGACCGCTCCTAGTTGCACATTTATTGACTTAGGAGCAATATATTAGAAATCTTCTGCTCTCATTGCTTTCAGTCAGTGTGTTGAACTGTGTTGTTACATCTCTATTATGCAGTAACACCCCAGCAGTGGCCTTTCTGTGGTTATTTTATGATATCTGTGAGTATTTTTGAACAGAAGTACAGTTTTAAGTGCTCCACAGGATCACACCCAATCATGCAGAGTAATTTCATTGTACATAAGTGCTTTTAAGTGGTTCATTTGAGATTTTTGTGCTACTGAGGACATCATCAATTGTTATTTACTTAGCAGGTCTTTCTAGCCCACTCACTAGTTAATATTGTTGAATTATGAGTGAAAGCTTTTGTGTTCATTGTTTAATTTACGTCAGAAATTATTCTGCTTTCACTCTTTGCTGTCACTCCCCCTCTCAGTTCATAACCTTTATTGGCTCGACCATTTGTTAGAAGCAATATTGTTAAAGCAGTTTTGATGTCAGTTTACACCTCCAACTAACTGTTTACATTTCAAAATCTTGTTGAGAAAGTAAATGAAAGTGATTCAAAAGTATTTTAACGTTCAGGTGTTTCTCTCTTTATCTCTTTCCCCAGAGTGGTATGGCGTTGACGTATGATCCCACCGCAATGCAGAATGGGTAGGTGGAATGATTTCTTATACGATTTACAAACTGTGTCTACAACTTCAGATGTCTGCAAACTTTACTTTTGATTCATATTCCTGGCTACATTGTAAACCACAAAAGTCCCAACTTCAATACCTGTTTATGAGGAGCAAACCTGCAAAGATGAGCACATGCATCAGCCAACCATCAGCGACGATGTGCATGCAAGCACTTGCATGCAAATGAGCAGACCACACACACACAACAGCTACAGGACCCACAGCCCATTAGCACACACTCTCTTTGTCTTACCCTGTCGTGCCCTCCGCCTCATTCACACATCTGACGGGTGCAGACGGAGCATTTATTTATGCACCTATGCATACAAGCTGTCAGACATGTAGGTTTTGATTGCGCACAGGGAAGTTGGGCGGTGTTGCAGTGCTGCTGTAAGACTTTCATCAGCCGAGGCTATCTGCAGTGCTCTCAGGCTGAATGCGGAGAGCCGAGTGTCTGCCTGTTTCAGGGGGGAAATTGGAGATCGGTCCTGTCTGCTAGGAATGCTGCTGGTGATGCGATCCCAGGAGATGCTTCCCTCCAGCTCTGTGTTTCTCTTCTCCTCCTTCTTGTCGGCACAGTCCTGGCTACTCTTTGTATCCCTGCTTCCCCTTTTACTTCTCTTCTTTAGTCCTGTTGTGCTCTATGTGTTTTACTTTCCTTTATCTTCCTCATATCACCTTTAAATCAGTCATCTTCTGCTTGTCTGGCCTTATCTGGAAAAAAAAGAAATCTGTAATATAGTTACTCCAATAAATCATAAAATGACTGTGATATGTCATCAGAAATTAAGGAAATGTTGAGTTGAAATACTCCTTTCACTGATAACAAAGCTACAGCTGCAGTGTCCATCTTTGAAATTTCTATTCTGTCCCATAATGTGTTATCGTTTGCCTGTTTCACTTTGAATTAGAGTTCAAATTAATGCCGAATGTTTGCTGAATGACTAAGTGTTTATGAATCATAAGAAATAATTAATAATCTTGCAGAAAGTGTAGATGTTTTATAACTGTTAAATTGAGCAATATGTTAGTCTGGCAGACAGTAAGGCAGGCAGTCACTGAACTCAAATTCCAGAGTGTGTATTTTCAGAGCAGGGGGCTTTTGTTTTCTGGAGAGGAGGCTTAGTTTTACATGACAGACAATTGACAGTTATAAACAGCTGATCAACTTACAGTGAAGGGCTCGTCATTTATTATCAAATTACAACGCTGTGCTCGTCTTGCACTCCTGCAGTGTTCCTGCAGCCTGCCTGAGCTTCCTTGAGTCTGGGGAGGAGGGGACGGGGAGAAACAACTCACTTCAACCATAGATCGTATATTATAGGATTGGATTTTAGATATTTAATATACTGTCCATGGCTTCATTTAGCTATTTGTACTGCAGTACTAATTTAGGATGCACAATTGTTATATATTGCCCCTTTAAACTGTTTTTGACTTTTCTTCTCTTCCTCCTCTACACATTTTGGTTTTGTCTTGTCCCTCACTTATTCTAATTCCTACTCTCCATTTACAAGCAGATGCTGTACTTTTGGTCATCTCAGGTGTCTCCCTGTATGTGTGCGTGTTCGTACATGTGTAAATGCATTCTCACACACGCGAGCATCTGTGCGCTAGCCATGCTTAAGCCCTCTCCAACCTCTCTTCCGAGGTCATCCGAGCTCCTTCCGGCAAAGCGTTAAATGACTGTGAAATGCTAATGCAGCTAATTAGAGAGGCGAAAAGCGGGGAGGGGAGGGGATTGAATAAAAAGGGAGGGCTGGATGGGGTCAAGAGGAGGGCAAAGGCAAAAATAAAGTCAGCCCAAGGAGAGGGGAAGGGTACGAATCAATTACAGGTTTTTGCGAGTCTCTCCAGGCTTGAGGACGGCTGGTTTTCAGGGTCTGATGCCAATCTGATGTTATTGGAAACATGTGTCCCAGTCAGCCAGACCGCTTTGGCTTATAGCCTGTCCTCTCTTTTATCAGGAAGACACGAAATTCACTTTCTCTGGTTCTCTTTTTCTCAATCTCCTCCCTCCTATCTGGTCTGTTTGCTGTCTTTTTTGCTTCTCCATCCTTCTCCCTCTTTCTCCCTGCCTCTGTTCCGACCTCTCCGCATTTTTATCTTTTCTCTGTCTCTTCTGCCCACACACATGGACATATATTTAAGCATGCTCCCCCACATTTCTCCACTGAAAAGTCACAGAGGTCGGCACTAAATCATTCGCTAATTTTTCAGGGCAAATTCCTGACAGTGCCGCTAGGTCACACCAGGGATTTTGCAGAGAGGTTTTAAATTCAATCCCGTAGTAATGTTCTGTTCGACAATTACATGTTTAGTGTATTGTTTAAACAGCCGTGCTGGAGTCCCTATTGACAACGTGCTGCTCAGGACTAATAGCCTCCATCAATAACCTTGGATCTGTCCTCTATCTACTATTTCGCTCTCTCAATACACATCACTTAATGAAAAATACGATAAACACAATCACAGAACCATATTGAATAACCCGGCTTCATTCGCTCATTTGTATTAATCAGTGACAGTAATACAGTATCTCTAATGCAAGTCATACATTAATTGTACAGTCAGAAAGATGGATCCATGCTGCTACATGATCGGTAGAAGAGTTTTTTTTCCTCTCATTGCTGATCATCTCTCAAACACGTTCCAGTTCTTATTCCAATTCAGAGCCATCCATATACCAGCTGTTCCAACTTTTCATGTGATGTGGAAGGTCGAAACATATCATCAGTGCCGAAAAACTACTTCGAAAGCTTGGTGCTTGTGGCAGTTTCATGTAGGAGCTATTTTGTTCCTAACAATCGCACATACCGCTCTGTTACAAGCACTAGACTCTGACCCATGAGTAGATGGCGGCGATAACAGCACATCCTCATAATCTACACGACAGAATAGATTGATTGCCAATGACTCCCAAAAGGACATCTATGACTGGTGGAAATTACCAGCAGTGACAAGCTTACTGGACCTTAACTACGTTACGTAAGTACACGTGACAATATACAGGTAGTTAATGTGGTAAAACAGTCTCAGTTTGGTTAGCTTAAAACTTTAAAAGGGACAATTCACTCTAAAATCAAAAAAAACATGTTTTTTCTCTGGCCTGTAGTGCTGTTTATCCATCTAAATAGTTTTGGTGTGAGTCCCTGCATTTGGCTTGTGGTGTTCAAAGCACCAAAAAGTACATCTGAAAAACTCAACAGCTGTCTCTGGTGAGAAATCATGAACCTGGTTACTCAAGATAATTACAGCGATCTATTACAGTAATTTTATTACAGTATTACTTTTTACAGTAGAATCTACCAGAACTACTTTCTTTCTACTAGAAAGAATTTAACTGGGTCATGATTTCTCTAAAGAGACATTGCTGTTAATTTTTCCTCATGTATTTGAGCACCAGAAGCTGAGTAGCATCTAGTTCCATTATACTCAAGAGAAGGCAAACATCTCCACAGCCGATACCTTCAAAACTTGACAACAAAACAACAGCTCAAAACAATGTAGATGCATAAACAGCACCACAGATCAGAGGTAAATTATGTATTTTTGATTGAAGGGGAACTGTCCCTTTGAAGCAAATCCAAATTCCTTGAAAGAGTGGAGGGAAAATCTAAGTAAGCTGAGAAGATAGAACACATAATCAACCTGCACATGAACCAGAGCTGGCAGGAGAAAATATATAGTGCTAATAATTCATAAGATTTCTTTTTCTGGTGCCAATGAAGTGAACCACGATGTATTTTTGGAAAGTAGAGAAATCCTTGTAGATATACTCTTTATGTTCTACTGCTTAGGTTTCAACACACCAAGTAGAGCATAAAAGTCCAACAGGGAGTCTGGATGTCCGTGTGAAGCACAATCACGCTCTGGAGCTTATCGCAGGCAGTTGGAAACCAACTGCATCCACAGGGCCTGGACTGCAATAGTTTAAAAATATCTGAGGCTTTGCATCTCGGAGCCGAGTTCAAAACTGCCCGTGCTATCACTGACCAAACAAATGTAATGTGAAACAGAAAATGCAATAACAGAACAGGTGGGCGCCCCAGCAACCCATTTCACCCTTGAAATGAGAATGTGTGCTGGTGTCACAGTGGAGTAGCACCAATTCATCCACGCTGGCCGGTCTTTGGCTTGTCGCTGAGCCTGACTATCATCTCAGTTGTAAGAATACAGCAGATACTGTATATTCTATTAAATCTGATACAGATCTTTACAAATAAAATATATAAAATATTTGAACCTGTAAACCTGAAGCACCAACATAAAGTTGGTTTACTTGTACAGGTTGTACAAGTAAACCAACTTTGTGTTTGTGTGTGTGTTTTTTTTTTGTTTGTTTTTTTGTTTTTTTTTTTGTTTTTTTTTAGTAGGGGAGACTGGGGACAATTACAACACTTTCTACATTTCTGTCAATAACTCAGAGATTATTTGGACTCAACCAACCAAATAATTATTTGTTAAACTTACATCTGTCCGCTAATTACCTATACCAATTAAAGATGATTCCATATGACATATTACACAATCTTTATTTGAAAGGAAGACCCCAACTGACCCCAGCACTGGGGACAGTTGCAACATATTAATAATACATGAAATCTCTCAAATTAACTTTTGCTTTTTGTCTCAAGAAGCATAATATTCTGAAAATATGCATTGTTTTGCAATAATATTATAGTACTATTTAGTTATTTGGTATTATTTATCAAATAACAGTGTTTGATTTTTTTTTTTTTTTTTTTTTTGTTTATGCATAGAACATAGGCCTACCTTGAGTTAACGTGCCGATGTTGTAGATGCTATTCATTCTCTCTGTATTTCAGTGTGGAGGAAATGCAGGAAGAATTGAACAATTTGCAATGCAACAAACTTTAATTCGACAAAAACAAAACTGTGTTTTTGGGTTTTTTTTTACCGATTTGTCACCCTCCAATGTGTGAACTATTATTAAACAACTTTATTTACCTCACAATGACTTGTGCATGTGTGTAGTCTTTCTGTGTATCCCACAATGACTTGTTTATGTTGAGAAACACTTTTCTGTGTTCTAGCTTGATATGGCTCTTAGCTTGGGGGCATTTGCAACAATGTGTTGCAACTGTCCCCATTCTATTAGCCATGACAGATAATCATGTACTAGCTAGATACATTGTCCTAGACACATGCTAACCGTGTGATTTAGAAACAAACAAAACAAGTATTTAAACTAAGTAAGTTTACATTAATTCATACTAAAGATCAGGACAGGTGGCCTGGTAGTTCAGTTGGTCGAGTGCCCCATGTACTGAGGCTGTGAGTGGTCTGTAGTCGCCCACTTTCTCTTTTTTTCAATAAATTCAGCAGTAGAAGTTGAATGTGTCTTTTGTCTCCCTGGCGGACAGAGGGTCTCAATGAAGTATCCTCACTCTAGCATGCTTCTGATTGGAGGAAGCAAGACTTTTTGCAACTTCCTCTGTTGCAACTGTACCCAATCTATTGTACTGTAGTCCCCCCCCCCATTAAGCAATTAATTTGTGTCAATTAGCTTTTAAAGAGCTTTTAGCTTTTAGCTTTAAGCTTTTAGAGGTGGGGGAGGATCCTCTCTGTCTCTGCCTCTCTTCCTCTCTCTTTCTCCCATCCCTTGCTCCATTATTCAGTCAACAGACACTTTGGGATCGATCGGGCACAGCAACACGGCCTGGCGGATGAAACATGTCCTCTCTAGGTACACAATGATAAATAAAGCACCGCGAGCCACAGCATTCTCCTGCTGCAGGGTTGAGGGGGTGAAATGAAAAAAAAAAAAAAAAGAGATGGAACAAAATCAGAAGGGCAAACAAAGGTATAGGAGGAGAAGTAAACAGAGTATAACATGCAGATGTTTCAGATGCTGCTTACCCCGGCAAGCAGAATATGCGTAGGTGGGAACATAAAGGGTACTGTTGAAATATTTCACCCACTCATACATTAAGGTGATAATTTATTATTATGCATTGCAGTGGAGCAGACTCCTTTGTAACATTATGTGTACTCCGGTGCAGTGTCAGGTCTCATTTCTAAGACGTCTTTGATGATGTGGCACAAAGTGAAGCTGCAATATTTATTGTTTCCATGACAGCCTTGATGATCCGTTTTGTCAGCGTTGTCTTGAAGTGTTCTAGGTGGTTGGAAACAAAGAGGCACAAAAGGCTCCTTTTCACCTTTGCATGCAGCTACATCCGGAGAACTAGAACTGTGTGCAGAGAAGCCTCTTGACTGACATCGAGCTGAACATTGTCTTTTAACGTGGTCTTGCTTCTTTTTTACCCAGCTTCTAAAGTTTGATGATACTGATGATGTCAAAATTGATTTGTTTCCGTAGGTTCTACTCCTCGCCATACAGCATCTCCACTAATCGGATGATTGCACAGACGTCAATCACACCCTTCATCGCTGCCTCTCCTGTCTCTACATATCAGGTGCGTGGACGTTTGCTGGGTTAAACCACTGACATGTATGAAGATGGACAACGAGACAGCTCCCAAAAAGTGAAGCCAAAACAATATAGCAGTATAGGTCATAAATTATGTCCCCTCCACGTTAGCAGAGGGGACATGGGGCAAACTGAAAAAAAATCAATGTACACATCAAATAAATTTTAGTTTTAGTTCTTGTCACACTGATACATGTTCAAATGTTCATTTTTCTGATCAGTTTGGTTTTAATTAGTTGTTTTAAGCTATAAAACATAGAGATGCATCATCAGTTATAGTTTCTTTAGTCAGTGGAAACACTGAGGTTTGAGAGCCTGTAAGGGCTCCAAACATGGATCGGGGCATCTTGGACAGCCCATTGGAAAGTAGGCAGCCTTACAGTAATAAAGGATAGAAGTTGTGTCTTTATATTAATAACTTTGTCACTAAAATTAAGTTTTCATCATCTTTCTTTCCAAATTCATAGTACTTTAGTAAAATGTTTTATTATTTTTTTGTCACGATTGCAAAGCACCAAAATTCCAGCTATAGATAATCTAACTTTGCCAGCTTGCTGGCCATCCAACAAATATAGCAAAGCAACCAGTCTTAAAAGTCAGACATTCCAATATGGTATCCCACAAGTATATGGTGCAATCGGATAGCAATAGGATCTTAACAGAAGTCAACAACTCAGTAGAAGTCTGTGGAACCAGAGTTTTAGTTTAGCTGTTCTAAATCAGTGGTTGTGAAGGGTAAGTCTGGTGATATTCTATTTATCTCATAGTCAACAAATCCCATGAAAAGACCAAACCCAGCAATGAATTGATCCCACTAACAAGCATTTCTAAGACAAAGTCTAATGCAGCTTTTTGCTAAGTGAACTTCATTGTAACGCATGAATGAGCCACACTGTTGCATTGGCTCCTTCAGTAGAATGAACATGGTACTGTAGTTTATTTTGAGTCAATCCCACATACTCTATCCTGTTGCTCTAAATACTCAGCCTGTTCTCATTCCCACTTGTCAAATATCAACATTTTGTCATTGCCCCGTGGCAGTACCCATTAACGGCTCTCAAGTGACTTTAATGTAAGTCTATGAGACACTGGGTTTTCGACATAAAAAGGGAGAAAGGCTGTATCTGGAGGAGGTGGGGTGGATGGACAGCTCGATCAAACACAGGAATTTCACCCAGGACACCAGGGTTTGTATCCCATGTGAAACCAAAACATTATTAAAACTTTTAAGGTACAACATACAAGTGTCACATGACTTTCCCATGTGACTTTCATCTTTGATCCCTCAGTACTTTTTGTGTGTAAACCTACCCAAACTGCAACCATTTCACAAGGTTAACCATGCGTTTAAAAAGGCGTCCTAGCACCGTCTCATACATACATATGAGATGCTGAAGGGCAGTGACAAAACGTTGGTATTTGAAGTGTCAGGATGAGACAGGTTGAAATATTCACCAACACTTAAAATGTGTGTTAATCCACAGGTGAAAATAGTCATTAAGAAATGCCCTATTTCCTCCTGTTTAAGATCCATCAGTGCTCAGCCATTTAAGACAGTTAGATCCTTTATAAAAAATGACATGTATTTAAAAAAATTCAGTTTTCAACAGGAATGAATGGAGCTTTGTGTGCAACACACAGGGGAAGTCTAAAAGAATTTAGAGATGGACTAACACGTTGTTGGTTTTGGTCTTTTCATGGGATTTCTGGCTGAAAGAAAAAGCTGTCTCATCTTGAGGGAAGTTAACAACTTATGTGGGACCAGTGCTTTTGAAGTATATAACGAACATTTTTCATTTGATTCCATCCATGACAGGTTTCACATTTTGAAAATAATTTAAAACTGACCACTTTATTCAGTGGTCCTGGGAGTAGTCTGTGGACATATAGTACAGATCAGGCAAGTAGAGCTCCTCTTTTCTCAGGAAGACTTGAACACAGAAATTGAGTTATCAGCTCTCTCCATTCAAGACAATTCTTAGTCTAGCAATGATAAAACACAGGCTTATATTGCAGCACTCCTCCCATTGATCTTTCATTCTTAGGCACAAATCCTCTTTTTGTCTCTCTCTCTCTTGCTCTGTCTATCTATCTATTTCTCTATCTCTCTCTCTCTCTGTTCCCATGTGTCGCATTGTCTCTCCTCCACGCATACAAACCAAACCAATTCATGTCAAAGCTGGCTGCTGATAAAGCTGTGGTTCTTTGTGAGATCAACTCAGCACTTGATCCACAGTTTTTCAGACGCATAGACTTTTAAAACAAACAGCAGTCCTCCCCCACACAGAACGCTGCTGCTGTAAATGAGAGAGACAAATGCAAAGACACACCTTCAGCAGACCAGAATTACAGCCAGAGACACAACCACATCCTGCTTTTAGTGGAAAATACAAGAAGAAATGAACCTACACTCTTAAATAGGTTCTGATGGCACAGTCTTCTAAGAAGTGTCAGTCAAGTGTTCTTTGTAAGTCTAAGGATTCCATTAAGAACCCTTTTCATCCAAAGAACCCTTTTTAGAGCAAAGGGAAGGGTTCTAGATAGAACTCCAAGAGAAGGTTCTGGGTGGAGCAGTTAACGCCATAAAAGTATTTTCTGCAGAACCTCTCATAGAGGGTCCAGTGTGAAACCTTTCACAGTTGGTTCTAGGTAAAGTTCTCTCAAAGGGTTCCTTTGAGCAGAACCTTTATAAAAGGTTCTACGAGGAACCAAAAAGGATTCTCCTATGGGGACAAGCTGAAGAACCCTTTATGGTTCTACTTTACCTAGTGTACCTTACCTTGAACAGCTCCCCAAAGACAGAACCAGGTGAGTGAACATACACATGAACTCATATAATACCACAATACGTGCACATATGACAAAATGGTGCCTTCAGGGACTTGTTCTCCTCATGTTAGGGCTGGGCAGTGGGTAACAGTAGGAGATGAAAGTGGTGATTTGTGGCCAAGACAGGCTTTGATGATGAAACCTCCACTGTGAAGCAGTAATTATTAGACTGTATTGCTCTCCGTGGTCTTCATATCCTCTTATAATTACAACATAACATACTGTATAGTGGACCCTCGGTTACTGCCGTAATATTCTTTAAGACACGCCGCCGCAGGGACCGAGGCTCTGAAATGGGCTTGTAAAGACTTGAGCTAATGATTAATTTTCTCTTTTCTCCTCTTTGCTTTTCTCATTTTCGCTCCCTTCCTGTCATTCTGTCTTCCAATTGTCCTTCTTTATGTTCTCTCTTCCTCAATTCTTTATCCACTTATAACAATCTTCTTTTTGATCTTCCCTTTCCTCTCATCTCTTCCTGACCTCCCTTCTGCATCCTCCTACTCATGCCCATCCCCCCGCTTCTTTAATTACTTTATTTTTCTCGGACGTCCTTTCTCCCTACTCCCCATCTTTCTTCTTCCTTCATCATCTCTGATTGTACTGTCGTCACCTCTACCTTTGCTTCATCTTCCCTTCTCTCTTCTTCTCCACAGGTCCAGAGTACATCTTGGATGCCACATCAACAGTATGTTATGCAACCCACGGTATGTTTTTGAAGCAGCCGCTCCTTTGTTTTTTGTGTCATATGTCATCTTTTCCCAGTGGAGTCATTTTCTCCATTTTCCTACACTTTTCACTGCCTCCTTTTTACACTACATTCCTGCCTGTCATCTTTGTGTGTAAGTATGTCTCAGTATTTACTCCTTGTGGCCTCTTCGCAAAACAGTCAAGATTCTTCACAGTAAGACTCAAAAAGCTTGATAAGTAATGTGGATGTCTGTCAGATAGGCTGCCACAGGATTTACAGAACAAAATGTCATCTATCCTAGAGACTATAGGTCTTGTTTGTGCTGTAATGCTGATTATAATTGCTTTGTTACTTTTTTTTTTAATCCCTCTGGATTTCCTTTCATTTTTATCTCATATATCAGTACAAATGATGGAGCAAATCCCTGAAAATTGCAATGAGCCAAGTAATAAAAGTAAAACGACACACTGTTTCCAACAAGTGCAGTGTATGAAGAGCCAAACTCAGGTCAGACCAGAATAAAAAACTTTATCCCTGCATCTGAGTCCAACCCTGCTGAATCAGCTCGAGAATAACCTCTTTAAAGCAGCCCGAAGAGCTCAGCGGAGCAGAGTATGAAATCCACAATAAAAGGTTGCTCCCTGCTGGTTTGAAATGAAACTGCAGGTACAGTAGGACTGACTTCCACAAGTGAAGTGGTAAACATAATGCTGATATTAAAGTCAATATTGACTGGTACCTACTCATCATATTTGTAATGCAAATGCAAAAAAATGCAAAAAATATCAATGCAAAAATATATACAGACAAAACAAGATACAGTATAACAGTAATATAAAAATCAATACTTTGTGTCTGGCTGAAGTGACCTGAAGGATTCAGACTGTCTGAGCTCTGTCTGTCAAAACACAAACATACACACTTTCACACACACATGCACATAACTTTGACTGAAACACAAGGATGTATTAGAAACACCCACACATGTATTTACCTGTACTGTATACTCATGTAATATTGACTGTGAGTGTAGGTGTACCTATAAATTCTCTTTCTTATTCTCTTATGCTCTCTCATGCACAAAAACAAACTTCAAGGTTTCCTTTGCTGTTAGTCAGGGACTGTATACAGCTATAGTAACAGGAGATTGAACTTTGAGCCTCCATACAGGCTTTGTTCTGAGCTCAGCCTCAGGTGATATCCTGTCTGTCTGACATACAGTTACTACCCTAACATAAAATCTCTACACCTTCATTCAGACATGGAGCAGAGTCCTGTTTTTAATTGATACGTTGTTGATATGTCTGCCAGGTGAATTGAGTTCAATCTCAACACCGGTTGATTATGTTTCATTTTCAATAGATTATAGATGATAGAGTGGATTAGATTCATGTTGGTACCATACAATGACCTTGAAACTGCTTCATATCTTCAACATTTATTCATCAGTAGGTCACAGTTCCACTGGTTCTGTTCATGTACAGTGCACATTAGTCATTTTATATTAACTCTGAAAAAGAAATGTTAAACTTTCATTGTTTCATTTTAAAAAGGGTTCATATGAAGGTGAAAATGAATTACTGGATATGAAAAAAAAAAAAAAATTTGGTAACACTATTTGAAGGGATGTGCATAAGACTGTGATTACACTGAAACTGACAGTGGCCAGTTCGATGACAGCACCAAGTAGGTTGTCTTGCTAAGTTTGGCTCCTGGCACCTGGGGCTTGATGGGCTAATTAGGTGGCTAGCTCCATGGCTAAATAAGCTGACTGGCTAACACCAGCTACAGATAGCAGTAGACAGCTGTGAGTCTAGTTTAGCAAACTAGCTAACTAACTAAGCCAACTATCTGTCCACCAGCTAACAGTGTAAGCTAAATTATCTGGGAACTGTATTCTGTCCTCAAACTGACCTTATAACATTTAATTACATCTTTATGACAGGTCTAAAATGTGCTACTTTACTAGCGGTAAAGGATAATTTTCATGACACATTTATAATGTTCTCATGTTATAACAACGTGAGACATCCTCACGTTGTTATAACAAAGATATTTCATAAATGTCAACTTTGCATATAAATGATATAATTGACTGAATGATTGACCGCCTTAATGACAACAATCATAAACAATCATAAAGACCCCTTCATGTTCATGAAAGGTGTCATGACATGGTTATAGGAATGTAATGTTACTCTTATGCTCACCCCTTCACATAAAGTGTTACTAAATATTTATATATAGAAAAATTCTAACAGTCAAGTGAGGGAGTAAGTGATAAGACAAATGCACAATCCAATGTGAATGTCAGTGATCATGGCCATTATTGCTGGCAAAAGCCTTTAGATGCACCACATTATCAGTACAGCCACTGTCTGCTCCAGGTTTTTTGGTGGAGGAGGAATAAGATTTTCTTATTATAAGATTTTCAAGAACATAAAGTTGGCTTCTCTTGCAAAAAGACAATATTCAAGACAGATTTCATCATCCAGATTTGTGCAAGTGTTAATGAGTTGGTGTCTTGCCAACATCTGCAGACTATTTTACACCTGCAAAATTCAGTTATGCTCCATTAAAATTGTCAGCTGTAGGGGGGTGAAGGATAGAGCCAGCACAGATATAGTATATCAGTCATGCACTGAGGGATTCCAGCAAATGCTGTCACAACACAATAGTTAAACTAGTTCCAAATTCTGCTGCTCCCCTTCTCTATAGTTCTCTCTTCCTATCTGTCTTCCTCTTTGTGTCTATCTGCCAACTCCTAAAAACATTCTGTTGTCATGTCTGATTAGAATTATGTCTGTGAGAGAGGATAATACCCTTCTGTAAATGTGTTTTCAAACAAATGTCCCGTCTAATTATTTGGCAGGCCGCTTGATATGACTTCGTAAGACTTGGGAGAGAAGACAGCCAGATATAGAAGAGGAGAGAGAATAAGGATTGGAGAGGGAGAAAATAAATAAATAAGAAAGAATTGTGTGTGTATGACAGAGAGAGGAGAGAGGAAAGAGGCAGGCACAGGGAAAGGAGAGGAAAGAAGGGATTACAAAGAATAAATTGAGAACAAAGAAGAGAAAACAACTGCTGCAAAAGCATGTCTGGGCTGTGCGCGCCTGTTCCCCAGCCTTGTCTCTGCATAGTCAAAATCCCTGTTAGACAACAAAGGCGAAGGCTCGTCATTGTATTTCCTGGATACAGAAGAGCTTGGCAAATTAAAGCTGCGACAGGGAGGGAGACTGAGAGAGACACAGCAGCTTAATTCTGTTCCTATGGTAGCAGCGGCTTCCTCACTGCTGAAGCAAAGTTAATGACTGGTAACTTTGATTAATGGTGTGCGCTCGTTGACACATTTAGGTTGATGCACACGAGCACGTCTCTGCTAATCGCTCAGTCCACAGTCCATCATGCAATTTTTTACGTGTTTGTGGTGCTAAAATTGGGAGGTTGCTAGGTGTACTGCTGATAAATGCTTGTAGTTTTACACTAGAGGCACACGGAGACATCATTTTCATCATTATCTGTATTTGTTCAGCCAACAAAATTATCTGTCTCTGTATTCGGATTGAAGACTGGAAGTGGGTGTGGTTTATACTGAAAGTCACATTGGCATTGCATTTGACCCTTCCTAAGTCCTGCCCCTTTTTACTCTACACTCCTTTGTCAACTTTATCCTTTCCTGTTTCCTGTTCTTAATGTGCAAAATGTGTTGCTGGAGGACAACATACAGTCACATCTAAAGTTAGCTAATGTTAGCAAAATGCTAGCTAAATAGCAAGCTAACGATTGATATAGATTCTAGCTAAGCAACATTTTGCTAACATTAGCTGACTTAAGGTGTGTCCCCCAGCAACATTGTTTAACCATCCTCAAAATTTATTTGTTGTTGTCAACACAGACAAGCCTAGCACATAGCGTATCTAAGTACAAAAGACCCCTGAGCTGCAGGTCTCTCTCACATTAAAACAATCAGAAAGGACAAAGTTTGATAGTGTCATGAAGTGGCATGGGATCATGGGAATTGTTCTCTCACTTTTAAGTGAGTGTACGTACACAACTCAACAAGATATATAACATATGTGAGTTTTAAAGGACAGTTAAATGCAGAAATGTTACGTATCATAGCTTTAAATTCCAATGATGTTGCACGTGTTCATATTTCTTGATGTGTTAATCTTACCACATTTCACAGTACTACAATATTGTATATATAACAATAATAATAACAAGTAACATTGGGTAGAAGAAATATCTGTGCCTACCAGAATAACATTTTCATCTTTGGGTTGATCCCTTTTAAATTCTAATAATGCTGCCCTCATGTGTCTTGATGTGTTGATCTTACCATATTTCACAGTACTAGAATATTATACATATATTAGGCTAATTTAATAAAGACTAAAATTTTAGAAAATGTAGAAATGGACTTAAGTAAAAAGTAGTACTCTTAACGTTACTGCATTACATTTTAGGAAGGATTTTCTTCCCTGTTTTATAACATGCAACTTTGTGTAGAATAATGTCTGTTTCCATTGCATTATTTGTGCTGTCCGGAATAACATTTTCCGCTTCGGGTTCATCCTTTTTTCACACATGCTCATTGTAGACACACGGTTACCAAAGACGTTAATGGCTGTAATTAAAAGGTTAGAATGAGAGAAATCAAAACAGTGCTAAGTGCTGTTTTTGTTCCCCAGGAATAAAGAAAGGTGCACATACATGCACTCACACAGCTATATTTGCACACACACAGACACAAGTATAAGTATGCACTCTCCCAAATTAATTCAGACACACACACACACGAGCACACCTATACACACAGTGGAGTGCCTTAAGGACTGTGTGTTTCCGAGCCTTGGTGGAATGCCCAGATTACTTGAACTCCCTGTCTTTACATCCTAATTAGTGAGAGGATGTCTTTGTGCATAATTACTCACAAATCCCCCTACAGGAAATGAATGCATTACCCTAACCATGCATAGCAAGAGAAGACAAGGAAGGCGGCTTATTGGGGAGGGCTGTAATGAGACATCCAAAGAATTGGGATTTCAGATCTTCCTGAGTTAAATTGCCATGTTAAACTCATTTAAGGAGACAAAGGGGGTGAAGAATATGTCAGATCAGTACATATCTGAACCTCCAAAATATTGCAAAACACTTGGTTTCTTTCCTGCTTTTATGCTGCGATCCTTTGTGTGCATGTGTGCCTGTCAGTCTATGCAGATCCCACGCATGCATGTTGATGCATGTTGAGAGTTTACGACCAGGTGATACCTGTTTTTACTATGTGTAGTCCTATAAAACTTGAGCGTTTAAAAGAGAAATCTGTAATGAATAAAATCTGTAATAAAACCATGATATGTCATCAAAGATTAAGGAAACTTGCTATGCTGAAATACTGGCTTCTCCGACAACAACGCTACAACCAGTATGTTCTCTTTTGAAATTTCCATTCTGGTGTGGAACATCTGTTTTTCAGTTTCAGTGACACTGCCTGTTTACTTTCCGTTAACATTTATTCACTTCACATGGAGCTAAAATAATGCAGACCGTTTTGCTGAATGAGTTAGTGTCTGTTTATGAGTTGTAAGAAATTCATAAATAATCTTTTAGATGAGTAGATGTTTATAACGGATAAATTGAGCAATATGTTAACAGAGTCTGGCAGGCAGTGGGGACAGACAGTAACTGAACTCTGACACCTACAGTGTGTATTTTGGGTGCAGTTGGCTTTTGTTTTCAGGATAATGGGCTTTGCTTTACATCAACAGACAACTAAGTTATAAAAAGCCGATCAACTTACAGTGTAGGATACGTCATCGCTTGTCATTGTCAAGGTATAATGTTGTGCTCGTCTTGTGCTTGTGTAGGTTCAGGGCTCGATTATGCTCCAAAACAGATGTGTTCACAAACAGCTGCAGACACCACGGACGCCTTTTAGTTTTTTTTATATTACTTTCTGGAGTCTGCTTGGAGGTCATTGTCCCTGCAAGCTGCAGGTAACCTGCCTGATCCAAGAGTGTGGGGAGGAGGGGGAAACAACTCACACCAATATTTTGAAAACAGACTGCAGTACCATTTTTGAATGCTAGAGTCTGGGTGAGAATTGCTGGGGGTGATGTGGGGGATTTCCGCCTCTCTGCTTTTGATACCACCCCCCCATGGTCATTCATATTTTATCCCCAGTGGGGATACGTGTTATCCCTGCTTCTAGTCATACTGAATAAATGAAATACATTTCCTATGCCCAGCAGTAGATGGTGAAAGTTGAGACCATACTAGCTATTTTAAAAACACGTTATTGATGCTCTGAGTGAACCAAGTCGTAAGTGAATTGAACCAGGGCCCCATTTCCAAGGGCCTCCGTAGTGCTATGTGCATCGTTAGTTGTGCCTTAAGATCTCCCTAAAACTTACGGGCTGTTTCCCAGAGTTCCTTAGCTAAGGTATACCTTGTGAGAGGTTAAGGCTTTTAGAGGGCAATCTGAACCAATTATAATTATAATATATGTCCCTTAGTGATGTGCTCCGTTCATCATGTCACAGTTTTAGCTTTATTTGGCCAATGTTATGCTTTTCAAATGGACAGTTGCAGTATAGTTCGTATCTAGGCTACATTCCCAAAATTAAATCATTAGTTTAAAATTTACTTTTGAAAATTAATTATGAAAACATTTCTGTGCATAACACACCATGAGAATGTTGTCATTTAATCTGTCTATTCTTATCATGATGGTAGCCCAAGGAAATATAGGACCTCTCAATAATACTAATCCAAGTTGTGAAAAAATGTGGATTTTTTTTAAATGTTATGGAGCTTACTGAGGATATTGCTTTTCTGACTATGTGGTTAGGCTAGAGTAGCCTGTATCCCAGACTGACCCTGAGTGCTGAACAGAGGAGCAGGAGCAGAGGAGCACAGTGCTGACATAGACCACATACGCACATACACACTGCAGTTAAATGTGGATATGCTGCTACAGGTGCCTATTGTGTGACAACAACAAATTCGGATCAGACCTTTTGTTTGTATGAGAACAAAATCATTCACCTATTTAGCTTTATCATTTATCCAGGCCTTTCAAGAAGTCTCAGACTGTGGCTTACATGTCCCGATTCAAACAACTATCACAAGGTCTCATCTGGACTCTTAAATAGATTAAGCAGATGATCTTTAGTAGGTGTAGCTTCCTTTTCTGTAATATTAGATTGAGGTAAAATGATTATGGCAACACTTGTTATGGTAAAACATCATTTATGGACTCTTTAGAGGTGATAAATCAATGCATGCACCACCGCGTTTCTTTGCTAAGGTATACCTAAGAAATTTTCATAGAATGCTAAGGTACATCAAAACTGGGAAACACAACTTTGCTTAATATTGATGCTCGCTAGCTATCGAAAGTGAATACCTGTATCAAACAGCAACAAAGCATTTTTTGTGCCAAAAATGCACAGAAAAAGCCACAATAAGTCTATGCCTGTATTCCAACAATTAAAAATTAATTTGTTAAAAAAAAAAAAAGTACAGTAAAGTAATTAAAAATATAAATGGCTCATTCTAAGGTGCCAAAACACAACAATTCTTATTTTCAGGTGATTACACACTAATGAAAACATTCGTATAAAAATTATATTACATTTCTGCCAATAAATCTCTGTAAATCTTACACGCTGCTGGACCTTTAACAATGTAAAAACAATAAATAAAGGAGGGTGTAGTTTCAGGATGGAAAATAATTTTTTCTGACCATCACATCACCTGAGAGTGAACAAACAATGCCGGCTCACATCCTTTACATTCTCACACGCTCAGAGCTCTCATCACACCAGAAGCAGTTAGTGGTTTTCTCGATAAACGGGTGTCATTATCACTAATACTGTGTGTTTGATGCTGCACGGTGCCTGCAGCATTCCGCTAGTCAGCTCCACTTCTCTACTGGAAAAATGACAGAGGGGAGGAGAGGAAGAGAGGAGGGAGTGAGTTCAAAGTTGAAGCAGATCTTGTATTTTTCTCTCTCCTGTCCTCGGGGACAACATAACTGTCTGTCTTGCGCACTCATTTATTGCTTACCCCAGGGGAAAAAAATGTCTGATACATAAAAATATTAACACACACACTCTACCACAAACAATTACACACTCATCACACGCTAATGTGTAGCGTCCGTGTGAAGACACACACGGAGATAGCAAGTTTAACACTTGTACAGCTATAAATCAGAGCAGACAATTAGTCATTGTGGGTTTCCTTTTTGCTTTATGCAGCTTTCTCTCTGCACGGGAGCCTGCTGTGAGATTGGATGAAGGAAGCGAAAGAGCGAGGGAGGATGAGAAATCATTAAACGGGAGAACGTATTATATAGATGGATGAAAAGCTTCGGGTATTAGCTCGATTCTGGCTGCTAAATCTACCTGCCGGAGCCAAGGCTTTGTGCTGGTTTGTGGGTAGATCTGTTGATGCATCTGTGTGTGGATGCCTCTGGCTGTGTGTGTGTATATATATACACTCTTAGAAACAAAGGTACTTACTAGAACTATAAACTGTTATTTGGCTTGTCCCCATTGGAGAACCCTTTTTGATTCTTGGTAGAGGCGTGTCTAAGGGTTCCACTTTGAACCCTTCCTAAGGCTTTTTCCACCAACAAGGAACCAGCCCCATTCCAGTTCAGACACTTAATTTTGAATCGCTCTGAACATTTACACCAAAAATAAATTGGTTCAGAACCCGAAAAGTTGGTTCAAGGCTGGAACCAAAAAATAGCAGGTTTTCCTTGGTGACCATATTTTACAGGTTGTTGTGCATTATGTGTTGTTGATGATATCCTTGATTACAATGGTTCCAGTCAAAACTGGTGGACATGTGGGCTGGACTAGATAGCACCAAGGTTCCATGGATCTTGAATGGAACTGGTTCAAGAACTAGAGCTTATTTGGTGGAAAAGGGCCCCCAGAAAGTTATATGTTGAATTCAACATAAAGGGTTATATGTAATGGTTCCACTCAGAACCCTCTCTAGGCCCTTTTCCATCAAAATAGCTGTGGTTCCTTAACTGTTTCTGTTTAAGATTCTTGGAACCTGGGTCCTATCTGGTGAACCAGCCTACATTTCCGTCCTTCAAAGATGTCAACAATCCTTCAAGAACTCTTTCAAAAAGAGTTATTTGGATGAAAATGACCATCAGTGGAACCTCTTGCAAAGAATCCTTAATGAACCCTTTCTTCAAAGAGGGTTCTTCATTAGCAAATGGCTTTGGGTAGAATCTCAGTCCTTCAAGAAGAACCCTTACAGTATATCTTCTAGTGTAGAACTGCATGTGAGTGTGTGTGTAGAAGGAAGAAATGCCAGTCATTCACTTGTGATGTTGAGGACAGTGTTGACAGAGCATTTCTGATAGCCAGGCGGCTGTGTTCTTCAAACATATTCCCTGTGAAGACAGCAGTCAGGAGGAAGAGCATTCACCACTGTTAGCAGCTCTGACAATCCCTGTGCTGTACTGTGTTGTGTGTTGTGTGTGTGTGTGTGTGTGTGTTGTGTGTGTGTGTGTGTGTGTGTGTTTCCCTGTGAAGTTTGCAGACATAAGGATCTTCACTTACAGATTCGCAACTGTGAACAACTCTGACAGTCTGAATGTGCTTTCAAGAGCTTCACACAGCTAGAACGTTTCATTACTGTGTGTGTTGTTTACGTACATGTGCTTGTAGCCTCCCAATGAAACCGCATACTCTTAGAAATAAAGGTTCCAAAAGGGTTCTTTCTGAGGGGCTGAGGCTCTACTCAGAACTATTTGGTTCTGAAGAACCCCTTTTTAAAGAAAGGGTTTGTCAAGGGTTCTTTGTAATATTATGGGTTTCTTTAAGAATGCTGTTTGTCCAAACAAGCCTTCTTGGAAGAGTACTTCGATGATTTTTGAAAGGTGGATGTTAAAATACTTTTTCTCAATTTACACATTGTTCATTGTAACACAGACTGTTAAAATGATGGATGACCACAATATTCTGTCTATGGGATTCAATATTTTTCGCCTCATCTGTAGAGAACAATATAGTTCTTTGTCCTCAGAAGACAAGATTGTTATAGGTGAAACTCTTACAAAATATATTTTTAGATCCCCCTGAGCTCTATATGAAACTCTTGGATATATAAGGCTTCTAAGCAGAGTACCCGGGGTGGGTTCTAGATGAAACCCTTGGAATATAAAAGGTTCTCGGTAGAATGCCCTGGGTGGTCTCCAGGTGAAAACCTTGAAATATTATAGGGTTCTCAGTAGAACACCCTGGGTGGGTTCTAGATGAAACCCTTGGGATATAAAAGGGTTCTCGCTAGAACACCCTGGGTCGATTACAGATAAAACCATTGGAATATGAAACTGTTCCTGGCAAACACCCTGGGTGCGTTCTTGTTAGCTGACTCAGAAGAACCTCTCATTGAGGCTTCTAGGGTGGAACCTTTCACAGATGGTTCTAGGTATAACCCTTTGTGTTGGGTTCTATGTAGAACCCTCTGAAACCCTCTGTAGAACCCTCTGAAGAGAGAGTTCAAAGTTGAACCTTTATAAAACGAATCTACCAGGAAGCAGAAAGAGTTATTTTATGGAGACAGGCTGAAGAACCCTATATGGTTCTAGTTAACACCTTTATTTTTAAGTTTTCTTGCACATATACAGAGCTGTTAACAGGACTGCCATACAGCTAAAGTACCTAAATTTAATACCTGTGTTCTTCTAACAACCTGTCTCTACATGCAACTTCAGAAGTGCTGACTGCTCTCTTGAGCGATCCCGATAACTCTCCACTGATGCTGTCTGTGCTCATGGGAAGTGTAGTTAAACAGCTATCACAAATGAACAGTGTTTACCTTTGCAGGGATGTTGCCAGGTGTCTCAGCAGCACACAGCGCGGGGAGGAGTCTCCTATTAAATCTATACAGAGCTGTTGAGTCTGGAGCAGAGCTGTAGTGGAAGAGCAGAGCTCAGTGCATCAAGGTGTTAGGAGGCATCAAAGCCCATCACATTGAAGAGATTTACAGTAAAAGCCTTTCTGCTCAGAAGCATGTTCTGTCAAGCCTGCCTAGCAAGCCGGCTGACTGGCTGCTATCGCTGTGTACAAAGTCAAACCATTTGCAGTCATCAGACTTAACTGGGTCGGAAGTCTTTCTACTACTAGCTGAATGTCTTTAAAAATGTCTTATTTAAGTGCATAGCATAAGAAGCATCTTTTTCCCCTGTTGCAGAAAAAACACTGATTGACATAAAAATACTCAAATTTGCTTTCTTGCTGCAAGTTAGATGAGAAGATTAAAATCATTCTTATGCTTGTAATTTGCAGTAAACTGTTCCTGCACAGTATGGAAAAGTATGGAATTGATTTTAGTCTTTTCCAGGTGTGGATAAGCATGGAAAAAAAAAGAGAGTATGTAAAACTATTTTTTTCCTGGCTATTGGCCCTATTCTGTTTTCTAAATGGAATAAATTGATTATACAAGCAGAGTGTTTTTCATGATGACATGACCAAATCAGTTTGAATGAAATGGCAGTATCTTTGAATTGCACATATATATAGCAGCTCTAATAACCAAATAGTATGCTTGTCTGCAGAAATTGAATTATTTAACTTTTATCTACACATTTTGGTTCTTTTTAATAAAATAGACTAAAGCTATGCAGGCGAGGATATGATATAATGATATAATATAATTCAACATATTAAAGGCATAATAATAAGAGTATACAGTAGGTAGCAAAGTTTTTGAATATATTTTCTTAAATATGGTCTGAAGAATCTAGTCTAGAAAAGTATTTTGGAATGAAAAATGTGTAGGAACCCTGAATAAATATGAAGCTACAGCAATGAGACATAAAGTTTGGCTCTGTCAAAAAGTAAAAGAAATCTGCCTCTCAGCACCACTAAAGCTGTTTAGTAACTTCAGTGGATCACTGTGCCCAGCCCCAAAATAGTACAGCACATAATCCTCTGTAAAAAACAACAAGATGTCAATTTTATACTTTTTTATACATATTAAACAAAAAAAGATAACATAATAGTGAGGGTTAGAGGTACTGTGGGTGTGTTTTACCTTCGAAAAGCTAGCTCTTCCCCTTTGTTTCCAGTCTTTAGGGTAAGCTAAGCTAATTTAGTACCTGCCATAGCTTCATATTCAGCATTCAGAGAAAAGAGTGCTATCGATCCTCTCATCTATTCTCGGGCAATGAAGCAAATAAGGGTATCCCACAAAACTATTCCTCTAACAACTCCATTTCACTCACTCACTCTTTACACACAGATCAAGGCCCTTACAATAGTTTAGTTTGAGATTTAGTTTTAGTTTAGTTTTAGATTAAGGTTATTGCCTCTCTAGCCTTCCCTTTTCTCTCATTTCTAGCCTCTCATCTCACCATTTCTCCCTCTTCAATCTTTTCTCCTCTGCCATCCCTTCATATTCCACCTGCTTGAGCCAATCAGTGTTTTTTGTTTGTTTCGTTGATCCCATTGAGCCCTTTTATATGATGCTTTATAATAGTTTGTTCATCTTGCTTGTGCAACAATGTCTGTAACATGGCTGGCCATGTGTCCCTCCTCCCTGCCTCAGGGTGCTGTGATCACCCCGGCTGCGGCCATAGAGCCCAGTTTGTCTCTTCACCCCTCCAGTGTAATGGCTCCTCTCACCCAGCAGATGAACCACCTGTCCCTGGGCACTACAGGCACTGTGAGTCTCAACTTTTAATGCAGTCTGCTTTCTGTATGTGTGTTTATCTTTTGTAATACATTTGATATATTAGTCAGTCGAGATTTCAGCTGTAATTGAAATGATCTCACAGTAGAAGACCACAAACCACACACATGAAAACTTTCTTTTTCTGTTTGCAACACATCTGAATTGTGCACTGACCCTGGGACCATGCCAAACTATTATGTAAAGTACAGTGAAATGTCTCAGGATGTAGACAGTACTTTTAATGCAGACATCCCAGAGAACATATTGTTTCTTCCTGTATTATAACTATCTGTGCCCCTCCTCTCTGCAGTACATGCCTGCTGCAGCCGCTGCTCCTATGCAAGGAACCTACATTCCCCAGTACACTGCAGTGCCTGCCTCTGCCATAACAGTGGAAGTAAGGACAAAAAGTTGTTTATCGACTTAACTCCTTATACCAACTTCATACTGCAGCCCATATAGAGGCTTTACAGGGCTGACTTGGCTTGAATACTGACTTGAATATTCTCTCGTGTTGTGCCTCTGAGATATATCAGATGCAAGTAAATAATGCTGTGGTTTATAATGGTCGTGGTGTCATGAAATGAAAACTAAACCTGATGTCTAAGCCTAGATAATATCAGAATCACATTGTGGTTCTGTGTGATTCAGGCTGAGGCACTGCCACTAATTGTTCTCACTTCCCAAAGGCCAGAGGAACTATTATTGAATTCTAAAATGAGCACCAGAAATTATACAGAGTCTGCTGGAAGAAGTTGAACGCTTCACTTTTAATCAATACCAAGTGAATTTTTGTCGTTGCTAAACTTTTTGGATATTCTCTGTGAATGATTTTTTTTCTGTGCCTTATGGAACAAAAAGTCCTTATTTCGCCTCAGTCGTCTGAGGTTGAAGGGTTGAAACCTTCTAACAGTTTCTGTGACTGTGTCTCTGGTGTCAGGGCGTGGTGACAGACCCTTCTCCACAGACAGCCGCCCCCTCCTCGCAGGACGCCAGTGGGCAGCAGCCTTTATCAGTGGAGAATACAGGAGATCATCCCACAGCCTATTCTTACCAGCAGTCTAAGTGAGTGTTGTAGATAAAACTTTGTCTCTCTACTTTTATAAAATGTTGCTTATAATACTTAAATGACTGACTAAAGTAAAGTCTTGAATGCAGGACTTTTACTTCTAATGAAGTATTGTCACAGTTTGGTATTAGTACTTTTACTGAAGTAAAGGATTTGAGTACTTCTTCTACCATTCTGATTGTATTTGATAAACTAGCTTAAATATACCATAAATACTTTTACAGTTAGAATTATCAGGACAAATACAAAGCAACTCTTTCATTCAAAACACAACTTCTTCAGTTTTATAATTGTCAGTTTTCACAGTGAAAATCCATTTGAATAGATTCATTCATAGCGACTTGTCATTTGGTGCTTGTATTTACATGCGCTACAATTATCTGATGATTTGCCACTTTTTAGTAATTCATTTCAGAAATGTCTCACTTTTCATTTTCAGATTAAAGCTTTAAAGCTTTAAAGGTTTCAGTGCTTAACATAACTAAATATCTGCCCCATGTTAACCCTTTAGGTCTCTTAAATGAATAGAGAAATGGACTAGTAGCAGTGGGGGGAAAAGAGTTAGACTGGCTGGTCACTAATGGCAATGTGCAAGGGAATAGAACAACACATATACAGTAATCCCCATTAAACCACATTTCTTTATTTTTAAACTTAACCCTCAACCTACCAACATATTTAACATAGCAGGACTACAGAGTGGGATAAATAAATCACTGAAAAAAAAAACAACCATCATAGCAAAATGTTGGCCTTTTTCTTTTTAAAACGTTATTAGTTACATAATTAAGGTAATTTGGAAAAAAACAACAACAACTGACTATCAGTATATCAGTATATCAGGAAGGTTACAGTTAATTTAACACTTACTCAATAAATATGTCCATCTACTGAAACTGTCCCAGCACTCCAACACATTATTTTTAAAAAAGTGCCTATTAAAACAGAGAAGGATGATATGAAGTCATTAGGGACAAAGTGATTGACAAAGTCATTAAAAACTGGAATGCTAGAATAAACACCTATGAAATGTGACTAAATATATATACCTCGGGGCTCTGTTGGTACTCAAGTCAGTAGGAAAATAAAATATGTTTTAATCAGTGAGTTCCAATGGTGCTTGTAGGTAGAATTTGTTACTTTCTGACAGAGCCAGATTTGCTGTTTCTTTTTGCCTCCAGTCTTCATGCTAAGCTAAGCTAACCAGCTGCTGGCTGGCTATCTTCATATTTACCATACAGACATGAGAGAGGCATCAATCTTCTCATCAAACTCTAGCTAAGAAAGCAAATAAGCTTATTTCCCACCATGGCACCCCTGTCTCCTAGAAATTACATTTGCTAAATTGTTTTTAGAATTTCGTTGCGGCGACAACATTCCTATGTTCAGAGAGAGTTTAATGAGTGAATAAAAGAGTACATTTATGTATATTTACTGGAGGCACAAAGAGGTGGTTGGGATGGATGGTGGTGGTGGCTGTACAAAGTGCAGGATTTTTACACCATAGTACGGTGTTTGCATCCCAACTTCTGCAACTAAAGCACTTTTGGAAATATTGTGATTTTGGTTAGGTTTGGGTAATAACAGCACTTGGGTTAAGGTTCGGGAAAGATTGTGATTTCAGTTAAATGATAATAACTTTTGCTGACTTTTGAATAATGCTGTACTCACTACGACTGGATAGTGTATTGCAAGATTGCCTGTTTTGGCTATTTGGAAAACAACTGATATACATTATCAGTGAACATTTTACTGATCTGTTCACTATCAACATTTTTGCAACAAAATTGTACCAACATTTCCTCATTGTGTTACTAGGAAATGTAATTCGTTCGTCATTACATTTCTCTCAAAACGTATCTGCTGTTGCAAATTAGCTGGATATAAATGTCATTTCTAGGAGACGGGGCTAAAATGTTACTAGTCGTTTAAAGATATTTCATTTAGCATGTAGGAAAAGACAGGACCCTGACGCAGTGTTTGCTTTGGTCCCAATCACGTCAACTTTTGCTTGTCAAACCCTCCACATTCATTTTTATCTTTCTCCAGGTGTTTATTCTCTTGTTTTTCTGCTTCCTAGATAAGCTGCTGGTGGTTTCCTTCACACACAGCAGCTGGACAAAGAACGTTGTGCCTGCTTTAGAAACAGTAACATTTGTCAACAGTTTCCGGAAGTTTTTTTTTTTTCCTGACTTATTTTTCTGTCCCCTTTAGATAACAAGATTGGTAGGAATCATTGCTGCATTGCCTTTGGAAGGACTGCACTGAGGCGCTGGAGACACAGAGAGAATCAAAATGAAACTGGGACAAAAAAATAGAGGTGACATGGGCAACACTGAGGGGAGAATGCTTCCACTGTGCACAAGCACCAAATAAATGACAAAATGAAGAAAAAAAAAATCAATTATATTTCTTACCTGGTTGAACCGAGAAAAAGACAGAGGAAAAAAGAAAAGATGGTTCGCTGAACTTGAGGACAATGAAATCAAACGCAGTCTTCAACTTTGAGTTTATCATTTCTCACTGTGAGACTGGACTTTGCCTCCAAAGGAAAACGAGAAGACAAAGACTGAAATCTAAACTCATCCAACAAGCTGTACAGAAAAAAAGAACATTTGAATGTGCAGGTAGATTTTCAGACTTTTTTATTAAAAAAAAAGAAGGAAGCAAAGTCTAGAAAAAAAAAACAGATTGTCTTCCTTTGATATTAAGCTACATTATTTTCATTCTTTTTATTATTTGAGTAGTTTTCTAGAATATTAATGTTTTCGTAAATCTTTATTGCCTTAATTTTCTCAAACTTTGGGAAAAAAGTTTCCATAGTGTTGAATTATTAAAAAAAAAGAGTGGTTGAATGATTTGAGAGGTTCTTGGAAAGTTCTGAGAGCCTCAGAGATGAAATTTACAAAGCTATCTGTACAGGATTAAAAAATAAGGTTGTATTTGTATGACGATTTTAAATTATGTGGTGCAGTGCAGCTGATGTTGGTTGGTAAGAAAAAAAAAAATCTTTAATTGTGGGAAGGGTCAATCCACTGCTTCCTGGAAAATGCAGTTAAGCTTAATCATGGGGTAAAGGTTCTGTTTCTCCATCACATTTGTATTTTGTTTTTTTTTTTATTGCAGTCTTTTTTACCGTCAAAAAGTTTTTGCTTTGCCTGCTTTGCTTGTCTCACTGCAAAAAAGAAAAGTTTTAAAAAAAAGGAATATTTCTGACTTTGACAAAAAGCAGAAAAAAAATGCTAGGATTTTTAAATGTGCAAAAAGCAATAGTTTAAGTAAAACTGTTGACAGTTTCTTGAGTCTTTCTTAACTGTTGAACAAAAGCAGCCTACAGGTGGCACATTTTATACCAAAGATGAAGAAACTAGGTAGTGAAGAGATCTTCCTTGTGTTGCTTTTTCTTTATTTTTTCACCTCTGAATCTGAGATTTCTCTTGCTTATCATGCTGTTGGTGTGTGCGATGATTTAACCAGTGACTGAGAACATGCAGTAGGTCTTAAACACAACTGCCTCAACCAGAAGAGTGTAATGTTTTTGTTTTTTTTTCTCTCATGATCAAACTTGTCGATAATGAAAAGCGGTGATTTAACATCTGTCGAGAGACCAGACACCTTGTGGAAAGTGCAGGAGGAGGTAGGTATATTGCTTGGAATAAGTTGGTATTCTATACTTTATTGGTGAACAAAAATGAAAAGAAATGAAAATGCTGTTATATCCTGTGGAATATTGGTATGTGCTTTTTAAACTTGCGTATGCACACAACAGCACCCTCTCAGGCAGCATTGACCAATCTCAAATTGTAAATGCCAACACTGAAATGCTGCTGAAATGTCATTATGATTGCTAGACAAAATGCTCTAAATTTAATTGCAAACTCCAATTCTAAAAAATTTGGGATGTTGTGTAAAACTTAAATAAAAACAGAATGCAATGATCTGCAAATCATTTCCAACTTGTATTCAGTTGAATACAGTAAAAAGGCAAAATATTTAATGCTCAAACTGGTGAGCGTTATTGTCTTTTCTAAATATGTGCCCATTCTGAATTTGATACCTGCATCAGAACCGATTCTCAAAAGCCAGCAACGGTGATGTTATGGGGGTGTGTTAGTGCCCATGGCATCATGGTTAACTGTCACATCTGTGAAGGCCCCATTAATGGTAAAAAGTACATACAGGCTTTGGAGCAACATATGCTGCCATCCAGATAATATTTCAGCAGACAGTGCCAGGCCATACGTGTTACAACAGCGTGGCTTCATAGTAAAAGAGAGCAGCTACTAGACTGCCTGCCTGCAGTCCAGACCTGTCTCTCACTGAAAATGTGTGGTGCATTATAAAGTACAAAATATGACAATGGAGAGCCCGCACTGTTGAGTACCTGAAGTCATAAATCAAGCAAAATGAGAAAAGATTTCATCTTCAAAACTTCAGCAATTAGTGTCCTCAGGTCCCAAATGCATACTGAGACGAGAAAAGGTGACGTAACACAGTGGTAAACATGCCCCCATCATTCCAACTTTCTTGGAACATGTTGCAGTCAAATTCAGAATGAATGTATATTTAGAAAAAAACAATAAAGTTAATCAGTTTGAACATTAAATATCATATATGTCTCTGTAGTGTACTTAACTGAACAGAGGGAGAAAGGAGTTGCAATTCATTGCATTCCGTTTTTATTTGTTTTGTGCAGAGTCTCAGCTTTTTTTGGAATTGGGGTTTGTGTTTCAAAATGCATTGTCTCAGTCCACACAATGAACTCATTCACGCCGCTGTCTTGCCAAACACAAGCCATTTAAAATGTGAGCAGGCGATGATCTCTGTCAGAGGAAGGGGCATTTTCTGTTAAACAAAATAACTTCTGCTTATGTATATTCTAAAAGTAAAGAGGAAAGATATTTTGTTTTCCTTTTTTTGTGTGTTGCCTTTTTTTGTCTTTTTTTTTTTTTTTGAGAATTGATTATGATGTGTGAGCTGCTAATTACTTTTTCATTATTGAGGATTTAGGTTGTCTTGTGTTGGGTGGGTGTGGAAGAGGTACACCTCCAGAATGACAGCAGTTGACCTCTTTAAGCTAAGATAAAGACAGTTAATTGTTATCCATGACTTGACGGCGTTAAAACCATCCTACAAGTCTTGTGCCTCTATTCAGGTGAAAGAAGAGACGGGTTCCTGTTTGCAGCCCTCGAAAAACATGAAAACATACAACTCTCTTCTCATGAAGGTAAAATCTTGAAATAAAAACTGCATTATTTGTACTGAGAATGAGGGCATTAGCTGAGAACTAAACACAACAAAGAAAACACTCTATGGACTGGCTGACATTTGTTCTGAGGTCACACCCTTGAAGCCCCACCTACCTGACCCTCCACCAATGAAAGGAAGCTAACAGAGACGGAGGAGCAGACGGACACGTAGAAAAAAAAGCACGGTTCAACCAAAATCAAGCAGATACAAACCTCTATGGGAAAATAAATTATTGAAAGAAGAGAGAAAGTAGAGAAAGCAAGAACAAAAGTAATATTTATGAGATCTTTTTTGTACAGGTGTGTAAAAGAAGATGCAACAGAAATAACTTTGATGATGCTATTTTTTTATTTGCTTGGTCACATGCCTCCCATGTCTTTCAAATTGTGATTCTGAGAGTGTCTGTAGAACCAGTGGATATTGCTGTAGTTTCAAATGTCTCTTTTTCTTTTTGTTTTCTTTTTAGACAAATCTTTCAATAAAAAAATGTTTCAAACAGTCAACACTCATCTTGTGTAATTGTGATGCAGTACCACTAGAGGGCAGTGTAGTACACAGTATGAGATAGGTGGTGGGTGAAAGGTTAGTGGAGGAAGAGCTGCTTGTTTGTTATGAATTTAACAAGTCTCCAGGGATTTTACAGCTGCTCAGTTGACACATATAAAACAAAGGCATTCGGATTTAAATAGGTGCTGTTGGATTTTAATATCCCCTCTGTTAATTAATAAATTAGATTTGAAGAAGGAGCCACCAGTGATTTCAGTGTTTAGTATTAAATTAAGTAACATGCTGAGCTCAGGTGATAATCAGCAAGGTGTGTTATGATGCAACACGGTAACGTCATGCTCATAAAACAGCCACAAAAGGTACAGTTAGTAGATAAGTTTATTATATACTGAATATCAAATACAGTCAGTGCATTACATGAGAATCATGCATAATTCTCTCCAGTGCAAAGACAATAAGTCATGTCCCATACAGAATGTCAAAAGACACACGCACGCATACATTTTTATTCATGCTGCTTACTGTCAGAAATGATGTTGGATATCCGTGTGAAGGAATGACCTTCTTTCACCACTGAATTAAATGTTCTGTAGTGCATTTACCTTGAGAAAACTCACTTAACCTAATAGTAAAAAGTAGAATTTTGTAATATTTGCCAGTTAACTAATGATTAAATGTTTTGCGTGTTCATACACAGTTCAGACAAACAGATTCACTGCTCCCACTCAATGCAAAAAAAAATAAAATAAAGAAAATGTTGTCATCAGTGCTTAAAATCTGTAAATTAGTCCCTGCTGATTAAAATAAATCTCCCATCAAAGGCTACATATTGACACAGACATATCAGACAACACATAAACAACACTAAGTATAGATTGCACAGAAAAGTAGAAATGTGTGGTATGACGGTGTTGACAGGCTCTTATCCTCAACTCTATATTTAAATCTAATGGTGTTTTCTTTCCACTGACTTTTCTTAGACCTTCACCTCCGATTTAACTAATTGTGCTCAGTAAGTACAGAATGAGAACCTCCCCAGGGACTGAACAACGCATGGGTAGTATATAACTATGATGTATTTAATGTGGGAAAAAAACAAAACACTTGGAACTCGTGCAGCAGTAAATACTTTTCGGTGACCACCTGAAACTCAGAAAACAAAATTTAAATTGCATTTAAATCTGTTAATTATTTGCAATTACGCTGTAAAAAAATGATTATTTAGTTTGCAAAATCGTAATGAAACAATGGCACATTGCACATTCAGTACATTATTTATTTGGAAGGGTTTTATTCAGTAAATGTGCAGTATTCGTGTGTACTTCTGGTATAAAACACTACAATAAAGCTGCGGCAAAGTGCTACAAAAAATGAATTGGTGAGTGAAAAGCTTATACTTTTGTCTGAGGGTCCATGTTTGTATGTAATGCACATGTAGAATCTCATTTTGAGATTACATAACATGTGCACGCAAACCATTGCAGCATGTTCTCATTCCCAAATCGTCACATGTTGGTGAGTTATCACCGCCCCTGTGCGACTCATACAGATGTGCTCGGTATTCATTTGCAGCTGAAAGCATGCACCAGGCTTTTCAAGTGACTTCGATGTAAACCCATGGGTGGCTGTGTAAGACATGAATGGGGATGCTGACATAGTATAAAGACAGACACAGTCCACACATGGAGGGTTAGATGGATGGATGGCTCAACCAAACAATGGACTCACCAGGGTTCTTGTCCCATGTGAAACCAAAACATTATTAAAAGTTGTTAGGCACGTCAAGTTATATGTGTCACGTGACTTTTGTCATGTGGGTTAGGGTTTGTAGGGCTTTCGTGTTGCAAGTCACTTCAGTGATACATGACTTAAGTGTGTCACAAGACTTTTGTGTTTCGACTGCTTCAGTGACACGTGACTTTTGTCAAGTGACTTTCATTTTGTGAGTCGCCTCAGTAATGTACATACCGTAGTTATGTGAACACCAAACATGGTGTTGTTTTGAAGCTAACCATGTAGTTTTTTATGCCTAAATCTGACCAAACTGCAACCATTTCACAATATCAATCGGGTGCTAAGAAGTCTTTCTGGCCATGACAGACACAGCTGCTAAAAAGTACTTTGTGCTTCGGTATCAGATGCCAAGGGGCGGTGACAAATTGTCGTATGTGATGAGTTGGGATGAGAATGCATTGACCATCATGTTACATTTTTGCCTGTAAAACAACAATATTTCCATTTTGTGTTGCTTGTAAAAGTAAATGTAAAAAATCCCTTTATTTGAATGTATGTGAGTATCCCTGAGGTACAAAATTTAAAAAAGTGTTTTTAATGCTTTTTAGAAGTGTTTTTTTTTTTTTTTTTTTACTGTCCTGATAAAACCACTCCCTCATGTGAAGCTAGCTCAGATAAATAGAGAGAGGTTTTTATTTTGAGGCTTATAAAAACTCTAAAAAAAAAAAAAAGAAACAGAAGGCAGTAAATGGCTCAGGGTGAAAAAAAAAAAACATTTTCATTAGTAACTTTCAGTACACAGTAAGTATCTTGGCTCATGCTACTGTAGTGCTCCTTACAGGATTACAGCAGCCCCCAAGGCTTACAATGGCAACTCATTCCCTCTGTAACATGCACTCTCAGTAACAGGTGCGAATGAGGATGATGAAAACTAAAACAACAGTTACAATGATCAGTGCTGAAAATAGAAAGATGAGGCCGGCAAAGACAGGATTTGTCATGGGGAGGATTTCTTTCACTTCAGACGGGATCATGTTGGACATACTCAGCATATAGCCCAAACTCCAACCTATGCTGGTCGACTTTATCTGAAGAGAAGAGAAGAGAAGAGAAGAGAAGAGAAGAGAAGAGAAGAGAAGAGAAGAGAAGTTCTCACAGTGAACTGGCAATACTGCTGCACACAGTATTTTAACAGTAGTTCATGCTTTCAGTCAGCTATCACATCACTTTGCATGTCTAGAGAAGTAGAGAGCATGAAACAGCTAATTACAGCTCTGGGGTAAAAGATGACTCAGAACACCCAAAGATCCTCCCTGTAAATAATCTAAGTGTGCCTGTCTTCTAACTTCCTCTCAAAGGATCTAATAACCACCAGGCTCCCAGACACCCCACAGGCACTAAACAGTGCACATAGCACCACTAACCGTCTTGTTGGTGGGACTGGAAATTGGGAGCACTGCCAGCTGTTGACAAGCGCTCTTGTGATAAAGTCTAAAGGGTAACTGCCATGTAATCTGGAAACTGTAATGTGTGACTTTTCTTATATCTGCTAGCTTTCTTTATGACTCATTAGTGATAGACGAGTGTCACAGACGAGGAATCCCCCTCTGTTGAGGGAGTTCCATTGTGAGCGACGCTCCATGTCCTCAGGGGCTCCCGGAGTAATACATTGCCTGCCTTTCACTCTGGTCTCAACTTTTTGAGCGCAGATGATTGGTATGCCATCCATCGTTAATGGGTCCTAATGGGTGGCCTCACACTTGTATATGTTAAAGGGGATCTATTATTGTAATTTCCATGCTCTGTACTTTCAGTCTGGGATTCCTCTAGAGTAGCTTTGTATTATGCTAACTTACTTCCATGTTTTAGGACTAATTCATGCATTCACCCTCTGTCTGAAACGAGCCATTTTAGCTCCTGTCTCTATAAGAATCACCTCCCTCCAGGCTCACTTTCTGCTGATTGAACAACTTCTTGGAAGCCTGCCGAGGGGCGGCATCCATGCTTGTGAACATTGCAATGACAGACGCCATGGGGCGGAGTCTTGGATGCAGGGCATCCCTGATTACTAGGGATGCACCAATACCACTTTTTTTCAGACTGAGTACAAGTACAAGTAGGCCTACTTACATTTGGGTACTTGCCGATACCGAGTACCGATACAAGTACTTAAGTAGGTAAGTAAGTCAAGACAAATCATTGTTGCTGTTTCCTGCTACAACTGTAACCATAGTTACTGCACACATGACATTTCTGGGTTATTTTTAGTAAGTTACTTTACTGATTTTTTGTTCCTTATTAAGCTGTGCAGTTTACTGTGTACATGATATATTTCAGTATAATAATTTCACAACGTGATTATGGACTTACAGAATTAAGTTTACTGTTACAAATGTTGTTATATATGATAATTATTTCATTATCATTTACAGCTCTTTAACTAGTATTTTAATTACACATTTAGCTACAAGTTTCTTCTTCGTGTCCGTCTTGTCTAAGAGTTAATTAGTTCCTACCTGCCATTGTTTATGGGGGACAGGTGTGAGTGTGGTGCCATGTGCAACAGTTTTGTTTACCCCGCTGTGAGCCCTAAGGAGTGAAGTTGGGTGTACTGTGCTGTCAGGCCGTTTCACTGAAGATTGAGCACACATCGGTGCATCCCTACTGATTACTATACAAAAACACAACTTAATTCACTGATTTTGGTGAAACTGGATCATATTTAAAAAAGAAAAATATTTTCTTGTCTTCCCTGTAATGCCCCCCAGCTTCTCTCTTAATCGGGTTCATAGCTGTCTAAAGGGCAGCAGAGGACGGTAATGGGAGCAAGCAACATCTTGATGAAAATTACATTTTTTTGTTCAACCAACCTCTTTTTCGAAGACAATGTTTTTCCAGGTCTCTTTGTCAAACTTGTATCCTTCTGCCAGCAAAGTGAAGACATAGTGAGCAGCATAACAGTAAGTCTTGAGGAACCTGTCAGAGATCCAATACTTTTCTACCTTCAGCTGAAAGAAAGAGAAAAGAAACATCAGAGTTCAGCCTTTGATTTGGGAGAATGACTTAAAAAAAAGGATGAAACTAAATGCTAATAACAAAACATATGGTTGTAGTAAAAGCAAAGATTGTTAATTGTGATGTGCTTTAAATGGCCATGATTGCAAGACTTTCTGTGTGGCTCTGTCTTTATTTGTTAATGTCTACTCTTCTCTTTCTTTCCTACATTTTTATCCATCCCAACTTTAACTCTACATTTTTCTCAGTATTTCTTTCTTCTCTTCTCACCCTGTTGTTTCACCTTTTCTCGTGCTTGTATTGCTAAAGATGTAAACCAATTTCAAGAACTTACCACTGTCCAATGCGTGTTGCAGAACGTGCTAACTGAGCTGTTGAATTGGTCCAAATCTGAGGTGCCATTTATCAGCAGCGCCCTAGCAGTGTAGAAGAAGCCTGCATATGCCTGTCAGGAACGGTAGAGACACATAATTAGTTCTTTCTCATGTTAAATCTGTCTTCTTGCACTGTCTTATTTGCACTGTGTTACCATAAACTCTCCAGTGACTGGTGGCTGCTCGACCCCGTTGAAGGAACACTGCGATGAGGAACAAGTCTTGAAATCAAATATGGACTCCACTATACTCTTGCACTTGTTTGAGTCGCCGGCTCCCACCATGAAGAGATCTTGATCTGGGTTGTAGCTTTGTGGTTTTTTTGTGCACTCTGTCTCGTATATAAATGAGGCCTTCACGGTGTTGTTGTAACCTTGAGGGTAACAAGGGTTAATAATGTAGGCAGGGTCAGATGATTTCTGGAACATAAAGAGGAGGAAAGAGGGGAACAGGAAGAGACAAGGGAGGATGAGATAAGAGAGAACAGTTTAGACTTGATCTGAGCGAAGCTCTGGACACTGTTGATCACTCTACTCTCCTCAGTAAGCTTCAGCATGGGCAGTTGTACTGTATCACAGACTGCAGTTGATTTGTTTGCCTGCTATTTGTCAGTCAGGTGCTTTTCTGTGGCCAGTGGTCATTACTTGTCCTCATCTGCTCGGCTGACATGTGGTGTACCCCAGGGTTCAATATTTAGTCCTATTCTTTTCTCTTTGTACATGTTCCTCCTTTGTTCCCTAATTAGTGAATTCAAATGTGTCTCTTTATCACTGATATGCAGATGATATTCAGCTGTATTTTTGACTCCAATTACCTTTCCACCTTGCAAGATTGCCTAACAGCTATTATGGACTGGATGTCAGACAACTTTCTCAAACTTAACCCTGACAAAACAGAAGCCCTTATCATACAGTATATACAGCTATATAAAGATGCTGTCTTTCAGTAAGTAAGTGAGTAAACTTTATTTATAAACCAGAGTTACAAAGTGCTTCACAGTGCAAAAAATAATAAAAACAACAAAACAACAACCATAAACAATAAAAACTACAGAGAGGGTAAACACACATCACATGATAAAGGCAAGAACAATGAAACTACCACATGTTTCAGAATAAAGTAATTTTTGTGGCTTGCTTAACATTTGCTGCTAAGGGATCAGTGCACTGTATTTTTTTTTTTAGGGACGCTCCGGGCCTACAGTACATTATCACATTCAGAACCTGATGTAAATACATACTTTAAAGTTAACATTTTATACCAAGACCCTGCTGCAAATTAATATCCATAACATGTTCTCACAGCATATCATATACTATGTATATCTCCAGGTACAATTACTATTCACTTATATATGCTGCCAGATATAATGCATTTCTCACAGACTACCTTGACGATATTCACGATCCGATCAATATTCTTAATGACATAATGCATTCTTGACTTGTCTCCCTTTGCCTGTTAGCAATTCAGGGACAGCGGTGTACAGTCATCAATTCTTAACTGGGCATTAATGGGTTTTTAGCCTGCACATGTATTTCAGCTGCCATGTGCACCGCACACACAAGCACTTAAACAGGAGCATAAAAAAACATGTACTGTACAGGGAGCAAGCTCAGGAAAGAACCACCGCCCTTGTTGGACCTGGGACATATGACCTTCACTGATAGACACTATTTTTTCTGTACTTACACATGAAAAATAGGAAAAGAAAAGCTGTGTACCTGGACTACTTTGTCCAGAATCCTCTTCTCAACTTCATTTTTGCCATAGCAGAGGTAACTGTGTGTGTAGACATTGTAGGGATAACCGTAGAGTTTGACATACAGGTAGTCAGGCCCCGTGAGATTATCCTGGACTGCAAAGGCGATCTGTGTTGATGCTCCACCAAGGTCCATGGACCCAACAGTCTTTGCCCCCTCTGGCCGCATATAGCTGTTCCACATGTTTTTCTACAAACATAAGGAAAATGTTTGTGAAGAGGAATTCCTTTTATTGTCTTTTTTCACGTATAAAGGGATAAGTACACTTTGAGCTACAAAGACCAGTTTAGATGAACCACAGCGTCTCACCTCTAGGAAGTTTCCCATGAGGTAGTTGACGGTCACCCACCCATACAGCCCTTCTTCTTGACCACTGATGATGGACGCGTTTTGGAAGGCGAAAGGCAAAGAACTCAGGTATTCTCTGAGACTTGCCAGGATTTCATTGGACCTCTGTTCATCCATCTCACTTATAGCAAAACAGAAAAAGCAACAAATTACAGATCTAACTGGAAAGAGTACAGATACTACACTACAGATGAAGATTAGCTTTCAGCTATATCTTGTACAACACATGTATTGAGCATTGTTCCCACTAAATAAACTATGAATAAATAAATAAATAAATAGGAATAGTCATCATAGTGGTGAAAATGCAATCAGTATCATCAGGGATGTACCAGTACCACTTTTTTTCAGACCAAGTACAAGTACTTACATTTGGGCACTTACTGATACTGAGCACTGATACGAGTACTTAATAATGCCATTACAATTCTTACAATAACTTTAAAAACATGTTTTATTTTCATCAGATGTTCCTCACTTTCTAAATGTAACAACCTTTGTCGCAAGTTACTTTACTAATTTTGTGTTCCCTTATTAAGCTCTGCAGTTTACTGCGTATATGATATATTTCAGTAGGAATAATTCCACATCATTATGGACTTGCAGAATTAAGTTTCATGTTACATATGATTATTTAAATATCATTTACAGCAGTTTAACTAGTATTTTAATAACATTTACATGCGTAGTATTTAAGTTTCTTCTTCATGTCCCTCTTCTGTAAGAGCTAATTAGTTCTTATCTGTCATCATTTAAGGGGCACAGGTATGAATGTGGTCCCATGTGTGCAACAAGAATATTTGCCCTGCTTTTAAACCCCAAAGGGTGAAGTTAGGTGTACTGTATTGTCATGCTGTTTCAGTGAAGAATAACAGGAGGATAAAGAAAAGAAGAGAAGTTGTAGAAGTTGTAGCGGCTTATTACCAAGAAAACAGGGTTACAGACTGGTGGCAGTGGTGTTTTTTCTTTGTCTTCGGATTAGTTAGTCAAGGCATTTAACTACTGTACGCCCACCAGGACTTATAGAACAGCAGCCTACAGGTTTATTCTGTTTTACATGGACTTACATGGAATTTTACAGACAGTGGCCAAAGTCACTGCGGTTATTAGTAGATGATGCTGAGGACAATGAGTCTCGGCGCGACCAAAAAAGAGGGTAAGCACCAGCAAACGCCTTGAACTCTGACGATCAATTTGCTTGAGTCGGGCGGTTACTTTTAGTGACATGGTATTGGGTGTGGGGTATTGGAGTAGTAGTAGTATAAGTATGAGTACATGAGGACATTACCGGGCTGATACCCGATGCTAGTATTGGTATCGGTGCATCCCTAAGTATAATTAAAGGAATAGTTTGATATTTGGAAAATACACTTTTTCATTAAGGTTGTGTTCCCTTCAGGTTTAACACAGCAAGGGTGCTGCTATTGACCTTAGTATCACTGGTGAAACCTGTGTTTACTGTACTGCTTCACTAACTACTATGAGGTTATCCCCTAGGAGTCACTTTATGTTTGTATAAAGCCAGGCTAGTAGTTTCCTCTTGCTTCCAGTCTTTATGATATGCTAACTAAGCTAAGTTAATCACCCCCTGGTTCTAGTTTTAGAGTGATATCAATCTTCTCTCTTGACAAGAAAATGAATAAGCCCATTTCACAAAAAGTCTGCTACAATGCCAACATCAACTATAACCTTAAGATTTAAAGTATTGACTCATAGCTGACATTTACACTTATTGTATATGAAAAATAAGAAAGCCAAATGAAACACCCCAAACCTATTGAAATTTGCTCTGTTCTGGATCTTTTATCTATTTTCCACATTGTTGTTGAACCAGCACAAGTAGTGACCACAACACTGTAAATGCCCTTGGACCAGTAATGTTAGCATGAATAAAGCTCAGTTAACATCTCATGTAACTCTCCACCTCTGTGTGAAGACACCATATTTGGACTTTCCAGCATGACTGTTACACCATCTCAGCTTTTGAATTTTGCCTAGCCTGTAGTCTAAACATGACTTTACTGCTGGGGCTTTTGGGAACCATGTGCTGCACAAATGGGGTCAGTTTGCCCTGATCCTTCCTGTCTCCTATACATTATGAGTGAATCAACCCCAAAGCTAACTTATTTTAACACTGTCTTACTGTAACAGCCTCATTCCGGCAGTGGCTCCCAGAAAGAGAGGTGTGGATTTGTGTTTTTCAGCAGGAACAATTTGCATGACTTGGTCCATGCAGACTTGGAATGCTTTCCACGATTCTGCATCTTTCTTTTCATCAACTTTCATTTCTGAGATACCGTCACCTGTGGGCAAAAGGCCAAGCTGAATTATATTTGTAGGTATAGGCACTGAAGACAAAAAGTAAAAATGCCCAAATTAATATGTTTATGTTAACATTTTTAACTTGGTCAGATGAATAAAGGTTAATGTCTCAAATTTCAAAATGCTCAGTAAGCTTTAGCTTTCATTTTTCACTTATGCCATACTTCAATTTACTCTACTCCTACATTTCCAAGAATTTTGATAACACTTTATTTGAAGGAGTGTGCATATGACTGTCATTACACTGTCATAACCATGCCATGACACATCTCATGAACATGAAGGAGTCTTTATGAATGCTTATGACTGTTGTGATTAAGTATAATTTGGTCAATTATATCACTTTTAATGAAAAGTTGACATTATTTGAAATGTCATTGTTATGACAGCTTGGCATTAACAGACCCAATGATGTCTTTTCTATGACAGCTTGACTAGACTAAAAATGACAACTTGACATAATCAAACATAAAGAAACTGTTTAGCTTTATGTTTTAACATTACATTATACAGTCATATGTTGCTGGTTTTAACACTGGCTGCTATGAGACCATTATAAGTGTGTCGTGTATATTTTCTGTGACTACAACTAAAATTGTGGACTTAGAGATGTCATTAAGTTTTAACAGATTATTTTGTAATGATGTCATGAATAATTTACTGGACCTCAAGTGAAGTGGTACCATTTGGGCTTGTCATAAAGATGTCATTAAATGTTATAAGGCCAGTTTGACAGCAGAATACAGTACCAAGGATATTTAGGTTACAGAGCTACCTGATGGACAGACAGTGATTAGCTAGTGTACTTGTTGCTAAAGTAGGCTAACTGCTGTTTTCTGTTATTTGTTGTTGGCATTAGCTAGGCAGTGTGGTTAGCCATGCTAGGTACTTTATTAGCTGACTCACTCCCAGGATGCAAGGAGCCAAACCCAGCAAGAAAACCAGTTGAGACTTTTTAAAAACAAACTTGAATGCCTTTTGGGTGCAGACCGTTTTCTGCAGCTGATAATGAAAGTAACTAAAGAGCGAACAGTCTTGCTTTCTTGTTGTTGACAGTTGCACATGGTAGCATTGCCAGCATCTACCGGTTAGTTTGACAGGCAATAAAGTACCAATGTGGTTTTCTCGCTGGGTTTGGCTCCTGACACCCCAGGGCTGAATCTGCTAATTAGAGAGCCAGCTAACTCATCTAGCCAACTCCAGCCACAGATAACAGGAGACAGCAGTTAGCCTACTTTAGCAGCAAGTAAAATAGCTAACTGTTGTCCGTCCATCAGCTAACTGTGTAAGCTAAAACATTTGATGATATCTTAATGACAAGTCCAAAGGGTGTCATTTTCTTGAAGCCCAGGAAATGATTCATGACACTGTTACAAAAGCATTTAACAATGTAACCAAAACTTAATGGCATCTAAATGACAAGTCCAAAATGTATCACTTTACTTAAGTTAATGGAAAATATTCATAATGGTCTCATAACAGCCTATATCAAAACCAATCACATATGACGGTTTAATGTAATGTTAAAACATAAAGACATTTGTGTCTTGGTTAATGTCAAGCTGTCATAACAAAGACATTATTGGTATAGGTATAGGTATTCATCTTCATGACAGGTGTCATGGCATGTTATGACAGTGCAATGGCAGTCTTATGCACACCCCTTTAAAAGTCTTACCAGCATTTCTTATACTCATTAAAAAAGGGGAACTTTTACATAAACAAGCTGCAGCATGCTCATCTTGTTTTAGAGATGACTCACCAGCAACTCTACAGTTCTTTATCTCAGACACCACTCCTGTGTCATTCTCCTTCTCCCTGGCCACTCGTACACATACACGTTGGAACGAGATGAACCAGAGTCTATCACTATGCCATACTGAAGAGGAGAAGAAAGCAAAAAAAAAATCATGTTACAGAGTCACAGTTTTCACTTGAATTAAATACAGACCCCCGCCACCCTTCCAGCGCCCCTTTATAAAAAGCACACATGGTCCATCAGGACCACCATTCGTCACGGAGCAGACTCCTGAGACAACCTCTTACCTTGACCCTGACATCTGGAAAACATCTCACATCACATTCACATCTGAGTGTGGGGGAGCTGGAGTATGTGTTTGTATACATGGCTCTCTCTCGCGCTCTGTGTGTGTGGATGTTTTGAGAACTGTTCTATTAAAAATGTAACTTTCTTAAACAGCCAAATAGCAAGTGCCTACATGTCTGTGTGTGCAGCGTTGGTCTTTTGTGTGTGTATGCGTTCACCTCTAGGCTGTACTCTTTAGACTTCCAGGTGTCCTGGATGACAGCGACAGCAACAAGGGCAGCAATACTGCCCAAGAGGAGAATCAGCACTCCTGCTATGCGACACTTGTAGCCCATTTGCCGTTTGGAGGCCATTTCCTGGCAAGAAACAGGGTAAAAAAAAAAAAACGTGGTTCTCACTAAAAGCATTTTAGCTTTTAAAGTGATGACGTGGAGATGCTTGAAAAGTGATGATGAGCAATAATAGTGCACTTTATTTACTTAAAGCTAGAAAAAGATGTTGACAGCATTAATAATATTGATTGAGTAAACAAAACCACCAGGTTTAAACACATAAAAGGAAACAATCAGAAAGAAAATGCTGTTAATCATGATTGGCTGTCAGAATTATTTTTTCTGTTGAAATGCTTACCTTTTCTTATAGACAATGAAAACCTCAGTGAGATACTTTAATCCCATATGATTATCTTTGATCAATTTAAAGGGGCAGTTTGGTGTGACTTGCAAAGTTTTGGAGATATCAGCTAGAGATGTCTGCCTTCTCTCAACTAGATGGCACTTGGCTTGTGCACTCAATGTGCCCCAAAAAATTTGGAAAATTCAACACCAGTGTCTCTTTCCAGAAATCATGACCTGGTTACTCAGAATAATCCACAGACCTTGTCTTGAGCATTTCAATGAAAAATGTTTTTTCTATGGGAGAATTTACCAGATCTACCTTCTTCCTGTAGTAATTTATCCTCTACTGGAACTACACTCTTACTTTCTACTAGAAAGTAGTTCCCAAATGAAATGGTTCACAACTAGCTCTGTGTATTATCTTGAGTAACTGGGTCATGATTTTTGAGAAAAGACATTGCTGTTGAATATTTCAAATGTATTTTTTTTATGTTTTTTTTGTATATTTTTTTTTTTTTTTTTTTTTTTTTTGGCACTCCACAAGCCGTGTGCCAGGCAGACATCTCTACGACGATATCTCCAAAACTCTGCGACTCATGCCAAATTATTCTCGATGGATAAAAAGCACTGTAAGCCAGAGGAAAAATATGCATTTTTGATTTGTGGGTGAACTGTGCCTTTGGGAAAAGTGTACAAAGCAATGACATGAAACGATAATTTGTTGATATACGTTTTTATGATCTGCAAAAGAAAAGTCAAGCTTTAAGAGAGTTTTAAGAGGTGTAAGTTCCTCACCAGATTAAGTGTTAACAACTTCTGACAGCTTGCCAGTCAGCTGTAAGAAAATAGGCTGTAAGAACAGTGCAGTTCAACAGCCAGCAAAGAATTTGCTGCTGTCTCATAAAAGCTGCTCATGTTTAGCTTTGAGATCTCAAAGCTTTCAGTCATGTTGTTTTTATACACACGAAGTGCGAATGTTGGACTCAAATGCATTAATAATAGCCATACTGGTAAAGTATGTGTCCACATAATGAAGAACATGGACTGGCAGAACATCTTCAGACTTTACGGATGGGCAGTAGAATGTGTAGGAGCTAAATTACAACATCCAACATAAAATTACTGCCAAATTTCAATATTGCACAAACCCACTAGATAGATAAACCTGCCATTGAAGACAGTTCTGTTTGTTTAATGTTTAACTCTTCCTAATGGCTTTAATGACACAGCCAGACATTCAGTACTAACAGTAAAATCTAGAACAAACACAGTTATGACAAGGCTGCAGGCAATGGAACAATACTCAGTCCAGAGAAAGATTTTTTTCAGTCAAATTTTAATCTTCTTCACAAACATGGCGTGCCAGAAACTGCTGTGTTTGAGTTTAAAATGTTTTCTCAGTGACAGAAAACAGTGTTTCTTGCCAGATCCACCATGTGTAGTTTTTCTACACAAAAATACTTGTCATATGCAAGACTGTTGTTCTTACACCAGGCTTGCACATGTGTTTCTCATGTAGTCATATGGAAGTGCAATGTGGTTGCCATTACATGTCACTCACAAATTGTAACATGAAGCCAAACTCTTTGTTCCTAAATGCATGCACACCTTTGAACTCACTTTTTTTTTTTTTTTTCTCAGAGTGTCTTTTTGCACCCGGGTACGAATAGGCACAGCTATTTTGGATTTTCACACCTGACCCTCTAATTTCAGCCATAAAAAACAACAAATTCACTGGTGGCAAGATGCTGGGGTAGATGACGGGATTAGGCACAAGTTTTTCCTTTATGATTCCCACACTGGGAGAGTATTTGACAGTACTGTGAAAGTACATGTCAGTGGTACCTGTTATTTACATTTTTTATTAGTATAATTTTAAGTTTTTCAGTCACAATTTGGTTAGGTTTAGGCAACAAAACTTCCTGGTTAGTTTTAGGGAAAGATCATGGTTTGTCTCTGCAATGAAGGTGTAAGTAACCATTAGTTATTTACACCCTAGGTGCTAATAGTATTGTTGGCTACAGAGATGTAGGTGCTTGTCTCTGCCATGCTAAGTTATATACACCTGTTATTTACCCTCTGGGGGCCAATAGCCACATTGGCTATTCCACCCTGGGTGCAAATAGCATTAGCCTTTTTTTCATTGTAATTTTCTGGTTAATTTTATTTTCCTGACATGCTATTTATGTCTTAGGTATGTGACTGTTCATAATATCGTTGGTGGTTACAGTACGTGAAGATAATCTTTATTTAAAACTACAACAAAGATTACACTATGTTATGTAATAGCAAGGACGGAATAAATTCATTTTAAAATAGCAAGTGGAGGAAAATAGTGTAATTCTCTTTAAATCATGAAATAAACTAATCAGTGTAAACATTGACACAACAATGCATATTATTCAACCATTCTTTGCTTAAACTTGTTGAAACTGCACTGCTGTCTTTTCAGCAATGTGTGGTCATCAGTGACTGCAACACTGTAATTGCAACCTTGTGTCAGTCTACAGTTACAAAGTAGTGCTGTCTCAGCCTTGTCATGGGCGTTATTATCAGACTTTCAAACAGTTGTTAAAGCAGTACCACAGTTTTCTGTCTCCCTCTCTATCTGTCACCTTTATTTCTTATTTCTAAGTGACTCAGAATTTATTTTTAAGCTGGATTAATCCAAAACAAATATCTGACTCTGCAGTTGTCAGCAGACTGTGACAACACCGACCGCAGTTTCAGTGTTTATTATTCTTTGAAATTACAGTATTTAGGGTTACCACAGCAACGTCTGTGAAAACAAGGAAGCCAAAGCTGTCAGACAAGGTGCGATTACAACCTGGGGACATAGTAACAAACATGTGTCATGCCTCTGACAAATGTGGCTTTTAACACACGGCAGTTACCACTGTTATGTGTGTGTGTGTCATGAAAGAGATACAAGGTGGCTGTATGATACTGTAATTTTTTGGCCAGAATTGTATAAGAAACATAAGGAATGTGAGGTGCTCTACATCTGTTTTTTACCCTTTACATTTACTTTTAATCAGTGTTATATAACCCGACAATGCATGCTATAGCACTACCCTGACACAATGTGAGCAGAACATGTTCTTTTCCCATATAGTGTGTTTTAAAGTGTATAAAATAATAACTATGCTTATAATTAACCTAATTATATAATCAAGGTGTTTCACTGATGAGAAGACATAACTCTAAAAGCACACAGTAACATGATCATTGATCTCTGGCTACACTGGCTGGCTGATGATTATTCTAGTCTTTAACATCAGTGTTCTACTGGCTCCAGATTGCCTGCACAGTGCCAGTGACTTTCAGCGTCTGTCTATTATAATAACTGAAGTTTACAACCAAATTTTTCAAATAGCAGTTCTTAGAGACTGCAATTGAGTATGTGGAGAATGTGCGCTTTACAACAACTTAAGCAGGGTTTCACCCTTCAGTTTAAGTTTTTTTTTTTCATGTTTATCATGTTTTTTATATCAGTAATTTCTCTCACATATGTTTAACACGTTGTGTTACTTCAGTAAAGCTTTCAAAGTAGATCTAATTTGTACTGCATCACAAACTGACTTCTATAAATTGCCAACTCTAAGTGTGTGCAAAAATCTTTTGCTCAGTAACACCTTAACTTACAGTATAGTTTTTACAAATGTAAAACGAGAGCAAAGCCACAATAAGTCTACTTGTGTATATTATTGGCATTGTTTTGCCCCTGAATGAAACTAGGATGCTGAACTTCTAGCCTGCATCATAATTAATTTACACTTGCAATGAAAGATGATGCAGCATTCACAGTGTACAGTATAACATACATTTGGGTTGATTTGTCCAAAACCACACACAAAGAACAATATAGACCAATTTGCTCTGTGGTATGCAACCCCATGCAGAACACTCCCCTCTTTCTTTTAATTGTGCACAGAGTAAACGAGTTTAAACAAAAAGATGGATCAACTAGGGGAATTAGGAAGTCTAAGTTTGTTTCATGCTTCAACACTGACAACACCCTTATAAAGATTCCTATGAAGACAGCTATGTGGAGCTGGGAATTAATTCTCTCATTTATATTTGCACATGTTGTTGCCTGCTTGTAGGGACTGGTCCTCATCAGGGTGAGGAGCAACAAAAACATTGTTGAACAGCAAGACACATCTGATTGCACTATACAAAGCAGTAAATCAACTCACACAATGAGAACTCTCTTGAGATTAAACAAAGGTAAAGTAAATATTTTGTGGTAAATAAATGCACGTGAGGAAGGGGAGGTGTGTTTGTTTCTTACCTTGAAGAGCTGGTTTGTAGGTCCTAGTTGGGAGTGGGAGTGAGCTGGCTCTGAAGAAGGGATGAATGAAGAAATGCAGCAGGAAATAGGGGAGCAGCAGAGGAAAGGAGAGAACAAGGGAGTGTGCTTTGAGTGTGAGAGATCTAAGGAGTGATTTGCCCACAGGAACAGGAGTGGTGTACCCCAACAAAAACACAGAGTGAGTGAGGGAGAGAGTGAACATGGGAGGAGCAATTTATCCTAACTCCAGCTCTCACCACTCCCACCACACCAGAGCAACAGAGCGGCCGACCAGCCCAGGAAGCTCAGCCAATAAATGATGCAGGGCTGTTTGCTCACTGTCTGTGTCTAATCATTAAGTACAGATACCTGTGTGCCTGTGTGGAGTGTATAAAACAATGTGAGAAGAGAGATGGGGGAGCGTTGGTAAAGTTAATTGATGTAATCAATAAGATAAAGTGCAGTATGGCTGAGTCTCACGAAGTCAGCTCTTATTTGATAGGCTTGAATTGAAGGACGATGGGCGATGAAAAGCAGCGGATCAAGCACTGTAACAGCAATCAAGGATGTGTTGATACCTGCAAAGTCCCACTTCCAAGTTACACTTAAGTCAGGTTCTCACAGTAAGAGCCATGAGTCATTAATCTCTTTACCAACATAGAACAAATAGAAAATTGCTGTAATCCAGTATGTTTGTTTTGCTTTCAGAGGCAGACACTCAAAAGCTAAAAGCTCACTTTTAATCATTTCCCCCATGTGTGTGCACATGAGTGTGTGTATTTGCATGTGCACGCAGACATGCATTTGGATTTTGAAGCGTTTCCTGGAAACACAAGAACTGCTTGCATTTATGTGTGTCTGTTTGTCAAATATCCCATTAGTGGAGTGGAGAGTCGCCTGAATGCATCAGCCTTCGAAGGCCGGATCAATCAAAGCAACCTCAACCAGTCCAGACAACATATCTGAACCATGCTGAACAATTATACCCAAACACTTCCATTCATTCATCCATTCATTCCTCTGTTAATTAAATTAGTATCTACTCCAGGCATAAGCTTATTTTTTTCTGTGCACATTCATGACTGTATGCTGAAGGACCTCTTTGATTCTCAATTTATGAAAAACCTTTAAAAAACTTTTTTATGGCTCCATGCACAGCTGTGGGCCTCCCTCTTTAGAATGTGATATCTCAAACTTGGCACCAATGACCTGTTGGACTCAAGAATGAACTGAATAGATTTTGGTGGTCAAAGTTCAAAGGTCACTGGAACCTTACATCTATTCCCACTCTCATGAACGCAGTATTTCAAGAAAGCTTGGAGGGAGTTTCTTCAAATTTGGTACACTGAAAAAACTGTTTCTGACACCCAGTACATGTTACATGTTTTAATTAGGCTTATTTCACAGAACTTAAAGCATTATTAAATCCTACTTAATTGTTTTTTATATTACTTTTAAAATGCCCTGCCTTTGATTAAAACGCGTTAATTTCACTCAGTTGAAAGTAATTAGAAAAATATGTGTACGATTTAATTTCCAATTATATGTCCTATCTGAGCATGTGCAGACATGTAACATGTAACCTCACAAAACACATTTTTGGTCATAACTCAAGAATTCATCTGCTAATTATGACAAAATGTCAGAAATAGGATACTACCAGTGCTGGAGAGCATGTAACTAGTTACATGGAATCAAATTTTTAAAATAAATCTAACTGTAATTTGTTACGCTTACTGACAAAAAATAATAAATAAATAAATAAATAAATTAAGTTCTTTTTTGGGTTGCCTGGTGGAAATCGGAAATCTGCACTTGAGTGCACTCTTCTAGTTCCTGATGGCAGTCACTCAGCCAATCCTCGTCAACTATACTCACTCACCATCCTTGTCTCCTACACTTGATGTTCACAGGCAACAATTAGCTCCAATGCAGAAAACGGCTAAAAAATCTCCTGAATTTAACCAAGCCCGCATTGTTTTCCGAACCATATACAGGCACTCCACCAATTGTACATGTCAAGGCCAATTTACTAGTCACAGGGGTGCGACTTATCCTCTGAAAACAGTAGTATGTAGTGTCTTCTGTGGCTTAGGAGGAGCTTTGCCCATTTTCAAGTGAAATGAGTGAGTCAGCTTTATTTAAACTCTTCCTAGTTGCATTATGGGCAGAGGTAACAAAAGTACACACATTACTCAAATAGAAGTACACTAAACTAAGACTAAAAGTAGGAGTACTGATTCAACTTCTTTTCTCAAATAAAAATGAAAAAGTAAAAAGGTACAGGCTCTGAAATGTACCCAAGGTATAAAAGTAAAAAGTCGCCCCCCGAAGGACATTTCTACCAGCTGTTTCTCCACAGTTGAGTCTTCCTGTCTTGTCTTGCTATGTCTTTTATGTTGTCTTCATCTTGTTACAGCTGTCATGCATGACATGCACTAATGGACAGCAAGCAATCATCTTTTCTATGTATTACTGTCCCATCCATTAAGGCTGAAATCGGTCTTGATGTTGGGAAGGCAGCACGCAATGATATAATTTCTTTCAGATGCATTAAAATTAAAGTAACAAGCCTTTTTTTTTAAATCTAAGGAGATGAAAGTACAGATATTTCTTTTAAAACGCAGGAAGTTGTCCAAAAGTTGTCTGAAAAATAAACGCTCAACTACAGATACCTGAAAACTTTACTTGAGTAAGTTATTTGTACTTAGTTACTTTCCACCGGTGATTATGGGAACTGTAGGATTCTGTGTTTTTGCAGCTTGACCCATGCTAGGAACTAAAAGGATCTACTGGCCTCTTCTACTTCAGTCTTGATCATTCTTTTTCAAAAGCAGTCTCTTGTGAGTCTTTATGAGGAGCAATACTAAATAGCTAGAATGTACCTTCAACCAAATAATTGATGTGCTATAAAGCTGCCTTTATACAATCATTAATACCTTCATTAAACTTTGGTTGCTATTAGTGAACACTGTATTGGAGACAAATATAGTGAATTTGAAGTGAACACTGCACATCTCAGTATGAACATTAAGCATAAATTCAATATGACTATAGCTTCAAATATATATGTATATTTTCATACATGTTTAATGTGATATTTTGACTTAAAAGGCCAGACAGTGTTACATTTCCCCCAAAATGTATTTTGCAAATGCAAAAATTGTTATGTATGAATGTAATGCAGGTTAAACTGTTTCACACACCCACACACACCCTCTCACATTAAACCTCTGTCAGGACAAAGGCCCCAGTTCTCCAGGGCTCTAAACTAAATTGTCAGACGAAGCCTTGGGCTAGTGAAGCTTTGGGGCTTCTCTCGGCGAAGTTAACGAGGAATGAGAACAACACTCGAGGGCGTGGGGATCCTGCAGCTGGCCTTACTACCTGGCTCCTTGCCTCCATTCTGCATTTTTCTACATGACATATTTTTGATTTATCATATTCATTGAATTTTTCATTGTTTTTGTGTAATTCTAAAGTTCTAGTACTGTTGTTACTGTACACATGGTGCAGCTTGAGTACTAGTACTGCACCATGTTTTTTGTTTACACTAACAGGATATGCTCTCCTGCTTCCCACCCAGCATTCTCTCTTTTAACATTTTACTATGACTGTAAAGTCTCTGCAGTGCTTCACACTTCACTGTGGTTGCTTTATAAATCTGGTAGATGTCTCAACATTTCAGCATGCGGGTGGTCTTCTGGTATCTGGACTCTCTACAAAGAAGACACTGATGTGGCTGGTCAAAGTGAATTACATGTCTGATTCAGAGCTCAGTGAATGAAGATAAAGTATTTTTAGCTGCGTAAAGTAAGACCTGTAACCTATGTTTTGAATGACCCGGAAAACAATGCTGAAAATTAGATTTGCATTAGGAGAGGAAATAGAAGAAAGGCAAAGTGGTCCTATTTAACTTTATGTGTTTCAAGCCTCTTGGATACAGATTATACGCCGCGTACTCCTGCTGTGCCAACTTAAAATCCTGCAACACCAATGTAGGAATGCAGGAGGAGTGAATGAATTGGTACATTACCACAACCAAATCTTTAATGCAAAATTGTGTTGCCTGCCATGCATGTGCAAAGAAAGAAATGTGTCCTCATGACAAGGAAGCATCTTTAATGAACATACAATACAGTTGCTGCAAAGTTGCCACTGAATGTGTTTGCAAAACAACTTATTTCATTTATTTTATTTATTTGTTGTCTGTACAGTATCCACCCATGTTAACCAAAGCATATGTTCATGGTCTTTGATAAATATTAAGAATAACCAGCACTGACTTGACATGTTCACTTTTTTAATATTTAACCAAGAATTCCAGATACTCAAACCAAACTGTAACCTTCTCCCAATTTAACCAGTGTTTTCATAGACTAAGTCCAGCTTTATGGAGGCCTTGTGGCCTGTGTGGAAAGTTAGTACTCTGCTTAGTTAGCATTTAGCTGTAAAAACTAATGGAGCATTTTTATGAATGTTGAAACTTGAGAACAGGACCGTAGCACTAAAATCCATGGACCCAGTTTTTGCACCTTTTATGAAATTTTAATTATTTTTCTTTTCTGAATTTTTAATTCAGCACAGAAATGTGAGCTGACTGTGTCAGTTTTCCTTTGTAAATAAGGCATATCCAGTGGTGCACTGAGGCTGTCTGAGGGGCTGGGGCAAAAAAAAGGGGGGGGGCACCAGCTGCCTGTCTTTTAAGGCCAGCCAGTTGTGCACTGCATCACTTCAAGTCCAGTGGAAGGGGCACGCTGAGGGCACTGCATCACGTTTTATCTGCCAGAGGGGCTTCCAAGAGGGTGCTTTTGCAACATTTGTTTGTTCCTTTGGCTGAAGAAAGATCACAAAAAAGAACAACTAAACCTCAGAAGGACTACAATCATTTCATGTTCACTTAAAATGTGAGACCACTACTCATTTTTTGCACTAAAAAGTAATCAGGACCCGAGTGCACCAGCTGGGCGTACGCCTGGGTGTAACGTTACGTCCGACTTAGAGCGGAAAGTTACGACCAGTTTAAGGTTAAGACGAGTGCACCAGTTAGACTTAAGCCCTGTGTGTGTTCCGCCTGGGTGTAACTTTTATCCTAGTGTGGAGCAGGCGTAAGTTGGAAACTCAGACTTGTATCCACAAGTCTGAGTTTCCAACTTACGCCCAGCTGGTGCACTTGGGTCCTGGAAACCAGATGTTTCCAAGTGGTGATTGAAAGCAATGACATGTAAACTCATTGAAGTCAATAGAAGTTGCAAATCTCTCTTTAGTATTTACTTTGGTCAGTTGTTGATGCACATCACCACCAACTCTTAAATCCAGTTATAAGATACTGCACTGTACTGTTGATATTGAGCTCATTTTATGCCAGGAAAATGACATTTACTTACCTTAAATTGTGTGTATCACAGGTGCAGAGATGTGAAGACAGGAGTTCCTTTGCTCAGTCACTGTGTGATTTCAGCTTGTGTTGTAAACATCTGAACATTATTTTATATATGTTGTGCTAGATCACACCCAATGTAAAAAATAAGAATATTTTCACTATAAAAGGAACTATCTAAGATCAACTTTACACCAAGAACTCTTGTTCATGAGTCCAGGCCTGCAGTCATGTGGTGAGAGGGAAAATTGTCCGTGAAAGACGTCTCATGTTGCAGTAGCTCATAACATTACCGACTATACATTGAGACTATGGATAGTCTGCTGGGATTTGGAAAGCTGGCCAAAGACGTCCTCGCTAATTGTATGTATGTCTGATTCTGTGCCTCTAGAATGCACTAAACACCCCCATGAATGTCTGCCGCAGCCCAGGGAGGAAATGTTGTGGTCGTGTTGCGGCCAGATCAATTAGGGGACAGAGGCACTTCAAATCCACAGTAAGACCCCAGGCTTTGTAATTCAAACATCTCAACTGGCGCGATGGTTGATAATGGGGTTTGCTCTGTGTTCTCCCATCTCGCTCTCAATTGATTTCTGGCTCTTTTCATGTTTGCTTTTATTCTGACTCATCCTCAACATTTGCCAAGCCCTTTCATTGTACAGATCTTACCTCTTATCTCTTACTTCTACATTCTCAACCACAACATAAAAGCAATGTAATTAGTTGTTCTTTAATTGTTACATAGCAGATGGAAATTGATCCTATTCTATGGCCTTACCATTGGAATGTCTTTACTTTAATTCATTCTTATGTGGCTACTATCAAACTTGTTGCAGTGTTATGAAATGAATATAATGGTATTAGAAAAAGCCCTTAGGTCACATAATTAGAAGATATAAAAATGTGTGACCAATCCTGTCTGACCAATGATCGTATCTCAGTTTTGAAGTTCTTAACGTGAGCCCAGAAAATTAGACTACGTACATGCAAACAGTACACACATCATAACTGCTGAGGCATTCCACTGTGTAATATTGACGGAAAATGACCCATCGAGTCTCTTGTGTGTTGGTTTTTAATGTCTGGGCTGATGCACTTTAAACCCAGCCGCCTCCTTTTTGAGTAACCCTCAAACCACCCTCCACACACACACACACACACACACACACACACACACACACACACACACACATGCTATGTATTTAGATAGATAGATAGATAGATAGATAGATAGATAGATAGAATATGGTTGACATCTTTACATTTAAAAAAACTTGGGAAACATTGTACATTAACTTTGTGATTTTGCACTGCTGACATAGCCTCCACATGGTATAGAAAACATTCTCTTCCATCACACAGAGACATCCCCTAGAAAGCTGTAACACAACCCTATAACTACAGCTATAGCTATAGCTACTAAAGCTGTGAAATAACACTCATCATACTGTTATTGAATTATCAAAAAGGAAACACTTAACCTAATAGAATTAGTGCGAACAGCAATCAGTGTGCAGTTCAACACGAGGCATTCAATGCCAGCCGTGTAACTCAGGTCTCGTTGTGACTTTAGATTCAGTTATGTGCTGATAGCTGCTAGATTGTAATGTTTTCCCATCTGATACCTCCCAAGTGGAATTCTCTCTGTGGTGAGCATCCAGTCAATAACCTCAAATGATGTTTGGATGCTGCTGCTGAGTCCAGTGTGCGGTAAACAGTAGAGCTGACATCATGTGTTGGACTGGCCTGTAACGCAGGGACTCTGCCTTATGTATCATCTTGCATTGTGGTTTTGGTCTAGTTTTTGTCCAGTATGGATGTGAACACCCTCAAACTTTAAGGTTTAAAGCAGGGCTATTCCAACCTTGATAGCAAGTGGGCCAAATTGGGAAAATCACTGGGGGTTCATGATCCACACAGAATACTTTGTCGCACAGTTGCATAAAGGGAGGTACACCTAACATTTCATTATTTATTTGAGCCTTTATTTACAAAGGTAGTTTCATTGAGATTGGAGGTATACAATCTTATGTTATGAAATGATCCATAAATTGAATTATCCTTGTATAAAAAATTACAAGTAGGATACATACAAAAGAAAGCAAAGCACATTTAAAAATACTCATCAAACAGCTGGTTCAAACTAAGGTCCCGCCTTTCACTGAACAGATAGCCAGTCATAGTTGAGGATAATGCGGAGTGAGTCAGAGCATTTGTTTGACTTTGACATTGGAGGCTGGACTTCATGTTGTGTGTCCTGCATGCTGCATTTGGTGAAGTTTAGTCTATGAAAACACTGGTTGAATTTAGGAGAAGGTTACAGTTTGGTTAGGGTAACACAAAGTCTTGGTTAAATATTAAAAAAGTGAACATGTCAAATCAGTGCAGATCATAAAGTCTGTGGTTCAGATGTCTCAAAGCAGCTCAGAGATATGTACCGTAATTTTATTTATTATATTACACACATTGCTGGACTGATTTGCAAGCAGCCATAGAATATTCAAGGGGACTGTATCCGGCCTACGACCCACTAGTTGAATAGGCCTGGTTTAAAGCATGATGCCAGGACTTAAAGCTCACAGTTGTTGTTTCTTTTGACCTCCAGAAAGTTCAAATTGAAAAATTGTCCAAGTATCCCCCTCCCCCCAGTTATCTATTTGTTTACATAGACACTATTTTCTATGCATTTATTGAACCTACCATAACTGATTTTTGGCCACTTGGTTGTGAACACAGCCCACACAACCCATTCAGCAGATACATTATCATTCATTTGGAGTCATGTTTCTGGCCAACCAGTGAAAGTAAGTTTAATATTCAGCAGGGGACTTTCTAGAGTTGATCAAGCCCAGAGCATCTGGGGCTGAGCTCATTGTGTGTGTGTGTGTGTGTGCGTGTGTGTGTGTGTGTGTGTGTGTGTATGTGTGTGTGCTTGCGTGCTTGCGTGCTTGCGTGCTTGCGTGCATGCGTGCGTGCGTGCGTGTGTGTGTGTGTGAAACATTGGTTTATTTGTTTAACCATTTAGGAAATATCAAGTGTTTGACCATCTGGCTTTTCTCCATATTATGTTAAAACTCCCCTAGTATATCCCAAATAAAAAAAAATCATGTATTATTTTAAACATTTTTTTTCTTTGCTTCGCCATTTTCTCCAGCAAAAATGTCAGAAGGCACCAGAAGCAGATGTCATGATATGTAGATAGCCTGAGTCATTAGTGGGTCTTTTGTTTAGACCAGAGGTTTTTAAAGTGGGAGGCAGCCTCCCCAGGAGGGCTCTAAACATTTACAGGGGGAGGCTCAGAAAATAAATAAATAAAATACCTTAGTTATCAAAAGAAGATCACATAGAAGAGCCTAAATGTGTGTGATTTGGTTTAGGAGATATTTCAGAGATGCAGGATTGGGAATTTTTACCACTTCAGAAACTAATAAATGCCTTTGGACAGAGCTTTTTTTTTGTATTTGGTGAAGTCGTAAGTTTTGTTAAACAGCGATAGGCTATTAGGTCATCGTGGCTCAATTTATGAGTGTTTTTGGGATCAAACAACATAATCATGAAACTATAGAGTCTATGGGTCTTCAACAGGAGGTTCAGGACTCTTAGGGTCACTCTGATTCACTCCAATTTAAAGGGATAGTTCACCCAAAAATGAAAATTCATTATCTGCTCAATCTCCTGCAGGTTGATGGTTGGATTCAGTTTTTTAGTCCACAAAACACTACTGGAGTTTCTAAGGAAAACTGCATTGCAAAATCTCCCAAACAGTGTCAGTGAATGGCGACGAGTTTTCAAGGTTAAAAAAAACAACAGAATAAAAACATAAAATGCCCCCATACTGCTCGTCTGGTGTAATCCAAGTCTCCTAAAGCCCCGACATGCCAAGTTGACTTTATTTTGAAGTTGTGTGAACCTGCCTAAACTTTGCACCATGTTAATTTATTCAGATTATTATTTAGAGCTGAAAAGTAAACATTTACACAGGGCTTAGAAAATTATGCTACACCCCTGAGCACAAATATTTGATAACAACTGAGTTAGAGTTTCTTCAAGAAAATACTTCTCAGTAGCTACACAGCACTTAAAGTGTATCTGCTTTCTGCTGCTTTGCTTGGAAAAGGTATTATAATCTACTGTATACAGTGAAGTCGACTCTCAGCACAGATATAGTAGCAGGGTCTTTACATAGTACATAGCAGTGTATTTGACCCAAAGACATACTGGCTATGCAAAGGGCAGCTCATGTATTAGTACATATCCGTCGGTGTCGGTATCAACAGCATATTTTGGGATGTAGGTCAACCAATGACAACTGTGTGGCTGTCAGTTGATGGAAGTTGTGACAGCCTATGCTGTGGCAGCATGTGTAATGGCAACCTCTTGTGGACAATATAAGTAATTGCAACCCAAGAAACAGATTTGTGTGGCAACAGCATTTATGCCACACAATATATACACCAGTGCATTGAGGGAGAGCGACACTAAAGCGATGGTCAAGATGCATTAAAAAAAATCACAAATATATTTTGGTAACACTTCACAATATGTTACCCAAAATGTGTGTAGTTACAAAGAGATAAGTGATAACCTATTAATTACCTGACCTGAAAATTAATCAATTGTTCTTGTGAAGATCCTGAATATCTCTGATTCGAGAGCTAATACTATATAGTGGATAATGAGTTACTAGAATAATAAGGTAATGATTAAATCATAAGTGAATTGGAATAACAGATAGTTTCTTCATGAGCTGCTCCATATTAACAGTTCATTCACTGGACTTAATTACTTTGTCATTACTTACTCTTTTATCTACTTACTCGAGAAGTACATCATACTGAGAAGATACCTAGTAGTCTCCTCATTAGTTCATGATTATGACAAGTATCTAATGTGATCTTCACCCAAAAAAGAAAATTCAGTCATTATCTACTCACCCTCATGCCGATTGAAGGTCGGGTTTATTTTGTTAGTCCACAAAACACTGCTGGAGTTTCAGAGGAAAACAGTGTTGCAGAATCTCGCAAACAATTGAAGTGAATGGTGACCAGTTTTCAAAAGAGAAAAATCAACCGAAAAATAAAAAATAAAAATAAAAAATAAATAATATGCCATACTGCTCCTTTGGTGTAATCCAAGTTTCCTAAAGCTCCAACCTGCTGTTCACTTGCGCACACACACTGTCACACCACACACACCCATTTCAGATGGTGTGCATGCGCATGTGGACGTGGCTTCAGGCGAATGATCTACAGTGAAGATTTAGGTTAAAAATATGGTGTAAATGATGCCTTTCAAGTCAACTTGGCATGCTGGAGCTTTAGTAGACTTGGATTATGCCAGACAAGCAGTATGGAGGAATATTATATGTTATTTATGTTTGTAAACTGGTCACTATTCAATATTCATGGATGATTCATTAGCTATTATGTCATTCCTGATTCGTTCCTCACTTGTTCTTCAGCCAGTACTCATTTTTATGTATTATATTGTGAAGTGTTATCTGCAAGGTAAAGTTACTGTGGTTCTAGAACATACTAGCATGGAGTGCTTTACATTGCCTTGTATCAATTCACTCCAGCCAAAAGGCTCAAATGAATGTTTAATCACAACTTAGGGCCTAATTCTAAAAGCATCTGGGGGCTGGGAAAACCACCTAGAGTGGTGAGTAATGGCAATGCCATAAAGAGCACGCCATATCAGCAAAGAGGTTTTCACTGAGCTGAGGGAGTATGTGGATAGATATTTCCAGTCATCTTTTCTTTTATATTCAGTCTAATAAATAAATGACTGGATTTGGAGGATTATTTTACCTTCACCATGACTTTTTCATGACTTTATATTGTTGGACTCATTTGTTCTATGAATTGATATTATCTTATGAAATGGAAATAATATTTGCAAATATATGTTGTATTGTTTTTTAATTCATTTTCATATGGTTTTACATGCAGTCTTTGATAGTAATATTGTATTTTTCAGTGTTATGCTTCTAGTGTTGAGTATTGCAATTCCCACCCTCTGCACATAGCTTAAAGCTTGCAAAGCTTAATTACATTCAGCACAATACAAAAAATTTAATAAGGATAATGATAACCATGATAATAGAAGTCTAAACACACAAAAAAATAATTGTTGTTGAGGCTTTTTTTTGTTGTTGTTTTGTGATATAGGAATATACCTCGAATTTTTTTTTTAACATTTGCAAATCTGTCAAAAATACCTCCTCTACATTGCATCTATCCCTCTGTGTGCATTAAGGAACTGACATTTCACTCACTAACCTAACTGAAGTAAAAGCACATATTTTATTCATGTAGGTTATAAGTCAAGTACAGCATGAAAAGCACTTGAACCAGGACCTCTAATAGCATTGTGTTGTGTCCCATCACCCTAGTTTACAGTTTAGTCTGAGCAGACAGACCACATCTCTCAGCATTTTCTCAACCAGCTGTATGATTGTAGATGTTTTACACATCACACAAATGATTACTATAGCGCACGCCTGCCTGTCCACAACTATTCTTGTCTCATAAATTTGCCTGCAGAATGATCTTAATTTAGCCTTTGAGGCAAGAGAATAAGTGGACCAATACCGTTGAACAGTAATCTCAGGCTAAGAATTAACCTCTAAGACCGAATCCTCATCTGTATTTATAGAACACAGGCCTTTGTCCTCAGGGATTAGGATGCTCACAGGAGACTGAGTGGCGCTGCATGTTGCTTGGTAATGCGTGTGTGTATCTATGCCTGTCATCTTTAATTAAGTACACTGTAGGAGAGGGTCAGCAGGACTAGGCTGCATTTTTACTACTTTTTCTGTAATATACTAAGAAACATAACTTCTAAATGTTTGTTTAAAGAAAATTCTGGTGAAACGTCACTAAAAACACACAATAAATGAACAATAATATTGAAGAACCCTTGGCCCTTTTCAAGGGATCAACTTCTGTAGCCTACATTTGTTCACCTTCACCCTTCTGCTTTTAAACTACATCATCAGCAAAATACAAGACACAATCAGATATCATCTTTGTGACCCCGATTTATTGTATACCTTTGGAGGGGCAGTGAGCAATTCTGGAGGAAAAAACAACTGATTGTTGAGTCACAGTCACTGGTTATCAAATACCGAGGCTATGGATTGGGAGCAACCAACCCAAAGTGTCACTGTATGTTGGCACTACCAGTGACATGGCCTACAAAATGGACAAACATGACCAGCTATGTACATTGTCGCTGAGTTGGCAGTGAGGTGTTGCTCAAGTGCTTGTTGATGTTCAATGAACACTTGTGTGTAGGGTCAGTGAACATGGATCATCAAGGCGCATTTTTTTGTTGTTGTTATTGTCATGTTAAGAAAAAACGGTGAGGTTAAATAAAACTGGAAACTGGCTAATGGCAATGATAAGTTTTTCCTCCATTATTTACACAGCGCAGGAATTGTGTTTAAATGGGAAGTGGAGGCGTTTAAAAAAGTCAAAGCCACCTCAACTTTAATTTGTAGTGCCTCATGCCCAGCACACAGCAACAAATGACAGCAGTTTCTGGGTTCATGGCTTGATGCTTTGTCACCGGTACTGTGAACGTACCATCAGTATTTGAGACTCAACAATCATCTATCTTACCAACTTGTGACTGGCCTAAAACCCAAAACCAGAGTTCAGAGGAGGAGCAGAAGTCTAGTTTTCTCTTAGGCCGCTTGTATTACAACATGCTGAGAGGTTATTAAAAAAAATTTGCTCAATGATGCCAAAATGAAATTGCCTACCCCAGCTTTAATGAGGTTATAAACACCATACAGACTACAGTAGACTTTATTCAAATAAGCCAAACCATTGCATGCAGCACACAGCCAAGCAAGAGAAAACAACTTGATCAGTAACAGCAGCCAACTTTGACACAGTCATATGAATTAACAACAAGGTTTTGTGATGTCACACCACAGATTTACATATCTCCTGGCAGACAAATGTGAGGGATCAGTGATCTACAAACCATAGCAACAAGATATGTTGTGGATGTGGACAACAGACAGGAGACTAGTGTTGTTTTAATTACATTTGTTCTTCATGAGAATCTGTTTTAAATCCTGAACATGTACAAATATGATGAGAGACTAACGTGGATCCTAGATTCCTGGTACACAGAGAATGCTAAACTGAAATGACCTTACTGGCACCAAATCAGCATACAGTCAGAGAATATTGACTGTATTGTTCATTTACACAACTTAAATTTTAATCCTATTCTTTTAACTCTACTCATTTGATCATTTATTTCTGTCTGAGCACAGAAACATACTATACAGTATAGGGTTAAATCTGTATTAATTCCTTGTATAATTCTAATGATAAGGAATTAGAAACAAATAGTCACATGATTTCATTCTCATCCAGCTGACTTATGGTGGAGGAATGATTGTCTCGTGCTACAGTTTTGGGAAATACTGGCTATCTGTGCATAAGACACAATATGAATTAATAAGAATTCTGTAAAAAAAACAAAAAAACAAACAAAAAACAATAATGATAGGACCTTGCCTGTCATTATATTGGACACAACTAGTTTCGCTAATGAGATCAAAAATATATTAATGCACTTATAAAAGGGGTTTAACCTGATTACTAAGAGAAATATTAGAATTCTTTCATCTTCACAAGCCACCCACACAATATATAGTCAAACTAGCAAACTGTGATAAATTAATCTTTCTCACACTATTGCAACCCATTCATTTTTAATCCTTCACATTAAAGCCCCTCACTGAACATACACATAAAAGTCAAAAATTAATTCACACACACAATGTGCAATACATTCATTGCGGAATTCAAGAAATTCAGCCCAAACCAGCTAAACCAAACCTCAATTTCAGCCCAAACCAAATTTTATACATAAAAGACACAGAAGCGGCATAGACAGTAAAGACAAGTCTGCATGGGGATAACTGCATTATGATGAGGACAACAGCATATTAATTTAACAGGAAAAGATAAAAGCCAAGTCAATGGATGGAGAAGTTGCAGATAGAAAATGCAATATTTGGAACCTGCATCCTTTGTGGATGTGTACAGTTATTTTTCACATACACTAATTTGCAAAATCAAAAAATCAGCAAAATAATGACCACTACTTACTAGACTGGATACTTAGCTAGACAGAAATGCCACTGATTGCTACAGTAAGTGAGCTGTGAAATCATTCATTCCCTTTGTGACATTTTACATCTGCAACATGGAATTTTGGTCCTAACTTTGGTCCTCATTTCGCTGTTAAGAGTGGACAGCTCCCTCCTGACCTTTTGGTCAAAGACTGTGCTCCTGCAGGAGCTCAAAGGTCAGCTGCGTGATGTGGCGCCATGCTTGTTGAATATGACGTGACTCTGTAGTGCGTGCACAGATGGCTAAGCGCAGGACAAAATGGCCGGAGAGCTGGCAAGGCACCAGGTGGATCTCTCTGCTCTTGGTGATCCTTTTCAACAAGTTCTGGTTCAGCTCATTGGAGCCCTGAAAAGAGGGGACAAAGTAGAAATAAAGCTCCAGTCCAACAGTCAGACCTTTTGTCTTGCTTACAGAAACTTCCTAAGCTTCTACAGTTGAAGATAAGAAGCATCTTAGTAGGATTTTTACTAATTTTGTATTACAGAAGCAAATCCTAGCTAACTTTAGGAGTCCCATCTTATCTCTGGTTAGGAAATCCTAAATACTGAATCCAACATCGCTTATCAACTTTTATGTCTATAACTTGTAACCAACACAAACGACACTATACTTTTCTCATGTCGGTGAGCTAAACAACTTTGTGACCATTGTTTTTTCTCATTGAAATGGACTGAAACATGCACTGAGACATACACAAATGGAGCAAAACCAGTGGGCACGTCAAAACTTCAAGACAGATGAGTCTGAGGTGTTTAGAGAAATTACAGCAATTTTTTTGGCAAGTTTATTCTGCTGTGATAGTTGGAACTCCTGTCTCTGATCTGTGCGTACATCTCTACTGTGACCTATCTACAGTGCATATAAAATGTGTTTAAGAGGGTAAGGAGATTTACTAAGGGACCAGACTGGATTTTTATAAACTTATAGTAGTTCAATAATGCTGGACATTGTTACCTTGAGCCTGAAGCAGACCAATCCCATGACAACCTCAGCACAGATCTCAAACCTCTTGTCTGCTCGTACCAGACTCTCAAACTCCTTGGCCAGGTCCACTTGCTGTAATGAGAAGACATAGATTATAGTGTGCTGTTGCATGTTAATGTACCCAATGATATACTGCGCATATACAAGTCAGGATGCTGTGTAAAATGTAAATAAAAACAGAATGCAAGAGACTCTGGACTGCAACTGAAGTCATATATTAAGCAAGAATGGGAATTCCACTTTTAAAACTAAAGTAATTAGTGTCCTCAGTTCCCAACCGCTTACTGAGTATTGTTAAAAGAAAAGGTGATGTATCATGGTGGTATAAATGCCCCAGCACCAACCTTTTTGGAATGTGCTACATGCATTAAATTCAGCATGAGTATATATTTACAAAAAAAATTGCATTTTATCAGTGTGAACATTAAACATCTTGTCTTTGCACTGTGTTCAATTAGAAGTAAGTTGAAAAGGATTTGCAAATCATTGCATTCTGTGTTTAGTTACATTTTACACAGCATTCCAACCTTGTGGAATCAGAGTTGTAGATTCTTTTAATTAGTCTGCAGTGATATCTAATGTTACATATATAGTTTAACAGAGCATGTGCTGGAAAATATGTTGATTGGAAATTGTTGGCGTGTCCTTACATTTGACCTCTGCAAAAAACAAATCTCATGCAAGCAACCATACTAAAGGCTGTAATTTTCAAGTTTTCCACAAGATGGCAGTGCTGTATCATCACACAACACGATGCTCTCAGCTATACAGATCAGAGGACTTTTTCCCCTGGTAATGCCTTACTATGGACCAAATGTAACCATCTGTAACTGTCGATAAGACAAACAAGTTTGATTAAATGAGTAAAGGGACCGTACACACCCTGGTGTGACGCAATAGATAGGAGGCTCTTTTCAGACAAGTTCAAAGCCCGTCTCCATAATTATGAGATACACGCTATCAAAAAATCTGCTCTCAGGAAATGTCATTGTGGTCTGAATAATTTTCAAATGGCAGTGTGTCAAACATGCTCCTATAGCATAATTTATCCACTTACGAACAAAGAGCCTGAATGCATCACTCCATGTAATCACCCCCCTTTTCCTGCCTCTCTAATGAAGCTGCACACCAGCCTAAATGACCAACTGTTTGACCACCACCTTGTTTCCTCATTCCCAGCCAGTAATTCACCATCGCTCAGAGGTCTTTACAAGCTAATATACTGTTGTGACGTCATTGTCTGTTTTGCTAATGACTGTATTCTGCATGGTAGGACTCACATTCAATGAGCTTTTGTCCTTAAAATGCTTAATTTTACAACTTGTTTTGCTTAGATTCATAAAATTAATAAAAAAAATCATTTGTGTTTATAAGGGAAAATTAACATATTGTCTGACTCCACAAGGGACCAAAAATAGGGCTCAAACTGTTCTATCTAATCTACAGGGCGGATGTACAGTAGAGTAGTGTCATGAGTTATGGCTGCAGGGATCAGTGCTGCTTCTGCTTCATTTAAAATGGAGAGTAAACACAAAACAGGCTCATTTGATTGACAGAGAAGACTGGAGGGAGGAAGAGGAAGATAGACAGAGAGAGACAGGCTTCTTGAGGGTGAAACATTGAGAAGAAACAGCAAGGAGAAAAGGACGGTCGAGGGGGAGGAAAAGGAGGAGAAATGTAGGGAAATGTTGAGGATGCAGAACAGACACATATGACTGACGGGATGTGCTGATGGTGGCAGAGATGAGGGCACTGAAGGGACTTCAGTGGTAAGGAGGATTAGTTGGGCTGAGACGAGGGAGGGAGGGAGGAAAGGAATGGCATTTACCGTAAAGACCAGGCATATGTGATTGTCAGAAGTGGGATTTTTTTTCAGGAGTGATTGAGTAGGAATGAGACACAGAGAGGAAGAAGAGAGAAAGCCAGAATGCTAACCACTGTACTAATCTTTTAGTCATTTATAACAAAGCACAAGGGAGTCAGGGTTTGGATTAAGTTAATAACACTACAGGATTACCGCATTGATAATTCTAATAAGAAATAGTTTCTTTTTCAACTGTTTATGCACATTTTGAAAAGGAAAAATTCTGCATTTTCAGTGTGTGAAATGTGCGTGTAAATTGAACTTTATCTTGTAATGCTTCTTTAAACCCACTGAATGGATGCAAACACCACTCAGTACAATAAAGCCCTGGTTAGAAAAAAAACAAACAAATACTACTATAAAAGTCATGAATCAACCCTACCCATAAACTTAATTTTATTATAGCTATAAACTTATGACCTACAAACTTTATTTATAGTACTCTGTCTCTGTTAGCTTATGCGCATCAGTGATTGAATCTGGAGTGCTGTGTATTAACTGTGCTCGGATAATATTTTGATAAGAGTTTTGTATGATTTAAAATGCAGGTGATTTCTTTGCTGGGTTATGTGTGTAAGGATTTACAAAAAGGATTGGGATTAGTTGGTTCCTACCTTGCGTATGTGAGCCTGCAGGCCTTTGAGCCCGTACATACGGAAGACAAACCACATCTTTAGTGAGCGAAATCTTCGTCCCAGTGGAATCTGCCAATGCTGCAGGACAAAGGTGGAAGAGAGTAGAACAGTGGTTAATACTGTGACCACTGAGAGTTTAATGTTCACTGAAGTTATTTGATTTCTTGCAAGAAATTAAAAAGATAATCTTACCCTATAATCTGTGACCAGCCCTGTTGAAAGAAAAACAGTTAGCCATGAAAAAGTTAAAAATGTCAGGAGTTCCCATTCTTGATTATGATTGGCTGGGATGCATTCGAAGCCATTGTAAAATACTCTATAAACACACAGCTGTGGCGGCACTGCGTGAGTATTACATTGCCAAACAAATTGAAGAGCTGGAAAAGAAAACAAGAAGGAAAAAAAACAAGCCTGTGGCCACTGTGGCTCAGTTTTATACCAAAAATGAAATCCTGTTATGAACATCTACTAGATTAGCTAGCTCTAAAAGATTAACCAATGATTTTCTACGACTCATACTGTAAACAGACACTAACTCATTTGGTGAACATTTGGCATTAATTTTAATAAACATGAAACAGGCTAACAGAAACAGACGTTCTGAAACAGAATGGGTAAGGCTTTATCATTGCTGTCAGAGAAGCCAGAATTTGATGACATATCATGGTCATTTTATTACATATTTCTTCTTTAATAAGCAATTGCAGTGCCTTGTTTTTAGGTGATAAAAGATCATTCAAAAACAAGAACAGTTTCCCCTGATTGTAAAACAACAGACTAAAAGGGATAGCAACTCGCAGCAATGAAGGTAAATCAATAAATGTCTGACATTAGCTTCAGAAAAGGATCTGTTGTGAAGCTGCTGTATTTTGGATTGCGTTCCACTGTCCAGGTGCTGCTGTCATTGCATCCACCCCCTTTATCTCACTGATCACAGTACTGTCAGTGCACACAGACCGCTGGCTGCAGATAGCTCATCTCTACAGAATGGAGGCCCATGTTAGCTGGTGCTAATAACCACTAATTAGATTGAAGAGTCCGGACTGTATGAGGGAGGGCTTTTGTAAGGTGCCTCAGTGTGGTGGGAGGTAGCCGTTTGTCTGTCTTTGTGTCTGCTTGTCTGTCAGACAAATTATAGTGCTGGTCTGAGCCCATCTGCAGGCTAGGAGCATGTACACCAGCAGCACACACAACAGTAGCAGACACATAAACACACAAACACTGAATCATATTTTTTAAAGTTAAGTCTGATTCATTTTAAAGACAATGCCTGATGCTAATGAGGTATATTAATTAAGTTACGTCACAAATACGGTAAATCAGCTTAACTTCAGGTAGGATAAAATTGTGATATTTTTAAGCTGGCTCACAGAAGCCATCACACTCATGTGCTCACACACATATTTTAAAACTCAAAAATGTTCTCACTTTTCCCTCCCTCCCAGTGCGGGAGTGTTTCTTATGCATTCAAATCCAAACATTTAAATTTTGGTTGAAGTACAAACGTTTTAGCATCAACATGCTAATTTCCCAAGCCCTTCTAAAAAGTCTTTTTCCATGTGACCTGACATAGGTTTCTGCATGATGAGGTAGCTTCATATAAGCCCTCTGAACTCAGGAAGGGTAGAGGAGGGCATCAGTGTTCTAATCTATGTCACTGCTTTATGGTTATGGCTGAACGGGAGTTTCCATTTGAAAAATCCAGAGTCTCTGTTTAATTAAAAGGACTATACCTGACTCCTGGTTTTCATGCTTCAGGTAGAGTGGCTCCATCTTGAAGGCTCCAATAATGTCTGCTCTCTTCTTCACCCTGTTGATAGATGATGACAGGCTAAATATTTACACCAAATATCGCTGGGACATTTAATCCTACTCAATCCTACTCACTTTTTTATAAAAATGGTCTTTTTGCCTTGGCAAACTTGATTGTGATCCTTAAATATAGACTTATCACAATATTTTACAGCATGTTTACTACAAGTTTAGTGCCCCCCATCTGCTTTACATTGAAAGGGACGATTCAGCCTAACCTGAAACTGCTCACAACAAGGTGGATTATTTTGAGCAACACACTGGTTTAAAATTTTTTTAATGCTTGGACCAACACATGACTTATACCATTTAGTCCCATTATATTTGAGAGAAGGCAGAAATCTGTACAGTCGATATCTCCAGAACACACCACACCACAAAGGTATAGATGGAAAAATAGCACTACAGGCCAAAGGAAAAATATGTATTTATGATTTTGGGGTGTGTTTAATACCCTATACAACAATACACCATGTTGTACTAGACTAGACAATATAGTGTATTCTGTAGTATATGTCCATCAGCGCATAAAATTAGCACCAGCTACAGACAAATTTCAGTCTGCCTGGTAGATTTGCTTCACTCAGCAGTCAAAAAAGATAATGATAATCCATTGAGTGGTTGGTAAAATTTGAGCATTCATAGCCAGTTGGCCAGTGGACAAAAACCTTAATTTTGTACCCTGAGCTCAACACTCCGTAACTTACAGTTTTACATGTGCCTGACAACTAAAACACAAAGGTCTAAACACAAAGGTTTCATGTCAGTAGTGACAGACTGAAGCAGCAGAGATGGAAAAAAGGGTTTCCCTTCACCACATGTTCAGGTTTTAAACACCTCCGTTTCCATCTTGTGCGAAGCATGTCTCGTTTTGTTCGCTGCTGACAGAAGGGCAGATGGAAGGCGCAGTTCTATTTTTGCTGTGCAAATGATTGGGTGGAGATGGCTATCAGTTTTCTGATGACAGTAACTACTCATTGTAGGAGGAGGAGGCTACCCAGGAACTGGCAGCCTCCTCCTCTACCTCCCATCATATCATACAGTTCTTAATGCTCCTGCAGTTTGACTATGTCCCGCCACTTGTCCAGGTGACCGGAGGCTCTGCCTCGACACAGGTCACTTCCGGTCAGGCTGCCCCCCCTCCATCACCTCATCAAGGTGCAGGCTCGATAGCCCCCCCCTTGTGCTCAGATGCACACTATGCACTCTATTCCTGTCATCTGCAGCAACAGGCCACACTACCCTGGTAGATCTCCAGGTGGATCTAATACCTCCAATCTACGCCCACTCAGCCGGGCACCTGCTCCACTCCAAACTCTGGATACCTTGAGCAATAATTTTGGCCTGTTGAATGCAAGGTCTCTTTGCAATAAGTCTTTCATAATTAATGACATGATTGTCGCTAATAATTTGGACTTTTTTATGGTGACTGAGACCTGGCTAAAATCCAGTAATTCCAGTGCTTTAGATAATCTTCATGCCTGCCTCAGTCACATAAAATGTTGGATGTCACAAAATTTTTAAAAACTTAATGATGATAAATCGGAGGTCTTAATTGTCTGTCAAAATCACCCAAAGAGCCTACCTCTCAGTAAACTTGGCTCTCTCAGCCAAAATGTTAAGCAGACTGCAAAGAATCTTGGTGTAATTTTTGATGCAGACCTTGGTTTTGAGGTACACATTAAAAGTGTGGTCCAGTCTTGCTTCTTTCAGCTCAAAAAAATCTCAAAAATCAGGGCCTTCTTGTCCCCTGCTGATTTGCACAAAATTATCCACGCTTTTATTTTTTCTTGATTAGATTACTGCAGTGCACTTTATGCTGGCATCAACCATCAACCTCCATCATCTCCAACTTGTACAAAATTCTGCTGCACGTATTGTAACAGGCACAAAAAAATATGAACATATTACTCCGGTGCTAGCCAACCTACACTGGCTCCCTCTTTTATTTCGTATTGATTTTAAAATTCTTCTTTTAACTTTTAAAGCATTGAATGGCCTTGCTCCAAATTACTTGAAGGACCATTTGATCCCCTATGTGCCTCAGCGATCACTGAGATCTTTGGATGCAGCTCTCCTGGTTGTCCCCAGATCCCGGCTTGTGTCTAAAGGGGACAGGGCTTTTGCTGTAAAAGCCCCTAGGCTTTGAAACAGTCTCCCTATCGAGATAAGACAGGCGACTTCATTAGCATCTTTTAAATCTTTGCTCAAAACTTTCCTTTATAGGAAGGCGTTTGTGAATTGCTAATTGAAGTCGATTGGTTTTTCCTCTCTGCTCTGGCTGTTTTAACTTTTTTTTTTTTTACTTTTTTTTTCCCAACAAATTTTTATCTCTGTGATGTCTCTGTTGGGTTCTTTTTCATTTATGTATTTCATCAGCATTTGCTTTTTATTCTTGCTGTTTTATTTGCTGTTTCTCTGTTTTGCCTGCTCATGCTTTTTAAAGTTATTATTATTATTATTATTATTATTATCATTGTCACTTAATGCGGCCCATTAGTCACTCTGGTAAATATTCTGACAAATTAAAAAATACGGAGGGTGCTAAAAAAGCATTGATAAGTTTTTGTTTAACAGGTCATTGTATCACACATGATCTCAATATAATCTGTATCCACACTAATAATGTGCCTTAAATTGATTTTACTGTATTTTGTACACAAATATAGCACAGCAGTGCAGCAACTTACCACATCGCAGAGCAGTCAAAGTTGATTAAAAGCCATTTGTGTGGGTTGAAGTTGAAAGAGTCTGCAAACTTTAAAAGAAACAAGAAAAATAAAAAAAAATGTAAAAGAAGCCGCATTGTTTGATGTCACTGCAATAACAGGGATGAAATAACAAAAACTAAACAACATGTTCGTAAATTAATTTAATATCAGTGGCTCTCTGAGGTCTGTAGTTTGTTGCACCTTTTTGTTAAGTTAAATTAGAGCTTCTCTGCAAGTCACCATGAGTAGGCTAGCTGTCTTTTTAGCTAGCTAACAAATAATGTAAGACAGATCCATATTTTGCTGCACATTCAGGGGGAAGATCTAATAAATGTAATGATTGGTGTTAAAAGCTGTAATATTTTTCATGTGACATTACAAAAAAATATGTTTTTGCAAAAATACGTGCCATAATACATATTTATTTAACATTACTGTCACAGGGTAAGACAACCTTTTCACCAACAGCATTATCTAGACTAAAGCAGGCACAATTTATTTGAAATGCAAAAGAGGAACATCCAGCCAACAGCTCACAGGGAGCGAGGAAAATAACCCTTTCCTGTCAGGGTTTATTCAAAGACAGACAAACCTTTCCTAATCAGTTCTCATCTTTTTGTTGGCTATCTTTTGTAATATCCTTTTCTCTCTACCTCTGTAAATGCAATAACACAGCATGGAGAGACAATGTGAGACAGACTCCTGGCTGACAGTTGCCATGCTGACTGATTCAAAGGCGGCTGGTTGCCTACTCGCCCATCACTCATATCCTAGCAACCAACCCACCAGCAGGGCTGCACTCTTATCCTAAAAGACCGAGTGCCTTCTTCATGTCCTTGTCCAGTAATTTTCATTGATCTTGAAATGTTTCATTTGTTATACTGTCAACTATAACTACAATTGGTTTAAATAATTTTGTTTCTTCACTTCTTTTCTCCACTCTCCAAACTCTCCATTGCCTATTGCATTTAAAATGCTAGAAAATATAAAATAGCAAGGTTTTGTGAAGAATATATTTTACTACTAACTATAAGAAGGGGAAGAAATCAAACAACACTTGGTCTTTTCACAGTCTGTTTTCTCTGTCTCCCCACCAACACTGTTTGAACTTGTGTGTCTGATAAACAGTGATATATAAAGGTCTAACGCTGCCTCAGGAAATTACTCTGTCCTTATCTCTGCGTCTCTGCACAGCTTGGGGAGCAGCAGCTGCTTCGGCAGCCTCAAAAGGCAGATTGATTCTCCTGCGCTAATGCCGATTGTTCGGCTTATTACTCACTCTTGCGTGCTTCCTCCTTGACATTAATGTTATGCCTTTTTCAAACAGAAATAAAGCAGCTGGATATAATCTGTATGAGGTTAGAGCTGCCTTTCATAGATGTTATGAGAGATATTTCACAAGCAATTTAACAGAAATAGGTTGTGTTGTCATTCAGGAGCAACATGTATCCATGCAGGTGGATGCACATTTGAAGTTTTTCACCACACTCTGACCATACTAAATTTGTCCTTCACATGCTGGGATGGACAAGGTTAAAATCCCACCATATCATTTTCTCATGAGAATTCTTGGAGCTCCCAAGTCAAATTTTGCCAAGAAGCTGAAACATTGCTACAAAAATAGGCGACTGTTACGAATTGTGTTGTGATGTTCATGCACTGTATGAACATGAGTGTTTGCATATTTTTACACACCTCAACACCATTCAACAAAGGCCTAAATTCAGGACAGATAAATGCACTCCCAGCATATGCTGCATCAATGTGCATCCACATATCTTCCTCATTACCTGGAACAGACAAGAAACAGAGAGATATTAATACACAATTTTAAAAGAATCCAGATTTAATAACCTGGCAGTATACAACTATGCATGAATAAATTACTATGAACACATTCATAAATTGTTCTTTTAGGGAACAAAAATAGGTTGGGCTGCAGTAACAAGAATTCATTTAAAACCTGGTTAAATCGTAGTTTAACTAGAAATTAAGTTGTACCAAACTATCTTAAAATTAAGAAAGATTAAATTGAAGCTGAATTTAATTCTGTTGCTCCAAAACTTTTAATGCCAATTTAAAATGTGATATTTATATATGTATATAGTCAAAAGTAACTTTTTTTTTAGCTACCTACTGTATATAACATTTTTCTAAGAAATACAAGAATGATTTGTCCCCCATTTTTATACATACTTGGTCCCAACAGGGGTGGAATTAACTAACAAATACTCAAATTACTGTAATTAAGTAGTTTTTTGGGGTACTTGTACTTTTATGAGTAGGTTTTCTAGCCTCTGCTTTTACTCGTACTTAAGTATGTATTACAAGATGTAATCTACTTAGTTACTTTTAAAATCATTATTGAGTTCTGTGTACAATTTGAATTAATATCCAAACTTTTTATCTGCATTTTTGTGGCCAATAAGATGATCTGATCACAAATAAGCCAATGTAATTAATTACCATTAACCAATTAAAAATGTTTTCATGGATATTTAATCCACATTCATGGCAGTAATTTGCTATTTGATATTGTTTTGTCTGGTGGAGCCATTTGTTGAATAAGGAGAATTAAATTTACACTTAAAATGAGAAAAAGATTACCCCCCAAAAAATTGAAAATGAGGAAATAAACATGTTTCGTACCTTATAAATTATTAATGATTAGTCGATTGTTTCAACTATTGGTTCAGGAAAACACACATTTGCAACCCCAGTTTGAGAGCTGACGGTGACACCAGCGGTTAAGAGTAACTAACACTAGTAGTTTTTGCGATGAATACTTTGTATTTTTACTTAAGTATATATCTAACACCAGTACTTTTACTTGTGATTGAGTAATATTTTGGTGATGTAACAGTACTTGTACTTGTACTTTCCACCACTGGATCGTGACAGCACTCTGATTCATTCATTCATTTATTTATTTATTTTTAATTTGGGTAAGCAAACATCTCCGTATTGATTATACTCTACTTTAATTTTAGTTTAGTAAATAAATTAACTTGGATTTACTTAACTAAAATTAGTATTTAATTGTGAGCTCTGCTTAATTTTAAATCTGGATTTACTCATTTTAAATCTTGTTTTGCTAAATTCTGATTAGAACTAATCTTAGATTAAATTAATCTTTGTTGGTGTAACCCAGTCTTAATGCATTAACTGAGGTGATTTTTTAATTTCTTTTTTTTGGTTCCCACCTTCCCTTCCAGACGTCCTGGTCCTTCTTAAATCAAAGTGTGTTCTAAAGCTAATGAAGCAAACAGAGCTTTACAATCCTTTTTCTGTTGTGAAACAAAAAGACTGAATGTGTGCTACTGCGACAGTTGACTTACACAGGGGCCCCAGCTCGGTAGTGTGATCAAAAGCACATGATGGAGTGGTGCCGAGAGTCGCACAGAACTGAAGGATACAAACATACACGTCATTGCAGTGTCTGTAGTATTGCAGAGATACAACAAAGATAGGTCTGGATATCAGTTTCCATGAACACAGATGAGTCAGAGCTGTTGGACCATTGCAGCCTCCTGAGTATTATTCACTGATAGCGATCTGTAGGTCCAGATGAGACGGGGATTATTGTCCTTAACCAGATGAACATACGTTAGGTTCACCAGAAACAACGTTATCCTTCAACAGAAGCCTCAGGGTGTGCACAGCAGCATCACAGACAAATGGCATCATTGTGGTTGTCAACTCAGTGAGCAGTTGTGTAGGTTGTGATGTTTACATGTGTAGCAAAAGAAATCCAGTGACAGATGTGTGTTACAGATGTTGCTGTATGTGTGTGAGTGAGCTGTGTTATAGTTGTACAGATGGATATTGGGATTTTTGTCTTTTCTTACATAGAAAGGGATGAGTCCAGCTTTTTTGTCCTCCTCCACCATCTTCTTAAGCATTTCTCCTCTGACCGCATACCTGCTGTCTGTAGGAACCTTCCTCATCATCACTCCTCCGATCAGAGCAGCACGCTCTACCGAGGAATGAGCCTTCAGAGGAAAGACACGCAATGTGTGTAAGAAATGCAGCGCAAATGACTTGTTAAATCACAGAGCTGAATCCCCTCCCACTTTTGGTAAGAAGATGAACCCATCTCAACAGCTAATCTCATGATGAATGATTTTATATGATGAAACTGTTGGAATGGGGTATAAAAAGGTTGGCGATACACCCTAAATGGTTAAGAACTCAAAGAAAAAACAAGAAAACAAACAAACAAACAAAAAAAACCCTTCAACTTATGATAACAACATCCTGTTAACCTAGCACCCAGTACATCCAGACAATATAATCGTGTTTTTCTTCAGTAGAAAAACAACAAACTGCTCTTCCACTAAAGGTCTGTGTGGCCCTTAGGCGACTCTCTAACCCAATCACAAAGTCAGCCTGATATTAAACTTGATCAGTGCAAGCTACTGCCTGACTGACCCTGTCTCACCCAATCACCGAAAAACTATTTCAGTGAGCTAACCTTTAATGATCTGAGTTCACATGGACTGCTGCTGAGTGAGACCATTTAAAAAAGTCACCATATTTGCAGAAGCTTAGCAATGCATCTGTAGTCAGGTATTTTTTAGAATAGCTCAAAGTTCACATGTGAACCCTAAAAAAAACATTAATGAAAGCCTTTTTCAAACAACATAATTTACTAAAATCTGAAAATACCAAATAATAAAATTGTAAATGTAAAGGACTCAATTATCTTATCTCTCCCGTTTTTTTTTTTTTTTTTTTTTTTTTTTTTTTTGCTCACTTGTTCAGAGGTGTATGCCACCAGTTTGGAGAGGATTTCACCCTCTGAGAGTTCGGTGTTGGAGGCCTGGAGCCGTCGGATTGCTTTACAGCGTGCAGCGAGCAGGGACATCAGAGTTGCCTCGCTGGCTGTGCCCTGTTGGAGAAACAGATGGGACATATAGCGCAATGCAGCTCCACTGTTGTTCCACACTCAGATTTTAACTGTATTAACAAAATCAAAAATCAACTACATGGAGTATCAGGAAACCCAGTTGTTTTATATTGGGTTTTGGTCTGTGTTGTGTACTGCCAGAAGCAGCACAACTTGTTAGCTAATAAAGCTGGGGCTGCTGCAGTTCAAAATGATCTTATGAACAAACCAATGACGGTGAATAAAGATGGACAACACATCTCCACTTCCTCCAGCTTTACAAAAACAAAGCCAAAACACCAATATTTTGATCCTATCCATTTCTAATATATGTCGTCAGAACAAAAAACTAATTAAAAAAAACAACCAGTAATTGCATAGCTTATTCTTGCCTAAAATATAATTGGAAACTAAGTTTGATTGAGTTGGTTGGTGAAGAGCATATTACATATACATATTAAAATAGTACAGTCACTACTAACTGCTGTTGTTGGAATAGCAAACAAATGATGTATCATCACTGGGATTCTGTGTTGAATAAACGACTTTAAGTTTAAAACTTAACTTCATCCGTTAAGCAAAATAAATACTTAAGCCAAGGGGTTTTTTTTGGGAGTATTGCATAAAACCTGCAAGTGAACTTCAGTTGCCCTGCTTCACTCACATAATTCTTTAATGTTACTCAACAGCATTGTCAGCTGACAAACACACACAAGCAGAGGATGTGGTAAGAAGTAAGCTAACTGACAACATCAAAGTGAGAAATCTGCTGTTGAGCAGCCATAGAAGAAGAAGGAATATGGCAATAACATCACCATAAGTCACAAAAAACTGGTGAGTTTCAATAAAATGATACAGTATAGCTAACATTAATATATGAGACAGCATCATGTTAACATTTGGCTAACCAGCTACAAACTTGCTAGTGCTAATTTTAAATCTTTACATGCTAAGAATTTTCTCATCATTCCTAGTGTCCAGTGGGTATTCTTTTAAAAATGTGTCACCAGACTGTTATGGGTCCCTTAAAAATTTCTAAGGACCTTCAATGCATAAGTGAATGCTTAAGCAGCTAAGGGCAAAAACACTCAGAGATTAAAAGGTTTTCCTTTACAACATCCAAAGGAAATCCTTATGGTGATTTTATGCAACACATTTTTTCCAAAGACATCCTAGGATGAAAATTTAGAGGAAACCTTAGCCTAAGTGGTTTTGCGCAACCAGACTTTTATGCACTGGACTTATCTGAGCTATGATAAACAGAATATGGTGGTAACTTGCACCTGCTCACAAAATGTTAAAGTATCCTGAAAACAACTAAACACTCAGTGTTGATTCCTACTGTGTGATGCTGATTGACAGATACACTAGAAACATGACAAGACAGTTGTCTACAATTTTTACTTTTTGTAATGTCTTCCTCTGATGTGTGTGTTCCTATTGATTGATACAAATACAGCCAAACCCACATAAAAACAAACAGAGATAAACAATTAGTCAACATTGCGTGCTGTCGGATATTCCCTTTGATTTGTACAATGTGACACCTCCACATCCTCATTAGGGAAGAAAATATTTAAAATTGTGTTGTGAGTCATCATCCAGCCAGCCTGATATGAATTGCTTGAGGCCACATGATGAAGTGAAGCATGGCTTCTGAGGTATCTGGGAGCATTACTACAAGAAAGTCAATCGTATGTTCAAATCATTCAATCAATGAGCACAAATCACTCAAGAATGCTGATATAGGCTATGTCATTTGTGTCTAAACAAATGCAGAGGCAGAGTAATATTAAGCCTGTCCTGTGAGAGGTTAGAAACCCACAGAATGGATCAATCAATCGATATATACATCAAATCATTTAATGGGGCACAAATAAAAAATAAAAAAATAAATAAAAGAACAGTTTAAGTAAAGCAAACTTTAATCTTCCAAACTTAGCCAAGTGTACTTCCTGTCCTGCAGTCATCTCTGAACCTGGTGGCCTTTATAAGGTACAGCAGCTCTCATCCATCCTGCTACCCACCAGTCAGAGTGAAGCATAGTCTGTTCTGTTTCAAATGTAACTGAGCAGCCACTTTACTAGATACATCCTTAGAAAAAAAAGGTTCCAAAAGGGTTCATCAGGGCTGGGGTTCTACCCAAAACCATTTGCTTCTGAGGAACCTTTTTTTGAAGAAAGGGCTCCATACTGACACACTATTTAGTACGCTAAAGCAGTAAGTGAGATATTTTAGTATGCCCAAAAGCTTAAATATCATAATATCATAGGCATAAATATCTCACAATACAATGCAGTAATGACAACAACAACTTAACAGACAAAGGTGGACAGCAACCAAGGCAGCTTTGTGTACTGTCAATAAAAACTTAAGTTTAAATGTCAGTAAGATTTCACTTTACTAGGTGTAATGTGTTTTTTGGTTAGTTAGTTTGCTGTTGTCACAGGTTACCCATCTCCAACCAGAAAGGAAGCTTTCAGGAAGTGATATAATATGCACTGAAGAATGCGCCTGACAAGATCCATACTACTGTTTATTTACACAAAAGTATGTTGAACTCATCCTTTTGGAAGAAAAAATCTACAAGGAATGTCAAAATCCTTGAAGATCTCATTTATCAAGAGTTTGTCAAGGGTTCTTTGTACCATAATATAAAATGAATCTTGGTAAATTCCCTGGGTGCATTTGAGATAAAACCCTTGGAATTTTAAAGGTTCTCAATAGAACCCCCAGGGTGGTCTCTTGTTAGCACACTTGGGAGGTCGAAAGCTTCTGGATACTGGAGAAGGTTCTGGGTGGAATCATTACACCATAAAAAGCTTGTCTCTAGATTCTCACCGATGGTTCTATGTGCAACCCTTTATTTGGGTTGTGGTAGAACTCTCTGAAAGAGCTCCAAGTTGAAGCTTTATAAAAGGTTCTGCCAGGAACAAAAGAGGCTTTTATGGTTCTAGTTAGCACCTTTATTTCTCTGACTGTAATAAGCCTCGAAATAACCTGTTACAAATGTTCCCTGTACCAGCTGAAAACAGAAACTGCACAATTGCTCTTAATGATAATAAATGATGTTCTACTACTAAAGATGATGCCTGCATTAAAAGATGAAACTGCAATTTTGCATCTTTAATAACTTTACATAGACAGGATCATAGAATGATCCCACTGTTTATCTAATGCTTTAGTCAAAAAGACTCTGTTATCGTTTATCATTTGTAATCACTGCCGCCAAAGTCTAATGACTCATCCAGGGATAAAAAGGGAAAGCTAAGGTCACCAGAAGATCTTTTTGAAATTGTCCCATTCCCCCTTTGTGTCAGCATAAGGTTTATAATAATAGACTGGCAATGTGCTGTCACAACAATCATTACCCCTGCAGCAGTGAGAAGAGCCCTATTGGTTGCCATAGTGAGCTGGTAAGCAGCACTTAAAAATCAGAATGGCAAGACAGAAACAAAAACATGAGCACACATAAACACACCCTCACACTCAGGTGGTCACAATAGAAGAGGCATGAAATGATCTGTCATCAGAGTGCACTCTCATGCTCCACTACTCACCATCCCATGAGCACACACACAACACACACACACACACACACACACACCACACACACACACACACATATATAGATAGCATCCTCTGCTGCTGCTACTGCGTTTCTGTCAATGGAACACTAAACTAATGCTTATCCTTTTGCCACACGAAACAATCCCGGCACCATCACCGTCACTCTGTCTGCTGGTGGATGACATATTAAAAGGCAATTTCCTGCCAATTTTCAGCTGGTGTGAATCAGGGAGAGAAAGAGATGACAAATCAATAGTACACAAATTGCTGATGAATATGGGTTCAGGCGCGCTCAGCTGTGAGTGTGTATAAACACCTTTGTTTTCATGAAAGTCAAACTGGGAAGCAAATTGGAGAAGTTAGAGGAATACAAAAACTACAAAAAGACATAGTTCCTATAAACTACTGGTTCCCAACCTGGGGTGTGGGCCTCCCTAAGGGGCACGGCAAAAATCACAGGGGGTCCCCAAGGCTTTGTCTGCTCTGAGGTTGTCAAAATTAGATTTGCACGTTAACTAATTTATAATAACAATTTATAACATTTTTGTGAAAGTATGTATACAAAACTACCTAAGAAGATACACTTTTTGTCCTCACTCAAAAGTACTGTAGTAGTCTATTCCTCAGGTGAAGGGCCCATTGCATGGGTCAAACAGTCTTAATAAAAAATCAAAAATGCAAGGCTCCTTCAAAAACACACCAAGGCACACTGTAAAGTTTGTATGAAGTTAAAATGCCTTTATTTTACATGGCAAAATGAGTCAAAAAGAGTTAAAAAATGACCAACGCGTATCGACCAACATAGGTCTTCATCAGGGTCAGACAGGAGTAACTTGCACACCTGTGCTGTGTTGCACTACTGTGTTGTTTGTGACCAACAGAAAGACCCAGCAGCGCTTCCACTCTGTTGTCTCTACTGTAGCAGTCTATTTAGGAAGCCACACCACTGTGACCATAAGCCAACTCTGTTAGGTTGTTGAAAGAAAAAAATATTAAGCTTAAACTAGAAAAAGACCTAAGGTAAAGTTTCTAAGACTGGAAACAATTATAATTAATGTTATTCTTTTACAATAAAGCATTGGAATGGAAAAAAGGTTGGGAACCACTGCAATAAAAACCAGTTAAAGCTTAAATTTGAGCCAATGACTTGTCTGTATTTAACATCCTGGCAATGAGTCAACAATCAACTCTCTTTTTGGTGCAATTACAAACCGCTCGAACAAATCCCACTGATTCTACATTTAAAGGTAGAGACAGACATCAAATACCTACATTTTTAGGTTGGTAAATCATCCTGAGCACAGCAAAATTATGACAAAATAAGGAAATACAGGCAGGGGGCAGGGACTCTGCAGATACAGACACCATCACACACTTGTAGTGGGTCATGAGTGATTGAAAGGTATTATGAGACCATACATTGTTCTTTAAGTAAACTGTCACATATTATGCCTTTAACTGAAGTAAAAATTAAAACTAGACTTACAATAAACAATATTGTGTACCACAAAACTAACTAACATAAAATAAAAAAATATACGGAAAATGTCTTTGGTTTTAGTTTTTGTCAATTTGGTCAAATTTGCCAACACAACTGGCCCGTGGAAGCATTATTGTTTACATTTAGTTTAGATAAACTTAGATGTTTACATGACTGTGAGTCAGTTGCATAGTATGGTAAGACCTGTTTAGAACTTCTTTATCTTGCCCCTGACTAATATCACTCATATTGTGATTAAAAAACACTGAAACTAATGCTGGAACTAATAAAAACTAAACTAAAGTTAAACATTTTTAAATAATAAAAATGAAACTGAAAAAGAGCAAAGCCACTCTGGAAAATAACTGAAAAAATAAACTGAACTCTGAAAAAAAAAAAAGAATTAAACAAAATAAAAACAAAAAACTAATTAAAAAAATACATAAGTGTACTAAATTCTGGTTTCAAACTGTGGAAGAGATAAATTTAAGCAGATGTTAGTTTGATTACTTTGACTGCCTCAGAACACGTTTTTGCAGGGGATGCACAAACATAAATACAGACAAAAGACACCTACTTGGATGACCCCTCCTCCATGACCATGTGTCCCAGCTATAAAACATTCAGGCAGTTGCAGCATCTTCCCCAGCCAGTCTAACATCACTGTCTCTAGCTCTGTACAGGCCGGGCTGGCCGCCTAAAAACACACACCCAAAACAAAAAACAATTTACATATATTCTGTGTTTGCATATGAACAAACGAGACATACAGTGTTGAGTCAGACACAGAGACACTGTTAAGTGTTTGTTACCCAAGAGAATCCAATACAGCCAATGGCTCCACACAGCATGTCGGCCAACATGGCAGGGTAAGAGGAAGCAGCTGGAAAGTAGGCAAAGAAGTATGGGCTGTGCCAGTGGGTGACCTGAGAAAAGATAAAACATGCAAATAATCAATGTGAAAACAAGACCATCCTCAGGTTTTCACTGGGAACAAATGGTTGTCAGAATTATTGTTCAGAGCAGGGCCTTCAACATTTTTTCAGGCCATTGACCCTTAGCTGACAGAGAGATGGAGCAGCTCAGTCAGCAGCATGGCTAATTCTTAGCTGTGTTAGCGTCACCCTCTGGGCTTTCTGAGGTGGATGGTATAAAGGCTGTTGCTCGCGGAGTTACAAAACAATCATGATTATGAGTAGTTTTGTTTTGTTTTGTTTTTTACAAATAGGCTCATTTATCTGTGTTGGATTCAAGTTAATATCAGAGAAAAAAAAAAAAAAAAAAATCAATAAGCAATAATTTGGGGACCCCCTGAAGTAAGTCTAAGGTCTCCCTCGGTGTCCCAGACCCTCTTAAGACAACCCATCGTTTACCATATTTAAGTTTAAGAAATAGAGAACTATGCTACTTTTTTTTAAACAGTGATTACTATTGTTAGGCTAATTAGCTAGCGTAAAGTTCTCGCCTGCTTACGTGGCACAACAAGTTGCTGTAGTTAATGTGGAACACTCCTCAATCTCAGCCAAGGTGGTGTACAGCTAAAGACCACAGATGCTGCTTTAATTGACTGTCATTTCTTTAGTCACAAAGACATTCACAAGTGAAATAAACTGCTGTAGTTCATGGTTGTGATGGAAACCTGTATACACAATACAGCCAGTGAATTTCCTTTGTCTGGTTTATCCATTGTTAGTAATTATTAATTACAAACACTGTGTACTTGCCATTGGTAATGGAGGCGTTAGAGGGACAGCATGACAATGAGTATGATTTAAAAAGCAACTCTGTTGATCATTGACAACCTATTTTACTACTGTATAGTTAGTAGGATACTCATGCAACACTGGGCATAAGTCCATGATGGCATATACAGACAGACAATCACTTGACTATACATGTTATAACAAGATAAATAAAGTTATTGCTATAATGTGATTGGTTTGTATGGACTAACAGCATGAAAATATCATGTTGTAACATGAAAAAGTTTTGGTATAACAATAAGTTTTTCATGTTAAAAAGTGAAACTTGAAACAATCTGTATGGTCTGGAGTCCATAATATGGATATAATTTTTTTGTGTTACTTTCCAAAATTACCTAATTAATAATCTAAATTACACCGACAGAAAAGCACAAGGGAATCTGTACACAGTGTCATTGTGAGCATCAACAAAGTATGAGCTCACCCCTGGCATTATGACCCTCTCCACATCTTTCACAATATCTTCATAATTCTCAGGCTCCACTGGGGCCTCAGTGGGGATCAGAGAACGAAGATACCCTGGTTCCAAATCTGGGTAGACTGGTCGTTGTTCTATGTTCTCCAGGTAGTCAGCCACATAGTCCACCATCTCTTTCCCTCTGCGCCGAAACTCTGCAGCATCCATGGTACCACTGGAATACAGCACAGGAACGATTCAATTTCTCAAGAAGCCCCATGATGTTGATATTGTAGCCGGTTGAATGTGACGTCTTGATGATTTGTTTCAGATTAAAAACGAGGGCCACTACAACAGTGTCAAACAGTTGACAAATTATTAAGCGCATACATTCATACATATCATTCAAGTTTCACCTTTGATCTCATTGACTGGTGTGAGTTGATCATTGCAGAGAGTCAACCAGCTTTCACCCTGGATGCTCTTACACTTTCTTACACTAAAAAAAGTGTATCATGACAACCAATCATTAATCTGCAGCTTATTCTAAAACATGCAGGGATACTGAGACAGTTACTGAGACACTCATGCAACCTATTTTATGTATTTTATGTATTTGTTTTATTATGACATGTACAAATATTTGTACACACAATCAGTACACATTTATACATATCAGATCTGGTCGCAGTCATGCAGAAATGACATGAAAGTCATTCATTCATTCATTCATTCATTAGATTTTTTATTTGAGCCTTGAAAATCACTGAAGTTTCCCTCATTTGATGTCAAAATACAGAAAAATATGCAATAATCAAAAATTAAAGAGGACAATACGCAGTCAAAACAATTTTTGACAAGTTTGGTGAGGTCCTGTGGTCCACTCCACTATCCAATAAGGGACAAATGGATGAAAAGATACAAGATGTGAGCCAGTTGTGAAGCTGACCCATCCCCTTTTGTCTAAACGAGCTTTATTTTAATTCATTTTACTGACTGGGGTGGAATAAGGCGGACTGAAAAACTGTTAGCTCATAATAAAATACATATCATACATGTGGATGTTTAAGAAAGACACTACTGATAAAGATTACACTGTTAATGTGGTTTCAGCAGTAAATTGTTTTTCTAATGGTTAAAGCTATTACAAGTGTTTGGTTATGAAATCATCTCAATTTATTCCTGACACCTCTATATGAGCTAGAGTCCCAGTGAGTAGTATGTCAGCCAGCTGAAACAAGGCAAGAGGAGATTTTTCTTTAAATAATTTAATTTTGTGGTTGTTGTGATTGAAACACTGCAGCTTTTGTCTACCGGGGCCTCCAGAATCAACACAATATGAAAGTTCCTTGTAGTGCCTTTATTATGAGCCAATGGATCATGGGCAAATTTAATCCTATTCCTCTCCCAGGACACATTTAGCAATGGTTGGTTGTTAATAATGTCAATATCAATATATTTTGATTTATAGTCATCCCTATTAACATGAGTTGTATGTGTACATTTTAAAAGATAAAGAGTAATTTAATTTCGTTTTTATTGACAGAACAGTAGCAACACACACACACACACACACACACACACACACACACACACACACACACACACAGAGCCTAAGCCATGCTCCTTGACACAGTTAGTATAAGCCTGTGCAATTTAAATGTATGTATGAGCCCTTGACCCTCTTACAGACACATTAAGCCTGTTTAATCATAGCTTAGTTTACTTTCACTTTATGGACTGAGGTGAACAGAAAAGCTTGGTAGTAAAACGCATTCACATGTCTAAAAGAAATCTATTTCTACAGACCACTGTTATAAACGCTATCTCATAACACACTGTGCCAAAGGGCAGTTTCATAAGCTTGTTTAATCATCAAGATTTCCTTGATCTCACTGACATACAACTGAGGGAATAGGGGACATTTATGAGGCAATTAATAAATGGCAAACCAGCAACATGCCACACTCACTAATGAATGAACCTGTTGCAGTCTACAATAAATGAACAGAATGCAGCAAAAAGATTTAAATGTCTAATATTGTATTATTCCTATATTACACAAATGACTGCCGTGCTGCCTATTCAAAGGGCACAACAGGATATGAACATTGCTCCCTGCTCTACAGTGCTGTATCATTCAACAAGTGTTTCAATCTGTATGTCTCTTTCCAGTAGAGCCCTTATCCTTATCCTTATCTCAAATAGGATTATACATGTTTGTGTGCATGTGTGTGCGTGTGTGTGTGTGTGCATACTTACATTTTCAGGTGAGAGCTTCGGCAATGATGTTTGGATGGTGGATCCTGTCCTCCTCTTTGGCTTCTACTAACAGACAGACAGACAGACAGGCAGGCACGTGGTGAGTGTGTTTGTGTGTGTGTGTAAGCAGGACAAGAGACATTTGCTCCTTTTATCTTGCCACTAACCACCCCCACCCCACCAGCCCCCACGAGGCCAGCCAATGGGAACGGGGCTCACAGCCAATACAAGACAGACTGATTCACAAGTTCCTAAAGCTGTGATGACACATACGCACACATGTGTAAATATGCTTTCTAACACTAAGACACAGTATGTGTGCACACCTACCTAATATATATATATATATATATATATATATATATACACACACACACATATATATATATATATATACATACAAAGTAATCAAAGAGAACCATATTATTAGCAAAAAGAAGATAGACAATGTTTGTGTTAATATTGTATGAAATAGATATTTTGCTGTGGCCCTTAATATAATATAATATAATATAATATAATATAATAATTTTTATAATTTATATCATTTTATAAAATGAATATTTTGAAAATTACTATTGGACCCTATATTTGGAGGTGCCTCTTATTTCATGTCACGATCAAGGAAGAGTTTCATGCATCTATTTGGGACAGTTATGACATTTAAAAAGGTGGTATTGCTTTTAAAATTACTTTGAAGTACAAATGAAAAGTTCTGTTCCTGTAACCTCAGTCTGGTTTAGCGTTACTTTTGTCTGATTTTTATTTAGAAGTTACACTAAACTGTTTATTATACTATTTGATAGAGGTAATAAAATATTGATCTGGATCACTATATCGATTTAATGTGCAACGATCCAGTATGATCGATATAAAGTGAAAATTCCTAACTATATCATCATGTTTAAGATATACTTTTATATTGAAATTCCCATGGCAATGTCTGGAGGGTTTTATTACATTTATTACATTATTATAACGTAGAATTTGACATTAGCAGTATAACACTGTAGACATGCCATTAGTATGCTGTATTTGTATAGTAACCATTTTAACTGTATGTAATACACATAAACAGCATAATAATAAGTGGATAGAGCGTCTGTGATGTCACCCATAGGTTTCTGAAGATCCATTTTGAAGCTCACAGTGTGGTGAAAAACTGACTGATGCTAACATCCTGAGCTGCCCCCCTCCCCCGAGGACCATTTTCCAACAAATTAGCTCTCAGTGCCATTCAAGATTCTTGGAACCTTGATGTTATTTAGTGAACCAGAGTGTGTTTTTACCAATTTCGAGTGTAACCATTGAAAACAAGGATGTCTATAGAATATGACACATCCACCTCTGTGGGTTAATCCCAGTGATGCACCTAAAATGGCATGTAACACTTACATGAGTAAAGAAATGATTGTACACGTTGGCAACAAAATCCAAATATCCTTGCAACAACACTGATCTACAAGATCTTACAAACAAAATAATCGTGCAGTGCAGTATAACCACAGCAGCTAAAATATGTGATATCTTGGTTATTTGCATCGATATGTTGTGTGCTCAAGATAATATGAAATACAGGTCAAGTACATTGGGTTTATTTTATCAGGCCAGTCTAACATTAGCATTCACTGACTCAAGAGAAATCAGTCCTAAAAAATAATGTTTAAAATATTAGAACTGCTTACTTCTAAAGGCATACTATGATTATCATACCAATTTATTCTTAAAGAAAAACAAATCGGCCTCACTGATTAGGTAACCAGATGTACAATGTGGTTTTATTTTCTTGGTAGGATGTTAATGACCTTTTTGATTCCAGGATGAGCAAAGTTTAGTGTGTGATGCAAACTCTTCTGTCCTCAGTGTGTGTGTTTATACACAAATTGACAGATGGCAAACATGCATGAAGAGGAAGTCGGATCCTGGAGTAAAGCCCTTTACTGTTGTCTTTCTCGTGAAAAGATTTTTTGTAAAACTGAAATGATACAGAAAGATGGCACCAATTACTAGATGCTAACATTTTACATAAACTGACATAAAATAGGTCAAATGATGGCTGCAAAATGATGTGCAAATACCACATATCAATTATATGTAAATAGCTGCAAACATGTTGTAAATACTATTCCTAAAATTCAAAGCTCAAAAACACAAACTGGAAATACACTGGCATATCTGTTGCAGGAAAGCTATCGAATAACTAGTCTAAGCTAGTTTCATGTTCACATATAGATCTCCTAAACACTTGAATGCATATAATGCAGAATACTAACATGATGCTTATGATTAATAATCAACATAAATTTTACTCACAAGCGGTGCTTTCCAAGACACAACAGAGGAAGGAAAAGATGAGGTAGCTGTAGCTGCAAGCTGACCACATGTCACAACTGAAGCGTTTCCTGAATTAAGTTTCTAAATGATCACCTGATTGTGTGATCAATCAACCAATGAAAACAGTAGCAGCAAATAACATGAGGATAATGAATCAATCCAACTGTAATGCCATAGTGCAGAAATCATGTTCATGCACGAGGTAATATTAAAGTTTTATTCATGTTACATTTAGTCATGTTCACCGACTTCCTTCCTCACTCTCTGATGTATCTGATGTATCAGTGTCTACCCCAGAAATTATAGCAACAAGTGGCTAGCTAGCAACGGCTTGCCAGAATGGCACCTTTACCTTGAATAAATTACACATTTCTCTGCATTTGAACATTACTGGAAGCATTTGGAGCAATGTAAATACACAACTCAAAAAAATCCCATAACATATGTCCAGCTTTTGATCTTAATTTACAAAAAAGTCCTGTATTAAAATTGGGCTTTTTCCCTATTCAGATAATTGATAGTTTAAATTTAAGTTGACAAAATTTTTAGACATCTGTCAGTGTCCACTTTTCTAGTTCTAGACACTGTTGTTATTACATTTTTATATTTATTTATAGTCAATCAATGATCAATCTAGGATCACAATAAATTACAATCAGTCAATACAACCAACCAGTATATTATGTTCCTTTGCTGGGACCCCCGTTGGTGCCTAAACCCCGGTTTATCTAACCAAAGTGAGACTGTATAGGAATGAATTTTCTCGCTAAGCAGTGGCACATTTGGAAAGTGCACTTTCCAGATGTTGGTTCTCACCATAAGCTCAGCTGGTCAACTTCCCGATAGCTTGTTACAGATTTTTCTGCTGACTGACTCACGCGTTCATTAATGGTTGTTGGCAGTTTCCTGCCTTAAAGGACGTTTAATAAAAAACGCATCACTCTTCCTCCCTATATCAACACTGTCAGACACACAAACCTATAAAACAAACTAGAGCAAAACTTAACAAGAGGAGCATTATTTGCAGGGCCAGTGCATTGTTGTGTTATTTTTTTTCCAGCCAACGTGAACTCAACATACCTGAAAATATCGAACCTTGTTTCATGTTTTGTGTCAAAGGTTGTGACAGTGAACTGAAAAGTTAAGACATGTTAATCTTTAATCTTTTTTCTTTTTTACTCTTCTACCCACAACAAAACTTTAAGCCATGAAACCGCACTGCTTTTGCATGACTGATAATCCAAAAGGTGTGACACACCAGACCAGAGATGGTGTCAAAGGGTCATTTCCCTGTAGGACCAAAGCAGTGTTCTCACTGTGGGTCCACACATTAAAATGGTTTTCCTTTGCCTCAGTATTTATATGTCACATGATGAATTATTTGCAGGATTTACTGGTTCTACACGTACTGTTAATAAATTACTTCCCATGATAAGTTGTAGTGACTCGAATATAGAATAACATCATTTTATCAGCCCCAGGACTTGTGGTATTGCACCATCTAGTGGAAAAGCTAAGGATTACTCTGCCAATAGTTTTTCTGTAGAATTTAATATATTTTACAGGTATCACATCATAATTAGACTGCCCTTACTATTGGTTTATGGTTAGGCTATTGATTAAGTTGTAAACACTCAACACATGAGATAAAAGGCCAACCATGACCTAACAGTAAGCCCACATTTATCTGTACTGTTAAAGACATAGATATCATTGCTTACTTTGTCTTCTCCATCAGCAGCATTTATACCTTTATTAGGGCAGCTTCATTAGATTTTTTTTCACAGGTTTTTAGCAATTAATCACCAGCAGCATATCTTAATAGTCAAAAAGTTTCATTTGGAGTCATCAATAAATTTTGATGTGTTTAGCACTTCACAATAAAGCTCCCCTCTGCCAATTATAAATATTAGTAACTCAGTGTTGTAACTAGATCATGAGCCCAAATCAATGGATGAAAATTGTGTTATAACTTCTTTATAATAGTTCATATAAACTATTTATAAACCCTTTATAAATCAGTTATTAGGGCACTCTTAGGCTATGCTCACACACAGAGCTGATTTTTGCTATGTGACTTCACTGTGATGCCAGAATTCATGCAACTTTCATGCCTGAACTGTCTTACTGCAAGAGTCTTGTGGAGAGGCGCTGACAGAGGTAGTTAAAAGAAGCCTCTTGACATCCTGAACTCTTGGATGAAATCTTTCTCTGTGAAGCGGTTCACATCACAATCCCACCGCATTCACGCACACCGCCTTACAGGAATGGCAGCCATTACTCCACAAAAAGGCATAATTAAAAATCTGTCTCTCTTCCTCGTCGTCCTCATTATCATCTGTTCACGAATTCACTGACTTCCACTACAGATCAACTTATAAATGAACCTTAAACGCTGACTTCACGGCGTGCTGCATGTGTCTTTGGTATTGTTCATTTGCACTTGCGGGCCCCTTCAGGACTGCGACCAGTTCGGAACCTGATTTTGGTCACATTTTTAGAATAGTGTGCAGCAAAAACAAAATAAATCAGATCTGAGCATTAAGTCAGAACTGAGCACTTAAGATTGCAGTGTGAATGTAGTTTTGTTGTACAGTGACACCATTTTACACTAATATTTTGCCCAGGATACAGTATGAAGTTGAGTTAGGACCATTTGTTTATCAGATTCTGGACACACCTGAATCTGGATAACACAAACTTTTTGTGGCTTCTGAAGGGGGGCTGCAAGAAAAGTCTGGGAACCACTGAACAAATCTATTCTATACATCTGATACAGCAGTCTTACCTTCTTTTGTTAGGAAATGTTTCCCTTAATAACAACAAACACAGGTTTTTATATCAATGTATTAATGTTTTATTCTAATTACAATAAACAGAATATATCAGTCCCTTATTTGTACAAAAATACCTGAAAAGGTTACAATTAAGATTTATAAGCCATTCAACTATTTACAGATTGAAGCAAAGCACATTTTGAATACAGGAGCTCTCTCTTACAAAAAAGAGATAAGTTACTGTTTTCTTTTTTTGCATTCCCTGAAATACATAATAGTTTATATTTTTATATATAGATATAGTTTTTACTTTACTCATTTGTACAGCCACGGTATCTTGCATTGTGACAGTGTTATGAAAATGCACAAGAGTCAAGATGATGATCGATTAATCTATCTTTGCAGGATCGGGGCCGATTCACTTTCAACTCCAAAAGTAAACTGAAACTTCAGCTGAAAACATGAGCATCACCTTGCGGCAGAATCATTTGGAGTACTGCTATCCAGTACTTAAAATTGCAAGATTTTTGAGTGTGAACGGTCCCCTCTGAACGATAGCTCTGTCTGTCATTTGGTCCACATGTTAGGCCTGGTTTTTGCAGAGAAAGTCATCAGAGGCACCATCTGTTGTTAACAGCTACACAAACTGACACTGCGCTTCACTGTCAATTCTTTTATTTACACGTTTGTGTCTATTTGATTATCTTAACAGGACACGGTGAAATTAATCAGATTAGATAATAATTTATTTGAATTTACTAGAACCGATGGTATGAAAATTGAGGATGCTTTATGAATTGGTCACCTGTTGTTGATTGTTGGGGTTTTAAATCAGCTCAAGTAGCCAGTCAAGGATTTTAGGCTTTTTATAAACAATAGTATTAACAACATTGTTGACTAAAATAGTGCTGGATCTACTCAATTTTTTCTGCAAGGATACTTTTCAAGTATTTGCAACTAGCAGATTGGTGGTGTACATAATGGAGAAAACTCTGTCGTAACAAACTCCCAGCTTAATGAAACTAAAATATTTATCAATCCATCATCATCTTGTACACAAAAGATCTGATGGACCAGTAGTTTTTAACATGCTCCGAGTCAACCCTGAGCAACCCAGTTACATTCATTTCTGTTAAGAATAAAAACGTGGCTATCCAACTCCTCTGATTTCTTTTTCATGTGTACAATAGCTGAATTTACCTTCTGCCTTTTGCATTTATAGTGAGACCCCTGTGATTATAGTAGTTTTTATGTGAATATTAACTCCACCTTAAAGGCTACTGGCCCCCGACATGTGCTACCATTCACCTCAGTCAGAAAAAATGTCACACTGGGAGTTTGAGAAAGACTGAATCAAATCTTAGAGGACTTTCAGAGACATTTCAATGACTTTCAGCAACTACAAAAGAATTTATGTATTGTCATGATCCAGATTCTTCCAACTATCAGTGACAGAATTCCTACACATTAAACCCAAATTCCCCTTTCATGCAAATGATAAATACCTACAGTAACAACTAAATTTAAATTTCTTCATTCTGGGGGTCAGTGCTGTGACCCATCTAACAATGACGCTCTGGTACAGTTTGAATAGGGGTTAAGTTGAATATAAATTTCTACAATTCTTTCGAGGCAAGGTGTTTCAAGGGAAACTCCATCTGCGTTCATTAACAAAAAGCAGTGACATATATGGTAACGTCGTCATGCAGAATAGCATTTTGATGTTATGTTGATATTATTCAGATTTGAAGCTAAAGACTGAAAAACCTCAAAAAAAAAAAAAAAAAAAAAAAAACCCTCAAAAAAATAAAATAAAATAAAATAACGGACCCACCCTTTAAAACAGTGATTATGAGAATGTTGACCCAGTTTCCCAAAACATTTGGCTTCATTACTTAAATCAGTGTATTTTTTTCTAATTTAGGTCACCACAAAACAGTGATGAAGAGAAAACTTTTTAGCGTAAGAGTGGGAATTTGTAGATAGATTAGCTCTTAGAGTAATGAGAACAGTAATTTAAGGAGTACAAATAAACTAAATGCTTTGGGAACTGAAAAAACAAAAAACAAAACTTTTTTTGTTTGTTTTCAATTTCCCAACATTCCACTTGTCATCTACCAGAATGACAATGGTAACTCTGTGGATGCCAGTGCGCTTTCAAACATCACTTCATAACAAGTGTTGATGTTGACAAAATAGTTTTTGAATGAAACTGAAAAAAGAAAACAAAATACACCAATAGATGCTATGTCAGGACAATAATAATAAAAATTTAATAATAATAAATTCACACTGGTCAATCATTTTATGGTAATGACAAAAGAAAAAACAGTACAGAACAGCGCCAAGAAAAAGAAATCTAAAATTTTCAAGTAATCAGTCACATCCAGATAAATAAATACATTTTGCTGCAACAATACTTTAAAAAAATGATTGAGTCATTGCATCTTCGATAAATAATGGTGACCATGCACAGAGAGAGTCAATGTGGTGCAGCTATTCTGCATCTCAGATGTTCAAATATACTTTAAGACAACCTGCAGGGAAATGAATCATGGCTGTTGATGTTGCATTACATTAGATAAATCTAATTGCTTGCTGGCTGGTGACCTAACCAGAGCTACCACCGAAGCCTGGACTAAAGAAAACTGTAAAGTGTGAGTTTTTAGACATTTCAGGCATAGTCATGGAAAAACAAAAAAACAAAAAGAGAAAACAGCTGTTTGAGGTGAGACATTTCAGAAAGGGCGAGTATGAGCCAAATATACTGGGAGTGACAGGTATCAGAAATGCTTCTGACTGACCTTCTGTTTGTCCTCGTAGAATGCGAGATGGCTGGGCTTTGGCCTTCACGTGTGATCCGTTTAGTTTCATTCTGCCAGACGTGATCGATAGGTGCTGAAAAAGTATCCCTATCGTTTCAAAAAGAAATTTGATCCAGGTTATCTAGAGAAACTGTCTGAAATCTTTCTTTCACTATAATTAATTACAGTAAACTTGGCCAAAAATGAAGGTGAATCCATTTAAATGTGCAATTTTGACTGACCTTGGCTGGAATTAGGAAAACAATTGATTTTTGCTGAGATTGCACAGTCTGGGACAAAAGATGGGTGTATTCAGTACGCTTTATGTCCTCTGTTTCTGTCTGATCCTCTTATTATTGCCAATCAAAAACACACCATGCGCCAGAGGCAACTCATCCATGTCCTCTCATTAAAATGAGAGGACATGGATTAAAATAATCAAAATGGGCCCAATGTTGTTGGCACACTGCTGAGAGTGTACGTTCACTTTAAAAGAAGGTGTGATGAGACCAGGTGAGACAGGTCAAGAGGAGGAAGAGATAGAGATTTTTTCCAAACTTTAGCTAACTAACAGCTAACTTTTTTTTATAGAAAGACTGAGTTCATACAGAAGTGGCATGCAATAGGCAGTAGGTGTGTATTGTGATACTATGGTTCACAAGTACTTCCAGGTAGAAAAAGGCATTATATGGAATGTAATGCACAGAGTCTACTATCGGTGCGGAGTCCGAGCACATTAAACAACTAAACAAAACCAATGTTTCTATAGCCACATTAATGTCTGACAGCATCTCAATGACTTCCAACAGTAGGAGGCAATTTGTGGAGCAATATGTGAAACATGTGAGAAGAGGGTCCAGAACCACAGGATCCACTGTATCTCTGGGCTGGCCTTTGTCTTTATGATGATTAATAATTATTTTTTGTTTCCTGTGATTTGCTGTCACTTGAAAAACACCTGACGGAAAATGCTAGTGGTTATCCCTCCCTGTGTTGTGGTGAGGAGAATCGAACTAAAGATTGATGCTCTCTATTGTCCAACTTTATCGTTTGCAACAGGTTTTGCAACATCTTTCTTTGTCCTGCAGTGAACTCCTACATACGGCTTCACTCGCTAACTTCCCCCAAAAGTTACCTGATTTCACTTTTCAACATCACCAAAACTGTCTACCTGATTACAAAATTCTTCTAGCTTTATGACTTGTTATTTCACCCTGAATGACACCTTGGTTTGATTAATGCTTATTGATTTTTGTGGAGGTCGCATGGGAAATACTTAAACTGGACCTTGCAACAGAATGACAAGAACAGAACAACCTTATTGTAGCTTATGTGAGTAATGAAGAGTTGCTATCCAGGATTCTGAAGGTGGATGAAAGACAATATTGAGAACGATACATAACTGCAATGATCATTAAGAGAAGAAACCCTGTGTGGTCAGAGATGAGCAGATACATTTCTGTGAGGGTGGACAATGCAGATTTTGTATTGTCCTCTATTAAAAAAATACTTTGTTTCAACAGTTCCAGAATTTTCCTTAGTGATCTTCTCCAATGATGTTTCCAAACCTCAAAAGAATTCAAATGCAACACTCCTCTGGCACCTCCGAATCTCATCCATATTGAATTTTGACATGTCCTTGCATGCCTACGACACTAGAGGGCGGTGGCACCATCTCAAAGTTAAGTAATGCGACAGCGGAGAAGTCATGCACCGTCAAAGGCCATTCCCAGTTCGATGAGTGCAAAACTAAGAGACAATCAACTCTCCGTCTACAGTATATTGTTTGAGGACGTGTGATGAATGAGACTACTGTTTGTTCTGAGAGAGCAGAGTGGTCCACACAGATTGAATTGTCCTGCTGATTGTCCAGTTGAAGGGAAATATAGTCTACACTTGAGCTGTGTGATCAAACCTTGAGGGTCCAAGCTTATTGATGATTGTGGAAGATTTTGCAACAGCATTGATACAAACGGCAGTGTTTGTTTCCTTTATCTTCTCTTCTCTCGACTGTGGAACCTCGCGAGCAAGTTGTGCATCCGACTCCTCGAACATCCATGCAAACCCAAAGGAATCTGACAAGTCAGCAGTCTCCGGCGGACTCACAACAATATAAAACGACAAAGACGTAAATCAGTCAATTCACCAGCTTCTTTATAAAGATAAAAACAAAAAAGAACCAATCGACAGGAAGGTTCTCATTGTTTCATTTGTTTTAGGCAGAGTCAGGTCAAGTGATAGGGGGTCACGGGGGTCAGACGATCCGAAGGTGTCATAAGGCCACGACGGTGCATGGGTGTTTGAGTTTACAAGGCAGCACTCCTCTGTTGAGCTGGTAGAACTCCACCAACTGGATCAGGTCGGTGAATTTGGTGGCGCCGTCATCAAGGCTGAAGAAGACTTGGCCATCCTCTTCACACTGCCGGCATCAAAGAGTGAGCGGGGACACACCACATGGCAAAAGAAAAGACAGGAGAAAATCAGGATCTTTTCTTACAAGACATAACAATGCTTTTACGAATAATGTTGTTACATGTTTGGGCTTGTTAGCAACAAACTACATATATTTTCAATTATTACTTAGAGTAATAATAATACAATTTATTTATAGAGAGCTTTTAAGGATACTCAGAGACACCTTAGATAGATTAAATAATCAAAAATAAGATAGACAGATCAGACATGCGAAGAAAAACAAATTACACTATTTCACATTTAGCTCCCTGGTATCATGTTTCTATATTAATGTGTTTTTTGCTTTTGTGTATTTGTTTGAAAAGCTACTCCAACAACAAATTATTAACAGTCAATGTCAAGGTTTTTTTATTGTCACCCAAGAAAGAAAGTAGACATGCCACAAGAGACTCATAAATAAATGGAAAAAAAAAAACAAACCCAAAAAACCAAAACAAAATAAAACAAAAACAAGCCGAACAAAAAACACAGATGCTTTATTAATAACAATCTCTAATTTTAACCTTATAAAACTGTTCAACACAAACCTGTCAGTCCATCTTTCCAAGCACACGTTATGTGGCCAAACATTGTTTAAGCCCTTTTCAACTGTAACTTACTCTTTAACATGTACTTTAAAAAGCCAATGTCTGCTATTTAAATAAAGAAAACTATTTTTAAAATGAGGTTTAAAAAAAATTAAGCATTAAGCACCAAGAAATGCATACCGGTAGAATCTGGAAATGTTTGATTTTCTGGTGATGGCACAATGTGAGCACAAACGCCTTGGGGTTACTCTGACTGACTCTCAGCAGAAACAACCTGTGCAACAAGAGAAAGGAGGATCCAGTGAGGAAAATTGTATGAAAAAACAGCAAAAAGTGTTTCGCTCTTTTGTTTGTGTTCAATGAATGAAGGAGAACAGAGCGTATAAAATCAGCTCCAGCTCCGTTACCCGTCTACTTGTCCCTGCTGGTGGATGATGCGATGGGATTCTTCTCTGGTTATCCTGCCTGGAACCACAACTGAGCTATTGGATGACTGCAGAGAAATTTAAAAAAAAAAGTAAATTATTAAATACAATAGATGTTCAAATTACTTGACTTGAATAAAAAAATGTGTAAGAAAGTTAACAATCAATTACTTGTGTTGATCCTAAATGTTTTTGCATTTACCTGAGCTCAGTGAGGAGTGGTGTAGTGGACTGTGGGAGCCTAATATGTTCATTCGTTGACTCCTCTTCTGAGAGAGATGCCACATACAAACAAAACAACAGGGATTAGTTCTTGATCTGGCATATTTGAAAGTTCAGAATGAGTTTTGGTAGCTGTATTTACACACATTTCCTAACAGTTATATGTGCAAGTGTACTGTAAAATTAGTTTCTAGACCTTAAATGACAGTGAAGTTGAAACTGAACGACACTAACTTAATTATTTTAACCAAATTTAAAATCTGGCATTTTTCATACTTTGGCAGAGTGCTCCACAGCCATATCAGCTTTTATGAACTGACTTTTCAGCTCAACATAACTGACAAATCAACATTACAACCAGGGCAACATTTGCTCTGTATTAATACTGGAAATAAACAGTGCCATCTGTAGAGATCTTCTGAGGTCGGGTCCTAGCTTACTGATCAAGAATAACAGAAAAACTGAGGTTGTGTCTCACCCGCCACGCGTGTCCCTCCTCCATGGCAGCGCTCTGAGCTTCAACAGGGTTGTCGATCACCCTGCCTATCCTCCCTGAGAAATCCATTGCCACGAGGGAGTTTTCTGATACACTCCGCTAGGGGGAGACAGATGCATGAGAGTTAAGATGTCAACTCGGAAAGCAGCAACACAAGTGGCCAGGCTGCAGATATATAAAGTACAATGGTAAACAGAGGCAGTGAAATTAAAAGCAGGGGGGCACAGGTGAGCATTTGAGTGAATGTCATTCTCCTAAATTTGTCAGACCAGTTTGGTAGATGTTCCTGGTGCACATATTACTTCCTTTCCAAACTTCCTTTCCCACTCTCTGATTGTTTCCCACTGAAGTTATGGCAACTAGCGGCAAGCAAGGAAACAAACTCTTACCTTGAAAAATTACAGATTTCTCTGGGTTTCATCTGAGATATGGTATGGTACACTACTCAACAAAATAATAACCTAAGTCTAGTCTTTTTAGGACTCTTAATGTGGAAAAGTTAGATATTATAGCTTTAAATAAAGAGGAAAACTTACCACAGGTGCTGAGAAGTGTGAAAGTAAGGTTTTTCTTTGCTGAGGAATCTTGTAATTCTGGTACAATACAATCCCATACTGGAAAGAAAAAGGAACACACTGGTCAACAAACACTTTCAAAATTCTTAATGAGCATATTGTAAATAATTAAAGGTTTGTTGGCAGTCAGGTTTACTCAAGAAATTATGACCGAAGTTTGGTAGCTGTGCTATGGTGTATAGGCTGTGGTGTGATCTGAAGACAAAGAAAAGTCTTTTAGACACCAAAACACAATTTTTTGAGACTGTCACAGTTTTACCTTAAAGAGTCGGAAGGCAGTCATCCAACAGGTCCTGCCCTGTTCGTCCTCGGCACACAGCATCCTCAACTCTTTCAACTCCCCTCGACCTTTGTTGGGCTGCAATTGAAGAATTTTCAGAATCAGGACAGAGGTAATAATCAATATCATCATCAGTGCTTGAAGTTAAAGATGTCCTGTTGTCCCAGGGACAATAAAAATAACACCTGGGACACAAAGATACGGTGTCTGGGACAATTCTGGGACAGCAGATAATAGTAAATATATTATTACAAATGAAACTGCATCATGGACTATATATCATTTTAATAGGTGTTCTGATTTATTTCCATTCAGACATAAGTGCAGGGGACAACTAGCAGAACATTCATGGTGGACGAAGGTGAGTCAATTAAGTCATGCACTTAATTAAAACAAAGTGATCTGACTATATTGATTTATGAAATATATTTTTTATGCAAGGGCAAAAAACAACTGAACAATGTTTGTTCTGTCTGGAACAGGCAAAAGTAGAATTTAGGACACTGAGGAAAAATCATTTCAATCATCAATCATTTCAAGCCCTGATCATCATCATCATCATCACTACCAGCACAACCATTATCACCATCATCACTGATGGAATTAATTTATTAAGCTGATAAGGATAATAATTACTTAATAACAAGAACTTGAAAATAAGAGAAAATATAAGGTAAATAAAGACAACAACATTTTAGAAATGGAACAATAAACCAGAACCTCAGCACTCTCATATACAAACTACGCCAACGCCCTGCTCATGAGACAGGGAGCTGCGGAGGATGTCAATCATTGCTCAGCTCATAATGTTTCATTAGAAATCAGCTCCATCTCACGCCTGTCATCTGAGACTCACCTTGATACAGAACTCGTAGTCTGTGGGTGCACCGTGCTGCTTTTTGCCTGTGATGACAGTGAAGATGTTGCTGTCTTCCATGTCTGCTAGTAACTGTAGATGTCTGGGCTCCTGGAGACAGGAATAATTAATAAGTCAGAACATCACAGTGAGACACAGCCCGGAGGTGTGCTGACAGACAAGAGACGCACGCAGTGAGACCACCATCAATAAAAGGCTGATTCTTTGAAGGTAATTATGGAATATTTACTGTGTCATTACTATAAAATGTTAATGTAGTAGGCATATGAATTCTTTAATGATAAATAATGACTGTAATTACAAAGTAAAATTACAATGAAATATATTCCGTCCCTCGAAGATGAAAAGGCCGAGCTGCTGTTACCTTTGAAGTTCCTTTCGTAGAGCAGTAGAGTCCTGAGCGCCGCAGGAACATGTAAACTTTCTTCCATGACTTCCTCCCCACCTCTTTCACGTACAGATAACCCTGGATCTCTGGACAGCTACTGGTCGCAAGAAAGTTCTGAAAGAGGGAGAGGGGAGGACGTGGAGGATTAGCACACAAACACTTAGATTTATTGGCTCTATAATGTCCTCCCATCAAGGAGCCTTGGGAGGAAAAACGATGGATCCCATCTGAAGCCTGTAAGCTCTCTGACACTGTCACAAAGCTGGAGCTGACACCATCTGTAGGGGCGTCACAGATGGGAGGCAATTGCTTTTTGTCAGAGAAGACAGTGTCATCTGGGCATCCTGCATCGGTGACTGACATCGAAACTGACAGCTGATGGCTGAGGTGGGTGGCAGCTTGAATTCTTACACGCCACGGTAGCCACCATGATAAGGCCAGACATTGTGCTTTTGTCTGTAAAATCAAAGGGTGTAGAGTACCGAAGAGGACTGACTTTGTCATGTGTATATACTCTGGTCTTATCCTAGGAAACAGGAATTTCATTCATTCAGACAATTTAGAATTGTAAAATATCACTTCCATGAGGCTGTTCAGACAATTTAGCTAATGCTAACAAAACACTGAAATGCTGGTGGCTTAGCAAAACACCAGTTATCACTCGCTAACTAGCTAGCTACCTAGCAACATCTTTTAACCATCTTCAAAACACATACAAGTCTAGCACATAGCATGTCAAAGTACAGGAAACAGGAAAGTTGACCGAGGTTCTAATGGTTACCAAACTTGCTCAACTGTTGGAACACAGAGCAAAAAGGGCGGGACTTATAAAGGGACTATTGATCTGCCTAAATCTTACACACCGGACCTTTAAAAACAAAAGGAAAAAAAAATCTGACTAAAAATTGTAAAAAAAAATATGAATGTGATGTTATGCAATGTGCCTGCCAAGACATATACATCACAGTACATATATTGAATCAACACACGGTACATTCCTTTAGGGAACCCTTAAATCTTAAATTGTCTCAAGGGTGTCTGAAGTATTTGGAGTTTGCGGTTTCCATGTTTCACAAAAATATCACACCGTGAAGTGGCAGGTTAAGTTATTAGAGCTGATTTGGAATCTGTGGCTTGCGGCTGGATGGTAAACTGTTCCAGAGGACTCTTCAATATTTAAAGCACATGTTTCCCAGTGTTTTGGAAACATCCTACAATGGGCCTCATGCATGAGCATTTTCAGAGTCCTCGTTCACACGCAACGTTCATTCAAAAAGCTTTCTTTTTCAGGCACTACACCTTAGCATTATGCTTCTTGCATAATGGCAAATATTGCAGACACCTGGTTGAGCTTAAGTAAGAAACTGTCTAGATGTGTACAGGACTATTCTGAAGATCTTCTCTTTAGAATAAGTCAAACACTGGGGATTCCTGACACAACTCAGGCTCATCACACCCCCATTCATTTATTGACTCCTCTATGTAGAGCATAACGGAGCAGAACATCTATATGATCAGCAGGGGAGTTAAAAGCTTTCTGTGAGTGGCGCAGATGAAGGGATGGGTTCCACTACCATTATTTGATACAGCAGAGAGTCAGACTGCATGTAAACCCTCCATCCATTAAGACTGAAGCTCTTCAAAATCCCACGAATCTTTTTGTCTGCTCTCCTCCCAGACCTTTTCTTCTCTTCATATCATGTGTGGCCCCTGAGCGCTCTGCGAGGCAGCTAAGTAGCATGACACAGGTGTGTGAATTTGTACTGTGCAAACATACAGTAGGCAGGTGAGGAACTGTATGTTCTATTTCTGACTGACTGCCTAATTCCATCCATCACAAGTGTCGGGCCTGCGGTGCGTGTGCCGAGACAGTCGTGTGTCAACAGGGGATCAACAGTAGTTATTACTGCAGGCTCTGACGAGACACACTGTCTCAGGGTCAGAGGTGAGGTATGTCAGCCTGATTGTACACTATGTAGCGGCTGCTGACTCTGAGATAAAGTAAGCCGTGTGCGTGTCAGGAAGAGAATGAGAGACAGACGGAGAGAGAAACGTGTGTGTGCTGTATGTACCTGAAGGAGCTGAGATGGTGGAATCGTACGACTGGTTTCCTGGCACCATGCAACCATGTGCTCCGGGAAAAATGTCTGGTGGAAGAGGAGGAGGAGGAGGAAGACAGACAGGCAGAGATCAGCCACTGTGACAATAATTATGTGGTAGGAACTTGTGACAGAAAAAGAAATGTCATGCAAATCTCATTAGTACAGCCGGCTGTCATAATATTTCACAAAACAAAGAGAGACACTTTGTCAAAGAACCAACTGAACAGTGTAAACACTTGAAACCATGTCATGCAATACTGACGTATCTTGTTTATTTCAATTTATCCAAAAATAAATGGCGTTTAAAGTCGCAAAAATGCAAGCACAAACTCTGCGCGGAGCTGACGCCGCAGGTGTGTTTTTAACAGCTGTAACATAAGTATAACATATATCAACAAGGAGACGTCAGGAGTGACATGGCCTGTTAAGAAATGTCACAGAAAAGGCAATTACCAGGGGGTTTCTGAAGAATTCATATTTGGCATAGTTCTTCCTGAAGAGGAATCTACTGTCGCTGTTCATAGAAGCCTGGACCTGAACCACCAGCTCGTGGTCTTCTAGAAAGCGCTCTGTGGAGAGACAGGTAGAGACAGGGACAGGGACAATGACTCAAACTATTGCAAAATGTTCCTACTACATAAAAAATCATTTTAATTGAGTGTCAACGGAAAAGATCTGTTATCAGTGTTTCTTTTAAGTTAGAGACAAGAAAGTCTATTAAAAGAATGAAAATAAAACAGAGAAGAAGTGCACTCACTTCAACTCAACAAGTAATTTAGTCTATTTTTAAAAACTAATAATCTTATCAGACTTAAACCCAGTGCATTGTTCTGTGCTGTAAACCCTGATCATCTCACATGTCAGATCAGATGTTTATTCCAAATGTAGCTCAGCCAATCTTTTTTTACCCTTTCTTATCCAGCATAAGTCCTCTGAGCATGCACTAATTCTCTTTTGTCAATAACATCTTGCTCACTCACACACAGTTACACACATTCACACCTGCAAAACTGCTGACCTCATCTACACCCAAACACAGACTTAAAGGATATATTTAGTAGGGATGTAACAATACCAAAAACTCAGGGTGTGATAATATCATGATAAAAAAGTCCATGATACAATTTCAATAAAATTGGCAATATTCAAAAACAAAGAAAAATGACAGAAATCAGTAGAGCTGTTTGTTAATAATAAGTTTTAAGCTTATTCTTGTGTCTTATTCCCAGGATGTCAAATGCCAGTGTTTTGGCTTGGTAAACCATCCCAAGCACAGCAAAATAATGAAGATTACATTCAGAGGGCAGGGGCTCTGCAGATAAACCAACCACCTCACACCTCTAGTGGGTCGTAAGTGATGATTGAAATGGAATACGTTTTCTGAGCATACAGTATATATTGCTTTCCCTCATAAATAAAATAAAAGTAACCAGCTATGACCTAAGTATGTCCAAAAAATTGCTGTGAACTGTCTTTGGCAATTAATGTTTGTATTATCTATGTACAACTGCAAACAAAAATACTGCAGCAATCAGGAGCAGTCCTTTTATAACATAAACTAAAAGTAATGAAATATTGAAACTTTTTTTAATCAAGATATTGTGATATTCTATACACTGTCACATGCCTAATATAAATACAACTGAATTCAGTGTAAAGAAAAAAAGTTGTGATTTATACTCAATGCTTGAAAATGATCCTGGGTTAAAATTTCAAATCATGTTCAGTCAATATAGTAGTTATCTCATTACGCTTTCCATATGGAGCAGGCCTAGACTCTACTATTCATTAAAATATTTACAGAGACCCAACATTTGACCTGTTCAGTGGTCTAAAAGGATGTTTAGATATTTGTTCTCATCAAACGAGCTGAGATGATATCAGAACGAGGCCTTTCGCTTTCAATCTAAGTAAAAGAGGCTGTGACTCAACTAAATGTGGTCAGAGGTCCTGGTGATTTATATCCTGTGACTATGATGCAGAGCGGGTCATGACTCAGTCAATTCCAACAGTGTTACAAGCTCTCACCGTCATGTCTTTAATAAAAGACATTCCTGCTTTCCCCTGTAGATTTAATTAAAACTATCCAACTTAACTTTTGCAGTATTTGGTCCGATATCAGGTTTTTGATGTGAAATGGAGAACTTCAAAGAGAAATTTTCAGTCCGCACAGCTCGATCTCACATCATTATCTCATTTCGCGTGCCCCTCTCGTTCTCCCTCTTCATCCCCTCTGTCACAATCTCTCCAACACTGTCACGACTCTTCTTTTCCTTTCTGTTTCCTCTCGTCGCCTGTCTGATGAGTCACTCATGTTCGTGACAGTGACTCACCCTTGCAACACTACCTCACTGTCCCAGAGTTGTTAACCTTTCCGGGGTGACATGCAGAGGTCAGTGTTACTTATCTCAAAGGGCCATTTCATCCCATTCAGCAGCATAGTAAGAGTGGGCGGCGGTGGACGGGAATAGGCTTCTCTCTTCAAACACGCTATTGTTCCGATTTCTCTCAAAGTCCTATTCCTGTCTACCACCCAACCACATGTGCACACATGAAGTATCACAGCATATACATGTGCAGTGCAGACGTGCAGACTGTGCACACACACACATACTCACACACTGCCTCATCTCATACAAAAAAACACTTTATACTAAAAATGTTCAAAAAGCTGTATATCTACATGTAAGCGATATTGATTTGTATTTTGGCACATTTAACCAATTCTAATTATATTACGTACTATACTATTGGCAAGACACATAATATCTACTAATGTGACCAAATGTATTTTGATCAAACTATGGGTCAAATGACTGACTAAATGTATTACAGACACATTTCTGGTTTCCATTTAACATACAGTATATTCACCAGTATATAAAACACCAGGACTTAATGTAGAAGTAATTTAAAAACAATTACAATCACAGTTTATAACTGAAAAGCAACTAGCTACATTTGCCAGCTATATAGTCAGACAATCAGACAACTTAAAGACCTCCAAACAAACCAAATGCCGTGTTTTCACCCAAAGTATCTGGAACTGTTAGTCCTAGGAATCACTTTTCAACAAACTAAAAGGTTCCCTCAGCCCGTTTCCCCTGCAGTCTACAGACTTGTGAAGGTTAGGCAAATTAGCCTGCTGACATATGAAATACATATATGACATATGACATTTTTTTTTAACACATCCTTTTTGTGCAGGACTACCAAACAATCAAACAATGACACCACATAAAGCGGCAGACAGACAACATTATTTATTTATTCTCCATGTTAATGTGCCAGAGCACAATGAAAAAAAGACAAACTGTTTGGTCGCTGCAGACTTTTAAAAATGGTGGCTGAGAGAAAATGCAGCAAGTACTCGGCCATTCAGAAAATGTTCACCCCCAAAGTTACTGTACTTTTAGAAAGTACTGCCCCCAGAACAGGTCCTGCATTCCAAATTGCATACTTTTTATTTTTACTTTTAGCATGTACTGCAGCTGCCCTTACAAAGTCTGTACTGTTGCACGCAGTATGCATACAACTGGGACATACTACTTCCTACTTCCTCCTAACATTGCGCCTTGAACTTTGACCCTCACACACCCATCACAGGGGATTGTGGGTCAAAATAGCCATAAAAGCGCACTGGCTTGCATACTGCAAAATGCAACCAGATGTAATAGAACATCTTTAGACTCTTTTTACCCCATTTAGACACTGTTCCCTGCAGTGGAAATGCAATGAGTTCCTCCAAAGTTTCCTATTCCCTGGGGAAAGTTCCTGCTGTGGAAACACAGCTTATGTCAGACATATATAATGCATACAATACACAAAGAGATAACAAAGATGACTAAACAGAATTCAATCCAAAATAATTCAACATTTTTAAAAGCAGCTGAGCAAACTTACTTTCTGGCAGTTTTTTTTTTTTTTTTTAGATTATTTTGTGATAGGCACATATCTGCATATGTACACATCTACAAACACAAACACACACACACACGCACGCACGCACACACACACACACACACACACACACACACACACACTCAGTCTTATAGTTACTGGTTCTGTAGCGGCCAATGCATAACCCCTCAATCTGAACAATCAACATGCTGCTGCTTCATTACATCTCATTTACTGAAAGTCCTAAACATAAAATACGATAAGCAGTTATTCCAGACCTGAAAAGAATACGGTTGCAGTACAGGTGCGGCAGAACAGAAGAAGGGCTATAATAGGATAGAGTTGCTCTGAGCCAAAAATGATGTCATTTACAACAAGCCAACCTAACTGTGTTTGGCAGCATCATGTTGGCAGCACTGATGAGAAATGTAATCAGATCATGATGGATGGTGAAATATTAGGTTAGAACTTTGGGATCTGTAATTTGAATAATGCAATATATTTTCTAAAAGTCTCCTCACATGACAGCATAACAGCCTGTATCCTGATGTAAGATTAAATGTTGGCACAAATGTATTTACACAGGTTGTCTCGTTAAAACAACAGAGATGAAGTGTTTTTGCATATGTTTTTCACAGTGTCTCTCTACAGTATGTTTCGCTGGCAGGCAGGCACGCTGCTCTATATAAAACTACACCCCCTCCTCTCCCACATCTGTTAAACTGTACAGACATGAGCACAGAGCACAGGCTCAACTTGTCTTCCATAAGTGCTTTATAATCGCCCTCTCCTCGAGGGGAGGTTGGGTTTTCTAAAGTTCAGCCGGCCGTAGCTTTCCAAACTTACTGTTATACTGCCAAGTTGAACACAAAATCACCCTGACAGTAACACAAATATCTCTTCCTGATTAAAACCTAGAATAGAGCATCTTTTGACTATTGTTTTCTTCTTTTTCAGACTTTTCCTTGGATCATTTTAGTGCCACTTTTGGTGCTCAAAATATTAAACGTTCTGGTCCTTCTGATAGCTTTTAGGGGAACAAAACCCAGATTTACTCAGGTGTATTATCATTTAAACTGTGCAATATCAAATTTGTAATGTGCAATGGTGTAAATTCAACTATTGTTTATATTGTTTTTATTTTTTATAGTACAGCTTATTTATATTGCTCCTATTCTGCAAATTTACCCATTGTGGGACTAATGAAGGATTATCTTATCATACCTTAAACACTCCCTGTACTTTCTCAAATACTTCACGTAAAGCAGCAATAATTAATCAATTAATAAATTAGTTGATTGAAAGAAAATTAGTTGTAAATTATTTGATTTTCAGTAATTTTCCAAGCAAAAATGTCAAACATTTGTTGGTTTAAACTTTTTAAATGTATATATTTGCTGCTTTCCTCTGTCATTTGTGATTATTAATGAAGAGTTTGGGGGTTTTGGGATGTTGGATGAACAAAAGAAGAATCTGAAGATGTCACTTAGGGCTCTGGGACATTTTTCACAATTTTATAGACCAAACAATTAATCAATAAATCATGAAAATAAGCATTAGTTGCAGCCCTAATCTAAAGCAATGTTTACTCTTAAATCTATGAAGAATCAACTGTATAACATCCTACCTCTCTCTAACTGCTAATGACTGGCCAACTAAAATGCAACACTTAAATCTATTACATCCATCTTAATGTTCTACATACAACACTATTCTTCATTCCTCATCATCATTTTGACCTTTTCACACCACATTAGTCCCGAGGTCTCAGTCTGATGCAGTCAGGGTTTCTATTTTCAGTGTCGATGGTATCGTCACTCCTGGTCTAAAGAACCTTTAACATGAAAGATAGCCTTTTAAACGCTTCATCAATCATCTCCATCACCTCCCTGTCGTGTCATTTATAGTGCTGGATCGATAACATTACACCATCTCTGACACTGAGAGGTGCAAAGGTTTTGTTACAGTATTCATCAGTTACATCGCTACATCCTCCTAATCCATAACCTTCAATTATCACCTCCTTTTCTTATCCACTCGCTTCCACTCTGAGCCCTTCATGTAATCCCTCTTCAGTGACAATTTAAGAAAAAAAAAAAAATCGTAATATAATCTTCTGTATTATTCTTGAAAAGTGGCTCAGGACCCAGAATAATCTGGGGTGCAACTGTCCTGGATGTTTGTCCAAAAGGGACAGCAATGTTTGGATTTTCTTAGGTTTTATTATTGATAGGAAAATGAGGTTCTTGTTTTATAAGTCATTTACTGAATGTGTTCTTACTTTTACTATAATTGCCTGATATGTTAACCTGGAGATCAGTGATAAAAATAATCTGAGTCATACTGCTAAAATGACCCTCTTGACGGCTGTCTTCAACCAATAGGTTCATGATGAGATTGTAACCCCTCCCTCAGGCCGTAGACTTAAAGTACTCCGGTTCAAGTGCAATACCAACAATTCCTTCGTCCCCTGTGCAATAACCCTGCTAACTTCACATACACATGTAATTCAGCATTTTATTGACTGTTCTGTGTTTTATTGTATTCTGCATATTATATGTACAGGAAATATTTCTGTTCTTCTCGTCTGTACTTTGTCTTTTTGTACATGTGCTGTTTTTTATCTTGTGCCCCGACATGAAGTCAAATTTCCCACTTGGGATAATAAATGTTTGAACTTAACTGAACTGAACTTTGTTTTTTTGTTTTTTTTAAACCTGGAGTATCAAAAAGACCTGATTTCAAGCAGTCTAGTGACCTTAATTGAGCCTGCCTCAGTTAAAAATATCGCTTAAGGATGTTCAATACGGTATACAGTATTCTCTGTTGCTTTAAATTAAATAACTCTGTAACAGTCAAAAGAGTCTTAATATAGAGACTTTAGAGCTATAACATTTATCAATTGCTTGTTCATTTGTATTTATAAGTTGGCACCAAAGAGAGTCCCCGCTGGTTCCCCAAGAGTTCCTAAAATATTGGTAAGGTTCAATAAGGGCTGCGGGGAAAGACGGCCTCGCTGCACAACAAATCAAAATATTATTGAAATGAATCCTGACAAATTACTCTTCATAAGGTTAATGTGACAAATACATTTTATTTCTTTGAAAAGTGCACTAATTGGCGCTGATAAAATTTAGTTCTACCACGTGACAAAATCAACATATTCTTGATAGAATCAACAAATCAACATCATCATGATTTTAAATTTTTATTTCTTTGAAAAGGATATTGTGTGAGAAATTAGATTTACACTGACATGAATCTATACATTCCAGTACCTACAAAACATACATATGATTTTTTTTACCTATCATGCAGCCCTATCTCTAGAGGCAAATCTTTTACTTGCATGAATACTTCAGGTCTCAAATTACATGCTTTTATTTCCTCAAGTGCACTCACACTGAGAATTTAACAGTCTTTACAGTCCTTTTTTACTGCATGACACTTAGCAGACATAACTGAACTTATCTCAACACGCCTGTAATTAGTATCAGATTTTATGATCACAAGGTTTAGGATTATTTATCAGCTTACAGTCTTAAATCTGTCTTCTCTCTCATGCAAATACTGGATGTACAACTCAGCCATCTTGCAGGTGCTTCTCTTCTCTTAACTTGCAATTGTCTCCTGACTATCGACTGAGAGAATCATTCACCTGTCAGTCCTACAGCAACTTTGACCTTGTGTGCAATGCATTCTCTATTTCCATCACTTTCTCTTTGCACACAAGCTGATCAATACGTTTAATCTACATATTTTTCAATGACAAGCAGCTCAGTGTCTGTCTCAGTTCTTCCGAGACTACAACCTCACCCTGCCTCGTCCGCATAATCCTGCACTGCTCCAGCAACCTTTTACACAGCCTCTGTGTTGTACTTGATTAGATCTCTGGACATTATGGCTCTGTGAGTGCATATGCCGTACAGTATGTGCATTCACTCATGCTTGAATACATGCCTGCGTGAGAATATGTGCCTGTCTGCCCAAGAATGCGGGCATGCATGCATGCATATATGTGGATGCTACCTGTGTATGTCAGCGTTTGTTTTGCATGTCTCAGGCCACCCAAAAGTCCATGAGTTGCTGTGTGGGCAAGTATCTGATCATGTGTGTTCATGTGTGCTTTTGTGCATATGTGAACAGCGTTTCGGGCCTGTGGGGCTCTGCAACTCACCTAGTCCTAGCAGCGGGTGGTGTTCAACAAGTGCCCAACTGTTGTCGTCAACACAATGGCTTTTATAAACCAGAAGCTGGCACAGGTCTCTGGCTGTCATGTCAGCTGGAATCTCCACCACTTTACCCATGCCGTCTTCACTGAAGATCTTCACAATCTATAAAAGATAAAATATTTTAGAGTTTGGTCATAAAATAGTTCGGTAAACTAGAGATTGGCATGTTTCAATAAAGAATAAAGATTTAAAAAATGCTTTTAAAACTGTATCCTTGTTATGATAAATTCAGCAAAAGAATGACAGATGTTTCCAGTGGCAAAGGATATATTTAGAATAAGATTTAAATAGAAGTTTTTAGGGTAACCCCACAGTGAATACTGAATTGTGACAAAGTTATTTAATGCAAACCATTTTGGAAAAGTCAGCCTAATAGGTGGGTGAAGCCAGCAATTTACTTCAAACACAAGCATAGTATTTATCATATAGCACCTCATATACTATAGCATAGACAGGCTTGTAATTATGGCACACAATAGAAAAGAACAGACGTTGAAGACTGTGTAGTAATTGTGGTGTCAGAAATCACAGACAAGCTTTTCTTATAGCAACTTGTTGGTGTTATATAGAAACAAATATACTGAAGTGTATAACAGTCATCTGTTATTGTGAATACAAAGCAGGACTGCCCACACCAAACTGTAAGCCTGTATGAATGAATGAATGAATTTTCATTATTGTGTCATGTACAAGTAATGTGCTCAGGCTTACAAGACACCATTATTTAGAAAAACAGACCAGAAACCAGAGTAGCAACATAAATTACAATTAATGTTAAACAAATAACCCATCCTGAGGCTTTTTCCAAGCTTTACAAACAAAATTAGCCAACTTGCAAACATTAAAATTAAACAACCATTCCATTCTGACATCATCAGACCACCAGATGACCTATACTGTCCTGTAAGGTGAAGTAAGCATGGTGTTTCCAATTATAGCTTATCATGAAAATGTATGCAGAGATAAGACACAAGTTTTCCATAACTTAATATGTTGAATTTGGGCCAGTAATGAGACTATGGACATATTGCATTTCAGCATGAATGTGTTTTTTGCTGAATAATTTATGATGATTTGGCCAAACTGTGAGCAACACCTGTTTTCATTTTGTTTCAGTTAATAATACTGACTCAAACAAGTCCTCACACACACATTGAGCCACTTCTGATCTGTCCAGTATAATGTATATATTGTATACAGGGTTCTTACATCTTTTCCTTAGTCCAACTCAGGCACTTTTAAAGAATTTTCAAGGTGCCATTTCAAGGTTTTCAGCACCTTACAGCGGTAAATTACAGTAAATTACATATTTATATACTCACATGTACTTAAAAATGTCTATTTTACGGTTTCATGACATTTAATCAGATGTTATTGTGCTATAAACAAACAAAATTATGTTTTGTGATAGCACTCTACAGGAGGGTGACATAGTAAAAGAAAACACAACAAAGTATTTCAAAATATGTCAGCTGTCAGTAGTAGACTTGGCATCCTACACCAGTGGTGTTCAAACTGGGGTCCAGGGACCAACAGGGGTCCTTGAGTGGTTTGTAGGGGGTCCCCAGTAAAAGAAGGAGTGGGATATTTTATATTTTATCCAACTTTCATTAAGTTTGAACAACAAGGTGAGAAAGGGTTTGCTGTAATGTTTGATTGTATTTTATAGTGATGCTGCTTTGATCCTGCTTTGATCACTGATTGACTATGGAGGCTTTATTATCTTCAAACCTGAAAATAAATTAAAATACTCAGATGATTCCTCAAGACAAAATCCTCTGTTTGGGGGTCCAAATGTGATTCTGCTATGGGGGTCCTTGACACGAAAACATTTGGGAACCCTTTCTTACACAACCTGGCTGACCTAATATCCAACTTATTTTATTTTATTTTTTCTAAGAAGCCAACAATGCAGTCAGGTAGCGATTATTTTGAAAGTAATGGAAAAGCAGCTTCAAGCACTTTAATGAAAATCTAAGCACTTTCCAAACCCTGCAAACACTACATTAAAATTCAAGTGTTTTTTCAAGGATTTCTAGCACCTGTACAAACCTTGTATAAAGCAAAAGGGCATCAGGCTCTAAGTAGGTTAAACTACAGTCTAAGACCTCATTATATGAAACATTCATTCACATCCAGATATCAACAAAATCCAGAAATTATAACTGCCGTATTATTGTGGTCAATACTCTCAATTTACTTGCCACTATGTGTCCACAGGTTGGCTTTCCAAACAGAACCCATGCAGTCACATTCACAGGATCCATATCTAATGGCCCACAGGGAGAACTAGAGCAGCCTACTTAACCTGCAGAGGAATCCAGCCTTGTTAGCCTACACAGGAATCCAGCCTACTGTACTGTACTAAGCCTACACATGTCATGTACTGTACTGTATGCACACTTCCCACATAATATGTCATGACAAAGAAAATTCTGTTCTCTTCTGGAGCGAAGATGCAGCTTACAGCATCACAGTTTTGCACAAACCAGGCCCGAGGCGCTCTATCCATCCGAAAAAGCGAGGGAGCCTCAATCACTGACTCTTTTTAAAAAAAAACTGCTCTGCTCACATGTTGAAAAAGACAAATTGTCTTCAGCCTTTAAGGTATTTACACACTCCGTGTGTCGCCTGTGGTTGAGCGAAGCCGTTACTTCAAAGAGAAATGGTCTTAAAATGTAAAAAGAGAAGCAGAGACAGACAGGGAAAGATAAGAAGAGAGCGGTCTTACCTCCACGGCCCGCAATAGGCAGCAGTCCGGGGAACACGAAGGCATTTTTTGGAGTGAGCCCGGCTCCCCACACACACACTCACTCACTCACTGAGACAGAAAAGCTTGCTGCTGTGTCGCCCTCCAGAAGAGACAGAGACCAATCTGAATGCCGACAGTTGACAGTTGCAGTTGTGCTACCTGTCACACAGCCTGGAGACAAGTCCTTCAGTCTATCTAGGCCGCCAGCTCTATCTTTGAAAAAAAGAGAAAAACTGTCTGTGTGACCTGAAGCCGGTGTCTGTCCAGCTCTCAGGACGGAAACGCAGAGACAGTCAATGATCGGATGGCAGTAGCAGGTACAGTACAGTGCTTCCAGTTGCCGGCTGAGTCTGACAACTCTCTCCCCCTCACAAAGGGTTACAGCCTCAGCCACGGGCTCCGAGGCACACTGAATCAAACCACACGCTCACCAACCAATCATAAGGCTGCAGCAGGCTGATGTAATCATTCCCACACAGACCCAGGCTCACACACACACACACACACACACACACATACGGAGGCACACACACATACACTCTCTGAGAGGCAGTCCAGTAGACACACAGACGCACAGTCATGCACAGACACGGCCAACTTTTTCAGACCTCTTGCAAGCTTCAGTTTCTTTTCAGGGCTCGCAGGGAGAGGGTTCACTTGAGAGGGGTATGGAGCAGTGAGGAGGAGGTATAGGAAGACAGGCTGATGGTGAAAAAGTTTGTCTTTGTCACTTTTCTTTGCCTCCAAAATGTTCATAAGTTTTCAAGTGAGGGCTTGTTGGCTTCTTCTCTTCCTCCCTTCCTTCACTGCTTTCCTCCCTCCTCCCTGTGGCTTAACTTTGAACTCCACAGTCAGATCTCTCTCTGCCTCTCAAAGCCGTAACAGGACTCATTACAGAGCAAATGAAATGAAACAAACCTGGAGCAGCACTTGGGCACTCCGACCTTCTCCTCCTCCTCCCCTGGTGGCTTGCTTCGTGCCAACATTCTTTCTCTCTAAAGAACAAAAAACCTGGAGACTTTTGCACACACATGCACGCACACACGCACGCACACGTATCCCCCCACCCCTACTTTTAACTCCGATATTTAATACGGCATCAGACAGACAAAAGCCTTGACACACCCCGTCTGGGAGAGGCGAGAACAGCTTTACGTTGTCCTTCAAGCGACTTCTTTTTTTTTTTTTTTTCTGATGTTTTTCAGTGGAAGGGGTGTGTGTGTGTCTGTGGGTGAGGTGTAATCCAGGAATAAGCACAGTTCCACAGAAGGAAGGAGGAAATAGTGGTAAAAGTGGTAGCAGTCAAAGAGATACAACTTAATTTACTATAGCGGGAAACTTTGGGGAGGGCTGCGGCTGGGGGAGGGGAGAGAAAGAGAGGGAGAGAGAAAAGTGTGTGTGAATGACTGCACATGCACACAGGCACGTATGTGGGTGTGTGTGTGGGATAGGGAGAAACAGGAGGCAGACAGACGTGAGAAGTGAAGGGAAAGGGAGAGGGAAGCAGAGGGAAGTGAGACAGTCTGCTGACACACTGCAGCAGAATGTGTAGTATGAATGCTTCCTACTGTTAACTACATATCTAGCCTGCACAGCTGTCTCTACCACCCACCCCCCTCCCTGCCACTACACTCAAACACACACACACACACAGACCAGGACACACACCCTTGACTACGTCACAGTTAGTCAGCCAGAGGGGAAAGCCCCAAGAAGGCTGCACATGCTGCAATACAGGTTTTTACCCACCGGGCTGTAATTATTGGAGTTGGTTCATCAGCTCAAATCGTTTGACATAGAATTAGCTGAAATTGGCTGGAAAGTCTTGCAGATTTGATCTACCTTTTGCCACAGTTTGGATGTTTAGAATCCAACAGTGTGGTTTCTGTCAAAGTCATTTCAGACAAGAACAAGGAACCAAGAAAACCTCATGTTTGCGAAGAGAGGCAAACAAGTCAACACACCTTGTGTGTCCTGGCCTGTCCTGGAAATGAGAGGTTCAACATGGGTTTTATTCAACGTAATAACTACAGGATTAGTATAATCCAAGTGTTTGTTTTGCCACAAAAGAGTCAAGTCTTGTCAGTCAAGTCCAAAGGTTTGTCAGCTCATTAACAAGGTGTATTATTAAACCACATTTAATGCCCTTTCATAAGGTAGGTACCAAATAGTCATAGTATGCCAGTATGACAATTTTGCTGGTACACAGGTGGCATATAGGTAACTGTTTGCTAGATTCTCCTATATTCTATTGCTACATTCATCTTTATTTCATTCATCTACTTGTTAGGTCTGTTCAGGAGCTAGGCACCTAAGAACTTCACTATTTCTTGTACACTTTGTATGATTGCATAATGTGAAAATAAAACTCGATGTCTGATTTGATTTGGTGTTTGGAGGTGGGAAGTCGGTGAGGGATCATGATCTTGTGACTGTAATACCATCTCTTAAGTCGAAATTACACTTTTTGCATCTGTGAGGATCAGTGTGATGTAAATTCCGTCATCAGCGGGTGCATGCATAGAGTCTGTGTGGAAATCTGCATAACTCCAATTTGCTGTGACTGCGTGGGCTTGTCCGTGATTTGTCTACAAGGCCACTTTGCTACAACATGTTATGGAAGAACATCTGTGCTAGAGGTGTAAGAAAGTGTTGTTATCCATCTTCACTGCTCTGATTCCATTTAAAAAACTTTTTTAACTCATTCAGTGTCTTATGGTGGTGTGTTCTTTATGCTATGATAGTTTTCCTTTCCTTCCTCAATCACCTTGCTTACAGTATCACAAAATATCTTCAATATATTGAATTGTAACCCCTGTATTATGATATATATCGCGTTGCAAGATTCTTGCCAACACAAGAACAAGTGGTATACGTCCTCCGAGCAGACTCCAGACACTAGTATAACCAGAACTACCATGTATCCACGGTATCCATGCTGTCTGTGTATGTGATGGTTTGGGGACATATTCAGGCCTTTACTGGTTAAACAGAGTGAGTGTGCAGACAAGAGTGGGATCTGATGGATGAACTTTCAGTAACATTGTGCCCTTCTAATGAATGCCACTGGACAGAGAAAGAGATGGAAAAGAGCAGGGAGAGCGATCCAGATTTGAAGAAACTGGGAATTAATAGAGAATAAGCACCAAATCTAAAAGTATAAAAATAAATATTGAAAGAATTATCCCCACTGTCTGTCATGTCCAATCTGCAGTGCAAAACACAACACTGCAAACACTACATCCTATTTGATACACAGCATTAAGCTAAGTCCATTTTAATTATAAGGTTGAGTATGAAGTTATAGTTTTCAGCCTGGTCTTATGTGAACAGGGATAATCAGATCTTTGCACACAGAGGTCAAAGGCAGGTTGATTACATGTTCATTATCCAATTATGTCAGTGTGTACAAAGGGGACAGCAGAGACACATTTAGGATCATTTATTGACAAAATGAAGACAACAGCTCAGGAAGCTCTGCCAAAACACAGTTTGTGAGTTTATTTAACTCCAAAGCATAGCTCAAAATCAAATGCCACTGTAATATGGAATACACCGCAAAGCCCAAAACAAGGGATGCCATCACAAGTATGGTAATAAGAAAAACGAGGAGGCTGGTGGAGGGAGATATCAGGACAAGCTGTCAGTAGCTGGTCGGAAAATAATAACCAGCATCTGTAGGAGCTGAATGACTCATCAAAAAAGTATCTCCTCATCATGTTATAAAGACCACCTCTTTGACTGTGACTGGTGATTTTAACAGTCAGATGATACCGATCAGCTGAGAGTGTGCATGACTTCAAAGCCTGACCTGAACTAACTCAATTTTTGTTGTTCGTCTTTGGCTGCCTTAACAGGCAAACAAATCAAACCACCAAATGTAAAATAAAGCCCCATTTAAACTGAACAAAAAACCCCATTAACATCTGGCTTTTGTCTTCAGTGGGAAAGGATGTAAGCGGCATTCACTCAAAGGTCAGGTATTTATCAGATCCAGTTCTGATCAGCAGTGATGTAAACATCACATCCAGATGGACATGCTAATTTTTGTCCCTTTTCAGTGGAGACAATGAAGGCTTGTTGCCTCTGTCAGTAACTTGTGAGCCTTATTTGCTCATTTTTCATACACACGTGCTGCTTGTCTTAACTCAGTATGTCAGCCCAGCACAGGTGGGTTTGCACCTGCTTGAAAGTGTGTGTTTAACTGATACACGCTCGTCTTCAGTCGAGCGTCTGAACGGTGGGTAAACATCTTATTTCCTTGAAATTCTTCACAGTAAAAGTCCCATTACTTTGTTATCTCAAAGCTTTTATTATGAAGCAGCCAAATCAGGAAATGTTGGGTTTTCATCAGCAGTAACACGACTCGTCTCAGCTGAGAGTGAAGATGAAACAGTAAAATAAACCTGAAAGAGAAACTAAACTACAGACAAGAGAGATCCAGTTAGAGGCCACAAAAGTACTGAGAGCTGAACACACAGAGACTTTTAAAAACGTCTTTCTCTCTGCTCTCCCGTGCAGATATGATTTGAATCTTGGCTTTCCAGCACACATTAGAAAAAAAGAGAATGGTAAACTGTTTTTGGTCTAAAACAACTTTGATGGGAGCTGTGCAAATCTTATCTCTCAGTGTGGCAATACCATTAGAGTACCTCATGGGTGGAAGGAATGAGAAAGCAGACAGAGATGACAACGGAGTGACACGTTTCAACTGACCTACTCTACTTCTCAGTCTTCTTCTTAAAGGCAAAGAATAGACATGTGGGTAAAAAAGGAGGTAGGCAGAGGTGAAAGAAAGAGAGTAAGAAAGAAAGAGAGTAAGAAAGAAAGAAAGAAAGAAAGAAAGAAAGAAAGAAAGAAAAAGAAAGAAAAAAGATAACTCTATCTTGTAATGCTTTTAAGTGTGTCCTCATTTAGACGGAGGAGCACAGCAGAGCCTCTCAACCTCTCTGATGACTCAGGTCTGATAACTGCCCTGTGATGTAATCCCCCATGGAGAGACTGTGAGCTTCAGGCAACACACACATGCAGACACACACACACCAGACACACAGGCACCCAGATGTGCTCACTTACACATACATGTCCTGATATACACATACATAGAAGCAAGTTGCTAAGCACATACATATTGTACAATGTTGTGTATATTTGAGTTTCTGCATGCACAGGAAAATGCACACACCCACATATACACAGACAGAAACCTCTCACAGACACACACACAAAGACACAGCTGGACAGAAACTAGACAGGCGCAAATAGACAAAGAGAAAGTAAACTGCACTGTATGTGTGCGTGCTTTGTGCAAACTGAAGTATGTACACAAGCGTGTGTGTGCACGCCCAGCAGCTCACACGCATCCATCTCTCTGAGAATTGGCTGAAGGTCTATAAATAGTTCCACTGGTATTACGTACACATTACAAGCCATTACATCAGACAGGAGTTACTGTGGCAGATTACAATTTGAAAAGACTATTAGCCATTAGGCATACAGGCCTGCACACACATTATGATCCATTACATGTGAGAGGTGCTGTGAAGCAGGGGTGGACCTGGATAACAGCTGTGCAAGTGAAAGGAAAGTCCCAGCCAGGACAAAGCATAATGAAAAAAATGATAATCAGTTATTGGCAAAAATGTAAATTTTTTAGGCAGTGTCTAGGCACACCAAATATTTATATGTAAATTCAACCCTGACGTCAGCGCTCATGTCAACTCTTCCCGGAATTTATCAAAGCAGGAGGGGAATTTTGTTACCAATTCATACATACAGGGACTTTCTTTCCCTGACCCGAGCCTTCAGGCAATGTATAATTATGGCATACCCGAACCTTAACCACAGCCCCGAAACTGACCTTAACCATCTATAACCTCAACGTCCAATCAATTAGTTAAGCTTGTTGGTATGGGTAATTAATATTTGTAGCGAGACAGATTCACTTACTGTATTCTCATAGCTCATACAGTACACAGCTACTACAAGGGACTTTCATTTTGTATTGATTTTGGAGGCCTCTGGACAAAAGTGGTAGTGTTTCTACCACCATAACCACAAAATATGTCAAAAATAAAATTTTCTAAAGAGACATGTCCTCCTGCTTATGTAACTTCACCTGGAAAAATGCAAACATAGGCTCTTCAAATAAGTGCACACAAAGTACTGATATAGTAAATTAAAAATTCATCCATAACTTTTTGTATAGTTGTATACTGCTATAATGTTTGGTTGTCACAAAATTCCACAGCACATCTGGACTTGCCTCACAGCACACCAGCATGCCTCAGTGCACCATTTGGGAACCATGGAATTCCATTAGGCTTAAAGGTTATTATAGAATTTCTGCCTAATGAAACCAAAAATAAACTGTCTACCCCAGCTTTTATGGCAGGTTTTACATCTATTTAAGACAATATTACATGAAAATGAATGGTTTTCGGACATAAAAAGTGAGAAAATTATTAAATATTACATTGGCGATAATTCCAACAGAAGCAAGTCAGAAAAAAAAAACCAACCAACCAATACTGTTTTTGCTACTGTTTTTGCTGATAAATAAAATCTTCTGGATACAAACTTAGAAGGTGCTGGCAGGTCAGTCTTGCCAAGAAAAACCCCTCCACTGTCAACATGTAGCTATATTTGCTCTGTCACCATCTTACAAAGCCCCTATACAAGTTGCCAAAAAAGAACTGTAGCCATTGATAAGATTTGGCTCACACGACCCACCCCCGCTTCATATTCCCATTAACAAGTATCCTCTATAAAGCCCCTCTGACTGTAATGTGGTGCTGTGTGTGGTCTGGACCGCCCCTGGAAGCTGATGTCCGGAAGATGAGATGGAGACACAAAAACCTGAATGGGCCTCGGACAATTGGCCGTACCCCGCTCAGCGCCTGTAGTCAGCAGTGGTGGGAGGCACTAGCCAAGAAAACTCTGCTGACTCATGAGGAAGGGACGGTGAACTGTCCCTTGTCATCCAATTACCGCGTCAAATTAAGACCCAAGACATAGAGGCCTATCTGGGCTCAGTGAAGCAAAAGACGGCAGAAAGGGATTTAGTGGGCAGGGGACAGAGGAAGGGAAGAGAGAAAAAAGGGAGGAAGAAGGGCGGGGGGGGGGGGGGGGGTATATAGAGGGAGAGATGTATAGAGAGAAACGTAGGAGGAGAAGACTCCCAGTGCACACTAACAATACAGAGTCATGTACAGTGGAAAGCTGCCATCTCTGCCACTGTGCAGCCATGCATCAGACCATACACTGTATACTGGGTAGTTAGTTAGCCCACAGAGGCTGCTCTGTCTGTGAATAATGGAGTTTCAACACCCACTCAGGCTCACCAAGTGGAAGGTTGGTGGATTTTGGAGCTGAGTCAGGTTGCATTTAATTAGCAATGCAGGTCAGGTAGCACAAATGTAGGTCACACTTTTAGACAATACACATACAATATTTTATACTATACTATACATACTATATACAGTATATCACAAAAGGAAAATAACAGGAATCTGATGGTAGAGATCAGGTTTCAATCAGATCCAATTTTGGTTCTTGGAAAAATTATTTACTGCAAAGATTTAAAAAAGAGCTGGGATCATACATGCCAACTCTGAGACCTCTAAAGGATTTCGAAACCAAAGCAAGACACATGACGTGGGGAGTTCCTACCCAGAAACATTTGAGTTTCAGAGATTTTGTTTCCTGCATTATGGTGATAAAGTAAAAGCAATAATAAATATGTTGTCACACCACAGAAGAACCACAGTTATTAACCACCCGTGCCAAATCCCTCTAGTGGCTTTATTGGACTTGTACAAATACATGTTTGAGCCACCAGAGCCAGAGAGTAGTGGCCTATCAACTCGTTCGAGAATCACCTCATTCCTCTCAGTCTGCAACATGGATGGTATTTTTTTTTCTTCAGCGTTGAGTTGTCGGAACTGAACAGTAACTGGGCAGTAACTGATTTGGGCTGAGAGAGTCGCTGAAGGTACATATGTAACTGACCGTAGGGGAGGGTGGAGGGGTCAGTGTCATTCCTGAGTCGGTTCACAGGATTTATATTGTATCAGGGGACTATGGCTGCATTGTGCCACCGAGCTATATTTCAGGTACACCCAAAATCTCTTAACACAGAAATCATGAATAACACTTAAACTGTCTAACTCCACAATTCAGTACTACATAGTTCTCAGTCTTTTACATGTTTTTTAACATCAAAAAATTTCTTCACACAGGCTTAAAAGAATGAAAATAATAAAAATAACAGCATTTTAAGTTGAATCATTTTCATTTTCCTTTTAATTCTGAGGAAAGAATACAAAAAAAATTGGCCCTCTGGTGTAAACTTCAATTTTTTGACCCTGTTGCTTAGAGAAAGCAGATTTTACAAAATGCATGTCTGTTTCCTCTCTCTAGTTCTCTTACTCTTTAGAGTTGTACAGCTTATACATGCTATCCATTTTGAAGTTAGTTCAGAACATAATCAACCATGTTTCATTTGAATTTGAATTCATTTTATTATCAGTTTCTTGAAAGGTAAAACATATCCTTACTGACTTGAATTAGATTTGCACATGCATAGTGTGTGGCCACACACCTCCTAAAAGGCAGGACAGGGTTATGATGATGCAAGAACAGTCTCTCCCCTATTTGGAACTACCTGCTGAGAAACACCCCGCATGGAGCCAAATATTTTACCAACAGGAGTAAAAGTGGGGGTGGATGCTTAATTGTGCACCAGGGCCGATTGCCAACAAACCCCAGGCAGCAAATGTCCTTTCAGACCAATGCTGATTTGGAGCCATTGTCCAAATACAGCAGGAGGGCAGCTGGATGAGGCAGAGGAATTGTGATTGGGCAAACAAAGGATGACACCATTGGCATGATTTTGGCAATATACTGGAAATGGTCCACTAGTTGTATGGCAAGCGGTGGCATTATTGCACGATGGTCTCGGGATAAGATTAGACTACCAATCTGTATGAGAGACTGGGTTCCTCATATTTATATATTATACATTTTATAAAACATTCAAATTAGGGTTGGTATAAATGGCAGAAAATCACGCAAGTGAATTGTTGTAATAATGCAGTGAATGATTGCTCACAAACTATAATAAAGATACTTAATAATAGCAATCATAAAAGTACAATAAGTAAAAGGAATGTCTTCCTTTTCAATATGAAGAGGAAACATCTACAGGTCATTGTGTCCCATGACTAAAAAGAGGCCTACCAGCATCACAGGCAACTACAAACAATCATTTCCCATTCAAAGGAATCACAGTATGTGCCACAGTTCTGTACAAGCTGTCCCCAATAACCGGGAGATTTCTCTGGAGATGCCAAGATCACAGTGTCTTCTGTCTGTCACTCTCCCTCTCTCTCATTCTCTCTCCGCTGACACAAATCCCACTGGCAGCTCTTTGTCTCCAAATTCCTCTGAAGGGCCTTTAAGCAATCAGACATGTTCTTTGATAAAAAAAAAACTTTGAAGACTGAAGGCCAGAGCTACATTTGTACCATAATGTTATTTATTTCATTCTATTCTCTGTTCAGTGTCTGTTTTTCACTTAAATAAAAGTGGCCTGTCCATCATGCTTAAGTATTATATTAGGTTTCAACTTTCATTTCACTTTCAGTCTACTTTATTTCAATGTCATCACAGCTGATAGGAATCTGCCTCAATGGAGCTCTTAAAAACAGACAAAAAAACACATACATAAGTTAAAAAAAACAAAACAAATAAAGAATGTACGAAATAAAAACAGCAAAAACAGTAATCACATTGATCAATTATTATATTATCAAAAATATATGATAAAGTCATCTGTCTCTGTGTGTCAGCCCTGCGATGAACTGGCGACTTGTCCAGGGTGTACCACGCCTCTCGCCCAATGTCAGCTGGGATAGGCTCCAGACCCCCGCGACCCTCACGGATAAGCGGTTACAGAAGATGAGTGAATGAATGATATGATAAAGTCCAAAAATGCTTCGTGGTGCTACATTTCTTTTAACCTGCTTGTACTTATTTAGGTTTTGTAACAAATGAACCCTCTTAAGTCCCGCCCCTTTTTCCACTGCGCTCCTATAACAGTTGAGCAATCTTGGAATCTGGTGAAACCTTGGTCAACTTTCGCCTTTCCTGTACACGCACAATATTTTCTTTCCAGGAAGGCAAAGGCATGTCCTGGCCTACCCTGCCTCTGATTGGCTTACCCTGATATTCTTACCCTAACCCTATCAAATCACATTCCTCAGGCCTATACCTACCCATAACCCACCCAACCCAAACAACCAAACCCACAAGGCAACAAGTACTAGCCACTCAGAATCAGAGTAGTGAGGGTCATGACTTTGCCAACCTGGGAAAAAAAAGATTTGCTTCCTGTGCATAGATAAACTATGTATTAGACTTGTCTATGTTGAAAAGAAAAACAAATCTTGAAGATGGTTAAAAGATACTATATAGCTAAGTAGCTACCTAATCTACATCAATTACAATTAGCTAGCAAGCTACATAAATCATTAACTAGTTAGTTATATCTGATAGCTAATCTACACCAATCATTAGTTTGATGGTAACAATAGGATAACAGCCTTACTCAACTGTTGTTGGAGCACAGCACAAAAACTAGCGGAACTTAGGAAGGGTCAATTCAAGTAAGAAGAGAGTAAGAAGAGATACTATCATCTTCTGACTCAGCTTTTATCTTGAGCTGTCTTTGTCTTGAGCTGGTTTGATGTCCAATAATAGCTGATCTATGTAGTAATCTGATGAATTTGTTACTTAAGTAATACAGAAGTTAGGAACAATTGACATATTAGCAGTTTAGCCAGATAATAAAGTTTTTCCTGTGGTACACCAGATGAGCAATAGAGTAGCAAAATATTTTAATAAAAAGACACCATGTAATAAATTGCCATTCTCAAAACTTTTGTAACACTAACAAATTAAATGTTCACTGTTTTTAACAGCTTTTCAGCTTCTCATTTTCTATTCTCCTTCTGCTCATTCCTATTTCGGCCCTCCTTTTCTGCCTTTTCACAGCAGCAGCTCAGAAATCTGAGCTGTCCTACTTTCCCTGAGGGAGAGAGAGAGGAGAGCGAGAGAGAGAGAGAGAGAGAGAGAGAGAGAAAAGAGAAGAGAGAGAGAGGACAAAAAGAGACAGAGGACAGAGGGAGAGAGGGGAGATGCAGTCTCCATGACCTACATGAGTCCAACAGCTCTGTTCAGCTTTGGCCAGATGAAATGCCTACAGGCAGTACCACATTGCTCTCTTTGTGAAACACAGGGACACACACAAACTTACACATATACATACCTGTATACAGGCACATATGGATGTGCATGAGCAAGCGAGTACACAAAAACAAATATACACACACTCAGACAGGCTGAAAATAGGCCACATGTATTACAATATTTCTGAGCAAAGTTTGTCAGATTAAATCTTAAATATCATCTAATGAATAAACGAGTTTTTAGTTCAATATTGCTGTGCATAGTCAGTAGTTTTCCCTGGGCAGATAAATGTGATACTCCGACACTCTAAAACATAGAGACAGAGACAGAGGAGAGAGCAAACACTATCAGGGATTCCCATTAGCTGCGGGAGTAATGGGATCTTGCCCTATTAGCTGGGTGAAAGTTGTGGCTTCTAATCTTACACTGCTGCCCTCTGGGACATGGAGTGAGGGATGGACTATTAAAGGTGCATCATCCACAGCGCCTGGGTGGTCCTGTCAAGCTCCAACGCAAAGACATTTATTTAGTTAAATTCAATACAGAAATGTAGTAGAGAATGAATAATTAACTATTTGTTAATATTTAAGGCCTGTGGTTTCTTATGATTACCTCACTGCAAATTTAAAATGCACTGAACAGGATTCCCTTGTTAATTTATCACTAAAACATGAACTGTGATAACATAATTTGATGCTGGGGTAAAAGACCTAATGTGCATTAATATTTACTGTATGTGTCTGCCTGTAGTGCCTTATTCATTGGCTGGGTAATTTAGGCTACTTTGCAGAGATGGGACCAAGTCATTGTTTTGAAAGTCACAAGTGATGAGTCACAATGCATTCTTCACCAAATGCCATTTTAACAACAGAGCCTCGACTTACTGTTCTTTGTGCAACTTCAAATGTGGAATGAAGCTGGAAGTTGTTGCATCTCTGTCTGTGATTTTCAACTCCCACGTTTTGCATACCGCAATTCGCTTTTTTGTTGACCACCTGGTAGGTTTTGTACACTAAATGACATTTGGTATTATTTTTTCCAACTGGAGCTCAGTAACTGAACATTGGATGTTCATGGTTTTCTCCTGCAACTTGATAGGATGCTGTCCGATTGGTTCAAACAAAGTGGATTTGGAGCATGAAGTGTCAACTTGGTGGGAATGAATAGAGTTAACAGTAATTGATCCAGGAATTGAAGGGAAATAAATTGTGGATTCACACTTTTTCAAGAACATAATAAATTCATTTTAATCTTTGGACTTGGAGGAAGGTATCAAGTACTTTCAAGTCAAAAGGCTCAAGTCCATGTGAGGTCACAAGTCACTGGTGTTAAAGCTCAAGTCAAAAGCCAAGTTTTTTTTTGAAGTCATCAAATTTGTGAGTCTGACTCGAGTCCAAGTCCTGTGACTTGCATCCACATCTCTGTGACTTTGGGACTGTACCTGCTCTAGTTTGGTTTTCTACTGACCTTTAAGATGATGATATTTTAAAATAGCTGAAAGTTGAAAGTTGAAATTGCTGTTTCCACACAGGCAAAATGGGCAGTTTGAGCTCAGATGTTGTACTTACTTCAGTCACAATGTGCACTGTACACAAACTCAGTGACTGTCCTGGTGTCAAAGTTTTACTACATTTGAATACACTCTCTTGAAACAATGCCATGATTTAGTTTATGTATATAAAATATATATATATATATATATATATATATATACACACACTTGTTTTTTTCTTGCAGTGCAATGTTTGGAAGCAGATACATTTTGAAATTTATTTTAAGATTAGTTTTTGTTTTCCACGGTCTCCACACTTCCTTAGTGCTTGTATTATGTACTGTAGCGATGTATACCTAAAGTCATCTTCTGTTCCCTGTTAGAAATCAACTGTTGAGTATTTTAGCAGTGGCAGTTTATGTTTTAATACAAAATCACTATAGCTGGAATTTATTTATTCACTCCTGCTTTTTCATGAGCTCAGGGCTACAATGTGGTGTTCATCACATGCAGTTTTCTGCCACAGTGTAGGCACTGGATGTTAGCTGCAGATGGTTAAATGGTTCCAGTGACACTGACCTATTTTTACTAGAAGCGTGTAATTTAATTTAGCATGCAACAGGATCATTTTAAACCAATATTTTGTGTCTAACAATTTGTATAAGTGGGATACTTCGCAGAGAGTCGGCCACAAAATAAGTTCCTCAAGTTAAGTCTTGATTTCGGTTGGACTTAATATACTCATGCACAACCAAACGTTCACATAACCACAAAGATCTTTACACAGGGGCTACGAGATGTTGATCTATTCCCAAGGCGCTTTGTCCAGTGCCAATTTTAAAGTCTTATTTATTTAAACTGAGCCATTATTCAGACCGATCACTCCAGCCTACCTTATTATTAACAACAGGTCGTGTGTATGTGTGCGCCTGTGTGTGCATGTGTGGCAGTAGCGGGTCGAGGCATGTTTCCATTTAGCAGCGGGGGATAAATATGGCCCTGACACATGACATGTTCCAGATTCAACCACAACCTGTCTGTCTCGTCTCCACGTTGCATTTGTCCAACAGCGGTCAAACAATTTGTATTTCATGGCACCGAATGCTGCAAATCCACTCAGTTACTCAGTGCAATTTGTGAACATGTTTGTGTGTGTGTCTGTTTGAGAAAGAGAGCAGGGATATGTATGCTGACAAAGGGTTACTGTACTGCCTGCATGCTCTCTTTACCTCTGCCACAGAGAGCATCAGATAACATGCAAAAGTGTGTGTGTGTGTGTGTGTATTGGTCATGTTGTGGGGACATTAACCTGTTAACACACTCACAATGTGGGGACTCGCCTGCCTTATGGGGACAAAACACAAGTCCTGATAATGTAAATCAAATTTCAGGGAGAAGACTTGGGTTTCAGTTACGGTAAGTTTAGCGTTACTCTAAGGTTAGGTTACGGGTTAGGGTTAGGCAAGTTGTGTCAGGGTAAAGTTAGGTAAGTCTCAAGAAAATGAATTTAAGTCAACGCGATGTCCTCTGAAGTGATGGAAGTGTGTGTATCTGTGTATGTGTGTCTTGCTGTGTACGCCTTGGGCTCAGAGACTAGATGTAATGTTAGGAATAATGAGGCCAACAGGCAGGCATGCATCAAATATACACACATGGATGCACGCATGCACAAGCTCAATAAAACATCCACTCTGAGCACATTATTTATATTCACATCAGTTACAAATAATCACACAGATATAAACAATCCATGTGGCATAAACAGCACAAATCTCACACATGCACACACAAACGCACACGGCAAACATATGAACGTGACTAGACGCTGATTACACAATACATATGTGTGTGTGTGTGTGTGTGTGTAAGTGTGTGTTTAATATTTCACTTTAAGATCCATTTAAAAGCAAGCTGGCTGCTGGAAGAGTGAGCCAGCAGATTTCTGGCATTGTGTCACCTTTGATCTTCGCACAGTGCAGCCTGCAGAACACATCAGGGCTACAATGAGAAGCAGAACACACACACATATAAATGTATTGGCTAACACTCTCACAGATGCACACACTAAGTATCCCCTGCTTGTAAAGGGTAACATACATACATTAGATGCACACACACACAAAACTGAACCTCCCTGACTTTTAAATACAGACACACACACACACTTGTGCACGCACCCACAGACGTTCCCACACATTGAGGCCAACAGTTTGGGCATCGACAGCATTCCACTCTGCTTTTCCGTTTACAGTGGAAAATTCTACCCTTTGACCCGGAGTATTTCCAACTTTGAGGAAGGAGGCAGCCAAGGAATGCCATGCTTCAGCGCTAACAGAGTGAGAGGAGGAGTGGATCGATGCCCATCATTTATGGACCGGGTGTTTCTAGTTTATACCCATCTGTCTTCTTCTCAGAAACTAGAATGGATTCTTCAAATATTCATTGTGTAAAATTCTTTTCTTAAACTGCAAATGCACTGGTACTAAGAAGCTAAAGATTATACTTTTTAGACATCACTTGGCAATAAAGCTTGGCACTCTCACCGCTCTCATCAGTGTGGTTTTGGCTGCAGCAGCAGCTGTTTTCAGCTAAAAACCCACTGTGTGCTACCTGCACAGCACAGCACAGACAGAAAAAGTACCTAGCTAGTGAAGACAGTGGAATATTTAGCAGCTAAATTGACTGATATTTTTCCTCACAAACTGGTGGAGACCAAAACAGAGCAAAAAGGAGACTAAATATCAGACTTATGTTAATCACGTGGACACAAACACGACTCCAGATGAATGCTAATGTGCTCTAGTGTCTTCATTTGATGTGTATATAAACTACTGTTTGCTAACACATTCACCGTACCAACTTTATAAGGGGATAACATGTCTGTGTTATATTTACAGTTTGTTTTGACTAGAATACTGTTGCAATTATTTTAAGATGGGTTTTGGTGTTGCCAACTGATCGTCTAGAGTTTTCTAAATGCAAGGTAGCAGTGAGTAGCAGTGAGTAGTAAGGACTTGATGTCACCGCCCCAATATGAAGGGGCCCTAAAGACTTTGGATTGTTTCCACCCAGTCTCAGCAACGAAAACTGGAAGACTGTCCTCAGAATCTGCTGAGCGAAGCACTTAGAGATTTTAGAGTCTAAGTGATAGTGGGTCAGTCTAATCATACCAGCTATACAATTCCTCACATTTTCAACGCACAAGCACGCATAGACAAGGAATATGTTGAAAAACTTTGCCTCATTAAATTTTTGGCTGCTTATTACTTTATAGATTTCTTTCAGCTGCCGGGGAGGACTAGCATTAAAATTGAGTGTATGCAACACTTATATTCTGCAGAGGTAATCATGATATTTTATAGTCTTTTGCCGCAGCTCATGTTGAGATGCAAAGGGAGACAGTATGCTGTCTGTCTCATTACTGCAAGCTACCTTCCTTGTTAGTTCTTTCTGTGAATAATTGAATAGAAGTGGATATAGTGCAACTTATTATACTGGATTTGCTACGTTTTCAGTGTTACACAAGAGTAATTATCTTAAATTGAGACTAATCTAAAACAGGTCACATGATCTCCACAAGTAGATATGGAGACTTCTAACATCATGAGCTCATCATTTAAATTATACCTCCGTACACTTCACCTGATACTGACAACATTCACAAAATGCTTTTTTGATAAGTAGGTGTCACAGCTTTGAAGTCTGGCTGACTCAACTAGAGTCAAAGTCGTGCAGAGAGCTAGAGGTGAGGAAAAGTGAGATGAGGTGGAAAAGTGATCAGCATCACCACCATTAGTGCAAATGTTAATGATCCCTTCAGGGATACGGTGGCAGCTATGGCACGTTCCAAGCAACAGACAGAAAAGGATACTAAGGAAACCATGTAATCTTACCTGCATGCAGAAAATGTATTACAGCTGTTTCCATTTTAGCAAAACCAGTTTTTTTCTTACAAAATCTAAAAATGTGTATAGATATGTACACATATTTTACATTATTGCACATATTTATGATATCTGATGTGCAACACCTTTCCCATACACGTGTGCTGTCTTGTCTCGACATGGTTTGACTCGGCACGCCAGCTTGGCTCAAGTCAAGCGGTTTTAAAACAGTGGATTAAGACTTCATTTCCTTCCAATTCTTCACAATAAATGTCCCCCACTATTTTGTTGTATAAATACTTGTATTGTGAAGCAGCAAAAACAGAAAATGTTGGGTTTTCATCAACAATAACTTAACACGACTTCTACACAGTGAAACAGTAGAATATAGTAGATATCTGAAACTAAAAATGGGGATGCAAGAGAGAAACTAAATTTCAAACTACAGAGAGTAAGTTAGAAGCTACAAAAGTGGAACATGTAACCAGCCCCTTTCCAATTCAAGCACCTAATTTTGAACCATTCTGAGCATGTCCACCAAAAAAAGAAAACCCCCGAAAAGTTGGTTCCCAGCTGCATCCTGATTATGTGCCACACATGTTGCTTCCATCGTCTAAATCTAATACTATAAATAGGTAGAACATTTGCGTAACCCTTAACATTTTACATACTAGCTGTGCTTTCTTTCAAATGCTGTTGTCACTATCAGAATACACATCACATAAACAGGTGCAAAATTTGTTTAAGCCTGAACATTTTTACATACTGTATTTAGCTGTCTTGACAATGCTTGAAGGAGTGAAGACATGTTGAACAGACCTGCATGATGTAGAAAGCAATAGCATCATTTGTCAGACTTGTGCAACTGAGCACCAACAGCCCATTAGCTAACATTATGAGTGCCAACTGCTTGTCTGGCACCATGCACTATTTTAGGCCTTTTACTTCATCATGTGTGAATAAGTTTTCATCTAGTGAGCTAAATTGTTACAGGACACACTGAACAGTACAACTGCCAGCCTGAGATCAAGAGGAAGTTTGACTCAACTAAAAGTTTGGAGTAAAAGACAGATGGGTGAAGGAATGACTTGGAGGACAGAGGAACACTTGTGACAGACAGAAAGACAAACACTGACATACAATCTGAGACACACAGAGATAGATGGACCAATAGAAAGATAATGAAACACAGACAGGGCGTGGGGATCCTGCCATACCATCAGAGCACAGTGAGCTACAGGACATCCAGTCCAAGTACAGTAAATCCAGCAAAATCTGGCAACCCAGTGATCAAATCAGTGTTCCCACACTAGAACGACCGGGGCAGTTATGAGAACACAGTGTCCAACTGAGCACATAACAGCACTCTCTATTGCACTACTGAGGACAGACTGTCATGAACCTAGACTGAGAAAATTAATGGATATACCAGTTAACTGCCTTGCATTCAAGGCCTCTTATAGGTTTTTTCCATTGCACGACATGGATTACACCGGCCCAGGTCCTAGTATTTTCTTAAGTATAGCATGAATGTAATACCTGCTTTTTGGCAGGTTGGCTGTATGTGGAAAGATGTTTGGAGTTTTAGAATTCAAAATTATGTTTGTAGTAATCCTACGCAGGCACAGCAAGTCACTTTTTTAAGTGTCCATCTGTGAACACTTTCACACACACCACACTTGACTGGTGCTCATAGATGGCAGTTTCCTAGTTCGATGTTCTTAATCATTCTGTTAGCTCCCACGTTAACCAAATGTATTCATTCTAATTTGGCCTTGTGTGTTTCATTGATGCTACACTTTAGAACAACAGCTCAAATTGTAGGTTTGGCACACACACACCTGCTGTTAACACATTTGAGCACAAACCCCAATTCCAAAAAAGTTGAGATGCTGTATAAAGCTTAAATAACGACAGAATGAAATGATTTGCAAATACTTTTTGATTTGTATACAATTGAATACAGAACAAAGAAAATATATTTAATGCTCAAACTTAGAAACTTTATTGTTTTTTTTTGTAAATATAGAGTGATTTTAAATTTGATGCCTGCAACACATTTCAAAAAAAGTTGGAACAGGGTCAACAAAAGACTGGGAAAGTTCATCTGAGATGGACTGACAGTAACGTGTGCTGTGGTGTGACAAGTTCACACCTGAGTTTTTTTCAATTATGTATGTCGTGTCTGCCAAGCTAAAGAGGAAAAGAACCATCCAGATTGTTACCAGCTCAAAGTTCAAAAGCCAGCATGTGTGATGGTATCGGGGTGTGTTAGCACCCATGGCATCATGGGTAACTTGAACATCTGTGAAGGCTCCATTGATGCTGAAAGGCATATGCTGCCATCCAGACTTTTTTAGGGGCGACACTGTTATTTCAATGACTCAATGCCAAGACATATTCTGCATGTGTCACAACCATGTGGGTTTGTAGTAAAAGAGTTCAGGTGCTAAACTGTCCTGCCTGCAGTCCAGACCTGACTCCCACTGGGAATGTGTGGTGCATTATGAAGCGCGAAATACGTCAACAGAGACCCACCAGACTGTTGAGCACCTGAAGTTGTATACCAAGCAAGAATGGGAAAGAATTTCACTTTCAAAAATTCACCAATTCATGTCCTCAGTTCCCAAATGCTTGTTAAAAGAAAAGGTGATGTAACACAGTGGTAAACAGGCCCCTATCCCAAATTTTTTGTAACATGTCGCCAGCATGAAATTCAGAATGAGTGTATATTTACATTAATGTACATTGTCTTTATTTGCACGGTATTCAACTGAACAATAGGTCCAAAAGTATTTGCAAATCATTTCAATATGATTTTATGTATATTTTAAACACAGTGACCCAACTATTTTGGAATTGGGTTTGTACTTTGGTAGCATCCTTAAAATGGGAAGTTTGAACAAACAGATTAGTTTAACACAACCCTTTATTTCTAGTAACATCACTGAACATATTTCATCTCTATTTCAGATTTTCTCCTTTAAGAAAGCACAGCTACGAAGACACGCTGGAGAGAGGAGGGACAGGAATGGAGAAATGGAGAACGACAGGAGGGAGAGGAGAGAGCAGAGGAAAGTGAGGTAATTAGGAATCATATGGCCATGTCAAACAGCTTGCCCAGTGATTCCTGACAGCCCAGCACTGCGTCCTCATGCATCCTGCACAGAGGCCAAGGAGTGAGGTAAGGAGGAACAGAGGGACAGAAGTATGAGAGTCTGTCAGAAAGCGCCCGGAGGTTGGAAAATTCAGTAAACTAAACAGAGAAACTTCTCACCAGCAGGCTGGCTCGCTGGACTGGATGTTTGGAGGGCAGGGAGAGGGGTAGATAGAGACAGACTGACGAAGAGAGATAAAGACAAAATGGCACGAAACAGAGCACATATGGTTTAAATGATTATGGTTAGAGGCCTTGGCGAGTAGGCGGGGAGCAATAATTTACCTGCTTGCCATCCCACTTGTCAAACCCTAAAAAGATCACTCACTCCTCCACTGATCTGATCCACTCAAGGGAGGTATACGTACAGAAAAAGCAGTGTTACCACTGCCCCACATGGTTCTGGAGTCAGACCCCGAAAGCATATGTGTGTGATGAGATGGCTCCAGGGGAGGTTTGTTTTTTTTGTTTTTTCAGTGGAAAGGTGCTGAATTGAATTTCCACTGAAGAACAACCACAATGAGACATACTTTCCATTGCCATCAACAATGGATAGACACTGCCAATGCTGTAAATAGTTTACAGAACTCACAAAGACAAACAGGCAGGCGTGAGCACAAACACACAAACGCACATGCATCTAAAAAACAAATACACCCATACGCATGAATGGATGCACAGCACACTCACACAAGTTTACAAAAGTGTGTGCACAGTGCGTACACAGTAAACACACAAAAGGAATCCAGTTTTCCACAACTGTTCCACAAGTCCACAGCTGTGCTTCTTCATTGGATAAGTTTGGTGATCCATGCAAAAGAAAACCAATTGTAACTCTGCTTTTTAAAACATTTTTTTATCTAATGATGGTTTACCTTTACAGTCATGTTCAGATTTTAAAGCATTCTGAGCAGAGCTTCTTTTTTACACTCCACTGAAATTCATATTATTAAAAACCTGCTGGGCGCACAACTCCAAATCTTGATTAATATATCAAGTGCATGATCACAGTAAAGAGTAAAAACATAGCGTAACAAAATACTGCTATGTAGTAATATTATGGATTAATATAATTCCTAACAGCTTATTTCCCTGTCGATTACTTGTAAATGTAAATTTAGACTAGTTATAAAAGTAAGAAACGACTCAGGAAACAATGTCATATTGTTTAGCCAAGCATGGCTAATGTTAGCAGCACTAGCACCAGCAGCCTGCTCTCCTTGCAGGTTAACGTCCACCTGCCAGTGCTCAACAGGGTTATGCGCTGGCGAGTGGTGGGCGACATCTTGCGCAGTTAAGCAAGACTGTATATTAATAAAAATATTAAATAAATAAATAAAATATTAAAAACTTGTTTAACCAACTTGTGCCTTTGGTGCCGACCAGCAACTAGCAACATTTAATCAACTAGAGCAGGGGGTTTTAAAGCGTGGAGACTGCGAGCCTCCTCTCAGACAAGGTTGGTAAAAAATACCTCCCTTAGTTTACTTGCTTATTTTTCTCAATTCCTGGATATCTATGGGATCACGATAATGCTAATTTGATCCCTTAGACACTCAGCAATTGAGCCAAAATAGCTGATAGCTGATAATGCTGTTTTAAATAACTTCACACTGCACCAAATATATAAAAAGGTCTGTCCAAAGGCATTATTAGGTTCTGACTGTAGGAAAGTGGGAAAAACATATAATATCCCCAAACTAATGTAAGTATGAACTCTCTTTAACCAAATCACACACATTTAGGTAGAGATGCAAACAGGTCACTTAAAGGTGATCTAACAGGATGTTAGTGTCTCTGCCTTTATATTCTCCGAAGTCTGCTGGAAACTGTCCGACTTGACTGCAGCTTTTTGTCACCACCTCCTGCTGCGGCCGCCTGCTCTTGTCTACTCTCCAGGCAAGACACAGTTCATCTCGAACCCACCGCGACTCACGAGACGCGAGTCGCGGGGTGTAATTTCACGCGATCTCCTGTGGAAGCAGATGTAAACAAACCGGAGACAAATGCCGTGCAGCAGTTTGCTGCAGTAAAACTTTGCCGTGAGAAAAACAGACGCAGAAGTTAAACGAGTCTGGATGGGAAAATGTTTGAGTAGAAACATTGTTTATTCTTCAGCCAGAACAAGAGGTGAGATTTTAACTGTCAGTCTGTGAACAGCAGTCTACTGTTGGCCAACATTAGCCTGAAGAGCTACAAAGTTTAGGCTGTTCTGTGACATTGTCGGCTGCTCTGTCTCTTGTAGACTGTCCGTCTTCTCTTTATCCTGTTCTTGGAATCTGTCGCTGATACCAACTTAATGCAAGCATGTGTCTGAGTGTGTGTCTATGATCTGCGCGCATGACGTGACCATCATGCAGAACACGTGCGTGACAATGAGGGACACAGAATCGGATATGTGATGCTGACCGGCCGGTCACCGGTCAGGGCCGGGCATGCTGAAAACTGGCCAGTTCTGGTCTCTGGCCGGTCGATTGGTACATCCCTAGGCTATTCTATGATCTCTCTTGTTTAACTAATATAACAATTGATGTTATATTTTTTCACTTCTGTTTACTGAGTCTCCACTGAAGCCTCCCACTTTGAAAAAAATTGGACTATTACTATTACTATAATCATGCACGCCTCTATTAGAAATTGGTAAAAAAAACAACAACACTTAAACAATTATTTTGAGTTTTCCTCTGTATGACCAGAAACCAGAACAACAAACCGAAAGACAAAAAAAAAAAAAAAAAAAACATTAATTGTGCTCTTTAAAGGTCACAGCACCAACTGAAAATTGGAAACAGCCAAGGCAGAATCAGATCCACATAGAGATGAGTGGCTCAAAAAGCAATGTTGGTCAGACCTGCGTCTGTTTTTTTCTGATCTCCAAGTTGCACCTTTACGTATATTTCATCATCTGATTACAACCACAGAAATAATTTACCTCTGCTGCTAATCACCAACTCCCCTGCACCTCCTTCAACCCCCCAGTCCACTTCCCGGTCTATACTGCACTCTTAACAGGCCATCTGGGAATCCAAAAAACCAACAACATTCTCGTCCAGTGTAGGTCTCCCAGTCTAATAAATTGGTTTCTGAATATTTACCAGACACGCCTGCTTTACTTATACAGAGCCAAAGTTATGTCACAGCTAGTAATTCAATGCAAAACTCATAACCACTTAGTGAGACATTAATCTTTGACCTATTTACCGTATGAACTAAGATTTATAAGGCAGTGTTGAATTTATGCCGCAGCCAGTAATTCAATCCTACGACATTCCCACAGAGAAAGAAACAACTTTCCCACTCGTGAAGACCAGAATGAAACTTAACCTTTCATGGCTCAGCCCAATGATAAATATTTAGAGCTGTATTTATGTCACAGATGTCAATTCAGAGCCACAACTTCCCAACTCTTAAAGCATTTACTGGTTGCCATGGGTTTATCAATTCATGAAGTGACTAATGAGCTGACATTTGAGAAAACATAGCAGGTCATATTAAACTGATGTTGGCGGGAAACAACTTCACTGGGACTGTGGCGTATGATCTTGTATGGCCAGAACAGGCCAGGATCATAGCCAGGGAGTGAACTTATGAGAAATAGTCCACCCTCACATTACTGTAAGCTGGTATGTTACTGTAACCAGCACAGGCTGGCCCCATGTGAAGATCATTAAAAGTGATGATGGAGGGACTCTGACTTCCAGGAATAGCACACACCAGTCTCTAAATCTTTGTCAACAAATGAACACACAAATGCAAACAGGCTCATAGAAATGCAGCCATGTGTGCAGGTACACACACACATGAACACACACACACACACACTGTAAAACAACATACAGGAATTTAGTGGAATCAACTAATCTATTTCTCATTAAAAGTAGAATCAGTGGGATTTATCTGAGCTGTTCAAATACTGACGTTTTGGGTTCATAAAGTGTCCCGGGCACAGCAAAATAATGAGGAAAATAAGGAAATACAGGCAGAGGGCAGGGTGTCTGCAGATACAGCCACCACCATACCCTTCTAGTCGGTCATAAGTGATAATTGATAAATAACCAAGTTTTATTTATTAAAGTTAATTAAACTTAAAATTTGATGAGTTGAATGAATATACTGTACAGAGTTCAATCAACTCATTAAATTAAGTTTTTAAAGCAATATAATCAGCATATTTACAGACTTACCAGCATGCATTGCTTGAGAGTTAAAGCTCTCCATTTTATAGTTTGAAGAAAACAAATGTGATGAAAACTTGTGAAAAAGTTGGTTCAACTTAATTTCTTAAGCTTATTGAACACATTGTCTTAGGTACAACTAAATTAATATCAAGTTTATTTGACTAGAAAAGTTTGTTTTGAATCATTACATAATTACCTCAACTTGTCTTTTAAAATTTAGTCAACTTAAAACTTTAAGGCAGCCCAGACACAATTTTTTTTTAAGTTATAACAAAAAGTTTATTTTTACAGTGCATAGTCTCTGCGCCAGCACTCATCACCTCTTTCTTTTTTTTCCTCAAACAAAGCCACAAACCCTCTTTTGAGCACACGCAGGCACCGTACAGAAACAGCACTCGCTATCACATGCAAGCAATCAACACGCCTCAGATGAGCAAAACATGGGGCAGATGTACAGCAGGGAAAATTCCTAAATGCTTATGTCCAACACACAGTTGACCACTACACACAGCTGATTTACGATACTCAAATCTTGCATCCTTCAAAACAAGTGACACACGCGTTTCAGTTATCAACATAAAAGTAAATCAAAATCAGCTGATGTCTCATATCCTGTTTTTCAAAGGGAAAAGCATATGAAACGGCCTCCCATATACCGTAAGTGGCCCGTGTTTTGTATCCAGTGCAACCACAGCAAATTATAATGCAGAGTAAAATATTAAACCCACAAGAGCCGTGCTGGGAAAAATAAACTCTCTGAATTCCTGAAAAGTTTCTGGAAGGTTTCTGCAGCGTGTTTATGTGGGGTTTGACTTACATAGTTGCCAGTGGAGGGTTCTCCAGGAGGTAGGGAGCCAGGACTGAGGACAGGGGAGCTGGCTGGACTGCAGAGCTCAGGGAAGGGGTTTGGGATGGCTGGGAGAGACGATGTCCTCAGCTGCTGCTCCTCCTCCTGCAACCTCCTGGACGAAAAGGAAGCAGAAGAAAGGAACAGTCATGCTGTGGTCAAACATAACTTTGCAGTGTTCATTCGTGTTCACGGCAAAACCTTGTTTGAAGGGGTGTGCATAAGACTTTCACGAGTCTTTCTGAATGTTTCTGACTGTTGTCGTTAAGTGTCATTCGGTCAATTAATGTCAATTTTGATGCAAAGTTGACAGTCTTTAAATCCTTTAAAGGCAGAGTCAGCAGGATTTGTCCAAGCGGTTTGTAATCACACCAAAGATGGCCAATTGTTGAGTCTCATTTATAAAGTGTTGCCATGTTCAATAATAAAATGGGCAGAATTATGACCTGAAGTCTTAGGTTGTGGCCTGGAACAGCCTCCTGTGCATGACATGCGAAATATGCACAGGAGAGAGTTAATAAAGCATTACTGTACAGTAACCAGCCTCATGTCTGTTTCCATCTGATCTCCCTGTAATAAAGTGGAAATCACAGGCCCCCGCAGCCTGCCAGCTAATTTTCTGCAATATCTCCCATTAGCTAGGTAGCACAGTTAGCTGTGAAACTAGCTGCCTAATTAACTTACTCAGCCCCTGGATGCCAGGAGCCAAACCCAGCAGGAAAACCACCTAAGTACAGTATTCCATGTTGCCAAACTGGCCACTGCTGGCAATGTAACAAAGACATTTTTGTCTTGATTAATATCAAGATGTCTTAATAAAGACATTTTTGGCATGATCAGTGACAAGTTGTCATAACAAAGACATCCCAAACAATGTCAACTTTGCATTACAAATGACATAACTGACTGAATGACACTTAAGGATGCATGTCATAAGGGTGTCATGACATAGTTATGGCAGTGTAATGACAGTCTTATGCACACCCTTTCGAATGAAGTGTTACTATGCATGTTCACTCATAAAATGGGCTAAAATATGACCTGGAGTCTTAGGTCGTGACCTGGAACAGCCTCGTGAAAAGTGAAATAGGAGAACTTTGAAATGAGAGCCGCTGACACATGTGAAATATACGCAGGAGAGAGTTAATAAAGCATTGCTGTACAGTATCCAGCCTCATGCCTGTTTCCATCTGATCTCCCCATAATGAAGTGGAAATCACAGGCCCCTGCAGCCTGCCAGATAGTTTTCTGCAATATTCATCACGCATCAATATTGAATCAAGACATCACTTTAAAGCCGTTTTTAAATTAGGCACATACTGTATAGTGTAAGCTTGTGGCCTGCCTAGAAGAGGAATGATGATTTGACAGCTGATCATAAACTTTTCAGGATCTTTCAAGATTTTTTTAAAAACGGGCAGATTGGTTTGTGAAATTCTAGCTCAGAGAATCACTGTAGAAGACTCTTTCTCTCTTTCTCTATCAAACTCTCTGTAGAATGCAAGTGAGTTCAAAAGGGAACGGGCCTTTTGATGTTGTCCCATCTGAGCTTGAGAACAGGGTTATCCAGAGGTCAGGCCTGAATAATAAGAACTTCAGGGCCTGAGTCTGTGTGTGTGTGATAGCATGTGTGTGTGTTTGAGAGGGAGAGCTCATAAGACAGAATACTCCATTACCTGACCATCCCTCCTTTTCTGTCATGTACTCTGAAGGTGAATAATAAGAGCTGACACTGGCTGTGTGAGCACTTCTGAATGCATACAATAACAGCGACTGGGAGAATATGGGTTACCGCTCTTTAAATTGAGAGAGACGTTTGCTCTTGATGCTAAAATAAATGAGAATTTTTACCTTTCCTGCTCCTGCTTGTGTAGTTTGAGACAAAGAGGGAGTGACAAGGAGGAACGGGTCATTCAAGGGCTAAAGAGAGGGAGCGGGGAGGAAACGTTATGCACAATTATCGAGAGGGTGTGGAGGGATGACAGTGTACAGTGAGAGGCTTCTTTTCCAATGTGGAGAGGAAAACGGGTCGGAGCTCTGCACGTGTGTGTGGCTATGCATGTGCAAATGTACGAGACTGGAAGGAGTTGGCTTAAGGCTAAGTCCCTAACCTCTGTTTGCCCCAGTGCACCTGATAAATGCACACATTTCTCTGAGGAGCAGCTCATTCAAAGCTTCCTTCAACCATGTGCTATACACATTCAATATGTGCTACAACAAACTTTGTCAATTATTTCATCAATCGTTTGGACTGAAAATTGTCAGAATAATGGTGGAAAATTTCCTCGAGACCAAGATGATGTCTTCAAAATAAATGTTTTTTCCAACCAACACTCAAAAACTTTACTTGAGTTTACTATCATATAAGACAAAGAGAAGCAGCAAATCCTAACCACTGAGAAGCTGGAATAAAGTATTGATTGGCTTTTTGCTTGAAAATTAACTCATTAATCAAGCATCAAGTTAGCCTTCTGGGCTGGCCTTCTAACAGGTGTTTGAAGGGACAGTTCAGGTTATTTGTTGTGGGGTTGTATGAGGCACTTCAATAGTCGGTGTATTAGCTGCCGGTCAACACACCCCTAGTTAGGAGAAACGGAGAGGAGTACCAGCAACAAAAGGTATTTTAGCCTCTAGAAAAAGATCAATACCAGTTAAGCGTATGCTTTATTGGGAATATTTTCACCACTTTAATTTGCTGTCAGGCAGCCTTTTCTGATGGCAAACCACTGTTATATGAGCCAAATATCGCTCTCTACTAACCAACCAAACTCCATGGGCAAAATCAGTCATTTTACCTTGGAGGACACATGATTTGCTGGTCTACTGCTGCCTCAATCAGTCAGTTTGTTTGTGTTGTTGTTTGACTTTGGTGTTTTAAAAGGATAGTTCAGATTCACTGAAGTCACACAATAACACAAACAAACAGATCAAGGTAGTGGTAGACCAGTAACTCCTGTGTTCTGTGAGGTACAATTACTTGCCAAATACTGTATATGCTTATATGGTCTATCTTTCATGCTAGACTCGACAGCTCCCTCAAGAGGTCAGTTCCCTTTCTTGGCTGGCGCCTGCTACACACCCCATCCAACTCTGAGCTGCTGAAGTGGACAAAGAAATATATGAAAATCAATTAAGAAGCAACATATACTGTGGAAAAACCTACCTGACAGCGAGGATGTGCATGGGTTGCGACCGTCGGAGGCCGGTTTGTGGTGACTCCGCGGACGAGGAGGAGGAGGAGGGCGGCTCCGGGGAGACGTGGCTTAGCACATGTGAGTGGTGACCCTGCCGAGGCTGGATGTGTTGCGTGTGATGATGATGATGATGTTGGTGGTGTGAAGAAGAGGTCTGTCCATTGTGCAGCAGTGGGGTGGACTCTGTCTGCTGACCACTGCAGGTGGAGTAAAGGCTCTCAAGCGAAGAGTTCATGTCATTCACCAGGGCCTCTAAATCGACGTCATCCTCTGGAGGAGACAGATGGAAAACAACGCATCACTGACTGAAATTTAAGAGAAACTGGTAGTAAAAGTCCTTCAGATGAAGAGTGCAAGAAAGGTTTCTGTAAAGTAGATCAGAAACAGAGTTCATACACCCTTTCCAGAGTCACAGTCAAGCACTTTTGCTCAAAATGATTAGGCCGTATTCAATCAATCAATTTATAATGTTTAAAATGCACCTTGAAAAAGCTTACATTTGACAACTCTGACTTATTTTATTTCTTTATCTAAAAAGCTATGTCCTAACTAAAACTTTATCCAAAATCCAAGCACTTTTCCAATCTTGAAAACACTACATTAAAATTAAAGTCTTCTCAAGGATTTCCAGTAAGAACCCTGCAGAGAACTAGGTTTTTTGAGGACAAAATATAACATGGAGCTGAAAATGCATCACTAAAGCTGGAAAGAAACCCAAACCCTGAATGCAATAAAACACAATGAAAAGAGAAATGAAAGTTCTGCTACTTTGGTTTCAAATAGTTGAGGCACACACACAAAAAAAGAGGTAAAGTCCCTGGATTTTGTTGGGACTTTCCCTTTTCTATTTCAGTTTCTCTATCATTTCATTGTGGCCAGGATTTGAACTCTTGACCTCATTTTGCACCACCTTAATTCTAAGTAATACTCAAAAAAAGAAGAAGAAAAAAAAAAACACTGGCATGCACAAAACACACAAATACACACTCACACACACATATACACACTGGTAACCAGTTTTGCCAGAGTGCTCAATCAGCAAGACTATCTTGACAACGTATATTGTGCTGCCCTGTGAGCCAAATCTCCAGGGATAACAGGTACAAGCACGAACCTGCCCGTAACACTTTTCAACTCTCACCACGGGGGTTCACAGCAGAGGCATCGCACTGTAAGCATCTGCTCTAAATTCTCTGCATGTATCAAACATTCTGCTTTTAAAAGGTCTTTAAAAGCAGGACGAAGAATTCTTTTCAGAGGGGGAATCTATCCTCAAAGCCCCTGTGAAAACCTCTCAGCACATTTAAATTCATGGAGTGAATTTTTCAACTGTTCTCCAGCAGCATGTTGAATCAAAGTTTGAAGAGAGCTCAATTGAAGGGAAGCTCTCTCCCTAATTGCTTCATGCTGTGAAAGTTTTATCGTCCGGGTAAACTGGGTGCCAAACTTTGCTCTTTCTAAGTCACAGTCTGTAGCAACGACCCATCCTGTGATTAATAATTCTTCATTATGAAAAAGAAATCTCTTATGAATTCATCATCTCTTCTCTGCATCCAGATCCCTCAACTGTACTGCAGGATGCATGTAAACCACTAGGGGGAGACAAGCTACAATTGTGCAGGCCAGGAGCCCTCAGATGTATGAGGTTAATGTGAGGGAACCCCATAAAGATAGTAAGACACAAGCCCGCAGTTTCAATAGCAGTAATTACAATGGAAGCCAAGAAGAGATGACATTTGTGATTAGATATGGTTTAGGATTAAGTCATATTGATATTTACACTAAAGCACACCAATCCCATTGGAAGCCCTTTAATGACTTCAGTCAAGCCATTTTATCATATATTAATATGAAAAAAGTATATCATTGTGATTTTATTAAATAAACTGCTAATATTCTAAGTTTCTTATGAGTGTTTACATTTTTTATTAAAAGATCATCATTTTCTCAGTAGGCTAAAAGCTCATTCATTGGTTACGTCTGTTGTCACAGAGACACTTATTATTTTAATTAGTTTTAACTTATTAAAAAGGCTGTTTCAGATGAAGGATTTGACTTAAATTTAACAACCTACTTCTGATCTAGGACTACACCAGTGGAGAAAAAAATGTACAACTTTACAGGTCAAGCATAGGAAATGTAAACATCCGGCCACTTGGAATTTTAAATCTGGCCCTTCTAAAAAAGTAATTGAATAGGCCTGATCTAAATGATAGAGAACCATCTGATTAGAAATACATTTAACTGATTTCTTTTCTATGTTGTTAATCTGATTAGGGGCCTATATTGTAAGCAAGTGGTACATAACTGCAATAGATCAATTATTTTAGGCTTGTGCAACAGTAACATTATGATTCAGTCCCGCTTTATTTTTATTTTCACTGTATTATGATACCAGAGATGCCCTATTTTAGTTAAATTATTACTTCTATAATAACATGCAAAATGAGACAGAATGAAAAACTACTGCAACTATTAGTGATTGATCACCTTGTTGTCAACTATTAATATAACTGGCAACTTTTTGATGATCAATAATTGTTTTGGGTACATTTTTAATGAAAAATGTCCAAATTCTCTGAATTCAGTTTCTCAAGTGTGGCTGGTTCCTGGTTTCTTTAGTCCTCTCTGACAGTAAACTGAATGTCTTTGGGTTGTGGACAAAACAAGATATTTGAGGACATTATCTTGGGCTTTGGGAGACAGAGATAAACATTTTTCAACATTTTCTCACATTTTATGGACCAAAATACTAATTGAGAAAATGATCAACAGATTGACTGACAATGAAAATGATTTAGTTGCAGCCCTAAAACTATCTGAAGATAGCTCTGCTCCCTGCAGCACATACCAAAACTCCAGCCACAACCAGTGGTTAAAAAACAAAGTTAGTGTGCTAATGAATAAGTGAAAGAATGAATGAATAAGTGAATGAATTAATGCATGAATGAATGAAAGCATATTAAGCACCACAGTTTAACGTTGCAGTCCTGCTGTCAGAACTCTGAGGCTTAATAAGTGCCATGACTCATGTAACTTCCGCAGCTCAGGGTGCAGGACAGCTGACAGCTGGATCATGCGAGGTGGTGCGAGGGTCATGCCACTCTAAAGCAGCTAAAAGTCTCAGCAGAGAGCTGACACTGGAAAACAGCTATTTGATTGATGTAAAGTTTTAAAAGCACTGGCTTCAAAGTGAGCCCCTCAGACTGGCAAGGAATCAGTTTCCTGTGGAAGGAAAAAAATGATTTTTTTCCCCAACAAAAAAAAAAAAAGTTCCAGAGGGAACATCAACATCAGCCGCAGGTTAGCAGGTCCCGTAAACATCCCCATCCCTGCATGCAGCAGCAGGGCTTTGTCTCCAGCAGCACTGAGGCTGAAAGCTGCCCACTACAACTAAAGTGTTGCCTTTGAGGAGCTTTTCCTGAAAACGTGTCAGGTAGTTGTATCACAGGTGCCTGTGAATCACAGGTGGTTAATCTGTAGGTATTAATAGTGACAGGTAAGCTGGAGCAGCTACTTATAGATAGCCTGGAGAGCTAAAGAGCTATATACCAAAGGACGCAAGGTGCATACGAGGCTATAAACAAGGCAAAGGACACCTGTAACAGAAGACAGAACAACATTACCTGCAGTCAGCAGCAGAGAGAATAAAAATGACTTATAAATCTAAAAAATCTTTAGGACAACATAATCAAACGAATGCTTGAGGGTACCCCAGAAATGCCATTAAAAGTAGCAAAATTCCAAAAACTGCTTTTACCCTGAACTCATCATCTGCTCATCATTCATCATTCTCACTGGGTGAGACATGTACCCTCAAGCTAGTGAGACAAAAATACGTTTCCTCATATATCTGACCTAGTTTGGCCTCAGGAGGGGTTTGGCGGTGCTGTTTGCATACAAAGAAACATAACCCATAAAATCACGCATGGATGTAGGATATTTGCGTCACCAGGTGCAATCATCTATGCATGTCACAATCAGGCAAACAAAGGCATGCGTCATGCAGCTGGGTGTTAGACAGGCAGATTGATGACACAGACAGCATGCAGGCAGGCACGCACGCACAGGATTTAAACCCATGAACATTTGGGCCAGGGAGCAAACTGAGTGAGTACAGAAAATAGAAGTTATGCCAGATACTTGGCATTGGCAGGTACGCGAGACATAAACACCTTTATTTACGCCCACCAGACACATAGCAGTGATGGCATGCCTGGCCTTACAATATTACAGCCATTAATTAGATCTTCTCAAAATATCAGAGCAGCTCAGCCAGCAGGGAGCACACAAAGCTGCAGATGTAGACAGAGCTGTTGACAATCTGCAGCTGTGGGTTTAACAAGTCCAAGAATGTTTAAGGTGAAAACTTTCCACAGGAATTAATGGGAAACAACAGAAATAAAATGGATACATAGGGGTCATTTGCTAAAATTGTATTTATCATGTCATATGCACATAAAAACAAACCTTTCACCATGTCAAGAGCAGACATACATGTAATCCTTGTAATAGAAATAAAAAGTGGACTTATTTAACAGCAAATTGAACAACAACAACAACAACAACAACTCCCTATGACCCCTTTCAAAGAAACGTCTTCTTACTGGACTGAACTGAAGTAGATTAATTGAAACGGTTCACAAAAACTGACAGTGTGTTAACAAGTTATAAACTGTGTGCTTTGCTTTTGGCTATTTTCTGCCGGTTAGCCGAAATGCCATAAAATATAAAACATATTCACTCCAGTTATTAAATATTACCTGAAAACATGTAGTCCTTTGACTCAGGCTGCACAGTAGTGTTAGTGTGAGAGAAATGGGAGAATGCACAGTGCATGTGCAGGGTTGTAATTTTACTGGATTCCTTTTTAATGGGGTGCTGAAAAATTATCTGTACATGTGATGGAAAAATGTGCTGCTGAATGCAGGGCATGGTTACAATTCAATGAAATGGGCTTTTAACTTTTAAAGAAATTATTAGGGGCCGGGCAGCCCAAACTGCCAGGACCCTATTGTAATCCTGCATGTTCTTCTTTCTTTCTTTCTTTCTGTCTTTCTTTCTTTCTTCTTCTCCGAGGAAATCCTACTTCCCATGCACGAAAAATGACCAAACTTTGCACAAAGGTCCAGTCCCATGTCAGATTGCCTCAGCTGCAAAAACAGGCCAATAGTCCTGATGGTGGCGCTACAGCAAGCCTCTAAAGTTCAAAATTTTGAAAATTCACAACAAATCAACCATATGTGCTACAGATTTACAACTTTCACCAAAATGTAGCCCCAATACTGAAGAAACTTTTGTACATTTAAACCTCTTGCAAATTATGAAGTCCATCACTCTGTTTTTTTCAAAAACTGTAAAACTTATTAAACCTATCTCCTCCCACAATTTTTGCTCAATTGGCACCAAACTTGCTACAGAGCATCTTCAGACTGTCCTACACAAATGATCCACACAGATTTTTGATATCAAAAATTGAGCCTACAGTGCATCAAAATGTTGACTGTAAACGGTATTATAAACATATACTTGCAAATTCTTGCTAAATACATTTTCAATGTTCATGAAAAAAAATGACAAAATTTTGGAATCATGGTAGATGATGTTTGGAAAATATCAGAATTTTATCTCAAAAACTGAATTTTTTACAGCATTTTGAATTTCACTCTCATGCAAACAATTGGAGTCAATGCAAAAATGGCATTTTTAAACATCAGTTTTTCACTTTTGGAGCCAATAAATCATTGTTAAAAACTAATGACCAACATCTCCATGCTGTCTAGATGCAATTTGTGTATTTTGGGATTTTTGTCTCAATAACTGAATTTTTGACAGCCATTTGAAATCTGCCTTTACATGCTAACAGCTGCTGTCTTGCACACAGGTGACTGGCTTAGTCAATTTGTGAAGCTACAAGTGGTGTTTCCATTTGCCAATTAGCTCAGTGAGATAGAGGATGGTTCTTGGTGTTGGAAGGTTGTGAGTTCAAGCCTCAGCTTGTACAACATTTCCATATGAGAAATCTACCCAAACTTTTCACAAAGGTCCAGTCCCATGCCAGATGTCCTCAACTGGAAACACAAGACAATAGTCCTGATGGTGGCGCTACAGCAAGCCTCTAAATTTCAAAATTTGAAAATTCACAACAAATCAACCATATGTGCTACAGCTTTGGAACTTTCACTTCTGAAATTTGCTTTTCCATGGCATGGATGGCTGCTGCCTGGCACCCTGATCCACACATGAACTGTCACTTGCCAATTAGCTCAGTGATATAAAAGACGACTTCAGTGTCAGAAGTCGTGAGTAAGACCTCAGCTAAGGCAGGATGGACTTTCAAATGTGAAAGCCTTATGTTCAGGTATCATGCTATGTGGATTAGAGACTGCTAAGATTTAAATAATTATGATTCAGGGAGTTTTGGGAAGAGACAAATACTCTTTATCAACACGTTTCCCTGTTATCCCTTGTCACTTTTTCCCTGTTTATTTGGCTTAGCTATCAGTCAATATGCAGAGTCTCTTGTGCCAGAAATTGTGAGTTCAAGCCTCAACTGATGTAAAATGCACATTAGAATGCCACCTTTTTTTATCTTTCCTACACTCTGCTTGTTGCTCAGAATTGCCTAATTTTGCCTAAAATTGCCCGGCCCCGACCATTGCTGCGCAGCAGCTATAATATTTTATTTTTATATTGAAATTGAGCAAAATTACCAAAATTCCTGATTTTTATGTGTTTGCATAAATGTATCAAATGTTTGGCACAAAGCACTATAGATGATACCACCACACTGTAAATATCAACATGATGCAAGCATAAATGCAGCATTTAGATCTTAGGGCTGGGTGATAGGTCCCGAAAATATCACAAATTTCACAGTATTACTGCGATAACAATGTTCTTGACGATATGAGAAAATACTGAAAAACACTTTTGGTTTAGAACTTACAGCAGCTGTTGAGGTCCGCTTGTACTCAATTGGGTGCATCTGTGCGAGGCGGTGAAAGTAGTTTGTTACGTCTTGCACTTCTTAAATATTACAGCGGTTTATTGTACATCTAATCACTTTTACCAAACCACTTCCACACTAATGAAGTTGCGTGAGTGAATTCTCTTAACAAGTTGTAATATTGCCATTATCACAGTTTGATTGTTTGTTTTTTTTATTGTGAAAAAACACCAGGAAGATACATCTTGAATGATATAATATGATATGCACGTGACTTATAGATCTGAACTTCCACTGCAGTTCCATCTGCCAAGCAAAGTGGTTTACACTGAACAAAACCGAGACATACTAGCAACAGCTAGGATCATCCGATAGGTAGCAAACATGTATGTTAAGCTGTATCAACTTAAATGAGGGATCTCTGCAGAGAGTCACACAGTGGCTGTGACAGGGTAAAATGGGTGTGAAAAGTGTATTAATACCACTAGAGCATTTTTAAGGAGAAAAAACATAAAAGTGAAATGCACTGCTAATACTGTGTAATGAATGTATATAAGCAGAGGAAACAAACACCTCCTTAAGTCCTTCCTCTTAACAAATCCCTTATTTTAAGATGTGTGATTATCCTGAATCCTATCATCAAGACCATGGATCCATGTGGAGGTTGTGTTCTGGGAACTACAGCTATTTTCACTGGCGATCAATCTTTTGGTCTTGAATTCTTTATATTATTTTTTTTTTTTTGTCTGATAAATGGTCCAAAACCACCATAAATGCATAAAAGACAAAGACAAGAAGTCAGTCCTAACAATTGAAGTCCTGGCCTGTTTGGCATTTTTCCTTATAAAAGACAAACAACAGAAGTCATAACAAAATATAAAATGCTGATGAGTCGAAGGAAAACACTGGCATTATTGTTCTCATTTTCTCATGGTTTCATGTCTCCCATGAGTTGAGTTCAATGTTGTCTAGCTCCCTCCTTCCTCTTCTGAGAAACTAAAACAGACTAAATTAGGGGTAAAAATAGCCAAAGCTTCCTCTATTGTCTAAGCCACACTAATACAGTATTAACCAACTGTAAAACTAGTCGAGTCTGGTAAGAATCTGCATAAAAGCTGTTTTGAATGTTTCTGATCATTAGCGAATGAGACATGGCCAAAACAAAAGCATTGTGTTGATGGCACATCCATATGGCTCCCTGTTTCTCCTTCACCCAGGAATGTAGTCTATGCATTTTTTATTCATTCCTGCTAGTTAAAAACAAAGAGGAGGGGGCAACCCTCCTGCAGAAGCAGGGAATGTGAGTGGTATACAGTACATCAACTGAACACACACACACACACAGGAGACACACATGGGAGATAAACAGCCTCTGAATACAAGGCCAGCAGAGGGGTTTCCATTCAAAGGGATCAGTGGGAGTATAGACAGAGCAAGTCTAAACTGTAAAGCGTGGCTCTGCACTGGGGAGCACAATAGTTCTGGTGACAGCACACACACCCACTGAGGGCCAAGGCTGCTGATGTGGAGGAGGGGGAGTGTGGGAGGGTCAGAGGGAAACAGGAGAAGTGAGGTGGGGAGGGAGGGAAAACAGAGATGAACAGGAGGGAGACAGACTCATTTAGGAGGAACTCTGGAATGGGGAAAGGGAGAGTGGGTCATACCGGTGAGGACGGCCATGTAACAGGGCTATTTTATGTCATACAAAGCAAGGTATAAGATGCAAAAAAGTTGGAAAAGACAGTCCTCAAAATTTTCATGTAGGGCCACCGTTAGGCTGATGTTTGTGTAGTGAAACTATATCGGATGGCCTGAAATGTTCTGCAGACATTTCTGTTCCACTCATTTGCTGATTTTTCCTCTAGCGCCATCAATGGATTTAAAATTTCAACTTGTCCAATACTCTGATTTACTTGTGATGACCAAACACCTGCAAAATGAACTGTAAACATGATACCTGCTAAACATATGTTATTATGGTCAATGTGAGCATGTTAGCATGCTGATGTTAGCATTCAGCTCAGAGAACCACTGTGTCAGCCTCACACAGCGTAGCCGCAGAATCTTAAGTCTTGTTCATTTTAAATCGAAGGAAAAATTCACCACTTTTAAAGTGGATGTCTTCGGAGCCATGCCGGCAGTGCCCACATGTATCAGGATGCAAGTTCCTGACGCCCACATATGTTGCAGAGTATCACCTCCCTAGCCTACAGCTATTACTTTGTCGGTCCGAACCTAGTGTTATGTGACAAATACTCATCTAACATGCCTCCCAGATACCCAGAGGTGCACACCAGAAAAATAAGGTGAAATAGCCTGAAGTTCTCTCTTAACAACAACAGTATCACTGTGACATCACTGGATACAAGAAGAACAAGAGATTTGGAAGGACACTTGAGCTTTCTCTGGCAGTTTTTAATTTTTCAGCCATATGTTAATTACACCTACAACCATCATCTTCCATTTAAGAGAAAACTAAGGTATACAGTAGTCCCTGTTGTGTAATGTATTTATGAAGACATTACAAGGTGTGACACAGAGCTCGGAAGGAAAGAAATGAGGATTAGTAAAATAGATAAACGCAAATAGTCAAGTGGGATGATGTGGTACCAAGCAGCAGACGTGGGGGTGGCAGGTATTTCTCCATAACTGCCCGCTCCATCTAAAACTCTCTTCTCCTTGTTTAATTTGAGGTACAATATGCACATTTCTGCATTTAAAAATTACTAGACATATGTCATATATTTTGTTGAGCTGTGTACTTACATAATCCCAAATGTTTGTGACAATTTTCAAACTTAGAAATTAGCATCGTCATCAAACTATGTTTTTTTATTGTTTTAATGGAGAGACCCCTAGAGGCAAAATCAAACACTGTGCATTTAATGTCCCCTGATAACTAATGCGCTCTTACCTTGTTCTTTGCTTCTAGTGTGTTTTTATCATTTATTATCTATCAATCTATCTTAAGTGTATGAATGAAAAAAAGGAAAGTCCAAACAGAATAATGAGGTGACGAACGCTGCAAATCAGCACATTTCTTTCACATCACCTTGTAATCTGCACACACCCCACCCTTCCTTAACCCCTGTTAAAGAGCCCCATTCTTTTCAGGAATGCGGCCCCTCGCTGTTTGTGAGTGAAAGTGTGTGCCTGTACGCGTGCGTGTATGCCTGCACGTGTATGCCCATGCATGTGTGCCCATGGCATGTCGCTCTGCCTCTACAAAGGCATAACTGGAATAACTGGAGGTGGGAGCTTCATTTCTAGGCCTGAGATCATGGCTGGTCAGGCCCCCCCCCAGAACCACGCCGTCAGATTACTGCACTGCATTGGTGCCATTGATGGGATTTGTTGCCTAGCAGCTGCATGTCCATCTGAGACACCCCCTTATCGCACCACATATAAACACACAAATAAATACACATATGGTTGTGACTTTGTTAGTGGGTCCGCTGTAGCATGGGTGTAACTGCCTCGCCTCAGATATCCTAATGCTTGCACAAGACATTCTGCAGTTACTATATAACCTTCATACAGTCAGACAACTTTGCTGGCATCTCAAATGCAGAGTTATAAAATAACCATCTACTCCCTTTTTCCACCCTTGTACCTTTTTATTTACATTTCCCTTTTCTCCAGGACATGACCTTGTCCGAATGACGTCATGTTATTCCAGGGAACAAGATGAGGTTCCACAACTCAGAGCTTAATGATCAGAGGTTCTTTCTTTATTCTGAATGAATAAATTCAATAAACTTCTTCCTTGTCACGGCATGATTTGTACTCTTGAAAGCCGGCTGAGGTCAGATTCACACCTAAAGGTCGGGCCTCTGAATTGAACAAATTCAAGGATGCAAGGATGATTGTTTCATTGGTTCAATTTTCTAGCTGGTCACAGAGGCAAAACTCACACAGTCCATAAACTGTAAACACAATTCTTGTGGTAGAACAACACATTTTAATCCCAACTCATCACATAATGAAGACTTGTCATCATTCCTCGACATCTGATACTGAAATACAAGGTACCCTTTATTGACTGTACATTTTACAGCATGGTTACTGCTGTAAAAACGGCCTTTTAACACGTGATAAACTTTGTAAAACGCAGTTTAGGCACAAAAAAATGATTTGGTTAGGTTTAAGATATAACCATGTTTGAGGATACTGTAACTATGTTATGTACATCATGTGACGTAGCTGAAGCAAATCATAAAACAAAATGTCATGTCACTGAAGTGACTCAGCACATAAGTGTGGTGTTTGTTTAAGTCATCCATCCACTCCACCTCCTTCATGTGTGCACTTTCTCACTCTTTATACTACGTCAGCATGAGCATGAATGGGTTTACATTTGAGCGTCGTCAGGTTCTGCTAATGTTGGTGCTGATGTGGAGTGCATATCAACAGACTTTAGAGGAGCACACATATTAATGCAGGGATGTCTTACACCATCATGAGTCCAGTTTTGTCCTCTGCCGGTCCACATTTTGGCAGCAAATGCGCTATTAGGTCACCAGTCACCAAAACAGGAAGAGAAAATGTTTTTAACCAATGAAATATCACATGCAACAGTACTCCTGTACTGTGTACTGTGAAAGGTTCGAATGGTGTTCACACCAGAAAAGGCCCACTCAAGAGTTCACTTGACAGTGGTTCGAGACCACCCTTTTGGGGGCAGACTTAGAGGTTAATTGTTTGGTTTACATTAACTATGCTTTACTGACAGTTTTTGTTGTTGTGGACAAAAATCTTAACACAGGGTCCACATACTGGCTTTTTCTGGGCATTTCTGACACTATTTGAAATGAAATAGTTATTTTTATCAAGATAAATATAACTGTACTGTATCTTATTGCCAACTGTCACTCAGTGGATCTGCTGAATTTGCTGAATTTTACTCTGAAGGTATAGTGAGGATATGAAAGAATAATGAAAAGCAAAGAAATGCAAGGGAAAGGAAGTGTATTTTAGAACATGCCATATTTTCACACTTGACCCTTCAGGGGCCAAAACACTGAATGCTGGCACTGGTTTCAAGAAAAACGATATTAAAGGAGGGAACATTTTTACCCAAAACACAGCGCTGTTCCTTTAGAGATAAGGTATCTGAGTATGAACTACTGCACTTGCTAGTATAACTGGGGCCCCAGTACTCAAATTTCCTCCAAATACGCACCAAAAGCTGAAACTGAAAGTCTACTACAACTTAGGCCTCTGTGATATATACTCTAAACCAAAGATGGAGGTACCTTCCTCCTTTTTTGAGTATTTCAAATGTCATGTGGCTGTGCAGATAACATGTTATATAAGTCTACAGGCAGTGAACACAGCTACACAACTGAAATCACTCTGGCGTGTGGCGGGGAGAAACAACAAAGAGGGGACAGCATTTGCATAGTGCAAGGCTGTGACATCGCATCTATGAGAGACTGGAGAGGACACGCATGTGTGTCATGTCACAGCTTGGGACAACGTGGCCTCATCGTTTTTCTGGTTATTTAAAGAATGACTGCATTTGGACAAGCCATATTTAACTTTGTAAAACACTTAACTTCAGGGTAAAATATTATATGCATGGTACAATTAATGGCTCACATGTTGGGGATATCATGTAGAGCAACTTCTATTTCTAGACATCAAATTTTGGATTGCAAATGGCTCAATAAACCGCTAAGTAGCATCTCAATCCAAATATCACGGCAGGTCATGTTCCAACAAAGCCGTACTGTTCCCTCCAATATTAATAGGTTTATGACTCCAGCTTCACAGCAAACACAGCGAGTAGCTGGTGGCTCCATTATAGTATTATGAGAATGAACGAGTGGATTTAGTGGAAAACAAGCTAAATAACGTCAGCAAGGATTAACAACACTAGAGGTACTGGGGTTAAATTCAAAATCTGTGCTCAGATCAAACTGACTTTGAGCAGCGTACGTAATAGACCTTGTAACACATGCTAAAGAGGTAAAACTGGCAGGGTGCTGGTCAAAATCTGGCAAAAATCTAAAAGGTCTACATACTGTACTGTACTATGCTCTTAAATCTGGCTCTCAACACATGTCTGGCATAATCTACTGCACAAAAAAACCTGGGTATCTGTCCAAAATATCATTATTCAGACCGTGTAAACAAAAGTGTTCCTTAGTTAAAGCCATCTCCATTCGTCTGCCTCTCTGGTCCCTCTGAGTTCCCTCCATCCCGGCTGATCCTGAAAAATGACAATGTAATTTCTGCTCCATTTATTTCCCATGCCAGGGCCAAGCGTTCTAATTCACTCGTTGAGTCCTCACAGACTCCCCGCCCTTACCTCCCATGCTGGGCCAATATTGTGCTTAAATCTCATGCTCCGATTGTCATGGATGAACCCTGTATGTCACAATTAGATAGACGGCGTAATTATAATGGCACCCTGTGTCCATGCAGATCACCCTTTGAACTGCTGAAATGTTTACAGCGGAAGAGACCCAAATATATATTATCCCCCTCGACCCACCCCGCGCCCAGTGGAGGATAATGAGCAGCAAGCCACTCTCCACACTGTACTGAGACATGGGACATACACACATAGACACACACACAGACACACACGAACCCACAGTAGTAGTACCAGATTCCCAGGTCATTTCTGTGACCTCCGTGTATTCTCTCATGTATGAAAATAAAAGGAGAATACACAGGAAGCTTATGTTACACCCAGTCAATGTACAGTAACTCTCAATAGTATGAAATATCAGATGACAGGTCCCACGACTTCTAAAATCATATGTAATTTGATGCCAGAGTATAATCCAGTATGCTCCTCTGTGTCACGCAATACCAATGTAACACAAGAATATAGGTGGTTTAATATGAAAGCATCGGCACAGACACGCATGCACACACACACACACACACACACACACACACACACACACATATCAATGTTTTAAGACCAACCTTGATGGTTAGGAGAACTCCGATTGGCTGATTGCTGGAAGGCTGGACCAATGAGGTCAGCTTGTCTGTGGTTGGAGGACCGGTCTATATTGTCCTGCTGAGGGAGAGAGAAGCAAGAAAAAAGAAAGAAAATTTCGTCAACTCACTAAGAACTTTGTTACGGGAGCTTAACACTTCAAAATCAGCATCTCTAAAAGTCAATTTTTCAGGAGCCAAATCTGAAAGAACCCAACATTTTCAGTTCATCGGATTAGTTTTTAAATTGGTAAAAAAAAAAAAAAAAAAGTGCTATAGGATTTTATGACCCACATGACAGAGCACATAATCATTCAAATTAAGTTTTGAAGAATTTCAAAGGTACTATGTGTACTTTTTCAGAAAATGTTGTTATTAATGACACCAGTGGCTGTTCATGAACTGCAGTCAGCAGCCTGTTGCTTGTGCTCCATAGGCACAACATCCTGGGCATCAGCCAAAACAGTGACATGACATACACAACTGATGTTAGCAGACTCCGTTTCTAATATTGCATTCACATGCTCCTCATATAGTTGGGAAGCTGTTCTTCTAACTTCAGTGTGTTCATGATCTTTTTAGCCGTAATGTCAAAATGAAAATGGTAGGGTGGTTGTTGTACTTGTTGAACAGTTTGAATTACAAATGATTTTGTCCCAGACTAACCCCGCACCACAACTACTAAAATATTGCTTTCCCAATTATTCCAATTATTCTGACACCACATGAATGCAATGAATGTTAGCTAGTGTTGCATGCTGTTGAAACCGTAGGGGAGCTGAGGAGAGGCAAGGCACTCGGGAGCATACATAAACATATCTTTTGAAATCCTTTGTATAGAGGAAAGTCCACAGGTTGTTATAGGCAACTGAGATGAGACACATATATGTTGTTTCACAAAGAACCTTTAAAGTTATAATGAAGAATTAAAATGAATTGAGATGACATAAGAGACTAAACAGCATCAGACTGTGGGTTTACCTCTAGCAGATGCACCAGTTTTTTAGAGATCATTTCGGGATCATTTCAAATACAGACCAGAAAATAACAAAAGTACAGTAAGTGCTGGCAGTATGAAGTTCATTACATGATATATCATTTTAAATTTATTTGATTCTTTTTACATTTTCCCGTTTAGAGCTAAAGCCAGAACTACATTTCATAGGTTTATTAAAATAAAAAATGGATGAGGGGGGACAAAACCTAAAGTAGCAATAGCCAGCAGTTCAGAAAAGTTAGCAGAAATATGATAAAATTCCACATAAAAGCACAACAAATGCAAAAGTTGAACTGAGATAACTTCTACTCTTTGTTCGCTGACATATCCCACAAAGAGTGTGGGAACATGGCCAGGTGTATATGAGAGCACATAAGGACAGCAGTTTAAGATACCATTTAACCACAATGTCCTGGTTTAAACTTTTTCTCAGTCACATTGGCAGTCACTGCAAAGCTATTCAGTAAGAAAAAAAACAGTATGTTTATATGCCTATAAATATATTTTATTTTGATTTGTTTGTAGCACTTACAACAACTACAGAGTACAACTGTGGGTTGTGTGAGAATGTGTGTGTGTGTGTGTGTGTGTTGTGTGTGTGTGTGTATGTGTGTGTGTGTGTGTGTGTGTGTGTGTTGTGTGTGTGTGTGTGTGTGTGTGTGTGTGTGTGTGTGTGTGTGTGTGTGTGTGTGTGTGTGTGTGAGTGTGTTGTGTGTCCCGTGCCGGAGCAGGAGTACAGCAGGAGCAGGAACAGAACGTACTGGGGTGTACTACTGACTGTGCGTCTGTAACACAGCAGACCTCCTCTGACGCTGTAATAAAAGCTGTTGCGGTTGCTTGTTCTGCCTCATTTGGAGCAGTGACAAATGCAGGCGGAGCTGGATTCTTTTACAGAGGCTTTTCCTATAACAGAGGTTATTCTGCCTAATTTTATATGATGGATCCCTTTTTTTTTTGTTGCCTCATGTCAGTTTAAGTTATTTTTGTTGCCTCCAGAGCCAAAGAGTGACAATGATTAAATGATGATGGTCCTGGTATCTATTGTGTCATTCTTTGACACAAGTCAGATATATTTTCCAAATAGTATCTTATTTAACGAAGCAGGTTGCAAAAGGCTGTAAATGTTGGTACACTACACGTAGGGTTGTTCAGATAGTATCGGAAAATGCCTAAAATGTAGGTATTGGTATCAGCAGGTACTCAAGTCTATCCCCCGATAAACCGTAATTTATTAAGCCCGAATCAGGACCCAGCTTCTTCCCAGCAGCATACTGTAAAAATACTGTACATGAACAAACACATAAATGTCCTTGCATTTTCTTATAACTACACAATAGTGTGTTATAAACTATTTATAAATGCAAATTGATAGGGGGTTGAAGTAAAGCTTTACCAAAAAGAATTATTTCAAGAGAATAACAAAAAAAAAAAAAACTGCTTCTGATTGGCTGGCAGATGTTGTACTGTAACATATAATAACTGTAAAGTAGTATATTTGGTGCTGAGGACTTCATTTCAGGGCTCAACCATAAGGATTGCCTGCTTGCCCAAGGCAGGTAAAATGTCAAGTTGAGCACGTAGAACTAGCAGCTTGGACTTTGGAAAACTGGGATGGACATTTTCACTATTTTCTGACATTTTAAAGATGTTGCATCCCTAGAATAAACATGACAATTAACTTTAGTTTTTGTTGTTATTTGATAACTGCTAATAAGTAAACCAATTTGTACAGAGGCGAGTAAAACTTTACTTTTGAAGAGTAGATTTCTTTTCTTTCTTTCTTTGCAATCTGATATTATGTAGTTCAGTAGCCCTGAAACGGGACCTGCTACTTCCCAACAGCATCCTGTATACCAAATGTTTTTAATCTGAGCAATAGCAATTACATCACATCATACATGGTTAGGAGTATACAGCTGTTTTATTTTTATATACGTATATATATATATGATGTTCTACTGTCGCATAAAGTTTATCTCTATCTATATCTTATATCTATCACCGCTTAGATTAGTTTTCCCTTGACGCAGTATTACGCAGAAATGTAATGTGATATGCACTTATGCACAACCATTTTTATCCCCAATTAATAAAACCAAAAGTACTGTAAATATAATATTTATAACACTGTAAATATATAAACAATATAAATATAATACAGATACTTTCTGATTAACATTTTTGGATGCATTTTATGACTGCTTAATGGCATTCCTGAAGAGAGCTATTTTAATGCAAAGTTCAAATTTGTGTACAGAAATATATAATATTTTTCATATCAAATAACATGCTTTTTAAAGGTTTTTACCTTATATTTAAGGTAACCTTAGAGAGAAGACTTAATGAGCAGTTTGAAGACAATAGACTCACTGTGAGAGTAAAGCTTGAAGTAGAACTCCACTCTGATGACTCCATTCTTCAAAATAAAGGCTCAGCTGAATATTTTGGAAATATCTTATCCATGATTTGCCTGCACAACCTTTAGCTTTTATACTTTAGGAAAGAGAGAAGTGTTCCTCTCTTGGCGTCATACTGGTGCAAACGTTCAGACTGAACTAGATATAACTGGAGGTTCCCCGTCAGTGTATGGTTCCATCCACCACCACCACCACCCCCTCCCAACCCCTCTTCTATACCAACTAACCCAACCGCATCCAATCATTACATTGCATTGTTCCGTCTTTGTATTGTCTCTTGAGTTCCAGCCGTCTTGGTTGGATCGGAAAAGAGATTTCAGAGCTTAATGGGACTAACCTTCTTTTGAAATTAAAAAAATAGTCAAATAAGCGCCGCATCACCCCATTTGTTCCCGTGACATAGCAAACGCCATCATCAACACAACACACACCGTCTGGAGGTCCAGCTACCAGACTGTGACTGATCCCTACCCAGTCACCCAAACAGCACTGGGACGCCAGTTTGGTTGGTGGGATGGTACAGCGCCACAACGTTAGTGTGTGTGTGTGGTGTGTGTGTGTGTGTGTGTGTGTGTGTGTATTCAGGACAGGATGGTCATGGTTCAGCTCCACTGAGCAAAAATGCGGGGACTCTTTCACACCATATACTGGTCTTGAATGCTGTTTTGCATGGCTGTCTGGGAGTAAATGAGTTAACACTCAAACACACACACACACACACAACACACACACACAACTGAAGGACATTTAAAGCACACCTTGATCTCTTTTGTGTATCTTACCAACAAAAATACCAAAATCCAGACAGCCTTTGATGCCTCTATACACAGAATGTTAATTTGGGCATTTAATCCTATAGATACTGGGCATTTTGCATAATTCTCAGCCACTCCATTGCCTAACTCTCCATTTGGATATAAGTTTATTGAAGCCTATAAAGTTGAGACTACAAAGAAAAGAGAACATATGAAATAAAAGCAGACATTTCTTCTTTTTTGTCTGCTGAGGAAAAAACACAGATGTCCTCTTTATTTTATTCTTGTTCTTGCATTTCCTCATCCTGCTTCTCAGTCTCTCACACATATAAAAGCATACAAAACACACACACACAAACACCACACACACACACACACACACGTGTTGCTTAAGTTCTTAAAGAGGGGTCAAAACAGGACTGAAGGTAGGCCAAGTTTTGACAAGGAGCATATAAAGGCCCTTTTATATTGATGAAGTTGAAAGGTACTCCAAATAAGAGTCATGGGGTTGAGGGTTCAGCTCTTTAAAAGGGGTCAGCAGAGGGCCAGAGACAAGGTTAAGACGCTGAAAGCAGGACAGACACAAAGGTCTAGAGATTGGGCCTCTCGACAAAAGGGAAAAGACTGAGATGCATGTCAAAGCTATGCCTTTAGAAGAGGTCAGACTGAGGTTAAATGTTATGACCAAGGACTGAATATGATCAATACGAGAGGTTTTTGGCTAAGAAGGAACAGCTGAGAATGAATTCGATCCATAAGAAAAATTCAACTTTAATGGTATAAAATTGCATCTTAGGTTTCGGCCAGATTTACCAAGAACTAAATATTCCCAGAAGGCTTTAAAGATGTGGAAATCTCACTCAAGGGTCCAAGGCTTGTTTCTGGCAGAGCGTTCTTGATGAAAGCAATAGCATTAACTGAGACAACCCTGTTACAACATACATGCACACTAGACAGCAAGTGGAAATCCCGTCTTACATAATTAAGCAGAATGAGATCAGCGGGTCACAGGTCTGCTCTAGTGCTTCATTTATCTGTTTGTTTATACAGTAGAAACTCAGCTGTAGCTGCTGTCACAGCACAGCTGAGCCACTTACAGGCTGGCCTATGATGTATGTTTACATAATATTGCTGATTTATTCAACTTACTGTATTAAAGCATTACCCCATTACCCTGGCTACTGTTGCCTTTATTATGCTATTTATCCAGACCGGTCTATGGCAAAAGATAAAACCATGATCAGTACATCCCTTGTTTGGACAACTGTTTGGAATATAATTCCTAACCTGTTTATCCTGCCTGCCTTGCAGCAAGACATTCAGAATGCATGTTATAAGCTCCAGGCCATGACCCTGAACTGGAAAAAAAAACTGGGTACATTCAATGAAGGAACACTTAAATGTTGTACATTTGATTAAACTCCAATGTACTGAAAGCGATGACTCAAAGCTGCAGCATTAACTCAGTCACCACAGCCTCAATTCCCACACTGACATGTGATTTCTGTGAAATGTTGCTCATACAACTGCAATAAAACACTCACATTGCAAAAGCTCAAGTAAAACAAATGCAATCTTTTGATATCTAGAAATACTGGTGGTTATGGGAAACACCACAAAATCTTGTTAATGTTTAGCCCCAGATAAAACAATCCCGCTATCTCGGGCTCTCTCTCACAGCAGAAATTATGCTCCACTGCTGGACTCTGCTTGTTTATCCAGCGATCCAACACAGATTTGAGAAGGCTTAATACACTGGAAGGCATACAGACCTTTTATACATGACAATATTATTTTTTGGTATGCAGAGATTCCTTAACATCTGTGCTTACACAGCATGTTAGTCTCTCCTCTACTCCAGTTTTACTATATAAGAGGGCTAAGACTAGTTTTACATTCATAGAACCTTATGAAATGTATTATCAGCACTATAGTTTCTACATTACAGGTTTTTAATCAGCCATCATCCTGCCACTAACAATCCTTCTTTAAACCACAGATCTGCCTCGCTTTGCACATACCATCATTTATTTGCCAGTCACAATCATACAACAGAAACGAGATTAAAGTGGCGATATAATCCCTCAAGTTCAGTATGAATGTTATCTTCGCTTGAATCTGTTTTGAGTTGCTGCTGCAGTTTTTATCAGGGAAAATCTTCCATAACCCTGGAATTTCACACTGAATGGGTTTTCTCATTCAGCAAGTCAAGGTACATCTGTTATAGCTGAATGCTTTGCAAACAGCAGAGTGAGTGTGTGTCTGTGCATGTGTACCGCTGTGTGTATACATTAAGGTCTGTATACTGTAGCTCCAGTTAGCTCCAATACAAACCGGTGGAAAAGAAGGAGGTAAAGCTGCATCAATTAACTGATTAGTTACCAACTATTAAATTAATCGCCAACTATTTTGACATTTGATTAATTGGTTTGAGTAATTTTTGAGAAAAAAAGTCAAAATTTTCTGATTCCAGCTTCTTAAATGCTAATATGTTTTGGTTTCTTTACTTTCTTTTTAGTAACTGAATATCTTTGGGTTGCGGACAAAACAAAACATTAGAGGATATCATCTTGGGCTTTGGGGAACACTGATCAACACTTTTCAGCATTTTTTTCATTTTTATAGACCGAACAACTAATCTATAAATCAAGAAAATAATCAATAGATTAATGAACCATGAAAATAATCATTATTTACAGTCCTTGATGGAAGTAGAGCAGGATGCCGAACTTCAATACTGTCAAGTACCAAAAAATGCCTTGTCATTCGATACTTGAAGTAAATCTCCAAGTTGTGGTTTATTTTTTATGTTGTAAAACTGCATTGAGTAGAAAAATGCTGAGGTGCTGAAACATAAAACTAAAAACTTGAAACTGACAACTTCAGTTTAACCACATTGTGGTAAGCAGAATTATAATTTTTTGTTATGAGACTGCTTTGAGTTTGTAAAAAGGAGGTGATTTGTACTGTAATGTGTAATTCGCATTTTGTTAAAACTGATCTCATAGAATTGGGAATTGAAAAAAATATCATTCAGGAACTGGCATCGAGGTGAAAGTATCACTGCCGTTATTGAAAATGTTTGAATCGCACCCAGCTCTACGTGAAAGGAGTAACTGATTACTCATACAATCCCCAGTTGATTTCCACTAAAATCACAGGAAAAAATGTTGAAGGCTTAGTGTGTTTGAGGGTAGAGAAGATTAGCCTACACATGTTTTACACTGCTCTATTTTTAGACAACTACATATGATGATTAACTGTGCCAAAATGGGTGTCACCTTTGGCTTCAGTCAAAGCCTGTTCCCTGTAGTTTTATTTTTGTTGGGTTACTTCCTTAAACTGTTCTGTTATTAAATGTATGCCTCATTAAAAAATAATGCTCTTTTAACAACATATGTGGATTCATCTTTGCAGCTGAGGCAATGAGGCAGAAACACATAGAAAATATACACACTAGTGACCCCGACTTCACTCTAACACAAATACACACATACATATACACACAGTGCCTCGTGTGTATCTTTGGTTTCTGTCTCTCTAAGCTGTGGAGATCTGGGAGACTCAAGCAGGCTGAACTCTCTGTCCTCTAGCAGCTCTGAGGTCAAAGGTCAAAGATAAAGCCACGGCCCAGTTGACAAGCAGACAACAGACCAGCTTCTGATCAGGCTAATAGCGCTACTGCCCTGCGCTACAAATGTCTGAAAGCCCTTTGCTTTTCAGAGGCTGGTGTGAACACGTCTATTAAATCTTTAACTCGATATTCAGGAGTCAGGTCCACCTCTGCTCACTCAACAACAAACCAACACACAAGTTGACTGTTTAGGGGCATTTGTTTGTACTCAGAGCTTAAAGTTACAAGTCAGGTTTGTCCCTCTATAATCCATATACACTTAATGCTCTGTGCTGCATGCAAAAAAAAAGTCTTACTTATACACTAAACTTCAACCTAAATAAATCAGATCAGATTACATGACTCTGCACCTCAACTTCAGCTACTGAGATTGAAGCGCACACTTGGGCAGTATTAAGAGTGATGACATATTTCTGGCTCTGGGCCAAAGATTAGGAATTTAGATGACTATCTTCTAAATCAACACAAAGTTCCTGTAACCAGGATACACATTTCAGCACAACTCCTTGTTCGCAAGCCTTGACAAAAGCTCCATGGTTAAACATGGGATGTTTCTTAGAATATTGCAAAACTAAACAAAAATAGGATTAGCAGAAGAGTCTGACCTTTCAAGGAACAGTTCAATTCAATTGCTTGGTTTTGTTTGGCTGTGCAGTGATTTACTCAATACGTGTGTAGAGCTGCAACAATCCATTCTTCACCTGGGGGTCGGAACCCCCACAGGGGTCACAACATAATTTCTGGGGGTCAGCAATATTTAAAAAATAAACATATTTTGGTAGGCAGCATGTAAAGAGAGCCAGGAGGCAGCTTTTTATGCTACACTGCCTGTACCAGTGATATAAAATGAGTTTGGTATGAGTTAAACAGTCATTTCTAAACAATCTCTTGCAGAAATAGGGGGCAGCGGGGTCATGAACACCAACCTGATTTTGCGACTCAAAGGGTTAAGAAGCACTGGATTAGTCAAACAAAAGAAAATTAATTGTCAATTTGATTATCGATTCATCATAATTTTTCAAGCAAAAGATTTGCTGCTTTTCTGTGTCATTAAAAAATTAACACTTAAGTATATGATATATGTATAATATAAATAGATAAATAAACATATATACATATATATAGGTAAGCTACTACAGTCAATAGCGCCACACCCAGGAATGAAATCTGTTGGCAATATGAATATGAAATATGAATATGACATTTTTTTTGTTTTTAGGAACACAGTTCTTTTATATTTATGTGGTAATTTTTTCCCATCAGACAAATCTTTCATTCAGATTGGATGGGTTAGCTGCTGACAAGTTGGAGTCATGGGAACATGAAACATGATTTCCAGAGGCTGCGCAGAGGAACACACTAAATGCACTCAATATAAAGAGGTCCTCATCGCTGTGTTTTTTTGTGTGAGTGAATGAGCCGACTGAGAATCAGACTGAAAAGAGCAGCCATTGCCTGGGGTGTGTCAGCCAAAAGATGATGCTTTTATAGCTCTGTTGGACCAACACTCTTAAACAGTCTGTTCCCCTGCAGCTCTTTGTGACCATATCACTGCCTTTCACTGGCTTTGACTCCCAAATAGGACAACTATAACCGTATACCATTCTTGTATTTCCCTCTCCAGTATTAACAAACTGGCTAATAAAGTATACTGTTAGGAGCATGTAAAGACTGATCAAGAAAGGGTTAAGAAAGGACTGTTGGCAAGGACTTGAATCCACACCCTCATTATTTCTTACACTTCTTAGGAGCAAATCTACAGAGTCTCAAGTACTTCTTGGAGGGTTTATTAGTTTCCCCATGTTATATGCATGAATAATCAGGTGCCGAGTTTGTACAGGGATAGAGTTCAAATTTCACAATCTGATCCTGCAAATAAATTCCCATAGGTTTCACTTCTGAATGTTCATGTCCTGTGGATAAACAAGCCCATTGTTGGAAGAAGTCATTTTTAGGGAACACTGGCACATTTCTACTTCAGAAATGTCAGTATATTTTTTTTTAAATAAAATTACTTTGGGTTTAAAATCTGAAACAGCCAGTGAGAACACCTCACACTGACATCACAGTCTGGTTTTGCCTTCAGTCTCGGCTGTTTCATTTCTAGTCTTAAATAGCAACATTTTATCTCTACAAACACTAGTTGAGCTGTTAAAGCTGTATATAAATTCCGCTTGAAAACAGATTTGGACTTTATTGAAGACAAACCTAGAAATGAAAATTGTCATTTACCTGATAATTTGGATGATGCAGGAAATAATCCGGACATCCGGCCACAGCCATGTTTGGTGTTTCTCGGCTCTTTCGCACAATACGCTCGGTTGGATCAGTTTCGATACGAGTCGGACAGAGCGGAACCTGCGGAGGAAGAAGAGCAGACAAATGGAGGTTAGTGGAAAACTACAACAGAATGAGGGGGAGGGTGAGAAGTTAGGATGAAGGAAGGAGAGGAGGATGACAGAAGGAAAGGAAGATGAGGTCTAGGTTCTGAGGAGACAGATATAGCACAGAGCACTTCTTAACCCACATAGAACCACAGTAAACAACATCAACAAGCAACAGGGGAGAAACAGCGGTTGGTTATAAATTGTGAAAGATAAGCACTATACTGCTTTGCAACATGAGTAAAAAAGTTTAAAGGGACAGTTTGGATTATTTGAAGTGGGACTGTCAGAGCAATAGTCATTGTACTCCCTGCATTGCTGGTTGGCACGCCCCCCAGTTTGGAGAAGCAGTACCAGAATGGAAGAATGGAAGCTAAGCAATGTACTGCTGTGGACAGGGTCAACAACAAAAGGTATTTTAGCCATTTAAAAAAGGTCCACCTAAAAAAAAAAAAGAGAAAAAAAAACAAAAAACAATATCAATTCAAGTGTATGCTATATTTAGAATATTTTCACCACTTTACTTGGCAATCAGACAGCCTTTTACAATGCGAAACTGACAGCCAGATCAACCAAACTCCATAGGCAAAATTAAGGAATTTTGCCTCGCAGAACACTGGAGTTGCTGGTCTTCCACTGCCTTGATTAGTTAGTTTGTTCGTGTTATTGTGTGACTTCCGTGTTTTAAAAGGATAGTTCGGCGACACCACAGGCACACAATAACCCAAACAAACTAACTGAGAGACAGCTGTAGCCGAGCAGCTCCTGTGTTCTTTAAGGTAAAATTATTGATTTTGTCTATGGAGTTTGGTTGGTTTGGAGAGAGCAATATTTGGCTTATATAATTGCAGTTTCCCATCAGAAAAGACTATCTGATGGCAAGGTAAAGTGGTGAAAATATCATAAATAGTTTCTAAATACACTTAAAATTATGCTGATTTTTTTAGATGGATGATACATTTTGTTGCTGACCCTGTCCATTGCTTAGCTTCTGTGCTTGTGCCCCTTTAACGTCTTGGTCACTCGATTTGCACCAGTCAAGTCCAGCTTTCCAGTGAAGCAAACATGGTTCAACAGAAACAATTCAAATTACGTTTCCACATTTGATTTCCGCTATCAGGTGAAGATAGTTAATAGGTCTTTAAACAACATTTGAACAGAGCACTGCTGTGATGTAATGGTTTATTATTTAGTGCAGAAACTGAAGCTTTCGTTGGGATGAAAAAGAGCTGATTTAATTTTGCGATAACACTGAAGTACATTTAGATTTACATTACAGTAAATAAAGGTGTTCTAAAATCATGCACCATACGCACTATAGTCTTTATCATAGGGCCCTAAGACTCTAAAAGTGAGAGGCTTTTCACATCTAAATCATTTCACCATTTTGTCCTCAACCAAACTGACAGTCTCACCATATTTTGATTTCACATTAATAAATTACAATCTGCTGAGGCGTGGTCTTTGTAAATGAACATAACTGCAATACAAGTTACACCTCAGGGGACTTTAAAGGTGTCCTTCTGCTCTATGAAGCCTCCCTCCCGGCCATCCTTGGGTCAAAATAACCACAAATTCAACAACATGGACTTTAGTCTATTTGAACTTCTTAAAGTGGGTATCCTATTAACCTCTTGGCACTGCTGCCACTGAACAAACACCTGTAAACACTGACCCAAAAATACCCTGCAGGCACCTCTCCAGGTCTTAAGTTAGACCCCGGGGTATATTTGGAGCCAAACAGCTCGGGCTCGTAACTATGACGGTCTTTTATGCAGCAGTTCATGACCCCCTGTTGGTATTTTAAAAATATGAGCTGCCATTTTATAGCCGGCTAATATTATCTCATGTTTGCATTAGCGGTTGTGAGCGGGCTGCCCTTGCGGCCATACAGTGTGTACGTGTGTGTGTGCATCTCTGCCTGTACATGTGTTTCTGCATTGGTACGTGTACTGTATGTTTACATATGCTGAGCATGTGTGGCTGTGCGTGGGTGTGTAAAGGCTCTATTTTTAGGAGTTTTCAGGGTCTTTGAGAAGGTCTGCTTGTGTTTATAGGGTTGTGTGTCTCGCTGCCTCTGATTGACTATGTCAGTGTACAGTGACTACGTTTACATGTACAAAATATTCCTGTTTTCGCTCTATTCCAAATAAGACAATATTCCTACTTAGCTGTTTACTTTGCTAATGAAAATGAATATTCCACTGATGTTCCCATTTTTTTGTTAAAAAAATAGGTGTGTTTCTCCATCGAACCAGAAATGTGGGCTTTTCTTTTGTGCATGCATCTGCACTCCATCCCTGCAAAATGTTGGATTGTTGGTTTGTTTACAGCACAGAGCTGACTGTCTACTTATGCTACTGTATGTGCTAGACTTGCCTATGTTGAAAAGAGAACCCAGATTTGGCGATGGTTAAAAGATGTTGATGTTATTTTCTTTATTGATTAATCTGTCAATCATTTTCTCCATTAATCAGTAAGTTGTTTGATCCATAACATGTCAGAAAAAAACTTTCCCAAAGCCCAAGGTGAAGTCCTCAAATGTCTTTTTTTTCTCCACAACACAAAAATATTCAGTTTACTGTCACAGAAGACTAAAGAAACAAGAAAATATTCACATTTGAAAAGCTAAAATCAGAGAATTCCTAAAAATGACTCAAAACAATTAATTGATTATCAAAATAGTTGGTATTTAATTTAATAGACAGTTAATTGATTATTGGTTGCAGCTCTAACTATAAGTAGCTTTAGCTGCATGTACCATCTTCAAAACTTGTTTTTCTTACTAAGCTTGCTCAACTGTTATTGGAGCACAGAACAAAAAGTAGTGGGACTTAGGAAGGGTTAAGTGAGATGCATATACTGAACGCGCTGTATACATTTTTGGAGAATGCTCCTAAATCTGTGTATCTTACATGCCTTAAGTGGAAAGTGCTGCATTAAGAGTACGGCATGTTTCAAATATACTGTTTACATGAAATTCAGAATATTGTCATGTTCTGAATAACAATTAGTGTGCATGTAAAAGCAGTCAGTGCTACCAGTAGAGTCGACTATCACACTGCAAACTGGACTTTAACTTAAATTACCAAACTTTCTGATAAAGGTGATGTAAACAAAATCATAAACAGCCACACTCAAAGGAAAGGGGAAGAGCCACCCGTCATACTGAGGGGTCATCATTGGGACAGTGGCGCACATTTTCAGACATTCTTTCCAGAGAGGCATTCATGGTGTTGCACTTGGCTGTTCACATGAAAATAATTGCTCTTCTGATGACCCCTTCTTCTGACCCCTTATAACTGTAAAATAGAAAATTAGTAGAGATCAAACAGAAACCTCTATCTAAGTCTGACAAGTTCGAAATGCTTGAGGCCTGATTGTTGTGTCAGCTGATGAGATAAATAAAACTGTCACTCAGAGCACTCCCTTTCCAATATTTTAAAAGAACTAAAATTGAAACAAGGTTTTTTTTTATGTACCACCAAAATTGAGCTCACAAATAATGACCAAACCATGAATGCATTCTAAACAAAGAGCTTGGCACCTTGATCACTGGGACCGCTGAAAGGGCCCGCTTGTAATGAGTGTGTGTATCTGTGTGTGTTGTGTGTGTTACTGTGTCAGACCATGTGTGTGGCCCGGCCGGCTGGCATGCAAGGCCACCTCGTCATTTACACATTATTTACAGACACACAGTTTACAACAAAAACAAAACAAATTAACATCAGCCTAAACTCTCCGAGCAGCCCCTCATTAGGCACCGCACACTCGCTGACTAGCTGCGGCTGAACTGTATGTTTATTATATTTCAGGAGTCAGGAGGTTGCGCAAGAGGGACAGAGGAAGACCTCAACTAACAACTTAAGAAGCTGCAACCCCATTTCCAAAAAAGGTGGTATGTTGTGTAAAATATAAATAAGAACAGAACGATTTTCGACTTGTATTCAATTAAATACAGTACAAAGACAAAATATTTCATGTTAAAACTGATTAAATTCAATGTTTTTTTTAAATATACACTCAATCTGAATTTGATGTCTGCAACACACTCCAAAAAACTTGCAACAGGGGCATGTTTAGCACTGTGATACATCACCTTTTCTTTAAACAACACTTGGCAAACATTTGGGAACAGGGGAAACTTGCTGAAGCTTTGAAAGTGAAATTCTTTCCCATTCTTGCTTATATACAACTTCAGGTGCACAGTAGTCTGGGGTCTGTGTTGTCGGATTTTGCACCACACATTTTCAGTGGGAGACATTGTTGGTTTTCAGCCCTGCCCCTTATCAAAGATTTCTCTTCTCAGATTCAGATCCTCTGAATCTTTTAATGATATTATGGATAGTGAAAGCCATAAATTTCTAGCAGTTTTGTATTAAGAAAAACTGTTCTGTTGGACTATTTGCCTAAGCAGGTTTCTACAAGGCGTTGTGAACCACTGAGCCTTTCGGAAATGCCCCTTTAATGCCAAATTATGACACTGTCACCTGTTACCAGTTAACCTATTTACCTGTTGAATGTTCCAAACAGGTGTTTTTTTTGAGCATTCCACAACTTTCCCAGTCTTTTGTAGCCCCCTCCCAACTTTATGGAAATGCGTTGCCGGCAACAAATTCAGAGTGAGTGTATATTTACAAAAAAAACAACATGCTTGTGCCTCATTTAAGATTATAATCTTATCAAAACTGCTACTTTCATTTCATGAGGATTAAATAAATTAAATGTAGGGCATTTCAGCATCACCCGTGTAAATTCTGCTTCCTCTGTGCGTGATTAAACATGGGAAAAAAGCTCAGGCGTTCCATGTAGTATTAAAATACCTTGCAACCCAAGTTTCAAAGCGCTCACATGTGCCACAGTGACTCTCAGTGACTGATATATTGACCAAACACACACGCACCTATGCTTAATTGCTCCCTGACACAATCAAAGCCATTCCAGCGCAGGGATTAGACCCTCTCAGAGTCCTTTGATTTGATTCCTTCCACTTCAACAGTGTACTGAAAGCTAACCATCTCTGACCTTGACAGTGCAATTATCCGGACGGTGTCGCCGCATGAAAGGCGGACTTTGGGGGTACAGCGGCTGTACCCAGCGGTGAGGTGACAGCATCTGGATTAATTAAAGAGATTTTTGCTCAGACTTGCATGAGGGAGAATGTTAGCTGGTGGACTTCAAACGCGAGACCCTTAATAATACCTATCATGAATCATAAATCCTTTGCAGCACCAGCACCGTCCTGGGTGAGACTTCACAGCAAATACACGACACCCTACTGAAGGTGTTGTGCTCTGAGGTTTAACCGACATTCATCTGATTTTGTGGGAAATAATTGGTGTGCCACTGATATTAATTTAAAGAGACAGTTCACCCCAAAATCAAAGATACATAATTTTCTAGCCTGTAGTGCTATTTATCCATCTAGATTGTTTGGACGTGAGTTGCTGAGTTTTTGAGGTTTTGGATGTATCGATGTTGGCCTTCTCTTCAGTATAATGAAACTAGGTAGCACTCGACTTGTGATGCTAAAAGTGTGAAAAAAAAAATGAAAAGCTCAACAGCAATTCACTCTATTGACTCCATGGCCATATTTCAAGCTAAAACAACATTTTTGATGACCTATTAACTATTCTACAAAAGCTAACATTAGTATTAACCACCTCCAAGCTAACTAAACTGATACAATAGGAAAGGTGTGAATTAATTCTTCCATTGATATTTCAGATTTAATTTGAGCTTTTCCTATCAGATCGTGTAGCACTATCAAATGGTAACGTTAGCTAGGAAGTGGTTGAATGCTACCGTTGTCTAACTGAGTTATCAAATATGTTATTTCAGCTTAAAATACTGCCTGATGTCTCTCCTGATTTTCACCATACACTTTCTTTTCAGTTGCTGATTAATCTGGAGTTGGTGAAATGATATCATCCATGACACTTTGGCAATATTGTTCATATGACATTAATGCCAATAAGGCATGCTGCATTGAAATTCCCACCAGTCAGAGGAAAATGGCCACCATGTGAATATGTCTCTTTCCAGAAATCGTGACCCAACTACTCAAGGTACTCCACAGACCTTGTTGAGAGCAGTTTCTTATAGGAAATATTTTCTTTCTAATGAACTAAACCCATATCACATAGCACATGCACGCTTTCTTCTGAGCAGTGATATGGTTGGCAGGTGGAGTTTGGTTGAAAGAAAGTAGTTCCTGCGTGAAACTGCTCACAACAAGGTCTGTGCATTATCTTGAGTAAGTGGGTCATGATTTCTGGAAAGAGACACTGCCGTTGAGTTTTTCCAATCGACATTACACTTGTAAGCTATAAACACTAAGACAATTACCGAGTTAGAGCTCTCCTTTGCTCAAAAGTCAGTTTCATTTAGCTGTAATAGCATGAGTGCATTTATAAACTTATAAGAGGCAGGTACCACTTTACTGCAAGACTACCCTTATAAATGATTTAGAAATGTTTATAATCAGGTTATTATAGTTTGTAAACTCTTATAAACAATTATAAACAAGTCGATGTAGGCTAACTGGCAAGATCCTGGTACAGCTTACCACAAATTAATCTTACTACTGAGTCATAACATCTTTAACTGCCAAAGGGGAGCCATATTGTAAAGTGTGAAGCACATCACCATTTACTGATTACTAAAACTGGGTGATCGGTACACTAAGTACAGGAAAGTTGCCAACTGCGCCACACCTGGAAATCTGTCCAGTTGTGGAACAGTTGGCAGTCTTGCTTGAAGATATCAACACTGCGATATGTGATCGGATGTGTTTATTTGATACACCAAAGGAAACTTCTTGACTTAAAATATGCTGATGGTGGTTAATTGCTAGTAAATTATTCAAAAAATATCTGATGAAGCTGACACATATAAATGCTGCTGATGGAGAAGACAAGACAATCTAAATAAGCAATGATATCTGAGGCTTAACACTACAGATAAATGTGGGCTCATTATTTGGCAAGCAAAAGGTTAATGTTGCCCTTTTTATCTAATGTGTTGTAGCAGCTTATTAATGATTTATGAAGTATTTACAACCTATTTAATATAACCTGATAAACCATTCATAAATAATTTATGAGGGTAGTCCTATCATAAAGTGGTATCAAGACACATTATGGGAAACAAAAGTCCCATTTTGGCAAAACTGTACTACTGTTGCTGGGAAAATGACACACTTTGACCTCTCAGTGTTGATTACTGTACTGGATGTCACAACATATAAATGATGAATCATGATCCAAGTGAAAGTAAACTTTAAATTTTGAGATGACTAACAGCCTTTGGGCTCTCTGTGTTTCCCCTGAGCCCTGTAACTACAACCACGTTCAGCACGATGTTGTAAAGTGTAGCTGCTCTTGAACACGTAGCAGTGAACCTGCATGCTTAGTCAGTCTAGGGGTTAATGTGCTGATATGTGCTTACATCTCAAGGGTCCAGCTTTAACATCCCAGGGTGATAAGCCCTGCAGAGAAGCCAAAGGCGAGGCCTGGGATCACCAGAAACCTGTGCTATTTAAAGTAAAGCCTAATTGAAACAGTAGAAACATTTCCCTGAACAGTTCTCTCTTTTACATGGTGACTGGATCAGTGGCTGACCAGCTCACCAGACCAAAGATGGATGTTAAGAGGACTTTAGAGGCTGCAGGACTGAGCCTCTGTTTGCAACCAATACCATCAGGGGAGCTATAGCACACAATGCACATGTGCCAAAGGGGGATACGGGATTGCCAAAGCAAACACAAACTTTCAGACAAACTTTTGCAAGGATATGATAAATATACATTTAGAGTCATGCATATTAACTCTCATTATGGTTTTAAATAGAGTCATTACTTATTTAGGCCACAACTTCCTCCCATATTAAATAACAGGTTATTAAGTTTTTCCCTTCCTTAAGCCTTTCCAAGGAGTCCAATAAAAATACCTAGAGTGGAAAATGGAAATATTAAACTTTTAACCTCACACACTGTATGTAGGCCAAACCTGAAATAAATAAGTGTCTTGTGAGCTGCACTGCCAAACATACCTTGTAAACTAAGGAGTCAGTTTGATTTTTTTTTAAACCTATCTGCCTGCCTGTTGGTCTGGTTTGTCTGTCTTAACTGTCAACCTGTCTGTATTTCTGCCTTACTGTCTGCCTTTCTGCTTGGCTTTTTGTCAGTCTGTCTGTTTGCCTGTCTGTCTCTCCCTTCACCTGTCTGCTGTCTCTACTTGTCTGTCTGTGTATCCACCTGCCTGCCAGCCTGTGAGGCGTTCACTGCTCTCTATATATATTGCCTTCCTTTCCTAATTGGGAAAACATTCTAAATAGTGGGGGTTATTTATAGTGGGGCGTCCAGAAACACACGGTGGCGTAAACTCGTGCAGTGTACGAGTCAGCCTACTTTTAAGTCAGATGCTAGAAGAGCTCTGTTACAGCTCACGAAAGCACATCCATTTAAATGGCTGTAAAGAAGATCTCTGAAACTAAAACTTTATTCAACATTCAATGGTACTGAACAAAACCAAATACACAAATTTGTGAACTTTACATGTTCATGTTTTAGCTTACATTGAAAGCTGTGACTTTGCATTAAGTGTGTGGTGTATATCCATTTCAAGGGCTGCACGTTTGTTTACTTCTTGTCAATACTATAGAAAGGTTCACCTACAAACTTAGTGATATGTCATCCTTAATTTGGTGCGTATTCTTAATAGTATTTACTGTTAATTTTATATATAGTGTACATTGAGCATTTTACTAAATGTTTCAGATAACTGTTAGCAAACTTAGGTTGCTGAGTTTCATTTTGTTTCTGTCGAGTATGAATGAAGATGACTGAGCTAGATAAATTTGCTAACAGTTATCTAAGGCACCAAATGTTCAAAAACACTTTATACAAAATAAACAATAAATACTATAAACAATAGGTAACAAGTGTGAAAAGTGAAGTAACTAACTTAGGGATGAAAAATTGCTAATTCTGCAGTAACTTTTCGAAGGTAAGGTTACCATAGCGTTGAAAGGAAACAAACAGAATTGAAGTTTGTAAAATGGACATACATCACACTACACTGTGCAAGTCGAGAACTGTGTAACTTGTTGGAACACGAGCGTTCAAATTTCAAACAAAGAGGGCTTCAGTTTTGCAGCATGCTATGTTACTGTACCAATGCATGCAGGGTAAGGTTGGCGGAAACCTGCTTCTAATGTGGAGTTCCTGATATGGATGCTGGTGTCACATATCTCCAGTTTAGGCCTTCTGGCAAAAATAGCACAAGTCAGAGTGATGGGCCACTCGTTGTCAAATCAGACAACTCAGGCCGTAGATTGCTGTTTATCAAACCTAACATCTATAACAAAATAAACAAGCAAAAAGCCTTTCTGATTACATTTGGATGAAACTTCTTTCACACTTGAAGCAAAAACCAAAAGCCCACAGTGCTTGATGGTGGCATCTGTGCAGCTCAGCTGTGCAGCTGTGTCAACTGTGTATATAATTGTAAAATGTGTTCATCTCGCTCAACTTGACTTCAGCTGATTGGACTGGACACAGCTTAACACAGGGCTGTTCAGCTCCGCTCAGTCATCTTTGGAATGCAGAGATCACATTCTTCCCATACAGGGTACCCGGCGAAACAACATGTGCAATATAGCAAACCCCGACCTCAAGAAATAGCACGCATTGATTTGTAGGCCAGCCAGGGATATTAGGGTGTATGGTGAGGAGAGAAAGTGAGGATCATATGGCAGAATATGTTAGAGTGCGTGTGTGCATACGCAAACACAACTTACTGATTGTAAGCTTCCTACTCAGGTATCATTAGGTCAAAAGGGGACTTTTTTTATGCCTCTAGGGGTCAGGTAGTGTCAGTGAACAAAGTGTTTTATCTGCGACACCCTGGGGTAGATGTCTGCACAGGACTGTTATTCTGTCTCACACACAACCGCTCCTGCAGGATTTCCGACCATTACAAGCCACTCCTGCAGATGATCCCTCTGATCACTTATATTGTATTAAAAATATATCTGTCCCACCTCACGGGGAAGGTTTGTGTAATGCTAACACAGCTGTTAAATAAGACATGTTCATAAGTTGCAATCTACAGCAGTAATTCCAAAATAGTTGGGACACTGTAAAACATAAATAAAAACAGTGCAATGGTTGGCAAAAAACATATGACCTATATTCAGTTGAATTCAGTACAAAGACAATATATTTAATATTTAACCGGATTAACTTTATTGTCTTTTTGTAAATATACACTCATTCTGAATTTGATGCTTGCAACACATTTTCCAAAAGGCTGGGACAGTTGCATGTTTACAGCTGTGTTAAATCACTTTTTCTTTTAACAACACTCATGTGTTTGGGAACTGAGGACTATAATTGCTGAAGTTTTGAAAGTGAAATTCTCTTGGAGCACCCTGTAGCTCAGTTGGCAGAGCGTGTGCCCCATGTACTGAGGTTATGAGTCCTCTGCAGCGGCCACCGGTTAGACTCCACCTTTGCTGCATGTCATCCCTTCTCTCCTCCCACTTTCTTGTCATATCTTCAGCTGTCCCCATAAAAAAAAAGGCAAAAATGCCCCAAAAATAATCTTAAAAACAATAAAGATGAATTCTTTCCCATTCTTCCTTGATATACAACTTTAAGTGCTCTACAGTCTACATTGTCATATTTTGCACTTTATAATGAACCACACATTTTCAATAGGAGACAGGTCTGGACTGCAGGCAGGCCAGTGTAGTACCTGAATTCTTTTACTATGAAACTACACTGTTTTATGTGTCTTGGCATTGTGTTGCTGAAATAAGTACAGGCGACGCATATGTCGCTCCAAAACCTGTATGTACCTCTCAGCATTAATGGGGCCTTCATGGATGTGACAGTTAACCATGCCGTGGGCACTAACACACCCCTATACCATAACAGATGCTGGCTTTTTAAGTTAGCGCTGGTAACAATCTAGATTGTCAATGTCCAAAAACTGGACTGGTCAGAACGCAGCACACTTTTCCTCTTTGCATCAGTCTATCTCAGACAAGCTTGGCCCCAGAGAAGTCTGCAGCGTTTCTGGATGTTGTTGATATTTGGCTTTCCCTTTGCATGGCAGAGTCTTTACTTGCATTTGTAGATGCAGTGACAATCTGTGTTTACTGACAACGGCATTTCCAAAGTGTTCCAGAGCCCATTCAATATCCTTAAACAATTATGTGTGTTTTTAAAGCAGTTTTTAATGCAGTGCTGTCTGAGGGGCTCAAAGGTCACAGGGTTGTTGGTTTCCAGCCTCGCCCCTTACGTGGAGAGATTTCACTGGATTTTCTGAAACTTTAAATGATATTATGGATTGTAGATGGTAAATTCCTTGCAGTTTTGAGTTGAGAAATGTTGTTCTTAAACTGTTGGACAATTTGCCCACAAAGTGGTGAACCTCACCCCATCCATTTGTGAATGATCGAGCCTTGACGATGCCCCTTTAATACCCAATCATGATTCTATCACCTGTTACCAATTAACCAGTTAACCTGTGGAATGTTTGAAACATGTTTTTTGGACATTCCACAGCTTTTCCAGTCTTTTCTTAACACTGTCAACTTTTTTGAAAAATGTTGCAGGCCTCAAATTCAATGTATATTTACGAAAAGCATTGAAGTTTATTAGTTTGAACATTAAATATCTTGTCTTTGTACTGTATTCAATTGAATACAAGTCGAAAGGTTTGCAAATCATTACATTTAAGTTTTTATTTATGTATTACACCGTGCCCCAACTATTTGGAAATTGGGGTTGTATAAATTATCATTGGAAGTGAAGAGAAACAGCCTCGCTTCAGGCACAGTGAAGGAGACTGGAACATTATGGATCATATTTCGTTTCCATGGTGGTTGATGTAATTTCCCGTTGAGACAGATATAAAGAAGATGCTGGAAAATCAGACTTTGAAACATCAGTGATTGTGTTACTGTTTTGATTGGGGATGTCAGCTGTTACATAAACCAACATGTAAACATAATTAATGCCACTTGACTTTAATTACTGTAATACCACACTCAATGGATGTGATTTCCTGGAAGGTTTATTGGAAGACGGTGCATTTACACACAAGGTTAAGTCCAATAATAAAGAGCCTCTCATATTTTGATATGTGAAATTTAATCTTGTGATTATGATGCTGACTACACGAGAATAAATGCGTCCCATGCCCGTTGCATTTGTGTGGGGTCGCGTAGGATCTGTGGAATCCCGCTGCAGCCTGGGGCACCACTGAGACAGACGGTACAGCTGGAACAAGCCTGACATCACCATCTCCAAATGGAAGTGTCGAAGGCCTCGAGAGAGCCACTGCTGCGCCCAGGGGTATCAGTGAGTGTATACAATGCATGTGTGTTCCTGTATGAGTGTACACAAGTGAATGTGCATGTTTACAGTATATCTAAGAGTACTATCTGGGTTTGTAATAATGCCTTTAGCAGTTTCACTTGGCAGTGAAGCAACAAGAATAAAGAATTTTAGTTTATTTTATCGCTTAGTTTCACTTCACATTTGAAAGGTTGAGGTAAACATATCTGAATTACGCAGATGGCTATTTGGCTGGCAGCTGGTGCTCATGACCCTCTGCAACTCAAGCTATAAATCTGATGCATTTTTAGTCACACAAACATGGCCTGTTGAGAGCAGCCTGTCCTATAATCTCAACAGACCAATCTCAGATTAAATGAGTTGTGAACGATGATGCCTGATAGCCCAGTGACAGAACAGAGCAGTACATGTCAAGATTGGCCCTCTTATACTCGCTGTCTTGTTTATGAAAACATATTTATATATATATTTATATTTAGTCTCTGTTTTCAGTGAGAAACAGGGACAAAGTTAGCAATGAGCTGTAAACGTAGAGGAGCATTTAGCAGCTGAGGAGATATATTTCTCAGCAGTAGGTGGAGACGAGAAGAGAGCTAAAGGAGTGAATATTCACTTAGGGTGGAGGAAAAAAATTTATTGTTCTAATTAGCATCATGAGTATCATGATACTAATGTGCTGAAAAAGCACACAGAAAATCGCAATAAATCGTAATATCGAATTGCAGTACTTGTACGTTTCCCAGTCCTTAAGAATCGCAATACATATCGAATCAGCACCCAAGTATTGTGAAAGTATCAAATCGGGAGATAAGTGTATCTAGGGCTGGGTAATATATTGCTATTATATTGTATCGTGATATGAGACTAGATATCGTGATAGATTTTGGATATTGCTATATCGTGATATGGCATATGTGCTGTCTTAGCCTGGTTTTAAAGGCTGCATTACAGTAAAGTGATGTATTTTCTGAACTTACCAGACTGTTCTAGCTGTTCTGTTATTTGTTGTTACCCATTTAGCCATTATATCAGCACTACTTGTGATTATTTAGCCAAAAAATCTCATTGGGTTAATATTTTGTGAAAGCACCAATAGTCTACCCTACAATATTGTTACAATATCAATATTGACGTATTTAGTCAAAAATATTGTGATATTTTATTTTGTTTATATCGCCCAGCGATATTACATTCTACATGGTCAATAATTATCAATATCAACCAATATTAAACTTCACTATCATGATAGGTTTTTTGGCTATATCGCCCAGGCGCCCAAGTGTATCGATCCAGCCCTGATATTCACCAGGTGGCCAGAAACATGATTCCAAATCACAGGTAATGATGCTCAAAGTGTGCTGGATGCGTTCACCAAAGAAGTTCACCATGTCAGTTTTATATAGTAACAATGCATCACTGTTGCTTATTTACACTGCTCCCAAGTGGCCAAAAAAAACAGTTGTTGCAGGTTTAAGAATAACATTTTTTCCAAGGGTAACCCATCTATCCTTCCCCCTTGTGCCATAACTCAAAGACCAAACTGGACTGACAGAGGAAAAACTGCCTGAAAACTGTCCTGGTGTATTGTGTCTCATTAATGACACAGAAAACATAATCCATCCTGTTAACTACAGTTTTGTACGTGAAGATTGATGCAACAAAGAAATGCTGCATGTCCCTGACACTGGTCACACCCCTCTTTCAAGTACCCCACCCACCCAATTCACTCAAGCCTCCAACCCCCCTGTTAACCCACTGTAACGCACCAGTAACCTCCATCTCCTCCAAACCCTCGCCCAGCCTCAACCCCAGCCCCCCCGCCCCCGAAATCCCACCCCAGCCCTCATCCTGCACCGCTCCAGTCCAGAACATAAACAGCATCTTAATTCAAGAAATGGCACAGATCCAGCTCAGTGTCTGGGGACTTGTGGAGAGCCCATTGAAGTGAATGTACTGACCGTAACCCAACCCCTAGAGAGGAGAGGTCAATTATTCTACTGTATATGTTTAAACTAGCCAGACGCCTTAAGTGAGAATATTTAGCCTGACGCTGTGAGTTATCAAAACTTCCTATGGCGAGGCACCTATAGAAATGTGCTGTATGTGAGACAAGGAGTGGTATGGGTGGAGAGATAAGTTGCCGGCTCAACTGTATTGTGTTACTGTGGGCTGGAGATCCCTCCTCTGATTCCTACGAGCCCTGTAGCTCTGTGGGCGACCCTTAAAATATGTTTATTTAATACCTGCAACTAACAAATCATCTTGAACTTTAACATGAAAATTGTCTATCCAGATAATTAGATTACCAAAGGAAAACTGGACAGAATTTGTCCTACATACAATTGTAGATCACTAAATAAAGACTTAGCATATGATCAACCCATTAAAAATTTTATTGTATTCAACTTACAACACTGACTACATACCAAAACTTTTTGTATTCCAAGTAACTCCAAAATGAAAATTGCAAATAATTATCAACTTTCAAACTCGCGGTTGTGTTTGTGGGCTGGCTGTTGTTTCTGCAGCAATGCAACACTGAAAGTCGGGGAGAGAGAGTTGAACAGAGCATCTCTGTCTTCTGTTTTAATCAGCAGATTAGATGGTAGTCACTCCTCACTGGATGTGCTTGTTGCACATGTTGATTAGTCATTAATTGGCAGCTTTCATTATTTGAGAGCAGCAGCGTAAAGTGGGGCTATAAGAGAGGGCCTGATGTCATGCCGGGGGAGGCTGAATAGCACCAGTCTATGAGAGAAAGGCCTTTTGGAAACGTGGACAGTGCCTAATTGGATGAGGATTTCATTGGGGCTGCTTGGGAGAACTGGTCTTATGCAATGGCATAGATGAATGGATGGAGCTTGGGAGCAATTGTGCTTGTGCACAAGTTGGCTGTAATAGTGGCCCCAGAGGGCTACATTAGATGGATATGCCTTCTCATGACACCATGTTTTAGGGTTGGGTATCATTTGGGTATCGATTGTGCATACCGATTCTGGTTCTCTGCAACACTTGATTCCAAAAGTTTGAGTGTCCTGCATTATTCCAGAGAGTTGTGTGAAATGCTAATTACCACAGTTAAATGTTACCAGTGGAAACACTAAGCTAAGCTAAAGTTAGCAAGATAACCATAATGATGGTGGTCTCTTTCTGGTTTCTTGAATATTTGGTATGTTTTATTGTAACAATAAGAGTATCCTGTCCTTGTAAGTAATTTTCAAGCATAGCATTTGCTATGGATTCATGTTCACACAACCATCTTTTTGGGGTGTTCATTTTTCTGATCAGGTTGGTTATAATTAGTTATTTGATGATATAAAAAAAACAGGCTTTCATGCCATAATTGACAGCTGAGCTCTGCTCATGATTAAGTCAGCCGGCTGTGTGGGTGGGAAGTTGAAAGCGCAGCTCCAACACTGACCACTACTGTGCATGTATGCAGGATATTTTGGCTTTTGCACAGTGGGAGGAGGTAGAGATATATCGTCCATCTTTTATTTGTCACTGCAGGGACAGATAGGAATGTTGATATACAGTAGGTGTTTGCAGTACATGATACAATGAAACAAGCACGAGTGAAATTTATGAAGGAATCGATAAGCACAATCAAAATTTCAATTTCTTAATTACTCCTTTGAATTTGTACTTTTGGAATCAATTCTTATTTTGAGTCTACTCTCGATGCTAAACCCTGCTATCTTTACCACATCAGTTGGCGACTTCTTTTATTGACTAATACTGTAAAATATACAGAACTGTCACATTAAATCTCATAAAGCTGGTAAAACCATAAGCAAGTCTGTGCAAGTGGCATGGTGTCATTATCATCCACAACAAAACCCAAATAAAACTGACCTTGTTAGTGAAACATTTAACTTGTATAAGAACAGGGCAGGAGTTCTATGTGACCACTTGAGAGGAAAGGGGAACAGGATTTACTTTACTTACTTACTCTTAGGAATGCTAACAAACTTGGCTGGATGAAAAAAATCATATTAAGTAGGACTTAGCATAAGTCCTATTCCTAAGTACCAAAGTACACCACTCTAAGCCCTGATTGCTTCTAAGTCGGAGTATAATATTGGAAAACCAAAGGGCAGAAAATGCAATTATGTACAACAAAATACATGCATGCACAGTCAAAAGTGCTATAGTCAGAGCGTGAGAGGGAATCAGAATGAGGTTTAGGACAGTGCTATAATTCAAGAACAGAAAAATGCCTGTATTGTTCTGAGGTTTCACACTGGAAAATATTTCTTGGGGGGGAAAAAAAGCTCTTTTTGTTTTTAATCGTACGGTACATCTACCAAAGCCAACTAACCATGGTTTGTTTTGATTCTGCATTGCAGATTCCAGCTGGTACGGTGAGACACAGATAAACGGAAGGAGACAGACAGAAGTAAAGACAGTGAAACTAGGAGAGAGACCCTGGTTGAAGAAAGAGACAGTTGAGGGGGGGGAGACAATGGGGTAGACAGATGGACGAAGAGACAAAGATGAACTGAGAAATGGCAGACATGTACAAATAAAAGCAAGAGAACACGAGACTGAGGGGAAAAACTGGGCATTTGAGAGATCATTAAGTCTGACACATCACCGTGCATCCACAGCACATTACCTGCACCCACCCAAGCATGTGGTCCCTCAGGTGTTCAGTTACCTACTGAATAAAGGCAACATTTTTGCCTCTCACGCAGGCTTGGGTTTCAGCCACATTTGGACCAACACCAGACAGTGAGAAACTCAATCCACTGTACACTTTGGTGGTTAGACAAGCAAGCATTGCATCACCTTCGGTCACAAGTGGAAAGCGGTGAGAATCGGGTTTGTACAGGTCCATATTTACAGTGTGGAGGGGGAGGGAGAAGAATAATACCACAAAGTTTTTCCTCTGGCAACAGTTGAAGTTCTTAGAAATGACTCCGTACAAAGCAGAACATGATTACTCAGTGGTTCTAGCTGAGATACCAAGAACATAAAACATTAATTGGGCTGTACTGTCAGCAGTAAGTGGTTACATTAATCTTAAGAACTGTTAAAATGGGGTTAAATGCCAGTTTAAACAACCCAAATTCAAAAGGTTGTAGCTTGCTTTAAAGTGATGGTTCAGATCATTTGTTGTTGCATTGTATGAGGTACTTATCGATAGTCAGTGTATTACGTACAGTGGATGGGGGTTGGCGCGCCTCCAGTTTGGAGAAGCAGAGAGGAGTACTGCTGTGGACAGGGTAAGCAACAAAGGGTATTTTAGCCACTCACTTTATTTATTCATAAACCACTTTATTTTGCCATCAAACAGCCTTTGCCAATGGGACATCACCATTATATAAGGCAAATATTACTCTCTCCAAATCAACCAAGCTCCACAGGCAAGATCAGTCATTTTACCTCACAGAACACAGGGGTTGCTGATCTGCTGCTGACTCAATCTGTTAGTTTGTGTTATTGTGTGACTTCAGTGTTTTAAAAGGATAGTTCGGATTCACTTAAGTCACACATTAACACAAACAAACTAACAGCCAGACAGGGTAACCCAGCAATTGCTGTGTTCTTTAAGGTAAAATTGTTGATTTTGCCTATGGAGTTTGGTTGGTTTGGAGAGAGCAATGTTTGGCTTGTATAACGGCAATTTCCTGGCAAAAAAGACTGTCTGGTGGCAAAGTAAAGTATGTAGACTGATACTGATTTCTTTACATTTTGTTGCTGACCTGTCCACAGCAGAGCATTATTCCGCTTCGGCGCAGGTACCCCTCTCTGGTTCTCCTAACTGGGGGCATGTCGACCACCATGTATTGTAGGTAATACACTTTCTATCAACAAGTACCTCATATAACCCCACTTCAAACAATCTGAACTATCCCTTTAAGGCCAAGTAGGTGGGAACTGAACCCAATGTAGAACATTTTAAAAGAAGAGTCTAGAAGTCGTGCCTGTCTGTGATCTAACTGAGTACAAACTAAACCTTGAGCCAAAAAACAGTCTCAACATCACTGGATTACTTTTTGACCACTGACAGACCAGCTGAGCATTATGGTACAGAGGATGTAGTTCGCTCTGCTTTTAGATCCAGGCAGAGTCAGTCAACTGACATGAACTGTGCTGTGGTCCCCCAGCAGGCTTGGGTTAATGGTGTCATGACATCAGGGAGGGGGTATTAACAGTGCATAAGCCCAGACTAACCAGTGCTGAATGACTGCTGGCTGACGCAAGACCCAATGGAATGCTGCCTAGAGCACGACCACGAGCTCTTATACCACCAATACCAGCTAATAGGATATCTTTTCCCCTCGGATGGCAGCTGAGACTATATGCATACAACCTAGGTGCATTTATACATCAATAAAAGTAATAAAGTTTAACATGAGGCTCGGGTTTTGGTTATGCAACAAATCTCCGGGGTGATTTCTACTAAACATCCAACACTTCAATCAAAAATCAATGGAGTATGAGCAGAGGAACCAACGAATTTAAGATTCAAAGATCAAAAAACAAGACACACAAGCCTGAATCCTCGAGCGAGTTGAGTATAGCTTATTGTAAGTATAATTATGTGCAATATGTGCAGTCAGCAGCCTTTTGGCAGCCTGTAGTCTTGCAGAGTTCATGCCCCGTCATGCCTGTGCTTACTGAGCATGGACTTGAAATAGCAGGACTGGTGCTGAGGGGGTGAAAGAAACCGCAGCTAGAGCGGTTGCCATGTGCACAGAGATGTGACCACAACATAATTAAATGAAAGAAAGCAGGAAATAATGGGCAGGGGCAAGGAAAAGAGAAATCCTCTTTGGTTATGAATGGGAGCGTGTCAAAAAAATCACATGCTTGAAAAGACACAACTATAGCATGTTTCAGACTGTATGTAGCAGCAGCGGCCACGTGACCAAACTGCTTCACATTCAACCACAACTTAGAGGTTGACATGCAGAGGGCCATGCATGTGTGCAGTGTCTAAATGCTTCAGTGTAGGCTGCCAAGCTGAGTGGAATATCAGCGGTTGGCAAGATCGACAAAGTCTAAATGCTAAACCATCAGGCACAAAACCCAAGACGTGCTTACAGCTTGGTTTTATTCAGTAATACCTTGTTATAACAAGTTTTCAACAAGTGTTTCCCTTGAAAATGTGCACTGACAGTACCTAGAAATCCTCGTGCCCCCTTCCAGTCTAACTCCACTTTCCCAGCGAGAGCCCTGATCTGCATTCAAAACACACAGGCCAACGTCGATAGTTCCCAGAATCATAAATTTGGGTGGTTATGCAACTTTCTGCAGTGTCCACATGCAGCCAATAAAGAAATTGATTTGGAAGAATGCCCAAATGACAGGGCAGATTAGGCTATCTATGAAGAGTTGCTTTGTCAAGACATTTCCACATTAAGTAAGATTAGATAATGATCAGGCTCTCTCTTACTCACCCTTACTATTAGTGCTGCCATCATTATAGTTTCTCAAAGTATTGTATAACTGAGGCAAAATAAGTATTACTGACTTGAGCTGCAGTAGGCTTTTAACACAAATGTCACAATGAAACAATAGCAGAGGATACAACAGAGATTAGAGTACACAATAGAGGAGTGGTGCATCTACAGTTACACTGTGCAGTGGGGATGAAATGATTACTGGTTTCACAATAAAACGCAGTAAAATTCCCAATGATTAGTTTTGATTATCATTAAAACCACGTTTGATTACTGCATTTTGAACTGAAGTGTAAATACTGTCCACCATCAAACAAATTTTGCAACCGTCTCCCAGACGCAGGCGCAGCAGCAACGGGTTTGTTTCGTGTCAGTGAAAACACTGCATCCACAAAGAACATGATGATTTCAGTGTGTGTATCAGCACTTCTGAACACAATACCATGATGATACTGATAACCGTTATAATTTTGGTGCCATGGGCTAATCATGATACGAAGTTTTCATGCTGTTTCATCTCTATGCAGTGACGGTATTTGGGCAACAGCTGCCTTTACTGAAGGTTTGAAGATGAATGAGTAGGCAAGGGATTCCTTGAGATTTTCACATCAAGCAGCCCACATCCTGGAGCTCAGTTTGATAAGACTTCCCAACACACTCCCTCTGGGACTGCTTACATTGATTCAGTACTTCAAACCTGCTTAACAAGTGCACTGATAACACTTTATACAGTTAGCTCCATGATAAAAAACTTCTTCCTCTTACTGGGTTAAGATATGGTGGCTCTAGAATGGATTCAACTCAACAAGGGCAGCAACTAATGATTATTTTCACTGTCTTTTTGTAATCTGTCGATTATTGTCACAATTAATTGATTAGTTGTTTGGTCTATAGAATATCAGACAACGGCAAACAATGTTCAGTATCTCAGCAAAGACCAAGATGACTTCAAATGTCTTGTTATCTTCACAACTCTAAGATATTCAGTTTACTTTCATACGCTGTGTTTACACGGACCCTAAATAATTAGAATAATAACCCAACCAGAATGAAAGTACTTAATGTAAACACCTCAATCAGACGAGAATGAATTTTCAATCTGATTGGGTTGTATAAACCTTTGATAATCCGATCAAAAGGAAAATAATAACCATTGGAACGCTTATTCCTATCGTTTCTCTGTGGTTGGAACATATTCTCTCTGCGCATGTCTGCCCCACATTGGGGTAGGTGACACGTCACAAACGCGGGACAGAAACATGGTGGTTGCAAAACATAACTGGTCAGTGGCAGATACAACATTTCTGTTACGAGACCTTAAAAAAGTTAAAGATGCAGATATTGTTCCCAGGATATGACGTGGGTCCATCTTGAACACTACGTGGCAGAAACACTTCTTCTTCCTCTTCGTTTCTTGGCGGTTGGCAAACCGGAATCACTTCTTCTTCTTCTTCTGTTATATATCCGGCAGATCAGACAATTCACAGCGGGCAGAACCAGTTTGCACATGTCAAAAAGTTGAATGTGAACACACGTTTTATTGGATCACTTTATTTAGCATCCATGTAAACAGTTAAGTTGGACTTTCTAATCAATCGTATTGAAGAAATATTGTCTGCGTGTGAAACACAGCTATTGAGAAGTAAAGAAACCGGAAAATATTTGCATTTAAGAAGATGCAATCATAACATTTGACTTTTTTCTTTCAAAGTTGCTCAAACCGATTAATCAATCATCAAAAATAGTTGCTTAATTTAAACAATTATTCAATTTGATTAGTCTCTGCAGCTCTACACTCAACTATCCCTCACTTTACTGGGGACCCCCTGGGACCCACCCACGGATCCCCTAGCGGGTCCCGGAGCTCACTTTGGGAACCACTGCAGTAGGGCTACGTGAGTCTCCCTAGGAAAACGCCTCTTTCTCCCCCTCCCCACCCCCAAAGCCAAAGGATAAGGAGATAAGGCGAGACTGGCGAAACTCATAGAATTGAGTAGCGGGTGGATGGGGCAACACAACGCGGGGAACTAGAGTCCTACTGGATTGAAAGTAGGCTATGGGCCACCGTAGACTGCTGTTACGCAATTGTAAACAAGGCAGGCTGTTGGGATGAAAATACTGTTCCCCAGAAGAGAGTAAAAGCACCACAAGAGTTGGGAAAGGTGCAGAAAAGGTGCCGGCAGCTCGATCGGAACGCGCCTGAACCGCGGAACAGCAGAAAAACGAGTAGAAACGCGCATGAAAGTCAGAATAGAGCTGAAAGGAACAGCACGAGCCGATGAATAAACTTGTTCGAGAGTTCACTGACCGGCCGCTGCGGTGTCACAGAGGAACGCATGGACTCAGGTCCCGCTAAGCGGTTACGCGCAGTGCGCACATGTGTTCCGACCCGCAAAACATCACATGCATGACTCCTACACCGCACATTAAACTTTTATTACACGCACTCACTGCCCACTCCCTCTCTCTGCGTGGACTTATCCTACAGGGAGCGAGAGAACAGCGGCGTCTTCATCAGGCAGCGTGCACTCACCTTAGAGCCAGTTGAGGAAGACTACGGCCGTGAGACACTGAGCAGAGTGGCAGCAGTGTGGAGGTGACGGGGCAGTCGGCAGCGGCGGATCAGGACACGGTGGTCAACATTCCCGGACTGGACAGACAGACAAGAGGCAAGAAGAGGAGGAGGTGGAGGAGGAGGAGGAGGAGAAGGAGGAGGAGGAGGCGAAAACAGTGGCCGCAAAGACTGCAGGCAGCTCATCTCATGCGGCCGGGGAGGACACACACACACACGCACACAACACGCACACAAACAGACACACACGCACGCACGCAAACAACTCCTCCCCCTTTGGGCGAGACCACACCCACCGGAGAGGGGTGATTAATGCGGCGTTCACGTCTGATGGGAATAAGGGCGTGTTCAGAGGATTCCGCTGTTTTCTGAAGAGCTGTCTCTTCAATGTGTGCTGCCAGAAAACGCAGGATCTGTTCCTGTTGAGTGGAAACAGAGTGTGTAAATATACAAGATTTTTAACAGGTTGTATGCTCAGGTTGAGTTTTTTATACTCCTTTAATGTAATTTTTAAGAAAGGTGAAGACAGATGGCTCAGTGGCAAATTATATCTGTCTGACTTTTCTTTTAAACAAAGTTACATCACCTGGTTTGTGTGAAAAAAACAACCAACCATCCTCCCTCAGGTTTACAGATATTAAATAATCACATTTATACATTTGGTGACACTGATAACACTAATTTTCCTCTTATTCTTTCAGTTCTTCAGTTTCTTCTCAGCCAAGGACCCCTTACAAGATAGAAAATATGCTGGGGACTCCTTCATGTATGTCCCTTGGAATAATCTTTGAGATTTCTACTCAGTTATGTCAAAGAACATTACAAGAGAAAAGTCTTAGACATGTCAGGGTTCAACAGTAATGTTTTTGTTGTTGTTGTTGTTGTTGTTGTTTTTTTCCACTTGCCCAGTTGGGCAAATGGGTCAGAAATCTTACTTGCCTGAAGTCATTTATGCTTGTGTCTATCCAAACTGTTTTCTATATTACCAGTTATCAAAAACAACACAGACTAAAGTTAATTGTCATGTTTAATCTAGGGCTGCAATGTCAAAAAAAAAGTCTGTAAAAAATGTCCATCCAAAGCCCAGTTGATGACTTAAATGTCTCATTCTGTCTGTCTAAAATCCAAAGATATTCAGATTAATATGATACTTAACAAAGAAAATCAGGTAATTTGTTGTAAATGATAAATAAAATCATTTGCAGAATCATTCTGCAATCTTTGCATGAAAATTACTTCAACAGTTAATCTGTTATCAGTATAGTTTGTTTGGTTTAACTCTTTGTTACCACTTGCGCAGTCAGCCAAGTGAGTCGCCAGAGTTACTTGCCCAACATGGCATTTAACTTACCCTGGGCAAGCGGGCAATCCTCATTGTTTAGCCCTGCATGTATTAAAAATATTTGCACCTTGTTGACACAGAACACCCATGTACAGAGAGATGGTTTCCACCATTATCGGTGTGCTTTACTGGCAGGAGGAAGATTTTTATTTATGAGGAGTAATAGGTTGTTAGATTAGAATGTAATCTATGAACTATTTTAGATTTAAATATTATAATGTTATTCGTTGAACAAAGCCTTTTGTAAAATGAACAAATACACATTTTTTTATATCATAATTTAAATGAATGAATCTGAAAACTTTTCACAGACACCCTGACAGAGTGCCAAGGACCCCTGGAGGACCCCTATATGAGAACTACTGCTTTCAAAAGTGCACAAGACACATTAATCAGCTCTTAATCTATTCATGCCATTAATGTCACCATTCAAATTGTTTATTTTAATGCCACATTTTCATATATTTTGCAGTTTTAAGGGATAGGCTACTAGAAGTATGGCCCAATTTATAGCCTACTTTAAAGTAAATAGATAGTTAAACTCCATGAACATGAATGTAAGGGCATCCCACATGTACAACATTTAACATTAATGGCTTGACCCTGATCTGTCCAGGTTTAAATTACCTTTTTAAAGTTATTTTATGGACATTTTACCTTATTTTTATTGAAACAAGAGGGTTTAACTTTAAGGTACAATATTAGGTTGTTTTTTTTTTTGTTTGTTTGTTTTTTGTTTTTGTTTTTTTGTCTGTCTTGCTTCTTTCAGTTGCTGCCAGAAAACATAAGGGACATAAAAGTAGGGCAGGAAATAAAATAAGAATGGAAAATAAGGTGGATCGTGCCCTTAAAACATAAGTATTTGATGTTCATTGTAGATCTACATAGTACATGTACATGTACATACTGCTTTTTAGTCAGGACCATGTGAATATAGATGAGTCAAGCCATTACAGAACTTTGTGTATTTCAAACACTCACAGCTGGTTACACATTCATCAGTGGATATTTCATCTTCAACTTTGTGGGCATTAGATATGTCCTTGTCTTTCTGTGAATCTATATTATTGTAATATGTAATAGTATATAATAATTAGAGACGTAGTTTGCTTTCTGTTGCCTACTTTCTGCCAAGGGATTCCACTTCTAAAAGGTATTTGTGACACTGTTAGAACAATGCATGTACAGCAAATGTTTTTATTAACAGGGTAATAAATACTATTTGTGCTAAATCTCTATAGAAAAAGGAAAAAGTTCATGCATGTATGTCGGTGTTACAGATTATAACTTCAGGAATAAAATGGAAAACCAAGGTGGTAACGTGGCAAGAATATTGTTATAATACAGCATGAGACCAAAGCTAAGTACAACACATCATTTTTAATAATAATAAGAAGCCCTGCTCTGACAAGCACAATCACAAATGAAACCACCAGTGGCTGTGAGGTATGTATATTGCACAACTGTGGGTCAAATCTCATTGCACCAGAGTTACCTTCCCTGCACTGTTGTGTTTTTATCCCTCTTAGCCTTGTAAGGGTGTTTCATAAGACCTTCTGATGTGCATATGACTGACAGCAACATCAAGAGATGTACATTCACTGCTAACTAGCTTAAAACATGGAGACATTAATAAAACATTTAGGAGGAGAGACATGCCCCAAAGGAAATGACTTGAAGTGAACCCCACGGCACTGTCAGAAAACTGACACCTGGGATAAATCAGTGTTCACTTCATTTCTCATACTGCCTGTGATTTTTCAGTCCTGGATAAGCTTAAGTGATGGGAACACACCATGGGAGTCTGAAGTGCAAAAGGTCATCATCAGTCCTGTGTATGTGTGTGTGTCTGGATCAGGACAACAGGGGGCTCACACGGTGTCCCTTCAGTGTATAAACACACACTCAAAGAGCGGACATTGTGCAGCTGTTAGCATCATACACATACTTACATATAAACCCACATCATGTCATTCATATTCGGGGTGTCACCGGGCAGACAAAGCACTCTTAATAAGAGACTGGTACTGAGACATGAACTAAACACACATTATGTTGATTTCACCTCATCAGACATTCAGCATCACACAGGCCTTTTGTTCAAATTGATTGATCAGATACATGGTTGACTACCCAACATCAGAAAACAAAGTCAATACAAACCCCTGCTGATTGTCGCTGTCACTGTGTCCATCACTCATAAGTCAGCCAGTCAACACTAACAAAGCTGTGTAATATCAGCCCAGGCAGTTAGTGAATGGCTTTCAGTTAAGTGTCTCACGGGACCATGGATGGGTGTGCCCTGAGTGAAAACTGCCATAGAGGGAAATAAAGCCTGAAAAAAAACGGCCTAAATTGTTGGGGCCGATATCAATATTAGGGAGTAAAAGGATTCTGATATAAATATCGTCCGATATCCTTTATTCTTTGGATTTATTTTGGAATTGTTCCCTTTGGTACTTTAATTAATACAAAAGGAATCAAATATACAGTAGGGGTGCACAATAAATATTGAGGCCAATAAATTATCGGCCAATATTGACCTATCACAACTATATTGGCCAGTATTTGTATTGGCATATCACCCATTCTCGAGAAAAGGGACAAATCATGCTACTAGCCAAAAATACCCAAAAACTTTAAAGATTATTACTACTAACTCTCTAATTCCAATTTTCCAATTCCAAGTGAGAATGAATTCTTTAGTTTATATACTGTATATACATGAAATTAATGTAATTTATAAAATATTTTGGCCTGCTTTAACTTTTTAAAATTTCTACACTTGCCCTTCAAACAATCAAAAAAAAATGAGTTAAGAGCCTTAAAAACCTACAATACTTAGAAATACCATTGGGGTAAAAATGTGATCTTGTAATTATCTTTGTTTTATAATATATTTTTTTAATGAAAATGTTGGCCCTTTAATGTTGTGCTCCAGATTCCCATCAACTCCTTAGCCATTCTAAATGTGAACTAAGAAGAATTATGGATTAAAAATGTGTATTTTGATTAGTATTAAGAGAACTCTTCACAACTTTAAAAAATAAAATGGCTACTCACTGGACTATGCTGTGAAATGTAATATTTTGTCAGCTCCGTAAGTTGTCAACTCTGTCAGATATTGCATCTTACAGAGTTGACATCTATGCTCTATGCTCTCAGTTCTCTCTAATAATTGAATAATGTGTTTGAAATTAGTACTTTTAGCGCAGTATTTAGGACCTGATGTCATTTTGGTCAAAAAATATATTGTTAAACTGTAAATTATCCTGTTTGATAACCATATTTGAGGGATCATTGTGTTTATGTATTCTTTATTTATTGGGCATGAAAAATATTGTTTATTTCATTTACACATTTCATTTGCATATTAAAATCACTAAAATCATTGATAGGCCAATATCAGGCCAATGGTATCAGCCAACCACCGGCGCCAGAGTGAACTCAGCACTTTCTTTTATTTATTGCTCATGTTTGAGTAACAAAAGCCACATACAAAACAACCTGTACAAAGTGAATGATGTGATCTAAATTGCATGATTATATGATCAAAATTTTATTTGTCAACATGCTGAGTGGTTTGGTGACATGTGACATATCTTCCCTGCCTCAGGCCTCCATGTGAAACCATCATGGCAACAAACACAAACACAAACTTACCAATACGGTTGGTAAAGGCTCGAAGCCAAACCTAATTGAATTTATTTCTGTTGTGTTATGTGGTGTGATCTTCTGGAAATTCTTTATTCAGAGCTTGTTTACGTTTGCCAGTATGGTTAAAATGGTTTGGAGCCATAACACAGGCACAACAAGCTCAAACACACACGTACACACTCACAACAAAAATATCACTCACACCCACCCCTACACACACACACCCTTCAGAGATTTGTAAGGCAGATTAGAATGGCTGTAGAGTGAGCATGGATTTGGACCCACAAAAGAGCCTGTGGTCCTCTGCAGGAATTTACTGCTCTCTCTGGCCAATGGAGCCAAGATCACCCTTCTGCTCTGACTTACTCCACTGCTAGAATTGACTTAACATCACCCTGCCCTGGTCAGTAAAAATCCCTGAAAACAAGAGCATGAGGGCGCAGTGGTTCATGTTTTATTTGTTAACACCTTTGCACTCAAAAGAAGAGTTATCTAAAGAGCGCTAGTATTTGTTTGTAATGTTTTATGCCACTTGATCTAAGATTTCTCCATCAGTGTTTTTACACTGTGTATTTACATGTGATTTTGCAACTAATGTGGATATTTGCATCATTCAGTTGCTTCTGGGGGAAGGTGGAGGGGCACGACGACTGGTGTTTCAGGAATCAGGAATGCAGGTTAGGTTCAAGTTCTGTGAGAGTCATTTTGTGTGACCACATAGTGATGAGTCAGGGCCATGAGCTGCTGCCCGGAATAGTAGCTCATCTGTGGTGTGGCAGGCAGAAAGAGACAGAGAGAGGTTACAATATATTTCATAAGGACAGCAGAATGACCACAGCCAACAGGCAGCCACAGTGCTGGAAATTTCACAGGGCAGGCACAGCAGAGTGATGCTTTCCAGGTCAAAGTTCATACTACCATCTGCTGAATCTAATAAAAACCCTAATTCCAAAAATGTTGGGACTCTGTGTGAAATGTAAATAAAAACAGAATCCAAAGATTTGCAAATCCTTTTCGACATGCATTCAGTTGAATACAGTACAAAGACTGTTACCGTTACTGTTTTTTTGTAAATATACCATCATTCTGAATTTGATGCCTGCAACACATCTCAAAATTCAGAATTAATTGGTAACAGGTGACAGCATCATGATTTGGTATGGAAGATGCATTCTTGCATTCCTGAAAGGCTCAGTCGTATGGAAATCTCTGCACATAAGGGACAAGGCTGGAAATCAAACTGAATGTCTGTGACCTTTGCGCTGCATTAAAAACCCACATGATTGTATAAAGGATACTAAAACTGTTATCAACTAATACAGTGTGTGCTGCATCTACAAATGCAAGTTAAGACTCTACCATGTCAAAATGAAAGCCATATATCAACAACAACTAGTATCTCTGGGGCCTGAGTTCATCTGAGACTTAGACTTAAGTGTACTGTGGCCTGATGAGTCCACAGATTTTCTTTGGAAATCTTGGATGTTGTGTCCCACGGGCTGAAAAGGAAAAGAACCATCCAGATTGTTACCAGTGCTAACTTCAAAGCACTGTGTAGTGCTCATGGCTAACTGTCACATCTGTGAAGGCCACATTGATGCTGAAAGCCACATACAGGTTTTGGAGCGACATCATGCTGCCATCCAGACGTCTTTTTCAGAGACGTCCATCTGGCTGCAAATGTGTGGCTCATTATGAAGCAAAAACATATGACAAAAGAGACCCCAAACTGTTAAGACCTTAAAATTATATATCAAGCGAGACTGGGGAAGAATGTCACTTTTCATATGTCAACAATTAGCGTCTGTACCATATTTTTCTAACTGCTATTTGAGAGGGAAAATTGCTAATTCTTATTGATGAGTGAATGAGAATGATGAATGAGGCTGCAAGTCATATTTCACTTGATTACAAAATGATTTATTGAATCGAAAATTAGGTAGACAAAAAATAACTGTGCAACCTTCCAAAAAAACAATGTGCACTTAAAACTTAAAAAGCAACAGCTTATAAAATGTCCACACTATCAGTGAAATAGCTCTCTATCAAAGAATTAAATCAAATCTTTCTCGGTGAAGATCTTTTTTTAGTTTACAAAATGTACAATGCTACAATGTGCAGTAGGCTATTGTGTGTAGATGAAACCACTGGCAGGAATTAAACAATTCCTTCTAGATAGAGAAAAACAAAACAAAACAGAAAATCTCTTAAGGTTTTCACTCTCAGGGTTAAACATACAACAGTAAAAGTATTTTTTGAGTGTTCAAACTGAGCATAAATTAAAATAAATCTCTCTAAAGCTCCCTTGACTTAGATTGATCTCACAATCCACAGCAGCAAGCATTTACACCTGAATATGTATACTCTAGGTTTTTCTTCATTCTAAAGATGAATCAGTGTGGACGTCCTACTTTATCCATAACCATACCATTTAACGGTAGTGGTCCACTCTGTCTATCAGACATAGGTACTCCATACAGTAAACTTCACCTACAGAGGAGCAGCATACTCCTAAATCAAGGCCATTGATATCCTAAATTTCTACTTTTCCTACAACTGCTGGTTTGTACAACATAGCGACTACATATTGGTAGCGACCTGTTTATTAATAAACATTAAAATAAATCTCTTTGCTCATGGTGACATCCACCTTTGCTAGAATTCAACAATAGTGCTTCAAATATGTTGAAATGTCAAGGAAAATAAAAGGTTCATTTTAACTTCTCTAATATATTAAACATCAAAGGCACGGTCAGTCACATCGCTACAGTACAAGGCACTGACCACGTGCGACAATGTCTTTAGATTTTCAACAGCAGCACAAATGAAGGTTAGAAGCTAAGACAGGAGCACATTGAGCTAACAGGCACTAATTGGTCACCACTATTGTAGCCTCATCAGAGCCAAGAACTGTAGAAGTTGGCATTATTGACCAGATCTGGATAAAATAATACACTTTGAAAAAATCAAATATTGTCAGTGGATCTAACCACTGTTTTCTTAAAGGACTAGTGTGTAGGATTAAGTGCTATCTAGTGGTGAGCTTGCAATTGCTGCCAACTGAATACCCCTCGTCTCACCCTCCTCTTCCGATCGTGTACAGTGGCCGTGAAACTCGCAAAAAAACGCTACTGCAGAAACATGGGAGTGCAACGTGGCGGAAGAGGACCTGCTCCCTTTGTAGACGTACAGGGCTCAGTCTCACGAAAACACAACAATTCTTAGTTTCAAGTGCTGAAAACAATATTATATTCAATTTCTGCCATATTCCTCCAGTAGATTCTCCTAAATCTCACACACTGGACCTTTAAGTGTACTTAAGTTTTCAATAATCTTAATTTGTTAAACAAATATTAAGTAGCTCAAATCTGGAAACGTCATCAAATCCAACTTATTGCACCCCATATGGAATTTTTACAGCAAACATCATATACATAACACTGACTGAGAAATGGTAAAAGGCATTCATAACTTAACTGTGATAAAAAAAAAAGATCAGAGCAAAAAAAAAAAAAAAAGATCTGAAAGTAGCATAAAGTATTTAAATTTGCTTTCATTGGCACACATTTTGTACATCTTTTCCAGTTAAAACTACTGAATTCAAGTACAGATGGCAAGATATGTTTAGGAACAGATATATGTCATAAAGATGAACACATCTTCTCATATTCTAACAAGATATTGTTAGAAGCTAACTGAGAGATCTGGTATGATGAGTGGAATTAAATGCAAACCTTTCACCTATGACACCTTGATTGGACAGATGGTTCTGGTGTTTGGCTACTAAGAGAGTAATGTTCCCTTTACAAGAAGAAATGTTTAAATCATTCTTCTTTTATACAAAATTCTTAGAGCATTAGTGCATTATTTTAATAATAAGGCCCCGGTCTGGTAGGCAGAGCTGTAAAGCCCTTTCTGACCTGTTTATCTACAGTAGACAGCATATAGATCCCCGTTTCCACCGAAAGTGTACCCAGAACTTTTAGTCCCAGGAACTACTTTTCAAAGAACCAAAAAGTTCTTTCAGTCTGTGGTTGTTTGCATCTCCACTGCAGCCTCAAGACCTATAAAAATTAGGCAAATTAGTCCGTTGACGTAAAAAAAAAGTGATACCTGTTTTTACACATCATTTTTGCGTGTGACTATACAACAATGATGACCTGGACTTTGTTGTTGGTTCCTCTGTCATATGCTTTCTTCTGTAACTCAGAAATGTTCAGCACTACAAGCCCCACAACCAAGGTTCCTGTGCTTTTGAACAGCACTACACCCAGAGTAGGTATTTTTTAGGGGTAAAATAATGTCCCCAGATCTTAATTTAGACTCTGGTAACTGTGGTGAAAAGGCACCGAGTTCCTCTTAAGGTCCCTAGTCCCTGGGGGAAGTTCCAGCGGTGGATACGTGGTTTAGAAATAATTCTATATCTTACTTTATTCTTTGTAATTTGTCACCAGATAAAGTTTCCCAAAACTTTCATATAACATCCACAGAAAATGTGACTCAGTCCAGTTTTCCAAATGTCTGTCGCAAAAGCACAATGGCAGAAAACAACAACTGAAATTAAACTTGATAAATCATTCCTCATTACGGTGATGTGGGCTTCCCCTCTTATTGTTGAGGGGGTGTTGAGGAGGTTGCTTGGATTGTTCCCAGTCTGCCGTTCACTTTGACTGTCTTTGTGGGCACAGTGACCTAGTTAAAAGAGACACAACATGTCATGTTTGTAATTCTCCACTTTGGTAATGACAGGAGTAATAGTTTGTGGCATGCTGGGAAGAACATATCAGCTTCTGTGGTTTTGTGGTGGCTAACTGGATACAGAAAGAAAAAAAACCTGAACTGAAACAGAATTTAGATTTCATTATTCAATTTTGTATCGTTTCAGATTTGAAAAGAGATGTGGTCAAAAATTCTCTGTTTATTTTCTTTTCCCTAAAATGGTTCATTCTCTGCTGTCATTTCTGTCTGATTTAAAGAATGCAAAAATAATAACGCAAAAAACGTTTCTGGCATCTCTTATTTTACACAGCTGCTGACCTGAAATTGAACTTTATCTGCTTGGAAATATTCGCACAGCAGTACAGTATGGCTGTCAGATGAATCTGCGAATGTTTTACAATCTGCATTTCATTTCCAGTTTCCCGGTTGCAGCACCGCAGGAGAGCTTTGTTCTGCCAATGATGTCTTCCAACGAGGCGAGACGTGAGAAACCAGACCAAAAGATGTGAGAAAAAAAAGAGGACACTGGTTCAAATCATATGCTTTTCGGTTGCTTTCTTGCCTCTCTCTATTCTGTCTCTGTCTATTTTCATGACTCTTTTTTCTTCTTTGATAAGAGTCTCAATGGGTGAAATTATGCCATCTTGTGCACCACGACTCATGAAAGAAATGCTAATGCTAAATTTTAATTTGTTCATGCTATCTTTGTTTTATTTTTAATTTCTTAACCAGTGTATGTATTTTTCCCTGTTCTGCAGACAGAACAGATGAGACGGATAGAGATTTGGAAGCCAATAGTCTCTGATGTCATTTGATCCAATGGGACACGTGTGATGTTTAAGTGTTACTCTCTATCATCACCACTGTTTTCATGAAGAAACTGTAGAATCAAAAATCCAACAGTACTAAAGTAAAAAAGAGTTCTGCAACAATTTTCACTCTGCGGTGGAAATAGATGGTGTTTTTCTCTGTATTTGTACCTTTTTTAGCCTCTCAGCAGCAGATCCATTGCGAATGGCCTCCAGCATAGCCTCCCTGGCCAAGGCAGGGTTCATGGGGGCGTTAGCACTTGGATGTGCCACAGTGCTAGGCTTAACCTGGGGCAAGACAAGGGGAGGAGGAGGTGGAGGTGCAGTCATGGGTACTGGTGGTGGCGGTGGTGGTGGTGTGGGAGTAAAGACAGGAGGAGAAGTGCAAGTCAAAGGGAGAGAGGAGGGTGAGGAAAGAGGGCCTGCACGCTCCTCAGAAGCCTTCCTGAACCTCTCTAGCTCATCAGCAGCCTCAGATTTGGTCTGTGGGACACAAAAGAGTGAGACAACGGTAATTCTAGACACGTAAACAGATCTGGGAGATCAACTGCTCTCAAAGAGGTACATTTGAACTCTTACTCATGGCCTGAGTATCTAACATCAGCCTCTCACACATACAAATTCTTTTCTGTCCTAATCTTTCTGCACTATATGTTTTTAAATGATTTTATCTTATCTATTTTTGTACCTTCATTGTACCTTGTTATTTAGTTTTATTTATTTATCCACTTTTTTGAGAAGCACAAAGTTTTCGAGTCTGATTTAGTCATGCAGCATTCCAGAGATTCCAGTTCTGGTAAGGAACCTCCAGAATAGAACCGCAGATGTTTCAGCTACAGCAGCTCGTTCTCTGCCCCTTTCATTCCACATGGGTCCTTACATGACACCAAACCACAGCTCACAGTCCACACACAGCGATGAAAATAGACTCCCATGCTTGCATAACTCCAGTCATACATGGTTCTGTGAAGCTGCTAACTAGCTAACAATATAGGCAAAGAGTTTAGCTTTCCTTTTAAACATACTTCTTATATTCAGCATAACTGCAACAAGAACGTGTCTGTACTTAAGTTGACCTGACCTGACCTGAAGCTGTATTAAAATCTACTGTCAGCACAATGCCAACGCTAACATGCTGATGTTTAGTAGGTATGTTCACCATCTTAGTTTAGATTGTTAGCATGCTAAAATTTGCTAATTGACATTTAAAAGAAAGTACAAAAATATCAGAAGAGGAACAAGAGAAGCTGTGAGGGAAACGGCATGTAGGGCCAGAATATTTTCACATCTAACTCTGTGAATTAAACCATCACCAAAGCAAGCACTTTCAGTGGATGTATTTTGACGGCAGCAATGGCCCATGGATTTCATTGTAGCCCATTTTGCAGCTGCAGTGGTCTCACTCATACTGGACCTATTTCAAAAATTGTTTTCCTCATCAATCACTTGGACACAAAACATGGGTGAACAGGGTCCAGGTTGAAAAATACTGAAGTTACCCCTCAGGGAGGATTCATTCTCTGGGGACTTTGGATATCTGAACCAAATTTCATGGCAGTTCACCCAGTAATTGTTAAAACTAAACCAAAAATGTATAGAAAAACAAACAGATCAGGACTCATCTTCTGCAAACCATGAATATCTAAAGAAACAAGCTATCTTGGCTAAAAAGAGGAGTACTGTTGAAAAAGTACTGAATTAACATTTTTTTGAGGTTGAAATACATTTAAGAAGTCATTCTAGGAGGCTGCAAGTGGATGGTACACTCACTGTAATTAATTAAGTAATTAATTATACTGTGTTTTTAGGATCAGGTTTTATTTCCTTTCCACCCACTTTGATATTGACAGACATAAGTTGATATTGTGTAAATACGTAGCTAAGACAGTATTTTACCTTCCTCAGTCTACCCGAGTTGGTCTGAGCTCTGATGGCAGCCAGAAGAGCAGATCTCTCATTCTCCTCCTCAGCATATGATGTTTTCTTCATGCTGCTGGGACCAGACATGGTGATCTAATAATGAAATAAAAAGAAAATCAAAATCATTTTCTTGTCTTCCAGCCAACACCATCACTTCATCATTCAGTGCTTAGCTAAAATTATCTTAATCTCACCTTCTTGAGCCTGTCCTTGCCTCCACCTGTCTGGATCGCCTCCATCAGGCTGCTGTGCAGAGATGTCTCTTTCTCAACTGATTTACAGATGACCGGTCTGAACTTTTTAACTGGTCCAAACACTGTCACAGGCAGAGGCCCAGGGGTCACATCGCTGTCTGTCACTGCGACAGAAGGTTGTGGCTTCACATCAGGTGTTCGATGGGTGGCTGCCTTGGTCGTGTCCCTCATGTTCTGAAAATAAGATGTTGGGTATTAAGTACACTGTCATTCACACTGCTGTAAAAATTCTTCATAGTATTTATTTTTCAAGAGAGCCATTAGATGAAATACAGAATTTATACAGCAGGCTTTACTCACACTTGTCTGGATTTGGGGTATGATCTTTGGGGCTGTGGGTGGTTTGGCAGATGACTGTTGATGACTGCTTTGTGCAGGGCTGGGGCTTCTGGGATGAATATGTTTGATATTATCTTTGTCATTATTGGCGGTTATATTTATTTGGGTGGGGCCACTAGACTGAATGTGCTTATTCTTGGTTGTTTCTGTTTCCAGCATATTAGAGCTTCCTCTGATGGATCCAACACTACTTACAAATCCTCCCCTGTCTGGTCGCACTTCTCCGAAATCCCGCTGGCTATCTGACACATATTCTGGGAAGCTCATAGACCTCTTTGGACCAGGAGGGTTGAATTTAAAAGCAGATTCATTCTCCTTATTGTCTGACAAAGATGACTGGGACGACTGGTGTGGATTCACTTGTATGGACCGACCTGATCTCTGGAAAGTCTGTGTTTTCAAAGAAGCAGAGGAGTCAGGTATATTAGGGATGAAGTTGGGTTTAACTGAGGTTTTTGGGGTGTATTTAGCGATGGCAGATGCCACGTATTGGCTTGAGGTTCGTCTGGACGGTTTGAGGAAGGACAGGTCTTTCCTCAGGTCTGGGAGGAGAGGAGAGGGAATGGATGGTTTAATACTTGGCTGCTGAACATTTTTGGACACTGAAATCTTGCTTTCCACCTCTTCCCACTCCTCTTTTGCAACATTGATGTCTTTCGCTGGTACTTTAGCTTCTTCTTTAACCAGCTCTTTAGGCTGGACTCTCTCTGCAGGTTTATTAAGTGATGCTTGCGTCGTTTTCAGGTCCTCAGTGTTACTGGTTTTCACTGTTGTTTCTGAGATTGTAGTGGGAGTACTTTTCAGGCCATCTGTGCTCTCCTTAGCCTTATCAATGAGAGCTTTGTTGTGGGACACAGCACTTTCTTGTCTTTCGTTTGAGCTCCAAAAAGCTTTGGCTTTTCCAAGAAGTGGAGACCCCTCACTGTGGTTAATTCCCGGCTCTGATGAAGCACCAACTTTGTTCTGGGAGATACCCGCTTTCACCATGTTTCCTTGGTCGTCAATCTTAATGGCACCATCAGTTAGTGTGACAGCTGGCACTCCCGTAGCAGCTTGTAAGACAGAAGGTTTGGGAGGGACCACAGTGAATGTTTTCATACCGAAGCGTGATGTAACGTTGGGAGTGATTTTACGAGTTTTCAAGTTATTTTGGTCAACTCTCTGCAACTTTTCATCTCGTTCTGCAGAAACTGTTTTCTCACTGGTTGTTGGAGGAACAGGTTTCTTCTCTTGAACGGGCTGAGCGTTACTTTTCATAGGATCAGGTTTGATCTCAGCGCACTTGCTGTGTTTCTGCATTTCAACATTAGATTTCACTATTGAGGCTGTTCTTTGTTTATCCTCTTTCGCACTGTTGGTATGAGTGATACTTGTCTCTTTAATTTTTGTTTCCAGTATCTTTTCTTCCTTTTTGTCACCTTTAGACTTGTTCTTCAACGACTTCTTCTGCTGCTCAGGTTGAGACAACTGCTTAGTATCTGCGCTGCTGCTCTTATTACTGTCAGCAGATGTACAAGCATTGTTGTTTTTGTTCTGTGGCTCTCCGCTGGACTGGCAATAAACACCTGGAGCTGTGATAAGAAAAGGTAAGAAAAAGTCCATGTAAAATATAAATAAATATTGAGATCAATAGTATTGAGATCACTGAACCTGAATAAATGGATTCTAAAGGTACAAATGCTGTTTTTCATACCTTTGCTGCCAACTGACACAGTCTGGTCAGTGCCTTTGCCTCATTTTCTACAATGTTACGTTCATAGTCCTCCAGTACTTCATCTATGGCTGTGACTGGCACATCCATGTCCACTACAGACACCGGCACCTCATTACTGTCTGTGGACATGGCATAGGGAGCCTCCTTTGTGGAGACTGTATCTATGTGGTCTGGAAAAGAAGAGCAGATCAAGAGGTTAATACATCATACTTTGGCACTTTAGGCACATTTTATTTGGATATTTAAGAACATTACTATGGCTATTAGTTGTGAGAATTCACTAGGAGGAAATGTGAAACTTTTTAAAACTATTTTACATCAAACTGCAGATTTATATTTACTTCAGGTATACAAAAAATGCAAAAAGCCTGTTAAGAGACATCCATGTAAATCTATTACCAGAAACTAGCTAAAACTAGAAATACTGCCAGCTGATGATTGGATTGACATTATTAATAACATATAAGATGGAAAGAATCACTTTTTCTCTCAGACAGAAAGTTGGATTGTGTACATTACACATGTACAATCATGATTTCTTTAATGCAAATTACTTTAATGCAACTTTTTTGTTTTTATTAATTTTTGTAGTATCATGAAGGTACACCCCAACACCCTGGTTTTATTTAAGAAGTTTGGTTTTCTATTTTGTCTTTTTTTATAGCTGTATTTTTTGTCACCTGAGTCTTGTAAGCAAATCTTATGTAAGTCCTTTGAGAACCTTGATAAAATCTGATAAAAAAACAAAATTTAAAAAAAAAGACACATCCGTGCAGTGTTGCAGTGTTGGTTTGATGGTTGAAAGGTATAATCCTTTACTGAACTACAGTCCGTAATAATTCTTGTGTTAGAGGCAGGCACACCTGGACTGCCACGACATCTCAATAAATAAATATAAGCCAATTATAGATTATAGATGGATACTGTCATTGCATGCCCCCTCACCTGCAAGGTCTGCTTCAAAATCTGCCAAAGTCTGATGGAGCTGGGCTGTGAGCTCTGGGTCATCTTCATAGTTGTCTTTTAACCTGCCCGACTTTGCCTGTTGGCTGATGCCATGGTGCCTATGAAGGGTACATAAAAACGTGTCAAAAAGACACATGCACGCATACACATGTTAAAACACACACACAGTTCCATAACATTTGTAATGTAAAAGAGGTCAGTGGATAGGGGCAGCCACAATACAGCACTCCCCATTACTTTATACTTTTTTATTAACTACCCAGTCACTTTCATAACAGCTGCCTATTTGATGCTGGTGTTAAAACCAGCACCCTTCCCGTTACTAATCTTCCACAGAAACCGAAAGGCTAAATGCAGTTCAGTAGTAGAAGAAAGAAAACAAATGTGATAGTTTTAAATATTTTGTGCTTGTTCAAAGCTGAGTTTTATTTTTACTGGAGCCTGTTGGCTTTGAAACATGTAGCTGTAAAGATATTATTACCACAGTTTAAAGTTCCTTCACTCTCTTCAAGGGTTCAGCAGAGCATTCTCATGAGTTACTGGCGTATTAGCCATAACAAATTGCAATATGAAGGCCAAACCAAATAGAATTTGTCTTCTAAGAGACTTGGACTGGTCCTCTTTTCCTCAACAATTCTGAGAAAACAGGGTTATAGTGCTTTCCTGGAATACCGAGGAGCCAGCAACATCAGGCCAGGCCTTGGATTCATAGAGTTTCTCTGATTAACAGCATCAATCCCACATCCCTGGTCTGGGCACATTACCATACACATTTCACAACAACTTAAAAGGCGAAAATTGATCTGGGGCAGCACTCATTTTCCACAAAACCTTTGAATAAGAGCCTAGAACCATAACTATGAAAGCTGAGCACTAAAGGTTGAGGGTGCCAGCTTTGGCTACAAATCAAATATAACACATGGCGGGAACTGCTCTTGGTTATTACTGCTGGCACAGTTAAAAACTGTAGAGAGACTTCTATAGTTGGCTGAAACGGTGATGGTTCACTATTCAGGTGAAAACACAGGTGTGATACCAAACTTGATGGCCAAATGCAAGAATCTAACTAATAATTTTCATGCAGGTGTTTGTTATCAATGGTTATGCTGGCTCAAATTGACAGCAAAGTGAATGGCACATGCATTATCTCGCCTGCAAGGACACTGGGATCTACTGAAATGTATTTAAAAGTAATATGTGACAGCTATGGGAAAGATATTAGGTAGAATATTGGTAGGAGTCTGCAAAAAGCAGATACTGAGAAGCACATGGCCAGGGAGATGAATGAGGTAAGGTAGACGCTGTGAATCATTTGTTTTCTCTTGAGGCCAAAGCAGATGTCTCAATGTGCCTCACCATCTTGAATAAGACTTTCATCATGTTGATGGCCAAAAATCACAAATTAGGTAAATCTAAATATACCGTATGTGCTTTTCAAATTCATTCTACACTCTTAAAAAGAAAGGTGTTAACTAGAACCATAAAGTGTTCTTTGGCTTGTCCCCATGGTAGAACCCTTTTTGGTTCCAGGTAGAACCTTTTTTGGAGTTTTGGAACAATTTCAGAGTTCTACCTAGAACCCGGCATAAAGGGCTATGCCTAGAACCATATGTAAAATGTTCCAGCCAGAACCTTTTCCATCTTCTAAGGGTGCTAACAAGAACACACCCAGGGAGGTCTACCAGAACCTTTTAGTATTTCTGTTCCAAGGGTTTTATCTACAACTCACCCAGAGCATTCTACAAAGAACCCTCTTTATTCCAAGGGTTTATCTAGAACCCATCCAGGGGGCTCTACGGAGAACCCTTTTCTAATATGGTACAAAGAACCCTTAATGAACACTTCACAAACTTCAACAAAAAAGGATTTTAACAATCCTTGAAGAACTCTTGCTTCCATTAAGAGTTCTTTGGATGAAAAACAGTTCTTAATGGAACCATAAATGGATGTCCACACGAACTATAATATAAGATAAGAACCATAACTATAAAAATATCATTTTAAAAATGTTTCTAGTTTAAGTGGATGGTGTCCAGATGGCAACCTTATAGTTGCGGTGTGGAGTCCACCATCCACTTGAGTTAAAATGATTTTAAAATCAATATTTTTATAATAGTAGTAGTATAGCACTTGGTGTGGATGGCCTTTTAGTCTTATAAAAAACCCTTCTGGAACCCTTTCTTCAAAAAAGGATTCTTCATAAGCAAATAGTTCTGGCTACAAGCTCAGTCCTTCAGAAAAAAAACCCTTTTGGAACCCTTATTTCTAAGAGTGTACTTAGAGTGTACTAAGAGTGTACTCCCTCACTCTTGTTCCTCTTTCTGTGATTCCCTTGACTTCCATCTCTACCTGTGTCTTGATCCCCAGGTGGCACATCCCTCATCGCTGTCACTGGAATTGTCCCGCACTGGTCCCAGCACTCTCTCTCCCCCGCCTCCATCCAGAGACAAACTCCCATCTGGGGATGTGGGTTGGGTGTCAGATGGAGAGCTGACCATGCCTGAGTCCTCACCCTCTGCCATGCCCTCTGAGGCGGCGTAACCCTGGTCAGGCAGGCTGCTGCCACCACTGCTGCTTCCCAAGGACATGGTCTCCTCCTCCGGTGTTTCAGTCTCGGCTTTCTGGCCATTGACTGTGGAGCTCCGCATGGAGTGCAGCCAAGCTGGGAGAGGATAGAGGAAGATCTTAGCATCAGTATGAGGTGTTATTACTTTTCTTTAAGACTTTTAGCAAATGTTAGCAGCAAATTCAATATCCAAGACAAAGGGTTTCCAGTGGGCTGGGGTTGTGTATTTACTCACGCCATGCATTAACTTTTATTACTCATTTATTTTTGTCAAATTCACTAACCTTAAAAGACTTTTTATACCTGGGAAAACACTGAGAGAGACAAATCATGAGGTCATTTGTTTGAAAAGAGGTGCAGGATGCAGAGCGACCATGCAGAGCAAAAGTTGGAAGAAGAGGAAAAAATTCTGAGGAAGTATTTACATTAGTTTCATCATTCAGTCTGACACCACACACACAAGCCAAATATACAAACGCAAGCCCGGGCCACAACCACTTGTGGCTTGATAAAAAAGCTTTAATGATGTGTGGGTGGATTTACTGTAAACAAACCCTTTTAATTAGATTTTTACAGTACTGTTTTAGGTCCCAGTGAAAGATAGTATTGCTTCATACCCTCTCATCTCTTTAGTACAGTCATGCTCTGGTCAGTCCTGTGGGTTTTGGAGGACTTATTTAGTCTGTCACTGATCTCATTGAACTCGAGGCCAAGAGAATAAAAATCAATGTACCATTTCTTAGGTTTTCAGCAGCCCAGCCAGCATGCACAGCGCTGGGAACTCAATGGGGGATTCTTTAAAATGAGTTTAACAGTGAGTGACCTTGTTTGTAATACCAGGTGTCTGTGAGTGTGTGCATGCATTTGGGCACTCATTGTGCCTCAATATGTCTTCCTGTGTGTGTGTGTGTGTGTGTGTGTGTGTGTGTGTGTGCACAAGGCCTGTCAGTTTTGGGCCCAGTCCTAATGGTGTGGAGAGAACAGTCAGTTCCAGGAGATGTGGTGATGACTCACAGGGCTGTCCTCCCAGCTCCTTCCCAGCAACAGCTTAGTCATGCCAGCTACAGCCACATTTGGCACACACACACACACACGCACAGTGCATGCATACACACACTGTCTTATGCTCCCATATGTTTACACACACATATATATGCTTGCATTACAAACACAAGAGTTAACATTCACACATAGTTGTAAAACTTCTGGCTCAATGTGACCTTTGGCGCATGCTCAGTTAAAGCAAAACAAAATGTTACCCAAGCAAATCAATACTGTGACGTGTTACTTGTCAACATCTGACCACAGCAATCCATGCACAGTCCCAAACCAAAGTCCTTGAAGCTTGATCCAGTATTCAACTGTTTAATTAAAAAATGTCTTTCAAACATATGGTCTGTTTTCACAACACAGGTTTTCTTTACAGATAAGTGCTCTGTTCACGTGATCATTCATTATCACAACTCTACAGTCTCAGTAAGTACACATACGCTTACTAGGCCACACATTTGCTTGATACCTACTCATAGTAAAAACAGATCTGCATTATATGCTGCTGTAATCAGAGCCAAAAGTCAACTCAAGTCAAAGTCGAATGTAAAAACTAAATACTTTGAGATTCTGTCACACCACAATAGTTGCATTCATATAGTACAAAACAAATCATGTGATAAAAACAAGTGCTCCACTCCCATGACATATAGTCACCACACAAAAACCATGTTTCGCCTTTTTTTGTATATATTATGTAATAATACAGTGCTCATAATTGTAAACAAGTTGTGTTCTATGACACAGTCTTATCTTACGGCCACATTTATTGCAGCTTTTAGCCAAAGATCCAAATGATATACTTAGTTTTGCTCTCACAATATTTTTGACCAAAATACTGTGCAATGTTGTCAAAAGTATTGATACTTTTTCAATACCACATTTAAAATAATACAATACAAGCATTTGATAGTATTGAAAGTACCAAAGGTATAAAAAAAGAAATGATCTAAGAGCTCATTCAAGACCTCATTTTAGCTTAGTCTTTATTTTCCCACCTGAAATTTGGCTTGCAGCAAAACCAGACAGGGTTCAGTGACTTTTTCTGTACCAGGACTGTGTGCAAGTTGTTAATTAAAAAAGAAAAAAAAAAGAAAAAAGAAAAAGAAGTCTAAGGCACACTGCCTTGGACTTCTTTTTCTTTTTGCTGTGGTATCAAAAGAGGTATCAAGTATCGTTCTTTTATATTAGTATTGTACTTATGTTTTGTGACAACTCTAGTATAGTGCTCACAATAGTAAACAAGCTGCTTTCTATGGAACATTCTTGTCTTAAGACCAGATTTATTGCCAAAGATCCAAATACTTAATAATACTTACAAACAATTTTTGCCCAATACTCGTTTTACGATCAATTAACCATTTTTCACACAGGATGTCATGATACAAGGGCAAATTTTGGATACCATCATTTACTGTAAAAATAAGCTGTGAAGCACTCATGCAATTATAAGCTTTCACGATAATAAAAACAACAGTTCTATGACAACTCAGTGTGCACTTCTGTTTTTTGTAGACTGTTATGAGCTTTTTAAAATACATAAAAGCAAAATGTCATTGATAGATCACCTCACCATAATATTGCCAAAGGCAGCATGCATTCAGCTCTCAGATTTCTAAAGTGAGTCATAACACCAGGCACAGAGAGAGAAACATACGCTGTCCAACTATTGATCTGCGGATATCGCATCACCAGAATATTGGCTGATAGATATCACATGGCCTTGCCTCATAGCCTCATTTCAGCCTGACACTCATCAATCACAATCACACTGTAACTTATCCATCCAGGGTTTAGCTCATCTGTCATTTTATAGCCCTCTGACCACATTCTCTGTGTCCACTTTTAAATCAACTCTGATCTCATGCATAATCAATCACAAACAGCAGATCCAGTTGAAATGCAAAACCACCAACAGTATATACATACATTTGTAAAAAAACAAAACAAAAAAAACATTGCTTTAAGAGTGAAATTGGAGAGCATTTTTTGTCCTCAACAGAAGCCAATCCAAATAATTGAAAGAACAGGTGCATTTAGATTGCTAGAAAGCGGCTCCTGCTGTGTCACCAAGTGAAAGCAAGTGATAGAAATGAGATGATTAAAATCAAGAGAGTGATGAGACCTTGATAACAAATAAAAGGGTGCACAAGAAACAGTAGAAAACGTCATTAAAGAATGAGAGGAGGGTGGTGAGCGTCAGAGGGAGGTCCAGAAGAAATAAGAAGGGCCAAGACGAAGCAAAGGGAAATGATGAAAAGGGATTGTCGGGCGAAGGAAGGGTCAAGCCAGAGAGAGACTTCAGGAGTGTTTGGAGCGCAGTCGCACAGGCCCACAGCAGTACACTACAAAGTACAGGGGGCGGGGTGGGGGAGTAAAAAAAAGAAGAGATGAGATTTGAGATGGAGAGATCGTAAACATTGCACTTGGCGGGGATGGAGATGACAGCGTCCAGAAAAAAAACCTAGAAGTAAAGTGAGAAATTGAGGACAACAAACAGTGAAATGAAAAACAGGCCTCTGTCTCTGATTATACATCTAATATATTGTTATGTACTGTATAAATGCAACAAAAAAGGCACTCCAGTTGATTGGTGTTGACCCCAGCCTTGACCTTTTGAACCCAGAAGAAATAACATGGCTTACAGGTTGACATTTATAGATATGAAGCACCTTGACCTCACATGGACCCAGTATCACTTAACAACTCTGCTACCCGGACAAGAAGACAGAGATGGAAAGCATCTGAGGAAAGAGAGCAGTATTTGCATGCAAACACACGCGTACTGGTTTGGCAGTGAAAAGGATAGTTGCAATAATCCAAACTCTGATTGGGATGAATGAAATAAAAGTTAGAAACCCAGGAGAGCAGCTTCTAGGAAAGAAAAGAAAGACCAGGAGTGAAGGAAAGGGAGAGGCTGTCCATCTGGAACCTACACTGGGGAGCTGCTTCCTCCGCTTCCATGGGGCTCTGTGGGGACTTGCTTTCTGTGGGCTCAATGGGAGGGGAGGACGGGGTAGGGGGTAAGACAAGCTGTGGTGGCTCCCGGGCTGGGGAACGACGAGGTTTGGGTGGTGCTGGTCGCTCGGTGGTTCCTGCAGGAGAAACAGCATGCAGGCAGGGCAAGCACTGATGGTCATGTATGGAAAAATGTGACACAAACATCATGTATGCAAAATTCTTATCAGGACCTTTGTTTGTTTGTTTGTTTGTTTTTTCTGGCAACCTCTTGGCTTCTGTGTTTTCTGTGCTACCCTTCCAGAGCTTGCTTGTTATTCAAACAGTGGCTTCTTTATCCTCAGATTTCCTGCTGATGAAGTTTGAGTTTCTGTGGGGAGAACTCCTTCCTTTGTCTTCTGAGCCATGGAGGTTATCACTGTTAAAATACTGTAAAGTAGTGTTCACAGTACATTCATTTGTTCAGGCTTTTACCACTGGTCTTGTGGAATTTCAAAATTTATTTGACTGTGTAGTTGAGGGTCCAGCCTTGACAATAAGGGTCTGTAAAATATGAGCTGAAATTTGAACAAAAGTCAAAAGTAAAGCCTTGAATGACAATAAATGTGTGAGGAGATGAACTGCTGATTTATTTCTTCGCTGTGTACGCTGCCACTGAGGCTTTCAGTATTTCTATCTTCTAACTTAAACTGAATGACTAAAAATAACTGTTAAATGTTTCAGGAATCAGAGTTGTTCTGACATTAAGAATTTATAAATTTTAAAATCTGTACTTAAAGGGTAAATCCCAGATATTGTTTTAGAATTGAATAGTACTACCACATCCTAACATTACATCCCTATTTCATGGCAAAAGCAGGCACCAATTAAAAAAAAAAGCAATATGGAATACTAATGTAAGAAGAGGCAGTAAGAAAGGAAGTTAAGCGTAGTTGAATACAGATGTGTAATATATGCAGACTATGATACACAAAGCATGTGAGACAGTTGATGCTAGCAGAAGTGTGGATGGACAAATGAGACAAATTCAATCTGGATAACATATTGGGCTGTAGGGGCACAAGCAAAATTACTGTAAAATAGCACTGTTGAAATATAGCTACCTAAACGTCTTTATAAGTCTAGTGATGCATCAGTGCACTGTGTCTTAGTCAGCAGGTGCTGTCGACATGCTACTTTATCTGTTTACTCTTTTGTCGACAATAGGAAAGAAAGGGAAACAGCAGCATGCAAGGCTGTGATGATAAACAACATCATCATAACCTTGACAGCTTCTGAAGCACGCACACAAACACATACACACACAAGCTGTAAAAACAGTTGAATCTTCTCTTCCAATCCATAAAACCTTAAAAATGCCTTGATGCTAATCTTTCAACAATCTGATTTCAGTTTTTCCCCTTCATGTTACTGTTGTTGTGTTTCTCTAAATGAACACACACAGACACACACTGCACTGCCTCGGGCACTCCACTAAACATCTGTATGATTAATGTGGATGCAGACTCAAAAACAGCAGTACTATATCACTTTGTCAATATTAACCGGTGGATACTGTGTTGACTAGATTTAAAGAGAAACCACTGATTTACATTTTACCCTGACCTCTGATTCAAGCTGAAGCTGTAGTGAAAAGAAACCTAGAAACACAAAGAAACATCTACATTGTCCTCTGTTTTCAACCAAGCTGAAGCTTTGAATTCAAATTGACATAAATATTGACATTATGCATTCCCTTCTGCCTGACATACAGCAGACACACACTAACACACCCATGCCTGTGTACATTTTACATTTTAACCCTCTATAGTAGTGTTCTGCAGTTGAGTTTTAAGATTTATGGTAAATATTAGCTAATATATGGGATCAGAGGGAGCTATAGTATAAAACCAAGATTTTAAAAAAAAACTTAAGTAATTCTATATTACAGTGTTACTTTCAGTTTGCAGCTCCACCTCTGTTTATTTAGATATCTCTGTATATTAGATATCTTTATCACAAAGCTTTCCAAAGCAAATGGCATACATTTATAGTTTGACATATACACCAATTTTGCTTAAATTAAAGACCAAATCAAACGTATGAAATGAAAGGCTAACTTAAACCTAATAAATGTACTGTGTACATTTGCCCCCCCTCATATAAGCAGGAGGGAACCACCCTATACTGTGTGTGCAGGGTGTAGTTGTCAAGCCCTAACGTGTATACCAGCTATTTTTTTCACTGCCAAATCTTCTTGTATAATGAAGTCAGTTGTCTGGCTGTACTGAAGATATTTTGTTTATAGTTGCAGCATGCGAAAAGTTAATGTTGAGGTTGTGTGTAGGTCAAAAGGACTGTTGAGAGAAAAGCATTTAATACAAATACAAATTTTAGCCCAGTGAATACTTTCTAACACATTGTAAAAGGAAAGAACACTGAAAATACAGAGAGAGCAAACCAAAAGAGAAGGTGATGCACTGTCAGCAGTGTCAGGATAGCGAAAAAGAGAAGTAGCTAGGTCTATACATTTATTAATGATCCTGGTGCTGTCTCCTCTAGCCTGACTAATGCACTAACCTCCTCATACTTCATCCTTTCTCTTCCTTTCATCCGCCTGTCCATCATTCCCCTCTCCTTAAACCCCCCTAGTCCCCTTGTTTCTACCTTGCTACCCTGTCATCCCGGCTGCCAAAACCTTCCCATGCTCCTTTCTCTGAACTCCATTCTGGTACCTTCACCTTTCTCATCCCTTTTCTGAGGTCTACAGCTCTCTCATCTCTGCCCCTGTCAGACAAGACAGCCTTCTGCTGCAATCTCACTTTGCACCACAGAAAGATCTAGGTTATGTAAAGATCAATACGAGGCCAGCTGAAGTTCAAGTAGGTCCTGTTTAAATCTATGATGGATCTGTCTGTCTTCGTATCTGCCAGCTTTGAAGGTGTGTGTGAGTGGCTGCATGCATAAGAGAGACAGCGAAATAAAGAGGGCGATAGAGAAAGAGAGAAGTGGAAAAAGAACGAAAGAGAGAAAGATAGGACGAATGTGAGGAATAGATAAGTGCAGACATGAGACAAGAACTGTACTGTCTCATGAGCTATGATGAAAACCAGCTCCACTAGTTCCTGTACTTCAGCCATGACTTGCACACACACACGCACACACACACACACACACACACACACAGTCTTTCACCAGGTTATGTGCGTCATTCTTGACAGTTTAAGTTTCAGATGTCACAGCAATGTGACAGCTCTGTCCTCCAGGGCAGACATTCAGTCAATTTCTAACAAGTATAAAACTTCAGACTGTCTCAGTTCTTTAACATAAAGAAAGAGTGTGTGTATAACATCACTGTCAAAGGGTTCAGTGATCAACAACCAAGTTAATTTTCCTTGATCAGTATAAATGTTTTGTGCACTGGAGTGTGAAATGTGATATAGTTTAAATCAAAATTTAATTCACAGAGTAACTGATAGGAGATAATAAAACTAATAACAACATGTGCCAAAATGATACACAAATACAACAGATAGATCTCATTACAGCTTCATTGCCTGTAGTGCTGTATCATTATAAATATCTTCAGCTGTCATTTGGCATTATTCCTGTTGCTAATCTGCTGTGAGGTGTTGGTGTCTGTGTCTTTAATTTGTGTAGAAGGAGAAGTCTGTCAACAGATAAATGTTAGACAATTACTAGAACAAAATAGGCTATCTGGGGAAAAAAACGAGATCATTATTGTGTGTTTTCAGAAAGCATAAACTATGGAGTGTTAATGATCAATTTTGAACTATTTTTTTAATTGGTTGCATTTATACACTGAGGACTTCGAATGTAGATTGTTGTTTCTAACCAGCCCTTGGTTTTTGAGTGTCTGTTATCATGCTTTTGATAGATATTTACCCATTGCGCTGTGTCTGTTGTTTTCAACTTCATCCAGTTTCAGGTTTAAAGCCGACTCAGTCTCCGATCGGGAGCTGCTGGCTGAGGTCGCCTCTTGATCTAACTTGACAGCCGTGCTGCTGGACATTTCTGACTCCTCCATTCTGCTGCTGGAGCTTTTCATAGTATGTTGGACCTGCACAGATCCGCTCACTGTGCTGCTGGTGAGGCTGCTACACTGAGAACCGACTTGGTCCAGGTCTGCATCTGAGTCGTCGAGGCTGTGACTGAGTTCAGAGCTTGAATCCTGGACAGCCAGGCTGTCGGTGGTGCTGCTGCTCGGGGTCGGGGAGCTGGGGGTTGTGGTGGCGGTGGACACAGGTGGAGGTTGTACTGGCGCTTTCAAGGGGACTGGTTTAACTGTTTGTGTTACCACAGTGGTAGCAGAAAAGGTGGTTGTCTGTGCCACCTTGGTACGGGAGGCCGGGGTAGGTGTTTCAGTAGCGTGGCTATCAGGGGTGGGAGCAGCAGAGGTTGAAGTGTCATCAGGGCCTGGGGTGATGGAAGCCGGGGTGGGAGGAGGGGCTGGAGCCTTTCTTTTCCTCTGCTGGCTTTCTGAGCCCGTCTGATTGAAAATAAGTGAAAGAAAAGCAGAGGGACAGTAGAAAGTTAATTTATGCAAGAACCTTCTGCATATGTGTGTGTGGTCTAACCATAAATCAGCCTGTCTACCAGGACTGAAGTAGAGTTACTACTGAGTAATTAAATCAAGTGGAGTTCTGGCAGGCGCCTGAGTCCTCAAATCCATCAGAGTGCCAACATTCCTTTTAAATTATCCTACAACAACATCTGGCAGTGACACAGTTAATTTGATGCACTGGTATTGTGATAGCACATATTGAGACTGCATGCATACTTTACTATGGTGTTTCTCCTAAATATTCAAAGAGACATCAACCATAATCCAACTGTAATGCTGTCTTGCTGAATTACTCGTAAAACTGAACCACTGATCACTTCAGGGGGTGAAGTGACAGCTGTTATTAGCAAAATGATGCAATTTCTTTTGTGTATGTGCAAACACAAAACAGAAATATGTCATGTTGCTCCTGTATCTCCAACACTCTGTCAGATCAGTTTAAAAATACAATTATTGGCAAGGTACAGCTTAAAACATATAGGCGAGAAGTCAATGATAGGGAAAAAGTAAAATGATACCAAGTGACGCTCGGCTCAGCAGGAACAAGCGGTTCAGCAAGAATCTGTCAACGGATGTTTCATAACATTAATCCTGTTTTATGTTTTAGTGACGGAAAAAGAAACAAATTTATAAAAATAAATAAATACATTTAAACTGGTTGGGGTGGGGAAAGAGAAATTAATAAAATAACAGAGAGATAAATTTAAAAAAAGGAGGAGACAGGGTAAAACTATGAATCACTGACAAACTAATGAGTGAGAAATTCTCTGTTTTCTTCCACAGGGAGATGAGACTATTCACACCCTCCTGTGCAAGTTGATCTCACTCTCTGTGAAGTCAGTTTTCTAAGAATCAATTTAAAAGTGCTATGGGCAGGTTTCAACAGTGTAGATGTCCTTCTGTCTCAAAAATCCCAATTACTGCTGCTGCTGCTGCGTTCAACTTTTCTTCACTCTGAAACTGAACAGAGAACATGCCCGGAGCTGCATGTAGGGTTGCATCATGCAGCAGGACGAGAGAGATCAGGCCACCTTGCCTCTCTTTAGGCAAACTAGGTTCACACACGTGAACTCAGTGAACTCACCACTGCATGGCATGCTATGGAAATCTAAATGGCCCCCCAACTGGCTGTCTTTCTCTTCCTTGGTCTCCCGCTTCTCTCCCTCTCTGGCATTCATACATACATGAATACAGACATACCAGTGGATGTGGGCCAAAGTTGAAGCTGCAATGGATGACTGACTCGCCTATGAAGATAGATGTGTGTGTGTGTGTGTGTGTGTGTGTGCGTATGTGTGCGTGCACGTGCATGTGAGAGTATGTTTATGTGTGTGCTCCCTGCAGAGTGAAACATAAGACTGCAGCCAAGCCCTGCTCTCTGAAAGCAAGAGATCTGTGGCCACAACACACACACATGCACATACACTTTTCTGTGTGATTGTATGAGCACATACACATGCTCACATTTGCACACATGAGAAGGAACAGTATATCTCAGGCCAAACTACACTCTTAGAAATAAGGGTTCCAAAGAGGTTCTCCCTGAAGGGCTGAGGTTTTATCCAAAATGATCTGCTACTAAAGAACTCTTTTTTGAAGAAAGGGTACATCAAGGGTTCAACAACCCTTTTTATCCAAAGAACCCCTTTTGTAAAAAAGAGTTCTTCACAGCTGGTTGAAATCCTTGAAGAACTCCTTCGTCAAAGTTCTTTTTTTTACATTTATATAAAAGGGTTCTTGGTGAACCCCCCTGAGTGGCTTCTAGATAAAACCTTTGGAATAAAGAAAGATTCTCTTCAGAACTCCCTGGGTGGGTTCCTGTTTGCATCCATAGAAGGTTTTGATAGGATCCCCAGAGAGGGTTCTGTGTGGAACCTATCACAGATGGTTCTTCGTATAACCCTTTATGTAGGGTTCTAGGCAGAACACTCTGAAAGGGTTCCAAGTGAAACCTTTATAAAAAGGTTCTACCAGGAACCAAAAAAAGTTCTCCTATGGGGGCAGGCTGAATAACCCTTTATGGCTCTAGTTAGCACATTTATTTCTCAGAGTGTGGGGTGTATGGATTAGGGAGTTGTTAAGGGTTGCAGGGTTAAGTGTGTGCTGCTCTCATGGGCTTATTGGCGCCATGACTGGGAACGCAGCATGTACTTAAGATTGTTAGAGACTGAAGCCAAGACTCAAGACTCTGTATTACACCACATTCAAGGTCACACTGTACATTAAGTTAAGCTGGCTGTGTAATGTGATTATGTATACACTGTGTTTATGTGTGTTGTTTACTGAGTTTACATTTGCAGCTGCTTTTTCAAACTCATGTTCCACAGAGGAGAATAGCTGTACAACATAACTCTTTTTTTCAGTAGCTACGCATGTGCTGCTGCATACCTGCTAAAGGCAGGATCTGGCCTCTTCTGCATGTCTCAAGTCAGCCTTGTGTCATGACTTCACAAGTCAAGTCGCTACAAAGCAAAGGACGGCCAAGTATCAAGTGGATTCTCAAGTCCTGACGCCGTAAGTACAGTCGAGTCATGTTGCATCAAATCACAAGCAGAAACAATGTCAAATGAAATCAATGCAAAGTTGAGTGATGAGTTCTCTGTAGAGTTCCACAATGTACTATGAAAGACACAGATCAAATCCATACATGGGAATACACATAGATGCCAAACTACTCTTTCCATTTACTAGTTTTGAAATTGATTAATCACATAGTAGATTTATTTTAGGTAGGTTATTTTAATGAGACAAAGATAAACAACATTCAGAGGTTTTTCACTATCACAAGGAGCCAGATTCATGGATCATATTCTGGTGTATTAAAAAGGACCAGAGGTGAGAAGACACAAAAGTATTTTGTTTTCAGATATTTGTACTTTACTTGAACATTCATTTTTCTGACAACTTCTTACTTTCACCCTCTGCATTTTAACAGAAATATCTGCACGTTCAGGCTTATTACTTTAGTTTAAATGCATTTGAGGGATTATTGATTATTTTTATTTTGCATCATTGCATGCTTCCCTCCAAACATCAAGATCAATTTCAACCTAAAAATGGATGGGACAATTATACATAGACAAGACATTTCCTTCGTGTGTCCATAAGTGCATATCATGTGTGACAGATGTAACAAGACGCAACAGGCACTTAGAGGAGGACTGCAGAGAAGAAACAGAAACAGAACAGAGAGATAGAGAAGAGAGCTACTTTTTACTTTTATACTTTGAGTACATTTCAGGATGTTTACTTGAATAAATAAGTTGAATCAGTACTGCTTTTACCAGTCTTTTTTTTAGACAAGTATCTGTACTGCTACTTGAGTAAAGAATGTGTGCACTTAAGCCACTTCTGTCAACAGCTGAAAAAAGCAAACATTTTCTTCACTGTTAATCTTAAGTCACAGAAGTCTATTTATTTCTAATGATTAAGAAAGGATGTAGGGACGTCATCACCTACCATCTAATTACCAAACTTCCTTGTATTCATACTAATGTGATTTTGTTTGTTCTACAGTAACTCCACAAACAAGAGAAAAAGAGAACTTGATTTCAGCTATTAAAAGCCTTCGTGTTCTATGCAGGGTGTTTTTGTCTCATACACGGTGCTTGAACTGAAGACTGCTATAGTCTATTATTGAGGAAGATAAGCTCTGCTGTGAAAATGCTGTAGTTTTGTTATTTTGTCATTATGCTGACTAATAAGTTAGAATAGCTACACTAAAATGTAGTGGAGAAAATGAACAAATATATTGCTCACACTCACAACTGGTTAGGACAGAGCATTACACCAATCATAATCTGCAAATCATGAACAAGCAGTTATTGTCTGCTATGGCTGCACAATTAATCAAAATATTACTGAATTTGCAATATGGTCATACCCAAGTTGCAGAAGCTGCAATTGTTTGATAAGGGAAAAATGTGTGACAAAACAGCATTACAATGAACTGACATTACATCATCATGATTTTAATATTTTTTTCAGTGAACATGAATATTGTAATGCAGAAATGACCGTTCCCACTGATTGTGAATCATACTCAATCATAATATCTGCCACAATAATCACAATATGATGGGGTTTTTTTTTACCATCTCCTGCAGCTCTATTGTCTACCACATGCTTCTTTGCTTTAACACATTCAGATTTTTCTCTTCTTGATTGGTTTTGTATGGGCTTTGATTAAAGAGCAACTGAAAAACGACACAACATATGTGGACGTGTATATTTTAAAGGGAATGCGCCTTTACACAAAAGCACACAGAGGGCCATGCCAGGACAGTCTGGTGTGTCCATTAGATTTTCCACTCTGTGGTTTGAGAGGCAAAGAGCCCCATGTTGGAGCATGTTGATCAGATAGGGCCACCCATGGAGGTTTCAACCTGTTGCGTGACCATTCATCAGTTGTTTCGAAGGATTCTTGATGGGTGAGGGGCTTTGTGACAGAGCAACATTACAGCGCTAATGTGGAATGTGAAATGGACTATGTGTGTGTATGTGTGTGTATGAGAGGGAGTTACACTGTATGTGTGTGCTTGTGCATGTCACCTTGCATGCATGAGTACATTCATATATGCATGTGTGTATGTGCACAGATGCGCATGTGTATGTATGTGCATGTCAGAGATAATAATAGCGGCTGAACTGTCTCGACATTGAGGGCACCGAGGTCAGAAACATCCTAACAGTAGGGTGGAAGACAGTTAGCGTGTGTTGGGGTTATTGTGTGTGTGTGTTATAATGAACATGTGTGAGTGTGTAGCATGTATGAAGAATAGAGTTCATGCTAAAAGTCTTAACAATGTGTGTGTGTCAGGGTGGAGGCGTAGAGGGTAGCTAAGGATAAGGAGACACATGGCTGACCCAGTTCCATTGTCATCTACTGTGTCCTACTAACCCACTGAAATTTCATGCTTTCTTCCCCTTTTCCCTACATTTACAGAAATGTTCATATACACAATTTTGGGTCAGGGGTGAGAGGAATCAGAGAAGACAAATATAGTAGCAGTGGTATATACATATTGACTAACTGTAGGGCTGTAACATTAAATTGAATATTGCAATAAAATACGGTCTCAATACCGTACCAGACTGTGACAATATCTACTGCAATACTGAATTGCTAATTATTTTGTTTTATTAATTTTTATTCTATTTTATAAAATTAAAAAACTGCTGATGACTTCTACATTGTTTTTATTTTGCAGTTGTACATATTTCACAGGTTTACGTCTAAGTTAAGAGGAAAAAATGAATTTTATACAGACAAAAAAAAAAAAAAAAATGCTGTGCAGATCAGATAAATTATTTAACAATAATACATTTTTTTTTTTTCAAGTCGTCATTTTTTGAGGTGTTTTTTTTTAATGGTGCGATAAATATCGTGTCATGTGATTTTTATCATGGTATTGTCATACCTTTAGTTTTTGGTATCAATACATTTTAACTAACTTGCCTACAATTGATAAACACAGTGCTTTTGCTAATTTAAAGGCTGGCTTTCTGCAGGCAATACTGCAGTGCATTTCTGTTAATTACTTTTCCAATTAATCAAAAACACACAAGTTCTCACATCTTAAGTGCGGGAAAGAGTGAATTTTTATGATTTTTCCTCGACAAATGACTTAAGTGAAGAATCGCTTCTCAATTAATTAACTAATCCAACGGTTTTCAAATTGGGATCCTTGAGTGGGTTGTAGGGGGTCCCCAGAAAAAAGAGGAATAGAATATTTTAATTTTTATCACATTTTTTGAAAGCTGGACCAACAAAGGAAGAAACAGAGTTGGCCATTTTGATAGACTGGAATTTATAGTGATCGTAGTTTGAAAATTGATTGACAAGACTTTATTATCTTCAAACGTAAAAAAAAAAAAAAAAAAAAAACTTAAGACAAAATCCTCTCAAATTGGGGGTCAGTAGTCTAATGGCATCCTTAGCCTTAAAAAGCTTGAAATAATCAATTCTCCCCCAATATAAATATAAGATAAATTAAAAAGTTATTGGATTACATATATACTGTCCATTTGTAAAAAGAAGCACATACCTACTGAATTATTCACACAAAACCAGAGCTGGAGCAGTTTGGAGGTAACAAAAGCAACACATAGGATTACATTTATATGCCATGTGTATAACTAGGGGTATTCACTGATCACTTTCTAATAAATCCACACATGTTTGGAGGAATCCTAACAGACACACACACACGCACGCATGCACACACATATACCACACACACACACACACACACACACACACACACACACACACACACACCACACACACACTCACTCAGATGCACCCATGAACGGTTTGAGACTGACACTAACATACATTTGCTTCATTTGTTTGTCCCATCTGTCCTGGCTGGTCTCATACACAAAATGTTTTGACAGCTTCAAGTGCAGACAGATCCTGTCCTACATAGGCAGCATGGCAGGGTGACGTGTTCCCCTATTCCAGGCCCCTAACTCACACTTTCACAATCTTCAAGGTCAGTGCATAAGAATAGAAAGCTTACAGTGTCTATCTACAGTACACTTCAGGCAGCACAACCACAAGACCAAGCAGACATACAGCACAGGACATGTCATACATTAATGTAAATTATGTTAGAAGGCATGTGTGGGACAAAGGCAAAATTCAATAACAAAAAAGTAATGTGTAATTAACAACAATACTGTGTGCTAAACGCTACTTTTTCCATTGCAAAATATTCCTCTACCTCTATAATTTTGGCCTTTACTTGGTAGATCTGGTTCACATGTTGTTTTTAAATGGGGAAGTAGGAGATATGTGATTTCACTTCAGTTTATAAAGCAGTTCTGTTGTAATGTGTCCCAACTTAACCTCTAATAAAGTCTAATAAGGGCCTAATAAAGGGTGTAGTACAGTTTAAGGAAGAATTTTTTAGTTTTCGTCTTACTTGATACAAAGGACAGCTTGATATGTTTTATTAGTGTACCGTTAGGTGTATGGAGTCTAATTACGTTATAACTACTATCTAATAAAGAACATTATTTCTGGGTTTTGTCTAATTTGATTGATTTGTATGACTTATTACATGTTTTATGGTGATCTATCGTATTATAGTTTGTGTCTTGTATTGTTCTGTCTCTATGTTCTTGTGGAGTTCTGAGTTTTGAGCTCTTAAGGTATATTTCTATTGTGGAGTTTGCACTTTGTACTGTCTTCTGGGTATTTGCTGTTAAGTTTTATGTATTTTAAAGGCCAATCTAAGCACAGGGAATTGCAAATTAGCTTAGGCCACAAATTCTGTGATGTGTGGCATTGGTTTATGCTACATGGTTGTTCCTATACAAATAAATATCTAAAAAACAAAACATGATGTAATTGACTCATATGTGTGAATAATTAACAGTTACAGACAATTAGATCAAGGTCCATGTTGTAAAATGTACATTGCTCTACTAGAGCCACAGCACCTGCTGTTTTCAGCTGAAAACAGCAGCTTTAAAGGAAGGATGAAGGATGAGAGATGAATAGTGGAAGGGCTGCCTGTTTGCTTTGGCAGCAGTAGCCTCCTTTTTTCTTTGCTTCCAACTGATTCAGAAATAAATGTTCTGTTCCTTCAGAATATGTGGAGAGTTACAGTGGAGCCATGTGGCAAACGGGTAAACATCCTTCTCTACATCCTTCCAAACCTCTATTGACATTTCACATCAGGAACACCCAGCTTACCATCCTCCCTTCTGTCTTTGCACTGATTCGTACTTTTTCCCTCCCTTTTTTGGTCTCGTTCTCTCACAATTCTTATCTGAATGAAGCTATGCCTATTTAACCACAAATACATCAGGGACTAACAGCAATGAAACCCAGCAGCAGTATGGCCAACCTCTTTGTTCATGTTGTTAAGTGGGGGTGCTTTCATTGGGTGAAGCTGTGACTAGTCGACAAGTATTGTAAAAGAGACAAAACAGGGTGTGCAGCAAAAGAAAAGCTGATATCAAGGAGGAACAAAAATGGAAAGAAAAAAGACAGATGGATGGCAAAACAAAGAAGAAAAACAGAAGCAAAGAAAGAAAAACCCTTACAGGAAGACTCATCAGTGAGCACAGATCCAGTAGCGACTTGTGTTTTGTCTGGCTGATTGAACCAGAGCAGTGCATTAGAGCAGATTAAAGTTAGCTACTGCTGTAGACAACTATGGGACTGATGGATGATTGTGAAAAGCAAGCCTCCCTCTGCTGCCAACTTGCTATTTTTGCAGAGTGACAGATCATCAGGAAAAAAAAACGTAGCCAGCTCGATCAATCAAGAAGCCAAACAGACACAGGCAGGAATGCAGCATGCACAAAAACTAATTCATGCAGTGATGTGGTGAAAGATTTGGGCAGCAAGTCTTACTGCCATATAGCTTTACACAAACACAATGCATTTACATGTGCACACACATGCCCATAAAAACATGCAGTTTGGGCCAAATAGAAAACATATAGAGGGAAATACTAAAACTAATGCCACAGTCCAACCTTGAAAACACACAATGACATGTTTTCAAAGTTGTTTCCTCTTCCTAAACTTTGATTTCATATATATATATGTATATATATATATATATATATATATATATATATATACAGCCAAATCCAAACCTTATCTCTAGCCTCTCTCAATTTACCTATGCACTTATCCCTGAATAAGATCCCATTCTGTCTTATTTACTAATTATTTACTTATTATTCTCATTAATGTGTGTATTTTCTATTCTGACCTAGGGGTGAGGTTATTATATTAACAGTAAGATGTGAAATATGAACAAGCTGACTTGTTTTGTATGTTGTTTTTTCCGACCGTAACATGACACTGTCACTCACAGGGGCTGGGTATCTGTGCTCTATACCTTTAAGGTATCGACAGAAATAATGCAGAACCAAGGCTCACAGCCGCTGCAAGCCTTCTTATATTAAATATAACGTGTAAGTGGTCCACGACCACAGCAGCTACAACTCATACAGTCTGTAATGTGATGAAGTCGAGCGTGGTGAATTTGACAGAATTCACAGTTCAGTGTGCTGAGATTACACCAAAATGTTTAAGTATAGCTATACTACACACCTGTGGTGTCTAGATACCCAGCACTATTGTCAGTTTGTGTATAAAACACCAAAAAAAAAAAAAACAAAAAAAAAAACAAACAATTTTGTTAAAAAAACAAAAACAAAAAAAAAACTATAAAACTATACTTCAAACTGCCATAATTAAGATCTGATCAGCAATCGCATAACAATCTCTGGGTTATCTTGGGCTATTCTTTGTCAGATCTGACAACTGGATTTCTCTTGAGAAATTTAATCTCATACACTTGAAACAGTGTCTCAGCTACCATGGTTCATTTGTGTTCTTTCAACTGAGAGACAGACAGTCATCAAATTTTAATTCCCACATAAGGGTTCACTTGTCCCAGCAAACAGATGTGATGTGAATTACGACTTTTTCCAAATGTCTTTCCTCTCCCCTCTGGCTTGTATCAGCCTTCCGTGGCTTCAGGTTTCACAAGAGGCTCTGCTGTGTCGAACAAGAAATGGTTTCATACTGGAGCTTTCCTGATTGGCTACATTATAAATCATTTTTTCCAGGTCTGTATGCATGTAATGCTGCAAATCATCTAACTTCTGGGCAGGGAGACTGGTGAGTTATTAGTCTAGAGAGTAATGTAGGCAGACATTTGCTTTGTCATTTGGTGACAGGAGTTCAAAAATGTCAGTTGAAATGAAATATGGGGGCAGTGAAGGTGCAATAAAAACTGAAAGCCTACATTTAGCTGTAAGTAATCCATTTTAAAACATTTGTAGACTTTTCTTACAGACTTAAATACAGCCTGCTTACTGTCACTTATCTTATTACTCTTTCACCTTCTGCTCTTTAATGCCCCTGTTGTCCTCTGTTGAACTTTTCCCTCATCCTGTCCTCCTTCTGCAAGGTGAGGGTGGTGCTAAGGGCCAACCAGATTTCATGCTGTACTGCATTTTTGAAACACGATCCCAAAGCTCATACATTGTTAATGTTGCACAACCCAAGTACACACATGTGAAACCCTTATTAGACCTAATGTTACCTTGCTCTGACTTTCTGTGACCTTCTAAGTCACTCAGTTTCTCTCTTTTGCTCTTTATCCTCTCTCTCATTCTCTGCCTCAGTTGTTCCGTCTTTATCTTTCAGTCTTCCTGCACACACACCACACATGAGCACAAACACACTTACTCAAGAAGCACCTTCTGTTGCTGGGCACTGAAGCAGAAAGCTCAGAGTTTTTCTGAACTCCTTTATCACAAGAGGCAATGTAGACATGGCTTCCTTTCCAAACCACAATAACAGATTGCCTATCACTGCTGGAAAAAAAAACCTCCAAAAACAAAGTTGTGTTTCTCTGAACTCAATGTTCCAAAACATAATTTCATTCCATGCTGCTCTCATAAAGACAGACACAGATTGTCGGTTGTTCAGCTGAAGAAACAAAACTGTAAACTCCTCTGACTCCATGACAACAGCATTGAAATGGGAAAACATCTGATTTGCCTACAGTCGAAGATGACTTTACACTCTTCCTGAAATACTGTGTCATCTGTTTTTAGTGCTGTTGCTAACCCCATTCTCAACACTATACACCAGCCTGTCTCTCAGAGATCAAACAGGCTACTTCCCTCACTCCAAATGAAACAAGATCTTAAATGGAGATATTAAAGTTCTTTTTTCAACACCCTGACATCAATCCAGATTGTGTAAAAAAAACTGTGCAACTAACATGTATGAATGATAACATACAATGCTGTTAATGGCAGGGCTCAACAGTAAGAATTTCCCAATGGCCCAGGACAAGTAAAATGCAACACTGGGCTAGCAAATCTAGCAACTTGCTTGCTCAAGTCATTAAAGAAGAATTAAACATTGCTCTTCCAGAGCTGATGATAGGAGAAGCTATGGAGTGAGTCATCTCGCTTCCTTCTCATCTCTGTTGAGATTTGTACACACACGGTACTGATCAGGCACTCATGAGAATAAGCCAGTATAGACAAAGTTTATGAGCTGAAGTGCAAGTGAGCATCCCAATCATCCTGGAAACAGGAGTTTAGTTGTGTGGCATTAGGGGATATGGGCAAAAACAGGGTCATTTGTCAAAGGAATGTCAAGTTTCCGAAAAACATTGCGGTAGTGCCACACATAGAGTCAACAGCATCACGCTTGCATGGCAGCAAAGAAGACTGCCGGAAGCACCTCCACATTCGTGGTGCTTGTACAAAACTTGAGCACTGAAACAAGTTAGGTAGTTGCAAGTCAGATAGTTGGCAGAGTGTTCATGTTTCAATAAAGGCGCAGCCATTCACTGTGTACTCCAGAACAAGACTGACCTTAATTGACGAAGGAATTATTTGACAACCACCAATAAGTAAATCCATTTGTATAGGGCATGTAAAAATTCACTTTAGGTGAGTAAATTTCTGACAAGTGAAAAAAAAAAGACTCTCATTCTGGTTAGTTGAAGAAATCCATCTGAAAATGTGCTGTTGACTTTGCTATAAACTCCTTGTCCTCGTATTCCTCTTTCAAGCACTATGTGCTCTTAAGCAAATCAGAAATTATTTTTGTCTATTTAGCTCTATTACTTTTGTTCTACTATCTGTCCAGCAGTAAAGTACTCAGAGAAGTAAAATGACTGTCTAGATTACCTTGGTTTTTCACTAGCTATGCTGATAAATACAAATAGTTTCACATGAATGTGAAATAGCATTAAAGTCCAAACAAGAACCTCCATAATAATACTGCATAGTCCAAGCGTTCACACACATTACAGTTATATCTCAGGTGTTAAGCTCATTCGGACTACTTACTAAAAGCACATGAAGTACCTGGAAAGATGGGAAATATTGCCACTATCCTTCTTTGGTAGGATTGAGACAGTCAGAACTAATATTCTGCCTCTGACTGTTATATATGTTTATGTCTCTTCCTATCTGGATTCCAGCAACTACATTTAAAAAGTTACAAAAAATGATCTCTTCCTTCATTTGGCAGAAAAATAAGCCCAGAATTAAATTCACACACCTGACAAGTAGTAAAGCATGCGGTGGTCTAAACGTACCGAATCTGAAATTATATTACTGGGTAGCACAATTACACGGGGTAGTAGAATGGTTAAAACAAAATAATGAAACAACATGGCTGTCTTTAGAGCAAAACTCACGCCCGGGAGTCTCACTACAAGTATTACCATTCTGCTCTGATGAGATATGGACAAGGAATAAAATCACAAATTTCTGGATGAAGTGCACACGTAAGGTTTTAAATCCGGTGAAAAAAAAGATGAACGCACCTCAGTCCATATCTAGGGCAATGAAAATCTCGGAGATAATCGATTTTATACCTAGATATTTAGATTCAAGATTTAAAGACTGGGAAAATAAGGGTCTTACTCTTATAGACGATTTATTTGACGGTGAAATCCTGAAGTCATTTAACCAATCACAGGAAAATTTCGGTTTGATTTCCACTGATTTCTACAGGTTCCTACAGTTGAGGGGCTATCTGACAACTCACACTGAATGGCAGTCTCTCACAATGCAGCCTTCTGATCTAGAACTTTTCTTTATTAAGATCATAAAGAAAGAGGAAGGTGGAAAAATTGTGTCACGTTTATATAAAACTACTACAGACAACTGTACAGGGGAGTTCTCTAGGAGTAAAGGAGAAGTGGGAATTAGAAATGAATGTTGTGATTGAAGACCAAAGTTGGGAACAAGTGTGTGAGAATGGGCATAAATTGACTAACAGTCCCACATGGAAAGAATTCATCTGGAAAGTGAATACCCGTTTTTTCAAAACTCCTCTCATTATCTCTAAATTCGACAAGACAAAGACAAATCTTTGCTAGAGACAATGTGGACAAATCGGAGATCACACACACATTTTCTGGGATTGCCCCAAATTGAAGTTGTACTGGGAGGGAATCCGGGTGGAACTTACCAACATCTTACAAATTAATATAAAAAAGGACCCGCTGATCTTTGTGCTTGGAGCGCTCCCCCACGATTTTCTATGTAAAGAAAGAATGTACCTTCTTAAAATCCTCATAATGGTGGCAAAAAAGATGATAACCATGTCCTGGTGTAAGCCATTACCCCCGACCGTAGAACAATGGAAAGAGCGATTTATCAGGGTATACACAATGGAAAAAATAACAGCAAAGCTCAACCTCGACATGGTCGAGTTCAAGAAGAGGTGGAAACCGCTGATTACTTACTTTGGACTAACATTATGAGACATTTAGGTGACTCATTATTATACAGGCACTTACAGACCTAGACCCTTGGAGGTAAATGAGTGTGCTGTCATTTCTGTCTGTCCCCTCTTTATAAATAACAATCGCCATCATTTTCTTATTCAATCTTATCTACACGTAAGGTTTATTTTATTTTTTGAATCTCTGTCTCTATCATAAGAACTGGGAAACACCTTGCCGATAGGTTCTCTGTTCATGTTCCTTTTCTTTTGCTACTTCTCAAAGATATGGAACAAAAGAATCTAGAGCTTTCCAAAAGAAAGATTCTGTAAGTGTGTTTAAGTTTGTAAAGCTTGAAACATCAATAAACAAAAAAAAAAACAAAAGCACATTAAGTATAAATTTAGCTTCAGTTCTTATTTCTTATGCCACGAACATTAGAAACATGAAAGCAAAGAGTGCAGGGGACAGAGCTACAGGGAAGATATATGTAGCAAAAGTTCCACTTATCCTAAATTGATCATTTGTGATAGGCACAGAGGTTGTCCTAAAATGTGGCCCTGAATTTGACCAACAACCCTCCTAATTTTGTCGATGATGTTAATCTAACTATGTTCCGACTATGATTTAAATGACCGCCCTTGGTGATCTCTGCCTCTCCAAAGGCTGTTTGAAGTATTTAGCTTCATTATAACAATCTCATCATCCTTATAGCTTATATTATGATGTCAATGTCCATTACTGTGTCTAGTAAGTCACAATTAGTTGACCACCTAAGCTCGTTTGGCACAGAGGGAGGTCTATAATGAGGACAGTCATCATAGAAAGTTGTCCTCAGATAACCTGCTATCATGCGCCTAATCCTCCTCTATCTCAACACACAAATACACATTTTCATATTTTATATACTGTAGACAGTATCAACATAAGGTGGGGTAGATTGCAATACAAAGCAGCATGAGTCAGAATTGAGAAAGTGGTTTGGTGCATGACAGGTCTGAGTCAGCAAAATCAAACAAACATAAAAAGTACAGCAAAAACAAACTGCATTTGGGGATAAATTGTGTGTGAGTTCTGCCAGGCGAGCTGGCCCACTTCCAGCCCATCCCTTGTGGACAAACCTGTATCTGTACTAATATATTTCAAAAGTATAGCGTGACATCTGTTTTCACTGGAGCTTGAACTTTATGAAGATGATGTGCTACTGACAAGCAAAACTTCTCCTAGTGTAGCTTAATATTGCCTCCAGCTACTACGATGCCATATTTCATGTAAATGTGAAAGTACAACTTGGATTCTGACTGTGACATGATTTGATTTGACATGTACAATTGTTCCACAGATCCAAGTCATGCAGAGCTCTTTAATGCCAATGCCCCTGAGAAACTATCCTGATAAGACCTGGCTGCTATGACACCCTTCACTGTCATGAAACCAAATCCTTTCTAATCACATTCAGACAACAAACACAGGCCAGGCATGCTGCTAATCTTTGAACACCCAACACCTATGGTGTCCTCAGATGACACTGGCTAATGTCATATACACATATGAAACAAGGCCGACATTAATGTTTATATCATGTGCTGTCACAAGTACAAGCCTCTCGTCCATGAGTAGATCAATGCTTCCTCCTGCACAGTGATCTGGTTGGTGACCTCTATGGCTGACTTCTCAAAAACTCGGCAACTCTCACCAAAACAATCTAGATGGATAGACAGCTCTACAGTTAAGAATGGATTAAAGAAATGTTGTCGTGTATGGTATTAGAGAAGATAACTTACATATTGAGAAACAGAGTGTTTGAGGAAATCTGGAAAACTTTTACACATTCCTCAAAAATTCAAGCATTAGAGATGTCCTAATGTAAGTCAAATACCTCCATCTATCTATCTTATAAAATGTTCAATTCAATGTAAAATCAACTTTGAGACAGGAATGGCATTGAGAGTACTACGTAATAATTTTCAAGTCATTTTTATTTTTTTATGTTTTGGTTTGTGTCATTTATTTTGGTACAACTGTGCTGTTTGGGTTTGTGTGGGTTTATGAAAAACACTCATCTTTTGTTGGTTACGTGTTATTGTTTTTGTGTCTTTGGAAAGTGGGGTGGGCATAGGAGGAAAATTGTTTGTCTGTAATAAACAGTGTTTACAAAAATATAGCTCTATAGGTGAAAGGGAAAATATGTATTTTAGATTTTTGGGTGACTGTCCCTTTAAAAATGCACTTGAAATCAATATACAAAAGTTTCACTTTTTACAGACTTGTTGCTATTCTGTGATTCCTGTGCAAGGAACTGAAGTGTCTCCAATCTCTCTGCTCAAAAAGAACCGCTAGGAAACTGAGAGGTGAAACATGAGAAGTGTCCTGCACCGCAGAATGACCTTGCAACGTGTGGATGGAATATACATGAGACTTCAGACAGGATAAGAGTTCAGAGAAGGCATAGGAGCGAGATGGAGAAATCTATTATTAGACTATTATTAGTCATCAAGTCCTCAGATGACCTTCCCAACTCCTGTGCTGTGAAGCTGCCCTTGTGACTCCCAGTTGTGTCTCAGTATGTGTCTCAGCTCTGGTATCTGTCATAATAACTCTTAATCTGACAGGTGGATAGATAAATTACTGTCTCCCACTGCACAACTACAGTTTGCAGTACTAAAAATAATCACAGCAGCTATAGGGGGCTTCTTAATGGGGTCACAATGCACTGAAAAAAGAAAATAAATATGAAACATTTATAATTAAGTTAAAATAAATACCAGCAGCCCTATTCATTGCCCGAATTTGGCCCTTTAACAACCTAAATCTGGCCCTTTGATCATTTATAAATATTGGGGGGGTATTATTGTGATTTTATTTAAACAACCTGCTAACATTCATTGGTTATATCTTTCTATCTATCTTCTTCTATATCTATCTGTTTAAGCAGAGGGAATTAAGGGGAGATCATGAAAACAACATGTTACTTTTTATTACAAAGGTACATTGCTTGTCCTGTACTTTTGCACATAACGTGTGAAGACATTGTGAATTGCAACTCCAATAACTTACTATGCTCACTAAAAAAAATATCTCTGAAATGTGTTCTGCTCCTCCATGCACAGTTCAGTTCAGTTAATTAAGCTAAAGAGGATAACATCATTCTCCTTGTTGTTCTGAGAACAAGATTTCCTCTCCATAACATTCATCAAGAACACTACCTCCGCCAAATAAACAAAACTTATTATCAGGGGGAGGGAGGAAGGATGTTGGTTGCTAAACAACATTTCCCAGCATGCTGCCATACACTATAATGAGACTGCAGGGAGCTGTTGCTCTAATGTAGATGATACAGGTCACTCTGGCCTTGAGGAGCTGAATCTGAGGCCAAAACACTCAAAGGAAAGGCTGTGTCAAACAGATTGCAGATTTCAGATGCTTTGCTTCAGGTCAAATTGAGAGCATAGGGATTTGGATATTTTACCTAAAATTACCTAATCAACTTGCCAATGAAAATTGGGCAAAAAAATGCAATATTTGCTTGATTTAACATGGCTTCCAGTATAAACTATGCCCACTTCTGCTCTTCTATCCAAATACAGATACAGAGACAGATGATTCTGTTGATTGAACAGATAAAGATACAAATAATGATGTACCTGTGCATCTCTAGTAAGCAGCATGTCTTCATACAATAGCATATTTATTTGCGCATGCATTTTCATGTGTGTGAGATGGTATATTTTTGTTTGCCTTGCAGGTATGAATTAGTGATTGACCACAGTGGGTAGTGGAGCAAGAGTGAGTTTTATAGCATGATATAAATAACTGAAGGCTCTGTTTTCCAGTTAGTGGCTTTTAATCCCTCACCTGATAGCCCTCAAAGCTAGCGTGTCCCATGGTGGGTGTTGGGGCCCCAGGTAGTGCTGGGGCCCTCCTCTTCTTGGCCTCAGCCTTGGAGACGTCCTGGGTATGTTCATTACCGACTGAGACTGGCCCAAGGTGCTGGGTCGATCTTCTATGCTGGGGGCCCCTGACACTGAGGCCAGACCCTGTGGATGATTTTAAAAAAAACAAAGGGGGTGAGGTCACAATGACAAATATGTATGTAAGTACACAATGTGTAAATGTGTCAGGGGTTTAAGGATATCAATTTCAAGTGAGTCAGACACATGACCACTGAGTTACAGACATATAAATTCATCATGTTACTGTTGTGCCACCCATAGCTGAAATGCTATCAATGTTTGAAGTGATCTTTGCCTCTCTAAAGGCTATTTGAAGCATTTAGCTTTGTTATAACAATCCCATCAGCCTTATAGAGAATTCGTACAGTATTTTCAAGCAAACCTAAACCACCTAAACCCAGTATTGTCTCTTGAAGCCTTTCACATATAAATCGTTAGTATACATGCAATTGCAAATTCCCTTACACCTGTAACAATCAATGTATATGCTCACTTTGTGAGTACATACTCACCAACTGGAGTATTAACTTTGATTAAATATTTTGATTAAGACTATTTAATACTTGCTGATTTCCAGACACAGGGATCAACAGAGGACTTTGCCACAGTTTTGCAAAGTTTTGGAAACTTTATTGATTTCAATCATGTAAACTTCATGTTTAAATGTTTAAAGGAACTCTAATCACTGGAAGTGTTAAATTTCAAGGGTTGCTTTTAGGTTTAAAACTGACAAATGCAACATAAACATTTCCTTCATATCCAGATGAACTTATGTCAAAGGGAGATACCCACTCTTCTCATTTACAGCATGTTAATTTTTTTTTAAAAATGCATGCACATGTGCACATACTGTACTACGCATGCAGTCGATGCACCCATTTCTGACGGTACAGTCCATGTTTCAGTCACAACAATTTATTTGACCAAGTTGAAAGTGTAACCGCATTTTCAAAGGGTGGCTGCTCCTGACAAAAGCATTGGAACAAAAATGGTTTTCAACATCTGATCAAAGACGGCCCAAAGTGCTCCTGAAAATCTGAATCTCCCCATGGCTCAGCTTGGTACAGAGCCTTGGCACAACGGGGGTACCAAACCACGACTCACACCCCCGAGATTTAAGAAAAGAAATGTGTTTAAAAGCAGATTAATTGATGCGTTCAGACAATGCCTGGATACAGCATAAAAGCAGAGCAAAGAGGAACATAAAGTTCAGGTCATTAGAATTAATTGGACCAAGGTTAGAACATCTCACAGTGGGGTGGGATGGGAAAAGAACAGTACTTCTGAATAAAAGACCATGAGGAGAACAGTCCAGTAGGCACGCCTGCCGCAGTTTTCATTGGGAACATTTCACTTGTGAAAATACGTTTTAACTGTAGATGATTGTTTTAATTTGTTGAGCACGCAAAGAAATATTTTATTGTGGAACCTCTTGCCTTGCACTGAAGAGACAGAGAGGTAGCAAGGCACCTTTTACTCATCATACCTCTAAAGTAAGCATTCATGAAAATACAAAACATATCAAAACACTATCACTATTGTATTAAGAACTTATAGTTACTATAACCAAGGTAACACCAATTTAACACAATTTGTATATTCATTATTCATAAAAAACAAAAACCTTACAGAAACAATTAGGTAAAAACACATTCAATAACATGAATAACGTTCACATTAACACAAGTACAACTTGTGAAGGAAAAAAATGATGATATAAAATATTAAATAAAACAGTTTTTTACAATGCTGTGTGACTGACAGGGGTAAGAGCAGGGCAAGGGGGAGGTGGGCTAGCTGGAAGATGGAGGCTGACAGAACAAAAAAGAAATGTTGGAAGTGAGGGATTGATGTGATTTCCATTTGGAATCCTAAAAAAAGAACTTGTTTTCACCTCACCAAAATATAATGTTCAAAGCAGAAAATTCACATGAACTCTGTCTGACTTTTTCACCTGCTCTCTTCAACCTCTTCCCTCTGGTAAACAATCTTAAATCTGTCAAAACATTGTGAGATGAGAATGTAACAAAGGCACTGCAGCATTCATAATTACAAAGAGCATAACTTAAAAGGAACCTATTGAACTTCTGCATAAGGAAGATGACTTACATACTGTATCTCTGGGGAATGCCTTTTAGTGCTTTAAGAACTGATGCTACTGCAAACCACAAATGCAAATGTAAAAGTGACAGCCACAATCTCCAGTTGCCTATGAAAATGTCAGAATACCTCCCTACTAATCAGACTGAGAGTTAGTCTTACTTTAACATAGAGGAGAATCCTCCCACACCTACTTTGAAAGAGGAGAAGTTCATCTTTTAGAATGTAAAACATACATCACTCTTTGCCTACACTGCGAAATCAATGACAACCCCTTTTTTTCTCCTGTTTCTAAGACTTACATGCTTTAAACACATGTAACTGCGACAAAATGACAATCAGAAAAAAATCATAATTTTGGGGTGCATGACAGGGTACTTGAAGAGTAACTTCAACAGGCTGAAAAATAGTGTTTCACTGCCCTCTCTGGCTGAGAGTTTCAAGTCTGTTTCACCCCTGATCACACAAAGCAGCTGGTTGACTTTGGTTGGGTGTGGTCAGATGTGTGTACTTTTTTGTACCCACACCAAACAGTGATATCATGGTGTTCTGATACAACCTTGAGTATACATCTACATTACTACAGCAAGGTCAAAGAGTAGTCAAGATTTCCATGGAGGTGTTAAGTTACTCTTCAAACAAGCGCATAAAAAAGATATATTTATTCAAGAGCCAGACCGATATGATATCGGATGGCCGATATATCAGACTGCCGATATATTAGCCCAATATTGGCCTAGTACAGTTATATTGGTCTACATCAGTATTAGCAAATATGTTTACCAGTGTTTTTTACAGATAATAATGCAATTTTTTTTTTAGTTTATGGGCAGTATTTTATGTATATTTGATCTTATTCAATTTGTTTTATTTGTGTTTTATTTATTTATAGTTATTCATAATTATTACAAATACCAGCAAAAGTTAACTGTTTCAGTGATCTGATGTAATGTTGGATTTTATATACATAAAGAATGTTGGGCAGAGATATCAATATCAGAATTTTTAATACTCCCCAATATCAGTATCGCCCCAAAAATCTAGCGTCAGTTGGGCTCAAATGTATTTACAGTATTATCATCAAAACTAAGTTCACCTGCTTTTGAGATTGATATAGCAGTCTATCTTGCACCAAGATATTTTTTAATTGTAAGAGATGTACTCTTACAATTAAATGTGTCTTAGCTGTAACATTAATTTAGAAGATAGTTAGGGAGGGCTTTTGGTGCATGAGCTGTGTCATACCTTAATATTTATTTACTGGAAAAAAAATTGTTGCTTCAATAACTACATGTTATTGCTGTGATTAGGTGGTTGGGACAGGTGGTTAATAAAGTTGATGAAAACTGTTTTAATCCAGTGCCTACTGTGGGCAAAAATCTCTGATGTAGATTTATTTTAGACTAAATGAGAAAAAAGAAAAAAACAAGCACATTTTAAGTCAGTTTGCTTCAGACTCAGATCTGCCCCATAAATGAGCATGTTAGTGTTTCAAGACCACACACACATCAACTCACACACGGTAGTTTAGCCCCTAATGAACAATTAGAGATAACAGGCTGGGCTTTTAGTGCTAATGTAGCTAAGGTAGGGTAATCTGATGCCTTCAGGCTGATAACACTGTGTGTCTATATGTGTGTGTGTGTGTGTGTGTGTTTGCTTGTGTGCACGAATGCATGTGTGTGGTCTGATAACAGTCCCTGGTTGAAACAATCATATCAGAGAGAAAAAGCCCAGCTGCATTATAGCCCACTGGAAAGGGTGACATGGCTGAGAAATAGCAACATGAATAGAAATGGAAATTAGCTCCCACTGTGAAATGATGAATTTCAGTGTTTTAAATGTATTCTAAAATTTAACATCAAAGCAGATATCATGTACTGTGTCTATAGTAGTTTGAACGCTTAATCCTTTTGACTCATATCTCCGTCTCCCTTCATTGTTGATATTTAATTCAAAAGGAAGACATGTAGTCAGAAGAACCCGATGAAGACATAAAAGAAGGAAGACCACAAAAACAGCTTAGGCCTTGAAGAAAAGGATGATAATAGCAAGCAGGATGCTCAGTGTCAAAGGAAACACTAAGACCAAAGAGGTAGAAGGGTGGAGAAGTCAACCTAGAAGCTTTGTGCTTGGTGGGACTGTAAAGTGAACCAGAGTGAGTGTTTTTCCAGTTAATACAATCAAACGCCATATTGATCTGAGGTGAGCCACAGAGGCTGCTGCAGAACTGAGGTTCATGGCCTCAGAATCTAATTAAAGTGATTGAATTATGGATATAACAGGTAGAGAATGGCTTAATGCAGCATATAAAAGTACGTCTGGTTCAACATGGATGTTCACTCCTCATACACACTGGAGTGGTTGTGGTGAGTTAATATTTTGATTTAAAAAAAAATCTGCCATTCAGGCTTTATCTTCAGCTGACTGACATTTGGCAAATCTTCTCACATACCAATGCTGTCCTGTGCACTCCCTCATTCATAGCGATTTTATTTAGTATAGAAGCTAGAAATACCACTATTTAATATTGCCTCTGGCCATTTTATTACTCAGGACCTATTTGTAGGAATGCAAAGACAGTGGGGGAAAGTCCTGCAGGCAGCACCATGGGCAGTACTCCTCCTCTGACCTCTGGTGAGCAGAGCACTAAGACTGCTGACTGGAGACAGTTGCTGCCCTCAGGAGGACATCCATCTACATGACAACTCAGCAATCCTGTTCAGGAGCAACAAGGTCCTATTAAGTAAAGTTTCTTTATTAAAAGCGGCTTTAGGGTCACGCTTATGAAGCTCGTTATTTTTGTTATCGGTTTACAGCTGAAAGTCAGGAAACTTGAATGTCAATATATTATTTACTGAAGTAACTAGCTTTGATGACATTGGCATTGTCAACCAGCACCGGTAGGACTTGACACACCCAATCAAATCAACATTTGTAGTAGTGATAGTCCAAAATAATGATCATCTCTAATGTGCCATTTTTAGTGCTTCATCACAATCTACCATGAAGATGGGTATAGTAGGCATACAGTTGTTAGTAGTATGTTATTTACAGAGAGGAGGCTTTTATATTAGACATGAGGCTGTATGCCGAATTAGAGTGTAAGTAGCCATGCAAGACATTTACAAGATGTGGACATGACAACAGGAACTACCCAACCCATGTGATAAAACCCAATAATACTGACCTGCAATAAATATTGATGTTGTTTAATTTGTTCAGTTTTTGTTGTGAATGTGACAAAAGTATCAAAAAAGTGTTGATTCAACCCTATAGCAATGCTTGAGGTTTGTTTGTAGTTTGTAATATTATTGATTTATATTATATTGCACAGGTGTTCCTGTTATTCTGTCCACCCACAGTATGTGATTGAAATGCTGCATAGATGAGTTAAAGCTATAGTGCGTAACTTCTGTCACCCCCTAGCGGAATTCTGCGTTATTACAACAATAAAGCCGGCACTTCCATATGACGTATGCCCAGGTGTACCCCGCCGCCCCACTATGCCCCCCATTCCCCACCACTATCCCTCCGCCACCGTGATTCGCGATTCCACAACATTTTTATTCTGTTTGAAGAAGGACAGCCGGTGGAAAAAAAGATGGACTCTTCAGAAGAGGTAATTATTCTACGTTTTTTTCTGCCACAGAAACGCAAATAGCCTATTACAAATGGGGGACAAGGTGCCTGCTAATTTGTAGCTGACAGGTTAGTGGATGAAAAGACCCAGTGGTAGTCAGCAGAAGTCATTTGTTGTCCGTCAGTCACTTTCCTTCTTTGCTAATAGTCCTTCAGCCGAACGTCCAGGCTTTTTCTTTGTGATAGGATCCACTTCTGAACCGTGTCTCGGCCACTTCTTTGGGTTCTCCGCCATGTTGCTTTCTCTTTCTACCTGCGCTCTGCCTCTTGCTATGAGACTCTCCACTCTTCCTCCCCCTCCTTTCTTGTTGTGAGGCAAAACGCGTCATTTCCTGTGCTCCAGCGCGGGAATGTCGCCGGTTGACAAGCAAAGCAAAAATGATATATATTGAAAAATGCTGCGAGATGTTAGAGGAGCCGATCGGTTTAATCAGCATTGTGTCATCTCTTCTAGTGGTGGCTTGGGTTAAACGGACATTTACGGACATGTAGAAGTTACGCACTGTAGCTTTAAGGTGAGATCACAATGAAACAAAATCCCACTTTGATTTAATTTATCACATCCGGATATTGTCAGATGTGTTAGTAATACTCACATTGGATTGTGTGTCTGTATTTTGGATTACTTTATCATCATAGTCATCCATGTCCAAAGATGTTGTCTCTGTCTGTAAACAGAAGGCACAGCTAACATGCAGCATTCAACTGTTCAGCCATGCATTTAGTCTGCCTCCGCTATCAGTATGAATGATTGGCATGCACCACTCAAGGTTAGTTTGTAAATTATTACACAACCTCATATTTCTCATGGAACTTGTACAAATGTTACTGCTAAACTTTGTAGACAATAATGCTGATCTTAATTCAATAATTTCAGTGTAATATTGTGTATGTATGACCAATATTAACTCTGATAACAAAACATCCTTGCCCTGCTAAAACTGGAATCATTAAGAGTGAGGTGGCGCAACAGAGATCCTGACTCTTACCTTGGATTTCCTCCTGTTGAACTGGAAGATACCCAGGAAGCCTTTCTTTTCTGCTCTGCCCAAGCTGGTAGTGCTAGAGCGGATAGAGTCTACAAAAAGAAATCAAAGAGGACGAGGAGGAGAAAAGGTGGACATGATAGTGTCAGTGGCTCATAAAAACAAAGCAAATAAGTATGGCTCATTCTCAGAAAGGAATGAGGAGGAATTCAGTAGTGAGTGACGAGTGACCCCGGCATGCATAGATTTATTAGGTTAACAACAAAATTGAGAGTGGGTTTACCATATTGCATCAACCATATTTAGTTCCTATAATATCCAATTAATTTGCTTTACTTGATACATAGTGATAAATGATAAAATATGTGCAATTTTACTGGTCATTTTAAAGCATTTTGAAATGGTCTAAACACTCATCTGTTTTCACTCACAAAGAACTGACTGAGTTTCCTCAGCAGAGGGCGCTATAGCTTTATTTTTCTCAAAGGCCACCTCCATCTAACCTTCACAGTCTACAAATCAGCAAGTAAGAATGTGTCATGATAACGCTGTTGGCTTGAGGACGGGTAGGAGGGAAGGTAAACTAATCATTAAAAAAATCACAGAGCCATACTAGAGGGGTATTTTCCTAAAAAAGCAGTGGCAAACCACATTAATAATAAGTCATTTCAAAATGACAAGGATTAATGATGTTAACACAAAAATCAAAATTACAGTAACATCAAACTAACAAATTATTTCTTTGAGTACTGATAACTAACAAGTAAACTTCCACGTCAAATGCGATAAAAAAAAAAAAAGCAGGGTTAATTAGCAAGCAGCAGTACATTGGGTTAAAGAACTACATTTAGTTAGAACACTAAGACGGACAAGACTTGTCATGACGAATACCTGAGTAGTTAAGAGCAGGGGCAGAAGCCATTTTAGGCTGGAGAACTGGAAAACATGACAAGGTTTTCAAAACACATTAAATCATTTATGGACAATTGACCTGCATCAAAAGAATCAAATAATCTGTTGTATTTCAACTTCTGTAGCACCACAACACGCTAGTAGAATTTCACCAGAGTAGGAAAATCTAATGATAAGACATAAAACATAATTTGTAGATTTTCCTCAATTATCAATGTCAGTGTGTCTTTCATAATAACAGTGAACAGCTGATTATTAAAATACAACCATTATGTAACAGTGTTTGGCCATAAACATTACATGTTCTAGCTTATATCTTTCATGTCTATAAACCACAAGCTTTTACCCTAAGATGACACTCTGTGACAAGAATAGTATCTATAAATGCCAGTGGGTGTGGACTGTTGCCATGGCAATGAACCATAATATCAGATCTTGGACCGTAATTCAACTTCCTACCAGATAAAGGATGACTAATTACTGTAAATCCAGAGATAAATTGTATTTACCAAGGTTCTAGCAGGAGAACATACTGTAAAGACACAACATATTTTTATTTATGCTCTGTCATACTGTACCTGCTGCTTCTTAAACAATATTGGCTCTGATTGTATAAAATTTCATGTCAACATGCTAGTCATGCTGTACTGCAGAATACAATGTTATGCTGTTTTTTTTGGCTCATTGCACTGGAAGAGCCAGCTACTGGCTGAGTTGGCATGATATCCATACCATATACATCAACATTCATGTTTAGGCACAATATGACTTTTATTCTCCCTACTGACACTGTCAATGTTAAACTTTACGTTCCCTGTGGGAAAAATTTTGTTTTTCCTGTACTCATCCACAAACAGGTCAGAGGGTCAGCCACAGGGGACTCTGTAAGCTGTTAGGGATGCAGTGTCAGTCTCAGTCCAGGCCAGCCACACCACCCTTGTTCTAAACAGTCCATCTAAGTTTGCAAATCTGTGTAGAGGCTAGAGGGAAATATAAACATAGGCTCTCCTGTAAAATCATTTCATCTGGTTTCAAGGATAATCCGACCCAGTGGCAGGCATTAAGAATAACTATAGACCGGTCTTGTTTGCTTATGTAGGTCATACAGAAGCTTTAGAATTAAATTGAGATTGTTTCATAACAAGTTAAAAAGTCTTTGAAGTACATTTAAGATAAAACTGTCGAGTTTGGAAGATAGTTAAAACTTAGGGCAGGGAGAATATAATTTTTTTCCCTAATTTCACTCACCATGCATTTATTTGTATATGTACTCATATATTTTACAAACACACTGATTCAGCATAATAATAGTGTGTGCTACAGAAATTACTTTAGAGATGATCTTAATTTGAAGGCAGCAGCAGATAATATGACGCAGTAGCTGGACGAGCCAAGGCACCTATCAGTATCCATGATGACGTATTTGATCAGCTTTAAGTAGCTGACTGACATCAACCACCACTGTCACAGAGCATAAACCAAGGCTGGGCTCTGTTTAGTTTTACTTAATTGAATTTATTCTTTTACTTTATTGAAAATAATAAAACTATTTTTCCTATTAACACCTAATTTAATTTATAAACAATTTTATTATTTAAAAAATTTGCTCCGTTACTGGAACTTTGATGTCGATTTAAACGTGACTGAACCCCAAACAGAGAATTACAAGGGTTTAAGTTTACCTAGACTCTGATCGTGTACGTAGAGCTCCTTGATCCCCAGGTCTGACAGAGATTTGTCCAGCTGTAACTCGTGGCGACTGACACTGTCCTTCAGGAGTAGGACATGTGCAGGGTCAAACTCACACTTGTCACAGATGACCGGTATCAGAGCCTGGAGTGGTACCAACGGGTTGACCCGAACCACTGCCTTCTGGCTGCCGTGGTAGTTCACCATCAAACGCACAGTTTTCTGATACAGAGAGGGAAGAGGAGTTGAAAAAAATGCCCATTAATGTCTAACAACTGGATGAGATAAAAGGCCAGTTAGGGCACACTGGAAAAATCTTCCCATTCTGCAGACACAAAACACATATTTTCATTTTCACATCATCTGTATATGGCATGCATAAAGAAAAGAGGTCGGCTTTGACGGAAGAAATAAGACAAAAAGAAATTTTAAAACTTTAAACTTAGTGACTGACCTAACAGAGATGTGATTGATTAAATTCAGCAGTTCAGTAACAACTATCATAATATCAACTAATAAGTCTTGAACATAATAACCAAAGAGCAGACAGTATAGCTAAACTGAATAAGTTGATGTCACATGGTTGATGAAACAAGTGAAAAGTAAAATATGTAGAAATGAAGGGAGCAGAGCGACAGAAACACCTTCACAGACCCAAAGACACTTCAATAAATGAGTAACTTAAGGTTAGACTTTGGTTGCTGACAGAAAAAGGAACATTCAATAGCCTAAAGATGATTGTGCATATATGCACACAGATGTGTGTGTGTAATTAGCTATTTAATCTTACAACACTACATAGTGTTCTGTTATGGAGAACAGACATGCTCTGTTCAGCAGTCTCTATCACTAAGTGGTTCACATCAGCCTCTATAAAAACACACTCCCCACTCAGAAGTCAAGAGCCTGAAGAATTCATAAAATGACACTTGACAGTGACAGTCTGTGGCTACTCATTGGCTTTTGTATTTCAAGGGACATTTAATATTATTCAGTGTTATGTATCACTACAGGGAAATAAAGCATTCAGATCACAGGCTTCTGCCAAGGTCTAACGTCTTCCCCGTTTAATTAAATTCATAGCCAAATTTGCAATAAAACAAACAGCAACAAATCAAATGTGAAAATACAGATGTAAATACAGATGTCTGACTAAGAACATATAATGTCAGTACAAAATTATAAGTAAGGCCAAATGACAATAACTGGTTGAGTTAAAGAAGGTAGAATTCTCAATTTCTATGGTGAAAGTCATTTAGACCATGTATTACTAGTCTGGTTTATAGTTAACACACGGATGGGTAGAAATGTATACGCACTGGACTGTTTATGGGTTAGCGAACTAGCTAGCTCCTACATGACATCCAGACAGAGCATGGATGTCGGTCACCAGGTAACAAAATTTGCAAACACGAAAAGCAAAAATGTCAGAGACTGTGACAGGATAACAAAGACATTCAAATTCAACTGTTGTTGATATTACCTAATATTAAACGTACAGGCATTTTGCGCTTGGAGTGAATTTTAGACTGTGCTTTAAGGATTCAATAAATAAATATTTAAGACCTTCACAATCACAGAATTTAATACTATTTAATACCTTTTAAGGCCATTAATCAATAAATGTAAATTTAAGACATTTTAAGACTTTTTAAGGACCTGTAGCCACCCTGTAACTGGAGCAACAAGTTGTACAGTAGGAGTCCTTCATATATTTTAAAGTTAGGATACATTGCAGGACTGTTGTATAGGGCTGCATTAATTTTAGTTGGGTGTATCTAATGAACTGACAGCTGACTGTCCAGTATATGACATTGGTAAGATAGACACAACAGAGAAGAGAGATGACTGACAGCAGTGTCTGAAATAGTGTCAGTCTCTGGCCTGAGGCCAGGCAGGGTCAAAGGGAGAGAGAGCAGCCAGTGAGCCCTGAGAAGAGCAGAGAAATAATGCATGGTAACTAAAGGTAAGGCACTCATCAAATATTCAAACTGTAGGAGGAGAGACGAGGAGAGGCAGAGAAAAAGGGAGAGAGAAAGAGACTAATGCTCAGTAGAAATAACTTCAGACAGGGAAGTGAACTGTAAAATCCAATAACAACAAGACAGAAAGGAGTACAGGTGATAAAGACAAAAAAGGCACACTTGGACTCAAAAAACAGCATATGAGAACTGACTCCAATGTCATGCTAAGCCAGTTTAATCCCAACTGGCTTCCTACCTTAGCATGCACCCTTACAGGTTTCACTGGCCGTGCTTTCTGCCAGCAGTCAAAGGTAAAAGGTAGAGAAGGGAGGGATGGACATTACACAAGGGTACAGGGTAAGGAGCTATCCATATAGTGCATGCAGACTGCACATATGAAAGGCTTTTTCAGTGGTATTCTGGACTACATAAATCTACATTACGAAAAAACATGACTACCTTTGGGGTATTTTTTCTAAATGTTACTATTATGTGTACGCAATTTGAATAGACTGTGAGATGTACTCCAAAACCACAAAGCACACATGACAAAAGGAACAACCAGATCACAGTATCAAGCTAAACTGTTACTCACCTCCGGCACCTTGGGCGCCGGTCGGCGCACCACTTTCTCTTCCAAGACTTTTTCCTTGATGAGGACACAGGCCACGTTGAGGGAGCCCAGCAGCGCGTTGGGCTTGAAGCCCAAAGTGTGGCCCTCAGGCGACAGCAGCTCCAGGGTGTGCAGTGCTGGATTCAGGTGGTAGCGGCTACACAGCTCGACCAGCAGGTCCATTAGTGCCTTACTGAGAGAGGGAATAAGAGAGAGAAGAGGGAGAGCGAGAGAAAGTGAAAGAGATGGGGTGAAGAGGGAGGGAGGGAGTTTGGAAGAAAGAACCACAGGAGGAGATGGGGAGAAGGGAGACAGAGAGGCAGGCAGGAGGGAAGATAGGGTTACAAAGTCTACCTAGCTTTAGTTCTGGTAAAGAGAATAGTAATTACTTCATACAACACAACAGAGACACACCTGATGTGCTTAGAAGTGTTGGCTAATTGATAGACACAAAATATATGATTTTAAACACTGATGTTTTTACAGACAAACTAGAAACTGAATCGAAATTAGGGTCCAACTGATACTGGATTTTTGGGGAAGATGTCAATAATTAGGAATAAAAAAATATCCAATATCGATATATCGGTCAATATTTTTTATACAGAATATAGATTATACACATGAACACACATTTTTTACAATGATCATTCATAAGTGGTTTTCAAACACTTGTGACAAAGGATATTTTACAGTTTAACAATGCTCAACAATAAACTATCTTGTTATGAAGTTTCACTTGTATTTCTAATAATTCTAAATAGCTACAGCCTAAATAAAAAACATAGAACAAAGTAATTATCAGCATTATGTTCAATTAAGAAAAGTTTTCAAAGAGGCGCATTTCATACAAAATATATGCTGATACCAATATAAACATTTATAGCTGCAATAGGCCAATATCAGGCTGATAATATCATTCAACTAACATCAGTTGGATTCTAATGGAAATAGCAGCGATTTTGACATGAAGACCAAACTGCTGTCCTTGTGGCTTTTGCAGGAGAATTGAAAACAAAGGCCCAAAAAACAGGAAGAGAAGGCAGATAAACCACTCACATACTGTAGATTTAATCTGTGTGGTTTATCTAGACAGAAACGTCCACAATAAAAATGGCAGTCAAAAAAAGTTGCCTTGTTATAGTCCTTGTTACAGAAGTCCTTGTTAATATGACAAACCGCTTCTGGTGATCAAGCTTCAGCAGAAGCTCTGAAGTCTGCTGTGCTGCTTTGTGTGTCTGTGTGTGGGGGAGTTCAGCTGATGAGGAGGCCTACAGTACTACCTGTCAATCCTCAGATAAAGAAACCAAGAGACAGTCTCAAATGTTTTCTGGGAACAGCCAGATCAGATGACAGAACTGAGAGAGATACTACTACAAAGGACACCATTGACATTCACTAACACATGGACACAGTCTACAACTAAAACGACAATATGCTTTCAACAGACCCAGTGTCCTCTGTTGTGGGCTTCTTAAGCTGCTTCACATAGGCTCATTTTTATGGCATGTTAAATAGCCAAGCATTGTTCATTCTAAGGTTGCCCCCTAATAGCTGACTAAACCACTGGTCAGTTTAGAGTCAGTTGAGTCTTAGTCAACCATGTAAGTTTTCATTAGTCAGTTGCAGAAAAAAAAGAAGACACCTCCAACTCCATTCAGGAGCGTGTTGCTGTTGAGCCCTGGACAAAAGTATTCTGGGGACAGCTGTAACACAGACCTTTTCTCTTGTACCACTTAAATCACTAGCAATAGCACAGGAGTTTCGGGAGGAGTTTTCAGGCCCAGGGAATGATGGCAGGGAGTGTCATTGGAATAAGCACCAGAACCAGAGCCGGGAGAACAGGTAAAAGAACTGGGCTCAGCAGCCACTGAAGTCACTGGTGCACTTCTGCTAACTTAACTGAGCTGTAACTGCCATTAGCTAGTTAGGATAGCTAGTGGTCCTCTTAAGCTGGGAGGCTGGTTTGACAAGAGGGAAACTGATTGATTGAGGTGATTTATAGCAGCTTCAACCAGGACTCTGACATACTGATAAGTCTGCAAATATTTGTTTTTGTGAAGTTGGAAGTTATTTATTCCAGTGTTTTGAACAACAACACTTTTGTTAGGTTAAACCGTGTTGAAATAAATGATCAAAAATCAGTCTACTTGTTGGTTGTTCCAACACATTCAGAATCATTACCATTTTTGTCATTAGCATTTAACAAGCAGCTTGCTTCATGCCCCAAAAATATATCTTTAAATAATCAAATCAATATCATGAATATCATGAGAAGTCAACTAATGGTTTGAATTAATAACTACTAGTCGACACAAATTTTCAAGTTACATTTACAAGTTAGATTACAGGGACATATTTTCATCTGATGTAGTGGTACAGTCAACAATTAAGTTGGGGGATTAAAAGATTAAAAACGTAGATTGGCTCCTGATTGAAATTTACAGTTGTCTCTCTAGCACCTCACAAAACTGTATCTCAGTATGTTCAAATTGTTAATGCACCTTGGAAAATTGGAAAAGGAAACTATGTACTATATATATGTATGCTTATGTAGTATATAAGATACAATATTCATGAAAAACTATCTAACTGATCTGGAATATTGGAGTATTAACATCCTACAACAGAGCCATAAAGCTGTATCTATTTTGGAATATGAGTACAAAACACCGATAACTGTTTTTATATTCCTTGCTTTTATCTTCACCTTGGTAAAATGTCCAAGTACACACAATAAATTAATTACACTTCAACACCTCTGCCTTATCTTATTTATGAATTTATAACTGCCACAGTATCAGGCTTTAATGCTGTTACTGAGCAGTGTCAGAAGGTGAACTGTAAACACAGTCCATCTGAAGCTAAAATTGCCTGTTTTTACTACAAATGACAAGAAGCACAGAGATGCCTACTGGCATTAAGTTTGTCTATGGTTATTACGAGACCACCTTGTTGTTCTGTTCTGAGGAGCAATCCCTGATTTTCTGCCCCAAAGGAGAGAGGCTCATTAGGGGCAGAGAGAGCATTAGCTGGTAGGCCTTCATCTGTCAGCTCTATGGGACAAAGCTTGTGCTGAGACGGGGAATGGGACCCCTTGACAAGGCCCCACTGGCACAGCAACCCAAATAGACCCAGAAGTGACACACAGGTCTCATACTATTTGTCTGGTGACTGGCAATGTAGGCCACAACATAAAATGATTTTGTTCAGCTAAGCAATTGCTAAGATCCTCATATTTATATATATAAATAATGTCATGTTATGGGTGGATGGACATTTTACAGTCAAACACAGTATTCATGAGCAAAGTACTTGGTTATGAAACATTTAACAGACAAATGCAATATAAATACAATGCACACTGAACAAAACTAGAGATGAACAATTGTGGAAAAAATGTGTAATTGTGACTATTTTGACTGATATTACAATTGTGATATGACGTTTGATATTAGAACAAATTATCACTTTTCATTATTTCCATTTTCATTGAAAAACATATGATTATGGGGTGTTTTTTGCAGGGATCTCTTTCTAACAAAGATGTGTCTGTTGGATATAATGCGTTGGCCATCTCTGCAGCATGACAATATTTTATTTAAAATTGTATTTTGACACACACCTTTAATAAAAACTTTTCCCCCTGCGATTTAAACATTGCGGTGGGCCAAATTGCATTTGGCGATAAAATTTCGATTAATTGTTCAGCCCTACACAAAACCCACGCTGAAGGGAGTGATGCACCCAGAGTTAATGGGTCCTTGTATGCTTGTCTTACCTGCCATCCTCAGTTACAGAAGTCTGGTATCCCTGTGGTAGGGTTAGCTGTAAATCCACAGTGGGCCTCAGTATGTTCTCCTTTGCATCCATGCCTGATGTCCCTCCCCCATCAGGTACAGTGTTTCTGAAGATGTGGCGAGGGGCGGGTTGAGGGGCCTGCGGCGGTGGTGGGGCACGTGCCTTCATTCTCCTCCTAGGAGATGACAATGGCAAAGATAAACAAAGGAGAATATTGCTTGTAGTTTTTGTACCAGGTTTTCCATGTAGAGCCTTAGGACAGTTACAACAGGCATTCATTCCACATGTTCTACTTGAGTATCACATTTACAATTCATGACTCAATTGAGAATACATACAATTAAGTCAAGTAAATGGTGTATCATGTAAGCAAAGCACCTTGTTCATCTGATGCAATGTTGTCACATTCTGATTCACTCATTTATTTCTTATTAAAACAAATTAAATTATGTAGATAATTTTGGTTCCTCTGAGTCATCTTGTTTCTCTTGAGTTCAGTCTTAGTTACACAGCACAACAGCCTAATGAACACAAACCACTGCCAGCACCTCAAGAGCAGCCTGAATACTAATCACTTCTGTCTTTCTATTTCTGTTTGTGACACAACCTTTCTCTTCATTTAGATTACGTAACAGTCAACAGAAATGCTGAGATGAACCCTTTTGGGTGTTAAGATTGCCCAGCCCTAAGCAGCTGCTTATTCCATCTGTTTCTAACACTCCTCTGACTCATATTCCAATAATTTATAATAATAATAACACCCTCTCTAATATTACTGCCAAGCATTCTTATTCATACTTTAAGAAAATACTGCAGTCTCAAATAATCGATTTCTGCTTTCAAAGCAAAAATCATTTCTAAAGGAAAATGATTAGCAGCTAGCCAGCTAGAAATAAAATTGTTCAATAAAATGTTCAATACCTTTGCAAATATCTAATTTATTATATATCATATCCCTTGATAATGGCGCATACAATGAGTGACTTGCAAACAGCCAATAATTTAACAGGTGTGTTGTTTAGTTTCACCACTGGCATGTGACACAACAACAGAAACAGCATGGACTGGGGCACCCGAGCAGCTCACTTGGATATGCCCCATGTACTGAGCAATGGCCCAGGTTCATTTCCTTTGCTGCATGTCATCCCCGCTCTCCCCCTTTTCCTGTCTACGTAATAATAATCATAATAAAGGTTAAAAAGCCCAAAGAAATAGACATCATTACAAAAAAAGAAGAAAGAGACAGTGAGTAAGAAAATGAATGCAGATGGTGAGGAAATTGTTAATAAAACAGGACGGGTCAGCACACCTGTTTTTAATTTGTATTAAGGTAAGGTCATACATTTATCCTTTTTTTAATTTATTAATTATTCCCTGTGTGCCTCGATAAAGAAGATGGTTAAATTGGACCTCTTTTCTCCTTGTCTTCAATAAAAATATGTTGTTAGAAATGATCAATAATTGATACATGCAAAGTTTTCTGGCAGTGGTGTATTATGTTTTGTGTTTAAACCTCAGACCACTATATGACAGTTTTGTTATGTCCTCATTGGTCTGACTGCAAAAAAAAGGGAAACTTTTTCAAACTCATATTTTATACATATGGTGTTTTGTTATACTATGAACATTCTCCTAAAACTTTACTAAAAAAATAGCAATATATATCACCTTGCTTGCTGTATATAATATATATATTATATATTGTAATAAATAATTAATATATTGCAATATATTGAAATATATTAAATTGTAACCTCTGTATCGAAAAACACACATCAAATCACCAGATTCTTGCCAATACACAGCCCTAAATGTAATCAACAAGTAACACTGAAACATGATCATGAGGTTGACTGAGTTGCAACAGTCACGTGTTTTACAAAAGCTACTAGAACCGTCTGAATAAAACTTTAAATTTAGCATTGTAGTGCAATAATTCCCATAGCACCAAAAACTCACATTCAAAACAAAAATATTTAGAGGGTTATAAGGTATTTGGTTGGCTCAGGTACATAGCACGCATAATTTAGTGTGCTGACATTAGCTCTATGAAAACCATAAATACAGATAGGACACAGATAAGAACCACACTCAAACCACAACTTCTACACAATGGGTGGAGCTGTGGCAGATGTCAATGACATGCTGGCGATGAGATGCTGCTGCTATCTGCGCATTTGCCCTCGGCTCAATATAAACTGTACTTAGCCTGACAGAGACAGCTGATTAGACAGAAATCAAACACTTCACTCGGTTAACATTGACAAATAGCTATTCTAAAGCTGCCCACGTTTCTGCATGCACTCCCTCTCTGTCTTCACAGCACAAATATTAGCCTTAGATAACAAAAGAAAAACACCACACTCACGTCAGAAACAGTCCTTGTGTTGATTAAGGGTTCAAAAAGGGTTTTAAATCAGACTGTTTATAAATCCAGTTCCAAGGATTAGGCACGCTCTCAGAGAGAATGTGTGTGTTGGTCCAGTGGCGTATAATCCAGTATCCTCCAAGGTACTGCGTTGGAACAATGTACATGAACACAGCACGGTCAGCGGACTCTAACCTGGCTACAGTTAACCATTAACAGTTGAGTCAGATATCAACTAACTCTCAACCACAAGACCCAGAGTGTCATTGACTCATTATACAATGCAGAGAGTTTTTCAGTGGCTGCATCATGGGAATGACAGACTATACTTGACGGTTTGACCGTAAGGAGTCTAATCACAGTGCAGATCATTTCTAACCACTAACTGCAAGGTGCTCTAACTGAAAGTGTATTTAAAGACATACAGTTTACTCACAAGAAATAGAGAGATGCAAATCATTTTCCTGAGCAGCTTAGAGACCCATAAATGTATGACATTTCTGTGTTTTGTCTGGTGAGTCTGTGCTTTAGAAAGTAAACAGAACTGGGCTCTGTGGAGCTGTGGGACTGGGCCCCGGCCAGGCTTAACACAGTCAGCTAGTATCCTTCTCTCCCTCTCACTTGCTGTTTGTCTCAACATAACATTTCACTCTCCCTCTCTCTCTCTTTCCCTCTCTTGAACATGCACAAAGACTCCTTTAGGAAAAGCTTCGTCTCCCACAGAGTTAGGATGAGCGAGCATAAATGGAGAGAGAAAGAGCGAGAGAGTAAAGCAAAGAAGAGCAGGAAACTCTGCTCTGGCACAGGGGGGCAGTAAGTGCTGAGCTGCTACAGGGACTGAGTTACAAATGGGATCAAAACACACACACACACACACACAACACACACAGAAGGTTACTAATGGACCTCTCAGAACCACTCAGTTCTTTTCACTTGACTAAATAGCATTAACAAGGATATATTTCTTTCACTATCCCCTATTACATCTGTTCGCTTTTCTTTTTAACAGGGACAGTTGCTTGTTTAGGTGTGAGGTGGGTATGACACTCAAATGAATGTTTTTAAAAGTTTAAACAGTAACAGTCTAAAACAAACAAATGCTGAATTCAACTTAAACTGCCAAAGGCACTGTAGACTCATGTGGTCAGTGGTAAAATAATCCAGAACAACATGTGAGCCGCTAAGTTGAAGAGAACATCAGAAATGGGATTTTTGTCCACAGTTTAGCTCAAATATAATACAACATATAATACAACAAAGACTACCATATTATTTAGTTTCCCTGGGTCTCTGCAGTAGGTAAATCAGACAGCATTTCATAACAAGTCTAACACTGACACACTGTGCTACTCAATATGGTAAAAAAAAGACACTGACACATAGGGCTGCACCATATGGTAAAAAAAACACATTATGAATATTTTGACAGATATTGCATTTGTAATGTGATACACTTCTCAAACTAACAGAGGTAACTGAATTGGTGTTCGAACAAGGATGATGAAGTTATTGTGGAAAGTCATATAGAAGCTGTTGTTAATTTAATACTATTATCCATTAGATTATAGCTAAAGCTTCTGGCACCTTCAAACAGCAAAGGCATAACTTGTAAATGTGGTTGGAGACAATTTTGTAGATAGGAATGTTATGATTAATTAAAATTTAGTATGTTAGCTCTTACACGAGCATTTCACACTTCTGAGATCATGCTGGCGGGACACAGGGTGTGCCGCGGTGTTGATTGTGGAGCAGCAATCTTGCAGGGACACATGCTTAATTCTGATGTCTATGATGTCACTCTTAATAGCATATAGTGCAGGTTAATCTTCAAACGCTGGTGTGTTTCTTTAAGCCAGTGATAATCTGCCTGGTGGCATAGAAGGGTTTTGGCTAAATAAAACACAATGTAAATTAAAATAATCATTATTTAGAAAAGGCAACATTTGATCAATAGACTATAATATCCACTGGTGTAATATTTAAGTGAAACTGTCATAACCTTACCTTTGTTCTCAGTGAAGCAACGGTAATAGTGTAAGACACAGGCCTATACACAGCCTACCAGTCATCCTATTTTGCTGTCTGTGTGTTAGTCTCTTTAACAGATTAGTCTCAGTATCTGTCTGTGTGTGTGTGTGTGTGTGTGTGTGTGTGTGGTGCATTTACAGTGTGTGCATATACGCCAGGCTACCTCCTCCCTGACCCAAATACAACCACGCTCACTCCTGATCAAGGCACTCAGGATAAATCAATCCTGGATGTGAGAGTGACTGTGTTTGTGTGCAGGCGTGATTGTGTTGTATGGATACGGATCAGTGTAGATATAGGACAAAATGAAAAAAAACAAAAGCAAACTCCAGAAAAAGAAAAAGAAAAAAAAGTCCCACAGAGAGATGGAAAAGGTGAATCACATTATTCCAACATATAAGCAAAAATTAAATGCCCTTCATATCACAGGTTTGGCGACGTCACTGCATACACAAAGCCAGAACATATACAACGCAAATCCTTGACCGTCACAGTCTTATTGCTGTTATTAGATGAGAAGTTAAATTACATAACACAGCTCAGACACACTGGAGACTACCTTGAGGTTTCCTTTTTTTCTGGTGAAAGAAGTAACTGTCAATGACTGTATTTATCCAAGCCATGGAAACACAGCCTAAAAAGTTCCCACTCTGGAAGGTCTTATAATGGAATATATTAGTTTATGCGCTGAGCTGTGCTTTGTCAGCACCAAATCAAATTCCATTTACCACTTCTCTTTTTTTAGTTTGTTAGTTTCTGCTATCTGAACTTCCCAGCTTCCTTTTAATCTAAATAAAAAGATAAAATGTAACTATTGTGTTTGATAAAATACTAATTTTCTCAAGAATCCAGTCAGAAATTTCAATATGTTAAAATGGTCAGTCTGCTACTGATACCCATAGTGCAACTGGACGCTACAAATAGGACAGCATGAGAAAAAACAGGCAGACTGGTCCACCCTAAATAACACAGTCTGCTGTGGATGTGAAACTATGATTTAAAAGCAGACATAGCCACAAACATTCATGAAGTCAGTAAGTCAGTCCGAGAGAGAGTCACTGAGATCCACAGACAGCCAGACATGTCCCCAATCAGAGACGTGGTCATCTTGTCAGATGAGAGTCTGTTCAGTGGCAGACAATAGGATCACTGAAACAATGAACCACTATCCTCTAATGAAGACAACAAACTGGGAATGAAGCAATTAATTGACCATGGCGCTGACTGACCCACATTCATTGACAAACTTTGGATTCTGAGAATATAAACAATGGATGAACCCAAAGCTCTATGGCATATAATAAGAATTGAAGTCTCACCAGTTATATTGCTTGTTTGAGCAACATAAACACGTTCCTTTGACAAGCAGACAGACTAAAGTTGGCTGTCTTCAACACACACAAACACAGTCTGCATTATTTCACATATTTGTAAAAGCTAGAAGTGTTTCAGATCTAATCTGACCTGTCAAACAAATGTCTAGCTGGGTAATCAGAGCAGCTGTTGGGAGTATGTGAATTGTCAAAACTTTGTAGTTAGCCTTGTGGAACTCTAACAAGCATCTGCAATACTTGCATTAGATGATTCCAATTGAAGAAACACTGTCACGTTTGCATAGTTCTACCAAGCAATTGTTCATTTCCTGTCAAAGTCAGTTTGTAGGAGAACAAAAATGAAACTGGTGGCTGAGTTTATAGAGGGGGCTGGCTATCAATCAAGGTGGATGGTTTGATCACAGTGATTGTGGTTCAATCCTTGACCTCAAACCCTGAGCTCCAACCATCCTTGAGAAAAATACTGAACCCAAAATAATATTTAAAATTAGTAATGCTGTAAAGGTCTATTACTCTGCAAGTCAGTGAGCATAATTCAAAGCAATACCACAAAATAATTTCAATTCAAAAAGATTATACCTCCATTCTGTCCTAGCACTGTATCAGAGCATGAAGGCTTTTTATAAATGGGCTCAATTCATGTTGGGTTGTATGATAAATATTAGGACCGATAAATTATCTGCTGATAGTGGGAAATTTATATTATGTTATTAATAATTCTGATTATGAAATTATAGCCAACAATATCTGATAATATCTCATTTGACAGATTATGTCAAAGCATTCAAATTGTTCTCTTAAGCAAAATGTTATAAATGAACATTTGATGAGTCAGAACTGTTTTTTATTTTAGTTGTAACAGTGATGTCAGTCAGATTTATTTCAACTAGAGCTATGGAATATTAAATCATCCATATTTGCTGCATCTGGGCCTTTCTTACCCTAAGGTGTGCTTAGACTACAGGTTCTATTAACTTATTTTTAAAATTCAAAAATGAGACATTATCAGTTATCTGATCAGGATCAGCCATAAGAAGCAGGTAATTGTTATTGTGTATTATCAGTATTGGCAGTATTGAAAAAAATCCATACTGACATCTCTAAATTCATGATCATGCTTTCAAAATATGGAATATTATTTGGGAGACACTTCAGCGAAGACAAACATCAACAAAGAAAGCATGTTCTATTCCTGAGTGCCACTTCAAGAGAACACACACCCACTTACATGTGAGCATACACATACATATTAGAGCAAAACCACAGTTGTCTGTGTGCACACTTGAGTTTTAACCTCCTGTTGTGCATTGGACACAGTGTGAATGACACACATCCTGGACCCTCAGCCACTCCCCTCACACTCATACACACTGTCCTGCTACCTTGGTCAGCATACCCCTTGGGTGTCATGGTGTCCCCATGGCAACCTATATTTACACCACTTGACTGCAGAAGAGTGTAGACCTCGGTTTAGTAGCAGCTGTGGATTTTGGATGTGTGCACACAAAGGGTGAGTGACCCAGAGAAAGAGAAAGAGACGCTGAGATGAGTAGGGACAGAAATCAGGGACAAGACAGAGGGGAAAGTGAAAGACTCTGTTTTAGAAGTGAGTATTAGCGACATGTGAGATGTGAGTCCAGTAAAGCATTTGTTTGCAGTTGCTAGGCACACACAGCCATCTAGTTCAGCATATGCCTTGATGCTCATATTACCAGCCATGTGGTTAAAAACCCCACCCAACTGCAATGCCAGGCAAACTGTCTCAGTGACAGTGCCAGTCTGACCCTCTGCATTCACACTGCAGAGTTGGTCCACGACAACCTCACCACTGCCCCTATAGCTACAGCCAATTAAAAACTGCACACTGAAGAACAAACTGTAGACATATTAATGTTTGAATATCTACTTTTCTGTGCAGTTTAGGCAAATACATTTACTTTTATCTTTTGCAGATAGTAGTAGCAGATTTTAGTAGTTTCTAATAGAAAAATGACACAATTTGTGATGCATTTCAAATTTGTTTGGTGTGCAAGGTAATCTAACATCAAAATTAATCAGGGATAAATGTTTAATGGTGCACTGTGGAAAATTGTTGAACAACCATAAGATATGTTTATATTTAGTGTTACTCACCAAAAGGCATTGTGTGTTTCCTTGAGGTCTAATAAACATATTGAGTTCTCATAAAATATTTGCAAAGCTGATTTTTTAAGTATTTCAAATCCAAAATTGTTCATCCTACTCCCTGGCTTTACTGGCCCATTGCAGTATATCATAGCGTCTTATCTCCATGCGTTGATAAGTTGAATGGCATGAAATAGTATGGTATGGTGTATCACATCACCCATGTGAGTGCATGTCCATCCTTGTATGCATTCACAAGATAAACAAAATGGGGACCATCAAAAAATAGCTGACAATGCTGCCAATGCTGACACAGGTAACAACTTACTTTCACAACATTAACATTATGTTTTACGTAATATAATGTGCTGAGTACGATTTTGACAAACACCTTTCCACAACAATAGTTTAAAAAAAAATAACTCATCATATAATTCTCTAAAAGCAATAACGCTCATAAAGTTATACAGACTAGCAGCAGTTTGACCAAATGCCTCATTCAGCATACAAAAACACCCCAAATCAATGATTCACCGTGTAGTGTTTTACTCCACTCCATGGTATGTGGTCAAATGTTATAAACCCAGGGTCAAACCAGGTATCACACTATGTGCCTGTTTTTTCTATGCTAGTTTGCATATGCAGTTAACTGTCTTACTATCTGCCTCATTCATAGGTGGAGGTCAACACATAGTTCACAAAGGCTAAACTGCTATTGTAGCTCATGAAGGTACTAGGCCTATATGATCTTTGTTTTATCTATTATGCCAGTAATTACAATAAATTTGCATTATATTAGGGTCTACTATGGTGTAGTGGCGTAACATTTGGCTCCAGTCTTGGCCAAACAGCACTTAACCAAATGACAGGCCATGATAACAGTCTGGTTGCTGTGGTTGAACAGCACTTGAATGATTAATTCATAATCGTCTGGAGCTGGACTCCACATATGCAATAATTTCACTGTATTTGCATGCAAACTACAACTGTATTCAACCTTTATCACATACTGTCTGGAGGCTGCAGTGTTTACATTAAATCCCAGCATTTAAAATAAGAATATGTTGGTCTTGAAATTTGTATGTAACCTGGTTTACCTGCTTACCACTATTAAAACAACCAGGTTAGAGCTCGGCACAATCTGCTCAGCAGGAGTGCTGCAGAATCAGTAACAGTAATATAATGACCCAAGGGAGATAAAAAGACAACACCACACCTCAGGTGCTAAATGAATTGTTACTCATTGGGATCAATTAAGTTGCTTACACTCTTTACAGTTATTCGAAGGTTTTACATTCAGGATGTATTGCATCGACCTCGGTTTAAGTCAGCTTGCAACTGTTGATCCAGAAGTATCTGTTTCACACCTACTTAAAGGAGAGAAATCCACTTACTGTAACAGCACCCCTCCCTCCTCCTCCCTCCTATCCTCTCGTCTTCTCTCCTCGCCCATGTAGTCATCTTGTCCACTTGTGACTAGTGACACAGAGGCACGCTGTAACAGTTTAATACAAAACATGTTCCAAGACGACAATAATTCTCCAAAAATAGGAGCGGTAAGTTAACTTCTGTCTGACCAGCTGGAAAAAACATGTCTTGCCTTTTTTGATCAAATACGATGGGCACGTCCATAGACTTTTACCAAAAAGTATCCTTCAGTGACTGAGGTGGATTTATTGAGCCTTGTCAATATAGGGCCACAGTTTTCAACTGTATATTCTTGGACAATCAAGTGTTTTTGATGTTCTTAACGCTTACTGTAAAAGTCAGGCAGCACTACACTCAAGTAAAGAACTTCTGCAGCTCAAATTTATCAGTTGATCTACTTAGCTAATGGTCTTAATCCTCTGACAAAGCAAGATGTCACTGTTTCCTAATTTACACTAATTTTAACTTCAGAATTAATTCCATGAGGGGGGGATACTGTAAATAACTGAACTGTTGAGTCACATAGCCTTTACAGTGTAATTATTGTTTTTATTTGTGCACATGAGCTGTGCAATGTGAACCAGCTCAGTAAAATCTGTGGGTGGCAAACAAGCCCACAGCCGAGGGAGAATGGAGGGAAAAGGGGAGGGAGGGACAATGAAGGTTGGTAAGAGGGAACATGAGGGAATCTCAGGTGGCAAAAAGCCCCATATGGCTGGAGAGCAACAAGAAAGGGGAATAGAAAAGGGGAGGTGGGTGGAGTCCAACATTAGAGAAGAAAGGAAGGAGAGATGGAATGTAGAAGCAGAACAGCAGGAAATGATAATTAGTCTGTTTTCTATTCCCTAAGCTGTGTGTTCAATTAGAGAGAGCTCCTGCTGGAGAGACAAGAAGAAAAACACTTATGCTACAGATATTGTTGGTTTTTAACAGACATGCACCACTTATAGGCACCCCAGGATCCTTTGATATAACAAACAGATAACACAAATCAGTGAAATCATAGAGTACAATATTTTCAGTGAGACTGAATCCAGTTTTTGCGTCAAAAAGGACTATGAATAAGTCCCTCCAGGCAGCTGCAATGTTGCAATTGCAACAGTTAACACAAATTCAACTAGTGAATTCTGTACAACCTTGCCATTTTGTCCAATCACTGCAATGCTGCTAATCTGACTAATCATCGTAGCTTCTCACGAGTTACACCTATCATGTCAGTCCTCCATGCAGCGTTGTATGTCTGAACATGTATGAATGAACCAACTCTTATTATTATTCACTTTTTTTATTTTGTCCCAGGCACTAAAAAGAACACAAGGTCTGTGACTGTCATTTAATCGATGCTCTGTGCACTTATATTTTACAATTTTGTGCTTTGACTCAGTTTGAGCTCCAAAAGGATTTTGCTTCTTTGTGGAATACCTCCTCCCAGGTGAATTTTTTCTTTTACAAATAAAAGACATTTTATTGGGTTTTTTTTTTTGTAATCCTGAGTGTTGTTGCTATGGTTACTAAGGACACTCAAAACAGAGTCTTTGTTTTTGTTTGTTTTATTCTCTCTGGAACAAGTTGCCTTTTATACAAAAAATGTAACTTTTTTTGCAATATTCACTTGCTCCCATAATTTCATTGGAAAAAAAAATGCAGAAAAACATTGAAACATGCATTACATGCATTTTTTTGAAATCCAGCATTTTAGGTCACAATAATCCCAAAAAAGCCTGCAAAATCCTGGAGGGACCAACAAATAAAGGGTACATTTCTTTTTCTGCACTTTCTAAGCTTGTTCCTTATCATATCAACAGGTAATAGGAAAATAAATAACCTTTTAGCACCCACTGATGTCCTTTTACTAGAAAAGACAACACTTAAAAACAATGCCACAACAAATTAAAAAATGTGCATGTGCTCCCTGCTGGCAGCCTGTAATTGTTTAGTCATAATTTCTTGAAAAGGACAAACAACTGTTGATGAATAACTAACATTGTGGCACAAAGTGGTTGCAGTTTGTTTTTTCTACAATCAAGAACGAGCAGGTGTAGCAGCAATATTAAAGGGTTACCATGTGCAAAACCATCACATATGCATAACAAAGTGCACTTCACCACCTCTGCCTTATCAGGCGATATGACTGCTATGGCACGTCAGCTGGCATTAGAGAAGTTGAGTCCAGTCTGCACACACGCATATGCAGTCCGTCTGTATTCCTCTCTGACAAACCCACATACCACAGTGACTAACATATGACTGCAGGCTTCCAGAAATAAATCCGAGCAGCTCATAACAGCTGCATACTAAGAGCACAGACAGATACACTGTACTGGAGGTACTTGAGACTGATACACAGGCATACTTTGTTGTTAAAGGTACCTGCCAATGCCTTCTTTCAAAGGGGAAGTTATAAACAGCAGAAAATAGGGTGTATAATGTACAGCAGTGGGGCTAAAGGAGCATGACAGTCTATAAGTACAGCTAGTCTATGTCTCAAATATTTCTAACATATCATGGTATGGCTTTGGAGTAAATGTATTCAAAGAGTTAGTACTGCTTTTGACTTTGCACAGACCAAGTACCCATCAATTACATCTTACTGTGCCAGGCCTTACATCAAACTCCTACTTGGAATATTGTAACCACAACAGACACTGCTTTAATTGTTAATGACATACAGATTAATTAAAAATGGTAAATTCTTGGAAAATGTGGATAAGAGTAACACTTTTAGCACTTAATTTAGAAGTCAACTGCTTTATCTCAAGTGTTCAGTGTTTTCTGAGGATTAAATCATACATGCAACAAAGTCTAATAACCAAAAAGCTTGATATGTCTACCATACACTGACTCCTTACTAAACCCATAAATTGAGCAAAGGTTATGTATGCTTTGGATCTAACATGTTCAGTCAGTGTGCACTTTGGTCAAGCTTCTATCCTTGCAGAACAAGCTGGTGGAAGCATTGCATCCACACCCTTTCTATTTAAAACAGGATGGCCTGTGAAATGGATGCAGATATTACCAGATACATGTTGTACTGCTGCCAGCAACGCATAGCCTCAAATACTTTCTCTCTTGCCTATCTCAATTTTCACGGGAGTTAAATTTAACCCATCATAAAAATAACCTTAAATATCCAGATGTAACCACGTACACTAAAATATTTTCCTCCTCAGTAAAAGTAAATACAGTATAGCCTTCAAGCAAAAGAGGAAAAAAAGAGGGCAGTCCCTTAGTCAGCAGTGCTGAGCTGGTGGCTGACCACATGAACCTTCAAATTTTAAATAGAGAAGATTTTGTGAAGGATGTCCAGGGTGTGGAGCTTCAGCTTGTGTCTGCATCTGTCTAAATATCTTTATTTGAGACCCCAGCAGGAAAAGACACAGCAGCACTAAGGGATAACTTAATCTTACGTGTGTCTCTGAGAGTATTTTAGGAAACTGTACAGACTGACAGACACGCATGACATTCAAATACTATGCAAAGGATGAGACTGACATTTTGTCCAGTGGGCACAGCTTCAAACTAATGAGCATTTACACTACAGCTAGCAAATGCTGGTGATCTCCCAGCACTTACACAGTGTTCATGAGTGCACACATGCATGCATGTGCTCACAGACAGGACAGTTGGTAGCCAATAATTATCTCTGGGTGTGTGCTGAGGATAAACGGACACTTATTTGCAATCCCATACTGTATTTATCTGTAAAATATGCAACCAGTCTTCCTGTGGGTGTGTTTTAAAACTGAATAGACACAGAGATGAGGCTACCACAAACAACAGCTGCATCAAAAATATAATGTATGACCTACCAACAGTGAAGCAGATGGCAGCACAAATCCCAGTGCTGAGAGTGGTAAGGCTTTTTTTTTTCCTATTCTTTGTACTTCATGAGGCACTTTAAGAGAAAATCCAAACAAGAAATGCACCAAGCCTATGTGGTGATAAATGGCAACAAATGTGTTTGTCTCCGTAAGGGTGTGGGTGGTTGATCATCATCACAGGGGACTGAACCACATGTGACCAAAGTAAGCTCACAAGGTTCTGACGTCACACGTGATTGTGTCTCCAGAAAAGACAGGCAGAAAAACAGAAGAGGTCCATTAAACATGGAACAGCTCAGTAAAACTCTTTGAAGATTAAAAAAAAAAACACAAGTGAGGAATGCTGTAAAGTTAGACTTTATATGAACAGTTCCCTCTTATTTCTTCCTCTGTTTATATATATATATATATATTAGTCAGTTGCTTCCTTATTGCTTCAGTGGGAGTGGAAAAAATTAAAAGCATAAAACAAAACCACATTAATCAGAGACTTCTGGACTAAAGCTTGCTCAACACAAACAAGCGTATAGGCAGACACACATAAACACCAGGTCCAGACATGTAGAGGAAAACACCAGTGTGCTCATTAAGACTGTTGTGTACTCTGCACACAAGTACTATAACTCCTCTAGTCTAAATTAGAGCCAGACAGATTTTTTGGCCAATATTATTAGACTATATTGGCTGATCCCAGCTTTATTGGTCTATATTGGTATTGATGCATATTTGTCCGATATGCACCGATATGTAAACTTCTTGTTGATAGAACACAATGCAGCATTTTATAGATATTTGACCCATTTTCTTGATTCGAGTTTAAACAAATTTTTGTTCTATTTGTGTTTAATGTTATGTAGATCAGATTTTTTTTAACCTCCTAATATCATCTGCATCGGCCCTGTAAATCCAGCATTGGTCCAGCTCTGAATGCAAATACCAGACAATTAGGAAACAAATAAAAGGTAACTGTATTCTGTTAAATTTACAGAAAAATTTAGATTATTAGCATGATTATAATTTCAAATACACTTAAAAATAAAAAACAACATACTATGATGCGTCCACATTACAACACTCCACAAGTCTCACATGACACGAAGTGAAACCATAGTTAAACTTAGAGTTGCCAATTCATTATTATTGCTCCTGTGGACAAATGCTGTTCCTGGGTGGAGATTTCACCATTTTGTCTTTAAACCAGAAAAGAGGAACAACATCACATTAGTGCAAGTTATGCTTTCCAGCAGTGAACGTACTGTCATCGTCCAAGAACTCGACATCCAGTTCAAAGAAACATTTACAGGTAGGAACAACCGCTAACATTAACTAATGAAACAAATATCTAGTATTAAGGATTCAAAATGAACTTTTTTGTCCACCGGCCAAATTGCCTGTGAATCTTCAAATTTTACCAGTCACTAAATAGATTATCATTGTTTTCTATGGCTGGTGAGTGAAGCAAATATACCAGACAGTTGCATATTTTACCAGCATTTGGCTGGTAGATGGTATTAATTTGTTCCCTGCCAATGAGGTAACTAACTTGTCAAAACTACTATGACTGCTGCTACTGAAAAATGTGAGAAATCTGCGAGAAATCTGTTGTCATTTGGTCTCTGGATGGGGAGGAAGTTTTCATTTTGTGTTAATGCTTAATTACAGGCTTATAAAGCTCAAAAATAAAAGGCTTCATTCAGGCTACCTTTCCAGCACTCCTGAAGTACACACTCCTTTTTCTAAACGCACACACACACACACACACACACATCACAGACTTGCTGCTCAAATTTCAATGGCAAGGTACAACCAAATTTCACTTCCTTCAAAAGAGCATTCTCTCCCTTCCCTGTTTATCTGGTCAGTTATCATGCTGCGTGTGTGTGTGTGTGTGTGTGTGTGTGCATGTGTGTGTGTGTAGTGGTAGTTTTATGAGCTGTGCTTCATTAGGACTGGGCTATGTAGTAAAGTAGCTCCTCTCTGTGTGTGATGACGACAGAGAGATCACAACACAAAGGGAGTTGTCATGGTAATTTATATAAACAGAAATGTCACACACTGACCGGATAAAAGGGCGTTTTGGGTCCACTGCCAGCTGACTCTGCTGTGACTAGTCTACTTTGTAATTTGGCCAAAAAGCTCTTGAGTGTCTGAAATCACTGTATTTAAGCGTATCTGGTTAAAGGGACCTTTGCTTGAAAGATCAGAGGAGAAATAGACTGAACTTAAAAAAAACACCTCATCAACTCTTTCAAACAGTATCACACCCTACCCATGTTACCACTGAAGAGGACGGCACGTTTTAGTGTATATCTGCACTATGCTGCTGTTGAGCCTTTACCACACACCTACAGTTAGTAGTTTAGAGTGTCCTGAAGAGCTAAGGCATGATAGATAAAAGGTGTGACCCTTCTACAATGACAACAGGACACAGAAATCACATTTTTCAACAATAATTACAATTTTGCTTTAAGGTTAGATGAAGTCAGCAAAATCTGGCTCTACAGTGCACAGCTATTACCATAATTGCCACGTAGCACGTAATTATACTGATGCTGGATCACACCTGGTCAGTGAGATACTCACAAAGACATCATAACTCTAACTTATGTGTTAAAAACCCCAGATACACCAGTGAAAACCATTCGGAATATAAGCTAAAATCATGCTCATCGTATATTTGCAAATTATTACATGTTGTTGCCTTTTTTGCCTTCTTTTATCTTATTATCTTTTGTCATTAAAAATTACTAAATAAATTAACACAAACAGTAAATAAAAATATTCACAAATCAGACACTGACTGTCAACTATCCATACAGGAGGGCAGAAAAGCCATACATCTGCTCCTCTGTAGTACAAAGACAACTGAAATGTCAAGAGCTGTTTACCTCCCCCACAGAAACTACAATGAATGAGTGGTACTATATGAAGACTGTTAGTCAAAATAACTGTCAAAATATTAGCATATTTTCAAATGTAGCGTTCAAATGTATAGTCAGTGACGCATGTAATAAAGAAGTAGGAAAAACATCAGTACTGTGCCAAATTGTCCTTGGGTCTTCTCACAGCAGACATTTTGGCTTGTCATAAAAGGAAGAGCCCAGGTGTTACAAATAACATGAACAACAGCTCCCTTGTATTCACATCTCCCAGTGAGACATGACAATAAACCATTTTGACATGAAAAAGTAGGTAAACACAGGTGTTACAAATTATTCTAATCAAGGTTCAGTTACATTCAAGTCAGACAGAGTCAGGGTGCTGCTGTCGTGCATGTTGGCTCACTGGACAGGCTCTGCTACACCAAATGAAACAGGACATTAATTATCATCATTGGCAACACCTGTGTTTACCCCGCTATTACATATCAATAAAGGTCTATTAGCCAGCACACACAACACCAGCACACTGAAACTGATGCAGCTAAATGGATTTCAGCAAACATCTACTTTAATATTTTAACTTGTGCCGCTGCTACTGTCACATGTGAAAATATGAAAAAGGCCTTTAGTACACTGCCCCACATGACACAAGTAAAAGCACATTGTGGACAACAACTACAGCTGTTGCTGTTGTCAGTCTCTCCCCTCTACTGCAGCAAACAACTACACTGTTGCACTATGCTTTGGTCCAGAGCTGTTCATACTTATTGTGTGTGAGAGGGAAAGAGTCTGTGGGCACATGGAGAGCAGGCTGGTGTGGCTGCTGGAACACTCTCTGTTGTCAGTACTGGCTATAAGCTACAAATGCTTTTTAAGTGTTGCTGTGTGTGGAGGCTCCTCACCATTTCCAACAGGCATACGTGGGGCTACGACTCATTGTAACCCAAATGTTTTCACAACGGCTTCATGGACCAATGAAACTACTGTAATCAAGGAAAAACACCTATTAATTGGTAACCCTAACAATGACACACAATCACACAGTCAAACCATACAAGATAACACAGCATAATGTCACAAGAAGCTTCTTTTGAATACCCTAGACCAGTGGTTCTCAAACTTTTTTTTTTCCCCATCAAGGACTCATAAAATGACACAAATTAGATCACAGACCCCAGTTTGATAAAAAATGTTGTCCCATGGTCCCACATCGGATAAGATTTTAGCTTTTAAAAGTTTTGTTACAGAAAGCATTACAGTGTTTATTCTGTCTCACACTGCATCTGTTGCTGTTTGGGTCTTAGTCGCTTAATGTTGTGGATTTCATTTAAAAAATCATTTGAACTACTGTACAATCATTACTTCAAAGGCATCTGGACTACACCTTGTTTAGTTATCAATAACATTTAAATTACAACGATAACTGATGCATCACTGCTAAATGGGTACAGAGAAAACACTGGTGTATGAATCTCATGACCAAAATAGTCATACATTCTGTCCTTGAGTTACTTGTGGATGGAATTACAGTGAAAATCATCATTGACTTTTTTTTTTCTGGAGACCACTGAAAAACAATACAAGGGCTCCTGGGGGTCCCCGTGCAGACAACAAATCTAACGCAATGCATTTGCGCAGTTTTCTTAGTATCCAAGCTGAAATTAGTTTAATTATCCTGAAAGTTGGTTTAAAGTTCAACAAACCGTCTGAGGAAGAATATAAACATTGAAGTGATTTAATGATCCTTTTTTTCAGGACTTACCCTGACGGCGGTCTGGAGGACTCGGTCATCGCAGTGATTAGATATACAACTTCAAGCTGCTCTCAAAATCCGCTTTTAGACTCTGTGGATATCCATCATGTTATCACCTGCGAGTTCAAAATTTTTATTTTTATTACATGTTTCAATCAAAAAAAAAAAAAACCTCCTTGTTGTTTTGGTGTGAAAATAGTAACTTTATATTTTCTATCACAGCTCCAACAAGTGACAGTGCGCAGAGATGACGGTCCAGTTCTGCGCGACCCGGAGCGCAAAGACCGCAAAGTGTCCTGAAAGCCTGCGTTTACTACGACATAAGAATTGATAAATGTTCAGTATTTTAAGTCCAACTTACTTTAGTTAAAACGCTCTTGCTGAGTCCTCATGGAGTCATTCTCACTCAGTTACTTGTCAAATCCAGTTGATATAATCTTCGTATTCCCCCCGTCTGATTTTCCCTCGAGCGTCGTCGAGGTAACTGAATTAATACATGAAACTTCCGGCATAGCGCTTCAAAATAAGAGCTCATAAACGAAGTGCGTTTGACTAGCAAGTTTATCATCGTTTACATTTTCTTCATAACCCCCACACTACTCGAAAGACACTAGTCATCTTTTGATAATAAGAAACATATATATGTGAACTAATTCAAAATAAAATTGATAGATTTTCACAAAGAAGGACAAGACTACCATATTATTTTTGACACAAGAAGTCAGAGTGGTGGTAATTGTGACAGTGATTGAGGGCGACTATAACTACAATAACTATAAAAAGGTGTCACATTAACCCACAGTATCTCTAAGAAAAGAGCACCTCAAAGGAATCTAGTAGGCCTATCTAATAGTGTTATTCAAGATTTATTTGTATATTCTTCAAATTCTTTTGAAGCATGAGATCTCAGGCATATGCATTCAGTGCAAAAGTCTGTTTCTATCTTTTTAATTATTCTAATTAAGTTAACAGTAATTCAACATTTAAATTTAGTGAAATATATTAATTTTCTGACAGAAGAGTATGTCACCACCGACAAACAAGGTGCTTACATTGAGCCAGGGGGCTGGGGGCAATGTAACACAGTGTTACAACTGACCCAGACATTAGCATAGTTGTTTTTTGTTTATTTTTAATCAGTACCCCAGGGATAAAATTGATCGAAGTTCAAAGGCATCAGGAGAAAAATACTGCACGTCCAAAAAAAAAAAAAATTGCCATGGTGAAATAATCAGAGAGTGAATTATACTGAGTAGGTGCAGAGGAAGTGTCAGCGGTCTAACTGGTTTCTCATTGGAGGAATTAACTGTGTTACAAATGCCCCGATATAATTGCCCCCACTATCCCCTGCTATACTATAACCATACATAACCTACTATAAAAATTTATTAAGACACGACTCAACATGCTTACACTGATGGGTTGACAGATGAGAATATGATATTGGTTACAGCTTTGAGAGACACTATATTCAGTCTGCTTTATTTTTTTGTGCTGTCATATGTTCAACATAACGTACAAAATATGAAGCAGTGAGGCTGTTTGACTGAATCCCTTTAAGAAATTCCACTCTTTTATTTGGAAGGTAATGCTATACAATTTCCTGTGTTCTGCAGCTGCGTCTGTCCAACTTGACGCAGCTCCATGCAGCCCGCCTTCGTCAGCAGCTCTCACGTCAATCATCCTCATTGGGAATTCACTGAGCGCCAGCTGGAGAGCGACGGCACGAATAAGTACACCACAAGTATAAAGAGACAAATAGAAAAACAAAAAGACAATCAAATCCCGAGCTAAACATAGTAATAATAATAACAGCAACAACACAACAACAACAACAACAACAAAAAAAAAATAATAATAATTTATTATTATTATCATTATCATTATTATTATTATTATTATTATTTAATTCATTATTATTATTATTATTGTTGTTGTTGTTGTTGTTGTTTGCACGTTAGGTTTTACATATAAGATAACAAAAGTTTAGGCCAAGCTTGTATGCACAACGTCTCAATGAAATTCTATTATGAGAATTCAAATCTTTTCTCCCGGCATGTTTCTCCCGGCATGCTTTGTGCTATCTAGCCCATGCAACACCGCCCGGCACAACAAGGGATGATTCTCCACCACAAGAGGGCACTCATAGACTACTCTACAATTATAACCATCCCTTAGATGCTCTACATGGGGTCTGATGCAGAGATTGTCTGGGACAGGGGTCTGCAACCTGTGGCTCTGGAGCCACATGTGGGTCTTTAGGCCCTCTCAATGGCTCCCATTGGCTTTGTCAAAAATGATTCACTGTAAAAACATTAAAGTTGAGAAAAGTCAAAATTTCAAGTTAATGCACTGCAATAGACTTTTGAGTTTTGAAGGTTTTACCAAATACTAATCTTTTGTTGAGATGATTATACTTCTTCAGATATCTTTGAGTTTTAAAAACTCTAAAAAAAAAAAAAAAGTGCATTTAAAAATGATTGAATAAATGCATTGAAGTGAAGGTGAATGATGTTGAAATTCAATTTTTATATATTTCAGTTAAAACCATTTAATTTTCAGGCACCAAAAAAATGACATTAGTTTTTAAAATACATTTTTTTTTTTAACTTCAAAAACTCGGATTATCTAAAGAAGAAAAGTAAATCATCTCGACTAAAGATTATAGGTCTGCAAAACTTTTTAAAGTTTATTTCAAAAGTTAAAAAAGTTTAAGTTGGCCTCATAACTCAAAAATCTATTGCCGTATGCTACCTTGAAATTTTGAGTTGTTTCAAGTGTATTGTTTTTTACAGTGTAAAGTGATTCTTACCTTTGCCAACTGTAAAAATATGTAGCCTATACACCAGATTAAAATATGTATGTATATATATATATATATATATATATATATATATACATACACATACATATATATGTGTGTGTATGTATATATGTATATATATATATACATATACATATATATTATATATATATATATATATATAATATATATTTATTATATATATATATATATATATATCAACTATATACTATAAATGTGTGTCATAGGCCATGTCTATGGCTCGGTGCCTTTGCTTGGGAGAATCTCTATAAGCTCGCTATAGAAGCCAAATCAAGAGAGAAGAAAAGTGTTCCGTGAAAAGAAGAAGAAGAAGAAGAAGAAAAAGAAGAAGCCTAAAATAGGACACGGTGACACAGAATCAAGCAGAAAAACTAGAAGTCAGTCTTTCAGAGTTGGGGTGCTTAAACTTTATTCAATGATGTCATACAAAATGCTGTGAAGATTCAGTTTTTGCATTCATCTGAATGGTCAGAATAATTTGTCGATATAGGAGTGGGAGAGGGAGTGAGACAGCACCTGAACATGCATTTCAAACAATGGACCTGTTACAGCTGTCACTAAATGAATACTCTGCCAAACCACAAAAAACTAGAGCAAGCTCTACTTACTAGATACATTTCATGATCTAGATCAGAATATCTTTAGGTTGTGGACAAAACAAGACAACTGAGGATGTCATCCTGGGCCTTGGGAAACAGTGATCAACATTTTTCACCATTTTCTGACATTTTATAGACCAGAAAATTAATCAGTTACTGAGAAAATGATCCACCAGTTGACTGAGACCTATAACCAAATCACACATCCTGTTGTTTTTACCTTCTGTACTCTAGCTGTAGCTGGATGGATTGAGCTCTCTAAGTTTGTCTGACCACATGTTTTGACATCTTTGATTAATTTGATTCAGTCGGACTCCCTCAAATACCTCATGTTTGTGTATGATGCGTCTGATCTGCCCTGCCTTTGCTTAACCAGGGCTGGAAATTAGGTTGTTTCTGCATTATAGACTAATACATAGGGTATTAACAGATAAAAAACACTGTCCAAGGAAATATATTAATCTCAGTAAAAAAAAGGGAGACAGTCAAAAGGTTAACTGATGGTTTTTCATACTTGGGGGGAGCTGCAGCCCCCTCAACACCTCTACTTCCCGTGTTCACGGAATGAAGTCATCACACAGACACCAACTGCCTGTTATAAAGAGTGTTTTGATAATGGTTTTTTTTTGTTTGTTTGTTTGTTTTTGTTTGGGTTTTTTTTTGGTCACATTGTGCTGTTACATCTGATCCTGACACTAAACAGCGACCCTTGAGCAAAGACACTGAACTATTAAAGCTACAATGATGTAAATGTCATAAACAAAAGGGTAGCCGTTTCACCAGAATCATACTGGAATATGACTGAATCTAAATTTTAACTGCTCTGATGTAGTAAAGATTTGTCACTATTACAAAGGAGCCCTAATTCTTACTATAGTCAGTTAATGAACACATTCATGCTATTTTTCATAATCAAACTCTTCTGGCAAAAAATATAGTTTGAGCCTTAAAGCTTTTTTTATGCAAATTTTAAAGTCTGACATTTTTGGCCTCTTTCATTTGATATTCTTTATGTTTTATTTTGGCAGTCTACCGTACTTTAAGCGTCTGTGAACTTTGAGCTCCTGATAAGAATCAGTCACACTTAGGGACATACAGGAAACAGCATCTGAACTTCTCTTTCTGTGCTACTCATCAGTAGAAGACTGTTGACTTTCAGACAGTCAGTTCATCAACGCACATTTGACGACATCGCATCCATAAAGATCTGGACTGAGAAATAAGGATCACAGCTACTGACAATACTTGAGAGGAAAAGTCATCACTGAGATATCACCATGTCAGGTGAATGCATTTTAACAGCAGTACTTATTTTATTGCCTAATGTATGTAGATAAATGTATTATTGATTAGTTGAGGAAATATTTGTTTGTGATCCATGAGGCTTAATACATTGCTGTAACTATTATTATAATCCAATGCTGTAATACTTACAACATTGGATTATAATAATATCTTTAGAATTCCATTTGTATTTTTATTAATCAATGTTTTACATCCTGAGATTATTTTATTTTTATTATGTTCAATAATGTTTAGTTAATTGAAGAAATACAAAATATTATAATATTTAGATTATATGATGTTAGCTATCAAAAATCTTAAAAATTATCCTTTACATATATACAACCTACAAACAAGTATCTACTAAGGCAGACAAAATAACAGTTCAAATGAATTTAAATCTTAAGCAATTGCCTTTTCAAAGACTCAAATGTCTAAAATAGTCAGTATGTGGAACACTTCTAAAAGACATACTCGTAATGTACGATAAAGAGACCAATAAAGTAGAAGCTTGTTGGTGAACCTGCTGAAATTAACAGGGACGTGATGAACAGTGGAGAGCAAGTTGTCTGTTCATAGTCATGTAACTTCATTGCCACCAGGGTTTGCAATGGTGACATAAAGTCCTTTTTCATAAGGTGTTTACTTTAGCTGTCTGCCCCCTGTAGATAAATGTGTAGGTGAGACAAATGTTTCCAACAAGGGAGTAGATTACCCATGATGACCAGCAGGTGGCATAATAACCCTCATTATTAACCGACTTTGAGGGCTGATTCACCCAAATTGCAATTATCACTGTGGCAACAGTCTATGCAGTCATCATCACAAACTTAATTGTGAATTGAACTACTTTCAAAACATGCAGTAGTCCCATGAAAACAGTTAGAGTAATGTAATGTACAGGAACTGTATCTAAACTAAGGTAAGATGTTGTAAATGTTGAAACTGAAAAAAAAATCTCTCTCTGCAGTGGATGGAGCACCTACCAACGTCACCGAAATGGATTATTATGAAGCTTATTATGCGGCAATTGAGAACTTTGCTCCGTGTGAAACACATGATGTGATCACTTTTGGCAAGGTGTTTCTGCCCACTCTCTACAGCTTGGTTTTCATCCTCGGCTTTGTAGGTATGTATGTGTGTGTGTGTGTGTGTGTGTGTGCGCGCGCGTGTGTAGGTTTGTTTATACTCATGGGATCCAACAACCAGGAATCTGACTACACGTGTGGGGTCCAACCAGCTTTGTGGGGACCAAAATGCTGGACCCCACAAGTTTAAGGGGCTGTTAAGTGGTTAAGACTCAGTTTAAGGGTTAGGGTTAGGGTTTGGGGTAGGCACTTGTTGTAATGGTAGGGTTATGAATATACACTCAACAAAAATTCTTTTTCTTTACATAAGGCTACAAATACCATTATTTTTCCAAGGAGGGCAAAGTCACAACCAACCCTCCTCTGCCTTTCACTGGCTTGTACTTGCTGCTTTTTGTTGGTTAGGTCGTTTAAGTTTAGGCAGGAGGAGTGATTGCTTAAGGTTGGGGTAAGAATATCAGGGTAGACCAATAAGCACTATGTGAAATAGGTCTGACAGTGTCGAAGTCTTTTTAAAACTGCACATTTTAAAGTGGCCTTTATTGTAACCAGTCTGATGCACAACTGTGCAATAATGATGCTTTTTAATCAGTTAAGTTATACCGATACCAATAGAGTATGTAATTTGCTGCTTTTTTTCAGAGGTTCTTCTTTATGAAGAACACTTGCAGTGATTAACTGTGAGCAAGACCATATAAATAGTCATTATCATTATTTTCTGATCTGATCTGGTTATCAAATGGATTGAATGCAAGTATCGTCTGACTGGAGAAATTTCGATACTACTTGGTACTTGGTTATTTCAATTTTTTTATTTTTCAATTACTTGTAAGATATTGAGTACTAATACCCAGCCCCAGCCCCACCTGTCAGGTGGACGGATTATCGGGACAAAGAAGTGCTCACTAAAATGGACTTTAACAAATTTGTGAACAAAAGAGACATTGCTGTCGACTGTTTCATATATATCTTTTGGTGCTTTGACCATCACAAGCCGAGTGCCATGTAGTTCCATTATATGTTAGAGAAGGCAGACATCTCTACGGCTGATGTCACCAAAACTCAGCAACTCCAGAACAATCTAGATCTAGTAAAATAACACTGCAGGCCAGGGGAAATGTGCATTTTTGAGAGCATTATTAAGCATAATCTGACAGATGTTTTTCCTCTACTCATGCAGGTAATGGCCTGGTGGTGTGTGTCCTGGTGAAGTACCGCAACCAGACCAACTTGACAGACATCTGCCTCTTCAACCTGGCTCTCTCTGACCTGGTCTTTGTCCTCACGCTGCCTTTCTACTCTCACTATGCTATGGTCAGTGAGTGGATCTTTGGTGACTTTTTCTGCAGCTTTGTCTCTGGCTCCCACACCACCGGCTTCTTCAGCAGCGTCTTCTTCATGATTGTCATGACAGTGGACCGGTACGTGCTCATCATGCATACTCACAAAGTAGCACGATATCGCAGTGTGAGAGCAGGCATTGTTATGACCCTGTTGGTCTGGATGCTGAGCATCAGCATCTCTCTGCCAGCTTTTATCTTCACAAAGGTTGCAAATGACTCTCTGGTGCCGAATTGTCTTTTCATCCCGGATAATGATGCCTGGAAGCTTTATGACCTCGTCACAACAAATACACTGGGTCTCCTTATTCCCTTGTTTGTGATGGTAGGTTGCTACTCCAGGATCATCCCCACCCTGGTGGGCATGAGGACTGCAAAAAAGCACCGCATTGTCAAGCTGATCATCTCCATCATGGCAGCCTTTTTCATATTCTGGGCCCCGTATAACCTTTGCCTCTTCTTGCTGTTTCTGAAAAATGCAGATATATTGCAGGCTGATGACAAATGCATGCTAGATGCAAACTTAAAGCTGGCAATAACAGTGACCGAGGCCTTTGCTTACACTCACTGCTGCCTGAACCCCATCATATATGCCTTTGTGGGACAAAAATTTATGAAACGAGCTCTGCAGCTGCTGAGTAACTTCGTGCCTAAGGCTCTCCTATCCTCCACCAGAGATTTGTCAGATAGCTCATACAGGAAGAGCTCAGTTATGTCCAGGTCCTCTGATGTCACCCCCACCTTTATCAGGTAGGAGGTGGAGGGCAGATATAATGTGTTTTTATGGACGCCATCTGCAGAGTTTGACATGTTTTTATCTGGCAAGCCCTTATTCATGTAGCATGATTTGTTTTATTTGTCATTCCCAGGTCACACCCCTGACAGTGTTATTCATCAGAAATATCTAATCTTAAAGCGGCCACATTATGCTTTTTGGGTTTTTCCTTTCCTTTACTATGTTAAAAGAACATGTAACGGATCCAGAACATGTAACAGGTCTGCAAAGTCACAAAGACCAAAGTCCATGCCAAAGGGACTTACTTACTTCTATCACAAACACTCTTGCTGAACTACCTGAAACCCCTCGTTTGTAATAGGCTCTTTGTTCCATTACCTAGTGACATCACCATGTAACACATTTGCCTGGACGAGAGCAGCCATATGTCATGTCCCCATACTGAGAACCTCTATACTGACTGTTGGGTGAAAGCAGCAACCACTGTAAAAGCAGCCAGTATGTGTGTCTGTGACAAACACTTCATCACAAGTTAGTTAATGATGTTTCTAAGTAAATGACATGTGTCAAGGTCAAGGTCAAGGTCAAATTTATTTATATAGCACATTTAAAACAACCGAGGTTTGCCAAAGTGCTGTGCAATCCAGAAAGCACTAAAGTATTAAAATACAACTATAGAAATAGAAAAGTACAATATTAGAGCGCACAGTGCACAAAAAATATTAAAGTGTAACAATAGAAAACAAAATAAAGTGCACAATAAGCACAAAATTCAATAAAACAGTCCATAAATTGGCAATGTTCGGCTCAACATCAATCAAAAGCCAACAAGAAGAGATGAGTCTTCCGCAACGACTTAAATATCTTAAGAGTCTGGGCAGATCTAATATACAATGGTAAGCTGTTCCACAATTTAGGGGCAGCCACCGCAAAGGCTCGGTCACCTTTAGTTTTGAGCCTAGATATCGGGACATCTAAAAGCAACTCATTTGATGACCTAGCTAGTGCTCTAGCTGATGTGTGAACATGGATGAGTTCAACTAAGTACTGGGGGGCCAGACCATTCAATATCTTAAAAACAAACATCAAAATCTTAAAATCAATCCTGAAGTGGACAGGAAGCCAATGTAGAGAGGCCAGGACTGGTGTGATGTGGTCACATTTTTTCGTGCTGGTCAAAAGGCGAGCACCAGCATTTTGCACTAGCTGCAGACGCCGCAGAGAACGTTTGTCTAAGCCCACATACAGAGAGTTGCAGTAATCAAGCCTAGACGTAATGAAGGCATGGATAACGCTCTCCAAGTCTTTGGGTGAGAGATAGGGCTTCACTTTGGCGAGCAGCCGAAGCTGAAAGAAAGCACCTTTGACTACAGAGCCAATTTGCCTGTCAAATTTAAAAGCACTATCAAAAGTGACTCAAAGGCTTTTAATAAAAGAACGGTTTTTGGAAGCCAGGGGGCCCAGAGCACCAACAGAGTCATTTACACATTCCAGAAGTCCAAACACAATAACCTCAGTCTTATTATCATTTAGATTCAGGAAATTTAGGTCCATCCAAGTTTTTATGTCATTAAGACAAGCTAGCAGAGGCTGCAGAGAGTCCTTACATTTTAATTGTGTGTCGATTTTGTCAGTAGATCAAAGCGTATCAGAAAAGAGAGCGATGTTGTGATGGTGTAATCGCAGTTTTTGCTTTGAAAAAATATGGCCCTACCATAAAACACCGGATTTTTTAATTGAATTTGGTTAAAACAATCTGTAAAAACAGCAAAATAAAGTGTCTCAACGATGTAAAAAGTGGCAGATGTCTAAAATACATAAATTACAAGAATACAAGATTCAATGAGGCAGTTGTATATGTCAGATTCGTCCACTCTGATGGAGTTTAAACTGGCAAAGACTTCAGAATTTGTATTTACTGCCTGTCACATAAGAGTGGTTGTTTTCACCCAAAAAGGAGTGGGGGCATGATGCAGGAGTAAAGTACCTAGTTAGGAACAGAAGTTTGAATGAGCTTTGAGCCTTAAGAAGACAAGAACTAAGAGCTGTTTCAAACAGAGCGTGAACTGAGGTGCTGCTGCTATGGAGAAAAATAAAGCATTTTGAACATAAATATATAAACCTATTTTAGTAGAAATCCCAGATAAAAGTATGAGCTTGAAAACGAGTATAATATGGCCCCTTTAAAAAGCTGTCTGTACTGTACCTGTACATGTTACTATCTTTAGATGAGTCTGATTTCATTCGCACTTTGAATTTGCACTGTAATATTTTGTTTTGATCATATTATGCATGAAAGTGTAGTCTGATCATCATCTTCTATGTGATCTCAGGGTGTTTTCTGCATTGCGCCTTCTTTTTTTGCTAACATTGGAGTAAACTTAATGGCATTTCATATTGTACAATTGTATCTCTTGACTGAAACTATGATCTTATTTGTAACAGCATGTAACCACAAAGTTTGTTTGTCTGTGCTTGAAGTGTTAAAAGTGTTTCTGCTCCCCCACCCACCTCCCCACCCTCTTTTTCATACATTTTTTCACTTGTTAATGACCTTGCCAGTTAGTCGAAAAATATTCACACTAGAGGTAAAATCTATTTTTTAAAGAGGCAAAATACTGTTTCATAACATGGTATTGTGTTTTTTCACTTTGATGTGGAAAAAGTTATTCATCTGATGAATCAAAGCTACAAAGGCAAAACTTACAGGATTAGCACTTTTTGCACTCTCAAGCAACATCATTTATCATGAATTTCAATCTGTAAAAGTTAAGCTAATTTTGGGTCATCATACATACCTATAAGTTTTCATATGTTTATGTCTCATCTTTGTATATATGTACATAATACTGCATAATTGCGTTTCTCTAGCGTTTTCCTGCTGAATATATTCTTTTTTATTAATGTATCATGTTATAATTGCTTTCTGCAGTGGTTTAGTTTGCTAGTGGAGATTATTAAAATTGATCTTTTCTCCTATCTAAGAGTACTACTGATAATGTTAAATTCTTTGGATGCCAAAACCACAGCACAACACATCTTGTACTCACTTAAAGAAAAAGTTTGAGATAGTTACAAACCTACAGAAGCCCTGAGTAGCAAGTGAGAAAACAAATTATGGTGATTCATTTTGATCTTAATTACTTTCCCCCCTGTGTTTATGACTTAAGAACAGGTGAAAAAAGGTTTTGCCAGGATAATTTTTGAAGGAGTTTGTTGTTGTAATACTCACTTCTGTCACAAGAGGCTGAAGTAGGACCTTTTGTCACCGCCCCTTGGCAACTTGCACAGTACCCATTGGTGCATCAGGATGAGATGCCAAGGGGTGGTGAGAAAATATAAGTGTGTGACAAGTTAGAATGAGAACAGGTTGGTTTTCTTCCAGGGGAGTTTAAATTTCCTCATGTTAGAAATGTATTTTAATCTGCTCTAATCTGGTGTTAGCACTGAAATACATTTCTAGCAAAAAGAGAGACATGACAGTAATGTTACAGAACACACAATATATGTATCTTGTGTTTAGAGTATATGGAGCAATTAAAACTCATCCATAAGAAAAATGTTGTGAGATTTTAGTCCTACTTAGAACAGAGGTATTGCATGTAACATTACAGTCGTCTTTCTTTTGTCTAGAAATGTGTCTTATACTAACAGCAGATTAGCAATGATTATATTATGTTTCTACCATGAAGAAATTAAAACTCACCTGGAAGAAAGCATGAATGATTTTAAGAACATGGGGTAGTGGTGCACTTCAGCCTTTTGCGGCTGAACTGAGCATTACAACAGCAAACACTTGAAAAAATTATCCTGACCAAAAGAAAGTTCACCTTTCTCCACCCTGTTTTTACAGACGTAAAAACAAACAAATTTCAATCTTGCCAAAACCTCTACCCCCTCTTGTTCTTAAGTCATAAACACAGAACAAAAAAATGTCAACTTAGAAACTGGATCACTGGATTTTATTTTCTCACATGCCTCTGAAGGTTTCCATAGAAACCAAATAATTAGGCAGGCAATTATTTGTTAGCATGCCATTTTATCATCACAGCAAAGGCAGCTTGTTCTGTACAGCCATTACAGTATTTGAGAAAAAAAAACTACAGTATAGATATAATTAAGTTGATTCAATTCTATATTGATTGTAATATATTAATAATTTGTATCATCATATTTTAAGATTCAGGTCTTACCCAGTTTGAATTTTAAGTATGCAAAAGTGTTGAAATGTAAATAATAATAATAAAAAATCTTCTGTAATTCCTGATGAGCTGAAAGCAATTTTCAAAAGCTCGTGCCACCGAAGTGTGAAGAGTGAACAGTGAAAAAGAGAAAAGCTCCTCATTAGAATGCAGTTTCCCCTCTACTACTTTCATGGCACATGTTAACACACAAAGGGACATTTCTCAGAAAACCACACTGACACCTCTGTGCAGGATTGAAACAATGCAAAGGAAACAACAAAACCCCAATGCTCACCTTACCAGAAATGAGCTTTGCAGCAGCATTTGACACAAAAAGCGAGCAATGCATGTTGACAGGATGACATGTGAGCTTGAAGCCCAACACAAGAACATGCACATTCAGGAGCAGTGATTTTGGCAGACAATTTGGTAAGCACACTTCAATTTTAAAATGTTTAGACACTGTTTACTATTTCATCTACAGCTCTCCCACGTCCTACACCTAGTGTGTACCTGAGGGGTGTGTGTGTGGTGTGTGTGTGTGTGGGGTGTGTGTGGTGAGAGAGAGAGAGAGAGAGAGAGTGTGTGTGTGTGTGTGTATGTCAGCCACAGGAAGTGAGGGTCGGCATGGGTGTCAGTCAAACCATATATTAACCGCTGTATATGTTGATAGTGAAAGAAAAAGGGTCAGATGTGGTTTTTTAAAATAGATCACTTGAATTTGATTATGGTCAGAATGGGAGGAAGTTAATGAAAGATGAGCATAAAATCATCTAAACTGTTGACGCTTGTACCTCTGACATTCAGCGGGGAAAAGTGAATAATGACGTTTTCGTCAGCTACAGTGAATACAACAGAATTACAGTCATTGCTGTAGATTTCTCAGTTTTGGAAAAACAGCAGTTGGACTTAAATGTTTTTACAGAAGCTTCTCGGGCATGACTCACAAAATGATGATCATGTCTGAAAAGTTCAACTCAAAGGGCAGGAAAGTCCAGTAATTTCTCTGAATTCCCTCACATACAGATGGATGTTTTTCTTTAGAAGATGTTTAGTGTGTAACAAACAGCATTCACACACTGTCATGATGGTGTGGAACACTGTGTGTTGATCATAATGAGGAAGATAAACATCTATTTCTCTTCTTCCAGCAGATTTGTGAGGGGAGGAAATTTTTACAAACACTTCAGAGCAAACGAAGGGAAGAGTTTTCTCAACACCACAAGAAAGTAGAGTCAGGAGTCAAAAGATTGCATTGTTGATAAAGTAAGTAAAACATTTTTTTTTCATATTCTAATGATTCTGCCACTTTGGCTTCACACTAGCATGAGAAGGCAGTCTTTAGTTAGAAATGCAGTAGTATCAAGACTTTCATCATATGATAACAGCAGAATTGATTTTATTTGGATCCTAGATGGTCACATTTTACTTCTTTCAGCTACCTGTGATGACACCCGTGATTTAGCTGTCTAACTTTATATTAAGCTATATTAACTGATCAAGGAATTTTTAGACTGTTGGATGATTCCTTGTCTTGTGTTAATTTCACTATTTAATTCAAGGCTTGGAGAAAAACACTTTAACATCAAGATTTACATAAACTGGGTTTGAACTCAACCACATGTTTGAACAAGTCCAGGAAAGAACCGTACAACCACAACACGTGAGGCTTATAAAAAAAAGAAGAAGAAAAAAAGCCCCTTGTCTGTCTCAAATACTGCTTTTGTCATTTTTGTAAGGTTGAGGGAACTAATGCCTGCAAGATAGTGTTGTAGACTTGTGGTTGGCCTGGTTTAAGACCAAGATGGATACTTGTTCATTACTTTTGTGCACACACACAGAATACAAATAAGTAAATCGTAGTATATTACATTTTTTAAATTCATGTATTTTAGTTAAAAGGAACCATGTACAATATAAAACATAAATATCATAATTTGATGCACTGAGCTATACAAAGACAAACACACATAATACTATGCAAAACGGCACACAATAGCTCATGTATGTGTCAGATAAGAGCCAGTTATAAAGACAAGAGATCAAGGTCAATCAGTACAGAGATGATCTGCTTTAAGAAGACTTTTTATGTTGGTTTTGAAAGTACTGATAGAGCTAAGGCAGGGTATTTCACTGATTTGTGGCTTTTACAGAAAACGCAGATTGTTCAAATGCGAAATGTTATGTTTAAGTCTCACACAGAGGATAACCTTGAGGATCTGATAGAACTTACTGAGCCAGTAAAAGTCACATAGTAAATTAGGGGCCAAACCTTTTAAATTTTTACAAACCAGGAGCAAAGTTCAAAATAATCTAAAATTCCCAAAGCTTAGTAAGATGTATTTCTCCAGTACCCTACAGTGATGAAAATGCCATGGTGTTTTTGTTCAGAGTGAATTTGTTTTGACTCATTAGGTGCATCACCAGCCTGCCCCCATTTAGGAAAAGATCATAGCATGCACAAATGTTTTGGTTGCGTCAAGTCAGACACAGTTTCTAATATGACTAAAATTTCCCAAGTTTTACTTGTGTGGTTTTCACTATTTTCTTAACTGCTTTCTTAAAATTTAAATTTTGATCCAGTATCATAAGATGTTTAAAATGAGTAATTATGTCAATACTTCCACCTTTGATTAAAATATCAGCATTAGGAGGTTGTACCATGGTTTTGATTGCGCCATGGTAAAACGTGTAAGATAATCATTATTATAACTTGTATATTATAGGATTTATTTTTTTTCTGTGACTTGGAGTGATTTTATTGATGGTAATATTTACTACTTACTACTATTTAGTGAACTGAGCTATTAAATGTATGATGTCGGTCACCCTATATTTGTTTTCTACAGTATAGCAAGTTGTTCTTGACCTTATTGTGTCATTCTAGTTGTTTTGTATTTTGTGTGGTTTTGTATATTGTCTGGTTTAATACCTAACTTTAAATATCAAATTCTTCTCCTCCTTACACAGCAGTATGAACATATCGGAGAACGATTCATACATATATTCAGAGATGTATGACTATGAATTCAGCTGTGATCCCAGCCCAGATTTTACCAGTGGATCGGTGGTCTTGCCGGTTCTTTACTACGTGCTGTCTTGCCTGGGCCTGCTAGGTATGTTCAACAAGACCTCACTCTTAAAGAGCAAAAACATGCGTCACTCTCCTTACACATTTTAATGCATGTAGCAGAAATTGATGCATGCAACAGTTAATATACATATGCCACAGTCCACTTCTTTTTTTGTCAGCAGAAATAATAAATAATGACAAATAATTCAAACTGGTTTCACAGGCAACAGCACTGTTCTCTGGGTTCTCCTCCGGTTCATAAAGCTGAAGACTATGACGGATGTTTCCCTCCTAAACCTGGCCCTGTCTGACCTCATATTGGCTGTGTCCCTGCCCCTCTGGGCCTACAATTCACAGAATCTTGCATTATGCAAACTAATGACAGGAGTCTATCAGGTGAGCCTTTATTTATTTTTTTATTATTTAGAACCCCCTCAAAATATTATATCACTCATGTTTTAATATGCAAAAACTCAAAATCCAATTGTACTTGTTATTTAGAGCGCAGAATTTATAAAGGTGCAGAATTTATAAAGGTGCGGATGAGCTATTAAACAACACTTGCTACAACTTAACACACATACTTTTTTATCTGGTATTGTAGTTAAGGTGTGAAAAATCATGACTAGGCTGATGTGTTAACTCCCTAACAAAACACGGCGTCTGAAATGTCAGTGCAGAAGTGCAAGGGTGGAGAGCATGAACATTTTTTTCTTCTTTTAAACTGTAAGGTATTACTGCCAGTAAACTATTTCTATGTTTCACTGTAAACACAGGTGATGTTATATTTTTATAATAAGTGAAATATTCCACCTATAACCTAGATGAGCTCAGGTGTTATCAGGTGACGTGTGAAACAGCTGCTGTGTAATTTCAACTGTATGAAGAACCTCACTAAGGCCAGTAGAGCCCAACAAACATCACCTTGCACCACATCCTGTTCTGACTTTGCTTACTTCTGCTTCTCTGAACAGTTGGGTTTCTACAGTGGGACTTTGTTTGTCACCCTAATGAGTGTGGACCGCTACCTGGCCATCGTCCACGCTGTTGCAACCATGAAAGCCCGAACACTTCTCTATGGAATCATAGCCAGCATCACTATCTGGGTTGTATCTATCTGTATGGCCATCCCTCAGGTGGTATTTGCCTCCTCGGAGATGGATCCAGATGACAACAGCTCCCACTGCCAGCCGCTGTACCCAGAGGAGAGCCAGCAGTTTTGGAAGATGCTGCGAAACTTCAGTGAGAATACAGTCGGCCTTTTTGTGTGCCTCCCCATCATGATCTTCTGCTATGTGGAGATCCTGATTGTGCTATCCAGGTGCAGGAACTCCAAAAAGGGCAGAGCTGTAAAGCTGATATTCACCATTGTGTGTGTGTTTGTGGTGTGCTGGGTACCCTACAATGTCACAGTTTTCCTTCAGACGCTGCAGCTGTTTGACCTAGTGAACACCTGCGAGACTTCAAAGAACATTGACTCTGCCATGACTTTTGCTGAGGTCATTGCAGTGTCTCACTGCTGTGTAAATCCATTCATCTATGCGTTAGTAGGGGAGAAGTTTAGGAAGTCACTGGGCAATGTGCTGACTAGAAAGTTCTGCTGGAGGCACCAGAACAGATGGCTGTTGAGCCACAGAGACACTACAGAGACTTCCAACACCGCTTTCAGATCAGATTAATAGGAATGATAAACACACCTTACCTGTGTGGCAGTGTTTGCTACATGTGTGATGTAAGAATGATTTTATCTCGAAAATTCAGAGACTACAGAGGAAAAACTGCCTGTGTATGAGGTGTCATGTATGTGGGTGGTGCTTATTAAGAACTGTAAAATGCTAAGCAAATACTCACAGTAAGAACAGGGGAATGCTTTATTTTGAAAATGTATATACATTTATGAAACGTGTATTCAAATCATGAAAGTCCAAGTGTATTTTGATTTTGTAGAACCATATTGCAACTAATGTAAAATAGAGAAAATAAAACCTGATTGCTCTTTCTTTGTTCTGTTTATATTAACTTTCAAATTGAAATTCAAATGGCCGTTCCGGCTTGTGCTCTGTGTGTGTTATGTATGTGAAATGCCACAAGCTTAACATCCTGCCACAGCAGTGCATCACCATGCGTGAGCTTGAGGTGATAAAACCATTAAATTTCATACACTTTAAAATCTATTTATTTATACAGCATTTCTATAAATGTGCCAGTGTCTGGCAGCTGGCTAATTTTCAACCGCAGTCATTTGATTAGATGTTCTGAAACCAATGTGATGATGAACAAGGACGCCACAACGACAGCAATGGCCCCAAAATACGCTTTCTCAAGTGTGCAAGCTCTACAGCGGAACAGGAAATAGTCAAACATTAGTGTGTTCAACACATGTGGTCATGGAAGCAACACATAGCCAAGCATAACTGATTATAACTATTTTTGACACTTACAGATGTGCAGAGCAGCAATAAGAAATAACACTTAAATGAAATATGACAATAATAACGCTGATCTTGATAAAATGCTAAAAGAGGTAGGTACAGGTTAGTAAAATTGCAATATCATCCACCTACAATAACCCATAAGCCATGCAGAACAGAGTTGTAAACAGACTGTATAAGAGAAGTGAAAATAGTGACATTACCAACTTCCAACTTGTCAATCATGAGGAAGCCGAGCCCAAAAGCATACCCTACTTCATCTTCTGTTTTAGTTCAAATTCGGCCATAATTTGCAAAATGAGTATCATGCTGTACTGTAAAAGACTTGAAACTAGTAAATGAGACCATTAGGAAACTGTTTACTGAGGTACATCAAGTGAGAAGTAGGGTCATTCCTTAATAAAATTCCATGCTATCGGAATTCTTTTTGCAACCAGTGGAGTCGCCCCCTGATGACCATTAGAAGAAATGCAGGTTTAAGGCACTTTCACATTGACTTTTGAAGACCCGGCTACATCTTTTTATCTTATACGGTCTGTGGTTGTAAGACACAACTAGGCTATAGGAAATCATACCACATTGGTAATAAAGTAAATTAATGGTTTAGGCCAGAATAATTAGTCTCAAAAGATTTTTCATGGGTCTGGGGTTCTCTTCTAGACATGAGCATCCTCCTGCCTACTAGCAAAGCCCAGAGGAAGAGAGAGACCCCTTACCTTGATTGCAGGATTGATCGCTAAATTTGTCGCTACTTGCTTTCTGATCTCACAAGTTTTGCAAATTAAGATATGATTGAGGGGGACCATAGATACATAATAAGTCTATGAGGAGGACACTGTAGGAGATGGAGTTGTTCCAGCTTCAATACAACATCATCACAGAGGTGCATGCACAAGTGGGGGCAGAAAGCAGCACTTATTATGTATTATATATTACAGGGGTCACATATGTATTATATATTACAGGGGCGTGCGCACCCTATAACATTGGTAAACAAGAAACCTGTCAATATCAATCGTTAGCTAGATAGTTAGCTAGTGTTTTGCCGACATTAGCTTAAGATGTGACTATATGTTGCTTTTACAGATCATTTTCTTGCAATAATTGGTGTTGAAATCATGTTACTGAGGTAAAGACTGTTACTGAAACTGTTCATGTTGCTTTTTGTGCACTATTACTCTATATCAGGGGTATTCAACTAAAATTCAAAGAGGTCCAGTTAGAGAAAATTTCCGAAAGCAAAGGTCCGTAACATAATAATGTCTAACTTGCGTTATGATTTAGTGTGATATATACTGAAGTAGCCTAGTAGTTGTATCAACGTCTGCATGTAATCAGCATCTGACTGTCAAATCAAATAAAGAAAGCACAATTCAAAAACATTTTGACAATATTTATTGTCACTTAACATTGAACTATACAGATATGCATTTAAAAATAAAATAGAGAAAATAAATGAAATAGTTTTTGAAAAATTGTGCATCTTAAAATAAAGTGCTTAATTTTAGAAAAAATATAATTAGGTTTTTTTTTACATTGTGGTATTCATGCTTTTACTGAAGTAAAGGATCTGAATATTTTTTCCATCACAACAGGTCAGTGATCAGTGTTTCAGTGACTCTCTGTGGCTCAGTGAATACACGGTGTTCTTTATGGCGGCCTGCCACATTAAAACATCTGTACCACGACACGATTGTATATTCTTGGAGCAGCGCACCTTTCTCGGTCGTGTCTAGAAGGGAACCCTTTATTTGCAAAACTCTCGCAGGATTTGTTTCCTTTGTTCCTGATAAAATAATCAAACTCGCGCGATCTTTCGCGTGTCTAGGGTTCCTTTCTAGACACGACCCTCTCTGTGTCTCTGTCAAACTAATTACAGCGGACTGTCTGTGAACAACATGATGTTACACTCTGCAGTGTTTCTCACAACACACACACACACACAGTTGTGCGGACACCAGGTATAGTTTGTGACCAACTTTGGCATTTTTATTTTTTTAATCAGTCCGAGAGGTCGACGGCATCCGCGATTGATTAGTGATCAATCTGTCCTCCCCCTCCCCCACCTGTTCGCTCTGCTGTGAGAAGGTCTGACAGTTTCTGACAGAGAAACACAGACTCTCCTGTTTAATGTAAAAGCCTCTTTATACAGTTGTCTAATCTTATAATTGCAGCTGGTTGGTGTCATTCGGCATCACGTTAGTTTCGATTGTTTTAATAAAATCTCGTCCACATGCAGCTTCTCTGCTGCTGTGAAAACTGAATCGCGGGTGAATTACATGAAAAAACAAACAAACAAAAAAAACCTCAACTCAACTCAACTCAGCTTTATTTATGTAGCACCTTTCATACAAACATGCAGCCCAAAGTGCTTCACATAGCAAAATTAAAACAACAGACAGGAAACAAATAAAAACAAGCAAAGAATGATACAAATCCAAATAAATAAAATAAAAAAATGTAAGAATAAAATTACAACAATAAAACAATAAAATGAATGTTGTTAGAATTAAGTAAAAGGAACACTGGGGTAAAGAAAAAAAAGCCTAATGACTGAGGTTAAAAGACCAATATTATAACATTACTACCAAATTAACAATTAAAAGCCAGACTAAAAAGATAGGTCTTTACTCTCCTCTTAAAAATACCAAGAAAGCTTGCCGATCTAATGTCCAAAGGCAAAGAGTTCCACAGTTTGGGGGCATAAAAACAGAAGGCACTCTCACCCATACGTTTGTGGGACACATGAGGAACATTTAAAGAAAAGCAGTGGAGGACCTCAGTGATCTGGCTGGAACATAAAATGAAATTATAGCTGCTGCGCAGCAATGGTCGAGGCCGGGCAATTTTAGGCAAAATTAGGCAATTCTGAGCAACAAGCAGAGTGTAGGAAGATGAAAAAAAGGTGGCATTCTAATGTGCATTTTACATCAGTTGAGGCTTGAACTCACAATTTCTGGCACAAGAGACTCTGCATATTGACTGATAGCTAAGCCAAATAAACAGGGAAAAGAGACAAGGGATAACAGGGAAACATGTTGATAAAGAGTATTTGTCTCTTCCCAAAACTCCCTGAATTATAATTATTTAAATCTTAGCAGTCTCTAATCCACATAGCATGATACCTGAACATAAGGCTTTCACATTTGAAAGTCCATCCTGCCTTAGCTGAGGCTCAAACTCACGACTTCTGACACTGAAGTCCGTCTTTTATCTCACTGAGCTAATTGGCAAGTGACAGTTCATGTGTGGCTTCACAAATTGACTAAGCCAAGGATCAGGGTGCCAGGCAGCAGCCATCCATGCCATGGAAAAGCAAATTTAAAGTGAAAGTTCCAAAGCTGTAGCACATATGGTTGATTTGTTGTGAATTTTCAAAGTTTTGAAATTCAGAGGCTTGCTGTAGCGCCACCATCAGGACTATTGTCTTGTGTTTCCAGTTGAGGACATCTGGCATGGGACTGGACCTTTGTGAAAAGTTTGGGTAGATTTCTCATATGGAAATGTTGTACAAGCTCAGGCTTGAACTCACAACCTTCAACACCAAGAACCATCCTCTATCTCACTGAGCTAATTGGCAAATGGAAACACCACTTGTAGCTTCACAAATTGACTAAGACAGTCACCTGTATGCAAGACAGCAGCTGTTAGCATGTAAAGGCAGATTTCAAATGGCTGTCAAAAATTCAGTTATTGAGACAAAAATCCCAAAATACACAAATTGCATCTAGACAGCATGGATATGTTGGTCATTAGTTTTTAACAATGATTTATTGGCTCCAAAAGTGAAAAACTGATGTTTAAAAATGCCATTTTTGCATTGACTCCAATTGTTCGCATGAGAGTGAAATTCAAAATGCTGTAAAAAATTCTGTTTTTGAGATAAAATTCTGATATTTTCCAAACATCATCTACCATGACTCCAGAATTTTGTCATTTTTTTTTTCATGAACATTGAAAATGTATTTAGCAAGAATTTGCAAGTATATGTTTATAATACCGTTTACAGTCAAACATTTTGATGCACTGTAGGCTCAATTTTTGATAAATCAAAAATCTGTGTGGATCGTTCGTGTAGGACAGTCTGAAGATGCTCTGTAGCAAGTTTGGTGCCAATTGAGCAAAAATTGTGGGAGGAGATAGGTTTAATAAGTTTTACAGTTTTTGAAAAAAACAGAGTGATGGACTTCATAATTTGCAAGAGGTTTAAATGTACAAAAGTTTCTTCAGTATTGGGGCTACATTTTGATGAAAGTTGTAAATCTGTAGCACATATGGTTGATTTGTTATGAATTTTCAAAATTTTGAACTTTAGAGGCTTGCTGTAGCGCCACCATCAAGACTATTGGCCTGTTTTTGCAGCTGAGGCAATCTGACATGGGACTGGACCTTTGTGCAAAGTTTGGTCATTTTTCGTGCATGGGAAGTAGGATTTCCTTGGAAGAAGAAGAAAGAAAGAAGAACATGCAGGATTACAATAGGGTCCTGGCAGTTTGGGCTGCCTGGCCCCTAATAAGATCCCTAATGTATGGAGGAGCAAGGTCATTCAAAGCTTTATAAATGAGTAAAAGAACTTTAAAATCAATTCTAAAAGTGACGGGTAGCCAGTGTTTTAAGGAGTGGAGTAATGTGATCACTTTTCTTTGTTTTGGTTAAAACTCTGGCCGCAGCATTTTGCACTAGCTGTAGTTACTTTAGTGACTTTTTGGGTAGGCCAGTAAAAAGTGAATTGCAATAGTCTAAACGGCAAGATATAAAAGCATGGATGAGAATTTCTGCATCCTTCTGACACGAGTTGGGTTTTGGGGTGACTTTATAAAACATGCTCTATATCATAGATGTATTATATTGAACTAGATAGTGTATGCAAAGATGACACCCATTCAGTCCCATTAGAGTTGCTCATCTGGCACATAAACCAGAAAAGTTTTCTAGCTTCCAGTTTACCTCCTGGTTATACGGCCCGCTGTAGTGTTTCCCCCCTTGCCCCTGCCCATGAGTTCTTGCCCACCTCTTAAATTTTACATGACATCACAGATTTTTAAATCACTTTTTGTCATCTGTAGCTAAGTTTTACAAATACATACAGTTTTTCAGATGTCCTTATGGAGGGGAAATGCTTATGGGGGACAAGCAAAAATGTGTGGGGCTAAGGACGGGTCAGTTGAGAAGTTCTTACAGAAAAACGTGATTGGCTGAAAGATCTGGACATGTAGGATTACCTAGCCTCCTTTTAGAGCAAATCTGAGTTTTTCTGCTTGATAAAAGTTCTGAGTAGAGGAGGAGCCTTGTCATTTACGATTTATTATAATTTCCCAGCTGAGGATTTCATATTTGCCAAGAATCCTGCAGTGGTTTTCTATTTTTTGTTTTGTACACAGGGAAAATGGCTTAGGTGTTCTACATTTCCTTGAGTCCACCTTGTGCTGTACAGTATCTTAAGGGGGGTAATGGTCATTGCATTCATTGCAAGTAGTTGTTAGCCAATTTCTTGTATTCCTAAAATGAGCAATATTGTATTTGGTTATGACTGGGCATTACTTTTGGGCATTACTGTTTTTATGAAGCATGAGGTGGAGTTGAGAAGAATACCTAGATATTTGATTAACAGACTACTTGGATGAATAATTACAAGCTGCCAAGAATGACTTGCTATCATTCTTGGCAGCTTGTAATTATTTGACAAGAAATGTGCAGAGCAGAATCCCCATGTCATATAACAACAACCTGACCTGACTAACAAGGTTGTATTTGACCTTTAATTCTGTTACTAACTGATTCAAAATGATGCATAAAATGTTTAGATCAGTACATTTCAACAGTCACATCAGTCAGTCAGACGGCACTGATGGCTGTGTCAGTAGTATCACTTCCTATATGTATAAAAGCACAAATGTGCATGCATGGCTTCTGCAAACCTACAGCTCTGTGTGTCTGCTGGGCTGGACAGAGGCACCTGCATTGTTTTTTAAAGACTTGCGGTTCTGTATAATTCTGCAGACACTGTGGTTCTTACATGAAGTTTCAAAAGCATTCACAGGAAGAGGAAAACCATTTGATACGTGAAACACTACAAGCCCCCTCGTACCTTGGTTAGGGGGTGGGTGTATTGTGAACAAGGACTGCACACTTACTCTCTCATGTTGTTCATTTCTTGAATACAGAGCCTAATCAAACTGGATGCACTGGTGATCATTTCCAAGATTTAGCTGTCACCTCTACCACTTGTGAACCAGAACAAAAACCATGGCCACCACCACCAACTATCTTGTAAACAGCACTGACAGGTAAAGTATTTTGTTGTTTATTGATCATTTTGTATTATTTCATACTTATGATAAGATGTAGATGAATATAAAAGGCATAATACAAACAGATACATAGTGTGGTCACCCTGATTACATGTCCAGAAAAATTGTTATTGCAACTGAAATTAATTAATTAAAGTCAGCTGACAGGAATATGGTGCTTTGTGATTTATTCTACTAATGACTTTTAAAGACAGATTGATGGTATTTAACATACATATGGATATTTATTTTTAAAGGAACTCAATAAGAGAGAAGAAAAAAAAAACTACTTTCATTTACACTTCCTGTATTATTTTTTATTTTTATAAAGTATTTGGAGTCTCTGGGCATTTGCCCCATTTCATGCTTGTCTTGCTCTGGGTCCATGGGAGAGTAAATTTATTCTCATCCTGCTCCAACACGTCTATGTTCAAAATGGCTTTGTACAAAAAAAAATAAAAAATTAAAAAAATTTAAAAAAAATGCATTAATGATATTGTGTTCATCAGTCAATTCTACAGCTGACAACCAAGTCTTTCTTTCACATTCTTAATCAAAAATATAATTGCCCTAGACTACAGTACTGTCACCAATTTCCAGATTAAACATAACTGAGCCGAACCATCTGCAAAAGAGCTTAAAGCAGTGAGATTACCCTGTACATTACATATTTCCTCCAGAGACCTTTATCCAGAAATATCTTCTCTATTGAAGAAATATTCAGCAGGCAAAGTGAAGCCAGCTCCTCAACATAACGTGCGCAAATCTTTCTTGTGCTGTAACAATATAAGCTCTGTGTATCATTTGATTGCTTAAAACATTCTCACACTTTATGAGACAGATTCAATTTGAAACCGCCTACGCTGTCTTCAGGTTACTTAATCAACCTGCAGGTTTCTTCTGTTGTGGCTACTATGTGCTAACTCTTCAGATGCACCAAATGCACAAATAGACAACCATAAATTTACTATAAAAATCAACAGAAAACCTTGAATAAGCTGCATCATTACACAATATGTGCTGAAAAATGTGTGGTTTTCTATAAGTTGGCCAAACAGAACAAACATTAAAGATTTTAAATCTGACCACTAAATACAAAATATTGGCACAAACTATGCAATACACAACAGAAAAACATAATGTACATGCTGGACAAAGTCATTTTAGTTGTCTTACAGAGGGGATGTTCTGGGGTTGTTGCATAATGTTCTGTAATTGCAAATTAACGTATACTTTATGCACGCACTCTCCCTTTGACGCACATTCTTAGTTTCTAACCTTTTCTCACATTCCTGACAAAGGGAGTGGCCCGACCTTGCAGATAACATAGAGCAGGGTCCCCTCAGAGAACGGCTTAAAAGATGCCTTCGTCCTATATCAGACACCTGCAGACTGTGTACCGCTCTGTAACTGTTCTGATCCTTTCTGTGCAGAAAGTAAACCTTTTCCAAAGACATTTCTTTGTCAGACTCCTTATTCTCAGAATTCCACCACAGTTCCCTATAAGCTCTATTAAGTTGACAAATGTCCCGCACCTTTACATCATACTGGGAACATCATTGTCCTCTAGTTCCCTTAAAGACTCCAGGGTGACATTCCATTTTAGTTATTTTATGGTTATATAGCAATATTACCATGATATTATGGATATTTGAGGTTTAATCACAGCCTAGACCAAAAGCAAAGATCTTCGCCTCAGCAAGCAATGGCCACTCCCCTACATTCATGTATGTGTGACCGACCCAAAGCCCTCAACAAAATGTCCTTATATGACCGACAGTGGACCACAAGGGAGCGTTCTCTTAATGTCCCAAAGTTCTGTAAAGTTTAACTCAACGCAAATAATAGAGACAAGGGAATTTGTTGCCTCACTACCTTAATTCATGTATGTGTGACCGGGCCTAGTCAGAATGTTTGCATACATGCCCAAATTGTAATAACAACTTCAGGTGGACTTTCCATTTTGGTTATTTTAAAGAGATGGGTAACTAAGCACCGTTACTCTACTTAACTAGATTTTTACTCCCTACGTTTTATTACAAATATCTGTACTTTCTATTGCTTGCTTTCTCAAACAGGCTTGTGACTTTGGTTTTGAAGCACTTGAGGGGAATTATTGATTACTTTTGTTTTACAAACACAAAAAGACATAACAAGATGAAATTACGTAACAATACATGACAAGACAAAAATTATGCGAAAGATATAACAAAACAAAAAATGACGTAACAAGACGTAACAATACAAAAATGATGTGAAATATATAAGAAGGTGAAAATGACGTAACAAGATGAAAATGATATAATACATAACAAGACAAAAGTGATGTGTAACAGCACACAAGACAAAAATAACGTAAAAGATGAAACAAGATGAATATGAAGTAACACGATGAAAATTACATAAAAGTTGTAGCAAAACAAAAATGATAACAAGATGGCAATGACATGAAATGTAACAAGACAAAAAAGACGTAACAAGACGTAACGACACAAAAACAGCCTAACAAGATGTAACAAAACAAAAATGATGTAAAAGACATGACAAGACGAAACTGACATAAATGATGTGACAAGACGAAACTGACAGCAAGACTCAAGCGTGGAGGAAAGGTGAGGTTCAGTTAGCTTTGCACAGAAACAGCCAGCAGAAATGTCCTTCAGAGGGTGACTTTATACTTTTATACTTTATACATTCCAGATCCTTTACTTTTTCACTTTTATTTGAGTAAAGATGCTGAATCAGTACTTCTAGTCTTTTTTTTTCCACAAGTATCTGTACTTACACTGCCACAACATTTTACATACAACACATACAACAACATACAACATTTTTTTTTTTTTTTTTTTTTGAGGTTTTTTTTTGACGCAGGTTAGAATCAAACCGGGGCCACCGCAGAGGACTGATAGCCTCTGTACATGGGGTGCACAGCTGAAATGCTGATATGCATGGTGGCTTAGTGGTTACTGTCTGCTTTGTGCAAGAAGTTTCTTGGTTTGAAGTGTGCATGTTTGCTTTCAGGTTTCCCTTGCCATCAAAAACATAGTAGGTGAATTATTCTGTCACACTCACAAATGTTCTGGGAATGCACCATTTCTAGGTTAAAATGCATAAAAAACAATATACTACTGCTGAATTGCACTTTATATTCTATATGCTCGAAGCATGTCCCCTAAATCTGTGTAATTCAGCCACAAAAAGCCACTGGGTTATATTTCTGCTGTTAATGAGAAAGTCAAATTATTTAACGTGGATTTTTGGTGGATGGACCCAAATGCAGAACACAGTCAAGACACTGACACTGGGGTGGTGAGTCAGTGCATTTACTGAAGGGGTAAAAGGAGAATGGAGAAGGAGCAGGTAGTCTGCTGGTGAAGTACTGTAGGTTGGCTTTACTGGAACTGGAGACGGCTGAGGGATAACGGGTTGAACAAAGGCAGGCAGGTGTGACAGCAGGTAGATGAGTGGGGTCCTGAAGAACAAGGACGAACACCATGAACTTGGGAGAAAACACAAGGAATGATAGACAGCACAAAACACGAGGCTTTAGCTTTTACAGGGGGTGGACTGAATGAGCCTGCACTGGATGTGTCGAAACCAGGGTTTATAAGCTGGACCACTGATGAGGTGCAGGTGAGCTGACTGCTGCTGAGTGTGGAAGGAGCAGAGCTAGGAGCAGCCAGGAGAGCGGAGAGGGAAAAACATGCCCACAACACAGACAGACGGGAGAAACATGAGACACAGGGGGAGGAGGAAAACAGAAGAAAATACTGGGACATAACAGGAAACACTGCCATGGCCATCACATATATTATAAGAGACACTGCGTTGTTGCTGTGTAGTTGTAGAACGAAATGTAAAACTGGACTGATCCAGGGTATGTGCAGCTTTTCTTTTCTTTTGTTTTTATCTTCATAAAGTAGGTCATAGTTTCTTTCTCTTTTTTTTCCAGGCAGCTGACTATGGCCACACCAATCTCTGCTGTCAGTGCTTTCACTGGCTTCAGTTGGATTCCACCTACGCAAGACACATCAAGGTAAGATTAGACCTACAGCTGGCACACATACCACCATATGTTGTTCTCTATGTTGTCATAAAGTCTGTGATGCGTCTTTGTCAGTCTGTGCGTCACTAGTGTCTCACTTTACTCCAAAGCCTAGTGTAGGACTTTTTATGAGCAGCTAGCTAAGCATTTCAGTCTGTTTTGTCAAAACATTTTTTTTTTTCCCGAATTTGTCTGTAAGATTACAGATGCATCATTCTTGTTGCTTTACATTTGTGTAAAGCAGCTTATCTTAGTGAAAAGGTTTACTTTTGAACTTTTTATTGCACTCCACACAGGTACAGTGCATATTGATGTATCTTTACATCTATGTTAAAGGAGAAATGTGTAAAATATGGCCAGAGTTTAGTTTGACAACGTTCTAAAATTGAACTAATATAATTAACTGAATGTGAAGAACAGTTATGACCTTATGTCACAGATATCTGCGCATTGTGTTGCAGAGATATCTACTGAAGTTAGCATTCTAACCAGGTAACATTGGCCCGTCTTGTCTAATAATTCCACTTTGCGCCTCATGAGGTGATAGTCCAATCCCCCCTGTAGATTCAGCTGGGAGATGTATGCTTTTTAGTCTAATAAATAAACAAAGTAATCTCACAAAATGTTAAAAAATGATATATTCTTACACCTAATGTCTGCAATAAACCATACACGTTTTGAATTCAAGTTTCTCTCTTTTACTTACTAAGACAAGCTTGTTCATTATACACACTTAAAACTCAAAAGAAACTAAACAAAACTCACCATTGTTCAACAATTGCCAACTCTGGTTTGGTTGAAATAAATCTTTAATGATGTTGTGAAAAGATGTGAAAATATTCAGGCTCCCTGCATCGCTCCTGGAGTCAGACTCCTGGTCAGAGCTGTTGTAAATCACCTCCCTGTTGTGCAGCTGGCCCCTCGTCCATTTTGGACACTGTGTTCGGTCCAGGTCCAGCTGTGTTCAGCGAGTGCCTGGTTCTGTTGCGCACAGTGAAAATATAACACACCAGCAGTGCCCTGAGCTGCAGATCCGGCCAGACTCGAGTCATAATAGGGCCTCTAGCTGCACAGCTACCTGAGCTAACTGCAACCAGTACGCTAACTGCAGCCTTCAACAGGTGGCCAGTTTTTAAACCCCCGTGCCGGCGACACCTATGGCCAGAGGCAGTATGTTTTCAGATTGTCCATTTGTCCATCCTGTTCATGTGAACTATATCATCACCTTAATGGAATTTCTAAAAACTTGGCACATGTGTCAATTTAGACTCAACTGAACTTGAATTTGGAGGTCAAAGATCAAGGTCTCTGTGTCCCCTTTTTGTGAATGTAACATGTCAGAAACTTGGCTTTAGCTCAATAATTACTATATTACTTTTGATAAAAGTCACACAAATGTCTAATAGGATAAAATGATGAGGTGATGACATTTTATTTCCAAAAGATCAAAGGTCACTTTTACTGTGACACCATAATATTCAGCTCTCCATCAGTCCTCTGTCCTCCTCTGTAAAAACAGTCGACAGCACAGTAATAATGGGAATTAATTTTTCTCTGCTGGTTTTGTTCCTCTGTCTCTCACCAGCTTTACAACTGCATTCTTCAATGATAACATCACCGCAACCTCCACAGAATACGACGACTACTTTGATTACCTTGAAAATGGCTATGGGGTGTGCAAGTATGAGCGTCATGGGGCCAGTTTTCTTCCAGCCCTTTACTCCATTTTCTTCCTCTTGGGCCTTCTGGGTAACTCTCTGGTCATCTGGGTCATCACTTGTGGGGTGCGACTCCGCAGCATGACCGATGTGTGCCTCCTGAACTTGGCTGTTGCTGACCTGCTCCTGGTGTGTTCCCTTCCCTTCCTTGCCCACCAGGCTCGGGACCAGTGGCTGTTTGGGGATGGTATGTGCAAAATGGTCCTGGGTATTTACTATATATCTTTTTACTGCGGGATCTTCTTCATCAGTCTAATGAGCATCGACCGATACTTGGCTGTAGTACATGCTGTTTATGCTATGAGAGCACGGACGAGGTCCTTCGGAATGATCGCAGCTGCTGTAACGTGGCTGGCCGGTTTTTTGGCTTCTTTCCCTGATCTGATATTTCTCAAGCAGCAGTCTGTTGTTAATGGGTCTGTGTTCTGCTTCCCTGAATTTCCCAAAGATTTTAATGGTTCAAACATTCATTTCTGGAGGGTCTTCAGCCTTTTTAAAATGAACATTCTGGGCCTGTTTGTCCCAGTTATCATCATGAGTTTCTGCTACTCCCAGATCATCTGGCGACTGCTGAACAGCCAGTCATCAAAGAGACAGGCCATCCGTTTAGTTCTCACTGTGGTGGCTGTTTTCTTCTGCTGCTGGATCCCCTACAACATTGCATCGTTCTTCAAAGCATTGGAGCTACTGGACATCTACGCAGAATGCGACAGCAGCAAAGCCATCAGATTGGCTTTACAGATCACTGAGGCCATTGCCTACTCTCACAGCTGCCTCAACCCCATCCTGTACGTGTTTGTTGGGGAGAAGTTCAGGAGGCATCTGCTCAGGTTGATAAACAGGACTCCTTGCAGACTGTGCCAGGTTATCAAGGTCTACATACCTCAGGACAGAATCGCAGGCTCAGTCTACTCTCAGACCACCAGCATTGATGAGAGGAGCACAGTAGTGTAAAGTGGGGGAAGGAGGGTTTGGTTATGTGCCACAAATTCCTTGTGAGGTCAAAACGCCGTATATATCGGAAGTGAGAATTAATATAGTGGTTCTTTAGCAGTTCTTTGTGGTGCTGAGGTGCAACATAGTACTGCTATTGTACAGAAAACCTTGTAAGCCCCTGAATGGTTCTTTAGAGGTTCTCTATAGATGCTTCAGCTTAGTTTGGTTAGTTGGGGAAAGAATAAAAAAATGTGTATGTGAATATTTCACTATTAGGTGTATTTTTTTCCCTAAAATTTGATAGATTTTACAGTCGAATGACTTACTTAAGGTACTGTATTGGTAGGGCAGAGAGGTCAGGGATAGCGCTCTGACAGTCAAAGTCGTCCAATGATCAAATAGAGACTTGACATTGGATAACATCAATGTACATAGCAATCATTATTGCACATCTGTATGAGACAAAAATACCAAAGAAAACAAGTAAGTATTCATTAATTTGACCTTTTAAGTCTAAGTAGTTTCTATATATTTTTTTACAGTTTATGTAGATAAGGGTACAAGTTTGTTATAGTGTTGTTGCTACTGGCTATTTTGGTGAAGATAGGTTTCCCTTTTCAAGTGCAGTTTTAGAAAAATGTATATATAGCAAATCATATACATTTTAATTTGATATAAACTCTTCAGTTTTATTTCTGCGGTAGTAATCTGAATTTGAATCAATCGCAAGGGCCTGTTCTGTGCCTAACAGATTGTTGGAGGGCCTGCTCTCTCCACAGGCCCCAGTGCAACAGCAGCACCTGCACAGTCTATATTTATACCCCTGTATATAGACACAACGAACCAGTTAGTGTTATGTAGCACATTTAGCAGTATGTAGGTTATTTGAGGATTGATATAATAGTCACATGCAAGCAAACATGATGATGATGATTTGTAACCATTCATTAATATATTTTTATACTTGTATACGTTTTATAGCCTGTAAGAATGAATATGTGGAATTGTACTGTTTTTGGATTCTTGAGATTTTTTATTTTCAAGTCAGTCAGTTATAATTATATATTTATAAGACAGAAATTGTTGCTGCTGGCTGAAACTAAGTGAGAAACTGTGTCAACTAAATCATCTGTCAACAACGTCACTGTTAGAAACCTCAGCAGCCTCATTTAATCATCCGCTACCAAAAGACACAGTAGGCGCACTTCAACAAACCAGAACCTAACTTGACCACTTCCTTACATCTGATCAGTGGAAACACAATTGCAAAACAAATATCGTCTTTTATTTGCACATGATGGCCATAATTTGCGTCAGTTTTGTGTGTAACACTTGTGCACAGCAAAAGGCTCGCGGTGCAGGCAACCTTTTTGCAAGTTTCATATCATTTGTAGCAGCAGATATGCCACTCCTAACCTCATCCTCGAGAAAACCACAACCTGAAAGGGGAAGTTGTGTGTTGTTGTTTAACCTTTGCAGGCTCTGTGCACAAATGAGAAATGAGAAAAAAGTTTGAAAATGTTTTTACAATATTTCTACTTTATAGTCTATTAATCAGCATTTCTTAAAATACGCTTTTTTTAAACTTCTAAGTTGATGAGTATGATGATGTGATGAATCTGTTGCTATGCTCTATTCATGTATTTTTATTGAATCATTGTACTTTTATTCTGTCATGTAGACTGACTAACCACCCTTCAATCAATGTACAGTTAAAGTTATTTGTTAGACCCGTCAGGCATTTTGAATTTATATCATGTATAGAGTTGAAGAAAAAAATCACGAGTCCAGATCCCAAAGTTTGCTGTGGTATGGTGAGCTTAATAGTAATCCGGAAAATGGTGAGCCTACTGACACAGAGCGGGTCTGCAACAATAGACTGACCCAGAATGAAGGGCAGGGGGACAGATATACAGTTCAGGAAAAAAGGGGGGTCACATAGAGTTATAGAGAGTAGCTCAATAGGGCAAATCAGTGGGGTGTGGAGTCAGAGATACTCTTAGGTGTAAGGGTTATCACTACACAAAATGCAAATTTTCTTCCGCAATTCACCCCTTTAAAAAAAAAAAAAAAAAAAAAAAAAAAAAAATTTCTCCCACAATAGTATCTGAAAATCAGTGTCCATGCAGAAAGTCAAAGCTCCTCCCTACTCTGCGGTCAGAATCTGTGCTGTGGTGACTCATTCTAATGAAGATAAACAATAGCATCACTCATGAGTCAAAGACAAGATTCTGTCAGTGTCTGAAGTAGGCCTACATTTCCCGTAGAAATCACCAACATTTAAATGCCAATTTTTTGTATCGATTTAGTATAGATCTTTTATGAAGTTGGGTGACTAAAGACAGAAAAACTTTAGATGTTTAAAAGAACTGCTGAAATTGAAAGAGCAGAGGCCAAAAAAATCCTGACATTTAGTTTCCAGTGGGACAAGATCTACAAACAGCAAACCCTACTCTTCCCATAATGCAACAAGATAGTGTCTTTAATTAGACCTTCCATTTCTGGTAAATGGTCATATCTTTTTAACTCGTTCTTTGTAATAGAGGCATTTACATTTTCTTTGGCAAAATTACATCATATGATGCTTCCTGTAATAGTATTATCAATGACTGTGATATATTTACTGATGTATTCTTCTTATAATGTTTCTATTCCATTGTATTTTATTCATTTCTGAATAGAAAACATCATATTGAGCAGTTTCTGTTGTTTGTTGTTTTTGCAGTCATATATATATATATATATATATTTCTATGTTGACATAAAGTTAACTATGTAAGTGGCATTCTATTAAAATACCCTAAATATTTCATTAATTCTTTTTTCTGTACACTTATGTGTTCTCATATTTTTGCATGTACCTCCTTTGTCCTTTGTGTCTTATATTTTTGCCCCTTTTATAACTTTATTATTATTATTTTCTTAGCATGGCCATCAGTAAGACAGGGGCACTGATTCTACAATAGTTTTGTGACACCCTGTTCTGTAGACTCTACCCTAATTCATGAGGGTGTGCTTGTTGTCAGGATTACCAATTAAATTAAAGCTGCAAGCAGCAATGATTGGGCCCTCACACATCTTCGCGTGTTGTGACATGTGACAGCCGTTGCATCATTACCGGACACTGACCAGTCAACAAAGCTTTGAATTTTTTACATGTTTTGGGCAACTCAGGAAGGAGTTCAGTGTCATTTCCTGTGACCATTAGGTGACGCTATAAAACACCCACTGATTATACAGCAAGTTCCAGTATAGCAAGTGTTGACCGCACCATGAAAAAAAGTTAACCTTGTTACACAAGGTTTACTTCCTGTTGTCAGTAGGTGGTGCTATGACTATGACTCCTGATTGGCATGTAGATTTCGTGCAGACTGTGAAAGCAGCAAAGCCATCAGATAAGCTTTACACGTCACTGAGGCTGTTGCCTACTTTCACATCAGCCTCAACCCCATCCTGTACATAATTATTGGGAAGAAGTTCAAAAGGCACAAGTGTATTATTTTATCTGATGCTGGGACCTGCACCTTTACTCATCCCTGTACACTATATTAACTTTTAAATTATATTGAGCATTGAGCTGATTCCCAGGTGATGTAGTTTTTGTATGTTGTGTTGTGATGATGTATGAGTGATTTCTTTAATGATTAATAATAGTAATTTTAAGCGTTTCCATGCGCACAGTAATGACACTGCAACAAAACTCATTACTATTTAAGCAGAAAAACTAAAAACTGTAGTTATAAACACAACAGGATGGAGAAAACTCTCATGCATCCTCCAAAACGAACTAACAACAATGTAAAGTTGTCTCAAAAACAGTGAACATTTCAACATCATGCTGGCAGGATTTATTGCAGTGCTGTTGTATTAAGCTGCATTAGTTTTAGCTGGTTGTACTTCATTGTCAGCATCTGCTCTATGTTCCTCAACTAACTTAAAAAAGTGTAACATTTCCTGTTGAATTTAAGGACACCCAAATTCTTCACTTTTTTTTTTTGAGTCTGGGGCTTTTATTTTGATGGGAAAGAACAGAAGGAATGGTTTTGTGATGGGCTGCCATTGATCATGTGTAAGGCCAGAAACAGTTGTGATCTTGTTCAGGCGACGGAGCCTCCATGTAATAGAGTACACATGCCATAGTTTTACCATTCAGTGGTAGTATCCTGGCCTCCTCCTGGGTTATTCCTGTATATAACAATTTTTGTTAAATAGGATCATTTTAAAGTCACAGTATGATATTGCTGTATTTTGCTTCAGGCAACACTACCTTGAGACAATGTGATTTCTGTGATGACTGCACCGTACACAGACTGTCATTCTCAAGAGCACCATCTTTATTCCATCACATCTGTGCATACAGCACAAGTGGTGAAATGAAATTCAACAGTTGTATGGGCTCTTACCAGTACAATTACCAGCATGGCAAAGATTTCAACGCGGCTGTTGCTGACTTAGCTGAACGCTTAGCTGGTTGATTTTCCTTTTCATCTGTCGCCTCAGGTGAATTCTAGAAATAGACTACAACAATGAATGACAACAATGAAATTAGAGAGATTCTAAATTTCCCTGCAGCCAGTACAGATTATGGAGAGTTTTATGAACATGTCACAGGTTCTGCTGGAGAGTCAGGGCATAGGATCTAATCGCAGACAAGGGAGGGGGATGTGGTGCAACCGGAATTAAGGGGAGTAAGACTTCACAGCTCACAATGGTGGCATAGGTTGGGCCACATTATAGGTTCTTTTAGAGCAATTAGTACAATCAAACACGGAATTTATGAGCGATAGCATTAATCATGTAGGTGATGCATAGGTCAAAGACAATCTACATTGTCAGAAAAGGAGAGACTCCGCTTCCAACGGGTAAGTACTTAGGACAGCTGATGGATGAGCTGGATGGGGATTCAGGAGTCAGTGCTGGCAGGGCCTAGAAGTTATGCCTATCAGACCAGATCTGGCAAAGTGGTGGTGAGTGCCAAAGGAATCCCAAAGAACAATGAAAGTTTCAAAGAAATCAGTTTTGACAGCATTAACTGGTTAGTAGAGGGTTACGCAAAATATCTATATATAAAATACAGCGGGGGCATTGTTACCACACCTCAGAGGAACATCATTTGAGATAAGAAGGGATTCCATCTGAAAATTTGTTCATTTCAAAAGAGACTCAGAGAGATGTATGACAAAAAGGCACCTCTTATCCATCAGACAAAGCAAACCCTTTGGTTATTAAGAAAAAAAAGTCTCACCCAGAAATAGCAGAGTAGATTAATTTTGATCCCATATTGCATTTACCCTTTTCATGTCTGGTGGTAGGACCCCCTGGGTGCCGGAAATCGTTGAGATGTTATGAATGCTGTACCTGATAATAATGTATAGATTTATAGTTTTTTAAAGAGAACTGGGGCAGAAAAATAAAAGCATTACATTTGTAAAAGGAATACCTGATTCTTTTGTAGATTAAACTCTTTTTCTCACTGACACACACCTGGTTAACATCATTTTTAATTATTTCTGCATTATTTTTAGCGATAAGTCCGTGTTTTAGTCAGCTTAAAATGTAACACATTTCTGTACGTAAAATTCACTGGCTGGTTCTGATCCCTCTTGCCGATGATTCTGTTGTTTTTAATGCACTGTGGACACTTGGACTGTGAGACTATTTCTCCAAATTTTCTCTGTATTTTAACTGTTTGTAAGAGCAGCACATAGGAGTCCCCTACGACCTGATGATGGACCACATCAGTATAAGCGAACAGGTGATAAATGCTTATTTTTACATCAGGGGGTTGGGAAGAATTTGCTTTATATTTTTTAAAGCCACACATTTATTTGTTTCAAGATTAGGTCTTTATCATCGTAATATCCACTTTCAAAACGGATGATACATTAACTTTCATCAAATACCACAGGTAGAGTTTCATTTAACTCTGTGTTCTTACGTATCTACCCAGCAAAAAAAATGTCTTCTCTACAGGAACATTATATCAAGTGTGAGGGTACGAAATCTCCATCAGTGCTTGTTGCCAAGGACCCTCCAAGTGAAGACGCTGAGCTAAATCCACTCGGTAATTGCTATGGCTATGGTGTTTTAGCGCAGTCATGTAAAATCATTCTTCGGTGTCTGGTTCTATGGTGAAGGGACAGTTCGCCACCAAAATCAAAAAAATATATTTTGTCGCGTCATTTATCCATTGAGATTATTTTGGTGTTAGTTGCAGGGTTATGGAGATATTGACTGTAGAGATGTCTGCCTTCTTTCAAATGTGATGAGAGTGAAATGTAGTTGGCTTGTGGTGCTCAAAGCGACAAAAAATATACTTGAAAAACTCAAAAGCAAAGTCTCTTTCCAGAAATCATGACCGGTTACTCGAGATAATCCACAGACCTTGTTGTGAGCAATTTCATGTAGGACCTACTTTTTCTGCAGTAGAATCTGCTGGAACTACTTTCTTTCTAATAGATGGAAAATAGTTCCTACATGAAACTGCTCATAACAAGGTTTTTGAATTATCTTGAGAGAACACACCAAAACAATCTAGATGGAAAAATAGCTCTACAGTTTTTTTTTTTTTGTTTTTTTTTGGGGTGAACTGTTTAAATCTCAGAACAACACATTGTTGCAACCATCCCTAAGCTAAGCTATCAATATTAACATTTGGGCCACATAAAATGATATTTTACCCAAATGCAAATGCACATTTAATAAAACTGTGTTGCATTGAAAATTGTTCCATTCTTCCAGTCTCACACTGAAATATAGAGATTGAACATCCAGCAAATGGGTCACTGGGTGGATGTAGACAGCGGCTCCTGTATTGTTGTGGTTTGTTGTGGTTGTGGAGCTATGTTTAAGGCATACTGAAAGACCCACCCACAGCATTTCTACAGTGATCACTCTCTCCCTCGTGAAGCCACAAAAGTCCTGCTGCTGCCGACTGACTGACCTCTGCTGATAAACCCTTTGGCTCTCCCCCAACTCCCCTGAACCTCAGCATACTGTCATTCAGGGCCGGTTGTAGGCAGGCATATATGAGGGGGCAGTCAGAAATGTGAAGGGGGCATCATATGTACACATCATGCTCCAGCACTTTTTTTCCCCTGTGCTTATAGTAACAGTGTTTTCTTCATTGAATTGGGTTGTTAGCTATGTGTCCAACCCCAACCTAGAGAAGTGGATTGCACTTAGTCAGGCCTCTACCTTCAGACCTGTCCAACTTGGGTGTCCCACCTGAAGACTAAGCTCCTGCTGGTATAGCTCTTACGGTCACTGAGGCACACAAACCCCCTGACCACAATAAGGTGGCAATCCCTCAAGGGGGGAAACTGAAAAACAAAAATAAAATAAACAAAATAAAATAAAATAAAATATCCTTCATCCAGATTTTATCAACCAACAACATAACATATATCTTAACTGGATGGCCTAATTCTCAAATAAAATTTAACCTAAAGTAAGACTTCACACACTATAATCAATATTTACAAAACTGAGAGGCAGTCTTATGAATAAAAAAAAAACTTCTCAAACTAATTTATAAAACACAACAGATATAGAACAGATCATTTGATGTTATCTTTCTTTTTTAAAATTTTTTGTTGGCTTGTTTTTCTTTTTCTTTTTTTTTTTCTTTTCTTTTTTTTGTTCTTTTTTAGCAACTGAACAGATAAAAAATCTCCTTTCTCTCCACTCCTCTCTTTTCTCTCCACTCCACTCTACAACAATAGTCTCCTATTTCCCTTTGCAAAAACTCTCACAAATTCATCCTTTCATCCATTCTTTACGTAGGGGTCTGTCAAACACCGGTCATTTGTCTTCAGTCTGTCACATGCAGTGGACGTGGACTCATTTCTGTTCTTGTTGTGACTGAGAAAACGCAACTGCTTCTTCAAACTCTCACCGCTCCGTGGCTGCGCTGACACCACACTGTCCGGTTACGTCTTGGCTCATTTGCATACTAACAGCGATTGGATGTTTACTGAGGGCTGAGGGGAGGTGTGTGTGTGTGTGTGCGTGTGTGTGTGTGTGGTGTGTGTGTGTGTGTGTGTGTGTGTGTGTGTGTGTGTGTGTGTGTTGTGTGTGTGTGCGCGCTGACCAGCCTGTGAATACACACACAGCGGAGGGAGATGAGAGGAAGCTGATACTATATCATCTTCGTGTCCCCTTTTCGGCGGATTTTTCCGCTACTGCAGATAATTTTGTCAACTTGTAATGTATTAATTTTGTGAGTATATTAAAAATGTGATTTCTCAACTTCTAAAATTTTGATTTGAGGGGGCAGGACATTTATTTGAGGGGGCGCTGCCCCCTCTTGCCCCTGCGTAAAGCCGGCCTCGCTGTCATTATGCCTACACAACAAATGAGCTGTAAGAATCTGTTTGAGATTTCAAACCTGTAACATTTGCTGAATAACTAAATAATACTATAATGTGATTGTAAAACAAACATTTTCAGAATACTTTGCTCATCGAGACAAAAAGCAAAAGTGAATGAGTGAAATTTAATGTATTTTTAACATGTTGCAACCACTCATGATTGTGGCTTCTTCCTTTCAAATAAAATTTGTGGATGATATGTCATATTTAATGACCTTTAAGTGGTATGACAAATGTTAGTTAAATATATATAGATTAGATTTGGTTGGTCTGGTCCAGATAGCCTCTGAGTAGCTGAAAGAAATGCAAAAGGGGTTACAACTGTCCCCAGTGTCCCCTACATTTTGTTGATAATACTTTTGCTTTCCTGCATGCAGGACTTTTACCCGTGGTGGAGTATTTCCACACTGTGGTCTTACTACGTTCACTGAACTAAAGGATCTGAATACTATGAAAAACATATACCAGCTGTTCTATGAGTGTATCATCATCAAACCATTAAACTGAACATTAGCTATTTAGTGCCATCTAGTGGCTTTGCAGAACCTGCTTGCACTGTAGGCAAACTGAACTGTACATCTGATAGTTATCTGTTTGAGTGGAGGTTACAATCATGTCATTTTCTCCACAGCGAGATTAACTTTCTAGATATTTTTCAAAGAGTACCGAGAAATCCTTTTTACTCAAGGCAGTAGGGCTAGATAACTCGATATCTTGGCCATTCAGCTTTTCAGGGGGTTTCACTTGTTTAAACCAAGAAAAGAAGAGTCAGAAAGGGATTTTTGTGTATGAGTGAATGCTGAATTCAGTGGGTGAAGGAGACATAATGATACCTAGGAGCTACAGTAGATGAGCTGTCACATGTGGAAACAAAGAAATGCATATGGTCAAAGAAATCACGTGATCAATCAAAATAACGTGCAGCGTTTGCTAGGAGGCCAATACAAAGTGGTGAAGAATAATGCAAGGCACATAGGTGGTAAATATAGAAGAAACACAACATCAGCATGCAACACCTTTACACTTTACAGCTCTTGCATGAGATTTTGTTCAAGATTGTGTCAAGATTGCACAGATATGTCCCCTGTGGTTTGATGCAAAGCGTGCTGATTTTACACCTGCCGAGTTCTTCAAACACAGTGTCCTGTACAGAGACACACACACTGCAGGCAAACAAAAATAAACTGGCAGTTCAACAACTAGGTATATGTTAATGGAAACGACAATGCTTCAGTTTTGTCAGTATTTGAATATTTTTAATATATATATTATTATTTCTAAGTTTCACAATAAATTATTGCCTCTTCAAAAGTATTCTGTGGTTTCTTCAAACAACGCATACCTGTACACGCTGTATACACTGTAAAAGAAATCATAGGAATTTAGCGGAAGCAGTTCATCTTCTCTCAATAACTTAACACATATATACAACTTAAAATAAACTATAATAATAAACTTATAGTTTCCAGTATTTCTTTTCAGAAGCATTCAGAACTTATGAACACAAGTTCTTCTAACTAATGAGTTGAATAAGAGTACTGTACAGAGCTCAATCAACTCATTAAATTAAATTTCTGGAGAAACTTGATCAGCACATTAGAAGACTTGCCAGCATGCGTATTTTGACAGTTAAAACTCCCTGAGATTCTTCTTTTTTTATAGTTTGTAGAAAGCATATATGATAATAATATATAATAATACACTTTAAGATAAGTTATGGTGCTTGTTTTCACAAAGATGAAAAACTACAAACTATGATGAAGTTTAGTATTGAATTTAGTCCATACCCTCTTAAAGTGTAATAAATTCACTCAGAGCAGTTTCCCAAATTGTCTCCAACAGGAGCAGCTGCAGTCATTAATTATTTGTAGAAGATGAAGATTTGACTTTTCAAACTGAGAAAAAGTAAAAGGAAATCAAATTTGTTTGTAATATTTGTCATTGTGACCGAAGAGTTGTTGTTTCAACTTAATATTTTAAGCTTACTGAACATGTTTTCTTGTGTACAAGTGAATTAAGTTTATTTGACTAGAGAAGTTTGTTTTGAATGATTACAAAATGACCTCAACTTGTCTTCAACTTTCATCAACTTAAAATTGTAAGGCAGCCCAGACGCCAACTTTTTAAATGATCAAAGCATAAAGAGCTGTCTTTATGGTAACTTTATGGTATCTTCTGATTAATGACAACATGAGTAACTGACATGAGAAGTGGATTAAGGAGGTGGGGAAATTATCTTTTGCAATGACAGAGCACTCTACCGATTCATGCATAGCAGCATGTGCAGAGGGCAGATAAGATCAGTAACACCCCCTCTTTGGTTCGTTTTATGGGTTATCACAGGTACACATCTTCATCAGAGTAAACACATTCACTTGCACACATCTCCTTGTTGTTTTTATCTCACCATCTTGCTTTTCATTGTTGGAGGCAGGTTTTCCCCTTGTTGGTGTAAATATCAAATACATCACTGACACCTTTGTGCAAGAACCACATGTACCAATGCATTGCTTTTCTCACGGACTCTAGTTTGAAATGAAAACAATCAAATATTCCGTTTAAAATGAGGATTTATGTCACAGTATTTGGAAGTTGTTTATTATTGCTGTTTTCATTCATTATGCTTGATCAATGGCTTGTTCAGGGTTTTTCCCTGCCTGCCTTCTACTCATGCCAGGAACACAACATTGTCTCGCCTTCCAACCCTCAAAGGTTATTGGAAATGATGAATGAATAACAATAGTTTCAAGAAAAAGTAGATTTTCATATGTGGGTGTTTGTGAGCGTACTGTAGTGCACACAATGTGACACCAGCTGTTCCTTGTACGTTTAATGGCAAAATAACAGAGGACAAAATAAAATATTTACAACACTTAGTAACATGTAAACACAATTTTCTGTACAAAGAAATATACATGCAAAAGTAAAAATAAGTCATAATAAGACATTCAAAATGACATTGCTGCAGTCTTGTTCTATGTGTATTTAAAATATGACATAGTTATGAGGTTTACATCCTGGGTGTGGGCTAAACTGCCCGACCCTCTCTGTACATCTTTACATCATGTATAGGCTGGGTTTCCCAAAGGCATTTTATTACTTAGATCATTTTCTACCATGAAGAGGCTTTAAGAGAATTGAATAAACGGATTAACAGCATGATTTTGGGAAACCCAGATCCACACCAATAAATAAAAAATGACACAAAATGAGAGACTTAGACTGTACAGACCGACTCGACATGTTATTGACTTCTTCAACATTAAATCAGATTATCTGACAGTAACTCTTACAACCTTCAAATAAAATAAGAAGCAATGCACATTTTTTTTAGTTTCACCCACCTCTCGACGTTGACTCACTCAACTGGCACTTTAAAAGAAACTTCTTCACCTAAAGACATAAACTCATTCTAATTAAAATAACTGGAAGAGATCTCTTTCACGGCTGTTCATGCTGAGTGATATTTATCAAAGGGATATATTTCAGCTGTTGGTGGTGCAAGATTTGGGTGTCTCCTAAAAGGCATAATGCTTTCTCCAATCATTTAAAATCCACGGTGAACAGGCCACTATGAAACATTTTTCCAACCCTATTGCTCGGTAAAAATGTCAACCAATTCTGTCTCATGACGTCAAACTGAGATGCTAAAAAAATCTAGCGACATACACCAGTATCTACCTATGAAAGCCAAACAAACTCACACAGCAAACCACTTTGTGCACAGCTTGAAAAAAGACAAGTGAAATATTAGTTTTTTTTTTCAGCAATAAACCACCAAACAATTTCTTATTACAATAAGAATAAATAAAGCCAGACTGAACCTTTGTAAACACTCATATGTCTGGGTTCAGTGTGGTCTGTTATAACTTAACATGAGAAATCATTAATAAAAAAAAACAACACATTTTAGCAGGAAAAGAAAGCATATTCAACTTTGGTATTGTTACAGAAATTAAAATCATAGCAATGACAAAATGAAAGCATAAGTGCCTATATTTTATAGATACACATTTTATACATTATTTCCCAAAACCGTCCTCCTGTCTGGGGGGTTTTGCAGATATTAATACTGAACTTAATACATAAGAGTTAACACAATACAGACATCTATCGCAGTACCAGGTACGTACATGCCTTTTTAAGAATACGGCTACAACACAAGTCTTCATAAATAGTTGCATAAATGTTAAAGCTGCAACATTGCACATGGGAATTGATGCAAAATACGAGTGCATTTCTAGTAGCGGTTTTGTTCAGAGTGAAATCCAGCTGCTGAGGGTCCGCGGGGAGCGTGGACTCACTAATACTCGGCAAATGAAATAGCTTTTGTTCAGACAAATTCTTGTTGAGACAAATTCTTCAAAATGAGAATGAAAGGCAGGAATATTTTATTTACAAATAAGGCGGATGCAGGTAGAAATCTGAAAAGCTGAATTGCCGAATAGCTTGAATGCTTGTTCAAGTTAATTTCTCTTAGTGTAACAAACTGAAATGATTTCACCTTTCAAACTGAACGAGGGGGATAATATAAGCAAACTATTGCACTGAATGTAACTACAATGTGTTTCTGGAAAACATGGTTTTGGTCTTCACCTTGTTCTTGAATAAGTGGACCCTGCTGATGGGTGCCACTTTGTTCACACTTCTCTGGTTTTCTTTCTAATTACTAACTCACCTTTGTTTTCCCAAAATGTATGAATAAAGACAGTTCTCTGTTTCCTCACTGTACATGGTTTCATTTACAAAAAGTAATCTCTCGTTACAAAAAAACATTTTCTTGTGTTCAACCGAAAGCAGCCTGAATTACTCTTTAATATACAGTATTCTATGTTCTCTGTTTAACACTGTCCGAAGCACAAGACTTGCTCGTGCTGGCTTGTTGAGAAAGCACGGTTTTCTCCCTGCTAAGTCAAGGTTTGAAATCTCAAACAGATTCCAACAGTTCGTTTGTTGTGCAGGCATAATGACAATATGCCGAGGTTCAGGGGAGGTGGGGGAGAGTCAAAGGGTTTATCAGCAGAGGTCGGTCAGTCAGCAGCAGCAGGACTTTTGTGGCTTCATGAGGGAGAGGGTGATCATTGTGGAAAAGTTGCTGGTGGTCCTCTCAGTAGGGTATATCACAGCTCAACTGAACTGAGTTAACTTGTTATTCATCAGGCAGGAATTCCTTCTCAACCACAACGCGGGAACTGGCATCTACAGCATGTTGTCACATCCACCAGTGACCCGTTTGCTAGATGTGGTTGAGCAGGCGGCTGTGAAGGAAGGCCTTGATGGCCAATGGGCCGAACATCGTTCTGGTGTTTCCGTCTCTCGATGAAGGAAATTAGTCTGGAGGTGTCCAGATGTGAGGTGTGATGGTTCTGAGATGGTGGCTGCGTATGATTTAAGGTGTCTCTGTTTATCACACTCGAGGCTGGAGCCAGGGCTCCTGCAGGCAGAACGCTGCAGAGGGCCGTCGCTCCGGCTCGCCCTGGAGCAGCAGGCAGATGAAGTCCCTGGCAGCTGGGCTCACACCCTGGAAGTAGTCCTCCGGGAAGCTGAAGTCCAGGCGACAGATGTTCAAACACGTCTCCTCCAAGCTCTCATCCAGGAAGGGAGAGGCGCCGCTTAATACAACATAGGTCACCACTCCTGTAAATCATCAAGTCAGTACACTGGTAAATTAATCAATCAATAGGTTGGTAAATTAGTTAACATCATTAGAATGTTGCAGGAATGAATCCCAAAACCTGGAAATGGGTTCCCACGTCTCAAAATCAGTGGGCTTTTTTGAATGGGTTTTTGGAAAATTTGAATTTCATAGACATTTTTTCCTGCAGTTTGGTAACTTCTCAATAATGAAAATGACAACATAATAAGTAACATACACAATTCTTTTAGAAACAGATGCCTAACTGACAATTATCAGCTGGAAAACAGAATGGGATCACAGCATTTAGCCTTACCAAGTCCAATTTCAAATTTGATTTCAATAACACAGAAAATAACTATTTTACAAATGTTTTTCAAAGGGTGCGTTAATTAGGGTGCTCACAGAAAATGTATCCCTTTCTTTTAAAACTTTCCATCAAAAAAGAAAGTGTGAAAATTTGTCATAAATCGGGAGAAATTCAGGAGAATTGTGATGCCAGGAGGAAACTGGGAGAACAAAAACGTGAGCCTCCCAGGAAAATGGGGAGGGTCGGCAAGTACGCATAAAATACATCCTTAAATCCCGCACTCATCGATTTTGAAGCTTTTATGCGTCTTAAAAGATGTGGTTGCTAACAAGTGGCTAAATCAGATGACAGATGTTTACAGGGATATTAGACGTCATTAAGCTGAACTAGTCACTTAATGGTGGTGACCTGAAGTCATGCGACTGGTGTAGTTCATTTATAGCCTAACGTTAGCTTTTTACTTCTGGCTATTGCATGAACCTTCAAAAATCATAAGAGTGGTGAACAAACAAACAAGTACTATAAAGTTTTGTTTGCCATAGAGATTATTTTCTGCACTAATCCAAGAACCAATGAAAAAAATCCCATTGATTTTTTTTGTGGAGGGAACTGGAGCGATGCTAACTTCTGGGTTGGCCTAGAAAAAAAACATCATCCCTGCAGCACTGTATTAGTGTATCAAATCACCTATGCAGTATATTAAATTACTATATATTGTCAAATATTTTTCTTATGATGTTACAAGTTATAAACTGCTTGTGCTTGGTTACAGACCTAAGCTCCAGAGGTCAGACATCAGTGAGGCAGGCTGACCCAGGACAAGCTCAGGGGCAGAGAACTCCGGGCTCCCCAGGAGAGGATGGATGTAGGAGGAGTTAGCGTTCAGCTGAACAGCATCACCAAAGTCTGTCAGCTTGATCACTGGCTGGGAAGACGCATGTTCCACCACAATGTTCTCAGGCTGCGGGAGCAAGAGAAAGAAACTTTAGACGCCAACGCTGGACCCAGAGGATGTCCATCTTTCGTCACACCAGCACATCCACAGGCCCTAACTAAGATTCAGCTTATGTCGTATATTATATATAATACTGACTTATTAGCTCTACACTGATCAAGAATATATATTTACTTTGACATCAAGGTGTGCTATTCTCCAGCCGTGCAGGTAGTGGAGAGCTTCAAGAATATCTCTGAGGTACAGAGCCACCTTCTCCTCTGTCAGGTTGCCCCAGCTCACAATGTAGTCCAGGAAACGTCCCTGGTCTGCCCTAAAAAAAAAAAAAAAGACACATGATGCACTTGTCATTAGTGACTTTTCAAGGGATAAACAATTCTTGTTTTTAAAACAGTGGTGAGTCACAACAGCTGCATGGAAACACCGCTGTACTTACATCTCTAGCACAAGCACGTAGCTGTTGGCTGTCTCATACGTGTCCAGCAGCTTGACCAGGTTGGGATGGTCTAGAGTCTGCAGGAGTCTGATCTCCTGCAGCACTGGCTCTCGACGCAGCAGCTTCTTGTTAACGTGTTTCGCTGCAATTGTGCGTTTACTCCCTCTCTGGTCACACCGCTTAGTCACTGAGAACCGCCCCCTGGGGAGCAGAAATGAGGGTCAGATGAACATATGAGCACCAAGTTAATATCATGTGGTACCATGGCCTGTTGAAGTCTGGGGTATCAGGCATTTCATTGATGTTACTTTCAGCTTACTCTGGATCTTAGCAACAAGTAGATGTACTTTAGTTGATGCTTTACTTGTTTCAAATTGAGATAATCATTCTTTAATCTTCTCCCTCATATTTACTGTATCTGTTGTGTATTTGCTTGACTGGGTTTAACAGGCAAAATCAGATATGGATGATACATGCACTTAAATGTCTGATCAGTCTAAATCATGAGAAAGCAGCTACTGTAATCAGTTTCCAGGAAATTTCAATTCCTCTTTATCCAAATACCCTAACCACTAACTGATTTTTACTACCACTATTACTATGATTAGCTTTGATGTGGTTGAGGAACATCACATGGCAGTCAAACAGTGATAGTCAAAATCTAACAGGGTTTATATGGTACTTTCTTACCTTCCTAGTTCAGTGATCTCTGTGTAGTGGGACTCAAAGCTGCTTTTCCAGAGGACTTCACTGCCATCATCAGGCATTCCTGAGAGCACAGATTCATAGATTCAGAATGGGTTACGTAGACTAAAAATATTGTATTGTGGACTTTTTATCCAAGTATATCATGCCTTGAGTTTTTTTGTATTATTACATCCCTACTTTATTCCATGACAGGACTCTCACCTGAGACTCTGAGGTTGGCAGAGGAGGTGACAGAGCCTGCTACATTTGTGGCAACACAGGTGTACACACCACTGTCCTCTACAGACACTCCCACGATACGAAGAGTTGCCTCCTCTGTCTCACTGCAACAAGAAAGAAGGGCAGAACGATAAGCCATCGAATCTGTCAAATCTCCATGTGATAATACGTTGTAAATGATGCCAAATGTACAGTAGCATTGTATATCTCTTTGAATTAAAGCTTTGAATCCCTTGCCTCCCGTCACAAAGACAATGTGCTCCCTCTCTAACCTCGCTGTGACTTTAAATTAAGATGAAATGCATGCTGTCACCTGTAAGCGATGCTGTAGTGTCCGTTGTTGCTCAGAGTGTTGTTGTCGGGTCCCCGCCAGGTGACGGTGGCGCGGGGTCGGCCACACACTTTACACCTCAGAGTAACACTGTCGCCACTCTCACATGCTACATCACTGACAGGGATGAGGAACTCTGGGGGAGCTGGAGAGACAGAATAGAGGTCAAAGATGATAAGACAAAGTGATGCTGTACTTTGAGTCACAAATCAGCTTGACACATTTTTCTATACAAGCCAAAAGATGATAGAAAATACTGTCTAATTCATACATATAGATTTGTAAGGCTCATTGGGTTCATGTTTACTTTATAATTTTCACACACACACACACACACACACACTCACACTCCACTCCTTGGTCAAAAGCAGCAATATGTACATACCATCATGAATGAAGTTTGGATTTAGAAGCTGTAATGAAAATGCAAGGACAAACTTAGATTTCTTGCCCAAGTTAAAATGTAGAGATAGGACAGAGAGCAAATACACTTATATGTTTGTAAAAGTTATCTTCACACTCTCCACCTTGACAGAGACTTTGTTGGCCAGGCCGTCCTGAGATTTGCGGTAGCCGTTCTCCATCTTCCTGCCCTCCTTGTCTCTCTTCTCAGATTTCCGGCGTATACGCAGTGCGTGTGCCATGATAATGATTTTCTAAAGCAACAAAGACCAGAGGTGAGAAACATTTCAGTTTCACTTCCGTTTTTGCAAATCGTGATACACGTGCTGGTTTCAGTCACGGGAGGAAGGCTGCTTACTTGATGGTTCCTTCAGGGAGTTCTGGTGTGATGGAGGATGAAGTATGTCCTAATACATATCCAGGGATCCAGCCCTCGGCGGCGGGGCAGTGCTCATTGGCTGCCCGGTACACCAGGAACATGTTTTGCTGGTTGCTGGCGAGCATTTGGACCACCTCACCCTGCACCACACTGATCTCATCCTCCTTCACTGCCACATAGTCCTGGGTCACCAACATGGTGGACACACTGCTGCTGCTACTGCTTTCACTCTGTCAGAGAAGAAGAAGAAAACTTTAGACTTTAAACACACAACAGACCGCACAGTAAGAAATATATTAAACAAGTAAATGCAACACTTTTGTTTTTGCTCATTTTGTCATTTTCCATGAATTTAAAGGTATATTTCCCTCAAATTTTGCTCACAAATTTGTAAAATCCATGTTAATGAGCTCTTCTCCTTTACAGATAATCTGTCTACCTGACAAGTGTGGCATATAGAAGTGCTGATTAAAGGGATAGTTTGGATTATTTGATGTGGGGTTGTATGTGGTACTCATCAATACTTATCAATAGTGTATTTCCCACAGTAGATGCCGGTCAGCACGCCCCCAGTTTGGAGAAGTAGTGAGGCTTACCAACAAGGAAGTTAAGTGATGTACTGGTGTGGACAGGGTCAGCAACAAAACATATTTTATCCACTTTAAAAAGGTCCATTATTTGATTATTTTGGCAAAGGAGGAGTGCTCTCTAACACAGATTTTAACATATTTGTGAATAAAATTTAAGAAATAAATATTTTGTGTGCAGAGAAAAAGTTACTTCAACTTATGAAAAATGGGAGCAAAAACAAAAGTGCTGTGTCTATGCATTTGTTGAATGTACATGTGCACCAATACATTCGCACAGACACACAGATTTAAGTGCAGACTTGCACATACAGTCCTGAAAAAGGGAAGTACATGTACAGAAGTGTTATCAGTAGCTTCACACCAGTCAAATGCATGATTTGATTGACACACATGACTGATGTTCCTAAAATGCTTTATGCATGCAGCAAAAGGAAGCAATGCAAAACACGTTCTATCTTGCAGAGGTAATGTTAAAGCAATTGTTTATGTCGACAGTAATAAGTGGCAAGTCACTATATAAGACAGAAGTTATGTATTAAGAAGTTGTGAAGCAGAAGTTAAGATCCTTGGGTAAGAGATGCTGAGATGAGGAACTTTGTGTCTCCAAGGACAAAGCAAGGTTGAAGTAAAAAACAATTTTCAAAAAGACACTCTATCAGCCTGAAGAGAGAGCAGGCTGAAGGGAAGCAAACAGCAGCTGATGCAGTCTCAAGGCTAAACACTGAAAAGGTTCAGACTAAATGGCATATAGAATATGTGAAAGAGCCATTCATCCATGATAAAGTTTTGACCCCAAAATTACTGATTATTGTATGAGAATACTCCCATGGAAGTATGAATGAGAGAGATAACAGAGAAATGGTGTTTTTAAAATCATTTGGAAACTGTTAGTGTCTATTAGCTGCAGTTTGGAAGCAAACACATACTGAAGCTCAGAGATAGAGTCTAAGAAAGCAGATACAACAGTTGCTCTATGAGTCAGATCCACACTGTTAGTACATTCTGGAAGGGCCAGAAGATTCCCTCTCACACACACTGACGGTGGAGTTAGTGCACTCAGATAGCCGTTAATCTCCAGTGTAGTAGTCGTTGCATTTACAAGCCATTCTCAGAGCCAGCGGCAGGGCGAATCACTGACTGACAGCCAGTCAGCGAGGGCGGGGTTAGTGACTAGTGAGCAGGCCTCACTGAAGCCTGGGCCTCGACTTGGCATCTTACCCCGTTGCTCTGGGTGGAGTGTATGGACTGCTCGCTGGTGGAGGAGCAGGTGCTCATGCGGTCTATTTCCTTACTGTGGGTGGAGTGGCGGTGATGAGAAGGCGTCCCGTGGCTTCCTCTGCCCAAGGGTCCCCTCCACCACCACTGTCACCGGGGTAGGAGAAGGAACCAGGCCGGCTGGCGGGAGAGGGGGGCACAGCAGGCACCATAGCCCAGAAAGAGTTGCCTTTATGAGCCGGGCTGGAGGGGACACCTCCTCCTCCTCCAGGGGACTGAGGTGAAATCAGAGGAGAAACTGTCCCAACTCGCGGGGTCTTTAGGGGCAAATTTAGAGGAGCCACGGCCATCTGTGGTATTCCAGCTGTTTGATGTTTCTGTGTTTCTCCCTCCATGCTGTCTGACGGTCTGTTACTGTTATTACTGTTACTTCCGTGAGGACTGTCCAGCCTCCTCATCTTAGGCACCTCTGAAGCTAACAGCTCTCCGTTTGTGCTGCTGTCTGAGTAGGGGTTAGAGGGGAGGAACTGAGGGAGGCAGGGTGACCACATACCTGCTGATCTGTCGGGCCCCTCAGGACCCGGGGGGTGGTGGTGGTGGACGGGCTGGGGGAGGCGTGAGGATGGCTGGGGGATGCGGGAGGGTCGGGAGCGAGGGCCGCACAGAGAGGAGGAGCTGCTCCCTGATCCTCCTGAGCCGCCGCCGCCACCTCCCCCTCCCATGTTGGAGGTACTGTTGGAGCTGCTGCCTCCTGGCAGGCCTCCAGTACTGCTGCTGCTACTGCTGGGTGGTCCGCCCGGCCCGCCACCACCCACGTGGTTCCTCTGGTATTCTATGGGGGACGTCAGGGCTGTAAGAGAATATTTTATTCTTTTTATTTTATTTTATAAGAGGATACTACTGACTGTTGCATTTGTTTTTGTTTTACAAATGTACATACATAATTCAAACATTCATTGCCAATGACAATTCATGGAAAATCATTCTCTTACCATTGAGGAAATTGCGCTGGTTCTCCAGTATCTGGCTGACCTGGTGGACCCACACTTGACTGACTCCTGGGCTTGTGGAATGGAGGGTGTACCTCTCCAGGTTGCCACTAGATGATCTGGAAGTCAGTGTGAACTTGCAGGGGTCATCTGTATTTTCTTCCAAACCCAACCAGCTCACCTGCAACAGGAAAGGAGGAAGAGAGAAGAAGAAGGAAGCAAAATAAGAGGCCATAAGAGAGTTAAACAGGCAGGGGGAAGTGTTGATGTTTGTAAAAGGACTTTGACTTTGGCTTCAGATTGAGAAGCTACAGCACAATTTACAGTACATAGACATAAAATCCATAGATTTTGCAATTTTTTCAGACATTCTGCTCTGAGAGTAGTTTTCTGTGATTTTAATGAGCTCCACTGACCTTGATGCTATTCTTGAAGAGGTAGCCAGGAGTAGAAAAGCCCTTCTTTTTGTCTAGGGGCTCGCTGAAGATGACGATCTGCTCAAACAAGAAAACCCTCCTCTCTTTCATCCTGGACAGAAGTCCTCCATCTTGGTCTGACACCATGAAGGTGTCTTGGAGGAGCAATCTCCCCTGCGCCACAATTTTACCCTGAAGAATGAGGAAGAGCAGAGGGAATGAAAATCAGACAGTTTTCCTACCAATTTTCAGTGTTCAAGTTAAATTTGATAAATAAATAAACAAATAAAAGCAAAGTCTAATACCACACAAACCACTTTCAGAACTTAAAAAATATCTCCAAAAAATGAGTGCACACTGACACCTAGTGGGTGCCTAGAGGACTGAACTTAGAAATTGATTTCTGCAGAGTATAAACTATTTACAGACAGATACAAACATGCACAAACGAGCAGTAGCAGTCTTACTTCGAAACCTTGAAGGCGCCCAACATTCATCATGTCATTGCAGCGCTTGGGGACCACACACATCACCTCCACAGCTTTCTATAGTACAACATGAGAGTAAAACAAACTTAGAGATAAAATGCTTGCACAACAGTCAAGTAAAACAATAACTGAGGAATGTGAGTGGTTGTCATGTGGTTCATGTAGACACACAGAGGCAAATGCAATAGATTACTGCAAGTCATCACTTTAAGGGTGAAATCACATTACCTCTAGTTCTGTTGTATCCACTCCGGCCTTCTTAGAAATTTTAAAAAGATCCTGTGAAAGATTTCAAATGTATTATATATTATATAACATATGTATTATATCGAGTGTACTTTTCCTTATTCTGAATGTAGCCTGCAGAGTAAGAAGCACGGTGGTGGCTTTACCTTCAGCAGCAACTGGTACTTCATTATACGTTGGACAGGTTTGATTAGCAGGTCAGTGATCTGCAATCTGTGGCCCAATCGCTGCTTTAGGTCCTGAGGAAAGATAAAAATACTATCAAGTCTGGGAAATACAAATCATAGTGAACATAAAGAACATTCTGTAGGTGTAAAATGGTTTAACAGTCCTACCTCAAAGTAAGTGTCAATGTACTCTGACACAATGTGCTCAGATTTAGGTTTGTTCTGGCAGTACACGATGTACATATGTAGCCTCCGCTCCTGCAATTGGAACCAAACCAGAGGACAAAGGTGGCTTTTAGAAGTGAGAAAAATGTGACAGCTTAGAGAACGTAATTTCCTTGCTCTCGCTTTTAAATTCAATAAAGATCTACTTGATAATCCACACCTCAACAAAACAATGTAAAACAAATGTGAATATGTTTCTCACCTGTTTAACAAATAAAGGAGCCAGCCTGTCAGGATCCTCCAAACACTTCTCAAGCTCTCCCAGGAAAAAACTGAACATCAATCAAGAGAGAAACACATGACTTAACTGACTGTTTTTTTATTCAGTAATGTCTGTCTTTTAGGACTACAACTAAACATTATTTTCCAGGTAGCTTAATCTGACAATTATTTTACTGATTAATCCATTAGTTATTTGGTCTATAAAATGAGATATCTGTTTCCTAAAGCCTAAGATGGCATCCTCAAATGTCCTATTCTGTCCACAACCCAAAAATATTCAGTTTTCTGTCATAGAGAAGTAAAGAAACCAGAAAATATTCAAATTTAAGAAGCTGAAGTCAGAGAATTTTGCATTTTTTTTTTAAAAATTACTAAAATTGATTCATCAAAAATAGTTGGCGATTAATTTAATAGTTGACAACTAATTGATTAATCGTTAGTTAGTCTTCACACCAGGGCAGATAATACAACTTTAAAAGAAGACTGCCAGCTTACTCTTTGTGCCAGTCATAGATCTGGTGGATGTTTCCGAAGACGATCTTATCTTTTCCTCTCATGTCATCTGGAACCCCTTCCTCTTTCATCCTGCTCATGTAGCCCTGTGGACAGGAAAGTCGACTTGTTTGTAAAACATACATTAAACACTGATCAAAAGCAATCTCTGAAAACTTCCTGTTTAGATACTTTAATATATTTTTTTTCTTTTTACCTCCACCACTGATCCAAGATCTCTGACATAGTCCCTCTCAGTCTCCACCAGCTCCAGAAGCACGTAACTGAGACACAAAACAGAAAATGTCACGCTGTAATACAAACGTAATGCACTCAGCTGTGGATGAACATCAGAAATGTTCCATATAAGCACACAAATGAAGACAAACGTGATTAACTGATTGAACCGAAGCAGCTTTTGTTTATCCGAACACTAACAAGATGTGGGCTTATAACTCACTGTCTTCTTTTGAGGAAGCCAGACTTGCGCTCATCCACCTCATCGATGGGCGAAGACGAGGAGAGGAGGGAGTTGTCGGAGGGGTTGAGGGAGGGAGAGCTGCTGTCGCCTTGCTCTACCGACAGAGAGCTTGGCCGATCCTCCAGGGACTGAGAAACAAGGAGGACAGAGGAATGAGGATGTAGAGATAAACAACTGTAATTGAGTTGAAAAAAAGAGTATTTACAGTGTGGCTGGGTTGCACCAACAAGGACTAATTTTTAAACCTGATTAAATCATGGTTAAACTTTAAATTATGTGGCACCAAACATTTAAACAAGCTTAAAATGATGAAAGAATTAAATTAAACCTTTCTTTAAACCAAAGTTTAGTTTTTACTCAAATACTTGACAGAATTTAATTCTCCTGGCAAAAAAACTTTAAACTCCAACTTAAAATGTGATGAGTTAAATTTGAGGAGGTTTAACTTCTTTTAGCTGGCTAGCAAACATAACTTTTTAGCCTCCCCATAATTACTAGATCCCCACAGTACTCAAATTTTATATGTATTTATTTATTTTAACTTGGGTAAACAAGCATCTCCATATTGATTAAACTCTTAATTTTAGCTTACATTTGATTAGAATTAATCTTAGACTAATTAATCTTTGTTGGTGCAGCCCTGTGATTGTGATTTTCTGTTTTCCACAGCATGTTTCAGTTATTTATCAGGGATCAAAATAAAGCTGTATGACCCCAGAGGAAACTGTATTATCTTTACTCTAGTATTTATTTGTACTGTACTGTATGTAGGCTGATGGGCATGTGTGAGTTGGGGATATTTGCCAGAGTGCAATGCCCATTTGTTGGAACAGTGGACAGCTGGCATAGTGAGTCACAGTCCTGACAGATGACTAGTAGGCCATGATGCCATTCTCTGTCAACAACACTAGAAAAAAATGTGTGTGTGTTTGTGCATAAATCTATCAGAGTTGTTCTGTGCACACACATGTGCCACATTTGCCTGTACTTGTGAGTTCTGTTTATGATTTCTATCTCACCATCTTGCTCTTCACCAGCTCTTCGATGGCACTGACCAGTTCAGCAGCACTGGGTGTCTCTGAGCTGTTGGGACGAGCGGACAGACGCGACGCGGACTGAAAAAGAGAGAGAAAATGGAGGAAAGAAAGAGAGAAAGTTAACAGTTGATGTGTAAAATATGAGAAATGTAAAACTTGCCAGTGCTGCATGCGTACAGGAGTCATACATTCTCAATGGCTGCTACTGTGTATGTGATCAGGCTCACCATTGTTGAGTTTGGACCCCGATATTCCACATGTCCAAATAAGGACTTGGTGGTGGGTGTGATCTCCCTAATAAAAGGGTTAATTAAGGGCTAAGTTGGAGCCAATCACAGGCTGGTCTCAGGGAAACAGAGGTCATGAGGTGGGTTTAGGTCAAGGGCAAGCTGTGGGATTGGACTGCTCTTCAAGCACGAGCACCACGATTGGTTAAACAACTTATGTACAGCAAACAGTGTTGCTTAATACTCCATTGGAGAGAAGGTTTGCCTCTGCAACAGAGCCCAGTCTGAGGCGTAAGTGGCAGGCAAAGTTTTAAAAGGATCCCCGTTCAAAACCAGACTTAATGGGAATTCACCATTTAGTCCCACAAACACCTCGCCACTGCAGCAACACATGAATGGAGTATTCACTTTAGCAACAGTAGAACAATTACACTCCAAGGGAATTACATTTAATTGGTGAAAGAAAGAGAACAAAAAGACAAGAAAGAAGTTAAAAAAGAAGGATCCAAAGTGGAGAATATGGAGTGGTTTTACATGGAAAGATAGGGAAACTGGGAAAGAAGAGAAGCAGAACAGAAATCAACATAATGCTGAAGGAGGCAACATGCAACCATCAAGAAAATAAGAGAAAAAAAGAAAAGGTATTAGTGCCAAAATAAAAGTTGTGCTATTGTATACTTGATATTTATACACCTCTATATGGAGCCAAACACAAAAATATGACTGCTGAAATTAAAGCTACAATAGGCAATTTGAACACACACAACGCAAAACCTCCCCATCACTCTGCCAAGGTAAACGTTATCAACTGTTGTAACTAATAAGCAAGCTAACGTCTGTTCTACTCAGCTAGTAATGTATTCAGATTGGGTCCAGTTAAAAAAAAAAAGCAAATTTACAGGAGCTCAAAGACACACATTTTTAGAGGAACCATTCAATTAAATACTGTGAGTGACAAACAAAGGATATAATGAAATAATATTGCCTTCTGCAGCTTTAAGGTTAATGTGAAAAAAATATTTAAAGCTACTACAAAGAACTTTCATATTGTGTTGATGCTGAAGGCCCCATATGGATAAAAGCGATACTATTTCCACCGCCATAACCATAAAATAGAGCATCATAAATAAAATTATCCAAACAAAAATCTCCTGTTTCTTTTTAACTGGCTAACATAAGTTTGCCTGGGAAAATGTAAACATAAGCTCTTCCAGTCTGCATGCCATAAACCATCTCATCTGATTTGAAGGAGAATCCGAAGCAGTGGCAGGCATTAAGAATAACTATTCAGAAATAGCCAATCTTCTCTCTGATGGTGTCATTTACTTATATAGAGGCATTAGTATAAAGGTAAGACTGTTCTATAACCAGTGAAAAACTCCTTGTGGTAGCTTTATGAAATTAGACATTTTGAAAAAAAAACAAAAAAAACATTTTTTTTTCTCAAGACTTGAAACTCCAAGTTTAAAAGTACGCATCTTCTTGTGAACAGCAATTCCTTTGTGTGTCTGAACTTGTGTTATCTTATTTTTACATAGCCCTCCCTGCAATTATCGCACATAGTATCTCTATTTTTATGCCACTGCACTGCTGAGGAAGCAAAAGCATCCATTTAAAATAAAACACAGTGGTGAAACTTAAACGCAAACCACAAACCGTATTTGTCTTGGGTCATATTGTGCATTGCGTTTTGTGCAGACCATTGTGTCTGACCATGTGTAGTTATGTGTGTCTACATGTATTTAGATTGCCCTGTGTGACCCACCTTGTCATCTTGGGAGTCGGGTTGCAGCAGGCTGTGTTGCTGGATGGCCATCGGGGGAGGCAGAGGGACAGCGTCAGCCCCCTCCTCTCCTTCCTCCTCGCCACAGCTCTGCATGCCTGATGAGGAAGACTTGGACAGGGTACCACTGCTCAGCCCCTCATTACGCATGCGCTGTAGGATGAGATGGAGAGCAATCATTGTCAGCTGGTAGGTCAGAACCGAAACTGTGTCTTTGAATGTTCTGACAGATTCAGTCATCTGTATTTACCTCCTCCAGTGTCTCGTCCTGTGGTGTGGCAGCGCTGTCGTCAGAGTCCTTCTGCGAGCCATGCATTGTATCCATGTTCTTCCTTGTGCCGTCGCGGTTCTTCTTGTGCTTGTGGGCGAGCTTCTTGACGTGGCCATCTGCTTTGCCGGAGCTGAGTCTCCGCACGGGGCTGGTCAGCCACTTTCTTAATGTGTTCCCGGGACGTTTGGGACCAGGCGAGCTGTGAGGACCCAGCGTCTGGCTGGAGCCTGGTTGTAGGGCGTCGTTACTGGATACAGACAAAGTGTCTAAGGGTGAGAAGGAGAAAAGAAAGAAGAGGTTGATAATGGAATTAACACAAGCACAGAGTCATACCCCATGATCCAAAAGTGGATAAAAGGGTTACTTCACCAAAAATTAAGGAACAAGACTAGAACTTGTTGTCTCACTTTCTCAGTCTCACTTTGATTGGCACATCTTTTAATTCAGGGACAAACACTAGACAACAATTAACCCATGTGGTTAATGTTATCTGTGCTATAAAAGGTTTGTTTACATCATAAACTCCTGGAAACACAGTAGCACAACACTCATATTTTCCTATTTTTCCATAAAATTTAACTCTTTTACTCAATTATTAATTTACCTCAATATACATTCATTTAGCCAAAAATATTACAATTCAGCTTCTTTGGTTTGTTTTCTGTCTGCATTAGAGCTGTAGTTATATATCAAACTAGATACTCAATCAGTATAAATCACTTAAAAAGCTGTTTTTATGTAAGAAGCCATAAACAACACTATAGTCACCATATATGCATATGTGAATTTGCATATATTGAAAGAACATTGAGGAAAGACACGTTATATGATTTTTGTTGTTAAGCGTCTACATGTGTTTGTTTGTGCTTTGTTTGTATGTGTTATATGCAGTGGGCAGGCTGGCCTCCTCCTCCTCACAGTGCTCCTTGGGGAATATGTAGGAGGAAACCTCTTCTTCGACTAGAAATGGAGCGATGTGAAAATAATACAGGAAAAAGGGATGCTCGAGGCTTTGTCTGAACACTTCAAACATACATCCACCTGTCTGTCTCACCTGTCTGCTCACCCCCTCCCCTGTTCTCCTTCCTATCTTTAACCTCTCTCCTCCATTGCTCTGACATTCCCACATTAGTTTTCTTCACCATTATCAGAAAGCACGCTACAGAGTGAAGAAAACAAAACCTCTCAACTGGCTCGACATAGTATCTGACCGAGCAGTCCTGGGGTGATAAAGTTGAGGTTGGATTTCTTTGTGTGTCGTCTCAATTGTGCAACATGACCCCAACTCTGACACCACATAACATTCCCTGGACAAGACCTTTCACCTCCTGTAAGACTGCATGATTTAAGAGTCTCCATTAACCTGCTGCCAATATAAGAGCTCAAGGAAAAAAACCAAAACAAAACCCTAGATATGACAAAGAACTTCAGGAATCACCCGAAGATGAGGAGAGTATGGGTGCTCTCTGATCGCCTGGTAGTTTCTTAGGAAGTGGGCTAAATATGGTATTCAGCCATGTTAAGTAAGACTCCAAACTGTAGAGAGCCAAAATGCTCAGTTCAAAAGGAAATGTGAGCTGTGTAGGAAAGAAGTGAACAACGGTTCTTCACTTTGCTGGAAGCTGACAAACCCACCAGTCATTTTGCCAAAATGAAACAATGGAACTCACACAGAAGTTTCATATCTTACAGATATATTTTAGAATTTTGTTTCTTTTTCATTTGAAAATATTCATTTAATTAATAAATCTAATTTAATAACATGACAAAATTAATAATAATTAATTAAATAATTGTATGTCATATTTTTATATACTTTACATGTCTGTAAGCACTGCTGTTGTAACTAACGTTACCAGTCATAATTGTCAAGGACGATATAGTGTAAATTTATTATCAACATAATATTACATAATAATCTGTAAATCTGCAGAATATTAATCTCTTTAGTAATATCACTGTACATCATGTAACATCACTTTTACCTAAATAAATTTCAACAGAATAAGTTTTGTAATTGTATCAGTTGTTGTTTTCTTTGTTTTTTTCATTCCATCTTTTATTTAGTAACATAAAATTTCTACAGTTGTAGCAGAAGGTATCCTGGTGTTTTATGTTACCAGGATAACACACAGATGAATGATGTTGGTGTTGGTGACTTTGCAGGGTGTTTCAAATGGAGGAATTTTGTTGAGGGAAGTTTCCTTCACAGAAATTCCCTGAACAGGGAGCAGAGAGTAGGGACTAGAGAGTACAATGTGGAAAGGAACACTGCTTGTGTCTTATAATGTACCAAAAACCCCACGGGGTTCTCATCAAATCCTCTGAATACAGTCTAAAATGATGTTTTCTATCTATTTCAAACGCAAAGCTGATCAGAGCCACAGCTAAACTAAATCAGAAAATTCTCTCTTGGCTCAGGACAATCTTAGGAGTGGATGTTTTCATTGTGCAGATTAATAAAAAACAAGCGCATCTCTATGGGGGCTGGAGTTAACTCAAGGACAATACTCTCCTCCAACTGCATCATGTCACTCTGTGAGTTGTTGAGCTTCAAAACTAAAGGTAGAAAAGAAAACAATGAGCTTTTCTAATGTTTTCAAGAAACATTAAACTCTGAATGCAAGACTAAATTATCAATATTTTAGGATACTGTGCAGCAGCTTGACTAAAGAGTTAAAGGTTTCAGAGTTTCAGGCGTCAGCTTCTCAATCACTTAGCTATTCAAGTGGTTAAAAAGATGCAGCTGCTAAAGATTAAACCATGTGACCAAGCTGAATGGTTCTTATGAATGGCAGGTGTGGAAATTCTGCCCTCCCTCATTGGACACTTTCACACAGCCTGAATGAATGCATCTGCATGTGAACGTGCATGTCAGTCATTCAGCCGCTGGGAGACGTATTTTTACTGCGCTGCGCTGCGCTGATTCAAAGCATGTGTTCTCACATCGCATGCAAGGGAAAAAGAAAGCACAGTTCCCAGAATAACAAGCATCTCCCACATTAAGACTCTAAACCCATCTTCTCTGAGACTCCTCTCACCATCTCACTCTGACAAAGCCCAGGTCATCTGCAGATATCGTCAGCATAACCTGAGCAATAATAGTCCTTATCTTTCACCGATTCTTCAGTGCTTAAGCTGCCTCGTGCAAGATTTTCTTAGCCGTGAGTCAGGCCAACAATAACGTGAACATGTCGAGGCAGAGCAGGCAAGAACACATGTTTTTATCTTGTTTTCATCCTGCAATTTATTTTTTACCAGACAGAAAGTCAGACGGATACTGTTCTATCTCCCAGTGATGGGAGAGCTTGAACAGCTCTGCAGATCTATAAATTCCACCCCAAGGGCACATTTAAACGTAGGAGGTGTGAAGGGGCTGTCCATGTTGCTTGAGGGCAGTTTGACGAAAGATAATCAGTTTCATTGGCACAAATCTTAACATGCAACCTCACTGTTTAGTACAGATTTTAGGGGAGCTGTGTGAATTACCTCCCTCCACCATCTCCCCTGCTGTACCAAATGAAAACCAGAGTCACAACTGTTCGTTACGATACTGCCCTGGAATGTTTTAGTCATGGGTACGAACATAGAGCCTATTTAAAGCTGTAATTCTGATGACACAGATACCTTAGCATTTACTATTGTTGGTCTCCAAGGACTATTAAGACCTTCCTTTATGAGTTCTCTATATTGTTACTTTAGTAGTTAACAGCAGCACATTTGATTCTGAAAGCAGAAAGTTCACGTGATGACTGGGCCTTTGAAATATTAGGGCTTTAAAGTCCTGAATACATTGGGTAAATAACCATTATTGTCATATCATATCAATAACTATTATGATTTGTCATATTCAGCAGGGGAAAATGTACAGTGAGTGCGTAATAATTGCAAAATAAACCCTGACATGATCATGTTGGGGTCTTGAATCACCCTGAAGGGGTTTATTTTGCAATAATGACCCACTCACTATACATTATCCCATTTATTACATGGCTATTTACAAAAAAAATCAAGAATTTTACACAACTTTAATTTAAAAATGATTTTATTGATAAAAAAATGATTTTATTGCTCCAGAGTCTGTGATCACAACTGTGTCTGAAGCAACAGTCTGTTATTCATAGCAGCGGTTAGAAACAATAGAATTTAGAATGCCATAATCAACCAATTAAAATATTATTTAACAAAGACGTGTAATAATGTTAGACTATTTTGTGAATGTCCTGCTTGTATCCCGTGCAACTCAATGTGCAATTGCTCCGTACAATTACCATATATCTGTATAGGTGAAAGGTATACGGTGTACATAGTTTTTTATTTTATTTTCTATTTCTATTTAATTTGTATTTTTATTTGTCACTTGCTTTTTTCTACCTATACTTTTTTCTAGAGATGCCATAACAAATGAATTTCCCTTGGATAGGAACAATAAAGCTTACCTTTATTTGTCTTATCTTATCTTATGTTCATTATAAATAACAGACAACACTAACAACCTACAGCAGCACAGACCTACTTGTGTACATCATGTAACACTCTGGTGGAAAGTTGTGCTTCTAAAGGGAGCAAACCAGGGAGTCAGGACTTCTGACGTAGAGCAAACAGACCAGAGACACGCTGGGGTCACAACCTAACATGTAGCCATGCTGTTAGAAAGTATGTGTCAGCTATTACATCAGAGCATGCAGCGTTAGTTAAGCAGACAAATATTTCACACCGTCAATTCACTCCAGTTACGTCTCTGGTGAAAAACTATTACTTTTATGCCTTTGACTGACATTGAAATACTCACAAAATGTAAAACTGAAAACATGTAAAACAGTCTAAAAAAGTTAATTACAATATATGAATATAATAAAATTATAATATTATAAATCAACAGAAAATAAGCCTCACTAGTGATGTATCTATTAATTTGTAAATACTGATAAATGGTCATTAAAATAAAATATAGTTTCAGCAGTAACTGAAGTGTGGATACTGTGGTGCTTGTGACTAAAAAACATTTTAAAAAAGCAAGAAAATCTACCTCCTGTCCTTTATGACGACTAAAATGTGAACACTGACAGTTAGATAAGCATCTGTTGCTATCTACATGCTCTGATTAGACTGAAGAGGTCGTGCTAACAGGGGTGTAAACAGATGAAACATGAGGTCAGCAGCCTTGACACATTCTTCCTCAGTAGAAAATAACCCTCGAGACACACATACACACACAGAGGGCATGATCTTTGCCCTTTGCCCAGGGCGTCTTTCATTGTGAAGACACCTCAGGAACAGCTGGTGAGGCTCGCACTCATGGGAAACAAAACTGGGGGACACATAGTTTGTTTGCAGGGGTGACTCCAGCTAAGACTTTGTTTTTATAGTGAGAATTACATTTTAGTCATGGAAATAATTTATTAAGATAAATTAAGATAAATAATAAGATACCATTATTAAAGACTCTTAATTCTGCTGCTACAAAAAATACATCAAGACAAACAAAGAATCCACTAGACTGAAGTGGTAGACTTCTGGATATACAAACTACTGTATCTCCTCCAGTTTACAGTAGAAGAATTTTGAGCCATTTCACAATTAGCATTTTCACTCCTGGAATCCTAGATTTGAGAAAATTGTCATTTGTCTGTGTTGTTTTTTCAATGTACCAACAAATTATATTTTATAATTTTACAACACTGTGGTTAAAATCTAAAAGGCTGATGATTCTAAGATGTTGGAAAAGCCTCAATCTCCACTGAAAATGTGGAAGGAACAAATGATGGAAACAGCTGAATGTGAAATGATGCTGGGAAGACTGAATTGCAAAAATGACATGGTTAAAGAACAGTGGGACAATTTTAGTGTATATATATATATGTCGCCTAATCTTGAGAAGAATCTGATGGTTTTGTACAGTATTATGAACTAATGCGCACCACATTATTGTAACTAAATAACTGCCTGTCCCATTAATGTTTGTTAGGTTACCTGCCTGTCTTTTGTTTTGTTTTTGTTTAGTTTTCCCTTTTCCTGTTTTGTTTGTGGATAGTTTTGTATAAAATCCAATAAAACTTACAATGATTAAAAAAAAGATCTCCTTAAGTTTAAGGACAAAAAGCACTTGGTGAAGGCTGAGGAAAGATCATGGTTTGGATTAAAATGATCATTCTCACGAGATCTTTCTGGTGTTCCTATCTAGACATGACCAGATCAAAGGCATCTTATTCACTTCCTCAGTGGCCTCATTAGAGCATGACATTGCTCAGATGACTGTGATGATGATTGGGATCATAAATGTGTATATCTTCATGCACCATTAGTGTTTTGTGCATGGACAAACTGCATGTATGCAGCCTACATATAGTAAGTGCACATGCATGCATGTACATACATGCTACATACTGTACATGCATGTACCCGACATTCAAACTAAAAAAAAACACCTTCACCATCTGCTTAAACACACAAATGCTTACACTGATACTGAACAACAAAGGCAAATCAGATTTGTATTTGACCTGCTAATAATAGCATCCTCCTTGTTTAACTCTGTGGGGTGATATTCCTGAGAAGAGGGTCAAGCAGAGGCCCTCCAATGCATCTTCAGACGTTTGATAATTTATCTGCAAGCTACTGACGTGCTATCATAACTGAGTCACTGCTCATTCATGCTACTGCAAAGAACCTGTAGATTTACAACTTAGTGTCTGTCCCCGAGTCTCAGAATAGGAGGGAGGGGACGGGCTGTCTTACAACGGGAGTGATCCTGAAAGTCTGCGCAGCTCCACAGAAGCATGCCTGGGATTCCAGAGGTGTCACCAGGGGAGCATCTTTCGTGTGGTCTTATCTTGCCCCAGGAGAAGTGATACAAACACACAGATGCACACAAACATCAGTCGGTGTGGTTGAAATAGAGCTTTTTGGGGGTGGAGGTGCAGTGTGTGGGAAAGCTCCAGGGGGTTTGGCTAACTGATCTGTAAAAATGTGGACAATGCTGGAGAGGGCTTGCCACCAAACAGCCATAGTTAGGGAGGGCGTGGAGGTGGGATGGGAGATATGGCAGAATTTAGAGACCACCCACTACATATTCTGGCAAAACTAGTCTGATAGTATAATGTTAAAGGCTTTATTGGACTATACACAGCAGACAACTGTGAAAATAAGTATTTTTCTTTTCTATTCTATTCTATTCTATTCTATTCTATTCCATTTGACCTCATTATTTTCTTTCTCCCTGGGGTCGACAATAACTCTCTACCCATCTGTGCAGCACCCGACCCGGCATACAGATAGGCACAAAGACATAATCTTGTCAATGTGATTTCAGTAGATTTAATATCTCATCACGTAACAGTGCATTCACCAAATTACTTTCACTGCCATAATGCCACAACATAATCCACACTTGATTAGTGAATGCCCTCTGCCTTAAACCCATTTGTAAATAGCTGATGTACATTCTATAACAAAGATGAGCGGTCAATAAACAAAAAAAGGAAAAAACGTATAACTGTCGTTGTTTCTTGCAGTTGTTGTATGTGTAGTCCAACTTTTTGACCTTGCAAAAACTTTCTCTTTATGTCATACGATCACAAACGAAACCCAATTCAGATTTTACCATTACATTTCCTTTACATCTTGAATATGACAAGATGAACAAAAATGAAAACCAACTATAACTTATCACTTAAATCATTTCTCTCTCCAGACTTCTTTAGTATTAAAAAAGCATAAATTGCAATTTTATCTCCACATAACAGCCAAATACAGAAGACACGTTAACTATCTCCATATCAAACTCTGATAAAGAAGGCAAACAGTCCAGGTGCTTTGTCAAACAAAACCTACTCTGACATATAAATACTGTACTTTTACACAAGCAGAAGAGCAAGAAAATGCAACACAGTCAAACACATTGTGCCAGCACCTACCCAGGTCCAGCAGCCAGAACTTGCAGTTATCAGAGTGTCCTCCCTGTGCTGAATCCATGGAGCAAAATGGGTTTAGAGACACTAAGGACTCAATTCCACGGGCCATGTCTGCCAAATATCAAGCCTCTGGGATTCTGGCTTGAAATATTCCCTCACAGCATCTCCACAGGTACAACAACTGACTTTAAATTCCTACGCAAAAATGAAAAATATTTGACTTCTGGTTAAAAGTGAAAAATAATTTTGCAGTTGCTTAAAATCCAGGGAGACGAAGTGTGAAGTCCAGCGTGAGGAAACAGAAAAAGTCAAATGCAGCATTAGAGAGTAGGATGTTTTCTCTTTCTCTCTCTCTCTTTCTATCTCTTTCCCTCCCTCCCTCGTGAGTGGGCTGCTGTGAGGATATTGGGCAAGCCTCCACTGTGCCTCTCCTGCTCCAAGGGGATGTCTGTAAACATGCAGCACATCTACCGTATTACCCTTTGTAGAAGCACCCACTCAGTTTGTGTGGGTGGGTGCATATTTTAGAGGCATTAGGATGCATACGAGTTGTGCAGTATGCTTGGAACAAATATAGACTTGGTTATGAAATCCAAGAGAAGTGAGCAGCAGAATACTCACACATTTCAGATTGTTTTCCTTGAATTCTGAATGTCCATTCCGGGGTTTTCAAGGGGTTTTGTGACTACTACTATATATTCAACACTTAATGCTGTTTTCCTACATCGTCACTTCATCTGACACACTGGCTAGATGCACAAAGGTCTCCCTGTTTAACTGTGAGCGTGTGTTTGGGTGTGTGTGTGTGTCTCCCTGGGCTCTAAACACACTCTTTCCCGGACAAACACGCACACACTTGCACATGCACTGCCTGCACTTACTCTCTGCTCCTTGCAGAGTTCTTTTATCAATAACACTGTCATTAAATGTGTACCTTTGTATTTCATTCTCAGAGGCAACCTGCATTCTTTGGTGAAGGGGGAATTCCAGCAATCTCACTGAAAATGTGATTAGTGTGTAGGTGTAAGTGCTCTAAACAAGATTTAACAGGAATGCGTAGGTTTGCACACCATAAAGTAAAAAACCAAAACAAAACAAAACATATTTTCAAGGCACCCTAAAACTAAATTTTGAGTTTTAAGTCAAACTTTAACTCTATACATATACTTTTTTGTAAAAAATAAACTAAAACAAGCATTGCCAACATTTATTCATCTTAAAATAAACGTGAATCTTTGAGTTTGAGAAACCCTAAAAATCCTGTAATTCAAAAATTGTTCAATGATCTATGATCCTGATTTTTAACACTTGAATGAATTTACTCAACAACTTTTAAAATATAATTCTTTTGACTCTAACACTTTTTTCATGTTTTTTAACAAAGAAAAGTAAACCATCTCAACCTAAGATTATAGGTTGAGAAACTTTTTTAATTTAAGAGTTTGAGATAAAACTCAAAAATTTAGTGAAGTTTTAGGAGTTTTCTTTTTGTCTCTTTTTTTTTTTTTACAGTGTACATTTCAGCAGCAAGTTGAACAACACACCTGTACGAAGTTTGTGTACACACTGATACATACACACACACTGAAGACATGTGAACAACTGTTATTTCACTCAAAAACATCCTATAATCTGAGCAGACAACCAGCTGCCAGCCGTACACTTCGCAAGCTAATCCTACTGTACGTGAACCATTCAACTCTATTCTATTCCAGACACAGACATCGGCCTCCGACAGTCAATTATTCCTGGTTGTGAGACACAGCAGGAAAAGGGGAGATTTCCCGGAGAAGACTAATCCCCTAAACCGTCACCCTTCTGCAACTTCGGACAAAGTGGCCTACATGGTTGGTCAGTAAACACAAAAGACAGACAAAGTAGCAGAGACATTTTTTTGTCATCCTTGTTTTCCACCTCCTCAGCAAAAGCCTTTTTTGACCACAGCAACCTCTGCAGTGAGAAGCTCCTTTTCATCACTCCCTCTGACCACCCAAACACACTGATACAAACAATGAGGGTGGGTTAGGCGCAACCAAGGGAGCAAGGAGAGCCAGATAAAAACAAGAGCCTCTGTAAGCAAATAGAGATAAGAAATAGTTAAGCGTAAAAACACAAGTACTTTGTAAATTCTCTCCTTCTTCCTGTGCTGCACTTGTAAATCATTCAACTAATTTCAAACTTGTAAGTTCCTGTAGGTACAGCCCATGCATCCTATAATTTAAAATACAAATGCAGACCTTTCTTGTACTGACTACAAAAAGGCTGCAAGCAAAATATTTGTATCCTATATTACCATAGAAACAAGCAGTTTCAGCTCCCACCCACTCCTCCAGATTAAAAAGGGAAAGACACAAGCAGAAACTTCCGTCAAGATGTGATGACAGCAGCTCACAACTCAAATGAGGGTCAGGTTTCTGTGTAGAGTTTTCCCTTTCACTCTCTTCTGTTAGTTATAATCTATTCTTTGTTTAGTATGTAAGCACTGGTTAGATTATGAATGCTAACTGTTTTTGGATCACAAGAAAGATGTATAAATATACAGTATGTATGTAAACTATGTATACGGACACTGTGTAAAAAATTTATAAATACAGATTACAATGACTTGTAAAAATTTTTTTTTACCTGTATTCAAATGAATATAGTACAACAAATTGTTCAAACTGATAAACTCTGTTTTGCTGAAATAAGCAGGGATGTCCCTAAAATAGACATGCATTTGTAGGTGCAGTGATGAACTGTGTTTGCCGACAACAGTTTTCTGAGGTGTTCTTGAGCCCATGTAATAATATCCTTTATACACTCACATTTAATGCAGTGGCACCTGAGGGGTCAAAGGTCACAGCATTCAATGTTGGTTTTCAAACTTGCCCTCTATGTGCAGAGATTCCTACAGATATTTTAATGACATTATGGATTGTGAATAGTGAAATTGTGTTCTTAAACTGTTGGACTACCTGCACACACATTTTTTTTTTTTTTACAAAATGTTGAACCACGCCCCATCCTTGCTTATGAACAACTTGAGGATGCCCCTTTCATACCCAGTCACGATAATATCATCTGTTACCAATTAATCTACTCACCCGTTGAATGTTCCAAACAAGACTTTTGAGCATTCCACAACTTGCCCACTCTTTTGTTGCTCCTGTCCCATCTTTTTTCAGAAGTGTTGCAGGCACCAAATTCAGAATGAGTGTATATTTACAAACAACAGAGTCTGTCAGTTTGAACTGTAAATATCTTGTCATTGGACTGTATTCAACTGAACACAATTTGAAAAGGATTTGCAAATCACTGAATTCTGTTTTTATTTATGTTTTACACAGCATCCAAACTTTTTTTGGAAATGAGTTTGTACATTTCAAATGAGGTCAACACCAATGCCTTACATGGCCCAAGTGCAGAGATGAGCTAAAATATCAGAAGATCTGCCGCGACTGTCTACGCACTGTCAAATGTCACACAGTAGGCATCGATGCTCAGAGTTGAAAACAATGAAGGAATCAGTCACCATAACAGTAGGAGATCCAACAGCAGTATAAAATAATATGGACTCGGATAGCAGGGGGGTCTGATCCACACTTACTGGATAAACAAACCAGCAGCACCACAAGAATATCAAGCGGCCACCTGAGTCAGCTTCTAGGTCTTTGTCAGAAAGTTTTTAGCCCCAGGCTGATATGACTGCACTGTGATAAAACACACTGAAGGGATAGTTTGGGTTTTTGATATGAGTTATATGAGGTACTTATCCATAGCTAGTGTATTACCTATAATAGATGGCAGTCTGCATATCATATTTGGAGAAGCAAAGAGGAGTAGTGGCGTGAAAGCTAAGCAATGTATTGCTGTGGACTGGGTCAACATCAAAAGGTATTTTAGCCACTTAAAACAGGCTCATCTAAAAAAACAATATCATTTTAAGAGTAAGCTATATTTAGGATATTTTTACTGCTCTCCCTTGAAGTCAGACAGCCATTTCCAATTGAAAACTACCATTATATAAGCTGTCATATTGCTCTCTCCAAAGCCATTCACCAAAATATCAACCAACCGAGGCAGTGAAAAACCACAACTCCTGTGTTCTACAAGGTAAATTTACTGGTTTTGACAAAGGAGTCTGGTGGCCTCGAGAGAACGATATAACTGTTTCAGTTCCCCTACTGATCCTGTCCACAGCAGTGCACTGTTTAGCTTCTGTGCTGGTACTCTTGCTGCCTCTCCAAACTGGGGGCTTGACCACCGTCTGCTGTAGGTTATATGTTAACCACTGACAGTTCAAAAAAACCTGAGCTATCCCTTTAATGTTGGTATTAATATTGACATTTCTTTCAAGACTTATAAAAATCAGCATTTCATGGGTTGAAAATGGCTCAGCACTGTTTTAAATCAGCCCTGAATCTTGCAAAGCCAATGCTGACACCCTTTAATCATCCATCCAATCAATCACGTTATGTCCTGCCTGCCTCTCCACTTTAACTCTGAAATACTTCACAATACAGACACTACATACTCTCAAAATGCTGTTTCATCTATATTCTAAGACCAAAAAAAAAAAAACACTATGATCAAGCCTGCACTGCAGAGCATTACTGTTATTAAGAAATATATTTTATTTTGGATATTATGAATTCACAAGCCAGTATTAAAAACTGGGGGAAAATGTAAAATTAATCATGCATGCTTTCATGTAATTCAAGTCATGAACTAACATCTGCATGTTATGAAATATTTTTTTGTTTTAGCAGGGCAGCCACATTTGTGACTCCAAGTTGTATCTTCTTCTCTCATCTCCAAATCAAAATATATAGACTAATGAATGTATAATGTGTGTGTCTACGTATGTGAGAAATTCCAACATTTGTAACAATTCGCTTGTAATTATGAAGTTAATTTTCTGGCAGGACATGATTCAACAATATTTGTTTTGCTGTAACCATAGCAGACTGTGGAAATAACCTTGGGAAGCACATTATTGACTTGTCCTTAATGAGACCCTTTGGGCACAAGAATTTGCAGATTCTGACATCATATTTTCCAGAATTGAACTCTCACAAGGCCGTTGAATATTTTACATTTGCTACAATGCAGGGACATGCCGCTGCGTGTTCATGACAAAATAAGGGTTTCTGACAGTAATAAAATCTGTGGATGTTAACAGTGTGGCAAATTCAAAGGTTAACATTATTTTAAGATAATTAAAAGAGAGACATGGTTCAAGTTTGCTCTCCACAGTTGCATAGCAACACTGAGAAATACATGTACATGCTTTCTCTTGCAGCTGTTTGGTGAGAAGTGCAGGTTTTGCAAGTCACCAGTCCTGTGTTTGCAAACAAGAAATCCATTCTATTAGCTTTCACAAATGCTTCAAGTGCCCATATGCGCAGGGATGTGACAAGCAGTTGTTGCTGCGTTAGATAACGCACAATTCTACTGGCCACCTTACTGTTTCTAAACATGAAATTCATCCAGTCATCCAATTTCCTAATGCTCTGAAGCGTCCAGATATGCCTCAAAATGAGAAAATAACTTCCAATCCATCTGCCAGTGTAGGTATGAAAACCCAAGGAAATATTCTTATCCTACCTTTGTGGTTGAAGAGCCCCTCCATCTCCATGGAGGACCTGGAGTGAGCGATACAGAGCATGGAGCAGGGGACGATGCCCTCCTGCGCTGGAGAACGGTCTGTGGTTCGCACCAGGCACCAGTCCGGCTTGTCGTGGAGTCGCTCCAGAACCTCCACAGTCTGGCCCCGGCGTACCGTCAGCTCCCCACTGCTACCACCGTTACTGGCCACAAAGTCATGGATCACCACTGTCAACTCACAGCCACCGGACAGCTGAAAAGAAAGGACAACAGAAGTGATGTCAGTAAAAAAAACATTAAATGCAAATAAATGTTGATATTTTTCATTTCATTTCTCTGGTTCACGTCTCCAACAAGCATGAATACAGTCTCCACAGAACACCCTTTGAGGTAAAATTATTAGTCAGTAAACAAAAAATGTTAAACTAATTTCAGTAAGCATGTGTGTAATGATAAACTAAGATTAGATTGTTGCTAAATTGACTAAGGAGGAATGATTGAACCTCCTCTGAAATCACTGATGACAAGACTAGTGTGCTGTCATACTTAAGACTGAAACATAGGCCTGGACAATAAAACAATGGTCATATGGATCGGCAATAGACACTTCAACAATAGCAATAAGAAAACTGTTCAATAAAATGTTAAATAGTTCCACTTAAATGCATCAAATGCAAACTGCCTTGAAAGCACATAATGAATATGCCCTGCCTCATAAACAGCCTGTTATATCCCTTGATAATGGAGCGAGCTACGAGTGAAAAGGGAACAGCCAATTATTTAATAGTTGAAACAACAGCAGAAAAGCATAGAGTGTGAAAATGAGTGCAGACGGTGAGAAAATTGTTAATAGAAAAAGACAGGTCAGCTCGCCAGTATGTTTTTTTTTTTTAAAGTGTACTCAGTAGGGGTGTCAAAATTTCAATTCGAAAATTAATCAAAATGAGCTTTTAATTTCAAAAATTGATATCAAAAACAGGATTGTGATTCGCCCAGTATATTTTTTCTTTGCATCCCCACCTGCAAAAGTCCGTCTGGTGCATGTCCAAAGAAGAAACAGCACCAGAGCACAGTTTTCAGGGAGCCTGTAGCTGTACTTTTCAACTTGACACTGCCGGTGTGAGATTTGTATTGCAATTCTTTGATCGACCTTTGCTATACATCACCGCTACAGTTATCTAATCAGTGTTTTTTTTTTTTTTTAAATTGAATCAAATGTGACCCCAAAACTGAAAGTTAAATCTAATCATGACACCCCTAATATCACATCTATTAGTTGTGTGCCTTGATAAATAAAGTGTAGGCAAATTCAACCCTTTCTCTTGGTCTTTATTAAAAATAGGTAATTAAAACATATCAATTATTATCAATATCACATTATAACACTAAATAAAAGAGTATCTTATGTGTTGTATATTCCCACACAACAACCTTTAAAAGTAAATGTGTGACTTTGACAGACAGACATCAGCTAATGCAATTAGATTATCTCTCCTGCAATTTAATAATCTTGGCACAAGTATTCAAAAAAAGTAAAGATACTACTTCACTACCTGACACTATAAACTGACGCCAACAACTGTGATCAATCAGTAAAACTGCTTCCGACATCACAAAGTGAAATTACTGGCTTCTCAGAACACAAAGCAACTATTCCCACACAACAACCTTTGCAAACAGTACAGGTGTTCCTGCAGCACTGTAAAGTAAATGTGTATATGCACTGATGACTGGTGACTCATTCTAGCACAACTGAACAAAACGTCACTCTGACGAACTGACTCTGAGTGTCTATGAAAAGAAAGGCAATATAAGATAGACAGGGATCAAAGTGGACTTAGTCATTCTGCTCATCTGTTATTCTTGAAGGTATTTCTTTTGGACATGTGACTGAACATGCAGCCACTTGCTGCAAATTAAATGCGTTGATGCTCTCACAGTACACCAGAGCGTGTGCAAATTCTGTTATTCTACAATTATAAAATACAAAAGCATAATTAATGATTGCCTGGCTTTATTGAACAAAATAAATGAAAATAAATATCACAAATGTCCAATAATGTGTAGCTTGTCATCTCTGCTGTACAGTACATAGCAATAGATCTAATTTAACTTCATGTTTTAAAGTAGTTCATTCTTTACTAATCGTAAGCCTGTATTTTTATAATAGGAAAGTTCATGTACACCAAGTTAAAATTCCCAAGAAAAAGAAACATGTTTATATCATATATTTTTGAGCAATAAAACCTAAATTGATTTCAATCATCTTGTGGGCATTTATACTGATGATGACCAAAGTGTTAGACTATTAGTCACACAATTAATAATAAAGTTAAAATAAGCTACATTTGAAATTTAACATGGTTTGTTGCATTTCCCTGTTTTCCTTTACCACTGAGATAGATTGTATAAATCATTTCAAAGAAACCACACAACTACCACACAACACATCATTTGCAACATACCCTTTGGTAGTGTGGTAAAGCCAGAGAGCTGAGAAGCTGAGAAACGGGATTTGAGCTCCTGTCCTCCAGCCTTTCCATTGTTTTCCACTCCCTCATTGCAAGACAAAGTCCCAAACAGCTTGAAAACTCTACAGCAGTCTGATTTCTACAGCAATCAACCAAGATTGTTCTAAATCACAACAAGGAGATGCTCTCTAGACAAGCATAAGCTGTCTGAAGAATAGTAAAATTGATTTAACTTTTTATGGAATATTTCCCGTGGGAAGAGCAGCCGCAGATAATTACAATCCTGATCCATTAGAACATCCAAAGGCCAGAAGAAAAGTTGCTGCCGTCAACAGCGCTCCTCTGTGGGTGCTTACAATCAGACTATTGAAGGTTAAATGATTCCCTGTTGTGTGTCTCCTCTCCACAGTGGAGCAGTTAATCCATCCTTGTCTTTAAACAAATGTTGCCACAATTTAGCTCACTAATGTCCATTCATCAGCAAAAACAAAACACACCAGAAAATTAGTGGTAAAAAACACAGCGGTTTGCCCGAATATTTCTAAGTGTGAGATCGATGGCTGTGAGGACATAAAACTGTGCTCTCCTGTCTGGCATACAGACGAGCATCCTCTGTGAAGAGAGCGTGGGAGGCTGAAGCTGCTGACACACAAGTCACTCACTAAAGCGGAGACACACACACACACACAGGAAGCAGGGCACACACACACACGCTAACACAAACACAGCACTGTCACTGCCTCTTGAATGAGAGGTCTCACAGAGAGCCCTCACAGAGAGGAAGATAGAGAGGGGCATTCAAAAATTGAGACTGAAACACAAATTTGTACTTGCATGTGTCACTGTGTTTTGAATGTTTATACACAAGAGTGTGTCCTTAACTGAGGGAACAATTAATAATTAATTCATGAAAACACACACTGCTCACCTCCTCACCTTTACAGTTTGGTTTTATGTTACGTGACACAACCACAGAGCTAAGCTTTGTGCTAACAGTTAACTAAACAGCGATAGTGGGTATGGTAAGCTAATTTTCTTTTTTTTAAGGCTGAGCTGGGGAAAATCCAATTCAAGTGTGAAAATAATGACCCGTAGTCCACTGCTTCAGTTTATAATTAGTATGACAAAAAAGTATGGAAATATTTTGTATCTATGTGTGCTGGTGTGTGTGTGTGTTATCTTTACAGTTGCTCATACTGAGCGTAGGAGGACAGGCCTTCTGTGGTGCTATTACCAGATATAACTACAGTCGACTGCTAAGGTTCTCTCTCTCTCTCTCTCTCTCTCTCTCTCTCTCTCTCTTCTCTCTCTCTCTCTCTCTCTCTCTCTCTCTCTCTCTCTCTCTCTCTCTCTCTCTCTCTCTCTCCTCTCTCTCTCTCTCTGTCTCTCCCTCTCTCTCACACGCACACACACACAAAGCTTCAAAGCGCTATCAGATGGACTGTTTCTTCCTCTTCACACAATCAAAAACTTTTGAATTGCCTGCATATAACCAGTTTGCAGCTTCCGGATGATCACGTCACTGTGTGATGGAATGATATGGACCAATGGCAGAAAGGTTATGTCAGGAGTTCTCAAATGTATTACTCAAAGATCCGCAACGGGTCTTTATTCAAGGTGAAACCTTTGGACCAATTGGCAATAGCAAAATAACATTTATTTAACTCATATAAAACTTTAAAGCAACATACATTCAACAAGCAATTAATTAATGTCACATGAAGGGCCTGCGCAAAGCCGATACAGACACGGTTATTTTATTGAACACATTAGTTGTAGAAATCTCGTACTAGAGAAAATGGAGCTGATTTAGGAGCTGATGGCAATTTCTACAGTGTAACGTTAATGCATGAACACGGCAGCAGCAACACACAGCACTCCGTCCAGCAGTCAACTTTGCCATGACTACATTGTCAATGATAAATACAATAAGCCACATTAAAACCACATTAAAACTGCATTCATCTGTGGACAGGATTGCTGTGAATAACTACAGACTGTAGTCTGTATATTCAGTGCCACTAACAACGTATTGAGGGCTCAACAATATGCATGGCCCACTTGCCCTGGGCAAGTAAAATACCATATTGGGCTAGTAAATCTGGCAACTTACCTGCCCGACCAGGCAAGTGGTAAAAGGAATTACGCTTTTAAACTATTCTGATAATCAATTGAGTCATTTTTCATGAAAAATCATCATATTATACTGAATATCTTTGTGTTTTAGACTGACAAAACAAGATATTTAACATTTAAGATTTAAAATGACAACTGTGTTTAGTCTTTATTATTATTTGCGAACCGCAAATAAATAAATCAATTTGTACAGGAGCAAGTAAAAATTGACTTGAGGAAGATTTCTGACCCACTTGTCTGAACAGGCAAGTGGAAAAAAAATAACATTGAAGCCTGCCACAGAATTTCTTTCAAAACTGAAAACGTGACGTTCATGACACAAGGTATAGCCTGGGTCCGGACTGACCTGCTGTGCAGTCCAGAAGCAGACCTTGGTCCACGCTTTGAGAAGTCCTGGGCTACATATTGACCGAATGAACTTAATAGTGTGACAATATCTATTTTGTGTATGTTTAAAGTGCTGCTATGTACATGTTGGGGATGACGAATGCCTGGAGATTGTGTTTGTCTTCCTACCTTATCGCTGTCCAGTGTGTTCTGGGATGTGCGTGAGGCAATGGAAATGGTATCCGGTTGGCTGCTGGCGTCTCCCTGGCTGTCCAGCTCCTCTCCGTCTCTGCAGGCAGACATTATCATCATTATAGTCACTTCACTGTTATTATTAATAATCATTATATTTCATTGGAAATGTTTGTTAGTGAATTTTTATACTGTAACAGCCTGGAATCTGAGATGTTATTTGTATCACTTCTGTTTTTCTCTTGAGGCCGGCTGCAGTTTTAATGGTCATTATTGGAAAAACTGATTTAAACAGTTTAAAAAGTATCACTGTATTTATTTGTTATTATTTGCCACATAGCCTTTATAAAATAACTTTAGTGTATTATAATGTTTATGATGGCAAACATAAATTAAGATAATAATTATTTAAATTCATTTAAAGGTGCAGTATGTAAGAATTTCATTCAAAACATTCAACAATGTACTAAAATTATCAACAGAAATAACAGTTTTGACACTGTGTCAAAGACATATTTGTATTGTGTTGCAGAGATTTCAATCAAAGTTAGTATGCAAACCAGCTAGAAGTGGTCCATCCTGTCTAGTAATACCACTTTGTACCTCAAGAGGCGATAGTCCGATAGTACAGCTCAGGCCTCTCCCCAGTGGTTTAGGTGAGAGACGTGTGTGAGTGGTGAATTAGTTACGTTACACAAGCTCTCTTAGCTTTTTTCTCTTAGCTGAAAACCTCCTCCTCCTGGCAGCACAAAGCTCCTGTGCAAGCTGTGTAAACACCAACACACCCATGGTGCTCCAAGCTCCCTGTCTAGGCTTAAACCAGCTAATAGGACTGCTAAATGCACAGCTAAATGAGCTAACTCACTAACAGCAGCAACAGTTACCCCCCCTGTTTGTTTGGTAGGCAGCTACAGTTAGCCCAATATCTGTTTGGAGCATGAATTTGACAGGTGGTTGATTCTTACCTATTGCACCTTTAACAAAATAAACAAAAGCTTAAGTTCAGAGAACGACACTGTTAACTTACCGTCTGCCTTTCTGTTTTGTTGTGGTGGCTTTAGGGATGTGGATGGGCTCCTTCAGAGCTCCACGCAGGTGGACGGTTCGTTCCTGGATGACCTCCCGAATGTGTTTGATCCAGTCCTGCTTGTTCTCAATGCTTGAAGCCTGCAACACGGCATGATTGGTCAGATAAAGTTTAGACTGACAGGTTTTAGTATGCACGGCTGTCACGTCAGCAGTGAAGTCAGGTGTTTTTCCGCTTTTTCACATGCTGACGCAGACAGAGCATTAAATCAGCGACAAGAGATGTGAACAGCGGAGAAAAATAAAAGCAGTTGCCCTGTTCACTTTTCCCTAAACGGATGCGTTGTTGACCCATAACACAGCTTGAGGTTTAATTTAGCAATTATATAGTTGTGTCTGATCCCACATGAGTGCTTTGATCCCTGCAATCTTCTAATTGAGTCACATGTTCATATTCAGACACAATGTGAAATGACGACAGCGGTGTCTCCTAAGCTCCACTTAGGGCTCCACAGAGAGAAATATGGACTTTTATCATCAGCCTCATTTATTTACGTCATGGAGCCAACGTAACAGCATGTTGTGCATATGACTACCCTCGTCTGTGTCTCCTCTTCCTCCTTCACTTAGCAACGAGCAGCACCAAGGCTGCTGTCGCACCGTGTTACATAAGACACAGATTAGGATGGTCATCAGAAGTTATGCAATAAAACAGATAGCTGTCGAACACAAATTCACTCATCGTAACACAAACACGGGGATCCACAAGTTTCAGCTTTTCTCCCTGTCAGTCTCAAAAACAAAGACACATCTACACACTCACCCTGCAGAAAACACTGCTTATGACTCACCGCATGAGAACTACCAAGTTGCTTGTGAGTTTGGATTATGACCCATCAACTGCTATGCTAATGTGTCTGCGTGATGAGTGAATAAGTAGCAAAAAGTAACACTCCAGCCCCCTACAGGGAGTGAACTTTCTTGGCCGAACAGAGGGATCTATGTAGGATTTAGTGGGGGTGGACTACAGATATGGAGTGACTCTTCCTCTTTATGTGTGAACATCTTGACCGCTCTTGCAGACAGGGGATCATATGGGGGTCTATTTTACACTTCATTACCACTTCATCGATACAAGTGGAACTGTACTTAATTATAAGTGACAATATTTTGGTTCTCAGTTCTAACTGATCATTAATATCCAATATTGATGTGAAATATTTACATTATGAAAAAGAAAAAGGAATATTAATAAATATGAATGCAATTGCCCTTTATCTTCACCATTCAAATCCTTATCTTTATACCTTGAGGACGATCTTGTTGTCCGAGGTCGGGGTCCTGCCCACCCACAGGGCAAATTTACAAGGATCTCCCTCCACATGTTCTGTCACTCCAAGCTCTGATGTCTGAGGGGGTAAATAATATGTCAGAAAATCTACATGATACATAACCAACAACAATGCAAACCAAATAATAGCAATGTGTCATAGACATCTTCCAGCTGACCCAACTCCCAAAAACCATTCCTGAACTTAAGTTCACACGTTTAGGCCTTACAGCTTGAATTTATGTTTTAAAATTTTGTTTTGACCCAACAAACCCTGATAAAGTCCAAGGAAAATGATAACATGAACAACGCAAGCTCCATATTTAGTTTGGCAATTGGGTCATTGCACATTTTGGTCATTTGATTTTCTTTTTGGAAATGGGTATTAAAAAACAAACAAAAAAAGGTGGTTGTTTGATTTTCATTTTAAATTACAAAGATTATAATAGAAATACAATGTTTTTTTCTTTGTCATGGTCAAAAAAGGGATGAGTGAAATTTTAAAAAACGGTTTGGTTTTCATTTTCTATTCTGTATAACAAAAAATAAAATCATTAGTTAACATAATTTTTTCATAATTTGGGCCACTTTACTGTTTCATTAATGATGCCTCACTTGAGTGCAGTGAGATTTCTGCAGAAAACAGAAGGTTTCCAAAAAATTTTTAGCCTGCTTCAGAGCAACACTGGCACCGGTGCTCTTGTCTTGTACAGTAAATGACCACATCTGGTCAATACACAATCAATACACAGAAATGTACAACTTATAATGGCTGGCATACCAACTAAATTCTGGTGACATCATGTGATAGCTTGCACTATTATGAGTGATGAATTCATAGTTTCTTAGCATCATCCATGGATAGCCTCAGTAAATCACATAGTACATCTTAATTGACTTCTCGTCTGTTGTAATCTGAATAAAAAGAAACAATACAGTCTGATAAAACAGCCCTTTACTTACAAAGAGTTTACTCTTGTACAGATACTTGCTGCGCCCATTAGAGTCTTTGACTTCTTTGCTGAAGACCAGAGACATCTCAAAAAGGAAGAGGTGTCGGTCGCGACCCTTGCGGATCAGAGTCTTGGGATCCCAGACCTGGAAGGACTCCTGGAGTATCAACTCTCCCTGGGAGTCAATGTTCCCATCAAACCCTGACGAAGAAGAAAAGAGCAATTTAGTCGTGTTTGTGCGTACAGTATGTGCAAACATCTTTGTGGGTGGCGAGCGGAAGGGAAGTTAAATTAAGTTATTGCTGACTCACAGCTGAATTGTCTGTGCTGAATGAACTGAAAGTGGCGTGACTCCATTCACAAAAGCAACGTGAATGTGGAAATAATGGGAAACATCAGACACTCAGAACAGTGTGTTTTTGTGTGTATACCCACCATCCAGCATAGACAGATGCATGGCGTCATTGGCTTTCTTGGGGACACTGAGCATCACTTCAAGTCCATCCTTGATCTCACCTTTACCCTCCTCACAGCATGTCAACAACTCCTACAATACAAGCACACAAACAGAGACATACACATGTTTAAATGAAGAAGTAAAGAACACATTACAGTTTTTCTCATTTGCTTTGGTTCAATTCTCAAATGAGAATTACATTTTTCAAAACAGAGAATTTATTTATCCATTTTCAGATCAACCGTATCAATCAATGAGGAGTTTACCCAACTATGTATTTACCGCTACAACCCTAGTTGTAACACATTGTTACACACACACACATCTATGAGGACAGGTTGAAATGTGTCTGTCCTTTTTCTGTGTATAACTATAAATTGTAATTTGAGTCTAAAAAAGTACAATACACAACAGCTAGACAAAACTTACATTCTTTACGAGCTGAATGTTGTTGTGTATTGTGTTTAGACTCAAACTATACGTAAGCAGTCAGTGTCAGCAAAAAAGTAAAATAGAACAGAGATTTGTATCTAACAATCATTTGCAGAGTTTGACTGTCATGATGAAAAAACAGCTAAACATTTTGACCAGTATGGGTCACACAGTGACAAAACAACTTTTCATTTTGGTGGCGTTGGCCAGTTTACTGACACAAAAACTTGGTTTTGAAGCATTAATGAAATGTTATAGGTGAGAAACTATCTTTTGCAAACATGCAATGGAGTTTTGATGTTCTTTGAAACAGTTGTGACAATTACATTTACAGTTTAGAGAATGTAAAGACTGTTTTAAAAAATGAGCCAAATCAATCGAGAAAAACTGTAATGATTTTGTTAAAGGGTTAAGGTTCACACTGTTTGCATTTTTTGCCTGAAAAAAGTAAATAACAACAGACTGGATATCATTCCCTTTACATCTATTTAAAGACATGCTGTACCTTGAGAAGGAGTTGGTATTTAGTGATTCTCTGGACTGGTTTGATCAGATAAGAGGAGATGGAGTTGGCAAGGCGATGTCTCTGCTGGATTTCCTGTAAATCAAAAAGGGAAACACGCATACCAGTATGTGTTACAGGAGCTATGTTCTTCATTATTCTCACTCATGTGCTGTACAGATAAATGTTGAGAACTAAAACAGCAACAACATCAATGGATCTGAGTGAATATTGGAGCTGTATCTACACAGAAGTCCAAGAAGCAGTGCGTGGATTACAAAATACATAAAATGAATTCTCTCATCCTAACTTGAAGATCACAAGTTATCACATTATTGGTAGTTACTTACATCAAAGTAGGGTCCAGCATGTTCCAGGATGAGCTGAGTGGAGTCGGGCTTGTTCTTACAGTAGTTCACATACATCTGAAACTTATCAGCCTGAGCAGGAGAAACAACACCAGTAATTTACACACAAGATATCAAGAGTCTTGGATGCTAAACAGCAACTTTAGCAAACATGTGTAATATTCTATTAGCCTAGTACTTAGTAGGCTTAGTGTTTTGGTATTTAAACTTAATGTGGACCTAATCATATAAAAACTGTCAACGAAAACAAAACTAATTAAACTAAGTAACTAATTAAAACGATGTTGGACAACAATGGGGTGTAAAGTCAGACCTTATATAAAGTGAATTATAAAAGTCATAACAATAAATCTCTTACCCAAGTCACAAAACAATGGCCGACATCCTCTGGAAGCTGCTCATACTTCTCCAACTCCTTCAGGAAGATACTGTACAGAGACAGAAACATTTAAAAGAGGAGCAATATGAAGCTGAGGAACAGTTTTGTATATTAACCACTTTTTAAATTAGCTGATGTTGATGGTAAAAACACAGAATGTCACAGCAGAACACTGCTCCACTGACTTGTGATGAAACTCGTAGAGGTCCTGCATGTTCCCAAAGATGATGTGTTCCTTGTTGACAATACCGGGAGGAATCTCCTCTACACCGCTGGTCATCTCCCACAGGTATGTCTGCACAACACACACACACACACACACACACACACAGACCCAGAGAATAATTAATGGAAAACCTAGAAATGTCTTTGTGCCAACTCATCTGATGTGAGAGCAGCTGATCATCATGTTAGATATTTTAAGTGATCATTTACTTATTTTGTGAGCAACAAACTACAATATCTACAGTGAAATTACACAGAAAAAGTGATACTAATTAGAGCATAAGAAAATAAATAAGATGGCAAGATATAAAAAGTCACAGCAGGGGCAATGAAGAGTCAATTCATTACAAGTCAGGAAACAACTAACTGTAAAAATTAAAAAAAAAAAAAAAAAGGCACTGAGTCTGTGTGTTTATTAGAATACTTACATCCATACACTCCCGTAGGTCTCTGACATAGGCCTTCTCTGTTTGAATCAGTTCAGCCATTATAAATCTAAAAGGACAGGCAAAGAGGATATATACACTGATGAACAGTGCTGTCAAATATAAATTATTTAAAAAAAGACTAGCAATTAGAAATAAAAAATAACATTCAAAAGATAAAGAATTTCACTCTGCTTTTCTGTTTCTTCATTATTTGTAACTATGGTGGTAAGTGTTATGCACTTATTTTTTACAATGACTTTATAATGTCAGCATGTTATGAGTCAAGTGAAACATGTCAAGCCACACAACAGGAAAGTGTTTACATGTCAATATCACAGACAAAATCTTAAGTTTGACAGGAAGAAGGGACTGTGTGGATTTCATTCCGACCTACAGTCACAAACAGCCTGCTGTTACAGTAGGTGGTAGCGTTTGGGACGTCTATTTACTGCTTGAAATTCATCCCATCAAACTCCTCTACTGCGAGATGTCTCCTAGGCACAGAGTTAAGACAAATATAGCACTGTTGCTTGATGTGGGTGCATTATAACCCCCTTATGGCTCACTTATGGCTTGTGAACATATGTACTGTAATTTTCAGGCTGTTCATGGGCTCCCCCCGTTTGAATTTCCCCCATAAACCATTTAAAACCAATTAGCACAGATATTCCTTCATATACAGCATCAGGAACACAGAAACATTTGGTGATAAAAGCTCATAAGGCACATTACTGCTCCGCATCCTCTCACACGCACCATAAATTCCATCTCCATTTGTTAACACACTTGATTGGATTCAAAGATTTCAGCGTTCACTGTGATGTGCTCATGTTCTCTGGGTAATTGGACATTGAATTCCACATTATCACTAACTCTCACAATTTGAAATGAAAGCCTGACTGCAGTTATAACATTTTAATGGGACTGAAAAAAAAAAAAAGTTTTCATATGTTTGCAGAAAAAAAAGAATTCTTCATCCAGGCATTTTGCCACGACTGTGTAGGAAAGAATGCCAGGGATACAGCTGTCACACTTACTCTTTCCTTCTCGCTGACTTCCTCTTCTCCTCGTTGAGTTCATGGGCAGCATCCCTCAGTTTGACCTCTGACCCTGGAGCACTGGCTGGGATGATGTCCAGTTGCAGCTCTTTACTCTGAAAAGGACAAAGTGGCTTTTATGTTGTGCAAAACAAGCATGATGGTCATTCACCAGTAAACACACCAAAGCGTGATGTATTTGCTTTCTCTCTCCATTATAATGAACTATGGGGAAATGGAGTTTAAACATACTACAAGAAGTTTTTAACTCGTTATGAAACAGTTTCAATTTAATATTGATTCCTCTAATGCAATGAGTAGTACCTTAGCCAGTTAAAAGGAAACAGAAGGGGATATTTATTTAGATGACTTTATTTTTGGCATTATATTTTTTGTTTATTACGGTGGAAACACTAATGCTTTTGTCCACAAGGAGCTCCAAATACAACACCACATGAAAGTTCCTTGTAGTCGCTTTAAATGGGACATTTGACCCCATGGTGCAAGCTCTACAATAACGTGAAAGCCAGCGGTAGTTCATATGATTAAATCCATCACATAAAACATGATTTTGTTTTAATCTCGCACTAGAAAGGCTAGAAGCCAAAGTTATATCCTTATAACTATAACCTGTGTCGGACATATACTATATCAACAGCTGTATCTCTCCATGTTCTTTCTGAGCTTAAAGCATATGAATAAAAACACATCAGTAAGAATAGAGCCGATATCTGTATTCTTCTTTTGATTTTTGTCAGTGGTGTGCACTCACAGCCTTGTTGGAGTCGGAAGAAATGCCGAGCGCCGTTTCCAGGCAGGTTCGGTATTTGTCCATGCGGAGAGAGAAGTCCCTGTAGCGTTTGTCCACAGAGGACACCCATTTCTTTATCTCCAGGGCATGGGCGTGGCCCTTGTCACAAAACCCATCCGCCAGCTGGATCAACAGCTTTACCCGCTCTTTGGTTTGCTGTCAATAGAGAAACATTTAGGGAGGCGACAGAAAGGGAGGAGAGATGGCCGCGTAGAGGCAGCGTCAGAGGAGGAAAGGTAGATAAGAGGGACAGAGAGAGAGAGAGAGAGTTAGGAATCAGTGTGTTTGCTTGATGGACACAATAGCATGTTCTCTCACACAATAACAGTGACACAGCAATGAGGAAAGAGGACAATACACTGCCCTGGGAAAGGGCCTCACGACAGAGCGCAGTACTGTGCAAACAAACACACAGCGCAACGAGCAGAGCAACAGGCACAAAAATATACAGTTTCTATCCTCCTCACCTTCTTTTATAGAGACTGACAAATAAACACAGACAGACACACGTACCTTTGCTGTGATCTGGAAGTCTTCGTGCTCTTTTAGTAGCTCTTGTGTGTGATGAATGCTGGAGCCGGTGGATGTGTGTGTGGACAGGTAAAACTCCCCAGTGTCATGGATCCACTCCAGGGCCTGAGGAAACAACCAATCACAAGTGAGTACGTTTGCACTGCGGGGATTTTAGTTACACAATTTGACACAGTCTCTATTAACCATCCAAATATGAAAACATTAAAGCCAAGGGGCAGTTTGTGTGTTATTGGGCTCATCCTTTCTTCCCCTCCTATCCAGTGGGTTAATATTTTTTTACTTGATGTAATTCTAAGGGGAAAAAACTGTTTTGCACAGCTCAAAACTTTACATATATTTGTCAGGTAAAAAAACAAAACAAAACAAAAATGATAAGATGGTTAAGTAAATTTACTGCACATATTCTTGTCCTGGAATGAAAGCTGACCTTAGGTTACCAACCCATAGTACTCATACAGTAGTGGCAGGTGGTAATACATACACAACATACATGTATCATGCATACTTAAATTCATAGATATATATACCCATACATATGTATACACACGTACATTTACCCTTACACATACTGTGCATATTTGTGCATATGTATGTAAATGTTAATATACAAAACACATACACTATTTATTAAGTATTAGACTTGAGTGATATAAAGGTAATACGCTATACCAGGGAATTAAAAAACCCAGTGGTATGATTTTCACTACCGCCTTAAATAGAGATGCTCCTCTTTCTATGAAACTGATGAGGAAATACTGTATTGTAGTGTGCAGCACATGCCACCAGGGATCAGTCTCTGTGCACCAGTGCAGCTGAGCAGACAAACATGGCACCTGTTAGATAAAGTTAGACAACTAAACTAAAAAACTAAAAAAAAGAAAAATGCTTCTGTTTGGGTATATTTTGGATTCATCCTCAATGATGAAAGTAAGCTAACAAACACTGCAGACTACTGTCTGGTCAAAGAAATGTTTTGGTGTTAGTGTGTAACTTTAGTGAGCATGAGAGAGGGCAAGTGTCAGACTGATTATTGTCTATGGTGTCAGAGTGATGGTGAATGTGCGCTAAGGAGAGGAAAAGGTGAGCAGTGAAGTTATCGGTCTGGCAGTACATGAGTAGCAATGGCACCGTAAATGCACAGTGTGGGTCTGAGTTTGTCAGTGAATGAAGGCTGCAGCTTTTCATGACTGAAGCAGAGCTCCTGAGTGTGTGTTTCCAGCTGTGAGAATAGCATTGCTATGATGACCAACTCCCCTATGTTATGGCAGTACTACAATACAGTGGACTACAGTCAGTCGAGCTGTTTTACACAAATATTGCACAAATACCACAGTAGTAACATATACCCTGGTATAATGTCAGGAAGGTTACAAAGGTATGAAAAAATAGATTCCGCCCAAGCCTTATAAGTATACTAACATATGTATGCACACATAGTAACCTGCATGAGGAACAAATGATCTGTAGTGGTCCTTATGTTCTTACTAATAATGGCCGGTTATGTTGCATATTTGTGCATTAATCAGATTCCAAATTACACAGAATCTGATGTTGGTTCTAAACATAATAATGTTTCAAAAGTTTAAAGCCATGACTTTTCATTAACATTGTTAATAGTCTTCCAGTTAATGACTATAACTTTTTGTGCTTATAAATCCAACAGACACAATCTTTGTTTAGTGGGTTAAGTGGGATACATTTGAACTGATCATTTGATCTGTATAGTATTGATACGTATAATACTAATGTACTATCTACTGTACAGTTTAATTATTTTTAATTATTCTTAATTAATGTCATTTTTGGAATTAGATCTTTATGATACCATGCAGATACCAAGCAAACTACTACCATCTATCAAAAATTAACCAATTCAATCAATTTCCAAAGGTCCTACTTCGTTTTGATTCTTTTTAATGTCTGTGTACTTTATAACCAGCAGTGGCAGAACTGGTCCAGTCAAACTGTGAGACCAGAAAGCATTTGGGCCCTGGGGATAAAACCTGGATCGCCCTAGAATAGCCATGTCCTAGAAACATCTATGATGTCATCTGATTTTATTGGCTAAGCACACTGCTGTGGGCCTGCACTGTGCTATCCAAACACCACAAGAGGGAGCAAAGTGTCTTGTATTTAAACAGCCTCAGATCTGACACACAGAGATAGAGCCAAAAGCTTAAGTGCTACGGATTTTAAGTTGCTTTGGCTTCTTGAAAATGAAGGGTTTCCAGCAGTGATATTTAAATAAAAAAGCTCAATCTGTGTGATGTGTGAATAGATCTTGGCTTCTGCAGATAACAGTATTATCCAAACTGTGTCAATCTCAAAGGTCCTTGTATCTTTGAACAACGGCTGATCTGAGACTTGTTTGAGTAAGAAATAGCGAGTGTTCTTGTGACTTGACCTCTCCCCCTTAGCTCAGATCTCTTTTTCTTCTAAAACATAGACAAACTTAACAATAAAAATCCCAGGGGTTGAAACGTTCAGCACTGCCTGAGGGGTAAAAATGAGTAGCTGGGTGGCTTATGTTAGGCAACACTCTGTAATAAACACAGTGTTTAAATCTACTCGGCCACATAATGTTAACCGTCTTTACAATGGGCATTGTTGCAAATGTCTGCCAACTTACATCATTTCCAGTATATCTGAAATGTATTATTACTAAGAAAACACAGACTGCTTGATTTTAAAACAGAGACAAATCAAGATGGAAGTTGCAGCTGCATGCCAACAGACACAAGTCAACTTGCTAACTTGGTTCCAGTTCAAACAAGGGGAGGCTTATTTCTACTCAGACTGTCTGTAATAAATTGAATGACAGTGCACGGACCTGTCCGGCCTTTTCTCCAAATTGTGATTATTGCAAGTGCACTCATAAACACGCAGTACACACACAATCATGAGCACAAACCTGTTTGGCGCTGCGTTCAAACACGACATATTGCTGGCACTGGTCCAGCCTCCGCTTCCTCATGGTCCAGAAGTGGAGCACTCTGTTCTCTCTCTGCAGCAGCTCATTCAAGATATCTGATGAAACAGCACAAGCGCACAAAATGAATGTATTCAAGATGTTTTTTGCTGTGCATCAGCAGAGCAAGGACATACTGAAAACTTGAATTTATTATTCTGTGAATAAATTGAGAAATTATGAATATAAAAAGTTAGAAAGCTAATTTGAAAAACATCTTTGCAAAGAAAAGATGCAGAGGGTGATTACAAAGTTGTCTACTTACTCTTAACCTGAGTCTCTGGAGCTTTGACATGGGACAGCATGCCAGGCATGTTGACACTGTTCCTGTGCAGGTACTTCAAGAAGACGTCAGCATTACGCCGGGCTAACGTACAGGCCTGTAAGTGCGCAGAACGAGAACAGATGTCACTTACAGGGTCTTCTGACTGATATAATACCTAAAATTATCTTAGAAATCACACCAATAACAAGTAATTTGACATTTTTCTTATAAGGAGTGATATGTAAGACCCTTGCATTCAAAAATACTGCAGTAGTGCTGTCCAAATAGTGTGTTGGAACCAAAAATAGCAAATGAAATAGGTTGAATCCCTGTTTAATATACAATCTATGGTTGAAGTTCACCCCACCACCCCCAGTCAGACAGGCTGCAGGGACACTGAACCTACATGAGCATACTTTGACAATAACAAGTGCCAATGAGTCCTAGTTGAGCAGCTTTTATAACTCTGTCAAGTGTCTGTCTGTGAAAAGCTAAGGCCGTTATCCCAAAAGCAAAAACCCACTGCTCCGAAAATACACACTCTGGAGTTAGAGTTCAGTGACTGCCTGTCTTACTGCCTGCCAGACTCCATTAATATAGTGCTCAAATTATCCATCATATTATCTATTCCTTCTAAAAGATTATTAATGTTTTTTTATGACTCATAAGCTCAGTGAACATTCAGCATTAATTTAAACTCTAATTAACGTGAACTGGGCAAACAGAAACAGATGTCACAGACCAGAATGGAAATTTCACAGGAGAACATGCTGGCTTAAGTGCTGTAGTCAGAGAAGCCAGTATTTCAACTTAGCATGTCTTCTTAATTTCTTTAAAAAATCAAAATCTTTATGATTCAGTACAGTAAAATGAAATCTTTTCTTAAATGTAAATTAAATATATTCAAAATAACTTTCTCACCTTGAGGAAGGCCTCTTTCTGCTCCAGATGTTTGCTGATCATGGGGGTGACGTGGTCTGACTCACTGTTTGGACCCAGTTTATCAGCACCACCACACCAGTCTTCTTCTCTCTTATACTCCTGCTCCAGGCTTTCTAACACACTGCACACCTGCGACACAAATGATACACTACATAAAACCACTGTACAATGCAACACGGGCCTTCTGCTTCTGAGTTTTATGTAACTTGCGAAACTACACATCAAGCACCAGCTTTGAAGGTCTGCTGACAAAGGGGAGTGTACTTCCCATAATTTTTTTTTTTTTTTGTCATTTTTGCTCAAACTCACTCCTGTTCAAGATTAACACACTTTAACACCTGCTTGCGTACCTGTTCAGAGGTCTTGTAGAAGGCCACAGAAGCATTAACCAGCTTGAGTCGGTCCTCCATCTTCAGCATCAGCTGCTGCCAGTGGTCTGCCACCTTCAAGTCAAACAAAACAAATCAGTTCATGACTTTAAAACAGCAATCGTGCCACCTGCATTATTATTCATGCTTTCCTTTAGAGATGTAGAGATGTATTTGTTAGAGAGCAATACCTTTTCTGCACAGTCCCTGATCATATCCATGTCGTAGTGGTTTGCCTGGAGTAAGGCCTCAGCCTTCTGCTGTACCTGCAGCGCACTCTGATGGGTTTTCTGCGTGGGGGATACGGGTGAGATTAAAAAAAAAAAAAGATGAAATTTCAAGAGTTATATGAATCTATACATCACAATGATTGCTTTAAAAACAGGACCCCAACTGCTTGCTGGGCCTCCAGGGCAGTTTGGTGGAGGGTGGAGGAAAGGCTAAATAAATAAAAGTAGTGTCTGATTATAGCTGTGTTGCAAAAGATTGTCCTGGCGTGAGCACTCTGGAGAGGAAATGAGATAGGGAGGTAAAAAGGACAGTATCTGGTGACTCTTGTGTAGCCTTTTGCTCCTTGCTGGACTCAGAGCACTAGCAGGAGGGGAAACAAGAGATAAAGGAAGAATGAAGGATTTCCTACAACCTTTGATAATGTCCACAGCACCTGCAGGGTACTGTCCAGGAAGACATTCCCGTATCAGTTGCTATTTTATCACTGGATCCATTATGAGATTCAGAGACTACGGTTAGGGCATACTGAAATTAAAGTCTCACGTAAGCGATAATCATAAACACAGCTTTCTTCTGACTGTGCATCTTTGTGCAAGTGTATGTGAGCTCGGTAGAAGTAGGTCAGGTACAGGCCTGCATTAAAATGAGCCCGGCTCGATAGAGTTCAAAGGAAAGACACCCCGCATAATCAGTGTTAAAAGGAGAGAAAGGAAATAAAGAAGAAAGGTGAGCAGGGAGGGAAGAGAGAGAGGTGGTAGAGATATTAGTTATTCATAATTCCATTTCATGTGTGACTTGTGATGAGAAGGGGAAGCGGTGGAGACACATGAACCTGAGAAGAGTTTTTGAAAGTCAAAAGGTTGAACAGAGCAGAGTCGTAAAAGGAAGGAAAAGGGTGAAGAAGAACCCTGCATGAGGAGATAAATTGAGACAAACGAGATGAAGGGGAACAAGAGGAAAAAATGGGATTAGGAACTGTATAAGAAAAAAAGATATTTGTAACTGGAAGTACAAAGTATGTGGCCATCAACACATTGCTTAAATAGACCATAACGTATCTTCCAGGTCTGAAAAGTGCAGCCAGTGTGAAAGTGGCTTTAATCTGCATTCTTCTATTGACTCCACTGGCTGCAAAAAGAAGTCTGAATAGAGTCTTATGGATTGATTTATTACTCCAGTATACAGTTTCTTATTGAGGTTCTGGTTTCAGTTGCTAGTTTCAAGTCTTATTCAACACAGCATGATGTTCATCTTTGTAATTTATGGTCCCATTTAGAGTAAAATAGATGATAAAGCAGAGTATGCTTCAGGTCGTGGCCACCTTGTGACTGGCATTTCATTCTCAGTGAGTCCATCCAGTGTACACACAGGGCTCACAAAACTCACATCCAACTGTTTTAGTGTGCTGTTTAGTTGTAATACAAGAAAGATTGTCACCAAGCAGCTGCCACTGTGTGTCCAGTTTCCAGCCGAGCTTCCTGAAACTCAAATCACACTGTCAGAGTAGACAGTATTGACCAAACACGATTTAATATTCTGTTACTACTTTGCCTATTTCTTGCTTAAAATGATTCCAAAAAACATATTTTAACACCCTGTTTAATTGTAATACGAGAGAGAGAGCGTGACCAGGCCGACGTTATTTCTCAATGAATGGGCAGCCAAAACCAAACACCGCCCACCACCGTCGAGCTCCACACTCTTGTCGGCACTGCACATGCTCTGGTTGCAAAAAAGGAAGATGGCAACCCCCATCATGCCAAACTCAAGGCTTCAAAAGGGTAGTCCAAGACCAATGGGTGGTGTCATGGTTGGGTCACACTTGGTTGCCTGTAGTTTATTTGTTAATAGAGGCTGAAAGGAGAACAACAAGAGAAAATGATACATATTGTTTAAATGTTTACCTCTATTGCATGTTGGAATTGTTCATGTTCCTTCTGCAGCTGTTCAGCTTCTTGTAATGAACTGGCTGTAATCAGACCAGCGTTCAGCATGGACTCGCCATTACGGATCCATCCCAGAACCTAAAACACACACACAGCATACACACAAAAAAACTATTATATAAATTATTCACTCTTTATCTTTTAAACACACTGGAATTATTTGCACTACTTTCGCTATGGAAACATCTCGAAAGCACTTCAATAATCATTGTCAAAAACATCTAAGCTGTTCCCCAAATTTCTGACTTCTTTGTTCTCTGTTCTTTGTTCTTAGTTTCATTTTTCCTTCTTCCATCAGCTCTTCAGCATTCTCTCCATGTGCACCAACTCTCCCCCTTTATCTGTCTCTTCTCATATATTTTTTTCTATGCTTCTCTAACCCTCTGACACCTCCTCATTCCCATCCATCCTCACTCTGTTCCTGTTTCAATTGCTCGGCACATCTCCCTACCTACACCATCCTTTACTTAGCCCTTTGTACATAATCTCTTCACCTACCACACACCCCACCTAGCACACACAACACACACGCTTGTGGATGCACACAAAATCCCATTTTCTCATAGTTTTGCTGGCCTAGTTCTAGCCAAAGGGTATGTTAAACACAGTCTGTCAGGACACCTCTCCGTCTGACTCAGCAAGCACACCTGCTGTGTGGGTGATGGGAAGAACTGCAACTGGATCTTGGCTATAAAAGTGATGATGCAACACTACTGTGACTCCTGTTTTCCAGCAGCTTCAACAGGGCCTGTGTTTCCACTGCACTTGCATTGTCCCGAGGCAGGACAGGTATGAGAATCAGAGGAACTGCATGTACACGTGATGTAACTCTAACACTTGAACAAACAGCAGCAACGTCAGCAATAATAAATACATGTATGATTCATTAGTATAATATGGAAACAATTAGATTCATATAATATATTATGTTATTTCATAATGCCATTACAACTGACTTCACTTTACAGTGCTTTTAGTTTTGTTGGTGCTCTATCCATAATTCTTATTTTTAAACTGTGCCATTTCATAATGACATACGGAAAGTAGTCAAGTAACCACCTCCCAGTTTGGGGAATTTGAAGCCAAAAAAGGAAAACACAGTAACAACAGCAACTGTAGTGCAGTAGTAATCTCTGGCCTGGATTAAAAGGGTATGATATTTATATAATCAGTAGCAGGAGTACAGAGGCTACAATTACCAGATTATGGTTGCGTCTAACTTTAGTCTAACAGGGTTGCAGTAAGTTCCCAGGATGCTGTATTTTACACTGTCATAACACACATTCATGATAAAAACTGCATCATACCAGAGTAAGTTTTTATTGTTTAAAAACGTTTAGTTTTAGTTTAGTTTATATTAGTATTGAGTATTGCTCAGTATAAGTTTTAGTTTTTTTTAAAAATTAGAATATGGGGGGTATTTGTCAGAGACAAGATATCAGAAGTCCAGAAGAGATATTACAATACAAACACAACACTTTGAAAAGACAATTGAGTCAAGTGAGAATTTTTTGCAACCTAGTTTTAGTTTTTAGTTTAGTTTTAGTTAACTATAATAACCTCGCACTGTACAGTAGTTTGTCATGTCTGCTCAAAGTTGTTTGAAAGTACTTGCCGTGTTAAAAACCACTGCCCAGTTGCATAAAACTACTTAAGCTAAGGTTGCTCTTAAATTTTAATCTAAGGCTAAAAAATCAACTTCTTTAGGATGTTGGATGGGGAAACCATTTGCCCTTCACTGCTTGGTATTCCCTTATGTGTAACCTAAGGTGAAAAAAATTGTGAAACATAAGACAATGGCTGAATTTATTGTGATTGAAGAGAAGAAAGATACCAAGATGCAGTTTTCAGGAAAGGGAACCACTGGATACTGCTTGCAACTTGTTGACACAACTTGTTGAGTATAGCTTTGACATTAGCACCAGCAATTTTGTAGATGTCTAGACAAACGTTACCACAAACACTTTTTCTTTTTCATTTCTCTTAGCTGTCCATTTTGGACAATGCTGCTGCTGCACAGTAACATTAAAGATGTGAATGAGGCATAACAAGGGTAACTGACGTGTACAGGCTGTATTATGAGAGTAACTGCTGTGAAAGCCTTAGTCTAAACACCTAGAAAAAGGGACAACCTAAGAGATTTAATGAAATACTCATAAGTGAACCCTCAACTTAGGGAAATATTTTGCTTAAGGGACAAACTTAGGTTTGAAACTTAAGGTGGTTTATGCAACTGGGTACAGTACCCACAGCTTAAGACAAATCTGATTTAGAAACCACGATTAGCTGCACAGATGCATAGATTTCTGCACGAGTCCATTACTGCATATATAGCACTGCCTCTGTGTGGGCAGATGTGTCAAAATAGCCCCACCATCACACTGGCATCACACTATCATCACACTGTCAGATCTGTTCAATCACTATGATGGCAGTACATCTTCTTCATCTGAAATGTGCTGCTGCAATACTCTCTGGGTATAATTCTGTTTCTTTTAGTCTCAATTTCATATCTGCAACCACTTTTGTTCAATTTATTATTCATTTGAGTGCAAGTTGAAACACAAAGCCTGTTGTTATCCGGCTGCATCACTATGATAACTGGCCTAGTTATGAAAATTGGCTCCATGTTTGTTTTTGTTTTGCTTTGAAATATCAGTTGGGTACATCGCAAATTCATTCACACAATTTTCTTGCTGTGATTATGAATATTGGGACAGAATCGCCGCTCTTCACTGACACAACAATAAGCTAAGAAACTCTATCTCTTTCCCTCCCTGTCAAGTCAGATTGTGTCGGGCCAATTTTTCTTCTTTTACCCTGAATTTCCATTTATCTCCCTCCCTCTTTAAACCTTGGCTGAACATCCAACCGTGCTGTATCTTTCTGACTATTCCCCAAAGTCAGAAAGAGATACAGACAGATAGAAATACAGCCAGAAAGAGGAGGGAGAGACAGAGTTGTTGACAAAGGATGAGTCATCTACCCATGGTCATGTACAGACAGAACATACTGTAGCCCTGTAGCCCTTCAACACTCCACTGTAATATCATGGTACACTGTGCCAATAAATTGTCAGAATAGCTTTCCTCAGATCAGTCTGACCTCAGTCTCAGGAGGAAAAAGCATTACAGGTAGCCCTAGGTGTGTTTATTTCTGAATACAGCACATGTGAGCATTTATATATGATCTCTAGGTCTTTTCTTTGTGAGTTTAACGAGAGGATTATTCTTTCATAACTAAATAGCTTTGCTTTTGCTTGTCTTTTAGCGTGCTTTCAAAATCCCACCTCCACCTTCCAGGTGCTGCTTTAAATCTGTATCATTGTCTATCCTTGTTATACTCTCTTGTCCTTTTCTTCTTCTTCAAGTATGTACCTGTTTGACTTCAGCCTGCAGATGCCTTAATTGGACACACTGCTCCAGATGTCTCCTGTGCTGCTCTGCCGCCAGATCCAACTCCTGCTGCTTCTCATGGAGAAACTCCAGCAGGTCCTGGACCCGTGTGGCCATGTCCACATCTCTGTCGCATAACAGCTCCACACCTGCAACACAACAGACATTTTGTTGTATTGCAAGGAACAATTCCGCATTTATGATACTATGTTTGTATGCATTTGTCCTTTTAATCTTAATTTAACAAAAGATGATGTAAATCAACAGACAAGAAGCAAAACAATAAACACAGAACAAACAACACCACAGTCAAAAAGTGTACAAAACAAAACAAAATCAAACCAATGCAGCCCTGTAGACAGACACACATACCCACGATATACCCTCACAGCTTGTATTACCTAGCTTAACAACCCATATAAATAACAAAACATTAAGAAAGACATAAAGAAAGAACCACTTTATCCTTTTTTTCAAATAAGCATTATTATATAATCATCATTATTATAAACAGAGAACCTGATAGCATCTCAGGGTAATTACAAAACAAAATTAAAATTTACATTTAATGTTCTTTTAGTTACCTAAAATAAACTTTTCCCATCCTTCCCTTTTTTCTCTCTTTTTGCTTCCTTCTCTATTAACTACAAACGCAAAACAACAATAGTCGTATTTTATATAGACACCTTGTAATGCAATTCCAAAGAGCCGGCAAACGAACTAGTAAGCAAATACCATATATAAAATAACCAATATAAAATAATAAGCATCAAATGAGTTTGGAAAAAGAAAATAAAGGACATTTGTCTCTATGCATTTTACACACAGTTATTCACTCAATAATCATTCATTGTTAGTGACAAGGACAAATGTTTATTCTGCATCTCCAAGAGGAAGAGGTACAAAATACATGTTTTGTAAATGTACTCTGTGTTACCTGTATCTATAGAATAGCAGCCGCTGGATGGACACAGATTTCTCATTTTAAAATATTGTTCATGGATGGCATAGACAGTCTGTATTTTTAATAACAGAGAGCCATGCTGACAGTGAGGTCTTGATCTTGTGGAACCAGACTAAATCATGTCTGAAAGGCATTTTCTGCAGAAACCTTTTAATCATAGAAATGTAGCATTAGAATAATCTGTACTCACATTTTAGTCCTGAATTCCAGAGCAGCATTGTCGTGATGCTAGCAGCAAGATTGGGTCTAGTAAATAATTATCGTCATGAGGCACGCTACAGAGATAGCTGTCGCATATCTACTATTGTTAAGGTAGCCATTTAGCTAGCTGGAGCAGAACAGCTGGCTGACTGCAGAGGCAGATTTTTGCATTATGTCAGCACGTTTTGTACTGCGACAATATCTGAGGTGAAACATCACAACAACACAGGAGGTGTGCTCCTGTGTTCTGCAAGTGAAAATTATGTTTTTTGTTAAACGAGTCTGGTGGCTTTGGGGAGGTTGATAAAACAGCATCAGTTCCCCATCTGATATTGATTTTTTTAGGAAGACCTTTTTTGGGTGACAAAAACACATTTTGTTGCTGACCCTGTCCACACCAGTACACTGCTTGGCCTCCTACATCGGCTCTCTTGCTGCTTCTCCAAACTGGAGGTGCAGTATAACCGCATTTTAAAAAATATGAGCTTACTCCAAATAGCCCACTTGTCTCTGCTTTGTGTGTTGTGCATTTAGTCTGTTCTGGACAAAATACTTTAGAAAGTGTATTTCTATTCCCTCACTCACCAGATGCCTGGACCTCTGTGACATACTGCAGCAACTCTTGACCCTGGTGGATGACATCAAAGGTGAGGTTGTTCATCGTAAGCGCCTTGTCTGCATGATGCTGTAACCTCTGCTCAGCCAGCGTCAGGTCTTCTGTGTCAAAGTCACTCATCTGCTGGGATAGTTCCTCGTTCCATGACTCCAGGTCTGAGATGATCTGAGAGGGAGTGAAGGGACGGAGACAGAGGGAGTGAAACAGGATGAAAAGTAAACTCAAAGATAAAATGCAAGAAAAAATGACTTTTTATTCAAATGAAAGGGACTGAGAGGTGATGAACAAAATTATTTTGTACAATTTCTTGACGGTTTGGAGGGAGACACAAATTTGTATAAAATATGAAATTATGTGGGGCAACAAGGCAACAAGATGCCTTGGTTCAGTTATTTTCACTGGTACAGACATTCACAAGACTGTAAAACACTGCAAAACAGCACTGAGATTTCATTATCCATATAATTTTATGATTAAGAGAATTTTTGAATGCCAAGTCAGACAGTTTAATCGCTGTAACCTGAGCTGACTGCCATAATAACGGATAACATATTACACTGGTGATGCATGGCTGGTAAAGCAGATGTACCGAGATGTCAGCGCTTGTCTCTGACTGCCTACGCAGACTGAATCATGATACCAGGGGCACCTTGATCCTGGCACCATCCAGCTCTGTCTGTCAATGTTGTTTTTCCCATTTTTTTACGAACTCATGCGGTCTAGTCTACACTTAATTTAAGAATTTATCCACATCTTGCTCGAGGGAATATGGAGTTGCCGTTGTAGTAAAACCAGTTACTAGAAACAGGTTTTAATTCCATTTTCAAAGGTGGGGCTTTATGCAATCCTAATCCAGTGTGCATATTCTTCATCAAATTTAGCAAATATCTCCTCACAGTCCACTCGCTCACTGTCTTGTGTACTACTGAAAATAAATCTAGTGTGTGTATGTATTATCTCATTTTATAGACATCTACTTTCAGAGCTATATGGATTAAGTAATTACTAAAACCAATATTGATTGAATTCAGCGGCACTTATGTAGTGTGATAACAAGTAGGTACATGTATATAGTCCTACAACCCATTTGCCCCTGTGTTTGACAACCCCGTTCAATGGCGTGGTATTTTTCGGTTTTCAATTGCACACACCACCATTAAGTAGTATAGTAATGTAGTAACATTAGTTGGCCAATGACTTGCTGTCACTGCTGTGAGCTGTTGAGAGATGTCTTTCCCGATAGGCATTTACTATGCCACATCTGCAGGAACATCCAGAAGGAATAAGTTTCAATAAGGAGATTTGATCAGAGTTAATTTGCACATGAGAACAGTATTTCAGGTATAAAGTGAAACTGCTGAGAATAGCAAATTGTATGGCATGACTGTGCTATACTGTAAATAATGGTATGGAAACTGATTATACTGAACTCATCATGTGAGCCTACATTACGGGTACTGGTCTTTTCATTAAGCCCATTTTTCATGACTTAATTTAGTACTGGCACACGTGCTCAAACAGACAGCACCGCTTTTATTTGGTGTGGTATGAAATCAAATCTCAGTATTGGAATTGCATCTTTGAGACTGACATTTACTGTGCAGTGGCCATAACATGATTCATGAACGATAAAAGTTATCAAATTTCAACATTCATGGTCTTATATACTTTACTGACATGGGTGACAGTTTGAAGTTCAGCTGTTCTGTAACCCAGTAAACTAATGCGAAGAATGTGTCAATTTGAAACATATGGAGTTACCAGGACCTGACAAATGGACGTCTATGAGAATTACATGTAAGAGATAGGAATATGTCGTACAGTAGCTCATAACAGGGTAAAATTTGATCTGTGTGCATAAATGAAAATGAACATGAGATGCTTTGGCAGCTGTCCTCTTGATTTGAAACACTGCTATCTTGTGCTTTACAAAATAGTAATAACACAGTAATAAATGGACAGAGGAGCACCACTTTATGCATGTCTGTACTCTTGTGTGACAAAGAATAGCTAAGTAAGAAGAAGAAAATGTGATCTCTCATATATATATTTTTTAATTTCTTCCATTTCTCAGGTATACTTCTGCAGGCTAGAACTGATACAGTCCTGTCAATGTATGTTAGAACACCATGATACAGGTGTGATTCATAGTGCAGCAACAGTATATACTGCTAAAACCTGGCAAAGGATGGTGAAGCATTTCAGCAATAGCAATTTACTGCAGGCTGAGGGTATGACTATGATATTTGTCATTTGCAACATTTAGGAAACATCGGGGAATAGCAGTCAACTGCTTGTAAGAGTTGGAACAAATTAAGTATGAGCAGAAAATTCTGTTTTAAATGAGTGAAAACTGAACTGAAAACGGTGAAAACTGTATTCAGTAATCAGTGTACAGTGCTACAACCAGGAAACAGTGCATCCATGTAAACAAAACAAAATCTCAGTAAACATTTGTTTCTCTGTCTGTTATAATTAACTTTTTAATGAATAGGATAAGCTGTATTTTTCTCTAACCCTCATAATACAGACAAACAAGTTGAGCCACAGGGAGCCAGGTAACTATCAATCTGAGGTTTACCTCAAAGTCAAAAGCAGTCACTAACCTGTTGTATGTTTCACCACAAACTTTTTTTTAAATTCTGTTACTAGCGCAGAGGAAGTCCCACTCTGTTCCTCAAAGATAAAATGCATGAAACCACAAATGCCAAAAGGAACAGGAGGTCATATATAGCATATAGCTAGCTTTTAAATAGCTTTTTCTATAATTAAATAATGTGTAGTCATGCATTGCAATATAAGCCTATCAGCTACTGTAATGTGGTTTATCAAAAATGGCTAGCAGAGATGCTAACTGTAGATAGCAGAGCCAATATCGAATGGCCACAGTACTTTACCAAACACACAGCCGGACCTTTTTTAAAAAAAAAAGAGTCATTGGTACACATAGGCACAGTGGACAGCTATTACAGAAGCCTTGGAAGGCAAGTGAGGAAAACACGTTCTGGTGATCCACTTTCTAAGTCTGCTGAAATGAGTATTACTGTATAACAACACTGAAAAATTATCCTGAACCATTTTTTTTTTTACACCTGCCAAAACACAGATGAAGAAAAGTTGTTTTGAAAAATTATCCTGGCAAATTTTTTTTTAACCTGTTTCATGGATGAAGTAAAAAAGTAACTTAAAAAATTATGCTGGCAAAACTTTTTTCATCACCTATTTCACAGATGAAAAAAGAATTTAAAAACTTCCTTCTTTCACCCTGCAAAACCCTTTTTTTTCCACTTGTTCCAAAACACACAAAAGAAAACAACTCTCTTTTCTCACCTGCCTCTAGGGTTACATAAGCCACTGTGATCAGTAGAACACAAAATTTCTCTGTCAGTATTTACAGCACAATGCAGTTATGGACGCAGTGACCAAATATTTTGTCAGCTGTCAGAATACAAGCTCTTTGTTTCTCTCTTCTTTTCACTAGGTCTAAACATCACAAAGATACAAGAAATTGCGACACCTCAGGATCATATGTTCCAACAATTTCTCTGTGAGAGAATACCGCTCAGTCTACTATGCCTATGTTCTTCTTCACCATGCTAAGTGTAATAGCTAATGCTCAAGACAGCTGCTTTCCACCTATTCAACGAACACAGCAGGGAGGTCACAGACAATAAAAGACCCGCTGAGCTCTCTTGGAAACAATACCTAAACACAGTCAGAGCATGCATTCACAGTCTCGTCAAACCTGGGTTAAGACAAGCCTTGGACCCTGGAAACATCCTCAAAGTGGTGAAAAAAAACTTTTTTTAGCCTTGGACACACACTTACACACCAAATAAAAGTCTATTTTCAATAAAAAGCATTATTCTCTCTCCACGTAGAAAAGCGTGTTTGCCTTATAACAAAGTAATGCATGAAAATCACACAAATTCCCATGCTAAATGTGACTTTCTTGTCCACCACACACAGTAATTGTATCAAGCCATTTTAAAGCAGAATAAGATTATACCCTCTCTAACCAATATGATATATTTTCAAAAAATCTGGCAACAAAGAAGAAACTTACCAAGCACCCATTTGCACTCTGCTCTCCTCTCCTCTTACAGTTGAGTAAAATGCCCTCTGTGTGCAGAAAGACCATCTCCATCAGCGACCAACACTGTGAAAACTAACTAATGTGAGGAGATAAGTCTCCTCTCCAACCACTTATTTTATTTTCCTTGTTGGTCTGCAGTGACAACACGACTTATCGTTAGAGAAGAAAGCACTGAGAGACAACTGTACGTCTCACCTCAACCCCGTGCCCTCACCTCTGACACACCCCCCCCCTTCAAGCCAGGAGGGAGTGTCACAGTGCATGTGCATGTGTTTGTGTGGGCAGGGAGTGGAGGGAAACAAATGCCTCCTCCACCCATCTTCATGCTCAAGCACTGTGTCATATTAATCCTCTGTCTATGTGTGTGTATGTGTGGGCGTACTTCAGTGTTCAACATGAGAGATTAGCAGATCCACCATGATTCCCTGACTTGACACGCAGAGCTAATGTGAGACTTATCTGTTCTTTTGGACTTAACAATGCAGACACAAAAGACTTGAAACCAACCACAGAACCTCTATTAGCACACAGTGGAAGAGAATAAAAGACCACATAGCTCTAGACCAGAGGAGTTAAACTCATTTTAGTTCTTGTGCCACATACTGTACAGCCCAATTTGATCTCAAGTGGGCTGTACCAGTAAAACCATTGCATAATAACCTATAAATAACAACACCTCCAATTTTTTCCCTTTTTTAGAGTGAAGAAGCGCAAGTGCATTCTGAACACATTGACAATTATTGAATGATCTGTTTCCAAAACAAATAATGAACAGCCTGAGTGCAACATGTCTCAGTTTTTCTACATTCAGTCTACTGTCATTACATGTGCATTACAATATACAGATTACGTGGATCAACAAATGCACAAAACGTTTATTTAGTTTGGAAATTAACAGTAATATAGTATTTTACTTCTTTATGATCTGAACAAGTTGTTGAGATTGTGTACTCCTGTGTAGCAATGCTGCACAATCGCACAACACCACCCAAAGTGGAAGCTCATGAGGAAAAGGGTTCCGCTGCCTTACAAATCACTGAAAAACAAAAATTAGTGCCTTAGCAACGGGGCTACACAAATATTGCTTTAAGACAGAAGTCTGAAGCTGCTGATTGACAATATTTTGCACAAAGCTAAATAATTTTAAATACAACTACAATGAGTATTCAGTGTTTTTTCTCAGAGAGCCATGTTCTGAAAAATTCTGACCTGTTAGTGGCGCAAGAGGAAAAGTCAGGAGATCAGCAAAGTGGTTTGGAATGAATGACTGCTCTGCAATGTTTTACACTTTGCAAAGTTTTTAAGAATTTTTGCACACATTTTTGTATTTCTGGCATTATAATGGGTAGTCTTCCCAAGTAATCTTCTACTTAAAGCTACTACAAGGACCTCTCATATTTTGTTGATTTTAGAGGCCCCTGTGGACAAAGGCAGTAGTGTTTCCACCACCATAGCCACAAAATATAATGTCATAAATTAAACGATCTAAATGAAAATCTCCTCCTCGTTCCTTTAACTCTTAATGTACTGTACTACTCACTTTGCCTGAGAAAATGTAAACACTGGCTCATTTAATCTGAATTCAAGGAGAATCTGACCTGGTGGCAGGTACAGAAATAGCCAGTCCTTCCACAGATGGTTTCATTAACTTATGTAGGTCATATCCAGGCATTGGTAATAAACTGAGACTGTTTCATAACCAGTTAAAAACTAATTGCAGTCCCTTTACGTTCACCATGTCTGTGTCTTGAAAATCCAGCTGACAACTGCTGAGTATTAATAGAAAACACAATAATAATCACTTAATTTTTGAGCGTTGACACAAACAAAAGGTGCTTGGCCTAAAATTGCTCACGCCTGTAAAATCAGGTTTGGCAGGCATTACAACATTAAAGTCCAGTCTTATGAATTGTTGTGCATTTAAATGCATGTCATGAAGCGTAACAAATGCATACCTATTTTTTCAGAGCAGAGGAAGACAAACAATTAAGTCTACAGCAATGCTAAAGGCTGTATTGTGTACTTGGGCAGTAAAACCAAAGCAGTTCATTTTGCAAAATGCTAATACATTGTAGTTGAGTGTGTAAGCATGCTAACATTTGCTAATTAGCATGAAACAAAAAGCGCAGCTGTGGCTTCTCTGAATGTCATTAGTTTTGTAGGTATAAAGCTACAAAGTATAAAGTATTGGATTAATCAAAATCTGGACCTGATAACAGCACATCAGTAATCACCACCACAGTCAAGTTTTACAAAAGCATTAAAAAATGTGCCATCCAGCAGATATTGAGCTATTTGACTGTGATGATCTCCTGACTTTTCCTCTAGTGCCACCAGTGGGTCAAAATTTGAACACAGTAATTAGGATTCATCCTCTGGGCACAAGGGATATCTGTGCCAAATCTCAAGGGAATCCATCCATTAGTTGTAGAGATGTTTTTGTCTGGACCAAAGTGGTGGACTGACTGAGTGACCGACTGACACACCAATACTGCCATCCTTAAAATGGCTAAAAATGCTGTTCTATCATCACACTAGTGAGGTGATTATTATTGAAAACTATTTCCATGCATGCTTTCATTCATCATGTCTGCCGCGATTACTTTCCTCAAACCTTTTTTTTTTTTACTTACAGTACATCACTCTCATGAATATGAGGCTGTATCTCTGCTCTAAGCCTTTGCTTCCACAGTGACTGAGTGTAATTCATCTGTCAACATAGAGTGGCTCAACAAATCTGATTCGACAGCCACAATAAACATCACGAGAAACGCAAAATAATATTTTAAAAGAGCGGTTATCATATCTGAGCACCAGCTGAGAGAAGCATTCACTCTCACAGTGGGACATTAAGGATTTAGTGGATACAATGAAGCCAATTGCTGGTTGGGGAGGAGGAAACAAAATTGGAATGAGGCAGTGGATGAGATGCGTCAAGTGGAACTAAATACTTTTTTAATGTAGCACATGTGAGAGCATAGCTGTGAATTCAACCAAGCTTTGAACCAGCGGGAATCCTCGCTACAGGACTGACTCTCCCTTTTACGGTGTAACGGTCCATCAGCTCAGAGTCACAGTCATTGTGGGTTTCCAGTGTGTCCCCTGCCACATGTAACAGATCTTTTAAGAAAAAACTACTAAGCCACTAAAACAAAAGGTGTAATATGGTACATCGCATTCCCTTTTTCTCAACTTAACACATTCTCTGCAGTTTTTGGCTTGGTAAAACTTTATTTGAAAGGGTGAACATAAGACTGCCATTAAACTATCATGATGGCATGCCAGAAAAAGTTTCAGAACCACTGGTGTAATGACAGTCTTATGCACACCCCCTCAAATAAAGTGTTATCAAGAGTTTACAAAGTTTGAAAATTCTCCTCCACCTCTGACATTTTTCATGCTCATTAGTGAAGGTTTATTTTCAGCTGTTTTCCCCTCAGATATCATCCACGCAAGTCCACATGCTTCTTCCACTCCCACCAGTTTCTGGCTCTCATAATCCTGCGCAAGCCTCAAACTCCATCTCCTCTTTCTGTTTTTCTCACTTTCACTTTTGTCTGAACATTGCAGGATAAAACAAAAACAAACATCCATCATACACCGAGCCTCTGTCTCCTGCCTACTCACGTCAATGGCATCTCTCTCAAAGATGCGGAGCTGGAGGAAGAGCTCCAGTTTGATTTTTCTTTCCTGGAACAGCTCCTCCATCTGGCCCTGGGCTTCATCCAGCTGCTGCAGCACGCTCTCGATGTGCGCCATGGAGCTATTGTGGGGAGTCTTGTTGCTTGAGATGGCTGAGTCTCTATGGGGAGAGGTCAGATACAGGGGAGTTACAGGTGCGTAGTATATTTGTAGTCAGATATTTGGCCCCCAGTTCTTGTGGAGATATCCCTGAGGAAATCAAGAAAAATTATTTTTTCTGTTGAGTATTTTACTCTCTCTTTTGCCCGGTTTACTTAGTCTGTTAAAGAAAATCCTTTCTATCTTTCTTCACCGCTTTGGGATTTCTTTTCCTCAGCTGTCCAATAATTGCAGACAAACTGTCAAATCATTAAGGCCTGAAGTTTGCATGCCTTAGTTTTGGTATTTAGTAAAGATGTCGTTTTCAGGATACAGGAATTCATTATGGTTGTAACTCTAAACTCTCATTTTAAGTTAAGAGAGTGTGTTGGTATGTCTTAAAGGGATAGTTCTGTATTTTTTTTAAGTAGTGCTGATTTTATTTTTTATGTGGACCTTTTTTAATTGGCTAAAATGCCTTTTGATGCTGATCCTGTTCATAGCAGTTCATTGCTTAGTGTGTCCCTCTCTGCTTCTCCTAACTGGGGGCATGCCGACTGCCATCTACTATAGCTGATACACTGGTGATCGTAGCACCTCAACCCCAACCCCACTTCAAATAATTCACACTATCCCTTTAATGTACTGGATAAGTATGACTTATTCTAGTATCTATTATATGTTGTAATACAATGTGCAGACATTAATGTAGCATATATCAGTAATTGACACCTGAGCTGCTGTATGAGGTCCTCTCCCTCCTTGATGACATTGACAGTAGCCTGCAGGGTGGTCTGCTGCTGTTGGCCGAAACGCTTGATCAGGTCCTGCACTGCTTCCACAGACTCTGCGTATACGTCATCAAGCAGCTCCTTCTGAAGTTCCTCCAACCACGTCCACAGCTAACAGTGATTGACAGGAAAGGTAAGCCATTTAAAATGCAGCATCATGTGCATGTAGCGCAGAGAAAAAAAAGGCAAACAGCCCTGTTGTGAAGAGAATACACATGCTGAAGGGGAGTGGGGCAGATACACAGAGCGCTGTGAGTTAAACACAGATGTAAGGATAGATAGACAAGCTGCCAAATGGACAGACAGAAGATGGGCGACAGAAATCAAATCCAACCGGTTCTGCTCAAAGCTGGTGTTTTGTGAACGGTCATCTTTGTAACAGATTAGCCATCTGGGTGAATTGGCTCAGTGTACTAAAGCCCTGGCACACCATCCAGGCTGCAGGAGAGAGACCCTGGCACCCATGGTTTGTCTAACACCCACACTGTCGACTCAAAAACACGTCTACTTTGGTAATGTTGCCGTCATTCACAAAGTAACATACAGTATGTTGCATTATACCTGACATCTACAGTATATAGACGATGTCGCTGTTGTTTGACAACCAATATGACCAAGTATAACCGAGGACTGAGTCAGCTTTTTTTATTAAAGCCTAGTGGCAGTTTATTTTTGATTAGGCTTGATGAGACCAGCTTTGGTTTTCAGTGTGTGGCGGAGGAAGCGATCTGGGCTTTCATGTCCACAACGATGCTCAATACAAAATATGGGACATTTTCTAAATCTCACAGCCCCTTTTTCAAAATAGGCATCTCAGTAGCTTACCCTTTCATTTTTTTGTCTTTTAAAGGGAAAGTTCACCCCAAAGTCAAACCTGTAGTGCTGTAGTGCTGTCCACCTAGATTGTCTTAGTGTGAGCTGCTGAGTTTTGGAGAGGTGTCTGCCTTCTCTCTAAGGTAATGGGCCTGGCTTGTGGTGCTCAAAGCACCAAAAAATACATTTGAAAAATTTAACAGTGTCATTTTACCATAAATCATGAACCAAAATAATCCAGAAACCTTTTTGTAAGCCCTTTCATGTAGGACCTATTTTCTTTCTACAGCAAAATCTACTTGAACCTCTTTCTTTCTACTAGAAAGAAAATGGTTCTGACAAGTAGTTGAGTTTTTCAAATGTATCTTTTGGTGATTTGAGCACTACAAGCCTTAAGTCCCATTATATTAGAGAGAAGGCAAGGCAAATTTATTTATACAGCACCATTCGGACACAAGACAATTCAAAGTGCTTCACAGGAGCATAGAAACACATTAAAATAAAACATTAAAAGAGCATTAAAATTGAAGGCAGACATCTCGACAGTCAGTATCTTCAAAACTCAGCAACTCACAACAGAACAATCTACATGGATAAATAGCACTAATGGTAACAGGACCGATTCGCATTTTAGATTTTTGGGTGAACTGTCCCTTTAAAGTGAATTCATTTAAACTATTAATATTACTAAGGGATATTGCCTTTTATCTGGAGTGACTTTGTCTGTGTACTTCATGAATATCAGTGCAGATGAATCCCCTCTCCTCCAGTGTAGTTCATGCTCTGTCTCCACAGTAAACTGTTTGCTGCCTTTCAACATGCTGGACTGCATCCAAAGGCTTCTACAGAACTAGAAGAGGTGATGGGCAGGAGAGCTGGAAACATTCACTCATGCACACACAAACACACACACACACACACACAGGAGGACATGCACACACACACAGGCACAGGCTCACACATAAACACAGTGACCTGCACTAGTGTGAGCTGACAGATGGGATGAAGGAGATTAGTCCATATGGACATTAAAGACTAGCTTCATTAATAACGCTGTGGCTCTGACTGTCTCTATGAGTCTATGTAAACAGGATGTAGTGTTAACACATGCAGAGCACAGTGCTCTGTCAGTGTGGAGAGGTTAATTTTGACAGTCAGTGTTAGTGTATGACTTTCATATTACCATGACACTGTAATAAGAATTAAGGGAGCGGTGCAGTGATTAGCACCATGTCCACACAGCACGTACAGATTCCTGTCATGTACTGTGTAGTTTTTTTGTGTTTTTTATTTATTTCTTTTAAGGGACAAGGTAAATTATAATAAAGAAAATTAAAGGCATGATAATCATGATCAAAGGGTTGCCTTTAATTTGTGTAAACACAAGTTCACTACAGAAGGAAAGGAAGCACAGATGTTTGAACAGTGAGAACGTAATGACTGGCACATATTCAGGAGAACTTTGAGGGATGATGCATATTTACACACTAAAACACACAGACATGCAAAAACATACACACACACACCTAGGCATGACTATCTTGCCTGCAGCTGGTTCAAAAGGCAGCAGCGAGACTCCTCACTAGCCAGTGGTAGCCAGTGAAGAGTCACTGGCTACCACTGAAGTACAGAATTGATTTTGAGGTTCTTTATTTGTTTTTAAGCCACTGCATGGACTGGCCCCAGGTTACAACTCAGAAATATTCCAATATATTCTCTATTCCACTCTCCTCCCCTCAGATCCAGCGACCAATCACCGCTGTCTACTCCTCACACTCAATTAAAATCTGAAATGATTGAGATTTTTCAATTGTTGGCTCTAAATTATGGAATACTTTACCATTAACAATTAGATCATCCCCCTCCGCTGACATCTTTAACACCCATCTAAAGATCCATCTCTTCTCCCTAAGCTCTCAATCTTCCTCTTAAAGACATTTTTGTTGTCTGTTAATTGACATTTGTCTTATGGTTCGATCAAGATATTCTTTAATTGCATTTGTTTTACTTCATGTTTCTACTTGCTCTTTCCTGTGTTTTATTTTTGAGATTCTTTGTAAGGCACTTTGGTCAACATTGAGTCAGGTGGACATGACTGTGCCTCACTTAAAATGGTCAGTGAAAAGGTCTTGATATATAGTATTGTGGCTTTTTCCAGATTAAATATCACTATGTGATGATTTTGACACAGATCTTAATGGAGATTAAACATGTCTAAATATACTGTTACTGTTACATACTGTTACTTGTTATGAAAACAACACATTTAAAGGATAATGCAGCCCTGATGGAGGTATGCGCTGGGTTTCGGCTTTCTAGTTAGTTCTGCTTTCATTTAATAGAATACCTGCCTGCAACTGCAACTCTGATTGTAGGTCACTTGTGTACAGATATTAAGACCAACCATTTTACTGTGAAGTGCGAAAGGGAAGGGCAACATATGACTAATGAGTCAGTTGTTGATGGTGGGCAATTGTATGAAAAAGATATGTTATTCCTACATATGATGAAAAGCTGGCGTGTGATCAATAAATTGATAACCCTCTACTATCTCAGCTCCTGTCTTCGAAGCCTAAGCTTTAGGCAAAACAGGAGTCAAATCAATAGGGCTAATTAGGGTTGAGGAAAAGAGAGGAAATACACACCTCTTTGACATGTGTATGGAAGGCAACAGACATGTCTAGCAGGACTTTACGCTGTTCAACACGTCGCACAAAGTCCTGGATGCGATCTTCTAGCTGGTGGGCAGCCTGGTAAATTTCCTCTGGGTCACACTCTCCGGTCTGCGCCAGCTGCTCTGCTGCCTCCAGCAACTTGTCAGCATTGGTGTAGGTGTTCTGAAACGTTCACATTAAATATTTTTAAAATGAGACTACAGTATCTCACACACTTGACTGGTATAGTCTGTAGTGGTCTGGGACAAAACGACAATGTCAACTCTATTTGATGTTTACTGGGCAATATATAAATATTATATGAATGTCATGATATGAAACTAGATACCATCGTATATTTTGGATATCATTATTTTATGATATGGCATAAGTGTTTTTCCTAGTTTTAAAGTCTGCATTTCAGCAAAATGCTGTCATTTTCTAAACTTAACTTAACTTGCTGTTCCATTATTCACATTTATCCACTTTATATCATTGTCAATATATCAACATTGCTATTTATTATTTATCAAAAATCTCACTTCAGTAATATTTTCTGATGGCACCAATTGTCATCCCTACAATACTGTTACAACATTGATAAAAATTGATAAGAAGCATTATGTCCAAAATATGATATTTGATTTTAATGTATTTTCATAGAAATGTGTATTTGATGGCTAGAGGAAAAAGTATATCACAGGGAGATGATTTTCTTCTTTCTACATTTTTCAAATGCATTACTTTAAAAAACTCACCTGTGCAACCTCTTCAAAGTCCTCATGTCTCTTCTGTAGAGCCCTGGCTCTGTGCAAAGACTTTCCAACACCAGTGTGTTTACTGAGGAAGGCCTCACCGTGGTTTTCTATCCAGTCCAACACCTTGAAAGACACACACACACACACACACACAAATACAGTACAAAATATGTAGATACTTTAAATGGGCACAACTACACAGGGTAACTGTACATTGAGAATGCATTATACATTTCTGAGCAGTAGGGGGTGCAATTGACTGGAATGGCTGTACTCAGATCCCATTAGAGTTACAGTGGCCTATAGATGTCATCTCACTCTCCCTCTGCTCATCCCCCCTTTCTTTACTCTTTTTCTCCATCTGCAGTCTGTCATGTTTAAATTACACAAGAGTGGACAATTAGGTTTTGCCTAATAGGAAATCCAGAGCAGTGCTAAGTGTCAACATTTCCACTGTGGATGAGATTAGCTATAAATCTTTGTACATAATTACCTTATTATCTATTAAACAGATGGCAATACTTCATATGTTTCTATGTGGAGCAATGAAAGGGATTTTCATGATGCTTTTCAAGGTCTCTGAGAGAATATTTTGATGGGACAGACACACATGAACATGTGCACAATGCCCTCGACACTTTATGTGACAGTAAATTGCATCACCATGGAAACCACTACCAAAAGAAAAGGGTAATGAAAGAGTAGATGGAAGAGGGGGAAGACAGAAGCGCAGAGAAACAGCAAGACGGAGAGGGAGAGAAGAAGGGAGGGGGCAGAGAGGAGTTCATGCCCAAAGGGTAGAAATGCAGAGACGACACTATACACCAACTCAGTAGATTTGATCTAAGAGCTCTGCCATCCAGACAGTCACACAGAGAGATAGACTCTCACTGTGAAAACCCAGGAGGAAGTGAAAAAGGGCTTTGAAGCTGGAGCTGATTATATTATATCTTAATATCACACCCCCTGCTATCCAGTATGGAACACTCGCAGAATACTATTCTTGGGTTTCTTGGATCTTTATAACCATTAAAAAATAGTGAGGCAGTAACACTTAACGTATGTGCTGCTATTCACTTAACCTGATGTCTGTGCAATGGGACAGCTTCCTCATGTTTATTTATTAGCCACAGATACAGTATACATGTGTCATGTTGCTAGTAAAAATGTCTGTTTACAGCAATACCACCTTTACCCAACTATAGGAAACAAGCATTTTACAGTAACCTTATTAAAGGCCTAGTGTGCAAGATTTAAAGGTCCATTGTTACCCAAGATTGATCTAGAGAGGGTGCTTGACATTGTCCACGTAAGTTGTTACAATAATACAATGCCATTATTTACAGTAGTCCAGAATGGAGAAACCCAAACACTGGCTAGAGACGGTCTTTCGTGTTTTGTTTGAGTTTTGCAGCCACTGTAGATTCTCCTACATGCTTAGGACATTGACATATATAAAGAGGGACAACATGACAGCTCCCCTATATCTCAATTGCCCTCTGGTAACTGGCTGCAGTATAGGTTATAAAGTCCTTCTTCTTCCTCACTCTTCAGCTGCTCCCGTTAGGGGTCGTCACAGCAGATCATCTGCTCTTTGGCAGATCAGGCACCACTCAACCTGGTATGGATTCACATATTTGATTAGCACAGGCTTTTTTATGCCCTTCCTGATGCAACCCTTCACATTTATCCAGGCATGGACCGGAATATTGGGAATGCACTGAGTTGTGCTAAACTGCAGTGCAGTCAAAGGACACTTCAACATGTGACAACTGAGCCCTGCTTGTCACTGAATCAGTCGGGTGTTTGGATGTCCTGTAAGGGGCTCTATTGGTTGAATATGGCAAAAATGAAATAGAAATATTCATAAGCATGTTTTCATTAGTGTATAATAAGGGGTGAGGGGAGCGGTATTTAGTTGGTGGCAATCTGCAATCTTACAGCTCGATGCCACTGAATCCTTCACACTGGTCCTTTAATTTTTTTCAATAGCATCAAAATAAATTTTGTGGAACTTCCACATAATAACAATCCTTGTGAACAGTTCAATGAATTGATTATTTTCATTAAAAATGTTGGAAAGTTTAGGTCTGTACATTGGTAGGGCTTTGTAGTCCGTCGCCTTTGCTGTGTACGTGTGCGTGCGTGTGAGTGAGTGAGAGAGTGCATGTCTGCCTAAAACCTGCTGAAGCAGAAGCTGGAGGTCTTGTTGTAGTTGGACTTTGCTCTGTATGTCTGTACGTGTCTCTTACTTGTTGTACATCCTGCTGGAAGACACACAGCTGCAGCCGTTGGTGTAGGCGGACTTTGCGATGCTGCCAGATGTTTTCCAGCTGCCTCTGGTGATGCAGGACCTCATGGATGATGTCTAGGACATGGTGCACGGCCTTGGAGTAGTTCGCCGATGCCATCAATGAATCAGCACTTCCTGGTGTCAAAGGTCGCTGCAGTTTGTCCAAAAGAGACTTCCCATCCTGGCTTACCTGTAAAAGATTATGTGCAGTTTGACATATTGCAAAAAATTGTCAAGGATCTCACCGGAGACTAATAAAATGTCTCATGTCTCAGCTGCTAAATTCCTCATTGAACGGAAATTCAGCTGGAGAGAATGATGACATAAATTTCAGTTGTCGGTTTTATGTCATTTTAACGTGTAAATATGTAAAAGTCAAACACAAATGAATGGATAATGGAGAGATTTTGTCTTCTATTGTATTGAAGGCATCTGTGTACATTTTGAATACGTGATTTGGATAATTGCCAGTCCTATTTTGTGTTCTGCAAAGGAGGAAGTCATTTTTGCATAATCATTTGTTTGCACGCTCACCTGGTTGCGTGTGTGTGTGTGTGCACGGATGAATGTGTGTACTGACCTCGGAGTACGCAGTGGTGATGTGCTCATATAGTCCCTGGTGATGGTGGATTGTGTCTTCCAGATCCTGGAGTTCAGAGGGCAGCTCTCCTTCACCACATGCCTTACACCACGGCTCCACTTTAGTCATGTACTGGGGAGAGAACACACACAATATAAACACTCCATAACACAGACCAACATATTTCTCATACAGTATTATATAGACTCAAGCACTACATTATATACAGTGCATGCTATTAACGCTGTGGATGACCACTGAGGTTTGATTTACCTGTTCTCAAACTTAAGCTGTCTTTGTTGAAACTGTTACTGTACAAGGCATTTACATCATACTATAGTGCATGTTAATCCATACGTTTTGGTGAGTAAAAGCACTAATCATTGTGTATGCAGGATGGGACCTTCACATCCAAGCAGTAGTGACTGCTGGTACAACCTGAACAACTTTGCTATTTAGTTGTCATTCTGAAATAAATTTACACTGTAATTACATTCAGACAGTCAGACAGATATATCAATTGGCCAATACTATCAGCCATTATTGGCTATCACAGCTATATCAGTGTATATCTGTATTGGTGTATATGTTGTCTGATATGTGCTGATATAAAAAAGATCATACAACAACTGTTTTTATTTATGTTCTCCTTTTACAGGCAGCATATTCTCCCTTCCTTTTAACAATATAGTTATTAATAATTATTAAATATACCAGTGAAAGTTTACTGTTTGGGTGCCCTGATCATGTCCTGTTATTCTGTTTATTGTTAAACTGTAAAACATCCTGCCTCCATTACATATCTTTGTCACAAGGGTTTGATACCCACATTTGAGGGATCACTGCAATATTGGCTAATATATCAATATCAGTTTTTCTTTACTCCCTACAAACGTTGTTAGCATTGCATTAGCAAAATCCCCAATTTTTATGTTCTCCTTTGATCAAGGATCAAGTTGTTTCTATGAAACCAAGATAATGAAAAGAATTATCAAACAGTTTTGATTGTACAGTGATTATCCTCTCCTTATCTAATATCTTCATTTAGGCAGTATGTATGTTTGTGTTTCTTATAAACTGCTATTACTTACACAGTCCATGCTATTGGTATATGAAGAGTTCAGGCACAGTTTTACTACTCATTGAAAACTCTCACCATAAGCCAATGAAAACAAAACAACAACAAAAAACACAATGACTCTGCATTAGAGTAGCTCCTAACGGACTGTCAGCTAAACTAGCTCCACATAAAGGTTTGGCATCCAAACTGTTATGTTTGGAAACAGGAAGGCTGATAGGGATAAAGAAAGTGAGAGACTGAAGTAAGAGTGAGGGGAAAGTTCAACAAAGAGAGAGCAGAGCAGAGAGCTCTGTAGAGGGCTTTGATAAAATAATGATTGAAATGATTATTCCTTCATGGCAAAGGGAGAGGAGGCTCTGAATGAAAAAACATGCTTTGTATTACAGCAACTCAGTGAACCAAGAGTACAGACTATTTTACCAAAAATAGATGAAAACATGCAATATAATGTCTGTGACCATACCCAACCCACCAATACTGACAACAAAATATCAATAGCTTGCAAGGAAATCTTGAGCATTAAAGAGAATACAGAGCAGGGCACTCAGCAAACGAGAGTCAACAACTAACTAATGTGTTATTACTGCAAGCCAAGTGCAAAAGGAAAGTAGTATCGATCATTTCAATAAGGCAACCCCAGTGCTTGTAAATGGTAGTGGAGCAAAAATGTTTTTCCTACTTATCACTGTCTTTAAATATACATTTCTTTAAAAGTATATACAATTATAATAAGATTTGTATAATTAACTATTCCGGAGAGCAAAAAATGATAGAAGATCTTGTCAGCCTCATCATTTAGGGATAGGTCTAATATGCTTCATTGCACCTCTTATTTATACTGTATGTATTGTATGTGTGAAAGAACTAAAACCTCAAAAATATATGCAAATACCTTGGGGCATATCCAGCGGAGCTGCCAAGAGTAAATTTAGTCCAGCCAGAAATGTTTGCATGCATGCAGGATGACTATATGTGGATATCTAAATGTATTCTGTGCGTATAATTAAACAAAGAACAAATATTTATTGTAACACACAGCAAATCCATGTGAGTGATACCTAAGCTTTCTGTTGACCTGGATTTTGTTGTGTGTCCGTACCTGGTCTGCTTTCTGGTGGAAGCTGGCAGACATCTCCAGCAGGGTGCTGCGTTCGTCCAGTGCTGCAGCGAAGGCCTTCCACTCTTGTTCCAGCTGTCCTGAGATCTGTTGGATCTGCTGGGAAGCATAGTGGCCTGACTCCAGGAGCCGGTTCCCCACTGACATGATCCGATTGATGTTCACATACACATTCTGCGTTTAAGGAGAGAGAGAGAGGAGCGAGACGGCACATGTTAAAATACATACAAAATAGAGATGGGCAGATCAGTTCTGGAGGATTGATACATCAGTTCTCATAAACTACTCATTTGGCATCAATTCCACTAATAAAACTATATTAACACTATAAACATACAAAATATGATTGTCTGCATCAACATTTCAATGCCAATGAGCAGCCCTGAGTGACATATTTATCTTGCCCATGTCACATGCCTGTGGAAACCTTGGAGACATGAGAACTGAGCGCTCAGCACAGTCACACACTTCCACGTCAGACTGGTGAGAGTTTAACACATCAATGGAGAATGTCAGAAAGGAAAGGAAATATGAAAAAACATACAGCAAGATGCACTACCTGTGACAAGAAAGTGGCGCACAGCAGCAACACGACAGCAACATTGAAAAAAAAATACAACCTGAGAGTTATAAGGAGGATGAACAAAACCAGGAAGATAATTTTGATCATGGTATGTCTGTTCCAGTCAAAGACCAGTGATTTAAATCTAAGGACAGCTAACATGAGGCAGTACTGATTCATAAACAATGTTTTTCCTTGCAATGTTGATATTTTGCCCCAGTAAATTAACAAGCTGCCAGTTAAAGCATTGTTGTGGTTTCATTTTGGGTGCCATGATGCATGAAGCTGCAACAACACCTTCAAACAGCCAAGACTAGCTGTATTTCTGCAAATTGTGTTTGTGAAATATGAAAAATTACCAAAATTACCTTAATATACACAGTGAGTAATAGTAGAGAGAATTAAATCAATACATGCAGCCTGGTAATAAGCTACCCATCCCCTTCTCACACGCACACAGACACACAGACACACAGACACACACACACAACCTTGTGGACATTAAAAAGTCATTCACTTGGGAGGCATACCTCATGTGAATAATGAAAAGAGACCCATTTGCCTCTTAATCTTTCAGTCTTTTTTAATATATGGGCTCCAAGCTGTTTTGTGTAGATAGGCACGGATCAGCAAACGCTAATTAACAACTGTGTTAACAGCCTGTTATTATTCTATTCAATTACTGCTCCTGGAGCCTATTACGGCTCTTAGTTTACTTGTTTCAATCACAGCGGGGTGGAGAGATGAACCAAACACCAGCCATAGCCTTCAAACAGAGGCAGGGTCTTGGGAAGAGTGATTCTAGGAAGACAAATGATGCATTTTCATCAACATTGCAGATACTGATGATGTCTTTTTTTCCCTGAAATTAGGGTTTACAAATTTGAATAGCTTTACTTTTACTTGTAGGAGATTTTTGCATTCACACCAAGCAGAGGTATCCCCCACTGTCCAAAATCCAGGAAAATCTTGACACTGAGACATCAAAGCAGTAAATTAAGTCTGATGTTGACTTGGGGATAATAGAGGCAGTGGTGTGCTTAGAAGTATTGCACATGAGAACTCAAGGGAGTCCAACAGCTCTCTAATACACAGCAGTAGGTAAGTTGCGTTACACAGCAGTGCACAGTCAAGCTACAGTAATCCTATTATACATTTTACAAAGACACAAATAAAACATAACAGGAAAATGAACTTTAAGCTACAAGTGTAAAGATCTAATAAAGTATTATATACCACAAGAAACTACGATTTTATTTTTTTTTTGGAAAGGACATATGCACAAATAGACCTGAAGCAGAACACACACCCAATCACAACCTGCAGGCCTCCAAGCCATCTGTAGGACATTATGAATTTGATTAAATAACAGAGGCTGGAGTACTCGAACACACTGGGTGGTAAAGTCTTAATCCAAAACTGATGGACAGAGAGGGGGGAAGGGTGGGGCTCAGATAGGCAGAAGGTATTCCTAATTCAAACCTGATGAGGGCAGGGGGCAAGAGAAAAAGTCAGACAGAAAGTAAGACAGAAAGAGAGAAAGGAGGAAAATGAGGACAACACTGTTGACCCAGAAATCAATCAATTTATGGAGAAGGAAAACAATAAGGCCACAGTGGTATTTGCTTTGTGAAAGGGCTACAGAGGAAGATGAACAACTGTCCACAGCAGCAGAATGGCCAATGGCGAGAACTAAGTGATATATATATAGTATATACTGTAGGACCCTCAAAAGTTCAACCAAGGAATGAAAGCTAGTGTTCATAATATAATGCACAATGCCTTGTGAAGTCTTTCTGCCTGTAGATAAAGGTTTATGTTCCTTCATGGATTTCTTATATCCTCTACTGCTGACTCTCTAGACACCCAAAATCCCACCAAAAAGAAGCCTTTCTATACCACTGCTCACTACAATGTGACCTTGCTGTGACCTTCTGTTCTGTTTTTAAATGACAGTTTATAGCTTAAATGACCTTCAAATCTTTATTTTTTTTCCTCAGTAGCTGATTATGCCTTCAAATGTTTTTTGCTCTTATTCGATACGTCCAGTTACCTGATTTGTAATTTCTGTATGTCCTGTTTTTATTCTTTGTGCCGCATATTTTGTATGAAAGTAGATACTTAAATAAAGTTTACTCTGATTACTCTCATTATCATTATTATATATAAGAGGCTGAAATCCAAATTAGCTGCTCTTTGTAGGGTACACTATTCAGTGTTTATTATGTAGGGAATTGTGAAAGAGTGAACGAGGGAGTAAGTTCACACATGACCCCAAACATTCAGAAAACCAATGAGAGTTAGCAGGCTGCTAATAAGTTCGCTGTACAGACTGCTTAATGATGCAACATTGGTTTAAACCAATTAGCTTCCCTTGACTTTGAATGTCAAATTACATAATGACATCTTGTTTGTTATAGTCATCACCAATTCAATGCAGCTCATATTAGTGTCCTTTTGGGCAGAAAGAGTTACTTTGAGAGTAAAGATTACTAAACTGAGCTCAGAGGTTTCACTGCTGAGCAAACAGGCTGACTGACATATATTAGTTGGACTTTTCCCCATACACACTTCTGATTAAAACACTAAGAGTACACCTACTTGCATATGCCTATTAATAAGCCGCTTGTGCAGAATAGCCAAAAAGAGGAACAAAAAAAGAAACCTACAAAGACAAAACATGTTAATGTGATTTTGTGCCTGCTCAAAAAAAAAAAAAGAAGTAAATTTTAGGTTTTGAATTTACGATTCACACACTGATTTGCCAAATAAAGTCAGTGTCCAATTCTTCTTAACAAGAACAAGCCACCCAAATAATGTAAACCACAGTTTTGAATAACTGTTACTGTGCAGGTGAAGACTTCTTATCTCACAGATCAGTTTCACAATGCCTGGTTCTTCAGTTGTCACTGGAACTATTCTCAATCTCTAAAAAAATCTTCTGTATACACAGTGAAGGCAAATCATCCTCATGCCTTCAGGACTCTTTCCATTCGTATTCTACTGAACATGTTGGGATGCCGGAAATATCACTTGCGCACCTAGCATGACCTATGTTCTCAAAATCTTTGGCATTTTTGTTAGTTTTTGCAATCATTCACGGCTACTGAATCCCCCACAGGGATCATGAAGGTTTCATGATTGTTTTTGTAGCTTTTAAATATAATAGTGAAGAGAGTATAATGTTCTATAAATCATTCTAACAACACCTGCCAGGGACTTCAGCCCTTACAGAACATATCAAACCTTCTATTTACTGTATGGCATCATTGCAGGAGTTGAATCTGCATCTCTATATTCTGTCCCTTGTGATCAAGTCTCCTCTTAAAATGTAATTTAAGATTACTATGCAAGATGTAATAAGTTGGGGTTGGTAAGAGGCAGCCTCATGAAGTCCCTCCCACTAGTACAAGTCCTTCCTGCAAAGTCATTAGAATCAACAACGAGGTGGATAATACATATAAACACACAGTCACATACAGACAGAAACACAACTTCAAAATGGAGGGGGCTGAAGCAGCAGACTCTGCTGGTGATGAATACATGACAATGGATGCAGACAACTGGGCGGAACAGGATGATACTTATGAAAACGGAGATACACTTGGAAAATGGGATTCAGGTGGGCATGGATCAGGCCATGATTCAAAGGGACAGGAGTTGAGAGAAATGAAACTTGCAACTAGGAGTCCCCAGCAAAACACCCGAAACCCAAAGACTGCACGACCCCCCAACAACCCTCTACCTAACAGATACATCACTATCAGACGGCCTCCAATCAATGCAAACAGAGGACCAGGAATGAAGCAACCACCTCTATTAGGTAAGGTACACACTTAAATTCAAATAATATAAACACAGTCAACGCAGACGGACAAAACACTAGCATATCATAATGTCAAATTAAAATAACATTATATTATCTTCTGATTAGTTTTCTTCAAGTGTACCACAGTATGTCTGGTGTTGCTGTGTATTCTGTTACTCGGAGGGCTGCTCGGACTCATCTTCTACTGTGAGTCTGAACTTTCTTTTATGAAATCAAAACCTTAAAGATGCAGCAGATGTTGCCCTAGAGGTAGGGCTGCATGATTAATACACATATTATTGAAACCACAATATGGTCAAGTGCAATATACAAATCTCAGAAAGTGCAATTATTTGATAAATGAAAAATGTGTGTCAAAACATCATTATAATGAAGTACTATAGTGCTGCAGAGATGCCCTGGCCTATAAATCTTGTCCTGTCACATTTTCTTCCATACTTTTTTTTCAGCAAAAATGGAAATTGTGAAAATGATGATTCCCACTAATCGTGAATCATATCACAATTATATCAACTGTCAAAATAATCGCAATATGATTTTTTTTATATATACCATGTTCTGCAGCCCTACCCTGAGGCAGAAAACAGTGAACATAAATTCTACACTATATTAATGTGTACAGAAGCAGTGACTTAGTTCACTTAGGGTCATCTTGTAACATTGAGGTGCAACCCTTTATGAATGTGTATCCCACTTGGCCTCTGTCACAGATTAAACTGAATCTCTTTTTAAAACAGCTGCCAAGAGTCACATGGAAATAACTGAAGAAATACAGAAGTTACGTGAGGAAATCAAGTTGAAAAATGAAACAAGTGAGTGATCAATGAACATCACACAAAAACAAACAGCACAAATCCTTGATCAAATGTTTTATAAAGGCTATGATTCTGAAAAAAGTGAAAAAAAAAACTGCATAAAACTGAGCAGTTGTTCAGTTTTTTGGATATAAAGGTTTGAAGGAGTTATTACAATGGAGGACTGCTAAAGGGAGGTTTGGAAGTTTCTGTTGTAAACTTTCCAGAGAATTATTATTATTATTAATTTGCATGGAATTATTTAATACAACAGGAACATTTTTTTTAAATGACTACTATGACCAAAGGTTTGTCCATTAGCTTTGCAGTTCAATGATCACATGTTCATATTCCTGTAACCTTTCAAAGAACTAGCATGAATTGTGTGTATGAATGTGTATCCCACTTGGCCTCTGTCAGAGATTGAACTGAATCTCCTTTTAAAACAGCTGCCAAGAGTCACATGGAAATAACTGAAGAAATACAGAAGCTACGCGAGGAAATCAAGTTGAAAAACGCAACAAGTGAGTGATCAATGAACATCACACACAAAAAACAGCACAAATCCTTGATCAAATGTTTTATGAAGACTATGATTCTGAACAAAATGAAAAGAATAGCATAAAACTAAACAATTGTCCAGTTTTTTGGATATAAAATTTTGAAGGAATTATTACAATGGAGGACTGCTAAAGGAAGGTTTTGGAAGTTTTTGTTGGACACTTTCCTGAGAATTATTATTTTTAATGTACATGGAATTATTTAATGCAAGAGGAACATTTTTTTTCAAATTACTACAGTGACCAAAGGTTTGTTCATTAGCTTAACAGTACAATGATCACATGTTCACATTCCTGTAACCTTTCACAAAACTAGCATGAATTGTGTGTATGAATGAGTATCCCACTTGGCCAGATATATAAATTGAATCTTTTTTTTAAAACAGTTGCCGAAAGTCACATGAAAATAACTGAAGAAATACAGAAGCTACGTGTGGAAATCAAGTTGAACAATGAAACAAGTGAGTGATCAATGAAAATCACACAAAAAAACAGCACAAATCCTTGATCTAATGTTATAAAGATGATGATTCTGATAAAAAAGAAAAAGAAAAAACTGTGTAACACTAAACAGTTGTTCAGTTTCTTTGGATATAAAGGTTTGAAGGATTTATTACATTGGAGGACTGCTAAAGGGAGGTTTGGAGGTTTTTGTTGGACACGTTGCTGAGAATTATAATTTTTAATGTACGTAGAATAATTTTATACAACAGGAACATTTTTTTTTTAATTACTACAGTGACCAAAGGTTTGTCCATTAGCTTTACAGTACAATGATCACTTGTTCATATTCCTGTAACTTTCACAGAACTAGCATGAATTGTGTGTATGAATGTGTATCCCATTTGGCCTCTGTCAGAGATTGAACTGAATCTTTTTTAAAACAGCCGCCAAGAGTCACATGGAAATAACTGAAGAAATACAGAAGCTACGTGAGGAAATCAAGTTGAAAAATGAAACAAGTGAGTGATCAATGAACATCACACAAAAAACAGCACAAATCCTTGATCTAATGTTTTATAAAGACTGTGATTCTGAAAAAATTGAAAAAGAAAACTGCATAAAACTGAGTAGTTGTTCAGTTTTTTGGATATAAAGTTTTGAAGGAGTTATTACAATAGAGGACTGCTAAAGGGAGGTTTGTAAGTTTTTGTTGTAAATTTTCCTGAGAATTATTATTATTATTATTAATTTGCATGGAATTATTTTATACAACAGTAACATTTTTTTTAAATGACTACTATGACCAAAGGTTTGTTCATTAACTTTACATTACAATGATCACATGTTCAAATTCCTGTAACTTTTCACAGAACTAGCAGTCTGTGCTAGTGTCCAGCAGGTGGAACAGTGGGTGATAAAAGGTTAAAAAAAAATCTGTGCATGCATGAATTGTGTGTATGAATGTGTATCCCATTTGGCCTCTGTCAGACTGAACTGAATCTTTTTTTAAAACAGCGCCAAGAGTCACATGGAAATAACTGAAGAAATACAGAAGCTACGTGAGGAAATCAAGTTGAAAAATGAAACAAGTGAGTGATCAATGAACATCACACAAAAACAAACAGCACAAATCCTTGATATAATATTTTATGAAGGCCATGATTCTGAACAAAATGAAAAGAATAGCATAAAACTAAACAGTTGTTCAGTTTTTTGGATATAAAGGTTTGGAGGATTTATTACAGTGGAGGACTGCTAAAGGGAGGTTTGGAAGTTTTTGTTGGACACTTTCTTGAGAATTATTATTTTTAATGTACATGGAATTATTTAATACAACAGGAACATTTTTTTTCAAATTACTACAGTGGCCAAAGGTTTGCTCATTAGCTTAACAGTACAATTATCACATGTTCATATTCCTGTAACTTTTCACAGAACTAGCATGTATCATGTATGTAGTATCCCACTTGGCCATATAATAAATTGAATCTTTTTTTAAAACAGCCATCAAGAGTCATATGGAAATAACTGAAGAAATACAGAAGCTACGTGAGGAAATCAAGTTGAAAAATGAAACAAGTGAGTGATCAATGAACATCACACAGAAAAACAGCACAAATCCTTGATCTAATGTTTTATAAAGACGATGATTCTGAAAAAGTGAGAAAAATTGTGTAAAACTAAACAGTTGTTCAGTTTTTTGGATATAAAATTTTGAAGGATTACAATGGAGGACTGCTAAAGGAAGGTTTTGGAAGTTTTCTTTGGACACTTTCCTGAGAATTATTATTTTTAATGTACATGGAATTATTTAATACAACAGGAACATTTTTTAAAGTGACAACAATGACCAAAGGTTTGTTCATTAGCTTTACAGTACAATGATCACATGTTCATATTCCTGTAACTTTTCACAGAACTAGCAGTCTGTGCTAGTGTCCAGCAGGTGGAACAGTGGGTGATAAAAGGTTAAAAAAAATCTGTGTATGCATGAATTGTGTGTATGAATGTGTATCCCATTTGGCCTCTGTCAGAGATTGAACTGAATCTTTTTTTAAAAACAGCTGCTGAAAGTCACATGAAAATAACTGAAGAAATACAGAAGCTACGTGAGGAAATCAAGTTGAACAATGAAACAAGTGAGTGGTCAATGAACATCACACAAAAACAAACAGCACAAATCCTTGATCAATGTTTTATGAAGACTATGATCTGAACAAAATGAAAAAAAAGCATAAAACTAAACAGTTGTTCAGCTTTTTAGATATAAAGGTTTGAAGGAGTTATTACAATGGAGGACTGCTAAAGGAGGTTTGGAAGTTTTTGTTGGACACTTTCCTGAGAATTATCATTATTATTAATTTGCATGGAATTATTTAATACAACAGGAACATTTTTAAATGACTACAGTGACCAAAGGTTTGTCCATTAACTTTACAGTACAATGATCACATGTTCATATTCCTGTAACTTTTCACAGAACTAGCATGAATTGTGTGTATGAATGTGTATCCCACTTGGCCTCTGCAGAGATTGAACTGAATCTTTTTTAAAACAGCTGCCAAGAGTCACATGGAAATAACTGAAGAAATACAGAAACTACGTGAGAAATCAAGTTGAAAAATGAAACAAGTGAGTGATCAATGAACATCACACAGAAAAACAGCACAAATCCTTGATCAAATGTTTTATAAAGCTATGATTCTGAAATAGTGAAAAAAAAGCATAAACTAAACAGCTTTTTAGATAAGTTTTGAAGGAGCTATTACAATAGAGGACTGCTAAAAGGAGGTTTTGGAAGTTTCTGTTGTAAACTTTCTTGAGAAAAACTTTCTTATTATTAATTTGCATGGAATTATTTAATACAACAGGAACATTTTTTAAATGACTACAATGACCAAAGGTTTGTTCATTAGCTTTGCAGTACAATGATCACATGTTCATATGCCTGAACTTTTCACAGAACTAGCAGTCTGTGCTAGTGTCCAGCAGTGGAACAGTGGGTGATAAAAGGTTAAAAAAAATCTGTGTATGCATGAATTGTGTGTATGAATGTGTATCCCACTTGGCCTCTGTCAGAGATGAACTGAATCTTTTTTAAAAACAGCTGCCGAAAGTCACATGAAAATAACTGAAGAAATACAGAAGCTACGTGAGGAAATCAAGTTGAACAATGAAACAAGTGAGTGGTCAATGAACATCACACAAAAACAAACAGCACAAATCCTTGATCTAATGTTTTATGAAGACTATGATTCTGAACAAAATGAAAAAAAGCATAAAACTAAACAGTTGTTCAGCTTTTTAGATATAAAGGTTTGAAGGAGTTTATTACAATGGAGGACTGCTAAAGGGAGGTTTGGAAGTTTTTGTTGGACACTTTCCTGAGAATTATCATTATTATTAATTTGCATGGAATTATTTAATACAACAGGAACATTTTTTTAAATGACTACAGTGACCAAAGGTTTGTCCATTAACTTTACAGTACAATGATCACATGTTCATATTCCTGTAACTTTTCACAGAACTAGCATGAATTGTGTGTATGAATGTGTATCCCACTTGGCCTCTGTCAGAGATTGAAACTGAAATCTTTTTATAAAACAGCTGCCAAGAGTCACATGAAATAACTGAAGAAACACAAACGAAACTACGTTGAAAATCAGTTGAAAAATGAAACAAGTGAGTGATCAATGAACATCACACAGAAAAACAGCACAAATCCTTGATCAAATGTTTTATAAAGGCTATGATTCTGAAAATAGTGAAAAAAAAGCATAAAACTAAACAGCTTTTTTAGATAAGTTTTGAAGGAGCTATTACAATAGAGGACTGCTAAAGGAGGTTTTGGAAGTTTCTGTTGTAAACTTTCTTGAGAAAAACTGTTCTTATTATTAATTTGCATGGAATTATTTAATACAACAGGAACATTTTTTAAATGACTACAATGACCAAAGGTTTGTTCATTAGCTTTGCAGTACAATGATCACATGTTCATATGCCTGAAACTTTTCACAGAACTAGCAGTCTGTGCTAGTGTCCAGCAGGTGGAACAGTGGGTGATAAAAGGTTAAAAAAAATATCTGTGTATGAATGAATTGTGTGTATGAATGTGTATCCCACTTGGCCTCTGTCATAGACTGAATTGAATCTCTGTTTAAAACAGCTGCCAAGAGTCACATGGAAATAACTGAAGAAATACAGAAACTACGTGAGGAAATCAAGTTGAAAAATGAAACAAGTGAGTGATCAATGAACTTCAGACAAAAAAAACAGCACAAATCCTTGATCTAATATTTTATGAAGACCATGATTCTGAACAAAATGAAAAGAATAGCATAAAACTGAGTAGTTGTTCAGTTTTTTGGATATAAAGGTTTGAAGGATTTATTACAATGGAGGACTGCTAAAGGGAGGTTTGGAAGTTTTTGTTGGACACTTTCCTGAGAATTATTATTTTTAATGTACGTAGAATACAACAGGAACATTTTTTTAAATTACTAACTATGACCAAAGGTTTGTCCATTAGCTTTACAGTACAATGATCACATGTTCATATTCCTGTAACTTTTCACAGAACTAGTATGAATTTGTGTATGAATGTGTATCCCATTTGGCCTCTGTCAGAGATTGAACTGAATCTTTTTTTAAAACAGCCGCCAAGAGTCACATGGAAATAACTGAAGAAATACAGAAGCTACGTGAGGAAATCAAGTTGAAAAATGAAACAAGTGAGTGATTAATGAACATCACACAAAAAACAGCACAAATCCTTGATCTAATGTTTTATAAAGACTATGATTCTGAAAAAAATGAAAAAGAAAACTGCATAAAACTGAACAGTTGTTCAGTTTTTTGGATATAAAGTTTTGAAGGAGTTATTACAATAGAGGACTGCTAAAGGGAGGTTTGTAAGTTTTTGTTGTAAACTTTCCTGAGAATTTATCATTTTATAATTTGCAGGATTATTTTATACAACAGGAACATTTTTTAAATGACTACTATGACCAAAGGTTTGTTCATTAGCTTTACATACAATGATCACATGTTCATATTCCGTAATTTCACAGAACTAGCAGTCTGTGCTAGTTCCAGCAGTGAACAGTTGGGTGATAAAAGTTAAAAAAACTGTGATGCATGAATTGTGTGTATGAATGTGTATCCCACTTGGCCTCTGTCAGAGACTGAACTGAATTCTTTTAAAACAGCTGCCAAGAGTCACATGGAAATAACTGAAGAAATACAGAACTACGTGAGGAAATCAAGTTGAAAAATGAAACAAGTGAGTGATCAATGAAACATCACACAAAAAAACAGCACAAATCCTTGATCTAATGTTTTATAAAGACTATGATTCTGAAAAAACTGAAAAAGAAAACTGCATAAAACTGAACAGTTGTTCAGTTTTTTGGATATAAAGGTTTGAAGGAGTTTTTTACAATGGAGGACTGCTAAAGGGAGGTTTGTAAGTTTTTGTTGTAAACTTTCCTGAGAAATTATTATTATTAATGATGGAAATTTTTTATACAACAGGAACATTTTTTTAAATGACTACATGACCAAAGGTTTGTTCATTAGCTTTACATTACAATGATCACATGTTCATATTCCTGTAACTTTCACAGAACTAGCAGATCTGTGTAGTGTCCAGCAAGGTGGAACAGTGGTGATAAAAGAAGATTTAAAAACTGTATGCATGAATTGTTTAGAAATGTGTATCCCACTTGGCCTCTGTCAGACTGAATGAATCTCATTTAAAAAACAGGCTGCCAAGGATCACAGTGGAAATAACTGAAGAAATACAGAAACTACGTGAGGAAATCAAGTGAAAAATGAAACAATGAGTGATCAATGAAATCACACAGAAAACAGCACAAATCCTTGATTAATTTTATAAAGACTATGATTCTGAAAAACTGAAAAAGAAACTGCATAAAACTGACAGTTGTTCAGTTTTTTGGATATAAAGGTTTGAAGGATTTATTACAATGGAGGACTGCTAAAGGGAGGTTTGGAAGTTTTTGTTGTAAACTTTCCTGAGAATTATCATTTTAATGACTATTATTTATACAACAGGAACATTTTTTAAATGACTACATGACCAAAGGTTTGTTCATTAGCTTTACAGTACAATGATCACATGTTCATATTCCTGTAACTTTTCACAGAACTAGCATGAATGTGTGTATGAATGTGATCCCATTGGACCTCTAGTCAGAGGGTGAAACTGAATCTTTTTTAAAAACAAATGCCAAGAGTCACATGAAATAACTGAAGAAATACAGAAGCTACGTGAGAAATCCAAATTTGAAAGAAACAGTGAGTAGTCAATGGAACATAACTGAAGAAAACAAACACACAATCCTTGATCAAGTTTTATAAAGAACAGTGATGTCTAAGAAAAACAAAAAAAAGCACAAACTGATCAAATAAAACTATGATTCTGAAAAAACTGAAACAGTTGTTTCAGTTTTTTGGATATAAAGGTTTGAAGGATTATTACAATGGAGGACTGCTAAGGGAGGTTTGGAAGTTTTTGTTGTAAACTTTCCTGAGAATTATTATTTTAATGTACTAGGATTATTTATACAACAGGAACATTTTTTAAATTGACTACAGTGACCAAAGGTTTGTTCATTAGCTTTGCAGTTCAATGATCACATGTTCATATTCCTGTAACTTTTCACAGAACTAAGCATGAATTGTGTGTATGAATGTGTATCCCACTTGGCCTCTGTCAGAGACTGAACTGAATCTTTTTTTTAAAACAGCTGCCAAGAGTCACATGGAAATAACTGAAGAAATACAGAAGCTACGTGAGGAAATCAAGTTGAAAAATGAAACAAGTGAGTGATCAATGAACATCACACAAAAACAAACGGCACAAATCCTTGATCAAATGTCTTATAAAGGCTATGATTCTGAAAAAAAATGAAAAAAACAAACAAACAAACAAACTGCATAAAACTAAACAGTTGTTCAGCTTTTTAGATATAAAGTTTTGAAGGAGTTATTACAATGGAGGACTGCTAAAGGGAAGTTTGGAAGTTTTCTTTGGACACTTTTCTGAGAATAATAATTTTTAATTTGCATGGAATTATTTTATACAACAGGAACATTTTTTTAAATGACTACTATGACCAAAGGTTTGTCCATTAGGATTACATTACAATGATCACATGTTCATATTCCTGCAACTTTTCACAGAACTAGCAGTCTGTGCTAGTGTCCAGCAGGTGGAACAGTGGGTGATAAAAAGATTTTAAAAAATCTGTGTATGCATGAATTGTGTGTATGAATGTGTATCCCTCTTGGTCTCTGTCACAGATTAAATTAAATCTCTTTTTTAAACAGCCATCAAGAGTCATATGGAAATAACTGAAGAAATACAGAAGCTAAGTGAGGAAATAGTTAAGCTGAAAAACGCAACAAGTGAGTGGTCGATGAACATCACACAAACAACCAGCAAAATCTTTGATCAAATGTTTTATAAAGACTATGATTCTGACAAAAATGTTGTTGTGAAAGTTTCCAGCACAAACTATAATAATTGTACTGGAACGAACCTAATCATAACAACTTAGGACATGCATGAGGTGAGCAATTTCCTGATTTGTGTTTGTGTATGTCCAGCTGTGGATACATATATGAAAAAGTAAAGGGTATAAAATGGCCTATCCTTAATTAACAATTTTATTTGGCTTCACAGCAGCTAGTGGAAGGGGATCCTAGTTCACAGGAGCTGGAAAAAGGATGAAGAATGGAGCATCCAGCCCCCCGGGAACTGCAGACTTAAATGACCAGACTTTTCAAATCCTATTTTAAATTTGAAAATAATGGCAGATCACACAGGATAGGACAGGATATTATCAAGATTATTGTATGGAGACATAGACATATATATTTATAAACACATTCCTTATAAACTTGAGATAATTTTGTTTAGATTCTTCTTTATTCATGCTTTTATAGATAGTGATTATTTCTACTAGAAGGTCTGCACTGTAAATCAATGGAGAGATGTCATGGGGATATGATCATCCATGATCTCATGGGGTTTGCAGATGTAAACAAGGGAGATGGACGTGGCGGTACAATTTGCTGTAGTAATGTAAGCTTTGCAGTGAGAAAAAAAAACAAAGCAGAAGGATTAATGAATTTGGAGGAGAAAATGTTTGGGGAGATGGGGTCAGCACGTGTTGTCTATTCGTCCGTGAGAAGTGAAAATAAGATTTTAACTGTCAGTTTAAATATCTGTCAACAGTAGTAAGTAGGAAGCTATCGTTAGCTATCCTTAGTCAGAGAAGCTAAAATGTTTACTGTTGCTTGGCAACACCTCTCTTTCACATCTGCACTGATGTAATCATCCAGATTTCAACTCCTTCATATCAAACATGTTTGGAAATTATTGGGGCGACCCCAATGTGTCTAGAGTCTGTAAACCAGATAATTTGGGGCAAACTTTGTTACCGACTGAGGTCTAACCCAAATTTCTCCTCCGATTCTTGGTAGAGGTGATTTTTCTTTTAAATTACTTTATTGCAATGATTAAAATTTCATCATTCCAGACAAATGTTTTTTTTTATATATATAAGACTATATATAACTATATATAGTATGCTTTTTGTACTCAAGTTTTGGGGGTTTTTTTGTATAGAAATAAAAAGACAATTAAATGACAAATGACATGATGAAATTCAGTGACACAAACTCATACCGACAACAACAAAAGAGTAACAACAATAATAATAATACTACTAAAAAATGAGTGGGGTGGGGGGCAGGGTGGGATAAATGTCTATCCAGTGCAAATCTTGGGTTACATTAATATAATTTACCATTCTACCAAGTCTATATTTAGGGTAGATCTTATTCATTGTTTGTACGTCTTGTGAATATGGCAAGTATTACCCCCTTGTAGAGACCAATTGTTGGAGACGATGTGGAGAACAATTATATGCATGCTTTTTCTAAGTGTCCACTATTAACATCCTTCTGGGAAAAGGTTGAAAAACCTTTGTGAACATCTTTGAGTTAAATGAACATCTGAAACCAGAAAACTTCCTGGGTATTAATTTGTTGGGCATAATTCATACTACTGGCATGTAGCTGGCATGTAGCTGTAGCGAGAGCCCGGCTCTCTCTGCAGCAGAAATGACCAGAGATGAGGTCAGATCATGTCATGTGTCAATGACCATGTAATAATTTCTTAGAGTATGTTTTAGAGGTTATTTCGTGCTATTTATTGTACAGGTGTATGCTGTTCATTCCAAGTCCACTAATAAATTGTTATCATTCATCACCTAAATTTTCAAGATTTGTTTTTCCAAAACCAAGACTTTTCAAATTTTCTCTCGCTTCTCTTCTAATGGGTTGTTAAAGGGAAAGATACACACATTAAACTGTGAGTGGGTTAGCTGAAAAATGAGCATCAACAGTTAACCACAAAACTGGATGTTGGGATTTTGTAAAAATTGTCACTGGGCAAAGTTGTTAGTTAGTTACCTTTTAATACGTTTTATGTTGTTAAAGAATGGATTCATGTGTTAAATTAGTTACTATGACTTCTAATTAAAGGTACCCTACACTATAAAGCAATGTCCCATTTATATTATAATAAATCATAGAAATGTCCTTCATCACCAAACTGCATTTAAGTGCCTCCTATAGGGGGCATGACATTAACATCAATCCATCTCTTGTATTATGAACATAATGACACATTATGACTTGCATAATTGCAAACAGTTACCATTAACATTCAGTTTAACTCTTAACTTGAATTTGATGACATTCATATGAATTAACCTAACTGTAGCAAGGATAACCACTGATAAGCACTGCTGATGGAGCAAAACCAGTGACGCCAATGTTTCGACATCAGTGGAAACATGTAAATATGTTGTTTCACCTCTCCCATTAATGTTCATACATACTGGGAACACACACAGAAACAAGAGGACACAGGCAGTGTCGCTACATAAACACACGCGCACACTCATACTATGTATTTCCATTCAGCCATGAAAGCAACAGGAAGAGGAAACGCTGCTTCCTGTGGAAGAATGGGTGGAGGGGGCGGTGGTCAGCCTGAGTGTACCCAACTCTGTGTGTGTGTGTGTGTGTGTGTACATTGTACTGTGAATATATGTGTGAGTTTATACAGCGGTTCCATCTGTCTTTTCTACCACTGTTGTCTCAGGGGTTATTGGTTCATCTCCACCCGGAGTGTTGACACAACTGGCTTTGGGCGGTCACTGAAGCTGACCCCGGGCCCTCTTGTTGACACCACTAAGTGCACATGGTTCCCAACACCAGTGATTTGTGACACTGTGAGTGGGAGGATTTAAGCCATGAGTCTCCCTCTCCCTTGGCTACACTTATGTCCAACTAACAATGGTAACTGTATGACAGTGAACGTGAAAAATCTGTGATTGAACACATTTTCCTGCGTAGAGGTTGGGTTGTTTTTGTCCATATTAGAGGTAATGGACAGTACATGTTTTTTTTATGCCAGTTTGTGTCCAAAACATTTTACTAAGTCCCACCTGTACATCCTTATGATATGAATTGGTTAAAGCTTGGTTTAAATGCTGAGTCATATCTTAATCCAGGCATTTCGGACAAAAGTGTAGGTCAACCTCACACAAATTGCAACATAAACAAACTCAACAGATTTGGTGTCCTCAATATGTTTTGAGTGACAAAGAAAAATCTTAATGAATAATATGAAGGGAAAGTTTTGAAAATCTCCTAAATATGATCCTACCAAAAATGCCTATTTTAGAACAGACATTTTGGGGGTAGCCTCACACAAATTACCATAAAAAAATTGGACAAATGTTGGTTAGTCATATTAGTCTCCTCCAGTACAGTAATTTTTTATTGAGGCCATGAAGACGACAACCTGCCCCCTCAGTTTGACCTTTTGCCCCTCAAAAAATTATGAGCCCTGAGGCTACAGTAGCCTTGATGCCCTGTCCTCACAGCTCCAGCTGATTTTTTATTTATTTATTTTTTTAAGTTATTTTTTTGGCATTTTTGCCTTTATTTGATAGGACAGCCAGAGAGTAGACAGGAAAGGGGGCAGAGAGAGAGAGGGGATGACATGCAGCAAAGGGCCAAGGGCAGGAGTCGAACCAGCAGCCGTTGCAGAGGACTAACAGTCTCCATACATGGGTCAGACGCTCTACCAACTGAGCTAAACGTCTGCCCTGCTCCAGCTGATTTTGTCATTTTCTCCTTTGCTTCTTTCCTGTCTTTTGTTGAGGTTCTGAATTCTTATTGGGCAACATCAAGTGAAACACAAAATAACTATTTGGTTTGAATTCTAGCCTGTTATGAACCCCTAGAAAAACAGACTATTTATGACTACAGGTTGATAAATTAGTAAATGAATAAGACAAGAAATGTAACATAAAGCCATTGCTTTTATATATCACTACATTGACATTAACTGACCCAGTGGCCTAATGAGCCTAATAAATATTATGACCAAATGTTTGTGACATTAATGTTAACAGATGTAACATTACTCCCCTTGACTCCCATCTCCATTTTCAAATAAAATCCATTTCATTCATCCATTTCAAATAAAGTCATCCTTGACCATTAAGTTAAATTTCTTTGTTGGCATTGGTGCCCTGTCATTTTGGCCTTTGTGTCCTCACAAAATTGACAACACCAAAGTGGCCTCACCCCTAAAATAATAAAATGCCTGGCCTGTTTCCTCTAACCTGACACACCAGATGGTTTGTTACACAGAACCATCTGGGAAGCCGTCCATAGAAGCCGTCTAGAAAAGGGCGGGTGCTTTTGTACAAAAAAACACTTGACAGGTGATTGGATGAACCATCTGTCACGTCTAACATGGGCTAACTTAAACCAATCAGATCAACCACCTAACCGAAGCCGAAGCCGGCCGGAAGAAGAGTGAAAACATCTTCTCCATTAATAAAAGCCTTCAGTGCTGCTTTTTGCTCTTCTTTCAATAAAAATACTCAGTAGTTTTGATATAACTGATGCTATCGCAGTATCTATGCGAACCTCTTCAGGAGCCCCCATTGTTCGAGTCGAGATGAGTCGCTTCCATGAACGCTTCTGGCTGTTTGTGCACCTGAAACCGCCCCTGTAGCTGCCAGTAGTCTCTCTGAGAAGGCTGACTGGCTCGCACCACCTCTAGTGCGGACACAAATGGATAGCTTGGAGCTTAGTAAGATGGATTCTTGCGTGATCTCATGATCTCATGAATCCAGCTGCCTCGTAAGGTAAGCTCTCCTCTATAACATAAAAAGTCTTAAGAGAACAAGTGGTGATTCAGTGTTTCTTCACCATACACCAGTAGCACTTTTTTGCTTACTAGAATAATAATTCAAATCAATATCACTACATTAGTATAGTTGCATAGATGGCAACATAAATTGGCACTAATCCATATAAATGTTGGGACTGATTAACATAAATTTAAAACACAATTATTTAAACATCACTTAAAATAGAATTTTTTATTACTTTCCAAATATTTGTGACTGACAAATTGGCCCCAATATACATAAAAGTGACAGCAATTAACATAAACTTAAACATGTTTTTTAACATGGGTGGCAAAGGAAATTGTGGCATCACCAGTTTCAGTATTTTTCAATACTTTCCCTCACATAGATTTTTTTAAGACTTTAAATATGTTATAAAAGGGTTTCTGTTGCAATTTGTGTGGGGTCATGTTGTGTAATGCCCGTACTATCTACCAAATAGGAATCATACAGCATTTACAATACAATGTGACTGTCATTGATGATTCAGAACACAAAGCAGAAACATAAACTGGAATGAAAAGTCAGTAGCAGAGCAGAGCACTGTAAGTCTGCAGAGTTCACACAGTATAATGTCCAATTGTTAGTGAGCAGCAGCAGAGCTCCACAGACTACAGTAAGTATGGGAGGGCAGAGAGGGCTGTGGCGCAGAGCAGCAGAGGGCAGCATACAGCTATGGGAGGGGCAGGGAGGCAATATGGGTCAATTATGGGAACAGCACTGTGACAAGACATGACAGAGAGGGCAGAGTTGGGGCAGAGTTGAGACAGACTGGAAAACAGCTGAATAATATGAGAAAGTGGCAGGACAGAAAATATCAGTCTACAACGAGTCACAGCCCAAGGGAGAGAGTGGTTTGGGATAAAGGCTGTGAAGAAGAAGAGGTGGATGTTTGTGTGTGTGTGTGTGTGTGTGTGTGTGTGGTGGTTGTACAGGGGTGGGAGGCTTGTTACTGTGAATGACAGTAATGATGATAGTTTGTGACTGTGTCGGCTGTGTGTAAGTGTGTTTCTGTGCATGTATGTGTGCATGACAGAGACAAAGACGATGTCTTACCATGCAGTTCATAGCAAAGTGGTTGTGCTGGGTCTGCAGCTCAACAGCATGCTGGTGGTTCCCTCCGATCTCAGTGTAACTGGTGAGAAAAAGCCCCTTGTTGTGCATGATCCAGTCGAACATCTAAACGTGGAAGAGGAGGGGGAGAAAACGCAGTTAGTTTCACAGAATGCACTGCAAATGAAAAGGGTCTTTCCATCTCACATTTACTCACAATGACGGCAGTGAGAAAAGGAGGGCCTGTTGTTTGATGTTTGTAAGTGACCAAAACCTTTTATCATTCATCACTGTACGGACTTCTAGGGGCAGCATTCGTCAAGCTCCTCTGTAATGGAGTCAGTGCTGTGTGCTGCGTGTGGGGGTCTGACTTAGGCTAACATAGGTGACACACTTCAGAGGAGAGACTAATTAAGAGTGCTGCAGGAATGAATCCTAAAACCCAGCAATGAGATATATTATATTAGCATATTAGCATTTCTGTTTGCCTCATTTGGAAATTGGTGGATTTTTTTGAATGGGTTTGAGAATTTTGAAGCTTTTACCTGTCTTCAAAAAGGCAGCTGCTAATGAGTGGCTAAATGAGACTACATTGGTTGCCATGGACATTAAATGTCATCACACCGAACACTAGCCACTTAGTGGGCATGAAGCAGTAAAACATGCACATGGTGCAGTTTGTTTATAGCTTAATGTTAGCTTTTTACTTCTGACGACAGCATTTATGTTTTATTCAAAAATCATAAAAGTGGTGTTCATTTGTGAAGATTTTCTTGTGGAACAGAATGTGCAAGTATCATAAACTTCCACAGAGCTCATTTTCTGCATTATTCCAAAATCAAATGGAGAAAATCCCATTGGCTTCTTGTTTAGGGGACCAGAGTGATGCTAACTTCTGGGTTAGCCTACAAAAATACATCTCTGCTGCACTCTATTGGGGACAGCTTACACAACTGACCCTTCCAAGGGTCAAAATTAGTTTTTTGGTCAACATTGACATGCCATATCTAAGAAAATGAATGGAGAAAAGTTTTGATGAAAAGGGGCGGGACTTAGGAAGGGTCCATTGGGAACAGAAGCCATGAGGGCTGGTTTTTGGGTCACTGTTTAAAGGTAAGGTTAGGGTAAGTCTCCAGGAAATTAATGTAAGTCTATGTAATGACCTAACTAAGTGTGTGAATGTGTGTGTGTGTGTGCACGTAGTGTCTGCTCTTCATTCATGTGGCAGTGTGCTCTTTCTATGTTCCTCTTACTACATGTTTGGTGTATGGAAAAGGTGTGTTTAATAACAGCTCTTTCCAGAGTAGGCCTCTGCATTTGCCTCCAGCCCTGCATGGTTCATATAGCAACATATATTTCCCAGCTCCAGACACGCAACATCACACTCTCCTGAAACACTGATGACATGCAGGCACACATTCACTCACATTCATTTCCTCTATGTTTCCATGCACACAAACACACAGCTCAGATAATAATTGACCAAGATATGAAATAAGGCTTGTGTACACAAAGAAACACACACAACTCAATCTTGTATGACCATTGTTAACCTTCTGTCAACAATGGCCAGTAGTAGTACAGCAACACACCTCACTGTTAAGCCTTTACCACTACATATATATATACACAGCCTCACTGATCTGGCCTACAAGGGGATGAAAGTTGATCTGAGGACTTAAATATCTGGATTAATGTAATGTTTTCAAATACCCGGCTCAGACTGGCATGCATGCATACATGCTCATGCTTCAGATTAGCTCCTGTGTGGCCCGAAATACCTGCATGTATCAAGAAATAAACTGCACATTGGTGCATATTAGCATAGAAGCACCAAGGGGCAAGAATATGAAGAGGCAGTGAGGATCTAATTAACCTTATTCGCTACATGATTTCAGTCATCATGATCATTGTGTGAACAGTGAGAATAGCATGGGACAGAAGAGAATATCACGCTGACCTTTTCTGCATCCTGCTCAAACAGACGCAGCTGGAAACACTGGTCCAGCTTCAGCTTCCTCATGTGCCACAGCTGCTGCAGATTTTGCCGAGTCCCGTGCAGCTTATCCAACAAACCCGTCACTTTAGCTACTAGGTTGTGTGCGTCTGCATGCGTGTGGGAGCCGTAATGATGGTCATTGGAATCTCCACTGGCTCCACCAGAGCGGTTACCATACCCGCTTTCACTACTACTTCCACCGCCTGCAGTTTGTGACTGTAGCCTTTGCAGCAGCCTTCGTCCCTGCGTGTCCAGCTCCTCCACAGATGCCTTTGTGGCCCTTTTCTTAAGTGCTGCGTGTTCTTCCATGAGTCTCCGAGCTCCCTCCAGGTCCCGTGGGAGATCACGCTGGGACAAGGTGTCCTGGAGCTCCTCAAGGCGTGCCAGTGCCCGCGCTGCGTCGCTGGCAAAAGTCTCAAATGACAGCCGCACCTGAAATGAAAGGTCGGTAGGTAGATGGATGTAATTTATGAATCACAAATTGGGAAATTGTGTTATAGCAGCAGGATACCCAGACATTGCACACAAACAGTAAGCACACAGTAATATTCATAAACACAAGAAAAGAGAAATATCTAACAATAGCAAAATAACACAAATAACAAACTAAATTAAAATAGCTCAATATAAAATGTAGAAAAAAGTTTTAGCATAACCTGTGGATAATAAGGATATATACGAACAAATAAAGAATAAAGAAAATACTATGTTACACTACAGGCTTTTTATTTTACATCATGTACATTATACACAATTTTTTTTTTTTTTTGGGGGGGGGGGGGGTATTAAAAAAAAAATCACTAAACAACAAACTTTGTTAAAAGTGACTTGTATTTTCGAAAATGAAAGTACTACTGAATTTAAGATAATTAAGTGTTCAAAAAAGACAAAACTTGCTGAAATGTGAGTTGTTGGTTTTTTTGTTTTGGTTTTTTTTATTAATTAAACACATAAAACCTAAAGTGAAAGCCTGGTCTTTCTGTATGACTTTTAAAGAGCAGAACAAAATTTTAAAAAGATAGGACAAAAAGAGTATGCAAACCTCAATCCAGTCATCATGGTTGTACTCTAAGCTGCCCTCAAAGTCAGCTGTCAGCTGGGATGGATCCACAATCTTGGATAAACCCTCTAAGGAGACCATCACCGTCTGGTGCAGGCGGGTATATGTGGGACAAATGAAGTCGGTGGTGACAACAAAGAGAAGGATGAGGTGAAAGAGGGAGACAGACCACCAGAAATTAATTATTACAGTCATCATCATCTTCTCCATATGGTAAGGGTCAAAATATTGTCCACTGTTAAACCTAGATTATGAGAAGAATGTGCAGAGTCAGTGGCTCTACACGTCTAGTGTTTAGATAGGTGGGGTGACCAAAAGGAAAACATTCCAGACATTTTAAGCCACATTCATGTTATCATTAATAAGATGGAAATACACGGATATAAACACTTGAGAAGTATAAACAGAAATTGCTGACATTCACCCGAGGCAGGCAAACAGATTTTGGGGTTGGAGTCTGCCTCCCAAGTAGGAGTGTCAAGATTCTCAAAACTGTCAATTTTAAAGGTCACGATTCGATTCAATTTTCAATTAAAACATTTTTTTCCAGCATGGATGGCTCTGCCATATCAAGTCTTGGTTTGTAAAAATCAGCATTTTCAATTCTTCTTTAAAATGTTACTGTTCATACGATGTTAGTTTAGTGTCTTTACAGCAGAGTTATGTGAAATGCTACTTACCACGGATAAATGCTACCAGCAGAAACACTGAGCTAGCTGCTAGATAGCCATAGTGTCAGTGGAGAGCAAGGGTCAGTCAAAGAATTGGATACATCTCCGACTTCGTCAGTGAAAAGTGCAGCTGCAGGCTATTTTTGATTTCGCTTGTTTTGATCAGTTTTCAATTCTAAATTAAAATCGTGACACCCTGACTCTTAGGTATATTATAGATGCTATAATAGCTAGAGGTTTAGCTTCTTTTTAACTGAAAGCAAACTAAGAGACACTTTTAGGAGTAGTTGAGGTGAGGTGTGAATATACACTATAAAAACTTGTGCCGCTGGATAAAACAGTTAAACAGTGAAAACTGAACAGTAGATCATGAGAAAGCAGAGAATACATCTTGATCACTTCCCCCATTGAGAACTAGCAGCCAGAAACTCAAACTAGTGATTTTCTTTACCATGTCCTCCTCACATACAGTACAACATACAACAAGTGGCATTTCCAAACCCAACTCACTTATGTTAGGATGAAATGCTTCGCCATGTCCTATATATCCTGTTTCCATAGTAACTGGGTCAGGACTAAATATACCAGCACCACTTGCCCACACGGGACAGAACAGTGCCACTGTCACTGAGCAGCAGTCCAATTAGATCTGATAAATTAAGACCTATGGCTATGCTAAACTGACAAGAACTCTAATAGCTTACAACAAATTGTAAATGCTTATAATATATTGACATAATGAGCACTGCAAATAGCTCATTTTCTTGTAGAAAACAATAAAACAATCATAAACCTGTATAATCAGAGAGAGAAGAGAAGAGACAATAACACTAATGATCCATGTAAAACATCCACAACACAACACAAGCTAAAAATGTGAAAAGAAGCACGTAGATTATCACCTACCTCAAATTCAAACTTGGAGCTGCCGAAGTTGGTCCTCTGCTTCTGCCAGAAGTTGTCTGGCTTGATGATGAGCGCGACGTGAATACAAGACGGGAAAGACTCCTGAAGGATCTTCAACAGAGGCTTGATGCTGTCCCACTTAGAACCACGCATGTCCACAATGACTGTGAAGCCATGTCTGGCCACCTCCTCGCTGCAGAAAACATGAATAAAGAGGTCAGATCCTAAAGAGCAAATCAAAACATGAGAAAATATGTTACTTTTAAATTATTTTATCATGGTAACATCAATCAACAATTAGAGCGGTTTAGGAGAGAAGGTAAAAAGTGACAACAAAAGGACAAAATCAATCAGTTGTGATTGATTTGAGATTGCACAAACATGAAAGAGCTACAAGAAAGATTGTCAAACTACTGAGTCACATTATTGTCACGGCCCATGTAACAGAAATAGAGACACTATTCAGCCCCCCCAAGAAAAACAAACAAAAACCCCCACCCATTGTAAATTTTGTAAAAGCTCTGTTGTAACTGCAAAGATGCCAAAAAGATTTAAAGTCAAGAGATCTCATGCAAATCTCCAGAGCATCTGGGGAGGGAAAAAATAGTTAAAACATTCAAGCGTTGAAATTTCCACTGCTGCTTACCAGGAGTCCTGCTGCTCTATAAGTCCATAAAAGGTTGTTTCTCAGTGTTAAAGGCTTTAATCTGAATGTGTCTAGCTAGGAGACAGAAACAGACGCAGGCCCTCCTGCTCTAACTCACTCTGACCTCACTCTCTGAAAACAGATCGGCAGCCAAATGGGTAGAGAAAAACAGAGTGTCGAGGAGGCAGAGGGGAGAGAGAGAAAGAGGGAGGGAGGGGGAGACAGATGTAACAGAAAAAAGGGGGAAAGACAGAAGAAATATTTAGACAGGAGAAAGAGAAGTCAAGCTGAGGAGAAGAAGCCGACCTCATTCTGAGTTAGTGACACTTTGTTCCTTCTGATCCTCAAACTGGATGGCTGGCCACCTCTGACAAATCTTTTCTCCCGTCTAGTCTGACCTCCTAACACAGAGCTGAGCCTTTTGGATGCCTGGAAGTCTTTGTACACCAACCGAAACCAGCATGTATTAATTAAGAGCAAGCTACTTGTCTTTTACTGCTGCAACACATTATATTTTCAGAAAAGCATTTGAGAAAATGCAGGTGGGCTGTCTCAAGATAAAAAATAAATTTTTAACATGAAACTGATTTATTCAGGTTTGTCTGCACTCCAAACTGAACACAAATTAATATCACATAAAAACAGAACACAAAAGCACAAGCGCTGTAAAACAGTCCTTGTAATCCTACACTTACATCATTTAGAATTGATTCGACCCATTTTTTGTTTGTATGTATTTGTGAAAAGAGGTAACAACATGTTGTTCCAGGGGTCAACATCTAGGGTTGGGTATTGAGAATCAATTCCAAATAAGAACTGATTCCAAAGGAATCATTAAGAAATTTTGAGTTGATTTTATTCATCAATTCCTACACAAATTGCACTCAAATTAAACCAAACATGCAAACACTTACTATACAATGACCTGGTTATCTGTCTGCACTTGTGCAATTGTCTTACTAAATCATGAGTCCAGCATTTTTCTCAGTTAACATACTCAGCTGTAGTTACATGTAAGTTGCTTGACTAGCAGGTGATTAGCAAAAATTTTGTGAGTCTTGTAACAATTATCTCACTTTAGCAAATACTCCAAAACACTTTACAAGGATGGGATACCTGTACTGTTACAGTAAAGTAGCCCAGTACACCCCAAAATAACAAAGAAACCACTCAAGAGACCACCATTATTATGGTTAACTAGCTAATGTTAGCTTAGCTCAGTGTTTCCGTTGATAACATTTATCTGACAATTAGCGCTTCACACAACTCTGCTGTGAAGAATGCAGGAGGTCACTCAAAGAATCTGACTCGAGCAATCATAATCGTTAAGAACCAAAATCAATAAGCACAATCTGAATCAGAATTGTTAAAATCCAAAAAATGCTCAACTCTATCAACATCTGATTAATAGTTTGTATAGTGTACTTAGTTTGCAAGTTGGTTCAAGAACAAACATTTGCATCATAGTCTAGTCAGACTACTTCTGACTGAAATACAGGCATGTGTTGAACTTCTTTGATTCTGAGTTGGACATCCCAGAATGCCTTCAAGGGGCCCTGAAGAAACCTGGACCAAATTTTTGCGGTAACTGATCTGGACCACCTCTTGCCTCCAGACAAATCTCCAAACTCTGCTGTGAAAAAGACTTAAAGCACCAGACCTGCAAAGAAAGCACTAGAAAGTGCAGCACAAGGGAGATCAGAAGCAGCAAAACAGAGGAGTGCAAGCTCCCCTCCGAGCTAATCACAACTGACTCCAAACAGAACAGCCTGGAGCCAAGTGTTAAATGTGAAGAAAAGGTGCTTCTACACTTGAACATCAGGTGCACAGAACTACAGAGAGAGTGCAACTCTGCAAGGACATCCTGTGGCTACACACTTCCTGCAGCAGTTTATAGACTCGAGTCTGTACGATAAAACAAACGGGGAAACAGGAAAGAAAAGCCAACCAAGAAAAGGTACACTTTGTTTAATTAGAACCGACCCACTCTAACTACACAATATCAGTAGCAGAGTGAGAGAGGGGAGAGTCACTACACAGTGGTAACCTACATAAAGGAGAGGGAGCTTTTTCTAGAGAGTGAGGAGGAAATGAGAGGGGGCAAAGGAGGAAGGGGGGGCTGAATCTTCACAGAGAATCCAAAAAACAAAACCATCCCAGCTCTTTGTAGCCTCAGGTTATACTTCAGAATTTTAAATCCAAGCAAGGTGGGAACGTCTCACACAAAGAAAGTGATGAGATGTGTGTGAGTGTGACTGAGAGGACGAGAGGATGAGCCTGTTTCAAATTAACCCAGGATGAAAGATAGGATAGGGTGCATGTGCATATATGATTTGGTGAACATGTTCACAGTTTGAAAACCTATGAATCCTCCACTGAAACCCTGTGTATGTGTGTTTGTAAGTACCTGGGAATAGTAGCCAGGTAAGCTATAAGCCTGCGGAGGTCTTCGGGTCGTATTCTGTCATGGTTGCTCCGTGCTGGAAAGGTGAGAACGGGACCGCCGCGTCTGTCTCTGCCACCTTTGGGTAGAAATCAAACAACATAAAGTCATTAAAACACTGCCACTTCCCATGTAGATCATGTTCACAGATACAGAAACATAGATAGCACATTCACAATTTGACGTGCATCAGGTTACATTTGATTTTCAAATGAAAACTGCATCTATCGATATGCGTTGTGTTGTTTGTGGATCTTGACCTCCCCAGTGTGGCAACTGCGCAGACACATCGTGGAGACATACAGCTCCCAATGAGGTACTCATGTTTCTATATCAGTGCATAACGCTCGTATACTGTAGCACAGCTGAAGCAAAGCTAAATCAACAGATTGAGATTGTAAAAGCTTGCTATTGTACTTTTGACTACTTAGTCTGTTACTATCCAGTTCACGTTGGACTACATAGCCATCACAGTACTACACCAAAAAGATGACAAGTGAGGGCGGTAGTTCGGTTCAGAGGTGACAGTAGCTAATTTATATGAGTGCCATCTGTGAATATTCCTGCAGTTAGTCATGACTATCCTGGGTCAAACTGAAGAGTCGTGCTTAAATTAGTGTCACGATGACAAGACTAGTAATAGCCTCTCAGTCAGAGACTGACTGCAGTAACAAACAACACTAATTATTAATGACCAGCAAATACACACTCAATGTTACAATTATGGTAATGGAGATGCAGTTAACACTAATGGCGTAAAGGTCAGGTCAGCACCATGACGAGTCAGAAACAGGTCAGAGAAATAAATGTGTGCACTTAATAAAATAACAAGTGGCAATCTTAGAAAATCATAGAAATCTTAAATTTTCAACAAAATGATACCCCTGTTGCTATTTTGTGACATTGAGTGACACACAGCATGCAGTCTCATTTGAAACTATCATATCTTTCAAGCACAAAAGCCACAGTCTTGTAACTGTGTTGATTTTGTTATTATTCTGATGGGGAGTGCAACTTTAGATCTCTTAAAAGTAATTAAATTAAAAACTAAAGATGTTTTTTATGCTAGAATGAAAGGTGTATTTTTGATTAGTTGACACTTAATTGAGCATACTGCATGAAACTGAATTCTCCACTTGTGTGTAAATGATCCTGACTTCACCTCACTTGATTTCTCTCTTCTGTTAAATTTGCCTTGCATCACCAGGCAAGCAAACCAAAACATGAATGACATGAAACCCACTTCCATGCAAGGTCTCTGCAGCACGTATAGAGATACAATACCTACTTCAAACAAGTGTAGGAAAGAGTTTGACAAAGCTTATCTAATATCAAGGCAACATTTATCCATTCCCCAATTTTTTTTTCCATAAACACCACTTCTGATAAAAGATTTCTACCCTTGAAAGATGAGACATTTAATTTTCAGAGCACTCAGACTCCCTAAGACACAATCCAATTCCGAAAGACTGGCCGAAGGGCAACCGTGCAGACATATAGTTTGGGTTTGCTTTGACTCCTCTTCATCTAAAAAAAAAAGTGTGAATGGCAGTTTTTATGAGTATAATGACAATATCATATCAGTGATATATACTGTAACTGTGTACATCTGACCTGAGAGAAAGGCAACCTTCTCCTTGAGGATTGGAAGCACATCAATTGCCTTCATATCCTCATTGCGGTGAAACCCTGAAACACAGAAAAAAACAGAGAAGTCAGCAACCAAAATCCACCAATCCAAATGTTTTTTGTTCACTTTCACACCAGTGTGGCCACGTGACATATTCAGTATGCGCTGAGTTGGTGTTTGCAAAATGATCCAGTTTCTTAAACATACTGTATAAAAGACAACATTGTTATACAATAAGCATGGACGTACCCCATGGACAATAACATTTTGCTGAGCTGCATATAATAAAAAACACTTACATTATGTAGTGAATACAATTAGTGTGTAATGGGTAAAAGTGAAAAACAAATATGAGAGACTTCATGGGTCTGGTTATAACTATGGTGAGTCAAGCAATGGTATTGTTATTATTTCTGAAGAAATTAGCTTATCTGCACCTAAAAGTAATAACTTAAGATTTGGAATTTCAAAAAACTGCATCATTTGATCCATTTTGATCATGATAATTGGTGAAGTCGCAGTCCTAAGTGTTTAGCCTAGCCTAGCCTTTCCATGATGGTCTCGCCTGCTCTGTTGTGGTATGTTCTTCAAATGTCAACTCTTTTGCCTCGCCTCCTCAACAGATGGCACACTGGTTAATACCAGGAAGCAAGATGGAGCAATTCAACATACACACACACACACAGAAACACACACTCACACCAGCTGACTTTTATCTGTTTGGTGTGTCAGAGCAGTCAGTCATGAAGACAACTGATTCAGATGATCCACTGAACAGAGTAGTGCAGGGATGTTTGATACAGTCAAATATCAAAGCAGATTTTCCTAACTTCCACAGTAGGCATCTGATGATAACTGGCACAGAGCTTTCATTCAAATACAGCATATTCCCATTCCAACGAACAACTGCATGTACTGCAAAACCCAATAATCAACAGCTGAAAGCTATGAAGCTGCAGTCAGTAACAAATATTCACCAGCCACAATATTGACAGCTTTGACCACTGAATGTATATGAGTGCGTGCGAGAGAGGAAGAGGGGGTGGGGGTGAGAGCCAATGCCTCTCTGCAGATGCAGTTAGCTGGTGATGTCATCAGATAGCCCTCATTTTAGCTGTGAGTCATCTCTCTCACATCTATACACACACACACACACAAAATAGCCTATACCAGGAACGTGTAGCTGATTTGAAATTGCACACTAACAGCAAATCATTATCATAGATTATAGATTTGATCTTATTGGATTATTGAGTTATATGTTTATTTATCTAAAATTCTGTCAAACAATCACTGACACCAACTAAGCCAGAACTGACTGAATGGTGGCACAGACTTGAATACAAAAAAATCATACTTATGTGGGGATGAGAATTGAGAAGTGGCTCCAGTAAAGAATCTGTTCCAAATTGTCCATTCAATCAGAATCATATACCTCCAAGCTTATCAGTTCCTTTTATTGACGCCGCCATGTTTTTCTGATGGTTGCACATTCCGAATATAATGACATCAAACTAATGCTTCCATGCTGCTGGAAACTTGCAACAAGTAGGAGTCATGGCAGTGAGGAAGCAGTGGTCTAAAGTGTGGCGTCATTTCACGAGGAAAGATGACAACAGCGTTAGTTGTAATGTCTGTAAATAAAAAGTAATAAATAATTTCAAGTGTGGGTAGAAACACTATCAATATGCAAAGTGGGCTTAAATTCCAGCAACGCCATGTGCCATTAACATTCTTCACACAAGTGCAACTGCTTCCCAACCAAGCAACACATCCTTTCTTGGACTAAGAAAACCTAATGGAAAACAAATGCTGTACACATATTCCTTCATTTTATCTGTTTCAGATGATGACAGACAGACTGTTGCTACATCTAGCTCTCAGGCTACAGCCAGCTGAGGAATCAATAATGAAATCAATAGAGAATCATAATAAACATAATTCATAATGGCATTGGTATCGAAAAAATCTTATTAATTTCCATCCCTTCACTTATGTCATTTAAAAACTCAAATAAGCTGCATTAATTGCCTACTTTACCTTGAGACACACTGCACTGTGTTGTGCCTTAAATTACTAACCTGTTAAAATCAAAGACAAAAGAAGAGAAGAGAAGCCTATTGGCTTGTTTTGCAAACTTGAATTTAAGGATTTTAGGAAATTCTTTTAAGTCCAACTGTTAATAGCTAAAAAAGAAAAAGGAAAAATGGTCTTTTTGTCAGCGTCTTAGTTTGATTGGCAGTAGCTGACAGAAACCAGAGTGCTGGTGTTATAGCAAAGAAGAGACAAAGTAAACAAACTGTAGCTTACATGTCATGGGCAGACACAGTGTTGTTAGTAGTACTGAAGTGTAAGAACCACAGCAGCATCTAACCGGAGTGCAGCAGGTATGTTTACATGCTGTTAAATGTGCTGTAGCTAAGCACCTATTTAGCGATCTAGTTTACAAACTAACGTTAGCAGCGCCGTTTTCACTGGTGAATGTCTTCTGGTGCCCCATTCACTCGATATTAATAGTTTTTCATGCCAGCCATAACAATATGAAATAACAACATAAATTAAGGTCTCATTCCATTTAGTGTTGCAGGCCAACGTGTGCAATAGCAGCATTATGACTCTGTTTGACCTGAGTGGAACAGAACCGTAATTAGTACCATTGGTAACACCTGTGTTTACCCAGCTAGTTCAAGTTCTAGTTCTAGTTCTAGTTAAAAAAAAAGGTCGATTAGCTCAGATGCAGAACACGATGTGATTGGCTATATATGTAAACATATGTATCCTGTAACAGATAAAGAAATGCAATTTACTTTCAGTCTGACTCACAGTCTTAACTCACAGCCTAGTTAGATACAGTACTTGTATTCCTGCTGATGTGTCTAAAAAGGCTAAAATGTGATGAGAATGTAATCTGAGGGGTAAAAACATTAAAAAAAAATGGTGAAAATATGAGAAATATTTTCAAGTTCTGTTTTGGTAAACAGAAGCTTAGGGGTCAAGAAGGGAGACAAATACTGTAGAGCAAAGAGCTAAGAACTTTACATAAACACTGTGCTGCTCTGACAGTTATATTATAAACATTTAATCACACTGACTACGAATGGAAATGAGCTAATTAGATAGTGGCCAGACTGCTGAGTGCTGAATCATGCACTCACACTCACACACACACACACACACACACACACCGAACAAACGAAAGAATGTCCTCAAATAAAAGTCAGTTATGATTCTAAATTCATTTGAAACTACAGTGAAGCCATAATCTGAAGCAGCAGCCAGCGATTATTACTCAAAGTTGACTATTTGTTCTGAAAATCTGAATATTTTTCAGCCCACAGCTTGATACAAGCAGGAAGGGAAATAGCAAAATGAAGACATTTTTCAACTTGAGTATCATTAAACCTGTGACTGCTTCTTCCAGGTGGCAAATGAGCTACAACCCGAGGGTATAAAGAAAAAAAAAGAAGGGTGACAGAGTGCAAAGTAAAGACAGAGAGGGAATGACAGAAAGCTATGGATAGATGAAAAGATAAATGGATCAAAGACTGAAATGGAGAGGGGCAAAGATGAAGTGTGTGGTATGAAATGACAGGAACAGAGAAGCACAGGCTGATAATGATTCATTGGAGACGGCGAAGAGAAGAATATGGGGACAGACAAAACTGCAGAGTACAGCGAGACAGATAATAATACAGACAGAGGGGACTGCAGAAAGAGACAGCTAAATAACTCCTACAGGTTTTAATGGCTCCTGTAATATCGATTTCATCCACGGTCTGAGGGAGTTAGGAGCGGCAGTCAGGCCTGGATGACAGCACATTAGCTCACAGTGGGAAGTGGCTGGACTGGACACAACCTGACTCACGGATAATGTCACAACCAGCTGAAGCGAGATGGGACTGAGGTGGCAATAATGGTTTCATTCTCTTTCCACGGCTGGCAAAAGGAGAGAGAGAGAGGGAGGCCAAATAGCCGAGTGAGTCCCACGCAATCCACACTTATAGTTTTTATGATCTCCCTCTCTGTTGCTGACTGTGTCTTTATAACCTGCTGCACCTGTTTCTCACGCAGCCTCCCCACTCTATCTGTCTCTCACACACAGAGAACATGGTAAGAAGACGGAGCTTGGCAATAGCTGGAAATATGTTGAAAAGACGTAGACTTCATTCTGTGTCTTCAAAGGAGTGATTCTGTGTGTGTGTGTGGCACTGAACAGCAGCAATAAAAGAAGAGACTAGAATTACCGCCTTGCTGTTGTATCCCTCTGCCAACCAGTCGAGTTGCAGTTTATATTCATGTCTGTCCAGACTCTTATCATATATGTGAGACTATGAAGGAATTCAATAAAAGGAATTAAGTTTATTTTTTTGGCAAAATGGAAGTAACAATTATAATATGACTTGAGTTTCAGGTGTTTTTGCAGAACATTATGATGTTACAGTGAAGCTGACCTTGAGCATTTTGATTGTAATATGTATAATATGTCACACTTTTTTCTCATAGACAATTGAATTGAATTTTTGTCATTCTTAACTTCTCAGCTGGTCTTTCTTCTGAGCGCTCCTGAGATGGATATGGGATGGACCTGAGGTCACAGTGAGGTCAAACTGAATCAGTTTATCTCTCAGTCAAAGTGAACATTTGTGCCAAATTCGAAGAAATTCTCTCTTAGCGTGTCGGAGATATTGTGTTCACAAGAATGGGAAGGGTGTCAGGTCATAGTGATTTTGACTTATGACCTTGACCACCAAAATCTAATCAGTTCATCCTTGCATCCAAGTGAATGTTTGGGCTAAATCTGAAGAAATTCCCTCTGGGTGAGATATCGCGTTGATAAGAATGGGACGGATAGATGGTGGACAACCCAAAAACATAATGCCCCTGGCCACGGCTGTCACTGGCGGCAGAGGAATAAAAATACTCCTCTTGCACTGTGTGTTAGCACATGTGTGTTTCCTGAGAAGTGTGCCCAGACACATTCCTCACTGTGGTGGTTTATGTAAAACACTGGCGCTGGCACACAGCCAACACTGACCTCTCGTTATACTGCTGCAGCCCTGCTAAAACTGCAGTTCGTCACCTTTTTGAGCACCGCATTGGGCCAAATCTGGCAGAGAGCTGGACATATATGCACCTCAGGTTTATGTGGAAGGCTGCAGTAAGCTAGAACCAGATGTGGCTGCCATCGAAGTTACATATCTTAATGCTGCAACACTGTATTTTGGAAATCAGTTTGGAAAATTCCACATAAAGTGTTGCAAGATCATAAAAAAATGGAGAGCAGCAAAATATAAATAGCTGCCGGTGAAGAGTAAGATGCTTCCAGAGTATGATTACTACATATGATGTCAACACAGTAAAATAGTGGCAATGCTGCAAGTACACAAGCAACCACACAGCCTCTCCTAATTTTCGTCATGTTTATATGCAGCAATAACCCATACAATATCCCACAGAAATGAAGTATTACCCTACACACTGTGATTCATGAAATCCCATCACTGCCTCTCGCTGCACACACTAACACACCAGAAAACACAGGCACACACAACAATCTCCTCTCTTCACTACACACAACCCCTCATTTACAAGTCTGCCGAGCATGAAATAAAGCTTTTCAATCACAGACTGCTTGTTCATAACACACTCATAATGAGAGCAATCCATTTTACTGGCAGCCTGCACTCGGTGCCCTGTAAAATGAGGCAAAATGCATAGTGTTCGTCCAAGAAATACGTTTTTTACAGCTAGCTTTTTTGCGATTATTTTTTTAAAAACTAGAATTCAAAGCAGGTGAATGAAGAAGAAAGGGGAAAAAAAATCAGTGCTTGCTGTGAACTGTCCTTGCACATCTACATAGTAACAGGAAATACAAGGTGATGAGGAGATCAACTGCACACATGACAGGTAATGAATCATGTAGACATAAGCAGTGTAGGAGTGGTAGATGCCAGTCATTCATGACACACACACACACACACACACATACACATACATTCACACGTGCACTCTCCTTCTCTCTGCAGTAATGGAGACATCTTGTGCATTCATCACAAGGACAATGACAGTATGTCACGTGGAGTATTTTGTGCATGGACTGGCTTGACAACATATAATGCATGATATATAATAATGCTCTCACTTGTCAGCTATGGACCTTTAAGTGTAAGAGTGGAACTATTTGTCACTTTGGTAATTTGTATATTTATATACTACATATTGAGGCAGCTGGTGATAATGTTGAGTGATCTGTTGCTCGTATTGTAGCTCTTTTTCATTTAATAAATATCCAGTAACAGTTCAGCGACCAAAACAGTGGAATGCTGCAAGGAAAGCCTGAACTAATGTTTATTTGTTTGTCATGTTAATAAAATCTAAAATTTCTAGTATGAGCTCAGTTCAATTAACTAATTTAGAAACCTGATCAGTATAGCAGACTTCCCAGCATGCATTGTTTGAGAGTTAAAACTCTCCTGAGACCCTTCCTTTGATAGTTTGAAGAAAACATACATGATGAAAACATGCTGTGTCTCTGATACATTTTAAGATAGGTCATGGTTGCTTGGTATCACAATAATGAAAACAAGCAAATGCTGGAACAAAGTAGCTCCAACAGGAGCAGCTGCAGGTGTAAGTTCTTTTTGTGAAATGAAGAACTGACTTTTCAAACTGAGAAAATATACAAGAAAATCTAATTTGTCTGAAACGTCCATCAGTGTGACTAAACAGTCATTGTTTAATTAGCTTATTGAGCTTATTTCTCAAATGAATTATCAAGTTTATAGAAAAGTTTATTTGTTTTAAATAAGTACAAAATGACCTCAATTTGTGTGTTCAAATTCAGGCAACTTAAAATTTTAAGGCAGCCCGGACACTAACTTTTTTTTTTTTAAGTGAAAACAAATTGTTCAGTATTGTCTGTCCACTATTGGCTATCTTTCATAGAATGTCAAATTACAGTTCTAGTTGGCCCAATTTTGTACTAATTTAATCAGGTCAGAGATGAGAGCAGCTTTTCTAATTGTGTGTGCCTTCATGCAGCTCAAAAGTCAGCCAACCCTTCTGGTTTAGCAGTGATATTCTAGTAAAACACACAACCACAGAATGCAGAGGTGAAGATACAAAATTGTAGCTTACATTTAACTTGAAGACACAGACTGACTGAGTCTGTACATGGCCTGAACAGTTCCATGCTTGGTTTTAAAAGAATCTCTCAGTCTACGTTTTTGACAAGCTTAGAATATTTCACATCCAGCCTGAGCAGTGAGCAGTGAGCACTTTGCATTTTCACTCCAGCTGCTCTGCATGAATTTAGAAAGCAAACAAACAGAGAGCAAGAGGCAGTGACACATATTCACTCCGCTCACCCCTTCATCTTGTCTCTACATGAGGATTGTGGCCTCAATCCTTAAATTCACATTGCTATGTAGCAGAGGCACTACAACACACAGAAAGTGTGCCAATCAATTACCTTTTTCCCTCCTAACTCCAGGCTGGAATCACTCACATGCAGATACACTACTACAGAACAGACTGTGTTTGTGTCGTGCACCAATTCTTCACACCACAGACTGAAAACTTCCTACAGTACATCCTTCAGGATCCAAACTGGGTTACAGACTTGTTTCTGGAGGGCTTTAATGAGTTGGGGAATGCATGCACTAAAAACAGAAAAAGTTCATAAACCTCTGACCACAATTGTAGCATGTGTAGAGATGAACAAATCAGTTTCTTCACCTACAGTGCAAACATCATAGCTCATTAACCAAAAATGAACACAACTGCATATTCGTGTCGTCTTTCCGCACCATGACGGAACAGACGGCCTCAGTGCACTGTGCCAATCCCTTCGCTTCCAATCCTTTAGACCACAGGCTAGACTGTACATGGTGCATCTGCACAGCCTGGCACGCTGCATGATGCCAATCCTCTGGCTCATAACCTCATAACCTCAAACTCAGAACAATTACAAGCTATGCTGTATGTGTAATACAGCAGAACAGACCAGGCCCGCTGCATAATACTGCAGAAATACTACAGCACAATTCCCCTGGTTGTTAAGTTAACCGCCTCAGCACGAAACTGATAACACACATTCTTGCTGCCAGCGAAGAGAACTGTGCAAAGATCCAAAGATTCAGAGCAGTAGTCACTATGAAATGCATTTTCTACTGATGTGTACCCCACACTCAACCATTCAGGAGTGTTTCACAGTATGGATGCAACAAATGGATTCTCATTATTTATTTGTAATCACAGCTGTATAAATGTAAGCTCTTTTAGAATTTAGTGTCTGCTTTACGTGAAGATATACAGCCATGTGACTGTGATGGATTTCAGATGGCTCTTTTATACTCTCTCTGGGTCAGAGCCCAGTATGTGAACCTTGCTATGAGCTTGAGTGAAAAGAGACAACTGGGAGGCATTTGTCTCACTGCTCAGCCTGGTTTGGCTCAGTCTGGGACGACTTGGACTGGCTCAGAACGTGGAGAGCTTTTGGGAACGGTGCAGAAACAGAGGAAATGCAAGAGTGGATTGGTTTAGTCATTACCGTGTGAGAGTTAGAAGGTGTGTGCGTTAGTCTCTGGTATCGGCATCGGCCCTAAAAATCCAGTATCAGTCAAGCTCTACTTTACAGCCACATTTTGTGTGTTTGTCTGTCCCTGTGTGATTATATATAAATGTGTCTATGCAGGCATGCATTTGTTTTTTTTTTTTTCATATGTGTAAACCAGCTTGTGTGTGGTCTGTGTTCTGACCTGTGTTTCACTGTGCAGCAGCATGACTGGCACCCTTTGCAGTGCGCTAAGAATAGTGCTCCCTTGGAGAAAGGGATGTGCCACTTTATCAGCTTTTTGGGTAAAACTTAACTGAAACCAGGCAGAAAAACAGGGCACATGCCACTGTACACCCTCGAGGGAATTCACTTCAGCGCAACACAAAATCGATATCTCACTTTGAGAAAAGTACCATCAGTGTCTGCCAGGAAACTTCGAGCTCTGAACGTCTACCACCAGTGACACCAAGTCTACAGCCGGCGTTTGCGGTAATACCAGCCAGCTCTTCTGTTTGGTGTTGTTGTTAAATTATAATATGCCAGCTTTTTGGGGTCTGAGAAAAGTCCAGCTGATTCTCTTACAAATATCCAAACCACCTGGGAGTTTGAGTTGCACTTAAAGTTCAAACATAAAAATACTGAACCATCTAGAACGCTCAAAAGTAAACCCACTAACCCCCTGACATTCATAGTTTAATGTTAATCTAAAATTTGTCATTTTAGCCTAGAGGCGTAAATGAACACTTAACTTTTGGCTCTGAACCACAGCTTGTTTTTATCTACTACACTATCTACTTTCATCATACAGGCCGTATGAAGATGCCATGTCGTGTACTATTTCTGCATAACCCCCCAGTGAGTAGGGGTATCAGGCTGCCATTGCCCTACTACATGTTGTTGTGGGCAATATGAGTGTTGAGTCTCGTCTATATGATGGTCTGTTACAAGCAGGTTGTTTGTCATGTCCCCTGTGTGACAACCCTGACTAGAGTAACAACAGAGTAGAGTAACAGCGCATGTTGCCCTGGTGCAACGGGGGGATAAGATAAACAACTTAGAGCTCGATCTCTCTCTTGTTCTGCCTCTCACTCCATTTCTCTTTCTTTCTTTCTCTTCAACTCCTTTTCCTTTATTTATTTTCCTATCTTCTACCCTCACACACAGTCTTTCAATTCTTCCCTCAGATACAAAGCCACTTCTAGCAGCCTCTCTACTCTACTCCACTTCTGTGACCTTCAGCCGGAGCTGGCAGGGGGCCTTGGGACTGTGGTGAGCTCAACTTTCATCGGGTTTCTCATATTGTTGTCACAGTGTGGCTTACAGTAAAAATAACACTTTGCTCCTACCGCAACCCCTCGACCTGCATATAACCCCTCAGCACAGCAAAATGGGTATGAATAAGTCATAACAAATGGGAAGGGTAGGAAACAAAAACTAATCTCATGGTGCAGCTCTGGCACTGGGCTTAAATGTTCTGCAGTGTGGCGCCTTCAGATAAAACAATGTCGTCCCACCACTGAGGAGAAGTTATTATATGTTTCTTACTGCAATTTGTTTAACCTAAGCAGAGAATGTGGAGTCACTATACTAGCTTCAAATACTTTTTATAGGTTAAGGCCATTAACCTGCTGATTTTATAAATTAATTAATCAGTCTATAAAATATTCAAAAATAGTGAAAACACCTCATCACAAGTTTCTAAGGCACAACCTGATCTCTTCAAATTAGGGGGGTACATATTCAATCATTTACTTGATTAAACATTGCTATCCTCACTAGTCAGCACCAGAAATACTGGTGGGTTAAACTAATTTGTTATTTTTTACTAATGTACAATGCCAGTTAGCTCTTAAGATAAGAGATAAGTTAAGCCTTTACTGTCCCCCTTAGGAGAACTTTGTCTTGGACATTCAAGAGAACATAGGCAATACAACCACACACATGTACAAATAAACTACAACTAACATCAAGTATCACCCCCAGATCCATACACCCAAAAAAGCATATACCCAAGAGTATTGTAGGATGCCCTAGATTCAAGTCCTATACAAAAAATACTGCACAAATGTCCAACACAGAGTTATACACACATATTCATCCCAACTGTTAATAGTTTATTTGTTGATAGGTGTGGACTAACGAGAATTCATACCTGTTCATCTTACAGTTTGGTAACCTGTACCTACCTACCTGTACTCAGCTCGAACTCCTTATGAAGGATGTGGTTTGGGTCAGTAGTAATTTTAAGGCCGTGCCCCTCCCCAAGTTTTGAAGTTGTGATTTGAGTTTGACCGTCAACATAATATTTTTATCAACTCCATGGACCCTGAGCTGTCGCATAAAATGAAGGTGCTGACTAATTCCAGAACAGACATATTCAACATGATGAGCAAACTGCAACTGACAATCAAAATTAATACTTGAGTACTTGTACACTGTTGCCTGCTCAGCTCGCTCCCCACTGATTAAAACCAGACCGTGATCACCAATGGACTGAGGATCAAAAACCATTTCTTTGGTTTTCATAACATTTAAAATCAGGTTATGCCCCTCACACCACTGCATGACTTCTTTTATCTCTGATTTGTACACAGCAATATCTGAGTCTGTTGTCAGGAAACTCAGTATGGTCGTGTCATCTGAGAATTTGATAATATAATTGTTTGTGTACTGATTCCTGCAGCCATTTGTATATGCTATGAAAAGGAAGGGAGAGCTTACACAACTCTGGCTCCAGTACTTATAACCTGTAAGTCAGAGAGAGCTGAGTTAACTTTCACTTGGTGCTGTCTACCTGTGAGAATGGCAAAATACCACTTGATTATAAAGGGGTTCACCTCCATCTGTTTCAGCTTGTTTAGCAGGATCTGAGGGAGTATAGTATTAAATGCAGCTAAAATCCATAAACAAGCAGTGGGCTTTTCAGGGTGTTTTAAAATGAAGTGTGTTGTAGTGTTTAAAGTGTCACCAGTGCCTCTACCACCCTTGCATGCAAACTGGCAGGGATCTAAGAGATGTTGCACTTCGTAGATTCCCTACCATGATGCGTTCAAGCGCTTTCATCACTATGGATGTTAAAGCTACTGGTCTAAAATCATTACTGTCCTGAGAACAAGTTTTTTTTGGGGGAACTGGGATGATGACAGCTTTTTTCATATTGTAGGACAGGTAAATGTATCAACAGAGAGCTGGAGCAGTTGCATCTAAGATGGTATGCAACCACCCAACAGTCATGCTACTTCACAATGTCATTAAACTACATCTTTTGTTACTGTTTTAATGAGAGGCCCCTACCAAACTTTTCCTTCCCAAACACAAATGTGAGCATTGGAGACATGCTACTACAACATAACTATGCGATGAACCAAGACACGAGCACTTGAGTGGTCTTCCAGTACATTACTTCCAATATTTCCATACTTTTACTCAAAAGACCACAATGTGATACATATAAATAAATCAGAATTAAGCAGGACACAACAAAAGCAGAGAAGTGAAACTGAAATACATCCTGCAGAATAAGAGCTCTCTGAATGGACAACTCACCAAACAGACCAGAGAACAGAATGCTCTGTAAATCATGTTCACACCATTAACTGCCACAAATACCCTAAATATAACTTGTATTTAGTAGGCTACAGCGTGTGAGCAATGCTTAGATAAACAATGGTCAGCAGTCTTATATAAGCCAGTGAGCACATGCACAAGAAGACTACTTCACTGAGCTGTTTGTGAGACCAGTAAAGGGCACAATCAAAGCAGTTTCAATGCTGTATAATGAACCACTGTGCTCACATCTGTGCTCTCACAATATACTGCAGTGCTACGCATTACTCCGCACGCATTTCTGAAATTACACTTTTAGTGTTGTGACGTGTGCGTGGTAAAAGCAGTAATGATAATATTATACTTATAGAAGATGAAATGCTCACACAAAAACACACACAACCTGGAGACAGCCCAGGGCTCAATGCACGCCGCACTACTAAGAAAATTTGTATGACTGTCTATTTGTGTGTGTAGTTGCTTCATTAGTAATCTGTTTAAGGTTGTAATAAACCTTGACAGAATATAAGTGGTGTATGTGTTCTTATTCTGGTGCTACAGCTGTTTCTCCATTCCTTTCACACCTCAGTGAGCACGGATAACAACCTCACCTCCGTGTACAATTTACAAATCTCCCCCACTCTTTTTTTCTTTGTTTCCCATCTCTCATGTGACATCTTACCACCCTGTCTGTCTCTTTCTATCTGTACTCTCCCCTCCCTCTGTTGACTCTATTGACTTCTGACATACTTAGTGTTCCCCGAGGCCTCACTATCGGCAACCCTCTGTGTCACTTGCCAGTGCTTAATGCTGTGTTTTTCTTTCTTTTTTGTGTCCAGACACTGCAACATGGCTAGATTTCAAAGGATAAGAACATGTGAGTCATTGCTAGTCAGCACTTTTGACAGATAGAAGCCCTTTTGGGGATTGTCAGAGTTGGGAGCAGAGGACTGAGGCAGCAGGCCTTTGATTGGAAGCACTTGTCTTGTCATTATCAACTCCATTCTATATCTATCCAGCATTTAGACAGAAGGACTGTCGTGCAATTCCTCCTGGGGTGCATAAAAAAATGAGACATCTACAGTGTCCGTAAGTTTTAAGTGTGCAACAAAGTTTGATGGATAATCTACTGCATTGGTTCCCAACCTGGGGTCCAGGTCCCCCCTAGAGGGGTGCCAAAGATCACAGGGGGTCCCCGATACTTTTTCTGCTCTGAGGCTGTCAAAATGCATGCACACATTGATTTAATCACAGTTTATACAAATGTCAGTATACAAAACTATTTAAAAGATTTTTTTTTGTCCGCAATCCAAAATAATAGGCTACGTAGTTGGCCTCACCCCTGTGACCCCTCAAGCTCTGTGATAATGAATCATCATGAGTGTGTGTAAGTTTACTCTGTTGGGTTGTTAAAAGACAAAATGTTAGAAAGGAGACATTGAGCAAAGGGAAATAATAATAATTAAATAGTGGGGGCTCCTTGAAAAAAAGGTTGGGAACCACTGATCTATATGACATTTTCATTTCCCCTAACAGTGACTATCAAGAGTCTAGGAACACTATTAAAGTATTTGCATTGACTCTTTAGTTTTTACAGGATCTGACAAAGAACTTTTCTATTGATCTTACTATAAAAGTGAAAAGGACTAAAGGTTCACCTGACCCCAGTGCAAAGACTGATCAATTGATTGCACAGTCATCTCACAAGTAATAACTAGGGACCCATAACTTCCCAGTTTTGTCCCAGGTCTTATTTTAAATTAAACTATGCCAGAGGCCTTTGTAAATCCTCGCTCAGCTTGCCTGGTTGTGATGTCATTCTGCAGTGCTCTCCTCATGACAAATAGCACTATTTCTCCTAATCGCCTCACAGCAGTCATCTCCTCAGACATCTGCATTCATTACCCCTGCAGGCTCCAAGTCTTTGAGCAAGAGGGGGTGAAAAAGAACACTTCCATCTCTATTGAGAGTGATGGCGGTACTATTTTCTAGCTACCTGATCAGAGTGTTAGGGGAGGTAAAGGCCAAGTCTGATGTCATAAACTGTATTCATCTAATGTTTACCTTCTGTCCTGTGCTAACAGTGTATGCCATCTGTCCTGGATGACCTGTGTCAACACCTGACACAGATTGCAGGCTTACGAACTGTTCAAGCAGGGTGTAGTCTTTAGCTGTACAGGCTCAACATTCAGTAAACATAAGGTTATACAGTATGCCTTTTTTTCCAATTTATATCCTATTGTAACTAAAACAGTTTTGTGCCTATGTGGCATAGCATACGCTGAGCACAATGACCCATATACTAAAATGAAAACGGGACACCTTAAGCATCAGGGTGGTGGTTAAGTGTATAAAAAGACAATGTACATATACTGTATGTAGTGGCCTTTTGTGTCCCCTTCACTTCCCAAAGCATCCCATAAACTATGTCAAACATAAGACACACACACACTTCAGCTTTTACAGAAATCTGAATGTTACCGGCCTGACATCAAACAGATTTTTAAACTTGAAGACAACAGAGTGGAAGCACTGCTGGGTCTTTCTGTTGGTCACATACTGTACAGGTGCTCTTTGGATACAAATAAAATTCTGGTATTTTGTGTCTTATTCTTCCAGTGAAGGGATCATTGCATGGGTGAAACAGTCACAACCAAAAAATCAAAAATGTTGATTAGATTTTTTTTACTGAGACTGTTTCACCCCTGCAACAAGCCTTTCACTAGAAGAATAAGCACAACAAAACCTGTCTTTTTTTAACTTGTTAAACTCCATTTCCATATTCCGAGAGCCAGTCAAGTCAGTGGGCAGATTTAAGGTCTGGAACCAAGCAAGGATGTTCAGTTTTTTTTAGCCCATCATAAAATAACTAAAATACATACAATAAGCTCAACACAAAATTATGTGTCAAAATTATTCAGGCAAACTGCCCTATCACACGGGAACAAAAGTCACAGCTCAGCCTCAGCAACACTGGCTGAGAGACACTTAACAGGATTTTGCGTAACTTCACACAAAGTGCCACAAAGTTAAATCAAAACCTCAATCTCACTGACACAGGCCTCCATGAAAAAAGACCACCTTATGCTTAACAACAACATTATTTACTGCAATGCCTTGTGTATTACTTTGCACTATATTGTGAAGTGTTCCTGTTATTTTATCCTCTTGGGAACAGTTACAATACAGCTGCACTGCACCAGGCATTTTAAAAGTAGGACTTTCTTGTAACAATATGCACATGTTCTCCATATTATATCATGTCCAGGAAACAACCCGAGAATATGCACAGGGTTAGGTGCAGTCTATTATTTAGTCATCCAATCATTCACTCCCATATCTCTTCTCAGTTGGAGAGTATAGACATACTATTGTTGCCAAATTTATTGGTGCATAGATTACTGATAAACTGCCAAATAGATCACAAATGAAAACAGTAAAATTGCATAATTTTCTTTAAAATATGTACAAATCATCACTCTAACACAGACTTGTGCTTTCCACATAGTGCATAACAAATATTTAAATACTTAACAAATAACAGTCATACTGTGAATTACTATAATGCAAAATGCACTTGAGTTTAGAAAGCTGCATGCTGTGATTTGGTCAGCTGTATTATGGGGGGCGATTCCTTTCTTTCTGCCTAAACTCTATAGTTGACAAAGGAGAGTCTTCTAATTTGCATTACAAAGAGTGTTTTTAATCACTGTCACATGTCTCATTTGAAACAAAATACAGTTGACGAAGAAACCACTGTTTCAACATCTGCGCTTATTATTTATTATATTTAATAATTATTTTTCAAAAAAAAAGCAATGCAGCACATAAATAATATCAAGAATATCAGTACAAACAAAATATCATGAGGTGTAATGGGGTTCTAGATCATTAGCATCAAATTATCTTTACAGATTTAAAGGCGTTTTCTTAAATATCCCTCTACCAGAGTTAATATGAATCATGTTTTTTTTTTTTTTTTACTGCAGTTATTTCAGTTGTACACTTAAGATGAATCAAAATAAACAGGATTCTGGATAAACATGACAAAATTTAAATGATAGAGAATACTCTACCTGAGAGTCTGATCAGGGTTTTTCCAGCCTGGGCGTACTGCCAGCTGTGGTTATCCAGCACAGCCATTGTAAACCAAAACCAGCTCCGAGGTGTCCCAATCAATCTAGACCTATACTACCCTGCACCCTACACAGGTCTACAGCAGTTATTGCTCTACCGCTTCTAGCTTCCTAACTGTACCATTGTTGTATGGCGAGGAGGCAACTGAACAACTGTCGCGCCATATATTGGACAACGCCCTGCCACCCACCGAGCTACAGAAAGCCAAAGGCACTGCCAGCTCCTCTTTGCCTTCACCAAATGGCTTTTTTTTTTTGGCTGTTTCCCCCCATGTCACTAACCCCTCCCCAAAACAAGATTTAGTAACAAGCACTGCTTTGCATTAAACAGTTTCTCCCTTGTGTGACCGACTAGCTCCTCACAGGGGGGAAAAAGTTAAGCCAGCCAAACAGTTGTTACTAGTGGATTTGCGGGTGAAATAGGCTTTAATAATGATTGGTTGTAATCTTCTCTCTGACTAATACTCTGTTGGTGACTGTGAGCTTTTGCAAAGGGGCACGTAAGAACCGTTAAAGTAAAAAATGTCCTTTTCATCTTTACAAGTGTAGTTATCAAGAGCACAATGATTATTTATTGATCTTCTGAGACAGAAACTGAAATTCTCATGTACACTCATCTTGTTTTCTTCAAATATGTAACAGAAGTTTGTTACAGGACTTGCAACAAGTCCTGAATTATTAGTCTTCTGGCACATTATTTTAAAAATTCCTTAAAACATGGGGGTCTATACAAAACTAATATTAAACAAGTGCGGAAGTTTAGCTCAGTTGGTGGAGCGTCTGACCCGTGTATGGGGGCTGTCATTCCTCTGCGGTGGCCGCTAGTTCGACTCCCGCCTGCGACCCTTTGCTGCGTGTCATCCCCTCTCTCTCTGCCCTGTTTCCTGTCATATCTTCGGCTGTACTATCAAATAAAGGCAAAAATGCCAAAAAAACAAACAAACTAATATTAAACAATACATTTATTGAATCAGGCATACACCAGACACCAGCTCATTCATTTATAATCATGTGTTAAGCATTTATTTTTGACCCTTTATGCCATCTTGACGTCAATAAACCTCAGAAACACTGCGTAAATTCATTGAGACCAAATTGTCTAAGTGGTTTATGTGCACGGCTATATTTGATCCAAATACTCATGCATATCCACTTTCATAAAAACAGTCACTTGATTGGGAGCCAACATCTTTTGAACTGCGGAAACAAAACAAAGAGCTTATTCACTGTTTACTCCTAGAGAGAAAATTAAGCTTCTTTGTTGTCCCTCAAAGGAAAAGTCGAGAGGGGATTACCATTATTTTTCCAAATTGTGAGGAAAGCTCCGATAAGCTCTAAAAATGGGTTTACGAGACATGGAGCTAAAAAAGCAAGGCCAGAGTAAGTCATGATCCAGCAACTAAAACTCCTGTGATTAACAAGCATCAGTGCTCAAGCTGCAGCAAACACATTATCTTGATATACAAGTGTTGACACAATGGGCAGACTGCAATATATTATGTGCAGGCATTTTTGACAAAAATCCAATCAAAAAATGGCCTATAAATATACACATTTCCATTCACTTTTTTATACAGTATCCTCTCTACAGCACTTTCTGGGGCCACCTACCAACTTTGTTAGCTGTCTGACATGGTTCCACAGTCAGTTGACCCCTCCTGTCCCTGAGAAAACCCATGAGGTGCAAACGGAAAAGCAAGGCCAGACTCGCCATGTTCTCAGTCACAGATAACAATCCAAAGTCTACCGATGTGACACAAGGGAGCTTCCAAAAGCGGTGATCCTGTAGGTCATATACTGTAACTCAATCCCCAAAAATGAGACATTCAAATATCCTCTCTAGTTTTGTGAAAGTTATTATTCAAGCAAAAAAAAGAAAAAAAAAAGAAGAGCTGACCGCTAACTGTGTTATGATGGTGGTCATGTCTTGTCTGTGTGAGAGCTGACAGCCTCTCTTTTCTCTGGGAGTGGAAAGTAAGGTCTGCCCTGCTCTACGTGCATGCAAGCGGGCCAGGTCACATATCTGATTGATCCTGCTGGAATAAATAACTGAGAGGGATTGTCACCTCCGAGAATGAGGCACGAGTAAGCTATAACGGGGATATACAATCACATGAGAGAGTGTGTAGTAGGTCAGGTCATTGCAGCTGTAAATGCCTTGTTTGTTTATTTTGCAATGGCATAACATATAACATGTTATAATAACCCCTAGACATAGATAGCCTCACCTCATTCTGGAAATATGATAACAAATGCAAAAGAAAAAAGCTAGTAATATCAGGTTAACAAGTCTCCATCAGAATTTAACTTTAAAGGTGCAATATGCAAGAACAAATTTTAGCCATTACTGGGTGCAGCATATTACCAAACTGCTGCTATCTCTAGCTGCCATTAGCTAGTTAGCTGAGTTGGCCATGCAACTAGTAGCCCTATACGCAGATTTCAATGAAACTAGGAGCTAAGAGCTCTGGGAAAGTGTTGGTGTTTACACCTATAGCAGTGGCTTTGGGCCACTGAGATGATGAAATTTTAAAGCAGAAGAGGCGGTGATTAACAGAGGCACAGAGCAGGACTCTGACAGAAGAATATGTGCTGTGAAGCAAGAGAACTTTAAATTCAGAGATATGCAAATGGAGTTCGGTGTGACAGCCTCCAAGGCCATCAGAAGCTCCAACCAGGACTCTGATTCCAGGACAACAAAGAATCAGCAGGTTCAGGAGAGGTGTTGAGTGGTAGAGGAGCAAAAGAGAGACTGGACATTAGTGAGGCAGCAGAGAGCCAGAATATTTCCACATCTTACTTGGTAAATTAAGGGTTTATTTTGACCAAACCAGAGTTGTTGATTGTTGAAACAGTGGAAAGAATGACCAAGATAGTTTTGGTGAATTTTATTTTGTTTCTGTTGAATTTGAATAGTGTGTTTTATGATGAGTTAAAAAGCCAATTAAAGTGGAGAGAAAATTAAATTCAGATGGTTGTATTTTAATGGTGTTTAACAGAAGTGTGTAAGAATATCAAGAAATCAAGATATGTACAATTTATTTTGTTTACTTATCAGACTAAAAAACATGACAGACCTTGTGTAGTGAACTTGCCACTCACACACATCTCCCAGCTGAAACTGTGGGAGGATTCGTGAGTTATACAATCAGATTATAGCCTCTGGAGATACAAAATGATATTATAAGACAGGACAGGTCGGGGTTAGTTGGCTAGCTGGCATCTCTGCAGCACAATACATACATGACTGACATCCCGAACATCAAAATTGTGGTGGGGTGGTGGTGGTGGGGTGGTCGGGGGGGGGGAGCGAGCGCAGCCCATGTAGAAGGAGAGCGGCGCGGAGCAGCCGAAGACAGCCGTCCTGTTAGATCTGATCTGGATCTGAGCTGTCAAAAAGGGACTGAATGAATGGCTTTAGCTTCAAAAATAAAAAGAAAGTCTCACACTTTGAACCATCAAAATATGAAATAAAATCATAGATCAACAAAGAGACTCAATTTGCCGGCCAGATATTACGTAAAACAAAGTAAATCCAACATTAGACACTGCGCAGTGACAGCCTGTAATGACACAGCTGATCAATTAGTAGCGTTAATAATGGGAAAACGAGGGAAGAAGGGCTATGGGATTACAATGAGTTGTGCAGCACAATTTGCGCTATTTCAGCACCATGGACATTGCCATGGATTTATCATTAAACAACGACCTGCTGATAATCTAGCACCACAACTGCCGATAGGCTATTTCAGCACCATGGTCAGCGCCATGGACTTTACCAATAATTTGCTCAAACCTGGGTCAGATAAAGGTTAAAAAGTAAAGCAGACTAAACCAACGGGGTGGGAAACGAAGGATAGAAGGTCAGTGACATTCAGCGATGATGGATGCCACACAGTCCTATAGCCTGCATAAGAGAGAGAGAGAGAGAAAGAAAGATTGCCAGACAGCGCACGAGCGGTTGACATGGCAACTATGATGTCACATTACCTCTTAATCTTATTTCAGAAACGCTCTGATCTGGACTGTTTTTTCCCCGTTCCGATCCGAGTAGGTGAAATGGCACTCGGATGCCGCCCAAGCCGAGCGAGTACTCGAGTACTCGGATATCGGCTACAGCCCTAATTCTTACATATCGCACTTTTAAAGTTATAGTTCTGCCTTTTACGTATACGTTGAGGAAGCGGTTATCCTGTGAACTAATCCTCAGCCTCTCTCATAACCCATTTTATCCAATTGTACACCAAGCACACATGTTGACCTTTATCAGCTTTCTGACATCACTAAGTTTTGCTTTATACTTCATGCCCACTTTTCTGATTATTTTTCACTAAAGCCTGTCTCTGTGACCTCCATACACTGTCACACTGTTACTGTGAAAGATAGATAGATAGATAGATAAATAGAGAGAGAGAGAGAGAGAGAGAGAGAGAGAGAGAAAGAGAAAGAGAAAGAGAGAGAGAGAGAGAGAGAGGAAAAGAGGGAGAGGGAGAACAAGAGCAGACCAGGAGAGAAGTGGTGAATGTGAGAGGGATGGACACCATAAACAAGCATAAAAGCCCTTTTCAGCGTTGACCGTCCATGTGCATCTGTCTGCTTGTAAGCCCACAACAGTATACAGTACAAACTAACTGGGCAGCCAGCTGAGTCGCATCAACACATCAATGAAGAGGAGAGGAGGACTCTTTGTACGGCTCAGGGAACACCATTCATCAGCTTCCTCTATCCAAACCGTGCTCCGATTGTCCTGCCGCACAACAAAACCAAGCCAATAAACCACAGTGCACCAAATAACACTTGACAGGCAGGGTGCACAAGGGACAGAGAGAGAAAGGAGAGTGCGTGCTTCTGTGGTCCACTGTGTTACTAACTGCCTCTGAAGAAAAGAGGAAAAGAGGACAGAGAAGGAAAGAGGAGGGAGAGAAAGTGCTGGAGAAAACACCATGTCAGCTGTCCTTCATTCGTTTCAGACAGTTGTGGCCCAAAGCAGATGGGATTTCAATTGATGATGTCAGACAGTGGGAGACAAATAACAATACAAAAGGAGGGAAAAATATGTTTTTATTTTCCTGTTTGTATTATTAACTTTCAGTTTCACACAAGAAAATGCCACAGGGTCAACGGAAAAAAAACAAAACAAAAAAAAACGAACAAAAAAAAAAAAAAAAAAAATGCTTTTATGCTAGGCTGAGGTCCAGAAGTGGACAGATTAAAAAAGAGGAGACAATACAAGTTGATGGAAACAGATTTTCAAATACACCTTGACATTGTGGTGTCTGCTTTTAAGATAGACAAAGGGCTGCACAATTTGGTAGAAAAGATCACCTTCATTTTCAGCAGTACCGGCCCTGACCAGTAACCAGCCGGTCAGAGTCACCTATCTGACTCTGTACCGGTCATATTCACACACATGTTCTGCACGATTGTCACGTCATGCACAAAGCAGCACAGACAGTAACATCACAGCCACAACAGCAGTGGTCACGGCCACACACACAGACACAAGCCTGTGTGAAGTCAGCGTTAAGTCGGGATACATTCCAAGAACAGGATAAAGAGGAGAAAGATAGGCGACAAGGGAACATGGCAGCTGAGCAGCTGACAGTGTCGCTGAACAACGGTAAAGTTTCTAGCTCTTCAGGCTAATGTTAGCCAGCAGCATCCTACTGTTCACAGACTGGCAGTTAAAATCTCACCTCCTGTTCTGGCTGAAGAATAACCCACCAGTGTTGAGGGGTCTCTTTAACCATTTTCTTAACCAGATTTGTTTAACTTTACTACAGCAAACTGTTGCACCACGTCTGTCTCCAGTTTGTTTACATCTGCTTCCACGAGATCACGTGAAATCGTGCTCTCTTGCATAATCCTAATATGATGAATAAGGCCTGGCTATAACCTGGAGCACTTTTGGAGAAAATATAAAACTTATTTAACAGTCAGTGTTTTTATTATGGACATCCAATTTAATTTTACATTAAAGAAAAGTAACAAAACTGTTTGTGTGTGTATTCTTCTATTTGTGTATTACACTTCTGAATCGGAAAAATTGGAATGGACCAAAATCGGAATCAGCGGGTCATACCAATAAGAACTTGGAATTGGCCAAGAAAACTGCAATCGGTGCATCTCTAAATTGTGCAGCCCTACCCTCATGTCGCCAGATAATTAAGACTTTAAAGAGCAGGGGTGTCGAGGAGTTGATGCAAAAGCCCTTATTGAATGTAAACCTCCTCTCTATCAACACTGCAGTCAAAAACAACACAGGGTGCACGGGACAGATGCAACCATTCATTAAAAACAAACACGTGCCATCTTATGTGGAAAGCAGCTATGCAATGTCACACCAACTGCTTTTATTCACAAAAAGGCAGTTGGTGGAAACTCTGACTCACATATCACACTTATTTTGCCCAAATGCGCCAAATTTACTTAAAACTTGTGCAACATTTGGAGGCATTAGACAGAGAGAAAGACAGATAGATACAATGCTGGAGAGACATCTAATACAACCAAAACTGTACACCACAAAAGAATTAAATACTATACATAGACATGGTATCCAAAAAGTGTGTTCCTGCCTGGGACAAAATATAAAGGAAGATCACCCCATCACACAGCAGAACTGTCAGGTCAGCCAAACCATGACCTCATCTGACAGTAGCTCTAACAGAGCAACAGCTAAGCTCTGATAATAGGATTATTTACTCCTACTAACCTCAGGGACAAACTTTGAAATTAGCACGTGATTTACTTAAAAAGTAGCCATTAACACAAGTGCTGTGATGAAGCTGGCATCTGAACTTCAGAAATGCTTGCATGGAGATAAAATAGCCAGAGGGACGCTCCACAAAACATATCTAAGGTAAATGACAGAATAATATAGGGGATGCTTAAAATAATCCAGCGGTGACTTAGTGTCTGTTCTTTCCGGTGTCAGCTGCTGCTGGAACATAAATGGAAGGAAAACAAAACCTGAAATAAAATCATTCAGCAGTGCAAAAATGGTGCTGAGCAACCTCACTGTCTTTTTGGAATAAACAGTATTTGTAATGAATGTCTCTAACAGAGTGTTGAATGATAAACAGGGAATCAAACTCTGTGGTTTCTGTCTAAACAAACCCAGCAAACAGACTAAAACTATTATAACTGAGTCCAATTGTCTTTTGCGTGACTGTGTTAGTGTGTGTGTGCACCTGCAGGGCTTACAGCTTGCTAAAAGCAGGATAGTTCCTGTTTACAAGCTCAGTAGTCAAAGCCAGTTCCCAGAGGAAGACACACAAAGACATTACGTGTGTGTGTATGTGTTTGTGTGTGTGTGTGTGTGTGTCCAGAGAGAGTTTGTGTGGATTATTGCTGCTGGTGTACATATGCATCATTTTCTCCTCTCCTGTCATCCTCCATTCTTCTCTAGTCTTCTTCTTAAAGTGACAGTTCATATTCTTTAACGTGGGTTGTATGAGGTACTTATCGTCATCATCACTTATAGTTAGCTTATTATCTACAGTAGTTGTCGGTCGGCAAGCCCCCAGTTAAGAGAAGCAGGGAGGGGCACCAGCGGAGAAGTTAAGCAATGTACTTCTGTGGACGGGGTCTGTAACAAAAGGTAGTTTAGCCACTTAAAAAAGGTCCACCTTATCAAAAAAAAATAAATAATAAAAAAAAATAAAAAATAAATATCAATATCAAGATACACTAAATTTAGAATATTTTCTAATGGAAAACTAGTGTTATATATACGCCAATTATTGCTTTTTCCAAACCAACCAAACTGGGTGAAATCAGTAATTTTACCTCACAGAACACAGGAGTTGCTGGTTTACTGCTGCCTTTATCTGTTCGTTAGTTTGTGTTACTGTGCGCCTTAAGTGAATCCGAACTATCCTCTTAAAACATTAAAGTCATATAATGAAGCAAAGCAAAAAGATTGAGGCGGCAGCAGACCAGCAACTCCCGTGTTCTGCAGTAAGTAAAAGTAAAATGATTGATTTCACCCATGAAGTTTGGTTGGTTTGGAGACAGTGATATTTGGCTCATATAACAGTCGTCTGTCTGATGGCAAGGTAAAACAGTGAAAATATACTAAATATAGCGTACACTTAAACTGATATTGATGTTTTAGTTGGACCTTTTTGAAATGGCTAAAACAGGTTTGTTGGTGGTTCTGTCCACAGCAGTTCACTACTTAGCTTCCATGCTGGTACTCTTCTCTGCTTCTCCAGACTGTGGGCTTGCCGACTGGCATCTACTGCAGGTAATACACTGACTATTGATACGTACTTTGTACAACCCCACATTAAGTAATCCAAACTATCCCTTTGACTCCATCTCTTCTCTGTTATCCTCCTCCCTCCCTCATTTTCTTATTATTCTCATCCACATCTTCTACTCGTCCGCTCCACTCCATTTTGTTTCTCAGCCCTCCTTGCCCTCTCTGACATTCCTCTCTGGCCATTCCCAATCCAACGCACCCTCTCCTCATCTCTCCTCTCTGTCTGCCTCCCTGTCACTCCATTCCTCTGTGAATAGGTTTTCACTAGACTTGTCCTCAACAAAGACCAGACAATGTCCTGTTGAGTACACGCACAGCAGACAGGGAACTACAGGCTATGGCTCCATAGCCTGTCCCCAAGCCAGGAGGCGGCTAGTGGATCCCATGGCTATCCACTGTTATTACAGCCCTGAAAACAACTGGCTTATGCAAACAGGGAGCCACGGGACTATCAGATGGAATATCTGACTTACATGCATGGATACACACATGCATGCACAAACACTCTGAAAGAGTGGCCAGTGGTGGTTACATGTTTGCTCCCTGCTCTAACCATCATGACACTGAAACCTTACTTGCTCTGGAGAAGTGCCTAATGTAAAACACTCAATTGCTTGTGCAAAAAAAAAAAATTATGCTTTGCAGTGCCAAAATAACAAGATAAAGAAGTAAATAAGCTGTGCTTACTGGTGGGAGTATGTTTGCAACTTGCCAGTTGATTTACAACAGTGTTTCTACAGAGGGAAATATTTCACACCAATTTGGACTATTGAGCCGTTCCAAATCTAATCTCATCTAGTTATTTTCATATTTTGTTGAGGCTCCCAAGTGTCTCAGTGTCTAACCATCCTCCAAGAGGACAGGAGGGGGGCTGAGGGCTGACAGAGACGGGGAAACAGATAGAGGTGAGAAAAATAAGAAGTCGGGACTGGAATAGAGAAAAAAAGGGAGGAATGAACATAACTTCAGACTGGTTTGTGTCTGCTCCCAATTTAGGATGCTCTCTTCAAGCCATTTAATTGTAGGTCTTTTTATGACTTTGAGGCCTGAACTTCAAGCAAACAACACAGAACCACATGGACTCCACCCCGACTGCATATAGATAGGGTACCATACATAGTCATGTTACACTTTCTGTTTTTATGTACATGATCCTTCTATGGAAAATACAAATAAATGTGATAACCACATACAATTAAAAAAACATGAAAATACATCAAAAACAGCAAAGAGTGACAAGTATTCTGAGGAGAGAGAAAAAGACAGATAGAGGAACCTACATACTCCCTGCACTCTTTGTATCACACAGTAGGGGTCACTACTCTCATCAGTAAAACAGTTGTTCATGTGCAGACTAAACCGTTCACTGTAGAAAAACATCAAAGTAGCATATGTGACATCATCAATAGGTGTCTGGAGGAACATTTTGCAGCGTGATAGACTGAGACTCACATAAATCCAGCAAATACACTCACAAATATACAACTCTTTAAGCCCCCATATCATTTCAAAGTTTTCAAAATCACCACCATGACGCACATTACAAGACAAATAGCAATTAAGAACATAATGTCTGGTGTGAAAGCCACATTTCCGCATACTCTTTAATATTCCTTTGCAGTGGTTGCTTTCTGGACATTACTCAAAAAAACACATTCACTTCTTTCTTAAACCTCCTCATCTCTAATAGCAGAACAAGGCCCCAGTCAGACAACATGCAGTTTTGGCAGTAAGAGGCATCTTTTTCCAGTTGTTTTCTATAGGCCTCCATTTTTTTTTCTTAACACCTCAAGTTAAAATAAACTTCAACTCAGAGCAGAAAAGTGCCCCAAGAGCATACATGTTTTGTTCTCATTGTCCAATCAGATTAATTGCAAGATGAGCCCTCAGTGGTGGTGACTACAAAGTTTACAAAGTCTTGGGAATAGCAATCATAGCAGACAAATTACTGGGGGCTATTGCTGGATACCTGGAGCTGAATGGTTTAACCAAGTGTAGTTGCCATGATTTGAACAGCAAACAACAGCCTGGAGGCAAATTAGAGTAGTACTAAGATTTGGCGTAAATTGTTTTCATTCATTTAAACTGTACTAATAGCTGTTAACATAAATTTTATGGTTTGTGTTGAGCTAAAGTTAGCTCGCTTTCAACGTCTCCCTGGGCAAGCTGCCTAATTTCTTCTCTTTGTCTGTGTCCAGTTTAGTGTTTGAAAACTCTCAACCTCAATAACAGCCACTGCCCTCTGCTATCTTTTATGCAGATGTTTGAGTAGCTAATGATCTGCTAATTAAGAACTTCTTCTAGATAACCAAAATATAAAAGGTAAGGATCTGAGTTTACTTAGTTTATTGGGCAAAAGACTGCTGATTCGTTTGTTGTCAAGGTAGAATGTAAAACAAACAAACAAACAAACAAAAAAAAAAAACCTCTCCACTGCTCTTTTTTAAAACAACAGCTTCAACAAAAAAAGGCAGCATGCCTCACATTTTGCAACCTGTCAGATGCGCTCTGTGTGATTGTGCCCTAAGAGACAAAGATATAGGGATCTTAGTGAAGTAAGGCTGCACCTAACAAATATTTTTTTAACCGATTAATATATCAATTATTTTTTCAATTAATCTATTAATCTATTGATTAATTTCTTCATTAATCTAGCGATTATTTTTTTTATTATTCAATTATATAACAATTAATTTACCTAAAATACACATCAAAAACTTGTCTCATTAATATTTCAATATTTTATTAAATTATAATCCTGAAAAACAGACACATAAAAACACATTAGAATAATGATAATAGTGGCATATTTGAGTTAGTCTAATTTCCACCCTGTTTAATGGACTCCATGTGAGATGTCTGATCAGAAAGAAATGGACCTCAAATCAAAAGGAGCTATGACGGATGTTAATCTAATAACTAATCACAGTGTCAACCCTTCACTGTACTGACAAATCTGTATTTTTGCTTAAAACTTAAACTGGTTATGACATGAAGTTGTTTAATCACTGGAGTCATATGCAGGTAAGATGATCAATAGCAGTGATTTATGCATCATTGTGAGCCAAAGAAAATACTTTTCGTAATTTTTCTGGCGACTGAAATGAATTACAGTCTTTAACGTTATTTTTTATCTATTTCACACTCATACGTGGCTGATAAAGAGAACAGAAAGCACAAAACGGCCAAATAACACCATCAGATGATGCATGGTGTAAAGTTATAAGCAGTGATGCAAACAGGGGGGTGATGAAGAAAATTCTAGAAAATATATTTAAAGTGACTTCTACTAACAGAAACATTTTCCACATGTTGATAATCCTTATATATTATGCTTGGCTACTGACAGAAAGTAAACAGAACCCCGCTGCTGCTGCAGCTGCAGGAGGAGGACAGGTCGCTCAGTGCTTCACTTACGGCACTCGTGTGGAGCAGCTGTCCCGTTGTGATAAGTCACGTCCAGTTGTGGAGCTTAAGGAGAGCCAAACTGTTGTGTCTCTGTCTAAAATAATCCCACACTTTAGATGATCGCTGTGAGGCTCTCTGCAGCTTGTTCTCCGGGAGAATCCATGCTCTGACTGGGGGCAGCAGTTCATAACAATGTGTCAACACACGATATGAAAATCAACATATTTTTTTAATCAACAACATCGATTACGTCGACAAATCGCCCCAGCCCTAAAATGAGGGAGGCATTCCCAACATTGCTGACCCTCATATTCCCATCATCCAGCTGCAGATGAATCCATATTGACGGGCTGCTTAAATATTAAATGCTTATGGGTCACTACACTTTGTTTCACGGCCAAGAAGCTCATCTCTCACTGTCTGCACCAGGGAAGAGTTCAGGGTGTCAATGGAAAGGAGAGAGAAAACTGGATTATTTTCTCATTTAATCACCCTCAGGACCCAGAATGCAATTCTAGTGTTGGTGGGCTAGAATATAACAAACAGTTTGCACGTTGTACAGCTTAAAACAACACTGGCACGTGCAGTGACATGGGATACTTGAACTAACCTCATCTTAAAAACACCTTATGTTGGGACCATGGAAACATCAGCATCACTAACATCATCTGCTGCTAATCTTATAAAGCCCCGACTGGGTACCCTGATAAATAAAGCTACTCACGCCTTGAAGTAAATGCAGTTCTATTACAAGGTGACACAAATACAACTCAATAACACGCTTATATCTTCTTCTCTTTAAAATCATCTGCTGATGACGGTTTCAAATACACAGTAAACAGACCTTTTCTGTTACCTATTTTGCTTTTGTCCTTGTCTAGATAGTTCCCTTTTGACCACGAGCCACACACCTGCAGAGTGGGCCAAAGTGAATGTCATGTGATGAGCAACATCATTTCAGCTCCAACACTCAAATTAACACCTAATTGACCAACCGAGGACAAAATGAACAAGCCAATTACTAGTTCAATCCCAGGGTGAAGAAGTGAAGGTTATGAAGTGATGAGAAGACGGGGTGGGAAGTTTGATTCTTATTTTCATTAATTCTCTCCAGTCTCCTAATGCACGCTAACTTTACAGCAGGGGAAACAAACAATCCACCAGCTTTGATAAATTTACATTTCATAATGCCAAACTCTCAAAATTCTTTGTTTTAATCTCAGTGACGCACAAGCCGCATAAAATTATCACTTCAACCAATTCACTGGCCAATAGGAATGACAAAATTACATCAAGATTGATTAGAAAGCAACCAAATTACTTATTGTTCACATCAAATACGATTATCAGAGATAAGGGGAGAGAATGGGTGAAATTTAAGACTCTTCACTCAGCAAGACTCAATATTAGAGGAATCTTTGTTTGCTTAATTCCACATTTGAATATTGCAATTGTTCAATTCATAAATTAAATGTAACTTAATCTGCTTCCAACAAAGTGATCATTTTAAGTATTTTGTATGACTGTATATGCCTCCCTGTCTGATCATATCAAATGTGTCTTGGAATTTTATTATATGAAGAACAACAGCAAATAATTTGAGAGTTATTTTAGATTATGTAGTCTAAAACATTTTCATCATTACTTGCATAAATGAACTACTCCCTCCAAGATGCAGAACCACAATTTAATTTCATAACGAAATGGAAACGAAAATTTGTGACTATGTGAACACACTGAATGTATACACAATATTAAATGTGTTAATTTAGTTTGTTAATCAGGTGCACACTGTTATCCTGTAATAATTTGACCTTATTAAATTGGTAGAGAAAGATAAAGAAAGAAAAAGTGCAATGGAAGCAAGTGAGTCATTAGCATGGCTTTAAAAGTATGGTGTAACTTATTAAAATCATAAAAAACGATCAAAACACACCTTGTTCAGTTCAATACATACAGGGGTTTTGATGCTACAATCTTAATTAATTGCAATTAATGGCACTGTGGTATGGTGTTATAGACCTACTCTTTGTGGTCTGCAGCACATTGAAAAAGTCATGGTTAATATGGCAATAAATGATAGAATCTTGAATCTTATTTGGTCTGGTATAGGGGTGTCACTATTCACCAGTATTAACAATATATTTTCAAATGAAACACTGATATCATGTTAATAGAACACATAACATTGTGTAAATAATCCAGCACCTCTTAAACAATGCCTCTTGCACTTTTTGTACACTTTTGTGTAGTTATGGTAACAGAATTTCTCTTCACCTCCCTAAACTTCTTTAAGTTAAAGATGGATTTGACTGTTTCAAAATTATCTATAGATATCGTGATAAATACATCATGAATTCCTTTGGCCACAGTAATGATGAAGTGAAAAACTGATAACAGATAACGGCTGGGTCATCAAAGGTTCAGGTTTTCACTCTATGTATGACTCAGGGAGGGCTTTCAGCTCAACAATACAGCAACATTAAGATTTGTCTTTTATGCTGCCAATGTGATGCTGCCCAAGCCAATGATTAGCTCCCCTGGTGGTTACACACTCCCCTCCATGTAAATTCAAACCTTTGCAGGAGAAGTGAGACCACATGACTCACATGCATTCATTAGTTAGCCTGCAGACCAAAAATAGAGAGTTGTGATGCTGTCGAGAAGTAGCTCTAAGTATAGAGCAGAGCTGAATGCAGTCACTGGTCTATATATGTTTCACCAATATGATAAATTCATTATCATGTAGTGGGTAGTGAAATACAACTCACATTAATGCACTTAAAAATCCACATAAAGCATGTGGTTGTGAGTATAAACACACTTGAGACATCCAGTTTGCAACATTTCAAAGTCATTTAAAAAAAGTGTGACCTTGCCTCACTGTTGCTGTGTCACTTTGTCCCCCAGCAAATGTTAAATTATTCAGCCTTTCCTTGTAAATCATATAATACTTACAAGGTTCAGCAGACAGGATCTGGATGGACATGTCTTCAGCTTGTTTCTGCTCCCTCTGCACTCGAACCAGTCAACTGACCAATAAAGCAAGCAGCGTGACAGCACAGGCGGGCTTCCATCCGTATATGAGCTTCCACAGAATGAGAGATGGTATAGCTTCCCCCCTCTAAGAAGAGTGCTTTCAGGTTTCAAGAATCACAGCCTTTACCCCTTGCACTCCACTCCATCATCAACACTGCTTCAAGTGAACACCTTCATTAGGCGTCGCCTTCTGTCAATGGCAGTTATTCTCGCACAGACACTATCTCCATTGCAACATAAAACCACCGGATCAGATTCTTAAGGAAAAAATAGGAGAAAAATCAACATTAGTTCCACTCAGTGCGCATAAATATCTCATTTCTGCCTGTGGTGTCACTACAACAATCAACTTGCCACGCTGCCGCTATGAATCAACCACTTATTTGTAGTATTTTAGCATGAAAATGATCTAAATCATTACTGCATTTGCACAGATGTGACGATCCTATCACATGATCCAACATCATGTCCTATGCCTCTATTGGATGAATGAAGAGCATTCTAGTATAATTTCTTGAGTAAAAATTAACATTGCCCCTGCAGCTGCACCACCATCAAAAACTGTGAATACATCCATCGAAGAGGATGGAGAGGGCATTATGGTGATATTCCCCTGTCCCTGGAGCAGCCAAGCATCCTTTATGTCCCCCGAGTCAAGGAACAACCAGCACGCACACACAACAACATCCCCCCCTCCATCCATCCCACCCTTCAGGCTCAGCTCCTCCCCCGCTGGCCATCTCTAGCAGGTGATTGGCTGATGCACGGGGAGAGGTTGATGGCGATTGGATGGGTGATGGAGCGGAACCTTGCTTTCATATGCATCAGTGCTCTCCAGGAAAAGACCGGGGTCGGAGAGAGAGAGGACAAAGATGATGATGATGTGGGAAATGGGAATGATATGAGGGTTGGAGGGGGAGAGAGGCAGTGAAGAAGGGAGGAGAGGAAAAAGACGGAAAGAGGAAGATTGAAAATTTGCAACATAACACTGCTCACCTATATTCTATCCAAACACTATCCTTCATTATAACATCAATAACAGATCATCACTTAATTGCATACTGACACCAAATCTTGCAGAGAGAAAAGAGTCTAATGAAAATTACATTAAATCTGATGTTGGCATGCAGAGGAACACACTGTCTTGACTTCAGGGAGTTTAAAACAGATGGGGCCTATTAGCATGCAGCATGGTGGTGTATTTATATCTAATGTGTGTGTGTTTGTGTATGGAGGACAGGGTTCAGCTATGCATGCAGGTAATGAGGAAAACTATTATTGGTGACCCTGATGGTGTTACCTGATATACCACTGAAGGTGTCCATCTATGCAAGTGTGTTATTCTAAATTATGTGTCATTTATTTTTATGCAACAATGTGTAGTTATGTGATGCCAGCTAATAATCAAGACTGTATAAATCAAACAAGGATAATATATCCTCCAGGCTGCATTGTTTCACATTCTGCCATTGTTTCATAAGCGATTCAAAGCTATGATATGTAAAACTTGATTCACAATTTCTGAAAAGCCTATCTAAAACCTATATATAACCTATACTGACTGCTGACTCCTCACTCCTCTTCAAAGAGCCAGAAGGGGCTGTAAGTCATCAGCAATGCCTAGGCTAAAGCAAGGCTTACCCACAAGCAGTGTTTCCTGAGTACCTAGTTACATATAATTACATTACAAAATAAATGTACTTGTAATCTGTTTAAGTTACAGAGAAAAAAAGGTAATTTAATTAGCTACTAATCAAAATGTTGGTGATAACAAAGGGTTTGCATCTGAATATTCTTTTTGGACTGCCTGACAGATATCTACATAAAGTATAAAGTATACCTTTACCTTTACCTTTACACTCTACTAAGTGACCTCTTCTAGTTGAGCTGTGTATTTACATTATTTCAAATGTTTCTAACAATGGTCAAACCCAGAGAAATACACAATTAATTCAAGGTAATGGTGTGTTTCTTGCTAGCTGCTAGTTGCTATCTTTCAAACCTTTCAAAGTATTTTTATTGTTCCTTGCTGGGAAACTGATTTGCTGCCAGGATCATACAAAACCACACAATAAAAAGCTATAACCTCTGGGAAACCACAGGATATGTCTGATATGTAAACATAACCTGAATAAAACTTAAATATTACCATGTCTTGAACATGATTTTTCATCATGTCAGATAGATTCTCAGCGACTCCCATGATCCCACACTATTTCACATCATCAAACTACATCTTTTATTATTGCTTTAATGTGTACTAGCAGCAGAACTTACATATTTTGCATGCAAGTTATTGCAACTGAAGTTATGTTTATATAAACTACTGCAACTTCAATCGTCTACATTGTGGAATCTTGGGCTTTGAGCCTCAACGTTTTAAAATTGAAAGGGAAATCCATTTCACATCAGAAAATTCTGATTACATGACATAGTTTTTGATTCAGTAATTAATAACTCCAGTAAAGTAGTCTGAACTGTTTTATATGCAGTCCTAAAAGAATTTAAAGTCATGTCCAAAGGTCATTATTCAGTGATATAAAAACACCCATTCAACAATGTGCATGTTTTTAATAAGTAAATATATAAATTTAATTAGGCTAATAAACTCCAGTTGATTGGACTGATGTGGTGTTTGGAGAAACATAAGTTTTAAGATTGTTCTCCACCAACCCTTTTTGGATTTGATTGTCTTGTTATTTGCAGCCACAGGAAATATTGCTTGGCCAAACAGATATCATTATGTTGATATCCTGTGACAGGAGGATGCAAGCTGTGCTCTTTCTAAAACCAACACAGCCAGTGTTCCACAGCATGATCCAATTAAGGCCGTCTGCACAAACACACACACACGTACACACACACACACACACACACACAAGCTAGGCGAGGTCAGGACTCACACATCCCTGTGCACATCTGAATGAACTGCATGCACAGAAACACACAAAGGTGCGCACAAACATGACATAAACACATTCAGTCCAGCTGTCTCCTCGTAAGACACCACAGGGCGTCTAACTGGCTTTCCTCTCTTTCATCCCATCTCCTTTGTGTGTGTGTGTGAGAGAGAGAGAGAGTGAGTGAGTGAGAGAGGAAAGAGAGGGGGGAGTCAGAAAGAGAGAGAATGTGTCTGAGCAATTGCATATGTCATGAAGAATTTGGTCTTGTTAACACTTAGAAACTAATAACTTTCCATACAGAAAGGAGATGTTACAATTGAATTATAAATGAAAGAAAAGAGGGACATCAAAACAAGATAATACTGAGATGCTGTCATGTAATTGGACTTTCTGGTAGACAACATCTCTGTTCCATCATAGTAAATACATTATGAAGTCTCAAGTTTTATCTGTCATGTTAAACCTTAACCATGCTCTAACTTGCCCTGCTACAGAACCTGATGCCAACGCCAGACTACAATATAAACGCTCCTTTTTCCCACAGTGCTACAGTACAGCCTGCACTGAGAACTATCACTTGTAAACTGTGACTACACACTTTTATGTGGAAGGTCAGTGCGAGTCACATAATGCATGCCTAAATGCAAATTATTGCTGCCATTTGTACAATATGCATGCACGTATGTAAATTATGTGACAGCATCTTGTTTGATCGTGTGCTTTTATGCAAGACAAGTTCAATAAGAGTTCAGCCAACCTGTTGGCTAAGCTGTGATACTAAACACAACACCTTACATGCTGTAGAGGTGAGGACATGAAACTGTAGCCAACATTTAGCTCCATACTGTATATAGTTCAACTAATAGCCAAGTTCTGCTTTTTTATTATGCAAAACTGCTTTGAATTGTGTTGATTTTGTAGGCCCCTAAGGACAAAAGTATTATGCTGCCACCATATTAACCACAAAATATAACATCAGGTAAGCAAGTATGTAAGTTTAACCACATCAGAAATAAATAGGTTTATATTTTTATGTTATGAAGCTGTTAGAAATTTATTTTAAAAAATGGTATAGAAACAAGTATCATTCAGAAACTGGTATCTAAGTCGAGGTATTGCTAACGGTATGGGCATCTAAAATTGCATTTTCTAACCAATTTTGTTACTTTAGTTTTAATACATTTGAGGGGTATAATTGATTATTTTTATTTTGCATCATTGCACACTGCCTTCCCAACACAAAGGAGGATTTCAGGATGGGACAGTATCAAATAGAAAAGATGTTCCCTGGTGTATCTGTCAGTGCATATCATGCATAACAGATGAAACAAGATGAAAACAACGTAAAAGACAAAGCAAGATGTAACAAGACAAAAATAACATGAGACTCGACCACAGAGAAAAGCTGAGGTTCAGTACCTCATTGAGTACATTTCACAGCCTTTATTTTTTAACTTTTACTTGAGTAAAGAAGTTGAGTCAGTACTTTTACCAGAGTCTGTTTTTTATACACATATCTGTACTTCTACCTGAGTAAATAATGTGTACTTTTGCCTCTGATATTTGTAGGTATGGGTGGATGTTGATCCCAAATGAAGCAATAATAATTTAAAAAAACAAAACAAAAAAAAAACAAAAAACGGAAGTATAATTGGCTACCATCTTTGGACAAATATAACAGGACAAAGCAATGGAGCGAGAAAAAAGATATGGAACAAGAGAAAAAAGAGGAAAATAGAGAGTGAGTAAACAATCCACTCAACACACACTCAACCACATCCACAAACACACCAAATAAGAGTTTAGACTTCCCCACCCTGGCCTCTGCAGGGGAGAATAAAAAAACAAAAAAAGGAAAAAAAACAAAAATCCAATGAACTCCAGAGAAAACCACTTCCTTCGCTGCTTAGAAGTGTGTGTGTGTGTGTCTAACCCAGTGAGCATGCCTGCCTGCTCGTCTGCCCGCAGAGCACATGGTTAGCATTCAAAGTCCAATTCAATGGGAACCACACAGTGAGCTCAGTATGGGTAGAGATGAGAGATTGAGTTCACAGCTGAATTAAACTGAACAGAAACATATGGATGAGAGAAGAGGGCTCCCCATTTATCTCTTTGTCTCTCTGTATCCTTGTTTAAATATTCATCTATTTTCAGCCAGCACTGCGAGATAAGGATTGCAAATTGTCCTAGTCTAATTCACCATACTATGTATGCTAAATATTATTAGTGCAGCAAGAGATCAGAATCATCCTGACTGAACAGGCAGTTGGCTACTGTTGCAGATTATCTTGGACTTAGAGCCAGAGCATATCTGGGGAAGAGTCCAACTATTTACTCTAAGCATGCTTAGTCTGTAAATCCATATGCAGGCCAACAGTGTTTTTGGGACACTTGTGATTTTGTGGTTAAGTGTCTTCTACAAAACCCACCAGATTGGAGGCCTTTTTTTTCATCTTTCCCCTCAATCAAGCACACGTACTGTACCAAATGTCTGTGAGCTTGTTTAATTGCATGTCCAGAGCTAATCCAGTTTTAGTTACATCAATGTAAAATAGTAGCCGGGCATCGCCACACTAATTCACAAATGTGAATTTGATCTGAGTATCTGCAGAGCAAATGAAAACTTGAGCTCTGCAGATTCGTCTGGTTCCCAGGCTAGTAAATAGTGTAACTTTGAATGAATACACTGTGATAAATAATGCAGAGTTCTTATAATCTGAGAAGTATTACTACATAGGGGTGGGAGTCTCTGGGCACCTCACAATTCGATTGCGATTCAGAGGGCTACGATTTGATGATAAAACAATTCTCGATGCATCTCGATGCAGCTGCTCACGTTCAGCCATCCTCATCAAAACTCAAGAAGCAGCCTAGTTTAGAAGTAAACATGATGCATATGTTACATTTTTCTTTTTGTCTGATTTAATTCAGAATCTATTTTTGACTAAATTAATAGAAAATGGGGCACAATTTTCAGTCTCTTACTCCAGTTTCCCTGAAATACAATAAGAAACAGAAGTGGGAATTAAATGATCTGCAGCCTTTTTATTTCAAAAAAAAGTTTAAGAAGATGAAATACATCTCCCTCTTAACTGTTAATCACTCTAACGTGTGCATACTGTAGACTGTCCGGGTGCTGCGCTGCCCTCACAGCTGAATTCCACCCTTTTCGCTCAGTCAACATCATGTTAATTGACATTGAGAAAATCTATTTTTGACATTTATGAATCGATTCAGAATCTTGCATGTCTGCATTGCAATGCATCCAAGAATAAAGTATTTTCTCTCTAAAAGTAGGGAGACTGGGGAGTGTTGTAATTCTGATTTAGTTGAAGCACTGTCAGTTTTACCAATTAGAAAAGTGCGGCGGTGATATCATAAATATGGTTCGATCCCCTTTTTGAGCTCACAGGAGAAGTGGCACATCTTGCTGGGCTGCGGTGAGGATTTTAGGGCCAGTCATTTGACTATGTAACCTAAAGTAGCAGCTTCTGTGGTTCATTTTGATGCTTTGCACCTTCAAGCCCACATGCTAAAACAGTTAGCTATGCAATAGCTGCTTGGGATGAGGATAGTTGCGACAGTTCATCAAAATGATGGGAATTCCTGCATTGTATGCATGGAACACTTAAACTCAAGACAAAAAGAAGTGTCGGTCAAGCATGCACATTGCCAGTTCTGGGCCCACAAAGCCTGCATCCCAGGGGCAGCCATTTACATTTACCACAACCCTTATGTAACACATGCACATTCAATGTTACAGTCCACACACACAAAAAGTGTTTTTGTCACTTTAAATCATTAACTCTATTTAAAACTGCTTATTCTTTATTCCTTTATAAAGTTCTTTCATAAATTGGAGCAAACTGCCTCTCATTGTTACATCTATCCCCAGCTAGTGTTACAACTCACCCCAGTAGTGGGGTAGGTTGTAACAGCAAAACTCTTTGTATTTGACATTTGCCTATATAATCTGTGATTGTGTAGTAGACATCAAAGTGAGTTTAATTTGTAGTAGTAATATGACTACCTTGTATCGAAGTTTGAGAGATCTGGCATGAACAACCACTGAGTTACTGACGCTCAAACAAAAAGTGTTACTACAATCTCCAGTCTCCCCTAACCTTCTAGAGTGTGTGTATCAAACGAAGGTGCCCATGTTTAGATGCAGGGGCTGTCGAGGCCCCTGTGCGGCACTATGTGACGTGAGCAGAACAGATGAGCACTGACAGATCAGACAAGAGAGGCGGGTTGATGTTGGCATAAAAGGTTGAAGTTGGCATGGGGCTGAGTCTAGAGATACACAGACAGACACTACTCAGCAGCACTAAAGTAAGTCTACAGGGTACCAGTTCTGTGCATGAATTACATTTGTACTCTGATCAAACATCATAAATCTACATAATTTTAGAACCACTGAACATAATGATTCACTCACTGGTCCTTTCTTTAGCCATATGTATCCATCGATGGAAAAAAGGCTGCACATCAAGTCTTTTTGCTGTTATATCAGAAATGGCTTGGTGTGTTATCTGAATTCTGGGCAAGGTATCTAGTACTGCCTTCTGTAGCTTTGTGTTGGCCAAAGAATTGATTCTACCAGTGCAATCACTGGTCTAAACCATTGCTCAGCCTAAACTAGGCTGCAAGTAACCATAGAAACAATGATGATGCTACATATGGTTAAACTGATTTGATTTGGCGACTTGGTTAGAAGTGGTGGAATGTGAGTATATTTATTCAAGTACTGAAATACATATTCAAGGTGCTTTATTTTATTTGAGAATTTCCATTTTATGCAACTTTACACTTCTACTGCACTACATGTCAGGGAAAATGTGGTACTTCTTTAATAGGGATGGGAACAGATAGCATTTTACTGCTACCAGTGCCGTTATCTATTCTGCCCATATTCTGCTTTATCGTTTCCTTTATAGATTCCTGATCAATTTTAGTCAAGCTGGCTGTAGCCTGAGAGCTAGCTGTAGCAACAGTCTGTCTGTCATCATCCAAAAGGGATGAAATGAAACAATAGTTGTACTGTATTTGTTTCAATTTACATTCTCTTAGTCAAAGAAAATAGGCTAATGTTATTATAATGTTATATATTTACACTCTGTAACACATGTGCTGCACTCTACTACATATATCTGACATATCTGACAGCTTTAGTTACTGGTTACTTTTCAGATTACAATTTTTTATACCCTTCCTGTGCAATGAAAACCATGTATATCCAAATTTGATGCTTTCGGATTTGAATGTTCATGATAAACTAAACTATTAAGTTTTCTTTCTGCTACTTCTTACGCTAAATAAACTATTTAAAAATCCTCTTGGATTAGCGGTAAAATGTATCACAAAGCTGAAAACAAGGCTATTTTTCTGAGTTCATGAAAAGTTTTAGAGATACATGGAATCCGATGCACTGCTGTAGATGAAACTATCTTCATTTAACAAGTAATAAATGGAAACATACACTTTGATGAAGCAATTATATGAATGTAAAAACAACATATATAATGGTTAAATACTGACAGAGGCCATTCGACCACAGTGTGAGTACTACATTCTTCACCTCACTTCATCCATTATTTCTATATCGCAATGCCTTGTCATACATTATTGCTAACTTATCAACCCACATGGACAAAGTGGTCTCTCTATACACACATATAGCTTTCAGTTCCCACCGGTACACACATATATGAACAAAACAAGTCCAAGCCCTGAAAAGACCAATGATTCTCAAAACATGTTGGCCAAACAAGCCAAATTTGGATTAAAAAACAGGAAATACCCAGTTGAGGTTATGTCAAACCCTTTGAAAGAAAGCAACAAAGAATCTAAAACGAGCACATCTCATGGAGGCAAGACCAAAATTCACAGCAGTAGGATGAGCACATGTAGCCTTTGCAGAAAAATGAAAAGAAAACTCTCAAAAAGACATTCATGCTGGGAAGATGTTAAAAAAAAAGACTACTTTCCCAATTAGGGATGAAAATGGACAGAAAATCTGTGTGTATATTTGAATGTTTAGGTTCACTAACACAAATACACACTCAGACAAAAGAACATGTCCTTCATTCACACATACATAAGGACAAATAAAACGTTCTGTTGTTGCCTACAGCACACTTCATGATTAGAATGTGCCACATCAGCTAATAAGTAAGTGAAAGATGTATTAGTCTTCATTTTTCCAAGAAGACTTTGCACACCTGCACCTTCATGTTACAGTGCAAGGGAACACTTCAGGCAATTTGCTAAATCGACACTTAATTCAACAGCAAGTTAATTTTGTTCAGAGTAATTGAAAACGAACAATGAACAATCAGCCATAAACGGCCAGCACAACCTGATTACCTCTGATTCACTGTGAGCAGCTCATGAATTTGTGCCTAATTCCAGCTAAAATATACAAAAGAAACTGGTGCAGCTCTCATTTCATGAGTGTCAGCCTGAGGGATGAAGTTCAAGGGTTTTTTGGGCAAAAGGCCTGAGCACAGGATTTGCCTGGCATGTCCCAATCATTTCCCATTAACACACATTCAAAATCTGGCACATGGGAATAATAGGCCAAGCTGTCAATTGCAAACAGTGTAAAAATCATCATCCCTGAATGACCCAATTGGAAAACATCAGGTCAAAACTGTGTCAAACACACTGACGCTCCCATCTTGCTACAGTCTAATACGGTCACGCTCACATGACATGCCCAAAAAAATGTGTTTTCAAAGTGTTCACTCATTACATCTCAAATGTACTTTCTGTCACTGCACACTCTTAGAAAAAGGGTTCCAAAAGGGTTCAAGGATTACTGAAATCCTTGAAGAACTCTTTCATCAAAAGAAAGAAGAATACTCTCAGCAAAACCTCCTGGGTGGGTTCTAAATGAAACCCTTGAAACTCTCGTTAGCACCCTTAGAAGGTGGAAAGATTTTGATTGGAACTCCCAGAGAGGGTCCTGGATCGAACCATTGCGCCATAGGAGGGTTCTCCTTTCTAAAACCTTTCATAGATGGTTCTAGGCATAAACCTTCATGTCAGGTTCCAGTTAGCACTCTCTGAAAGGTGTAACCTTTATTAAAGGTTCTACCAGGATCCTAAAGGGGTTCTCCTGTGTGAACAAGGTAAATATCCATTTATGCTTCTGGTTAGCACCTTTATTTCTAAGAGTGTGTGCAAGCTTTCCTGACACAGATTACACCAATCCTTTCAGTTTAAATCATACTTTCTAAGCCAAACACTTCCACTGCATTTCAGTCCAAGAGAGATTAAACTGAGTAATCTATGGCCTGAGAATCAGGCCCACATTCATTTGGGATCATTGACTAATATGGGCCACTTAGCCGCCCTGTTTATCCCCCAAAACAACTCACCCTGGAGAGTGACTTAGTGTATTTTTAGTATGTATGTATGTCCCGGGGTATTAGGGATGTGAACCCACAAGGTCATGGTTGCTAGCTGATGCCACAGAGAAGCTTGAGTCTAATGGGATTCGACGCAGCAGCAGAGCTTTGATGGAACACAACATCTTACTTAAAGTGGGCATGGTACATGGTGTGCTCAATGTTTCAGCTCAGTCTCCCTCTTCCTCACACAAATACGTGCAGTATATAAGCTACACCGGCTCATCCATGGTGAACTGCTTTTTCTGCCACTGCATTTCTCCTCTTGCCGAACACAAAGACGCAGTTCATGGAGTTCTGGAACGTCCCCTAAACATGAAAATTCTTGGTTCCTACTTTGAACTGGAATTTTCTTTGATGTTGGACAAATGAGATAAGGGGCAACCCTTTCCGTAATCACAGACATGACCGGCAAACCACGTGAACAGGGATGTTTGGCATGGGCAATAAACAGATCATGCGCATATGGAAGGAAATTCACAATGATGACTGTGTGACAATCAGACCTACCTGAGGGTTGACCTGGGCCGTCCAGCTTGGATTCACATTTTGGAAGAGAGCAATCTAAAAAAAAAGAGAGAAGACAGAGAGATAAATAATTAAAGGAAGTAAGTTTAATAAAGGTACCTCAACCTTCACCATGTTTTAGTGTCAGAAGTCAGAGCTTTGTGATTACAGAGTACAAATGAGAGAGTGAGCAATTGTGGAGCAGCTCTTTGATCTGAGTATCTGGATAGTCCCTTCCTGAGATGAAACACCATTAGACATGCTGCACACAGATGCATATGCACACACACACTATAAATGTGCACTAACACACACACACACACACACACACACACAGTGCATATGTAGTACATGCTGTAGCTGAACATGAGGGGACGTGACAACATACTACACACTAAACAATCTGAGCCATCTTCCTGTAAAAAGGACAAACCTATGGGTAAGATGGTTAACACATAACAGATCAGATGTTTGGGAAAGCACTGTATCTACAGAAAAAACAATTTGCTCTTGGGAACATGTCCTAAAAGCCTACAAAAGGAGAACTATATATATATATTTTTTTTTTTTGGAACTCGAGATTTACAGCACTTAAACTAGAGATGCACCAATTCCAATTTTCTTGGCCGATTCCAATTTCCGATTTTTTTAAGGGTCTGACCTGCCGATTCTGATTTTGGCTGATTCCGATTTTCAGTCTTTCCAAGAAATATAATTGACAGCATTCACAAACATTTTTGCAACTTTTCTTGTACAACTAAATTGGATGTTCATAATAAACACTGACTATTAAATAACTTATATATTTTCTCCAAAAGTGCTCCAGATTACAGCCAATCCTTATTATAAGATTAAATTAATATTATGTACTAGAAGAAACGCGATCTCGTGAGATTTCGCGGGACGCGATTTCACGTGATCTTGTGTAGAAGCCGATCTAAACAAACCGGAGACTGACGCAGTGCAACAGTTTGCTGTAGTAAAACTTTGCAGTGAGAAAAACAGAAGAAGTTTAATGAGTCTGGATGAGAAAACGTTTGAGGAGACGCATCAACATGGGTTGTTTATTCTTCAGCCAGAACAGGAGGTGAGATTTTAACTGTCAGTCTGTGAACAGCAGTCTGCTGCTGGCTAACATTAGCATGAAGAGCTACAAAGTTTACCACTGTTTGGTTACACCCTCAGCTGTTCTGTCTCATTGTAGACTGTCTGTTTTCTCTTTATCTTGTCCTTGGAGTCTGTCGCTAACACTGAATTCATGCGAGCACATGTCTGAGTGTGTGCTGCTATGATCAGCACTGTGGTGTGTGTGACATTACGGCCAGTGTGTGTTACGCGCATGACGTGACCATTGTGCAAAGTATGTATGCGAATATGACGGGCACAGAATCGGATATGTGGCGCTGACCAGCCGGTCACCGGTCAGGGCCGGTCATGCTAAAAACCGGCCGGTTCCAGTCTCTGGCCGGTCAATCGGTGCATCCCTAACTTAAACAAAAACGAGAGGTTGGCAAAAATCAGAACCTCAAAAATTAAACAAGTGGCTGGAAACAGAAGGAGACATAAATGGAATCCTACAAAATCATATTCAAAGCTACTTATATTTTGTTGATTTTGTAGGCCCCTGGGGACAAAAGCAGTAGTGTTTCCACTGTAATAACCACAAAATATAATGCCAAAAATAAAATTATCTATCCATCCTGCTTCAGTTTAACTGGCTAATGTACAACTCACTGTAACTTTGCTGGGGAAAATGCAAACACAGGCTCATTTAATCCAATTTTAAGTAGAATCTGACCCTGTAGCAGGCATTAAGAATAACTATAGAGCCGTGGATGGTCTTGTAGGTCATATAGAGGCATCAGTAATAAATTGAATTTGTTTCATAACCAGTTGAAAACTCCTTGTAGCAGCTTGAAATTAAATAAAGGAAACATATTATATAAAAGAATGAAATATTAGATGGATATGTTTTAACATGTTTTTAATGAAAGTGCAACTGAAAACTGTAGCAGCAGTAACATTGTTTTTATGACACATTAAGGCTTAACCTGTTTTTTAATTTTCTCTGTTTTATCATTTGAAATATTTGTGTAACATTAAAGTATATTAATGTATAGATATATATGCACTATATATGTGAATATGTATGGACATATACACTATGATTAGCAACATTTTCATTGGTCATATTTTATTTATGTATTATTTTATAATTTTTCTTTATGTTAGGACTATATTTTGGTATGGGTGAAGGATGACAAAAAGCAAAAATGTAAAAAAAAGTGTCAAAATGTCTTAACAACAGGAAATGTATTAATGATATTTACTGCTGACACAGTATAGCATTAAAAGAAATGATCAGAGCCAAAATGTCCGTATAGGCTCTACATCTTTGTACTATTGATCTGTCTTCTTTACCCTGTGCTTTAGCACTGTCACAAGCACACACACCCTCACACCCTCACACACACACACACACACACACACACACACACACACACGTGTGACTCTGAGCACAACAGCTGAATAAGGAAATGAATCATTTAAAGACACCAAGCACAGTACATATCTGTATCTCTAATGCCTGAGGAATCATCTTCAGGGAGATAAAATGTTAAGAATATTCAAGCAGACTTGTGAAAAGGCCAAGCAGCGTGTCTGGTTGGTGTTTGGTATTCTAAGCCTGTAACACTAGAGTTGGAGACAAAACTGGGTCCTGCTGCCTGAACTGCAGTGCTGGAACTGGTGACGTCAGTACCGGCATCACGATCAATTCAGGACTGATTAATTAATAACAACTGATGCAATATGGCTGTTCTGTTAATCCACATACCCACAACTCAAATCTTATTTTCAGCTAAATTCATATATCAATAAACAGGGCAAAATGACAGCATGGCTATTTTTTTCTTGACACAGAGAACTGAGAAGCATTCCATGCCGATGACATTAACCTGGCAAATAAACAGTAATTATAGCTTGACTTCAAAGACACACTGAGATCTTTATTTTTGTACTTGACATGCATCTTGTATGTGACAGCAGACTGACGAACTGTCTTTCTGGGTCACTCATCAGTAGGACACTATAGTGGCACGAGATAACAGAGAGTAGAAGCAGGGATATGAGGGACGAGGGCAGCTTAGCTCTTCTTTGCTCTGACTTTTCCTGGCTGCCTTTCTGAAAAGAACAGCCTGGCACATGCTGCTGCCTAACGAGGATTACAGTAAGCACCTGTTCACACGCTGTATGTTCCATTTTATACAGTGTAGTGTGGATAAAGTGGTCCAGCAAAGAGTGCTCATCCTCTAACACAATTTTCTAGGCCCTACATGTGTTTGGCATTTATTTCTTGCTCTCAAAGGTGTGCTTGAATCCAGGAAAAGTATTGAAAGAAGTTAAAAATTTAATTATAGTGAATCTTCCAATATTCTGAACATCATTTTCAGTTTTTAACCATCTTTTCAGTGTGGTGGAAGCTGTAATGCGTAGATATTGTCTGGAGAAATCGTGGTCAGCATATGCTGCCAGGCAGGGATTAGGTGGCAACACAGTCATGTGGACAGCAGGGAGTCAGTGAAGGAGAGAAGGCAGGAGTAATCTTCTACCAAATAGGGTGAAAGAAAGAAACCACCAGGTCAACGACAAGTGACGGAGCTTTCACTTGTAGCCCTGATCAAGATGAAGCTGTAAGAAAGCTTTAAAGGAAACAACAACTACTAAGCATTCTCAAAATCTCTTCATCCGAAGTCTTTTACCCTACCTTGCAGGGGTAAAGAACTCAGATTTCTATCTGTAAAAGGAGCAATATGTGACAAATGCACATCCAAAAATGAGCACTGCAGTCCAAATAGGGAGTTGAAAGTCACAGATGGGATATTAAACAGGTTAAAATCCTATTTCATATACCCTCTATGGTTGAAGGGAGTATTTTCCCCCCTGCCACATCCTCTGCAGACTTGAGGAAGCTCAGGCAGACTGCAGGAACACTGCAGGAGTGCAAGACCCATGCAACATTATAAAGTGACAATAGCAACCTACACTATATGTTTATCAGCTATTTAACTGCCAGTTGTCTGTCAGTGTAAGGTCTATTATCCTGAAAACAAAAGCCCACTACTCCAAAAATACACTCTGTATTTGGAGTTCAGTAATGCTCCATTTAACCATTATAAACATCAACTCCTTCTAAAAGATTCTTATTTGTTTCTTACAATTCATAAACACACACTCTTATGGCATTAATTTGAACTCTAATTTATGTGAAACAGGCAAACAATAACTTAAGCTGTGGGAACATACATTTTAAAGGAAAACACCATGGCTGTAGCATTGTTGTAAGAGAAGTGAGTATTTCAACTTCACGTTTCTTAAATCTCTGATGACATAACTTTGTCATTTTATGATTTAGTACAGTAAATATCCTACATATTTGTCCTTTAAAACTAAAAACCTGACAGTTGTTCCTGCAGCTTCCATATAGGGTTGACATGAGAACTCAAATGTTTGCAAGTGGAAAAGTGTAATGCTCCCTTTTTTTTTGAAAACCTGGGATATGAAAATTGTCTTACGCATTTTCATTTTAATTTCTGTCCTTTTGTTTATGTTTTTGCTTTATCTGAGATATATCTTTGATGGATGAGAAAGATTAAGACAGTTTTTTATTTAGAAGGGAGAGAAAAAAAAAAAATAAGGGCCAGTTTCTTGAAGTGAAGTGAAACTGAGCACTTCTTTTACAGTAGTGTGAAATATCAAATTCATTATATTTTCTTTGATGTGCAAACATTCAGTGTTTTACTGGCAACTTGGTTTAGACTGACCTCCATGTGTGAAGGCTACACCAACAAAATAAACAATTTAGCAACAAAAGATCAACAAAATCTGCAGCATTCCTTCAAAACAGCACCAATTCAACAGTACTGGATACAGTAGGATGGGATGTTACTGTAAGTTTGATCCTCAACCTATTTTATCCAAAGCCAGAGAGGCCAAGAGGCAGTTTAGCTTTCCTAAGCTAGAGGAGCACTGGGCTGGCACTATTCACGCGACAGGGATCAGAGAAAGCTGCTGTCTTCAAAGCAAGAGGGAATGTTTCTGTGTGTGTGTGTGTGTGTGTGTGTGTTTGTGAGAGAAAGAGAGACTACACAGTTCCTGTTGGACAGACTGAGCACAGCTGTTGACAGAAGACAAGCAGTCTCAGGCAACACACAAGCTGACACATGAATGCACACACACACACACACGCACACACATATACAGCAGGCCGTGCTTTGATTTTACCAAAGCCCTGTCTATGTTCTGCTTTATTCAACTTTTTTGTTTTCACTCGGACTTCAGTAAGACCTTGGCTTGTGTGCTATAAAAGTAACCCACGTTGTTAGTGCAGAGAAGTGCAGTGAAGCTCATGGATCTGGTATCTGAAATTTCAAGGATTCAGTTGGACATGTGAAGTGTGCTACAGTGCGTGAGCGAATCTAAATTATTGAGAGTTGTCGCTATAACATCAACCTCATACAACATTTATAGCAAATTGCCATAAACTACACAAAAATCCAAACATATAAAACAAACATAGTGCTGAGATTAAAGACTGGTGACCCATTCTCACTCTTACACACTCTGGACTCTGCTCATTCACTAACTGGTTTCATGAATGAATAAAATGACACACACCCTGACACTTCACTTCTCTCTCAGGAGAAAGTTCTTTAAAAACTGTGTGTGTCTCAGAACCCATGGGCAGGCATGGTCTCATGATTCCATGGCTGCTTTTTTTAAAGTACTATTCTTGAAAAAAGGAGGCACAAAGCATTGCGGGAGGCCTACAAGTTCAGATAGTAGATCCAGATGCTTCCTTTGGTTTACGCTGCGGGGAAGGGGAGAGGAGATAGGGGAGGAACTGTGAAAGACAGGGAGGACCGAAACATCTGCTGTAGGGTCATTAGGCAAGAGGAGAAAGGTTGAAGAAAGAAGAATTAGGAATGTGGAGGAATTACAGCAAATAGTTTGTGAATTAAAGGGATAATTTGTATTATTGAATGTGGGGTTGTATGAGGTACTTATTGATAGCCAGCGTATTACCTACTAGCACTGAAGACAAGCAATGTACTGCAGTGGACAGGGTCAACAACAAAAGGTATTTTAGCCAATTTAACAGGATCCACTTGAAAAAATCTATATCAGTCTCAGTGTTCAATATATTTATATTTATTGCTGCCAGTCAGCCTTTCCAACAGGAAAACTGTTATTTCACACTTGATACCATATAGACTTATCTTTTTAAAGAAGAATTTGGCAATTCAAATAACATGTTTAAATAGAAGTGTGGCCTTAAAATTAAAAGTCATTCATCAAATTGAATTGTGAATTTGGAGAATCGTAACGTAACACCCTTGTGGTCTACCACAGCCTCATTCAACGCTTTGTGTTATTGACTTTGTTAAGTCAGAACTATCCCAAAACATCAAAGTCACAACAACTAACCAACAGGTCCAGGCAACAGTAGACGAGCAGGCTGCTGGGTTGTGCAAGGTAAAATGACTGATTTCACCCATGGAGTTTTGTTGGTTTGGAGAGAGCATTATTTGGCTTGTATAACAGCAGTTTCCCGTCAGAAATAGTCTCCTGCAATGCTAAAAACTTGAGTTAATTAAAGTTAAAATGATTATTGTAGTCATCGGCCACTGCTGCTCTCTGCTTCATTTATTGAAACAATAAAGTATCTTTTGGTTCCAAAAGCTGACATAATACTGTGAAATTGCTTTTTTGGATTAATGGTGAACTTGGCATCCTCTTTTTAGGATCTAGAGATGCTGGCCAAACACCTCAGACACTTTGTTGTTTTTTCGCCTTAATATGATGCACATCTCTTTATTAGTCAGTCTAATTTGATAATATTTGTTTAGATGTCTCATTTACCAAAGGTACAATAAAAGACTTGCATGCATTCACAAACAGGAGACCAGATATTACAAAACAAGATCTGAATAAATGACAACGCTCAGCAGAGGCAAGGTATGAGGTAATGATGGAGGGCTGTGTGGGAGAAGAGTGGAGGAGGAGGCGATGAAAGGGATGAAAAAGGATAGAATGAGTGGGAGTCTGCTGCTGACTGACAGAGGTTTCTCTCTTTATCAGATAGGGGATTTGCAGGAGACGCGCAGACCAGCCCACAGCCTATTTTTATGACCCGCAATCCTCCTATGCTCCCATCCCTCGTTCATTCACTCCATTCCTCCATCCCCCTCTTCCCTGCTTCCAGGGGCCTCGGGCGACGTGGGTGGGATCTAGTGATTTATACCTCTGTGCATGTGTGTGTGTTGCGCGTGTGTGTGTGTGTGTGTGTGTGAAGTAATGACGCTGTCCCACAGGCTACATTTAGCATCCTACTAACACATTACAAACCTATTAGAAATCCTGGTTATTGACCAATATTTTTCATGTATATGGTAGAGCGTTCAGATGATTACAACCAGAAAAATGTTTTTCAGCAGTGACCTTACACACCTCTGGTTAGTTTAAGGTTATATATTTAAGGGCTCCACAAAATTTTATGTTTATGACTTCACATTAAAGAAACAGTGTGTAGGATTTAGTGGTATCTCGCAGTGAGGTTGTAGGTTGCAACCAACTGAGTACCACTTGCCTCACCCTCCCCTTCCAAGTGTGTCTGTGGGCATGAAACTTGCAAAAAAAATGAACATGGCAGTGCAACATGACAGTCTCTGGAAGAAGATCAGTGCTCTTCATAGATATGAAGGGCTCATTTTAAAGTATTGAAAGCACAACGATAGTTTCAGGTGATCATACACGAATGAAAACACACTTATGGATATTATATTCCATTTCTGCCATATTCTTCCAATAGATTCCCATAAATCTTACACAACTGACCTTTAAAGAATGTGAAAGATCTCTCTTAGCATATGCATGATGTAGAAGGACGTAGCATAAATCTAAGCTCTGCATATTTGTTACTGAGGTCCTCAACAGCAGCTCTTGACTGGTCTCCAATGCATCACGTAAATTAAGGCTCTGGTATGTCTTGAGATTCAGTTCCAGCTGTCCAGAATATTAATAACAAGCTTAAAATATTTGATAAGCATCATTACAGTTCAAACAGACTGAAGTACATATCTGCACATTTTCTCTTTGTTAAAGAAGGGTTGGGTCCTTGCTTGTGTGTCTTCAAAGTGACCCCTGAAATAGATGTACATGACATTTTACAACAATCAATAATTTGTAGAGATGGTGGGGGGTTACATGTCCGTAAAGTGTATTACTACTCTCTCGAAAAGGTCGAGAGTCTCTGATGAGATCGATCAGCGTGGTCTGGCTGTAAAATAGGTAATTGCTTCACCGTGCTACCTTCTTGATTGTCTTCTCCATAAAACTCTCCAATAAACACTAAAAGAAAAATGGGCTATAACAAGCATCCCAACATCTGGTCCTTATTGGGAGCATACAGTAGGCCTTTTATATAAACTCATGAGAGGAGGAGAAATCTGCCACTTCTTCTCATATACTGGCCTGGAATCTCTCATTTCAGTATGCTGCTATGTGCTTTTTAACCATGTGACCATTTCTATTTCAGGATTTTAAAACTAATATTAGTTTCTTTTATGAGAGAAGTCCAGCACCCAGATCTGTTTATTGTCACAGTAGAAGATGTTATTGCTTATATTGATTGAGTGATGTTATTGATTACAGACTTATTAGTCTAATCATATTTGATGTGCTTAAGCTACGATTGAATGTAGGCATTTTGTAGCTTAATCAAAAATTAAGCTGTTGATTACCAAGCAAAAATTGCTGAAAACACAAATGAGTGTTTAGACAGTACATATATATACACATTATTTCCAAAAAGTAAAATATTTTACAAAGTGGTGCCATGAATCACAACTAGAGTGACTTACAGTACACAACAGCCTTTTTATATCCCTGTATTTTGGGCAAACACTGAAGGCAAACCACTTCCTAGCTTTCAGTTGTGACCAATGAGTATGATGATGTCACCTATTATTTTGTTGGATTTGCAGAGTTTGCTTAAGAATGACTTTTCACACCTACAAACAATGGCACTGTTTCACTGTATTACTTTGTGTCAAACTGAGACATACCGATTAGAGCCAGGCAGATATATCTGTCGACCAATAATATCTGCCTGATATTGGCCTATCACAGCTATATTTGTGTTTTTTTTTATTTAGAGTTTTTTTTTTTTAATAATTTAAAAAAATACAATGTTTACTGTTACACTGTAACAGTAAACAGTAACATATCCTGCCTCCATTACATGTTTTGTCATTACTGTTCACCACTTTTGAGGGATCATTATTATATTCTGTATGATTGTTTCAAATTTTAATTATCATGATCATCTTGTTTGAATACTGCACTTCAAAAAAGTCATGGTAAATACTGTCCAGCACCAACTAAAGTTAGCAACAGTCTCTCAGATGCAGGCGCAGCAGCAATGTGGGTTTTTGTGTTAGTGAACAAGTTGACATTACAAAGTGACATGATGTCATTTCAAATCACTGAGAGATTTTCAATGCAAATCTTTCTGCCTATCTTTTTGAACATTTCAGCACATTGTACCAATACTGGGCTAATAATGACAACCATGATCATTTTGGTCACTATAGTGATGTGGAATTTTCATACCATTCCTTCTTCTATATTCTGTATAAAGAATATTGGTCGATATATTGATACTGGATTTTTTTTTTACTCCCTTTACTCACAATCCTGCTGGTGAACTAAAATACTGACCGAGAGAATGCGAACATTTTTCCCAAGAACAACTTACAAGTCTGATTGCTGTGGCACTTTCAGTTTAGCTTGGTTCCTAATGCAGAATTTTGTACTTTATCTGACTTATTATGAACATAAATGTTGTAATTATTTATTTTACAATAACTATATAGATTTCTCTGCCTTTCCAACTAGTCCTCTCTTTGCTCTTTCAGTTAAATAAGTGAGACAGCCAAATGTGCATGTGATCCCAGGCGATTTAGCAGTGCAGGCAATGCCAATCTAAGCTTATAGTCTTTAACTCTGACCAACTGCCAATTAGGCTGCCCCTGGATGAAACCGAAAGGTTTCAGCCTCATGGAGAGCAGAGTAGCCTACATTTTGCAGGGTGTGCTCCACCCAAGCCTCAGCTCTATAATTTGATGAGTGAAGGCTTGTTTGTCCCTCTAAGTATGTCATGTCCTCTCTTTCTGAATCTCACTCTCTCCTCTCTCTTTCCTATATTTTCATTTCCTTTCCCTTTCTTTGCTCTGCTGTTCTGCTCTCTCAGTACACATTTTCTTTGCCTTCCAATCCACCCTCTCTCTCTGTTTACCAAAGATGCATACTGCATGGCCTGCTGAAGTCCTTTTCCTCATCTACATGATTATATAAGATTTCTACTTCAGTATGCATGATAACATTAGGTCATTATGCTTTCATCGACTATGACTGTGCTAGAAGAAAATGAAGAATCACTGCTCAGTGCTCTCATTACAGACTGCACTTGCACAGGTCACTGGGTTTGCTAAGGGAAATGGCTCACTGCGTTGTCAATACTGACACTGGCATCACTGATGCTGATGTCTCATTTTTACCCTCAATGCAAGATGCACTGAATGACAAGCTGATAAATAAAGCATGCATAAAGAGGTGTAACAAACATTATTTGTGTTTATTTCAATGGGGTTTTTACTTTAATTTGCTTTCAATCTAAATTTTAGGCCGAGTACAAAGTCAGTTTTGAAAAAAAGCATAGGGGTTTTCCAACCTGTCTATGTAATACAAGCCTTTGATAATTTAATCTCAACAGACCTACAATCACAAAGCAGAGGTAATCACTTATGCTATAGCCTATCAATTATTCTCCTGGCATAAAAAAAATCTATTATTTAACACTGCAGACTGCCAAGACACTCATACATGTAAAGTTGAAAGCCTGTCTGCATTAGTGATGAATAGAATAGAAGCCAGTTTCACACAGTAAATTCCATCCTCAGCCCTCCAGTATCCTCCATGGGTGCAATGACTGATGACCACTGTCTTCTGACCAGTGTAGTTATGACTGTGGATACGGCTCTTATGCAAGTTGTTTTGACAGTTATTTAATCTTATTCCAACATACATCTGGTTGCTTTTTGCCAATTGAGTTTCACAGTGCAGTTCGGTACAATAATGCTATTGCAGGCCAAGTAACTTCATTACAAGTCATTCTGGAGACTATCTATGAATTAATACCTTGTAAAAATGTACTTTGGTGCAAATGTTATTTTTAGTTCTGCAAAAATGGTTCCCTCAATAGTGCTTCAATAGGTTTGACAGTGGTTAATCTTAAGACTTAATGCATCACTTAAAGCTGGGGTAGGCAGTTTATTTTTTGTTTCATTGAACAGCAGTTCCATAATAACTTTTAAGCGTAATGTAATTCAAGTGGTCTGACAGAAAACTAGAGTTCTGCTCCTGCCCTTCGCTCAGTTACCTTAGAATAAGGAAATCTAGCTGATGAGGGGAGACTCTGACCAATCACAGGTCGGTAAGATAGTTGATTATTGAGTCTCATTCCCAAAATGTCAGTATTTGACGACCTGGGAATGAGACTCAGTGATCAACCATTTTCAAGCCACCAATCCAAAGTGTCAGTAATTTGATGACCTGATGATGATGTCCAGAATTGCGTAATGAACCTTTAAGTGTCACCAGGGACTGCATGATTTTAGTTTCATGCGGAGTTAATAGCTCTTGTATAAGGATATTATAGGAAAGAGACAGTAGCTCTGCATTACAAAAGTTTACTGCATATTAAGGCATGCTGAGCCATCAAATATTGCACACCTTGCTTCTTTTGGGTGCAAATTGATATGGGTTTAGATCTTGGTCAAGTTTCATTCTGTTAGAAGTAAGGAGTAATTCACTTTATATTTACCTCAGAATGTGGCAGCATAGCATTGTGCTGTGTATGATGCTTCTACAGGAGACAGGCCAAGTGCCATAATATTTTTTGGTCATGCATGCAAAATCTGTGTATGTAAATGTGATATAAGACAAGCCAGATCAAAGATAGAGCAAACACTCTCTTATTATTGTAGACCTCAATAACGTCTTTGCTGTCTACTTTCAAGAAGCACTCGTACAAATAAATTTTGTTTTTAAGTGGTTTGTATGTGTGATTTAGGAGAACGTGCCATTCACAAATGAGCTCATATTTTGAATTTTCTCTAAAGTATGAACACAATTTAGGAGTGGTCCAGACCTGTCATAGGAGTCATGTGGAGCCAGTCTGCTGTTATCAAAACACAAGTTTTTCACTAATGAAGATAAGCACAGAGGGATTTGCACAATTATCTGAAATTATGAGCGCTTGCTGAATCTGATGTGGCACATTCATACAAGCCCATCGTACTAAAGACTTAATTGTCTAATTTTTCTTTCTTTATCTTGACAGTTAAGATAAGAATACCAAAATATTCTTGCATGAGGCCCATTGTATTTGGTAAGATTACAAAATAACCTGTGAGAAACATTTTTAATTTAAATCCACAGTGGAGGGGAAAATGCATGAATGTTTAAAAGGACAAGAAGACTGCTCTGCTCATTCATCAACTCCAAAAACATAACAAACAAGAAAATGCTAAACATTTTTGAGGATACAGAAATATATTCATAGACAATGACTCAAACTCCCAACATACAACATTAACACATGACCCAAACATTCTTGCTACTTGAATTCATTCATGTTCATGCCAGTCCCAGTGCACAATGAGCCACATCTTCCAGACTCACCCTAATGTAATTCTTGACTGTTTGGCAAACCTCTAGTTATGAGCAACTTGCCTTGATTACAAATTACCCAATATTTCGAGTTCACAGGGGACATGCTGCTAGCTTGTGTGGGCTCGCAGCAATCAGCAGTATGTTATTGGGCTGTGATGCCTCACTTTGAAGAATGCTTGATTAAAGTCCAAATCCACAATCCAAATGGGAAATGGGTATCTTCATCAAATGTATTGAAAACAGAATTGGATATTGTTGTTCTAATAGTCAAATGATTATGCTATTTATTTACAACTAAATATAGTGTTATTGCATTCACATGCTTTAAGAGTTTATTATGCAAACACTGCCTGGATAACTGAGCATGACTGGATGGAAGAGATTAAAAAGATGTCTCTGTCTTCTAAATGTTCAAGAAAGGAGAAGAATTTTGCCTCCTTTATGACCAGTTGCAAATGTTTCGGGATTGGACTTGAAGTCACGGCATGAGCAACCTGGGAGAGTGACTCAGCGGCTGAGCTGTGATCCACAGCATCAGTGTGGGACTCAGAAATGGAGCTCCATCTGCTCACTGAAAATAATCAAGCAGAGAGGAACATCAAGTATTTTCAAGGGTCGACGACAATATCCATTCAGGTGAAGAAATTAAAAACTAGTGCAGGATCAAAAAATATGACTTTGAAACACTTGGTGATCTGCCCGTTTTCTAGCTAGCTACAAACTCAGATTTGGTTATCCTGCTACAGTTAGTTAGTCTTTCAATAAGTTAGCCTCCTCAGACAGCCAGCCAGTCACTTAAGGTCTTGTTCAGTAGAAAAATCTGCCATATTCTAGTCTTCACTGACTAAGTAGGGCACCAAAGTGCATCCAGAGCCCCAGAAAAACAAAAAACACACTCACACACACAGAGCCCCAGAAATAAAGTACTAGGATCAACTAGGATGAGCAGCTGTGTGCCAAGACTTCAACATGCAACAAGCTGGCAGCAATTAGGGAGCCTGCTGGAGAGGCTACAGGGAGCGGGATGGCCATTACTAGTGGTCCTTCACAGTGAAACTACAAGATCGGGATACACTGTGTGCATGCATGAACACAAGAATGGCTGACATATCATATCATGTTCAGACAAAGTGGAGATGTGTGTGAGTGATTGATAATACTTGAAAACCTAAAGACTAAAGAAATAAATGACTGAGATAGAATGTTTTAAGTGTTAGATCAGTGGTTTTCACAGGGAAATTATTGTATTTACTGTAATTCTATAAGTAACACAATGACAAAATGTATGACTATTCCGATCATATAAACAGAAACACGGTGGACTTAAGTAAATGTTTGGCTGATAACTTTTTATTAATTCACGTGTTGCATAGGGTTGGGCAATATGTTAAAATTTTCCAATTGGCCACTCTCTGTGCATCAACCTGCGATTGCCGATATACTTGACCCCGCCTCCCACCTCCGCCCGAGTCTCACCTACCTACATAGGTTCACTATGACCAATAAATAAAATAAATTAAATGAAGTGTCAAGAAATGAAACATTCTCACTCCTATTTTCCTTATTAAACAGAAATGTACAACCATACACCTTCTAAAATTCAAGCTTCTCCCTTTTATTGAACTAAGACAAGCTTAATTGGCTCCTCAAAAAACACAGCTCATTCAAACTCAACAAAAAAAGCACATTCAACTCACCAAAACCATCTTTGTTTGTCTTTCCACTGTCCCAACAATCACCATCTCTGGTTTGGCTGAAATAAATTCTTAATTCACCCTGTTAGATGTGTAAAAAGTCTGGCTCTACAGGCATTTTCCCCTCATTCCACACCCAGCTCAGTGCACACATGATCCGCCTGAGTGGGTGTGTACTGTGCCGCTGAATGAGAGCGCATCGCGGAGCAGCAGGTGTCACTTTGCAGACCATTACATTAGCAAAATAAAATAAAAAATGCCCACCAAAAAACAACTGCCGATGGATTCAGCCCTTTGCCAACAGGGAATAAAATTGTCCAATAGCCCAACTGTAGTATTCCATATCATATTTTTTGCTTAAATTGTAGTAAGACATAAGTCCACGTAGAGTGACCTAGATTAGTTTAAAAAAGTTATTAGCATTAACTATGTTATTGAATAAATTATATGAGGTAATGTAAATATGATTTAAGTTTGCTAAACAAATAAACAGATGAGGATGTAGTGCAATTAAAAGCACACTGAGCACAGAGAATTTTCATCTGTCCAATATGTCCGTCTTTGTGTGCCATTAGAGTAGCATGAACAATAACACATTCATTAAACAAGATGACTAGAGAACTTTTGAACAATTATCTCTAATCTAAACTGGAAACATGCAGCTATTCAGCCAGCATTTAGTGCTAGTCTACAGTTTAATAACACAGAAACTTTTTACCCATACTTTTGCTTCATAATAGTCTCTTATAAAAGTTTCCTGAGGGCATAACCTATTTCTGTCTCCATCATGAATACTGTATGAACTGCATTTGCCGCTATATAAACATCCAAGCAGCCCAACTTCACAGTGAGCCAACTTTCCAGCCTGATACAACACAGCTATAGGAAAATACATTGGCAGGCATCCAACCAACCGTAAGAGAGACTGTAGCATTTGAATACAATCCATTTTGACAGCATTCCTAACTGTCTGACTGGCAGAGGCAATTTTTTAGGAGAAAGTATGTAGATTATAGACTGTTTAAAAAGTATGAAGTATGTGTGTGCGCGTTCACATGCAAGCACATATTTGCTGAATTTATTGATTCATATACACTTAGGTAAATGTGCGCAAATGCTGCCTGTGAGTGTGTTCCTGCATGTGTGTAGTCTGTGTAGATGGTAAACAGCAGACCCCAAGGCACCAGGTGTCACAGAGAGAAACAGCTGATAGAGAGTGAGAGACAGCTGCGTCTTCTGGTGTGTATCAGAGGTGGTCCCGCTCTAATGTTGGCGACATCTTTCCCAACACTGGACTTTTTCTTTAAGATGTACCTTTCCAGAAGCCGTAACAACACTCCTTGCCCTTCTAATGCCTGTGTCAGTTTGGGTTAAAGAGGTATTTCCTAAAGTTAGAACAAGCGGGGGCTTGATTGTGAGAGCTAGGATGGCGTGAGACAGAAAAGAAAACAACAGCTTATCTGACCACATAATGTTGAAAAGTTTCCGCTCTAAAACTTGCCATTCACACGTTCTTAAGTGTCTGCTATACAAGTTTGAAAAGGCCAACATAAACCATGCTGATGAGGAAGCATCATGATAATCATTAGAAAGATCACAGCCAAAACATACCTTCCTATAAGAACAAGATATACACTAACATATTACAAAGTGGAGCTGTGTACTGGTAAGAAATGGGTTTTATGGGTTTTAAATCTAATTTTAGGAAAACTGTCATAGTATAAAGAACACACTGTTGTATGCATAAAATCTGAGTTAAAGTTTACTTTTATACAGTCAGAGCAGTGAAGATAGCCAACAACACTGCTATCCAATGATCGGGGGTTTATACACAACACAGAATTAACCGCTGTCATGAATCTTTGCATGTATATGATACAGTGTTTTTGATAATCAATACAGTATCACAAAACATCACAATACTCAAGTGTATTCATGTTCTTGCACAACTATTATAAAGTCAGTATGTGACTCTTCCTGGTAAATAATCATTGGCATTGGGCTAAGAAAGCTTAAGTAATGAAATGACACTTTGCACCCACAACTATATATAAGGTAATAATGTTTCTCACGACCACTATCAAAACAAAGTGCATGACAGAAGTGCCCATGTGTCATTATTTGGCTGATATAAGGCACCATTGCAGCCCCCGATAGGGCCTATAAAAGGTGTTTATGTTTTGGATGCAGAGTGATAAGGTAGGCAGGCCTTTCCTTATTTGTTAGGTTTATGCCATCATATCAGACAGGCCCAGTGCCTGGAGTGCAACCTATTGCTCATGCCCATACGTGCGTCCATGGCCTTGCCTCTATCCGTGCATCAGATCTGAGAGACCTGAGTCCAGTGTGATGCACGATCTCCCAAGACTGTTCAATCTACAAGAGAGAAATTGAATTTAAAAATGTCCGACCCACATCCAAGGCGTTCGTGATGGATACGGCGTGTAATGTCGAAATACTCGAGACTGTGGTCGAGCTGTACCCATCCACACCTTTTAGCCTACTTAGTCCAACCCAAAATGGGGTCACTGCCCAGTAATCAAAAGCACATATTTCAGGAGGTGTTATCCGAGCTGTTGTCATCAAAGGCTGCGGAATGACAAGTCAGTGGACTAAAATGTGATTTAACTACAAACTGTGCGCATCTCTCCAGCACGTCCGACGCGCTGTGTGCATCTCGCCCATGAAACCGGTCAGTGTTTTTTTTGTCATTTTTGGCAACAATGTGGCTGACCACCACTGATCACACCGACAGCTCTACTGTAGCTCTCTCTAAGCCAGACTCGCCCCTTTTCAGACTTACCGGATTTGAAAAACGCCGCTATGTCTGCCGCGTCCTTCGCAGCCTCATCCAGTCCCTCTCCTGCGCTCATGGCTGCAGTCGCTTGTGCAGAAATAGCGATAGATCCTCAAAGGGCTTCTATTGTTGCAATAATTATTTGTCAGCAAAAACGGATCCTAGCGCCTTTCATTGAAGCAGATCCGATCATACAATATGTGCTCCCTTCATTAAGCGAGAGACCTCCTCCTCCATTTTGGCCGAGAAGGGAAAATCCTGGCGACCGATCGGCGGCGCTCCCGAGTTGGGACGTGCAGGCGAGGAGGAGGAGGAGGAGGAGGAGGAGGAAGGGGGATGATAGTGAGAGAGAAGGCGGAGGTAAAAGGGTGGAGGGTGGGGGGGGGGGGACTGAGGGCGGAGGGGTATTCCGTTTCGAGTGGTGGGTGGGGGTGGGGATATCCTGGGATTCCGTTTCGGGGGGTTTTGGTGCATTGTGCGCCACCCAAATTTTGTGTGCGCCACAGCACATCAGCAGCAGCCCCCAGCGTCACTCACTGCGGTGCTGATGCGGGCTGCGTGGGAGTCATTCGTCAGGATTGTAATGGCTCAAGCCCAGATGTTATGGAAGATGTGATAACAACAAGCAGCATGCGTTCCCCTGCTCGTTTCTTGTATGTGTAGTAGTAGTGGTGTACTCTCATATAGGCCCTTATAGCTGAATTCCTGAGAGTTAATTAATATTCACATGAGGTCATTGAGTTCCTGTGTTGCATTATTTAGTTTCCTATCAGTTACTGTGTGATTACAAGCTGTTCATATCGGTATTTTTTCTTTTGCCGGCAATGACTGATTACTGTTACGTGTTTTCTGTGTGTAAGAGGGAGAAAACAACGACGAGGAAAAGGCAATATTTGATCATCTCCTTCATCTCCGAGTGATGAAGATGATGCTACAGTATGAGGTCATTTGCCCCACAAATCTAACCCAGTTCTCTTTGACAGCTGCAGCTCAGCGCTTTTAACAAGGGATGGTGCAATGCTGCCATCTAGGGGTTGCCTTCAAAAATTGCTCTGGGTCAACAACTCTGCACCCGAGCTGCCAAGTATGGTGATAATCAACACAATACACGCGTTTAAATAGTATTGCATCTACTTACGTTTGCCTTGTTTATTCCAATGACATTAAAAAAAAGAAATGAATGGATAATAAAAGATGGAGCATAGTTAAAGACTGTTGTTATTATTTTATTGGGAAAATTCTTTATTCATGAACAAAAGTTTCTAGGTTCGCAACCCTCTTTCCCTCTTTTTTGATTGATTTTAACTTAGGCCTGTTAAATAATATCTCAGTATTTTTAAGCTGCTTCACGATACACAATATATCTTGATAAACGCTTTTTCTGTAAAATAACATACCATAAATCTCAAATAGGACTGAGTGACAAAAACAAATAATTTTGATTAAATACCTCAATATCGATTTTTCAACAATGTTGTAATGATGACAGTTGGTACTTTCACAAAATATTAACACAATGAGATTTTTTAAATAAATAATCAGAGTGCTCATATGATGACATAATGGGTAAAGGCAAATAACAGCCTAGTCAGTTCTGAAAAGTACCTCACTTTACTGTAATGCCTATAATGATATCTAAACAATATCTAGTCTCATTTCACGATATCGTTATAATATCAATATATTTTCTAGCCCTATTTTAACTCAGTGGTTAACTCTCTTGCTCTTACAAACAATAAACAATAAAAGCAACCTTTTTTGAAACCCCCAGGAGTGCTCTTTTCAATTGTCTGTTATAATTTATTTATCTATGTAAAGACTTCTATTTAGTTTTGAATTATTATTTATAATTATTATTTATATCTGACAGTTTTTTTCTATTTTAAAACACTTAAATGAGCAATTGTCAACATTTCAGTCGGGACCAGCCCACTACCCCTTTGATTAATGTCCTGTTACCTTGGGAACCACTAACAACACAATCACTGCTGAAAAAAAAAACGTGTGTTGTGGGCGGTGGATCGCTCCAAACACGAAAACAAAAAGTTATACCCCAGAATTAACAACGGGAAAAACGCAATACTCGACGCGGGTTAAAAGTGGAAGTTCAAAGTTTGGTCATAGAGGAGACACTTGTGTGAAGGAATGTTTGAGCCATGTCCTTCAGCTCTCGGCAAACCAAAGTCAGCTACAGGAACAGACCCACCCAGCCGGCTGTCCCCGGAGAGTCACTCAGGGAGATGCAGGTACGATCCCAAAAAGTTTACAACCATATGAGAGATAACGTGACACTTTTTAAAAGTAGGTTTTATAGAGGACAGTCTCCTCAGTGTACCGTCATCCAGAGGAAATGCAGTCTCTAAATTTCAAGCCTAATCATTCTAACGATCTACTCTCCATGTGGCCTAAAGAGAGCTATGTGAGTGTGCCCACCCAACACAAGACGTCATTTGGACGTTGTTTTTTAGGCTAAATCTGGTCGGTCCGTCGTAGCCTAGGTTTAGCCCAAAAAAAGACGTTAAAAATTGGGCTGAGTTTAGTCCGTCTTATTTGGTCCGAATTTAGCCCAAAAAAAGATGTTGAAAATTGGGCTGAGTTTAGTCCGTCTTATTTGGTCCCAATTTAGCCCAAAAGTAGACGTTGAATATTTGGCTGCTTTTAGCCCGTCTGATTTGGTCCAAATTGAGCCCAGAAATAAACATTGAATATCTGGCTGCTTTTAGTCCGTCTGATTTGGTTTTGGAAGTAACCTGAGATTGACCAGTAGTTATTTTGAATGAGTAAATGTGTATATTACTAAATTCTATATTGAAATGGAATGAAAAATGAAGTTTAATTTTGAAGAGTTGTAATGAGCAAATGGCACTCTTTTGGCGGAATGACCCAAAAATCTATCAATCCTAAATTTAACAGGAAGTTAGTGTAGGGATGCCAGATGTGGTCTCTTTTTCTTTTCCTGTTAAAAGCTGGGCATGCTGAGTTCTGGATGCTGCAGTCAATGGAGGGATGCCAGGCTAACATATAGTAAGTTATTAGTCCAGTCTAGTTGGGCACGGATGAAGTTTGCCGTGTGAGCCGATAACGGTTAGAAAGCGGAAGTGAAGTGACCTACGGTATCTTGGCGGTAATGCACGGCAGCGGCTATTGGTCACTCAAAAATAAAAAATTCAAATACCTGCAGGTGATTGGTGAGTGGAGAAGGAGAGGGGCGGGTTCTTTATTTGGGCGCATTTGTCAGTGAGCAGCGAAGGAGACACACACACACACACACGGTAAGTTTTCTTTCCATAATTTTATGAATAATTTGAATAAAAGCCAACTAAAATGTGTTATGTGTTATATTGCTAATGTTAGCGCACTAGGTCTACAAACCCTCCCAATTTAGCTTTCTTTCCGGGCAAATCTTTTGCAGACAGTCACATTGATAGCTGCCTGAAAAACTTAGGATTTACATTTAACATAGCTTTATCATCATTATTATTATTATTATTATTATTATTATTATTATGAGCTCTAAAGCGTTATTTCAGTCAGGTAAAGCTGTTTGTGTTGGAAGCCGTGTGACATAGCTAGGCAGGTGCAGGAGAGGCTCGAGCAGCTGCAGTTCCAGCTAATGTTGTCAGTGTAATGTTAGGCTAACGCTACACCGCTGTTCAGGTGCACAAAAACGTTTTGCTAATTTGTGCTAATGTGGGGCTTTCAGGCATGGGCTGGCGGTTACCGGGTTAAATCATGGTATGAAAACGTCACGTAATGCGGTATGCTCTGTTTTATGTCTCATCAAAGAGAGAAAGTGCAGGTCAGAATAATCCCTCAGGTGTTGTCAGGGGTCAAAGTGAGCCGCAACGGACGGGAACGCCGTTCCGTTAAAACATTCGGACCGGAACCGCGTTCCGTTAAGAGGAGGAGAAGTCAGCTGTCAAAATAACCTTTCACAAACGCACGTGCAACAAGTAAACAATCTGATTACAACTACAACTAAATCATTCAATAATGTAACACAAAATAATGATTAGGCTAAAATACACCAGTCTGCTCGCTCTGTGTGGACACAGCGCTGCTGATCCTCTGCGCTTCTGTGCTGTCAGCTGGCAACACGCTCTCACTCTGTCAGCTGTTGCTACCGCGTCCTGCTGCTTCTATAGCAACTTTGCGCCAAATAGATCAGCTGATCACCACCTTATCACACATTATCCCGCTTGGAACACAGCATACAACTAAATCAGACAATAGTGTGGCAAAATAATGATTAAATTACACCAGTCTGCGCACTGTGTGTGGACACAGCGCCCCTGATCCTCTGCGCTTCTGTGCGGTCAGCTGGCAATAGGCTCTGGCATTCTGCTGCGTCCTTAACCAATCAAATTCAGATTTGTGCATCTTAGTACATGCCATGGGATTAGTTATTAGGGATATCTGGTGCATGGTTAAAGCATTTCTTTGTGATTATGGACTGGTATGAATAGGATATGAATAGGACTATATAACAATTGTTATAACAATCACGTTTCATTTTACAGTACAGCCTAATGCAGGCATAAGACCTGTAGTGTTTGTATTGTGTGTAGGCCTATATCTGTGCCAAAATGCAATTTTCTATGCATTTACGGAGGTTTTGGGGTGTCATATTCTTTTTCTGTGATGTTTTTTCCAGTGAAGCCGAATGTTACCTGAATAGCTTTTTTTATGTAAGCTGATAAGAAGTCAGTGTGTTGAGTTATTTAATCATGTGTGACATTTGCTTACTGATCTTAGTAGTTGCCAAAAAGGGGCATATTTATAGTTTCCATTACAATGTCCATGACTTGTGCGTTATAATTGTCTTGTGCTTTAATTAATTAATTTACGTTATGTCGCTATCAAGTCTTATTTCTTAATCCTGCCCCTAGTTCCTTTACATGCCAATTTAATACACAACACAAAGTGGCTGCTTTTCAATGTAATAAATGATCAGATAAGGGAGATTTATATGCTATCCCAGCCTTGGGTATGTCACAGAAATTTAACAAAATTGATTTTGATGTAATGTGTAGTGTCAGTTTTTAACCTTTTCTCCTCATCTTCTGAGCATCTTCCTGTCTGCCTGTCACATGTAAGACAAAGACTGAACGTTTGCACGATATTCTAATTTTTCGAGTTTCACCTGTATAACAGATTATTGCATAGATAAGTTAGAGCCACAGACTTAACATCTTTTAATCACACTTCAGGGGGTGAAAGAGGAATAAACAGAAACAATCATATACAAAATAAGGTACTGTTGAAAAGAACACTTATCCAAAGAATGAATGGGAGTTAGCGTAAAATGTCCTGGAAAATGGTTTCAAGCAAATATAATGAAATTTAAATACATAAATTAATTAATTAATTAATTAAAATATGAATTGTCTTATCAATTGTGTGGGTAAAACGTGTTTTTCTTTGTCATTGCAGCTGCAGTTAAAAGTTGGAGCCAAAAAGCGACGGAGCATGACATTAGTCATGCTGTGGCGGACCACTTGAAACATGCACCCGGGCACTCAGGTGGTGGCGGCTACAAGGCCAGATGAGCTGGCTGACTTTTTTCTTTGTTTTTTTTTTTTTTTTTTTTTTTTTTGTTTAATGCTGTTCATGTTATGGTCTTTTTTTTTTTTTTTTTTTTTAATTAAAATATATTTTAAAAAAAGAGAAACCCTTTACAGGGGAATTTTAATTTGAGCCTCTCAGCCTTTGTTGTTTTGTACTTTGTATTTAAGTACTTTGTTAATAAATGTTTGAATTGTACATTTGGGTTTACTGTCTAATTTTTAAAACTGTCTTTTAAACGACCTGAAAATGATGACTTCATTTCACTTTTCAACCAAATATAGGTCTACCATACAGTGAAGTCTCTGTAAAGACGTCTTTTAGACGACCTGAAAAGACGACTTTTCACCTTTCACTTTTCAACCAAATAAAGACCAAACCGGGACGTCTCTGTAAAGACGTCTTTTAGACGACCTGAAAAGACGGCTTTTCACCTTTCACTTTTCAACTAATTCCAAACGTCATTTAGACGTAAGTTGGAGACGTCATTTCAACGTCTTTTCAACGTGGTTGTGCTGGGTGGGTGGTAACCTGCTTTTAGTTTACTAGTTATATTAATCCATTATCTTTTTTTTCTTTTAAGGTTGATTTTGGATTTGGTTCCGTGTTGTTTTGATATCTGTAAAATAGCTTATATCACTGAAATAGGATAGTTTTGTTTAATTAAGGTGTGCACATTTTGTTTTGCATTCATTCAGTAGACATATTTGCAATCATCAACCTTACTTTCTTCCCCCTAACTGGTTCATGCTATGGATTTTTTGTTATGTTAATGAATTATGGTCATCTGTGAAATATATATATATATATATTCGGCATTTTGTCAACTTGCAATGACACATGTCTCTCTAACAATCATGTAATCATGTTTTGTATTTTTTCTTGGTGTACCGCAAAACAAGCTTTGTCACAAAACACCAAGCTGGGAATGCTTGAAAACAAGTAACAGAAATGATGTGATGATGTTGTGGCTTTTCTTCTAAAGTGATCAAAATACCTCTCTTTCTTTTGTCACTTGGGTGCACAAGAAGTTCTCAGTTTTTTTGAATAGCTAGTTTAACATTGGCTGTAGACCAACAGAACTTTTTCATGGCAGCCATTTTGACATGAAATAGTAACAAACACAGGGGTTACCAATGATACTAATTAAGTTCCTGTTGCATTCAGGCCAAACGGGGTCAGGGTGCTGCTATTGTGCATGTTGGCTCACTAGACAGGATCTGCTACACTAAATGCAACAGGACTTAAATTATCATCATTGGTAACACCTGTGTTTACCCTACTATTTCATATGAACATGGCTGCCATGATAAAGGTCTATTACTTACTACCATAGGTAGTTATTTAGCGCAGCTAGGTATAGCTAACTCACAATAGGATGATATAAGTTGGGAGAGTGAAACTTTGCATCAGAATTCCCTTCTCTCTTATGTGAACAAAAAGAATGATGGAAGTAATTTGTACTTCATTTTTCAACCCCTCAAGTCGTTTTTACAATTGCTCTGAGAATCACTACAGTATTAGACTCTGGCCTCACAGCAGTAGTCAAACTTCACTATAGCACACCCTACTGTGTTGGTTGTATTATAAGCCTCAGTCCACTAGATGGTAGTGTATTGTTGCTGTAAAGTTAGATGAGCTACAGAAGTCTGGATGATGTTCCACAAAGATGTCTTTTACTTTACATCTAATTCTCCTTATTAATGTGGAATATATCAAAATACTAATTGCAAGAACTTGAAATCGGCTTTTTTCCTTATTATGTGTTTAACTCATCCAATCAGTTCACAAGTTCCACCATCATAAAGGTCAGGATTAAGTAAATGTAACTGGCATATTGGTGTTATTTATTTGAAAGTTTTAGTTTTGTTTGCGAGTTATGTAATCTGTGTATTTCTAATTTTGTAATGTCTGTGTACGGATCAGAAACTTTTTTGTATTTATTTTGAGTCAAATCTTTCTTATATGTTTACAAAAGCTCTATAATAGCTATAGTAGAAACCACAACAATGCTTCACTGACTACATGTGGACTAATATTTTTTTATTGAAATTGAATTGCAATATATTGACCAAAATAAAAGAGGAAATATATTTTTTATCCACATGTAGATTCCCTCTACAATAGGTGCTCATGCAGTTTTGCTGTTCTTATCCATGCATTTTAAAAGAAATGATCTAATTCATTAGGTGTGTTAAGTGACAAGACAAGACTTTGTGTAAACTGCCACATGGGATGGACCCAGATTAGCACAGCTAGTCCTGTAATATATGGATCAATAGAATATTAGCCAGCTTCTACTGTATGTGCTTGTCTTCCTTATGTCCATTTTGTTTTAGTCTACTAACAGTCCATTAAAGGAGAAACAGTGCAAGTCAAAAAGCAGAGTCTTCAGAGCTGCTTCTACTGCTGAGACATATTGTGCTACAACTTGGTGTAGTTTTTAAACAGATTTGTTTAAGATCTTTGGTTCTGTCAGTGTGAACATCCTCAGGGAGAACACTGGGCCTTTCCCTGTCTTGCTCCCTCGTTATGTCTTTCTCTTTCAGATCTCACCTCCCCCTCATCTATAATTTACAGTCACTCTCCTGTTTCATGGCAGCTCAAAACCAGACAGTTCAGCTTAGAAAATCAGTCATGGTGTAGTGAAAAATTGATGACCTAACTGCTTTTAAATGCAAAGCTCTGCAATCATTTCTTCAATATCAAACCGTCATTCAGACCCTTGTGGAGAGAGCTGTACTTCTCATCTGCTGGACGCCACAGTAAAAGCTAATGGAATTTAATATTAATTGATAGGAGGTCTGTGTGTGTGTGTGTGCGTGCATGCATGTGTGCCTGCATGTGTGCATGTGTGTGTTGTGTTTGCTGGGTGAATGATCAGGGTCTCCCCACCAGAGCTGCAATTAATGATTATTTTCATTCGTTTAATCTAGCGGTCAACTGATAGGCTAAATGAATAGTTTTAACTTTTTGAAATCATATTTCATCGTCATCACAATATGATCACACGCAATAAACACATCATAAAAGACTGCTTGCAATGCAGAGAATAAGGAAAATTATTTTATTTATGCATGCCATGCATCTTTACGCAGTATGTGAACATTTGACCTATTAGATGGAGCCCTGGATACGTGGGCCTTGCATTTGCACCATTTGGCCAACCAGATGAAGCCCCAGCTAGCCTTCAGTTGCCCTATTAACTGGTCAGTTTGGTGGCAACCGCAAGGTTAGCTAGCATGATGGCTGAGGAAGGATAGAAAAGTGATGAAAATGTGTTGACGAGGACCCTGTGTTGAAAAAGAATAGCATTTGTGTGACTGCAAATTTTCTGGATTCAGGAGAGATTATATTTATCTGAAGTCAAATCGACATTGCAGTTTTGAACAGTTTTATCCCACATTGCAGATTTACCTTTCCCACCTTTCCCTCTATACAAAACAGTGATGTACATCCTCGTGTGGGTTGCCTGGCCATAGGCCAGTGTTAGAGCCAAGTTTGCCGATACCAGTCGTTTTTTAAAATGTCCAATTGCCAGTTTGACCAAACTGATTAATCTGTTGATCTTTAGTCCAACCAAACTTTTCTTCTCATGATCGTTCACTGAAAGGACCAGTGTGTTGGATTAAGTGGCAGTGGTGAACTTACAGATTCCCTCCCCTTCCAAATGTGTAGGAGAAACTATGGTGACTGCGAAATTCACAAAAAAAACATGTAAGGCCATATCTAGAGCCAGGATTTGGTTTTCTCCATTCTGGGCTACTGTAGAAACTGTAGCTCCGTGGAAGAGGACAGATGCCCTTTGTAGACATAAATGGCTTGTTCTAAGGAAAAGAAAACACAACAACTCTTATTTTCAGGTGTCCAATCTTACTGGACTTTTAATCTATAAAATGTCAAAAAACAAAGCCCAAGGTGGCAACTTCAGATTGCTTGTTTTGTCCAAAACCAAATAGAATTCAAGTGTTATACAATGGAAACAACCAGCAAAGCTTTTTTCATATTAAATTTATTACTTTTAAAAGTAAAAAGTGAGGAGAAACTAGACAACCAAATAAACCATTGGGGCAATTATGACATATTATATTTTACTGAGACCATGTTTAAAACAAAAAGGACAACACTTATGCCTGTCAAATGTCACCATTGTATTCTCACTCTGTGAAGTTGTTTCTATAGTCACTACACGAGAAGTATCAGTCTGTCAGAATATAATAGTAATGCATACAATATCCAAAGAGTTGCTCAGTTTCTGAAACTTGATGACCTTTAAGAGGTTGGCGAATGTCTTGTTATAAGGTTATTTTTTAAACTCACTATACACTATATGTTGTTTCTGTTCTCTTGTGTGTGTGTGTTTGTGTGGAAATGTTACCCACCCACACTGCCTTCCAATATATCAACAACCTTTCCACCCCCACCCTCATCCCCCGTGTCTCTCCATCCCATTGTTGTAATAGAATTGTAAGGTGAGAGCGGGACCTTGATAATTACATTGCAGACAGATGGTCATCCAACACCACATTAGCTAGTTAGCAGTCCCTTTTAGGAGCAACACACTCATAATTTCAGGGCAGTAACCTTTCTCACATGGCAAATAAGAAGGCTGATTGCTCACATACTGTAGCGAAGCCACTTGTTCTCTGTCTTGTCTTCTTTGTTGGAAGCTGTAATTCTCTAATGTCATGAATACAAAGCCAATTAGGATGGTGGAATGACCTGAAAAGAAGTGTCAGACTGAAAGGCTGACAACGATGCTGCATTTTAAACCAGACTATCAAAACAAGGTAAGGTGACCCAAGAGTTCTGAAGTTACAGACTCCTTGGCTTCATGGCTATCTACTTTGGCCAAATGCAATTCATCATTAATGTGTTAGGATTCAGTAAACAGCTGATGTGTTTGTATCAAAATGTGGCTGGTAGAAAAGCTCAAGAAGGCTAAAGCAAGGAAAGAAAGCCTGTTTGACAAGGTTTTAGTATGCTGCAGGTTATGCAGGCTTCTCACAACAACTGATGTTATCTGACAAGAGCCAAAGTCTGGCATATTTATCGGAGAAAGATACAGCAACCAGTGAAGAAGTTGCATTTTTTTCCTGAAGGTACTTCATGCTACCAAAGAAAAGAGATTTGAACCTGTATCGTATCCATATATTTATATAGATCCTAAAAGTACGAGATTAAAAATAACATCAGAGCCACTTCTGTATTTTGTACTGCAGCTTTGGAAAAACGTAGTGAATTATACATTTGACACAACATTTTGAATTAAATCAAGAATTAAAATATAAGTCGTGATTATACTGGGCTAAATTTGTATTTTGACACCTCTCTTACAATCTAAATAGAATTTTACCACATAAAAAAGTGACTGCAAATACAGATGAGAGAATATGTGCATAATTTCTTTTGCTTTTCTGGCATTTTTGTAGGGTTTGCTGTCATATAATATCAAATATCAGAAAATATAACCGAGAAAATTGGCAGAAGATCTAAATGTTTTGAAAAATTACTGTAATTATGCTTTTCACTGACATCATTATTGTGGCCTCAAGAACTCACGACAGATTTATGGATTTTTTTTAAAGATAATGCTTTGTTTATTGTGCATTTTGTTTCTTTTTTTGGCAAATGACTTGCACGCAAAAATAAGATTGTAGGGTGATGGAGACAGTCTGTAGCCATAAATGTAAGTGATTTAAGAGCATATAATATGTTTAAGGGGTACTGGATTATTTACATGATATTTACATGATATTATCATGAGTGTATTGTTATTATTTTCAATATTTATATATTTTTAAATATGGTTATCATCTATATTGTGACATCCCTATATATTTAATATTTAAGACACTAAGTAAAAAAAAAAGTTCATATAACCTGTAATTTATGCACACCTTAGGTTGTGAAAGACTCATATGCAGCGAGCAAATATGGATGATTTTCCATTCCACAGCTCTGACCGAACCAAATCTAACTGACAACGCTCATACAATAAAAACAAACGAAGTACAGTTCTGACTCTTCAAATGTGCATTTACATCAGAAACATCACAGATATACTTTCATAGAGAATTTTCCTGAGAATTCAAATGAAATGCTTTGACAATCTGTCAAATCAGATATTAGTATAGCCGATATTTATCAGCTAATTTGGCTAATATATACTGTATATAATAGCAATATATAGACCAATCGACTGATAATTTATTGGCATCAGTATTTATCGGGCATCCATAGTTTTTCACTTGCACGCTAATGGTGAAAAATGACAGCTCTGTCCTGGTTTGCTACCTTATCCTGAGATATGATGATTAGATGCTGTGTGTCCACTATGTATTTGTGTGTGTCCATGTGTGCATGTTAGTTTGTGGATGCATGTCCTGTGTTTGCATGCAGAGCTGTCAGTGTTGCTTTCCTCATGTGTTTCTGTGCATATTTACCTGTGTATATAAGGGTGCTAATTCAAAAGCAAGCATATGATCCGCCAGTGTAGAGCTCACAAACTGTCTGTGTCTTTCAGTTTAGGGGATGTCTATCCTGACCTCGGCTGGCAATGAAAACTCAACACTATTGACAGGAATAGCCATTAAACGTAAAGCCAGTATAGCCTCAGCTCACCTGTCTGAGCAGTCACCGCTTACAACTTGATAGGGCTGTCTCTTCCAGGGTGAGAGTATACAGCTCCCCTGTGTACATGCAGATGAGAAAGTGATAGCGGATTATAGAGAAGATATAGGAGGGTTTGAGTCACAGAGGCAAGGAGCTGTCATGTCGCTGGTGTTTAGAAAGCAGCTCTGGAAACAAATAGTTTCCAAGGTCATTCAGGTAAGACAATCATAGCACTGCTGTTGATTTCGTTGTGGTCTCATTCAAGGGGTCTCTCCCATTTTAGTTTATCCATCCATCCACACAGTCCTCATGTGTGGTGCCAAGCCCTGACTCTGAGGGCATCTTTAATTTACCACAGCGTGGTTTAAAAATTAAATGGACAAAACTGGCTGCAAAACTTTATCCACCATTACTGTGTTGACTTTGACAGGTGCAGTGTTTTCTGTTCCCCAGAAAATGTGGATTAAAATTGACCAAATCATTTCCTGTGTTTATTTGAGGTTTGGCAGGGTACTGAAAACATTTTTGAATTGCTTATTTTAAATATTAGATAGATTATCAGACTACATTCCTGCTAAGCTTCCCTGCTGCATACCTTTTGCCACAGCTGTTTTCTCTTTAATTCCAAAAGGCAGTTTGTTTATTATGAGGATTGTCAGTCTCGCCATAGCTTATCTCAGGATGGGGCTGTGTTTGCTTCTGAAAGCTATTAATGTGGCTGTTGTCTGTCAGTGCTGGATTCTGTGTGTTATGGGAATAGCAAAATGTGGTTCTGTGTGTGTGCCTGTCTGTCATTGTTGGAGCCTGTTGTTGTTGGTTAGTGTATTATGCGCTTTTGTGTGTTGAATTCAGTGACTTAGTCTGCTTGTTTGAATAATCTGCACCACACTGCATTGTGTCTGTATTGTTTGTCTCTGGGCTGAAGGCTGAGGTGGTTGTTCACACAATTTGGAACAGAGGCAGAGAGAAGGTGTGAAACACCTGGTCGCCCAGCAACTGATGGCTTGGCATGCTTTTTTTTTACGGTCGACCGACCTGTGATTGCGTTGTTTTTGTGTGTGTGTTTACCTCCAGAGAGCAAGGTTGGTGTGGTTCATTGTCAGAGCTCTGTAGCGGCTTATTTTAACTCATTTGAAATATATGTTTGAATAAGTTTGGAAGCATCATTTTTTTATGTTTTAAGACTGGAAATCAAATACACCTGCTCAGTATAGCAGATTCTTTCTCATTTGGAGAGTCAAATATGAAGATCACTAATCTTGAAATTAGATCAGCAGTCTAGAATTTATCATACGCATGTGAGCCGTGTGTTCTAATGTTCCACATGGGTGCTTACAATAGATCCCTGTCTGACTCACATTTAAGATAAGCTTTACAGGAATTAAATATAACAGAGCACTCATACCAATACAACGTCTGTTTACATAAAAGGAGCAATATGTAACAACTGAGAATCCAAAAACGAGCACTGCAGTCCAAATAGCAAGGTGGAGCCATAGACAGTATATTAGATTGAAATCCTATTTAATGTACAGTCCATGATTGATGACGAGTCTTACATTGTAAGTCGATCATCTGTTTATAATCATCAGTTGTCTGCCTATGAAAATCTATGACCATTTTCCTGAAAACAGAAGCCCACTGCTCTGAGAATACACACTCTGGAGTTGGAGCTCAGTGACTGCCTGCCTCCTGCCTGCCAGACTCCATTAACATATTGGTCAGTTTAGCCGTTAGAACCACCAATCTATCTGTTACGATCCCCTAAATTAGCTCGTACCCTTGAGACCGAACACAACTAGACGAGTCAAGAGTTGCAAAAAAAAAAGACATGTTTCTTTATTTAGAAAATAAAAAAAAGTAAACACTCAGATGTGACCAAATCAAAACCTAAAGAACCTAAGAAAACCTAGCTAAATTGGGGCCGGCGGAACAGGGTTCTCCCCTCTACCCTAACATAAACCAAACTAAAGCCTAAACAACAGAAATAAAGCCACGAAAACTGAACTACTGATCCCACCAGAAACACAAAGGAGAAGAAAACCAAAAGTAACTACATAAGGTCACACAAAATCACCACAAAAGTCTCTTGCTGTGGGGGGGGGGGGGGGGGGGGGGGGGGGCATGTAACACTATCTAAAAGATTATTAATAATTTTTTGCAACTCAATAAACAGACATTTGCTCATTTGGTTAACATTCGGCATTAATATGAGCTGTGATTAACGTGAAACAGACAAGCAATAACACAAGTTACAAGCCAGAATAGAAATTTCAAAGGAGGACACTGCAGCTTCAGTGCTGTTGTCAGAAAACCAAGGATTTTAACTTAACATGTTTCCTTCATCTCTGACATATCATAGTCATTTTGCGATGTATAACAGTTACTATAGTACACTGTCCTCCTAAAAGCCAAAAATGTTCATGTGTGGCTTGATTGAACAGTGTGCTGTGAAAGTAAATTTCAAGCCTGCAATTTTTTGCTGCGCTTAGCAACCATCCTGTTATCTGTTGAAGTGACCTGTGACTTGCAGCCGCTGTTCCTGAGAGTAGTTTGCTGGTGCTTGTCAAATATTACCAAGATTTGTGACAAAGTTAATAATTCTGGGGATCTGAAAGGACGTGCAGGCACACTGGAAGTGGACACTGTTTGTGCTTTTATTGTCTAGTTTCGGCATACAAGCTTAAATGTCAATGTGTTTATTGTCTGATCTCTTTTAAATCTGCCGAAGGTCTAATGTGTTGCTGCTCTCACTAACCATGTTGACACACACACCTTGTGAGCTTGTTGGCATGCTCCACCTCACTCTGGCTTTGCATGACCAAACCCCCAGGCTCTAACTAACAAGAATCAATACTCTGACTCTTAAACACCCTCACTTGTAGAATTGTCCCTTTTCTCTTTATCTCCCCTTGCCTCTTGCTCTCCTTCCTTCTTTAACTGTTATAATGTCTTATTCTTTCAGATCTCTCTTCCTGCCTCTATTTCCTCTTGTTTCCGTCTCTCACCCCTCTTGCCTTCCGTTTGATCAAATTTTCTTCACTGGTCACAACGACCGATTGTACACTTCAATCTCTCCTCTGTCGTTTTTGGGATTCAGTCCGTTTCATCCTTGTCCACAGCTTTCTACATCCCTCATGCCTGTTTTTGACCATGTCTGTGACTCTTTCTTCCTCCAGTGCTTCATGTCTGTCTTAACCATCTTTTAAAATTGGCACCTTTTTGTCCTTATGTTTCTTTCAAGGCTTTTATTCACTTTTCAATCTGATCTGTCCCTCAAAACCTGTCACATCTATCCTCCCCAATTGGATTCTTGATACAATTCACTGTGACTCACCCAGGGTACTTGCATGTACAATATGACCCAAGTATACTCTAAACTTCAGCAGTTGGTTTCTGTTGGCAAAAAGATAGACATTTAAGGACAAGGCTAAACAACAATAAAATCACAGCTTTATAAAGTACAGACAGCCATATGGGTGTGTACTTAAAAGCACAAGAAAGAGAGAGGAGAGAAAAGGAGAACATGATGAGAGACACACTTGATCACTTAATATGTCATTCTCAATGTTAAAGTTTAATCCAGTTGTTAACGATTGTCTTAACAGATGGGTATATAAAAGAGCTCACTCTCAAGTGTTCTATTTTTGTCATGGCCAGTCACAGTGGGATGTTTCCTGCTTTGTTGCAGAAGAGGGGCTTTTAAAAGATGGTCTGACCGAGGTGACGTCAATGCAAAAAGTATTTTAAGCCAGAAATAGCTATTCCTGTCATCCCCTGTTTAAATTCTAGACAGACAAAAGGAAGGGCAAATTAGAGAATTTGAATGCACCCTGCAGCTGGCACACCATATAACAGCGGGTTTCATGTAATTTATTGGCTAACCTTGTTTCTGTGTTAGTGAGCAGGGTAACCTGGCAACCCACTGAGGTTGACGTTACTGTCCCACACCATCCTAAATACAAGCCACGGCCTGCTGTAAACTGCCTCCGTTGTTGTTTAATCTTTTCTAAGAGTCCTGAATTTTGTAGACTGATGGATGGGTGCTAAGACAGCCATAGGAGAGAAATTGAAACACTTCTCAAAAGCAGAAGAATGAAAATGGAGATGCACATTTGAAAATCTTTAAGGAATATGGAAATCTATTTTGGATATTTTCTGTCATTCTTGTGTGGAGCTATGTAAGCACAAAAGGATACTTTGCCTTGAAATTATACTGAGGATTATTCATTTTCAACTATTTTTTGACATATTTTACTGCTCATTCATTGGAACCATACAAACTTTGGTTCTTTGAGTGGACTTTGTATTTAAATGATGTCTGGGAAAAAGTGGAGGACCACAGGAGAGCTTCAATCATCCGTCATTACCCACAGCCTCATCAATACATACCAAGTATGCGAAATATGGTTGAATGGCATTGTGCTCTGGATGGCTTATACATGCTACTCTCATAGAAAAATTACAACAATGTACTGTTATTTTTTAATTATCAGTGAACCAGAGCTAAGCTGAATTTAGCTTTACTAATTTTAATTCAGAATGTCACTTTTAATCTAATCTCACCCTCAATCAGAACCAAATGGATATATTACATTTGTCTTAAATTTAAAGCTTTAATATGTGACGTTTCTGCATTAAAATACCTAAAACCACTAAACGTGTTATGTACTTTGAGTTGTGTACTTGCATTATCCTAAATATTCTCAACAATGGTCAAACCCAGAGAAATCTGTAATTTATTCAAGGCAATGGTGTGTTTCCTACTTGCTGCTAGTTGCAATAATGTCTAGGAAACCATGGAGTATGTCAGATATGTCAGAGAGCAAGGAGGGGAGTCGGTGAACATGACTTAACATAATGTGAATAAAACTTTAATACATTACACATGAACGTGATTTCTGCCTGAGTCACTTCAGATAGATGTTCATCTGCAATGGTGGTTGTTCAAGACAACAACTCCCATGGTCATACGCCACTTCACGACATCATCAAACTACGTCTTTTGTTATTGTTTTAATGTGAGAGGGACTCCCAGCAGCAGAACTTTGACATTGTTTGCCCAAAAGTAATGGCTAATATTATTTAAAATTGTCTGTATATATTGTTTAGCAAAAGTTGAAAGAGGAGCGTGAAGCTAAACGGGCTCAGCTGGATGGAAGACATGACTACATCCTCAGCATTGTGGCTTCATGCCTGGGACTGGAGAAAGCTGATGTGGAAGATGCCATACTGGAGGGGAATCAGGTACTCTGAATTCATTCATTTTCACACAGAAATTATTGATCTTTTTATAGAAACCACAACAGCAACAAATTACTGCCACATCTATTTTCTTTTAGTTATTTCACCTCTGGGCTGTTAAAAATTGGATTGGGTTAAGGTTAATATAGAGTTGATTGGTTGCAAAGTGCATGTCAGTTTGGGAGATTATTGTGTCTGATTTTTCAGAAGTTTTCTTGTTATTTGTTTTCTTGTTATCTGTCTAAGATTGACCGCATGGAAACAGTTCTTTGTGGCTGAGGGTCTTCCGCACCTCATGTTCTACTATCAGGACACTGAGCCAGTTGAAGCAGGTAACGTGATAATGCACTCACCATGTCACTGAATATAATGTGTAGACTACATCTAATTGTTGGCAACACATCAAGTTGAGGTTCTGTCCCTGCATAGATTAAAATGTCAGTGACAGCAATCAGGGCTGTAGTTGATAAGGTCCAAAATCAATTAGAATTTGATGCAAATGCAAATCCTCCCCTATCAGGTCCAAGCTAGTTGTGATGATATCTTGTGTGGTTTTTTTATGACCATTTCTTCTTGTCAGCAGCAGCAGCCACAGCAACCACAGCAGCAGCAGCGGCAGCCTCAGCGCCTTCCCAGCTTGTTGCCCAGCAGCCTGACCGCAGCAAGAAGCCGAAAGTGTTTGTAACTGACGGGAGGGATGTGGCGCTGACTGGAGTGTGTGTCTTCTTCACCAGAGCCAACACCTCTAAGACAATCACCTCTGAGAATATACACAGAGTGAGTCACTTTTCAAAGCACAATGTAATCACAAAGCCATGACTTTTAAGGTAAGTCAAGGTCAAAGATAAAACATAAAAAGCTGTAAAACTAATATAACTATCATTACACCTTCGATATGTTAATTTTACACAACCTTCAACTTTTGTCCAGTCATTCTGTACAATGACCAAATGTGGGAAGAATGTGAACCATATGCACTGAAAAATATAGTTTTCTGTTATGTACTTCACTTAAATGACAAATTCAAACTGCCAGATTCTTTATTTGTAACAAAAGATGACATTTTTTAAGCTTTTCCTTTGGCTGTCCTTTTCCTTTAATCCGTTTGTGTGATAAGTTGTTTCCCTTAATTAAGATGGCTTCTTTTCATCCAGAGCTAGTGAGACAATAGGGCATTCAGCAATAGCACCATGATACCAGGGGCAGTTCTACCTATTGATTGTTGCTGATCACCTGCTGTCAGCAGCAAAGCTAATCACCGCCACTGATAACAGGGCATGTCTGCTACAAGATACTCTCAGCAAGACAGGGAAGATGGACAGCTTTGGTGTGCGTGTGGCGTGTGTGTTAGAGAAAGTGTACCTGCTGTGCCAGAGATCAGGGTAAAAGTAACAACGTATTTTTGCACTAATTAGAATAAAATCAATGAATTAGAAATGCAACCTTAACATTAAAATAAATGAATAAATAAGTAAGCAACATTCAAGAATTACTGTGAAAAATTGGCGGCCATGTCAGGTATTGCTCAAAGGCAGTGTTTCTCTATAACTTTATACAGTGTGTAGCACCTCAGAAAATATCATATTCTAATATTAGGCCTTTTCCTTATAAGAAGTTTATTAATTATTGATTGTTGTCAGCCACAGCTTTAGTTCCTTCACAGTAAGGCAGTGGCATACTGCTATCACAGTTTAGCTGGTAACTAATCATGGATGACGTATGTGTGTGTTATGTGCATGAACATGACTATGTAGCAGGCTGATATTGAAACAAAAATTTTACATGAAAGACAAAACTTTATTTTTTAAATTACATTTCAGCAATCTCACGTTAAGCATTTTCATTTGAAATTTAGCAGTATTTTGATTATATTGTTTTAAAATTATTTAATTTTATTTTTTTAATTTTAGGAGATTCTTCAGTGTACCACTAGAGGGAGCTCAAGTACCACCAGTGGTGCTTTTACCATAGTTTAAGAATCTAGGCTTTATGGCATTTGTCTTCTGTTGTAACCCTAGTGTACATTAGTGGGAGGTACAAGCAAGCATCAGAAATTGTGAAGCAATTACAATAAAAAAGTCAAAAATACTAGTAACTCACAAAGCACAAAATCATTTCATGTGTTGCAACAACAGAAAATGTTTAAGGGTTTACTCACTGGCTATCTTAACCTAGTAAAATCTGCCACCCACACAGAGAATGGAGACTACACACTTTTTCTAAACACTAAACACTTTTCCCCTCATATAAGAGGACACCATGTCTTAGTCAGGTCAGACAGTACAACAGTTATCATTTAGCTCATTTAGCTCCAATTAGTTGTTTGTTTCATGGGCTTCACCAGATACAGGAAAGCCTATATCAATGCAACAAATTTCCCACTGGTTGGTGGACTTTATTGTTATGACCAACTCTACAGGGTGGAGAGTGTCCAGACTCCATCTGGTCTGTGTGCTCACTCCACTAGGGGTGTGGCAGCATCCTGGTCCCCTGTTTCCCCCTGTTCCCCTGGCAACTTGGGCCTCATCTCACACTTGTGCAAGGTTGAAGAAATCGGATGTTATCGCAGTACACTGGCACATGCAGTTTTAAATGCAGTCTCCTTTGAGGGACCCTCTACCCAGGAGTGAAATGCCTTTGAATTAAGCTTATCTGGAAATATGGTGGTCCATATATCATCAAAGTTAGATATCAACTGACTACTTGAAAGACAATTCAAGATCACAACTGTAATCCCAGTTCTCTGATAGCATGAGTGGGATATCACACCAGCATTAAATGAGGAAGAGCTAAACCCATTTGAACGAGTCAGCGACCCAGTGACCGTCCTTTATGTGGATGCAGGCACAACTGCTAGCCAGCTGTGGCTGGTGTAATGAAATGGGAACCTCTGAAGGCTATGAGGTGGGCATACCCCATAGTGAGATACTTTGCTCATGCTATCAGAGAACCAAGGTTAGAGTCTTAACATTAAGTTTTTAGACTGAGGTATGCGCGTTTGTATGTCATATGTGAGCACTTTTATCTCTTTCTAGGATGTAAATTTCAATATGTTGGACACAACAGAGGTGGGTCTGTTAAAAAGTGTGGAGCAGTTGCTTTCCGAGATCTTCATCCCCACACTGAGGAAGATGAATCATGGCTGGGGGGAGACGGCCAGTCCCCAGGCCCAGGCTGTCAAACAGGACTTCATATCATCACTGGAAAGTTTTGTGTCTGTTTTGGCTGGAGCACAGGAGAGCCTGCAAGAAAAGGTATGGAACAGACACTGTTACTCATCAAAAATAAGTTTGATTGTTTTCATTCAGGACAGCTATGAAATACCTAGTGAAGAAACACCTGTGACTTATCCAAAAGCTAATTTAAACATTGATGAACTAACCAGATGCCAGACCATTGCCAGTACTTAAGGACTTATATGTTGCTTAAAACACAGAAAAATACACATTGATTTGAACTAATATAGATATATAAAGGCTATTTCAACAGCTGTGAACCTTTTTCATTACAATTGTGTTTCATTAAAACAGTAAGACTTGTTAGGTTGTGGTGATTTTTTTAGAGCACCACAACCTAACAAGTCCTCTATCTCTAAAATAATAGCAGCCTGTTTTGACCACAGCCTCTTCTTGTGTGAGCCCACGCAGGCACATTCATGAACAAAATAAATTATAGAAACAACTGCAAAAATAACCCATGTTATGACTTTACTCCAGGTTACCTTGAAAGAGTGTGACACATTTGACCTGCGGGTGCTGAAAGGCCCATCAGACTACATGGCTGCAGCCAACAGCACAGAGAGCACAGAAAAGATAGAGGCCTGCATCAAAGTCTGGATCAAACAGATAGAACAGGTGAGACCTGTCTGGTAAAATGTAAGAAGTTCTCCTCAAACTTATTAAACCTCAAACCTGTGATGTACTACTCCATGTTGTGCATAGTAGCTTGTGGCCAGATTTTGAAATCAAAATTAAAAATTAAAAAACTGAGAATTTATTCTCAGGTCCAAGTTTTTTGAATCTGCCATGTATCTGGTGAAACTATGCAGACCAGAACTGGATTTTTGCTAAATATTTCATGGAGCTGAGTAACAAATGCTTAAAATGCATGTTCTTCCTGAAAACTAGAAAAGCTGGAAGCAGATATAAAAGTGTATGTATATATATATATATATATACACACACACACACACAACACACACACATATATATATACATATGTGTGTGTATATATGTATATATATATTTATTATTATTTTTTTTTTTGTATTTTGGCAACACAAAATATTCAAAAATGTTATGTTTTTAATGGGATTTTTTCTTATGTTAACCTTACCATATTTCATGTTTCTTTCTCATAACTCAAACATTTAATGACCAGTGGGGAGGAATGCAAAACTACGATGATAAAATAAACAACTAGAATATATTAAATTCAGGGATAATATAGCTAAATGTCAGAAATGCTGCCTAAACAGTGAGTAGATATAAGGCACTTCTGTTCTGCAGGTTCTAGCTGAGAGTGATCAACTGAGAAAGGAGGCTGATGACCTTGGCCCTCGGGCTGAGCTGGACCACTGGAAGAAACGAATGTCCCGCTTCAACTACCTTCTTGATCAGCTTAAGAGCCCCGATGTCAAAGCTGTACTAGGTGTGCTCTTGATGGCCAAATCTAAACTCATTAAGGTCAGACTTGGATTTTTTTCTGCTTCCTAGGACAGTATTACCATTCTGCTGATCTCCTCTGTCCATCATATCAGTGTTTCATGCTTGTTTTTCTTCATGGTGATATCTTGACAAAAGTCTTCCATGTCTAATTTTAAAGACTGTTAAAGACTGTTAAAGAATTTTTTTCTGTTTAGTCATGGCGGGAACTGGACACCAGGATTACTGATGCAGCCAATGAGGCCAAAGACAATGTCAAGTACCTTTACAGTCTAGAGAAGTTTTGTGACCCTCTCTACAACAGTGACCCTGTAAGGAAAATTTTTCTCTTTCTTTTATCTCTTTAAAGATGAAGTGCTCTGCAGCTTTACCAGCAAACTAAATGTGCTATTTTCATCTAGAACTGTCCTTAAGCTGGGAAAATGGCCTGTTACACAAATACTTAAATGTCCAGTGTTCAGTGTCACACATGTGCAAGTGCCTATAATGGCAAATGTAAGTTATGCAAACTCTCACAAACTATAACCGTTTCTCCCCAGGTATCGATGGTGGATGCAATCCCAGGTCTAATCAATGCCATCAGGATGATTCACAGTATTTCTCGCTACTACAACACTTCAGAGAAGATTACATCACTTTTTGTTAAGGTAAGGGTGGCTGCTTTTCTGCGCAATGCAACACTAATAAAAATGATTATATTGTAATCAACAATGGGATTCAGCAAAGCTGTTTGCACACTGCCTGGATATTGTCTTCATTTGAACCCTGAAATCTGTAATTTTCTTTTTTTGTGGATGAATAAAACTAACCACTGAAACATTCCATTTTTGCCTCATAAGGGCATTGACATTAACCCAGAGTAAAAAACAAAAAATATGCACAAAAGAAATTGTTAAATTTCTAACATCCCAGTGAACAAACTACTTACTTGAGTTATTACAGAATAGATGTGAACAGCATATAAACATCGGATTATTTCATGGGCCATATCAAAGCATTCAAACAAATTGCTACTTTGAGCTGCTCATGATAATATGTGCATTGATATTAACTACTTGTTAGCCACATCCATGGCCTCAAGTTGTTGGTGTCCACAAAGAATTCAAATGCATGTCCTCGTTTCACCATACCCCTCAATATCTGCAGGTGACAAACCAGATGATCACGGCTTGCAAGGCCTACATCACCAATAATGCTTCTAATACAATATGGGACCAGCCTCAGCAAGTTGTAGTGGACAAAATCAAAGCTGCCATCCACCTAAACCAGGTACTTGATATACTGCTGATTGGCAGAATACACCATTTTTAATGTAAATCATTTATTTCTTCTAGTTTTCTGTGTTTATGTTCTATTAAATATGGTTTCTTTTCAACATAGTGTAGCTGTATTGTTTTTACAAGTATATAAATTTTAATATTTGTGCATAAATTTATGTGTCATCATTAAAAGTTTGTCGAATGTCAGACATGTGAGTTGTCCCAAACAATACAAGGAAGCAACAGCAGCTATTTCGATGATATAAGAAATGTTACAAAGGGAAGAAAAGCTATTTTTCAACCAACAATCGTTACCACTTTTATATGATGTCTGGATGAAAATGAAAGTCACTAGTTTTGTTCTGTGTCAAACTGCATCCTCCAGGAGTACCAGCGGTATTTCCACAAAACCAAGGAGAAGTTGGAACAGACTCCCTCAGAGAGACAGTTTGACTTCAGTGAGATGTACATTTTTGGGAAGTTCGACACGTTCCAGCGACGACTCAACAAGATCCTGGAAATGTTTAGCACCATTTCTACCTACTCTGCCCTGCAGGACTCTAAGCTAGAAGGACTGGAGACAATGGCCACCAGGTTTCAAGTGGGTATATTGTTAGATTTGATTTTTGTCAAGAAATTTCTTATAACACTGCTAGCCAGCTGAGGATGTATTTCTTTTGCCATTCATTTATATTGGAAAATGCATGGTATGTTATGGATGTAAGGCTGCTCCAGAAATGACTAATATATACAGAGATTTGAAAGAGACTTGAAATTTGAAAGTTAATATGAAATAGGCCTTTGCTGACAGAGTTAATGCCATGATTTCATTTATTAAATGACATTAATTGAATTTCTTTCATGCATATAATTAAATGAAGAGAAGATATACAGTAGATGAGTAGGAAGAAATGTTAAAGAAGCATTTTTATTTGTTAACGAAGAGCTTCAGTTTGTACTGCTTTGGGACATAAAATAACACGTGAATTTCCTGAATTGTATCTTATTGTGTGATTGGTGTTTAGATGTTTTCCCTTGAGATTATATTGATGTGAGCTATCTGTTTGTTTCTGCTTCCTTGGATGTTCAGACTGCAGAAATGCAGGGAAAATGGGAGGTAATGTCTTGCCAGAGTCGTCAACTTAGAGTAACACGTGGCCCATTTTCATTCATCATTCATTCATAGTTGATTGCATGCAATTTTAAAATTTATAGACATGAAATTTTACCCCTGTACCTATCACTATGAGAATACTAACTGCATGGCACATGAACAGGCAACCAACTCTAAAATGTGTTGTTATTAGTTGCTCCATTTATTTTTGTTCAGGTATTTTATCCAGCAACTTACTTGTAAATGTTTTGCATGCTGTCACATTAACTTGCTGTAATTCCATCAGTCATTTCATGGCCCATGTAACCAGACAGACCTGCATTAAAATAGATTGCAAACATCTCCTTTTGTCAAAGTTGACAGTTAACTCTGTGGTATATGCGTAATTTACGGTAAGCTTTACGATTTGGTGTTACCCTTTCCACTATTGTTATGCACCCTGTTTATCTTTTGCTATTTTAAAACCCAGATTAACTCCAGACTAAGATGATATGTCCTCCACCATCAGTCTGATATCATCTTGAAGCCCTGACACCCAGTTGGTCAAAGAAATGGGATTAAAGAGATTAAATTCAAGACAGAATAGCAGTTTTTCCCAGCAGAATAATGAGGCAGATTTTTGAGGAGCTTTGAAACTTTGTGATTGTGGTGAATTGTTTAAAATAGAACTTGGAGTACGTGTGCATGTGTTTATATTCCTCTGTTTTGTGTGTGTCTGTGTGTGTCTGTGTGTTTGAGGCAGGCTATTGTGCTGAACATGAAGAAAAAACATTACAGCCTCCTCGACCAGAGAAAAATGACTTTGATGTTGACTATGAGGAATTCTGCAAAAGCACCTCTGAGCTTCATGTAAGTTAAACATTATAGACTCAAATGCTTAAAAAGGTTCAATCAGGCACCAAGTGAAAACACCTGTAGCTTATTCGTTGTACTGCAGGTAAGACCCAGTATGAGCCATTTTGGGGGCTTTAATTTGTCCCTTTCTCTTTTGAAAAAATGTTTTGTTTTTGGTGTTTCAGAACCAGCTGAAGAGTTTCATGGATAACACCTTTGAAAAAATTCAAAACACGGAGAGAGCTCTAAATGTGCTGAAGATATTTGAAAGGTAACCCAACACTTGTTATCATACCATGCATATTCATCTAACAAATTATTTCTCATTCTGGTCCTCTGCACGGAAAACTGCAAATTATCTAGCCTACTCACTAATTACTACTAGTTTATTACATTCACATGGCATCTCAGGCTTAAACCAGCCCCTAATCAAACTGCTGAAATAAAAAGACAGCACAACTCTGAGTAGACCTTTTGTCATTGGGCATTTCATCGTATTAAACACAGGTGGAACTATTAAGAAATAATTGGTGCATTCAAATAGCTTTCCAAGTTCCAGAGCACAGGGTCCTTTTTTTTTATGCATACTGACTCACTCACATTAATGTCACATCTAAGGCCTCGTTCAGACTGCCAGCCCAAATCAATTGTTTTACATATCGATTGATTTTAGAAAGTCTGGACAGAAAAAAGCAAAACCAAAAAAAAAAAAAAAAAAGGAGCAAATTGTATCCAAGACACATTTGGAGGTGATATGAATACTCTATAACTACTTCTTCAATTCACATCATGACATTCTTTTTTTCTTACACTGGTCGTCTTTTTTTGAATTCTGATTGAATTAAACTACTTTTTAAAAACTTTTTGGTCTCACTAAAAACAGACTGGGCATTCCAGACCTTGGTATTGATGAGAAGTATCAGCGCATTCTGCAAAACTATGGCAGGGACATTGAGATGGTGTCCCGTATCTACGTGAAGCAGAAACTGGACCCCCCCGTTGGCCGGGACATGCCCCCGGTGTCGGGCCGTATCATGTGGGCTCGACAGCTGTACAGCAGGATCCAGGGCCCCATGGATCTGTTTCAACAGGTAATATTAATTTTCTGCCTCTGCAATAAAATTTTGCTGGGCCTAGATGTTGTTTTTGTTGATTTGCAGTAGAATTGTCAGTACATTTTTCCTTTTAAGTTACAGTACAGTACTATTCTGTCTGTGTAGCACCCAGGAGTTCTTTCTACACCAGAGGCCAAGAGGATCATCAGGAACTTTAACAGGGTAGCAAGGGTCCTGTTGGAGTTTGAGATGCTCTACCATCACAGCTGGATGAAACAGGTAATGGTACAGAGGAAACATGATGTTGGACTGGGGTATAGATAAAGCATAATATGTAACAACAGTGACACTTTTGGCACATGAGAATGCATTAAAATATGGATATATATGGTCTCATCATATGCAACATGCACTATTCATCATGCCCACTGCCTTTCTTCTCTCACTAATTGTCCTTTTTCCACTCTTTTTCTGTGCTTTATTTTCCCTCTTTCACTCACTTCACCTTTTTCACAACCCGCATTAAACCACTCAACCCACCTTGATGCCTCCTTCCCAGATGGAGGATGCCCGGGTGGGTCTGCAGGCCTCTTTGCTGGTCAGGTCTCCAGAGACAGGGGAGCTGTTTGTGAACTTTGACCCAGAGATTCTGACCCAGATCAGGGAGGCAAACTGCATGACGAGGATGAATTTGGAGATCCCACCCTTTGCTGCTTTGCTGCAGCAGAAACAGGACACTCTCAAAAAGAACTACAACAAATTACAGGTGGATATTACACACAGTTGTAGACATCTACAAAGACATACAATTGAAAGCAGTAATATGAGAGCCCAAAGTTGGTTATTTTCAGTTATGTAAACAGATAAAAACTGATATCCTTTGCCATATTTATGTTTAAAAAGCCCCACACCTACGTATATAAATGTGTGTAGTTGATATTGAGAAACATTGCAGGGAGCAGTAAAAACGACAATAGGGCTTATTGTAAAAAAAGAATTACCATACTAAGATTTCAATATCACTTATAGCACTCTCCACTGAGTAAATGAGTTCAACACTGAATGAGGGAATACACAAACTTTATTAATATCTTCTTCCTTCCAGTTAATGTTGAGTGAGAACACCAGAGTGCGGGCAAAGATTCAGACTGCTTTTGAACAACTAGTTATGCCGCATGTAGCAAAGGTAAGATGTTACTTTTAAAAAATCAAATGTTAACATTGGAAAATGAATGGTTTGGACTGCTGTTTTCTTCTGTTGTCACCTGAGATGAAACACTCATTTGTCCTCACACCTGTCCAACCGATTGAGACTGACTAAGCCGTTTGCCTTTGCTTGTAAAAACTTGTCTCATGGGAGAAACAAAGCTAATTAGTGTTTCTCTGGAGAGAAAAAATATAGTGCAAGACAGTTCCACCACCAACAGGGCACCTTTTCCACACATTTAATGAAACATTAACGTTAACAGAAAGGGTCTTAAAAGCTATTTGAGGGCCAATGTTAGTGTGACTAGTGAGTAGTAGCAAACGTTTGAATTCAGATTTCAGGTGTGAGGATTTTCTGATTTTCTGTTTTATTTGATTGAAAACTGAATATCTGTGGGTTTTGGTCTGTTTGGTTGGACAAAACAAGGTATCTGAAGAAAATACGGGCAGTACTGAGTCTGCTTGTCCTAATTCAACACCATCATCCTGGTCAAGACAGAACAGAAAAGATGATTAGATTATAAGCCTTATTTCTCACTCTTATGTAAGCAGCAATATGTACAACAACAGAACGGTGTTGTTTTTGTAGAATGCACTCAAGGCTGCCATAATGCTCTCTTGATTTGACTCTCTGTCCTCTCCTTTACCAATATCCTTAACAACTTGTCAGATTGCATATTTGGACTGAAGGATATGGTGGTAATATACAAATTCTGCATTTATCTAGACAAATAAGAATAATAACATATAAATACAGCTGCTATTCTAACAGTCTAATTAGCAGCCAAATCATTTCACAACTGATTGCCTCTTTATTTTATCTTCATACTTTATTTTCTAAGATTAATTTGTTATAATTGTCCTTGTTGTTGAATGTTATTTAACTCTTGTTTTATTTGTTTTTTTGCTCCTGATAACCTGCTTTAACTCGTATCTCTCTAACAACATACATTTGATCATCTATACAACAAGGCAAATGAAAAATGTAATGTGAAGTTTTTAAAATAATTTGATTTCTTTTGGAGCATCACTCAATGTAAATAAAATGAAACACAATTTTTTCCCTCACACATTTCAAATTGAGTGCGATTACCATGTGACACATGAATCTGTGACAAAATGAGACTGACTTTGCACAGCAGCTACTATACAAAGTGCATCATCATACCCCACTGACTTGGCAGGTGGATGAGGCGATACAGCCAGGTTTGACCTCCCTCAACTGGACATCTCTGAACATAGACAAGTACCTGAGCCACATCACAAGGCTTTAGGTAAGCAAAAGATCCAGTGAGATCAATGCACTGCATGCTGACACATAAGACATCCTGCAACTCAGCACTGGCAGCATCTGATAAAAATGTACATTAATGGATTCATTGTGTACTCGCTGTTGGTATGTGTGTTCTCATAAGTAACTCTTACATACAGTATGTATGCTGTCCCAGTATGCTCCATTTCTTTTTTTTTTTTTTTGTATTCACCTTTCTTAGCTTGTATATTTGCTGCCTCATCCATCTCCCTCTCCCTCCTCTTCCTCCAGTGCTTGCCATTTATTTCCCTCCACTTCTGTGTCCCTGTGTTTCTCTTGTCTCCCCAGTTGACCTGGAGTTGTTGATGGACAGGGTGAATGACTTGGTGGAGTTTCGGATAGATGCAGTACTGCAGGAGATGAGCGGATCCACACTGTGTGTTTTGCCAGAGGATGAACCGGTCACCTGTGAGGAGTTTGTTCAGACCACCAGGGTAAATAAATACACAGTCTATTCATTTTGTAATCTGTAATTGTAGTTTTACTGAGCCCATCTACCAAGTTTACAACTCCCCCACCTAATCTCACCTTGCTACATTTTGAAAAGATGATTACCTAATAATTATATGACATGCATCAGGACTTCAATACACCTACACTCTTCATTGCTTTTGAAGTACTTTTAAAGTATTGTACTCACAAACAATATTTTTTATTCTCCAAAGGCATTCATTTAATTAGCATTAATTATTTACATTTTTGGTGAATTTTGCACAACATGTATACAGTAGATGGATATGCCCTACATTTAGGCAAATGCTTATACTTATTGTGACAGCTTGTGGAGGAACACAAAGTGTCTCATCAGCAGTTAAGGCTACAGCTCATCAATCATGATTTAGTAATGTGATGCGATAGCCTATCACAGCAACAACATGGTTCTGTTGAATCATTCCCTTACTACAGACAAAGCTGAGTATACTGCATATTACAGTGATGTGAAGTACACATTGTCTCATGGACGGATGTCCAGTACAGTGTAAAAATCACTGACACTAATTGAAGCTGACATGATTTGGTTTTGTGCCTGGATAACTGCATTAAAGTCCACTATGTAGAGTTGAATTTAAGTGCCTTGAAAAGAAATTACAAGTGTTTATGTAATTTTCTGTTTTGAATCCTGTACAAAGATTTTTATTGTAGTTGAGGGTGCCTGGTGAAACTCTATAGCCCCATGCTCTGCTGTAGTGCACTACCCTTTATATGCCATATTGAATGTACATGTCAAATATACATATGTGTATAGGACCTGTGCATAAGACAAGCCCAGAGTCTCCACACTAAGAGCTCACTTGTGGAAGAGGCTGCTAATGAACTAATCAACATGCTGCTGGAGTTTGACCACAATCAGAGAGACGAGGTGGAGAGGGTTGAGGACGAAAGCTGCGCTGAGAGCAAGACCATTGACCACATCGACAGTGAAGGTATGCTAACATTTTCCTTTTGAGATCAAATGGAATCAGATGTGATAAAGTACAATGGCACTATATATAGAATGGAGAAGGTTAACATCAAGTAACATATCAGTTTTTGCTGTATTATGTAAGAGCTTGGGGTTACTTACACTCATTTCCATATTCCTCATTAGTCAAAGGGAACTGTAGCTAAAGGTTCATGTTCACTGTAAATTGTCAACTTTTGCATCCCAGGTGAAGATGAGGGCCGCTCAGAGGGCCGTCTCTTCTCCAGAAACACCCTGGTCCCTCCTGCCAGCGTTGGCCCTTCCTCTCCCTTGGTGAGGAGGAAGAAGAAGAGGGACCTGATGGAAGTGATGGAGGAGGAAGCCCAGGAGCTGCTCTCCTACTTCAACCACCGCAACGTGGATGCTTTGCTCAGATTGACCCGGAACACCCTGGAGATGCTAAGGAAGCGCATCCACGCCTCCTCTCTCATGCACTTTCTTGGGTAGGTCTTGTGTAATCATTTTGCTGCTCTCAGTGCTTTGGCTTATTTTAATATAAAACATAAAAACATCTCACATAAAAATATCAGTATTTTGCAGAGGCACAATGTAACAAATAATGAAACAATGGTACAGTATATTTCTCCCTGTTGTAATAAAATTGCATTTCTCATCTTAACTGGTAGCCAGCAGCCTCTTCTGTGTCAATACCAGAATGTTGTAATGAATGGCACATTTAATAAAAATAAGTGCCAAATTGTTTTTGTCACATCCTACACACTGCAGACCATGAATCATCATAGTTACAGCATATTTCAGTCTTAAATTGTGTTTCATGTGATTTATCTGATCTAGTAATTTATTTCGCACCAATTCTGATCATGTAAGACAGGGGACTCCGTCATGTACAGTATATCTCTTGGAATAATTTGATGTAGCCTATATGTTAACACTCCCATTACTGTGAAAGAGCAACACAAGATAAACGTATTAGAAGTACATTGGATATGCAATAAAAATAGTTGCACCATTTTTATACAGAATACCCATAACATGCACATAGAGTGTGTTTCACTCTTAGTGCTTACATTAAATAAAATGTGGATTCTGCTTTATTTTAAATAATTAGCAATATAAAACATAGAACATATATAAAAATAGGCCTAATATGGTAAACAAATCATTAAAATGAAATATAATAGGCCTAGCCTAGGACTTGAATATGATAGGCCTATAAAATTATTTGTCAAAAGGAAATGACCTGTTTAAATAAGTAATGATTGCTAAAAGTCAAACCCCTGTTTGAGAATCACTGATCTAGGTGATCACCAGAATCTGGTTATATTTTAAATATTTATTTTAGTCTTGTCATTCGTAAGCAACTGGTCGTATATGCAGGTTTATCACTTGTTAGCAACCTGTAGTCTCTTTTTCACCTGAGCCAACAGTTTGTGTTCTCTCTGAACAGCTGCTCTGAAGTCAGGGCAAATGGAGATCCTTCTCCTGTTGAAAAGATATTGTGTCAAACAAGCAGAGCTGTTTGACCACAATTTCCGTATCAGCTGTATCAGTTACCATAAATTCTGGCTTGTGAGGTTGATTGTTGTCTGTTAGGTCTACCGAGCTTATAAAATGTCGATCTTTGAATCGCATCATATTGTGTGAGAACTGCTCTTTTCTCCTCTTGTAGCTGAAAACGACTCACCCAGCCGTGGCAAAAGCAGTGGTCAGCAGGCTATCTTCAAAGTCAATGTGACTCTTTGCATCCCTAACATTGCCATGCTCCCAGCTCTGGAAGAGGTCCAACAGGCTCTAAACCGGGCTGTAGAGTGTGTAGTTAGTGTCAGCAAAGGAGTTGGCCAGTGGAGCAAAGAAAGGATCTCCAAGGTGGGTTTAATCTGATGAAGGGAGGATTAATTACTGTAGCTAATTAATGATAATTAAATCTTTCTGGACTGCTAATTTTATGGGCCTGTTGAGTACCAAACAAACCATGTGGTCTTTCCTCACATTTTTTTCCTTTCCTCAGAGAAAAATGAATGAAAGAAGGATGGCAGCTCTGAAACAGGACAGTTCCGAGAGTGAATCAGAAGATGGAGCAACAACATACAGAAGCCTGGCTGGTATGTGAGGACATGAGACTTCACCTTACTTAACCTCAGCAACTCCACTTTTTCTTTTTCTTTTTTTCACCTCAGAGTGACTTATCCATATTGTTTCCAATATGCAGACCAGAACACTGATCATTAGCTACTGCACCACAGTCGCTTGATAATCAGATCTTCTTATTTCACAGCTCAGCAGAGCAAAGCCTCATCTGACTAGGAGCAGATAGAGATGTGTTGATGGAAATAACATGAATATGTCAGTGGCTTTGGAAGGAAGACATTTAAACAAAAGATATTTTAAAATCTCACTCAGATAGAGCAGCCCTTTCAGTCACACTGCACCCTGGCTAACATGATTGATTTGCTGAAAGGAACACAAACCTTTTTGCTGAAAGGAACACAAACCTTGTTATAAACAGTTAAAAAACAGCAATACATGATTTTATGTGCAGCTGTAAGACTCAACCTCATACTTAATACAAGATTCCAACTTACGGAACAATCCTTTATTATTATAATATAATTATAAATGAAGGATTCCAAGCAAACACTAAGCTGTTTATAATGTTTCAATCCATCTTATTGCCCAAACTCTGTACTTTTCAGATGGCAGCACCTCAGACATTTCAGCATCTGTGATCCAGGCTATCCCATTCCAAGCTAGAAACTACTACAAGAGTGTATCTGAGAACAAGGAGATAGTCAAGCTGGTGTCTGTTCTCAGCACCTCAATCAGCTCCACCAAAAAGGTAAAGCTCTTTAATTTCAACAAAAATTTCACTGCATATACAGCATATACAGTGTGTAACATATATAGAATTGGCTAGACTTCTACAGACCCAGAAGAAAACAATTTAAAGGAGCATACAACAATTCCCCAGATTAATCAGAACCAGAACAATGCTGTTGCTGTTTGGTGTATAAATATCTATATTTTATATATTTATTATATTCCATCTGCTTTGACAGTAACACATTTATTAACTGTAAATGGTCAAAAGCAACAACTGTGATTTTAAGTATGTGTAAGGAGAAATTACCTGGTCATCTTATCCAAAGTCTAAATGTTACATTTTTAAAGTCTCTGATTTCTTACATAACTGGTGTTTTAATATTATTGTGTAGGAAGTGATGACTGCTCTGGACCGTTTTAGCCGCTACCATCACATCTGGAGAAAGGACCGTGAAGACACCATGCGGAAGTATGATATACTGCATGACTGATAATGCCAGTATCTGACTCTTACTAACCAACTAAAAGAAACCTAAAACTACCTTTACCTTTACCTTTTTTACAGATTTATGCAGGGCAGTCCCTTGCTGTCTGAGTTTGAGAGCCAGATTCTTTTCTATCGAGATCTGGAGGTGGAAATACACTCTGAACCAGAGTACATCACTGTAGGAGCTCTGGCTTTATTCACAGGTTAGAAGTTGTAATTCTTTGTTTGAGCTTTTAATAGCTATCTTTGCTACTTATAGCAGCATGACCATCTTGCTGCGATAAAACTTAACACCGAAAATTTCTTCAGCTGATCCATCACTTTGCATACTGATAAATATTTCTTTCTTTGTACCAGCTGACCTGAAGATGTCCCTCACTGCTGAAACTAAGAACTGGATGGTAGGCTACGGACTGTACTGCAACAGGAAATATCGCTCTGAGATGGAGCAGATCTTTGCCTTTGTTGATGAAGCAGGAAAGAAACTGAATCGGCAGATCAAAGACCTGGATGACATTCGCATCGCCATGGCAGCTCTCAAGGAGATCAGAGAGCACAGATATCTATTGATTTTCAAGTTGGCCCCATAGAGGTGAAACACAGCATTTGGTCTTTCATACAGCATGCACACAGTGCAAATTGAACTAGATGTTTTCAGTAGTGTACATTTCAGCTAATTCATTTCATGTATGTGACTATAATTGCATTTAGGTTTAGTCTTTTATCAGAGGAAATGCAGGAATTGAAATTCTTTTTCTTCCTCACAGGAGTCCTATGCCATGCTTCATAAATATGAGCTGTCAGTGGCAAAAGAGGAGGCCGATAAGGTGGACACGCTGCGTTACACTTGGGAGAAGTTGCTGTCACGGAGCACAGAGGTACAGAACGAGCTGGTGGCCCTGCAGCCCAACTTCAGAGGAGAGCTCGTCAGTAATGTGGAGACCTTCTTGGAAGACTGTCAACACTTTTACCAGGATTATGAGAAGGTAAAGGAACTGTGACACGAGTATGCATGTCTGCACAAACACTCAAGGGCTCAGACAGCCTTCACAAACACCTACAATAATGTGCTAATGTCTCCTCAAGCTATTTATTTTAATTACAGCACATAATTAAAATGGCTTGTTAATTATTCCTCTCTCCTCACATCTTTTCCTTGCATCTCTCTTTGTGTCTTCAGTGGGAGGGACGAAGATGCAAATAAAAGATGCAAATGAACATGATTACATTTAAAGGAACTGGGATGTATCTGTAGACTTACTTTTTCCTCTCTGCTTCAGGATGGCCCCATGGTGGTGGGGCTAGCTCCTCAGGATGCCAGTGATAGACTCATCATGTTCCAGGTTTGTTACTGACAATCTGAGCTAGACAAAATCATTAAGTTAATTATTTCATCTGTCAGTCAGTTTGTGTGTTTGTATTTTGGGTCCCCCACAAAGTCAGTTACATGATAATAATGTTCAAAGAGGGATGATTTCATCTTAGTTACAGAACTGTGCTTGCTGTTTTGTACTGTGTAAAATTTATACATGGAAAGTTGCATATATTTCACTCCACATGTACAACCCAATTCCAAAAAACGTGAGCCATTGTGTAAAACGTAAATAAAAACAGAATGCAATGATTTTCACAAAATATCTATTATATCTTGTCTTTGTATTGTTTTCAATTGAATGTAGATCAAAACTACATTCAGTTGACTACGGCACAAAGACAAGATATTGAATGTTTAAACTGATTAATTTATTGTTTTTTTGTAAATATACACACATTCTGAACTTGATGCCTGCAAAATGTTCCAGAAAAGTTAGGACAGGGGCATGTTTACTGCTGTGTCACCTTTTCTTTTAACAACAATAGTTGTTGAACTTATGAAAGCAAAGTTCTTTCCCATTTTTGCTTAATATATGACTTCAGGTATTTTACAGTCAAGAATCCCTGTTGTATTTTGCTTTCCATAACGCACAACACATCTTCAATGGGAGACCTGGACTGCAGGTAGGCCAGTATAGTACCCAAACCTTTTTACTGTGACACGACACTGTTGCAACATATGCACAGGGTGTCTTGGCATCGTTTTGCTGAAATAAGCAGGAACACCTCTGAAAAAGATGTCATCTGGATGGCAGCATATGTTGCTCCAAAACCTGTATGTACCGTTCAGCATTAATGCCCATGCCATGGGCACTAACACATCCCATACCATTGCAGATGCTGGCTTTTGGCTGGTAACAGCACACTTTTCCACCTTCTGTCAGTCCATCTCAGATGAGCTGTCTGCAGCATTTCTGCTAAATTAGATGATTTTATATATTATATATTATTTTTACTACAGTACTTATGTGTGATAAGTTGTTGCCATTCTTCTCTTTAGAACCGATTTGACAACCTGTTCAGGAAGTACATCACCTACACTGGTGGAGAGGAGCTGTTTGGACTTCCTGTTACCCAGCATCCCCAGCTGTTGGAGATAAGGAAGCAACTGGCTCTGCTGCAGAAGTTGTATGGCCTTTACAACAATGTCATCGAAACAGTCAATGGTTATTATGATATCCTCTGGGCTGACATCCACATTGAGAAGATCAACAACGAGCTATTGGACTTTCAGACAAGGTTTATTTACTATGATAATATTATGTTTACATTTAACAGCCCTCTGTGGCATTGTAGACCGTAGTAGAGCTATGGAGCTGTTTTTCTGAGTGGGTGCCCATTTGTTTGTCTCATGCATGTGGGAACACACAGGTGACACAATACACAGTCCGACCAGTGGTATTACACTGTTCGACTGATTAACATGTGGTGGTAGTGTGTCCAGATATGCTGCAGTGCACCAGCAAGGACGAAGTAAACATCAATGCAAAAATTAACAATAATAGGACGGATAATGCCCTCAACATGGTTGCTAGACCTTAGGAAAACACACAATCTTTTCTTCTTTTGTCACAAGAAAACTCCACAGGGCTTATTTAAGTAAATTAAACTGATCAGTATTGAACTGCTGTAACCCGAGTTGTGCTGACCTTAGCTCAGTTGGAAGAGAAAGTGACATTGAGACACTTCCAGGAAATGTCATACACCCTTTACTGAACTGAAACAAACAAAACTAGACTAAACAGAATGCAGTGAAGGTGTTTTACTGATAAAACTGAAATAAAAAGCACATTATAATCCAGCTTCAGTGCTTTTGCCACAGGAAGTGAGTGTTCGTCAAAATCAAAGACTTATCATATAAAGGAAATAATATCTGAACAAAGGAAAATGAAAAAGAAAGAAAATGAAATGATTTTCATTATTCTCTCTTTCCCCTGAATATCACCCCCTTCCTTGGCCTGATACAAAGTCCCTCCCCAGGAATTATCCTATGAAATGTTTTTCATTAAGCCCTGCATGAATGCTCCGAAGGATTTCAATTTCACCATTTCCATCCACGTTTATCTTTGCACTCTGTCCTCTACAAGGGTTTATTCATTGTGCATTTGTCAGAAGGAAATTGAAGGGGAAAGAGGCTCAGATAATACAAGTTAAAGTCATCCCATCTAGAAGAAAAAAATAGTTTGTAATGTCTCCACTTTTGTACTCTCCTGCTAGTGTGAAACTAGTTGAAGGTTTTAAGCATTTAGCAGTCTCAAGGGGAATATGTGCTGACGTAACAGTTGAGGAAGAAGACAGGACAACTCTGGCAGAAATGCTGTCTATCAGTTTCAGAAGTGTTGCTTTGGGTTGGGTACACTGTAAAACTGCAAAAGTGCTGGTGCACGTGTCTCAAAAGTACGCACATGTACATGTCTTGAACTTTGTTTCATGCAGAATTAACCTCTAGTTTACACGATAGAAACTTGCTATTAGTTTGTTGATTATTATATCTTTTAACTATCAGGTGTCGCAAGCTGCCTCGTGCTCTGAAGGAGTGGCAGGCTTTCCTGGACCTGAAGAAAACAATCGATGAGTTCAGTGAGTGCTGCCCCCTGCTGGAACTCATGACTAACAAGGCTATGATGACTCGCCACTGGAAGAGAATTACTGAGGTCAGTGAAACAAGGCCGCCAATGTACCGCTGCAGTATAACCAGTTATTCTCACTTAAAAGAGGATCATCATTAACACCTGCTGTGATCACAATAATAGCTATTGTCTTGACATTTGATATAAATGGACACTCTAATTTTCACACTTTGACCAACAAATCTGTCTGGTTTTGTGCAAGGTGACTGGGCATACCTTTGAGGTGGAAACTGACACATTCAAGCTGCGCAACATCATGGAGGCTCCTCTGCTCAAGTATAAAGAGGAAATTGAGGTAAGAATATATACACTATATGCATTTCCCCTTTAGTATAGACTCTAATGTAAAAGATATGTTAATTTAAGAATATTCATGAATGTTCCTTTCAGTTGTTATTGATGTAATGTATGTAATGCATGAGGTTAACGTACAGTGTAATAGAGTTGCAATATGCCTTAATATCATTCTCACAGTGCAGTGAGCATTAATCTTAGCACCAAATAGATGTGTTTCAGCTGCAGTATCATTTTCATACAGGCCATTAAATCAGCCATCAACCACATTAATGGTTTTGCTCAAATGATAAAAGTCTTTATAGAGAGCTTGTTTGTATTTTTTATTTATTTTGTCAAACTATTTGGAGCTTCAAAAAATTTTGGACGATCGAATGCCAATGAAAAAATATGTTGTTGTGATGATATCAATAATTACTATTGCTGCTAATAATTATGTTGACAAGAGGTTTAATACTTTTCAGAAACGTATTCCCTTTCTGCTTGAAATTTATTGTAGTAATCGCCAGCATTAATTCACAAGGCACACATTTTTTCGTCCTATTCTATCTTCTGTTGTAATAGCTCAAAAGAACAGCAAGCTTGAACCCAAACACATGACTCTCAGGCAGACAGGTTAAAATAAAAGTTCATGTGTAATTGAATCAAAAAACGGCAAGGGTGAAAACTAGGCGGGCAGTCAGAACAGGGAAATTTATCCAGGTGTTAGGTGTGATGGGAATGGTGTGAAAATGGGTTATTCCAGGGCAGGATGGAGTGGCTGAATCTGAAAAGACAGAAGCGTTAGTATATGGCAGGAAAAAAACATGGGCAACAAAATAAAAACTAGGAGATAGCTGAAGACAACAGTGTTTACTAATGTATTAATATTCTTGTGAGGATAATGAAAATGTTTATTTATATTTCTTTGCCACTAGTGTTAGTATTGCTAATGTTTGAGCAAACTTGGGTCTTTCTTGCACAGGATATCTGTATCAGTGCGGTGAAAGAGCGGGATATTGAGCAGAAGCTGAAGCAGGTGATTGCTGAGTGGGACAACAAGACTTTTACGTTTGCCAACTTTAAAACCCGTGGAGAACTGCTGCTGAGAGGAGACAGCACATCAGAGATCATTACCAGCATGGAGGACAGCCTGATGATTTTGGGGTCTCTTATGAGCAATAGGTATGTCAGTGTTGATTCTCATAATCATCAGTATTATGATTTTGATGAAGGCCATTAAATTAATCTGAGACGATTTATTTGACTACACTTCACAGTAACTATACAAGCCATCACTGCATTTAGTATAATGTAAAGCTTTTTCCCATGCTGATATAACTCCTTTTGCAGGTACAACACCCCGTTTAAAGCCCAGATTCAGAAGTGGGTTCAGAATCTTTCCAACACCACTGATATCATAGAAAACTGGATGACCGTCCAGAACCTCTGGATCTACCTGGAGGCTGTGTTTGTGGGTGGAGACATCGCTAAACAGCTGCCTAAGGTAGATTACATCAGAGTGAATATAGTGTAGTCTCATGTCTCATTGGATAATTGAAATGACAATTGAAATGTTCATCAGGCTAAAACACAAAACTCACTTCAAATTTCTCTTCATCCTCTTATTTAATGGCTTACATTTAAATTTTCATTAAGACAGTATTTGATCAGAAATCCCCTATTTAGTTAGGGAGTATTTGTAAAACAGAACAGCCTGACATTGAGAATTACCACCAGTATTGTTCCTGATGATTCTGTGTAATTTAAGGCATTAGTGTATTATAATTCGTGTATTTCAATTTTCAGTTACACTGTAGTTCATGGCCTCTTGTGAAAAAGAAACAAGTCATCGATAATTTATTGTAGTGTTTAAAACAACCAAATAATTTGTTTTGCATTGCAAAAACTAAAAGATACAACCTTGAATGAATAACTAACTCAAACTTTTTTAGGAAGCAAAGCGTTTCTCAAACATAGACAAATCATGGGTCAAGATCATGATGCGAGCCCATGAGATGCCTAATGTAGTCCAGTCATGTGTGGGAGATGAGACCATGGGACAGCTGCTTCCTCACCTTCTCGAACAGCTGGAGATCTGCCAGAAGTCACTTACAGGGTGAGTGCAAAGGACCAGAGGTGTGAGTATTTTAAAAGTATTTAAAGAGAGGAGAGAGTACTTTTAGAAAAACTCTTATGATAAAAGATTATTTTTATATATTATTACATTATTATTTTTAGTCTTATGCTGCCAACTATTGTACATGTGTCTGGTTCGTTGTGTTTTCAAACTCTTCTAGACAGATCTTGGTATTTCGATAACATTTTTTTATTACACATCATTACATGTCTAACAGCTATTTGGAGAAGAAGCGTCTGCTGTTTCCTCGTTTCTTCTTCGTCTCCGACCCTGCCCTGCTGGAGATCCTGGGCCAGGCCTCCGACTCCCACACCATCCAGGCCCACCTCCTCAACGTCTTTGACAACATCAAATGTGTCCGATTCCATGACAAGGTGAATTTTTCATGGAGTTCCTTAGTGTCTTGTTGTTTGTATTACACAGTTGGCCTTCTGACAGTTCAGGGTAACAGAGCAGAGGCATCTTTCAAACCCTCTGACAAGAGTTTTTGTTTTGCAGAGTGGAAGGTCTGGAAAACAACAAGTGCAACAGACAGAATAAAATCCAGGCCATACAATTGAATTGGCTAAACAGAGTAGTGCAGTGTCCCACTTCACATGTGAAATAGAATAATCAGTCTGTTATTCTAGTCTATAAAACATGTCATCGTCCTCAGGTCTACGACCGTATTCTGGCTGTATCATCACGGGAAGGGGAGACTGTGGAGCTGGAGCGTCCTGTCACAGCAGAGGGGAATGTAGAGGTTTGGCTCAGTGCTCTGTTGAAGGAATCCCAGAGGTCTTTGCACCTGGTCATCCGACAGGCTGCCACTGGCCATCCAGGACTCTGGCTTCCAGCTCATCGACTTCCTCAACTCCTTCCCTGCTCAGGTAGATCATAGAACTAAATCACTAATATTTCAAAACATATGCAATTACTCTCCCTGATTGTCAGCTGAGGACTGTGTGCTGAGAAGAAAACATGTTCTATACATGAAAATATATGAACTAGACCAGCGGTTCTCGAACATTGTTCATTAAGCATACCCACTTTGAAACACAAATACCCTCTGACCAGCGCAAAACATTTTTAGTAAAAAGGTACAGTACCATGCTATGCCATAAGTGTCAATTCATTGAGGTAAATCCCATTAAAATATCATCTTTCTGATACTGATGGTATTTTGTTGGCTAATTTCACTGTCTTTTTCACTTCTTTCTCTGCGTTTTTGATTGCATTACTGCTAAGTTTCAGGGAAATTATAGAAGTTATAATTGTTTTATGGATTGCAAATTAATTATTACAATTTGAATTTTGTCAGTCATTTGACCATCACACACTGATGTGATTACCAAATGTCTGTCCTTGATCCAGGTTGGCTTGCTGGGCATTCAGATGATATGGACGAGGGACTCTGAGGAGGCTCTTACCAATGCTCGATACGATCGGCGCATTATGGCCAAAACCAACCAGCTCTTCCTTGATCTGCTCAATACACTGATCGACATGACCACGAGAGACCTGGGGGCTGTGGAGAGGACCAAGTACGAGACCTCATCACCATCCATGTCCACCAGAGGGATATATTTGATGACCTGGTGAGTATATCGTTGATCATTTGTTGGTATTTACCCTTTTGTGTGATGGCTCAGTGTACCATTTCACTATATGAACAAGCTCATTACAAGTTCTGCTCAAGTTGATCTAATCAGAATCCCCTGCTCCAGATAGCTATCCTTTTGTAAAACAGTATTTGATGTTCGGATGGGGTGTCAGAAGAAAGTCAATTCTATCAGACAAAAGTCTTCAAAGCATTTTCATTGGCAGCCAAGTGATATTTAGACCCAGAGAAAGGGCTGCCTTTGAAGTCTCCCCTCCAGGCACAGTAAATTGCCTTGCTGGTCTCCAAGGTGAATAGCACAGGTGTGAGGTAACTTTTGTTACTCTTATTTGGATGTTTTTCATCATTATTATTTAATCCTCTCATACCTGAATTCATGTATTCTCCTCCAGTCTTCTTTTTACTGTCCTCTTCACCTCACTTCCCTCTGGTGCCCCTCTTCTTTTCCATCCTCTTTTCCCTCCTTAGACTTTTTATCTCTTTGTTTTCACCTCTCATTTCATCACCCTCATTATTTTGCTGCCACTTTTCATTGTTCTTTCATTGTTCTTTATATACTCTTTATATACTCATTTTATTTGTCTTTTTCACTCTTCTTCACTCTTTTTTGCCATCTTATCCTTCTCCCCTCATCTTTACCTTATACATTCTTACACCTAATTTTCATCTCATAACAGACTTGCAAAACAAGTTTTCTGTTGGAACTTTTCAAATAAATATTCTTGGAGAGAGATTAGCAAAATTTTTTGATAAAGTAGGTCTTCAATATGTTTTCAGAAATAAATTATCTTGTAACGTTAGTCAAATTAAAACAATCATATTTGAAAACTATAAACAGAAATGGTCAGAAGAAATTCCCATGTAAACCAAAATTTTGAATGTATAGTACGATTAAATGTATTTACTGACCTGAGAACTATGTCACCCTTAACTTGACTAGAGCACAGAGGTCAGTCTGTGCCCAGCTGAGATGTGGTATCTTGCCTTTGGCAGTGGAAACTGGTCGAATCCATTCAATTCCAGAAGAGAATAGAAAATGTCGTCTGTGTGAGGTTAAAAATGAAATGCACTTTTTGTTCTATTGTCCATTATATCATAACTTAACAACAGGCTTTTTCTCAAAATGTCTGACGATTGTTTGGATTTGTTTTCCATGTCTGATGAAGATAGACTTAAATACCTGTTTATAGATAAAGTGTTTCTCTTAGCTCATTTTGTGTTAAATGCCTATCAACAGTGCACAAGGGCACTTTTTATTTGATGGGTTAAAAGGCACAGTGATGTGCCTTAGATATGTTTCAAGGTGGATGTGGATGCAATTCTAAGAAACAGGGCTGAGTCCTCAGTATTTGATTTAAGATTGTTTTGTCATGTAGGAAGTGTACCTTTGTTTTCTTTTGCTCTGTCTGTATTTTAATGTTTGCTCCTGATTTGTCTTGTCTTGTTGTCTGTGGTGTCTTATAAGCCCATGAGGGCTAGAGCACCTTTTTGGGGCACGACACTTTGAAAAATAAATTACCTTACCATAGCCTCTCACCTATTTGCTTTCTTCCTTCCCTAACCTTCCTTTGCCCCTCTTTCTGCCTTTTTAAAGTAACCTTCCTGTCACCTCTGGCCTTTGACTCCTCCATCCTTCTTTCTTCTTGCTTTTATCTCTCACCTTGCATCACCACCTGAGTGGTGCCTTTCGATTTCCTGTTCTCCACCTGCCATCTTCTCTCTCCCCCTTCTCTCCATCCTTTTAACTTGCTCCCCTTCTTCTCTCCATCGCTCTTCTATTCTCTCTATTAGTCTCTCCTCTTCCTCCTCACTCACATTCTTACTCTTTCTCCCTCCAGTGCCGTCTCCATATCAAAAGCCCCAACGACTTTGAGTGGCTAAAGCAGTGTCGCTTCTACTTCAGTGAGGACTCAGACAAGATGCTCATCAACATCACAGACGTGGGCTTTGTCTACCAAAACGAATTCTTGGGCTGCACTGAGAGGCTCGTCATTACACCATTGACTGACAGGTAGAAGGTCATCCATGAAGGCTCACACACAAACACGCTCAAGTAGCACTGACTAACAAGCATTGTCAAATGATAACCAGACACACACATTGATATTTTTTATCATTTTAAAAAGTAGTCAACAGAGCTAAACACTGTATGTGTTTTATCATGATTGTAATGGTTCTGACAATCTTGACAATCATGCCCCATTTACATGTAGACTGGCCAGTTGTGGGAAGGTATGAAAGTAGGCAGTGTTTGAATTTTTCATTCTTGACACAACTACATCCATTACTTTTTCTGTACACTACTAAGTCCTTCATCAAGAATGCCTATGAGAAGACACTGTCCAAGAGTACTATTTTCATCACTTTTTCTGAATGTGGCAACTGCCAATAACAGACTGCAAACTTGCTACTACTTGTGCCTTTTACTTTGGCCTCACGTTCATCTGAAATGCCCTCAACACCAATCCAAGGACGACCGCCCAGTCGTCAGGACTATTAGTCAAAAGTGCACCTAACTTCAAAAGAGTTATTTTTCCAGAGTTATTGTTAACCTCTTCAGCTCTACCACCATTACTCTCTTTCTGAGGCTGTAGTGGGCTCAGTTGTAAAGCTAGCAGAATGAACTGAAGATACAGGTATCATATGAATGACCTAAGAAATCCACTGGTACAATCCATGTCATGCTAGCTTATCGAGAAGATTGGCCAAATACAGTTCCAAAGTTAGGCTACATTTTGGCCAGTGAAAAACTAGAATGGCAAATTTCAAAGGAGTCTCTTGATGTCTAACTTCAAGATATCTGAATGAAATTGGTTCTATGGGTACCCAAGAGTCTCCCCTTCACAGACATACCCTTTACTTTATGCTAATCCCATGCAGTTTTTTGCATGTAATATTTTAATGTTATTTTTGCCTACTCTGTTTGAATTGTTCTGTATTGTTGTGTTCCTAAACAGTATTGGAATTGCATAAATTGGAAAGCTGACACTCTTGTGGATTCAGTGAACCCAATTGTTGTTTTTAAACTTGACCTCACTGTATAAAATGACTTATTGTGATTTTATGATAATCATAGTCTCATGAAACTTCACAAAACACAAATTAGAGACCTCAAGAATTCAGATGATGTATGACTTTCTTATTGACAATTAGGGGGTCTCTGAGCAATACCCAGAACAGAAGTACTCGCCATCTAATCAGCGAAATATACAATTCTTACAGAAATCTCTTACTTAATCTCTGTCAAAAGCTTTTGATACCAAATCACAGCATAATTTCTTTGGTGTTCTTCAAGGTCTGGGTGTCTTAATGGTGGTATTTTGGGGGATTTCTTTTTTTAATTAATTCACAAATGATAGAAAAAGGTTCAATTGTGCACTATATCTGTGTAATAAATGTTGTCAAACCAAAAAACTGCTGGAGCATAGAGATGACCGTCATATAGTTAATGTACTTAATACATACTTGTATACTTTACATAATGTTGTGAGTTGTAGCATCTCAAATTAATCTTAAGGTTCCCAACTTTCAGATGATGCATACCACTTCCATGTGGCATATAATGTTGCCCCCTTCCCAAAATGACCAAACATAAGTGTAGAAGTGTAGAAGAGGTTTTAACAATGACAGCATCTAAAGGTTTTGGCTTAAAATCTTGAGAAATGCAACACCATTTGTACTGAAAAGTTTAAACAAGGACAAGACAACCTGGAAATAACTGTACAGCCTCACAAAAATATGACCTTAGTTTATAACTATAGTAAATCAACAATTCTATTTAGTCTCCAGAGTTTCTCAGAGGCTATTGCTCACAGCAACAATAAGGAAAATTATGAAACAAAAAAAAAATACTGGCAGCTGTTCTCTGTGTTGTAGTAGAAATATTCATTATAACATCACTTTATATTTAATGGCTTGCAGTCTCTGTGGCTGACTAATGACTGGACTTGAGAATATAGAAGATAGCGAGAGAGCAGTGAAACTGGGAAGAGAAGAAATTGAAGAGGAGGAGTAGACAATCTTTCACAGTGGCCGTCACCTCTGTGGCTGACAGAAGATCTGACTGACAGAGAGAGTAGAAGAGAATCAGACAGAGGGAGGTAGGCAGAAATCCACAAACAGCCAGTGTCAGACTAACATACACACAGAGAGAAACATGAGATGAGACAGAGAGAAAAAAGATGAAAGACAAGGAGAGAGAAATGAGAAGAGACAGCAGCAGGGAGGAGCTACCAGCAGACATCAGACAGCAGCTCTCTAAAGAAGTGGCACACTGTCCTTATGGCCGACGGTGCCAAGACAGCCCTGATTTTCTCACTGCCTTCCTTCTTTCCCTGCCTGAAACACAATCTGATTCCTTCACTTTTGCTAGTGTCTGCTGTACCGCTTTCTTTTCTATCACTCACTGTCTTTAATCCTCCTCTTTCACATTATCTCTCCTTCATCCTCTCTGCCACTGCATCAGGTTCCAAAATGAGTAAAGGGACATGATGTTTAAAAAAGAGCACGTTTTGTAAATTATATTTAATAGCATTGGTCTAATTTGTTCTACATTCTATGAAGGACACAAAATTGGTTGCAAGCGCTGTTTCACCATGATTTTTGACCTGAGGCCAGCAGGTCATGCAGTGAAAAGGCAGAACAGTGTTTATCCAGAGGGGCTGGGTCAGGTCATGGTGTCAGTCATCCTCTCTGCTGAAGTGTCCTTGAGCAAGACACTGAATCCCCACCAGCTTGGAGGGCAGCGTTCTCTAGCTGTGCCTGACCTCCAACCTCCCTGTGGAGAATCATATCACATTAGTTTTACTGTGCGATGAATTGAATGTGAAGGGAAATGAAAACTGCTTTGTGAGGAAGGAATTTAATCGTATTATGCCTGAAATGTAACTGTCTTCCTGTCTATGTGTGGCCAGGTGCTACATCACACTAGCCCAGGCTCTCGGTATGAGTATGGGTGGAGCGCCTGCTGGTCCTGCAGGAACAGGTAAGACCGAGGCTTAAAAATATTACCGTGAGTAATAATTGTCAGTGAAATGCTGATTTTATCCAATTAGCAAAGACTATGGACATGACAGTCATAGTGTACTGGTTGATAGATGATGGAAATCAACACTGGGGTATCGAATACTCAACATGTCACCAAGGTAGCATTAGTAAACTACAGTTACATTGCATCAAGATCATAGAATAGTGACAAAACATGGCACTGAATGCATCTCTTTATCTGTGGTCTTGTCCCTTGTTAGATTACAGCAGTGATTTCTAACCTGGAGAAGCTTGCCAAGGGGTTCCAAGTTGAATACAAACTGTTGTAAAATGATTAATGGGATATTGCCCTGCTATACGATTGTCAGTATTTTTTGTTTGTTTGTTTGTTTATTTTTTGTTTTGTTTTTATCTTAAACCTACTACAAGGAGTTTTAACTGGTTCTGAAACAGTCTCAATTTATTACTGATTTCTCTACATGAACTACATATGTTTGGCTTCTTCTGTATAGCTGTTCTTAATGCCTGCCATCAGGCCAAATTCTTCGGGAAATCAGATGAAACAATCCTGTGTATGCATTTTTCAAGGGAGTGTTACAATAAGTAGTACATTTACCAGTCAGAAGAGCTAAAGAAGGAGGAAGAGATTTTTATTTCAATATATTTATTTTTGATGTTATATTTTGTGGTCATTACTGTGGAAACACTACCGCTTTTGTACACAGGGACCTCCAAAAGTTCCTTGCAATAGCTTTGCATGACAATTCAACCTAATTTAAAGGGTGTGTATTTTTAAACCTAGGCTCATTTTTTCATATTTTAGTGTCTAAATGACTAATAGGTACAAAAAAGTTATGGAATTGGTCCTGTAGATTGCCTCAGCCAGCAGCCACGAAACTGGCTGCAGCGTAATTCTTGGGAGTAAATGTGCCCATCAGAGTACATTCACTAAAAGTACTTGTTTTTGCGACTGACAAGCTCAAATTGTTATTTGAAGTGTCTGACAACATTAAGGAAAGGATTACCACAGAGATGGGCCATTCTGATGGGGAACTGAAGCCATTACATCGTACTTTCCGAATGCATCAGGCTCCTTTGAAGAAAATAGTAATTTTTCCTTGCAGAACACAGGAGTTACTGGTCCACTGCTGCCTTAATTGATTAGTTAGTTTGTGTTAGTATGCAGCTTTGGTTTTACAACATGTTGGTTTGGATTTGAGCATGTCAGCTTTGTGGGCATACTTTGCCAGGCACATTTGACCCAAGGATTACATTGCAGCCAATGCAGCCTGTTTTGTAGCTGCTGGCTGAAGGCTGATCTCTTGGACCTATTCCAAAACTTCTGTACAACACCTCTTAGTCATTTGGACCATTTTACCATTTCAGACTCCAATCAGACAGTGAAATAATTTAGACAATTATTCAGACAATTTTAACTTTAAATGATCCCTCTTTGGTGGAGCTCATAGACATACTTTATTCAGTCTGTGTGGAGGGGTTACAAGTCAACACTGCTTCATTTTAAGGGATCAAAAAACAAAAAGGTTGGTAACCACTCAACTGGAGAGAGAGAATTTTAGGTTACTTGTCAGGATAAAAATTGTTACACCCTGTTTAAGGATTTGATAGATTTGCCTGTTGTTATTAGGTAAGACAGAAACCACTAAAGACATGGGCCGCTGTCTGGGAAAGTATGTTGTGGTCTTCAACTGTTCTGACCAGATGGACTTCAGAGGCTTGGGAAGAATATTCAAAGGTAAGAGTCACAAAGCTCTCTGGTAGTGCCTTCATGTTATTGCAAATAAAGCAGCACCAGAAAAATAAAAGGCTAAAAGGGGAGTGATGAGGACCACAGATACATTTCTTTAATGATTAATAACTAGACAAAAAGAGACTGTTGGGTATGTTTAATATATTGGAATTGTATGTTGTTGTTTTTTTTCATTCAAAGTTGCATGTGTCTCACATCCAGGTCTGGCTCAATCTGGCTCGTGGGGCTGTTTTGACGAGTTCAACCGCATTGACCTGCCAGTTTTATCGTGGCGGCGCAGCAGATTGCAATAGTTCTCACCTGCAAGAAGGAACGTCGCAAAAGCTTTGTCTTCACCGATGGAGACAATGTGGATATGAGCCCTGAGTTTGGCATCTTCCTTACCATGGTCGGTGACAAGATAGATAGAAACTACTATTAATGTTTTACTGATATAGTCTTCTTAATCATTAATTGTTTGACCTGTTAGAGGGGACACATCATTCCAGCTTGTTGAAACATGATGAAAATCCACCTACTCAGTTGAAGGAGGTGAATATTAGTCATAATGTAATGCTGTGCTGTTGCAGAAAGTTACAGGTCAGATGGAAGGTGGATGATGCATCTGGGTGCATGCGCCTATGTGCGCAGAGCTACTTGGACATCACAAGAACCTCTAGTTTTAGTCGCTGCATTTACAGCATGACGATGCATTTTCTTTCAAGCAAAAACCTTGTTCTTGTTATTTAGAGCGCATGCTAATCACAAATAATACAATTTTCTAGCTAAATTGAATTAACTCCGCCTAGACAATGTACTATTTTACAAGCCAGTTTGTACAATATTCAACACCATGGTCTGATCTTTAATTAATAATATTAGCCAGTGTTCATTATCATACTCTTTATACAGTAACAGTGTGATCACTTTATCTTCTTGGCACAGTTGTTATCCCAAGGCAAATCATTAAACAGAGAACAGTGGAATAATTCTCCCTTGTGGGGAGGGGGGCCAGAGATCATTCTCTTTTTTGTCTTTACTGTGTGTGAGAGTTCTTGGTGTGTGCATGTACACATGTGTATAGAGACAGTAATCAAAGGCAGGCTCTGCACAGAAGAGGGACTGAGCTGTGTCCATAGGGGTTTAACTAACTAAAGGATAATGCTTGCTATGAACTTTAATGATGTGTGAGCTTAATATTATGTGTGGTTTTCTGGTGTATAGCTAACATGAGTAAATACAAAGAGACTCTGCATGCAGTGTACAACAATTAATCAAGCTACTGTATGACGCTCTGTCCCTTTTGTGGTTCCACTTGTGTGATCTATTATTTGTAACAGTATAATCTGAAATCTAAATGTTCACATTGTACAGAATGCAGTATTACATGTTTTGAAACGCCGCTTCCCTTTTTTCTTTTCCTGAATAATCAGAACCCAGGTTATGCAGGTCGCCAGGAGCTTCCTGAGAACCTGAAGATCAACTTCCGCTCTGTAGCCATGATGGTTCCCGACCGTCAAATCATCATAAGGGTGAAACTGGCCAGTTGTGGGTTTATAGACAACATGGAACTCGCCCGCAAGTTCTTCACCCTTTATAAGCTGTGTGAGGAGCAACTCTCCAAACAGGTAAAAAAAAATGGATGAGTGCAAAATATGGCACTTTTTTGCTACTTTCTTACCACCCTGCCTTTTCTATATATTATACAATATTTATAGTGCTATTGGATGTGTCACATTACACACAATGTAAATGTGCAAGAATACCAAATTGATTGAAGAAAAGAAAGGTCTGCTCACTTAAAGTAATGGCAAGTATTTAATGACCAAAGTGATGCGATCTCCCATCACTTGCTGAAATCTATATGTATAATGGCATCAAATAGAGTAAATAGAGGAAATGTGCTTTGTCATGCAGGTACTCATGGGAAATGCAGTTTACAATTATAGTTCCCAAGGTCCAAAACATAGGAGGCCCCACAAATACAAGATATCGGAAAAGCTGAGGATACATTAATACACAAACATTTTCCTCGATGAAAGGCTAATGAATAAAGCTTGATTAAATACTTGCTTTGGACCTATTATTTTCTCCATTGACTTTTTTTTTTTTAATTTATAAACTAAGCTCCAAGATTTCTTAGTTACTAGTAGTGCCCAAAGCTATATGCATCAGAATGACTCAGGTCGTCATTTCATCTACCAGTTTGTTCACTGTTTTGAGTCAAATAATTTGTTATGCTGTCATCTACATTATTTAATTTGCAGTGAATATTATTGCTATACTTGTAAATGCTTCTTATTGAGACTTGTTTTTGATTGTCCAGGTTCACTATGACTTCGGCTTACGGAACATCCTGTCTGTGCTGCGGACACTGGGAGCAGCCAAGCGAGCCAATCCCAGTGACACAGAATCTACCATCGTCATGAGGGTCCTCAGGGACATGAACTTATCTAAACTGGTCGGTCTAGAAAATAATATTATACAATAGATAGAATAAAGAGCTAGATAGAATGTATAATTTTAAAGTGCAAAACAAAACTGAAGAATGGAACAATACATACATTTTCATGAGAAAATCTGCGTGGGTTTTTGCTCACTTGTGACTGTGTGCATGTGTGTATGTTTGTTAGATTGATGAGGATGAGCCGCTCTTCTTGAGCTTGATTGAAGACCTCTTCCCAGGCATCCAACTTGATAAAGCAGGCTACCCTGAACTAGAGGCTGCCATCGACAATCAGGTAGGAGGGGGTGAAGGATGAGTTTGTCTATGTTTGCAAGGGAGAGTGAAATAGCAGAGAAATACAGTAGGGATGGAGGGAGAGGGAGAGAGAGAGTGTGAGTGAGGAAGGACAGATGGAAAATAAAAAAAAGGAGAGTGAGAGAGAGAGAAATGGAGAAGCTGAGTAAAATCAGGCAAAAGACTAATGGACTGTGTGACCGCTGTATCTCTCATGTCACTCTTAAACGCTTTAAGATATAGCACCCAAAGGGATACAAATGATGTCATTTACCATTTGTCAAGGACCTAACCTACCAAATAACTGTGGCAAATACAGTGCAGAGAAAACAGAAAGTAAGCGATACAGTAAAATGTTCCTTAAAAGGTCTTTAATCACAGATTTGTCATGTGTATGAATGTGTGTATATACCTTCATTTTTTGCTGTTATATCTCTGCATATATTACACGTGTATGAACCTGTATGTGATTCTGTTAGTATAGTATAATATACTGCCCTTAGACTGGACAGAACTGAACCAACACTAATTAATTTAAGATTAGATCTAATCAGAGGCTAGTAAAGCAATGTTTGAAATCGGTAAATTCAGATGTAAAATTTACATCTGAATTTCTCTGCTCTGTTGCACAATTAAAACCTAATACTAAATCCAAATTTAGTGATTTCAACTGGAATTAAAGTTTAATCAATATGCAGATGCTTGCTTATAATAAGAAATAGTGTCGGGACCAAATATAAAAGAGGAGGGAAAACTATTAACTTTCTGGTGCTCTGTATTCCTTTACAAAACGTTGCATTTCTTGCTAGCTAGCTAAAAAGTACAACAACAAAAAAAACAACAACAGTCTCATTTCTCCAAAAGGTAGCAATTTTAAAGGTTAAACCACCTCAAGTGTAAGTTTAAGGTTATTACTGTTTAAATTGGAGTTTAAAGTTTTGATGCAATAGAATTTTACAAACAGAATTTGATCTAGGTTTAGGGGGAAAACTAAACTGAAAACTAAACTGAGGTTTAAAGGGAAGTTGAAACTGAAACTAATTTTAAGCTAGTTTAAAAGTTTGGTGCAGCATGATTTAAAGATAAACCATGATTTAGTTGGGTTTAAAAATTAATCCTTGTTGGTGGAACAGTTTGTCAGCCAGACTGCCATGTCATAGTGCTTTACAAGCTTAGTATGGCAAATATAGTAGAACAGCAGATGTGTTTACTATGATTATGCTCTATCAGGTTGAGGATGCAGGTCTGATCAGTCACCCTCCCTGGAAGCTGAAGGTCATCCAGCTGTTTGAGACTCAGAGGGTTCGACATGGCATGATGGCACTGGGGCCCAGCGGGGCTGGAAAGACAACCTGCATACACACGCTGATGAGAGCTATGACAGGTACGTGCATGTTTTGGGATACTTGTTCAGGAAAGGAGATAAATTGTGAAAAGTGATAAATTGGCTCATGATGAAACTTTTGTGTCTGTGTGTGAAAAAAATCAAAGATAAACAGAGCCAGAATCATCTTATCTTCTTTTACATCTCACAAACCATGGTGCGAGTTATTGTTATTGTAATAAATGTGGTGTGTTAGATATGCTTACCTTTAAAGCAATATTCCACCCCAGAATCATAGTCCACTCAATATGTACTCACCCCTATGACGATGTGAGGATGGGTGAAGATCTTCAGTTTACAAAACAATCCTGGAGTTTCAGCAGAAAACAGGGTTGCAGCCAATGGTAGTGAATGGTGACCATGTATAAAATGTTAAAAAAAGAACACAAAACAAAAACAAAATGTCTCCATCCTGCTCATGTGGTGTAATCCAAGTGTCCGTGAGACACGACATTAAAATTTAACCACAAAAGACGCCATTTACACCAAGTTTTTAGCCAAAATGTCAACTGTAGCCTCCCAGGTATTATGTAAACATGGCTCTTAATGGATGCACGTATGAAAATATCGCGAGATATACGAAGTCTCGTGATATATCAACGCCATGTTTCATTCTGGGGTGGAATATGGCTTTAAAGATGTTAATGTCACTGTTAATGTCTTTCTTCACTTAGAGTGTGGTCAGCCTCACAAAGAGATGCGCATGAACCCCAAAGCCATCACAGCACCTCAGATGTTTGGTCGACTGGATGTGGCCACAAACGACTGGACTGATGGCATCTTCTCCACACTTTGGAGGAAAACGCTGAGAGCAAAGAAAGGTCAGAAAAGTTGCTTACTGTTTCACAGTTTAAGATGAGATGAGCCGACAGTAATAAGGTGTAAAATATAAATAATTAAATGAACTTTTGTTGCAGAGTGTTCCAACTTATGTAAATGAAATTATATTTTGTCTAAATTAATCTAAATATTTCATCTTTGGCGAGCATTTCATTTCATTGGCTCAAAGGTAATACTGAAAAATGGTGCCTATTGGGCATGCTTTGGGATTAACCTGAATATCTTCAAACACCACTGGTGTGGTCTATAGGAAGCTTAGCACAAGCTGTAATACCTTTTTAAATGGCAAATAAGGGAGCACGGTTTCATAACAGCCCCTCTCTTCTAAGTTAAATAAGAGGAAGAGAGAAAACATGAGAGGGATCCCTGCTGAGCTAAGAAATCATTCCTCAAATGATTCATTAGTGCTTCTGGTACTCTAGGGTTTTCTTAACTTTTTTTTCTTCCTGGGGAAAACTAGTATGTTAGTACGTTGCAGAGAAGTTTTAATATCTTGGGACATCCTTGCATCGATACTTCAAAGCAGCACCAACAGCTGTTTTATCTTTCTGCACGGTCCTAATCCTACATACTTCATTAAAAATGTATGTACACATTGATATGAATATACATTACGTGTGTTTGCTTTAATGTGTCAAAATATGCATCTGATGTATTCAGTATACTGTATAGTCTTATGGTGTAATGGTTATCTCTGAGCAGGAAGTTTTCCATATGTTTATTGATTGCCTTTGTGGAGCTGCATGCTGTTCATACCGTTCACTTGTGAAGCTTGTTGCTTTGAGCCGATAGGAATCCAATGTAGAAAAAGTGGGTGATGTGTAGCACTCCTGCATGGGTTCTACAAAGAAAAGAAATGCCTTGTTGAAATAGGCTGTTCCTACATTGTGATTCAACAAATGCAGCAATAGCATCCCACAACTGATCTGTTTAAAGCACCTCTGTGTAAAAATGCAGATGACAGCTCCTGCACATGAAAGCAGTCTTTTTTTAATGAATTACTGTGTCTCTGTCCAAACTGTCCTTTGGTTAAGATTAAATAAAATGTAGGTCAGTGATCACAGACCAACATTTTTTTTGTAATTAAAGTTTTTATTTATTTGAATATACACTAACCTGCCTAACCACTTCCCTATGTGTTCTAGTACTTTTTCCTAAAATGGGTTAACAAGTTTACATTCCCAGATTGCGTGTATAAATGTTCCCATTTCTGCCTGACATTTCCATCATAAATCGCTGCCCCTCAAACCCAGCCTGTGGAGCTTGGAAGGAATGAAATAAAGCCTCAAATAGATATAAGTTCAGTATGGCATAGGTAAGAATGAAAGAACCTTTTTGCCCAGTTTTCAGTCACACATACTGAAAAATTACTTCAAATGTATCTCTTTATAATTTCAGTAGAAAAGCCAAATTGACACCACCAATGGAGCTAAAAAAGCTCAAATTACAGCACTTTGCGTAATTAGGGCTTAAAATCGACCAATTGTGTTCGGCCCCCCCATCAGGCATAGTCTTGGTGATTTAGGTAGCGTAGTACCTAGCCACCTCCCTATGTGTTCTAGTACTTTTCCCTGTGTGCTATACAAGGTAAATCCAAAAGTTCCATCACTGGATTTTTAACCTGCCTGAATTGGCCCTTAGCAATACAGTCTCTTATTTATAAGCACTTCCAAAAATTACCTCTAGATCCCAAATCATATTCTTGCACAAGTTCAGGAAAAGATATAAACAATCTATTCAGGTACAGTTTTCTTGTTTTGTATATCCCTTTTATAACCCACTGATTCCAGTAAACAGATCTTTTCCCAATAAGTACAGCTGGGTTGTGCCATAGACAGACATATGATTGTCTTGAGAGAGATACTCCACATATTTGGTGTACTTCACTCCAGACTGCCTTAGAACGAGCCAGTACTGGCTTTGAAGAGTACTCATGTCCATTAGAACTTGGATCATGTGAAAGAACATCCAAAGGTTTAAAGGGGTTCAAGGTTCAAGGGTTTTTATTGTCATTTTCACTATGCATTTACATACACAAGAGAACAAAATTTCGTTTCTCGATCAGTGACTCCAGTGCAAGAAACATCAATAAAGGGGCTTACTAGCTCCTGTTGAGTTTTGATCCAGCTCTGCTCTGGGTCCGTTCCAGTGCATAGATCACAGACCAACATTAAACATCTGCATCAGACCAAACAAGTGTATTTATCTCAAAGAAGCTTGAACCACATTTATTATTGACTGGCTATCAGGAAGAATCAAACAGAATAGCTGCCTAAGTGTCTGTGACTGTCTTGTATTTCTGGATCTAAGTGTTTGTATTGTTCTTGTCAAATGTTAGGGTGTTTGTATTTGTATGTTTAGTCATTTGCTCACTTCAGAAGACGAAGTAGATTTAAATTTACAACAATAACAGAAATTAGTGATAAATATCAGTTCTGGTATACCTTGCAAACTGATAACACCAGAGGTTGTCTTTACATTGTAAAGCAAGGATGAGGAATTTTGAACTCCCTTTTGAGCAGACACAGCAGGGTGGTGCCACCTTCTCTATGCATTAAATGCATATTCAGAAGTGTTTTTATTCTGCTGACTAGCAAATTATATGTGAAAGCATTAGGTCATCATGTGATGATCATGTGATATTCATATCCATGTAAACAAATAAAAACACTTTTCATTTTCAGGAGAGAACATCTGGATAGTCCTGGATGGACCAGTCGATGCCATCTGGATTGAGAACCTAAACTCAGTTTTGGACGACAATAGAACTCTAACACTGGCGAATGGAGACCGTATACCCATGGCACCCAACTGTAAAGTGGTTTTTGAGCCACATAACATCGACAATGCCTCTCCAGCCACCGTCTCACGCAATGGCATGGTGTTCATGAGCTCTTCTGTGCTCAACTGGAGCCCTATACTGGAGGTGAAAAAATATGATTTTATGTATTTTTGTTTGTCTACACACATTAAAATTTTTGGTGCTTATGGTATAGTAAGTTTAAAAATTCTGCTACATTTACATTAAGTATGTTTTATGTTACGTTTTTAAACATATGGAAAACAGAAGAAAAAATGCAATAAATATCAGAGTCATTGTATTAAAAACTTCAATATATATATACATATTTTACATATATATATATATGTGTACACACACACCACACACACACACACACACACACATATATATCAGGCAACAGCTCCTGGTTGCTGCTTGTCTTGGTAACACAACACACTTTCCAGCTTGCGAGTTTAACCTTAAAAATACTGACTGTTCGAGAAAGCAATGGAAAGATTTGACATCGTAGACAGAACTAAAAGAAATGCTGATATATCCCATCCCTCAACACAGGACTGAATCTAAACTGACCAACAACTAAAATCAGACTGAACATACTGTATATTTGATAGCACATTCACTATAGTATTGCACATTCACACCATCTTTGTACAGCTTCACTATAAACTAATTTTTTTTTGAAGAAATGAAAGAAATACGTATCAGCTTAATTGCTTGTAATTGTTTACTTAAAGTTAAATATTTATCTGTAAATCTGCAGAACACCTGTTGGGTTTTATTCTGAGTGATTGAAACTGGGCCTATATCATTAGTTACATAACTTAATATTATTATATTCTTAAACCTAAACGAAAAATTCCCGTAACGGGCAAATTCTGAAATTTCCCAGATTTGGGTTTTACTAATCATTCAATATCAGTCATCACTAGTAATCAATTGTCTTGATCCAGAGGACTTGACATTTTTGTATTTGTGTAATCTTAACTAACTACAGTGATGTGGCTGATCTTTTAAGGGCTGGTTGAAGAAACGTTCCCCCCAAGAAGCAGAGGTGCTGAGGGAACTCTTCTCCTCCTCCTTCTCTGAGCTCTACCGCTTCAGTGTGCAGTCACTAGAGTTCAAGATGGACATGCTGGAGGCCTTTGTCATCATGCAGTGCATCAACATGCTGCAGGGACTCATACCACCAAAGGTAAAGGTACAACTGTTCTGGATTCCCATTCATGGGACAGACAGCACTCAGACAGCACTTGTTGTAGATATTATAAGAGGTTAATCCATACTGGGGAAACAAAATGACTGCCAGAGTGAAAGGTGAATTTCATATAGATTGAAGGTTAATCATTTAGATGTGTATTCCATCAAATATTCTATTACTTAAGGCTGTGAAACTTAAATAGATGTAAAAGAATGAAAGAACCTTTTTGCCCAGTTTTCAGTCACACAAATTGAAAAATTACTTCAACTGTATCTCTTTAGAATTTCAGTAGAAAAGCCAAATTGACACCACCAACAGAGCTACAAAAGCCCTAATTATACCACTTTGCATAATTAGGGCTTAAAAACAGCAGTAATAAATTTTTGTTTTTCTATCTTGCTCATTTTTAAGGTGACTGGGGTGGAACTGGTGTTACAATTGCAGTAGTGTTAGTTAGTAATAATTAGTTAATGAAGTACCCAGTGGTTTATTAGCTTTATTCTGGATTAGATTAGAGAAGTGTTTCTCTTTTTTTGCATTTAAGACAATTACCGTAAAAAGTGAGAACTGTGATTTATACAGTTTAAACTCTTGATGTGGCCTGTTGCTTGTTTGAACAAAATCCTTGATCTAAAATAGATGTTATTCTTCAGGAGCAGTGTGGTGAGCTAACCAGAGAACACTTGGAGCGCCTGTATGTTTTTGCCCTCATGTGGAGCACTGGAGCCCTACTTGAACTGGACGACCGGAGAAAGATGGAGATCTGGCTCAGAGGGAACGACAGTATCTCACTAAACTTGCCAAATATTCCTCATGACAGTGAGGACACCATGTTTGACTACCATGTCACAGCAGATGGTATGCATGCATAGATAAACAGACGTTATCACCTGCAGATTAGATGCCAGGGAATATCAAAGCTTTCCAATGACAAGCAGAAGCATCCTGCCTCATGTTGCACTTTATTTTGGCAGTGGGTGTGCATTTATCAGATTGTACCATGAAATATGGAAATATTTCAACTTTGAAGTGTCATTGTCACATTTTGTACCAGTCGTTTATTTTTTCTGTATATACATTTATTCCTCTTCCAGGTCAGTGGGTTCACTGGGGCACCAGTGTTGAGGAGTATGTTTACCCATCTGAATTCACCCCAGAGTACAGCTCCATCTTGGTACCCAATGTGGACAATGTTAGGACAGACTTCCTAATTCAGACCATCGCCAAGCAGGGAAAGGTGAGATTTTGCTGAAAGAAAACAATAGAAGTGTCGGTGTACGGGGCATGGAATTTCCTCATTTTAGGGACAAGGCCACTTGGCCTTTGGTGTTGTCAGTTTTTGACAGTACAAAGCCCAAATGCTAGGCCATCAAATACAACAAATATAAGAAGATATATTTTAAGTCCATAAAAATGATGTAATTAATTTATTTTGATTCAGTTTTTCCCTAATTGTAAAAGTAAAGGGACACTAGAAGTTAGTCAGAGATCATGTCTATCTTAGCAACTCAAAATAATGAGTTTGTATTTTAAAATTATGAGAAACTTTCTTGAAATTCTCATTAGATAAAAATGAGAAATTTTGAGATACTAACTCATTATTTTCAGATAATCGGTCTTTATTTTGAGAAAGTTTCTCATTATAATGAGGTTTTTTTCATTCATCACATTGGTGGTAATGGGCTTCCATAGAAAGAGACATGGCATCAGCAGCGCTGTTTGTTACTACAGACTCCAGTCTGCAGTGCAAACCACAGAATTGTAGAGAAACATTAGGTGTCATGATCAAAGAAGGTTTATATCACATCGACACTTCTGTCCATGTTTGCACGCTCCCTTTCTCATGCTCATCCTGAGCGCTTTGTCACTATTGTGATTCTGCATCACAGCTAAATAGCCTGGTCTTTCAGCCGTTCATACCAGGCTCAAAAACCCATCACTGGTTATGTGTGCAGGTTTCACTTGATGTTTCCCAGTCAGAATCTCAATAGAAGACTCTTGTGTCTAAAAGCCGTATTGACAGGAAAGAGGCAGAGAAGAGAATGGCAAAAATAGCTGGGGTAGTGCAGGTGGAGTATTAAAGCCACTGTGGCCTCAGAGCAGATTTTTGGGGGGCATAAGGCCAAAGGAGGGGCACGGCGTCCATGGCCATCAAACATTTCAAAACAAATGTGTCACACATGATATGACATATGTTTTTACTCAAACAGTGACTCGTGTTTCCAAGTGACACATAACCTACAGTAAAAAGGTGGTCTGAACAGGAACATTTGGTATATACACATCCCCTCTCATAGCTTCTTTCAGGCTTGTGATAAGGGTTTTAGAGAGGGTAGCACCCATTTAATCTCCTCTCTATTCAGTTTATCATGCTTCATTTGTTCCTGTATACAGCTGAGTAGACACACACATGCACACGCTTCAGATCAATAGCATAGCAGGATGGCTGGATGCAGCACAGCTCTTCTAAAAGACCAGTTTAAAAAATACTGTGGTCGATACTCTACTTAAAAGCCCATCAAATGCTCCACCACGTGCTATTCATCATAACCCTGTTTGTGTAGTTGTGTGTATGCATGTGTGTGATAGTCATTCAGATTCATAATGTCACAAGGGCAGAGTAGGGAGCTTCTGTATGTTGGTGTGATTGTAAAGAGGTGGTTTGTGTGAGGGTGAGGTTTCATTTAGGGCCTGTGTCCACATAGTTACTGGCAGAAAACTGCCGGCAGGGCACTGGGGAGCGCTGGGATGAAATTGTGTGTGTGTGTGGGGGAGAAAAAAAGACCCACTGTGTGTGAGTTTGACATTATGATTGACATTAGCAAAGAAGCTAACTTAATGCTATATTAACAGAAGGTTGACTACACAAAAAGTTTACAATGCGTAGGGTGATAAAAGCACAACACTCGCCAGCAGCATTCGGTGTCCAACTGTTCTGCTGCCCCAAACTGTTTGTGTCTGACATGGAAAGAACACGCTTCTCTATTTTTGTGGTTTCAAGGGTGGTGAGTTCTCATCTGCAGAATACTTTGTAAATTAAGGGCTACAAACAACTCTTACAGTATAGTGTTAAATTATTTGACTTGTAGTGCCTCTTCATATTGTATTCTTTCAGCACAGCAATGCATTCGTTGCACAGTGAACACAACGGTTTATCAATTGTTGCAGCTGGCAAAGCACATAAATACTTGTCAGTCCATTCGCTCTGGAATTGGCAATTTTCACAATCAACTTTATGTCTCTTTAGCCTTTAGAGAAGCTTGTTGTCAGCGTAGCTAACATGAGCCCAGAGTGCAACGTGAGGCTTGACTTAGCAAAGGTGTGGAGCCAATCAGAGTACAGAGGCGCTTAAAAAGACATAACCAACACCATATTAGTTCAGATCACACAGTCTACAGTACACATGTCTCAAAGTAGCTTAGAGATATGTGCTCTAGTTTTATTTATCACATTACACACACCAGCCTGATTTGCAGGCAGCCTCTTGTAGACCATAGAAAAATTCAAAAGGGTTGTATCTGACCTGCTGGCCACTTGTTGAATAGGCCCATTGTAAACAGCACTATTGCATTTGTCAGCTCTTGCTTATCTTCCTTACTGAGATTTTAAATAAACACAAAGTGTGTGTCATAGGCTAACACACTGTTTCAACAAATGGATCATGAAAAACAAACTGACAAAAATAATTAGTTGCTGTCATAATTGAATAATTAACAGTGATTACTAATCAGTGATCAATATTTAGTATTGAGGCAGTGAAATAAACATAAGCCAAAGTTGTAGTCTTTTAAAACAAAAAAGTGCAATAGGACTGACAATTGTCTCTTTCTTAACATATTTCTTTCTCTACTCTCTCGATGTGTCCATGTTCACTTTTGGGTGCATATGTCCTCTGTTTTGTCACCACCATCAAAAGCAATATGTTTAACACTCAGTAACAAGCATAGTCTGGCTCAGCAGAGTAATTAATTGCAATTTCAGGTCGCAGTTTATTAGACTTGCTGACATATCGCATTGCATGGAACTTACATTATGTGCAGGGGTGGAAGTAACAAATTACTACTGATCATGTCACTATGCTTAAACTAAGATACTTACTTGTGCTTTTATAAGTATTTCTTCAAGCCTTTAATTTTACTCTTAGTTAAGTGTGCATTACACTGGGCTGTGCAATCTTCTTCACTACCTTTACAATCGTAATTCACTACTAAGTAGGCCAGCAATATGAATTACTATCCAAATCTATCATCTGCATTTTTAAAGCCAATAAGGCTTTCCGATTGCAAATGGACCAATGAAAACATGACACACAAATGAGAGGAAAAAATTGCAGCAGTAGGCACAGGTTTGGAGAGGGGACCGTGACCACTGAGCAGAACAGCGCAGGAGTTTGGAGGAATTTAGCTGAAGAAACGGAAACAGAAACCTCTTTCAGTTGAATGCCTGCTACTGATAATGCATTAAACATCAACAGTTAATACTACTACTCTGAGTCGTTTGAGAGTAGTAGTTGAGAAGAAAACATTGTACTTTTACTTAAATATTTTTATAAAAGTAGTTTTACTTATAGTGTAGTGTCAGCAATGTAATAATACTTACACTTGAATACAAATTTTCAGTACTCTTTTACAACTGACTATCTGTGCATATATGGTTTTGTCTTATGTGAAGCTTTACCTTGATAAAAACAGTTCTTCATTTTCAAAGGCTGTTTTGCTGATTGGGGAGCAAGGAACAGCCAAGACTGTTGTCATCAAGAGCTACATGTCAAAGTATGATCCTGAGACACACATGGGCAAGAGTCTCAATTTTTCATCTGCCACGACACCACTCATGTTCCAGGTAAAGCAGAACCATCTGTTTCCTCTCCTCTTAATCAGTTTTGGCTTTACAGCTTGCTGTCTCATTCTTTTTGGTTTCATCTGAAAATGGATGGCTCTGCATCTGTGTTAACTTCTCATGGATTATCATGAATTTGTGAAGTAATATTGATCCACGTCTGCTCTGATTAATCTTGTGTAGTCTGGAGGAAGAACCGCTGTCTCTTCCCTGTACATGGCTAAGCTGCACATTGATCAAGCTGTCGCTACGGATTATGTCTGAGTGGAACATACAAGATCTGTCCTTTCTCTCTCTTTTTCTTCTTGCTGTTTTTTTTTTTTTTGTCACCATATGTGTTGTCTTATTTTTTTCTATGCTCCCCCCATTTCTCTTTTAGAGAACAGTGGAAAGCTATGTGGATAAGAGGATGGGAACCACGTATGGACCCCCTGCTGGGAAGAAAATGTCAATTTTTATAGATGATATCAACATGCCTGTCATCAATGAATGGGGAGATCAGGTTAAGGATCAATTTAAAATAAGAATCAATTAATTAAAATTTAAAAAATATTTTGTTCACTATCTACCTCAATTAATGACACATTTCTAGTTCTGTTCTTTTGTTCTGGAATCGCACAACAGGTCATTTCATTTCCAGTTATTAATTTATTCACTTTTAGATAAGAGTTTTGCACATTTCAGTGACCTAATTAAATTAAATGAAGTGATGATAATGGCAAAGAAGAATGCAAACATGAACTAATAACAAATAAACTCCTTCTTCTTAGGTGACAAATGAGATTGTCAGGCAGCTGATGGAGCAAAATGGGTTCTTCAATCTGGAGAAACCAGGAGAGTTCACCAATATTGTGGATGTCCAGTTTCTGGCAGCTATGATCCATCCAGGAGGAGGCCGTAATGACATCCCACAGAGACTGAAAAGGCAGTTCTCCATCTTTAACTGTACTCTCCCCTCCAATGCCTCCATTGACAAGATATTTGGTGAGTAAAAGTGGAATCATTATGGATGTATGTATTGAATCAAAACTTTGGATTAATGTTAAAAGGAAAGTTCACCCCCCAATCAAAAATACATACTTTTTTTAGGTGATTAATTGTGCTGTCTTATATCTTCTAGTATTTGTTTTGAGAGTAACAAATTGATAAATGTTGACTCAAAGTTGAATTCCATGACACATACAGTATATATTTTGTCTCAAGCTAATATGCTGATAAAAAAATCTGTTTCAAGCCCTTTACACCTTCAGTTAACAACTTCCCCACCATCAATCCAATTGTATAGGTGTGATCGGTGTGGGCCACTTCTCCACACGTCGTGGTTTTGCCAGTGAGGTTCGGAGCACCGTGCCCCGCTTGGTGTCTCTGACCCGCCGTCTTTGGCAGCTGACCAAAGTGAAAATGCTTCCAACTCCAGCCAAGTTCCACTATATCTTCAACCTGAGGGATCTGTCCAGGATCTGGCAGGGCATGCTCAATACCACCGCTGAGGTGGTCAGCTCTGTCCAGGTGAGAGGATTCAAGTGTGCACTTAATTTACAGGGTTTTTAATGATAACCTGATTACTGAAATGTTATCTAATTAAGAAAGATGGTTAAGATGGTTAGATCTTTATGCCCTCGTAATAGCAATAGCAATGGCTGGAGGCATTATGTTTTTGGGGTGTTTTTCGGTCCCATAGTGTCAACACAATAGCTTAAGCTTTGTTAGAATTTCTTCAAACTTGGCAAACATTACCACTTGGACTCAAGGATGAACTGATTAGATTTTGGTGGTCTAAAGTCAAAGTTCAGTGTCACCATGACCTCACATCCATCCGATTCTCATGAACATGATATCTCAGGAACGCCTTGAGGGAATTTCTTCAAATTTGGTACAAATGTTCAAGAATGAACCTGATTAGATTTTGGTCATCAAAGTTCAAGTGGTCAATGTGACCTCACGTCCATTCCATTCTAGCAACTTTGACTCAAGGATTAACAGAGTAGATTTTGTAGATCAAAGGTCACTGTGACCTCACAAAACATGTATTTGTCCACAATTCAAGAATTCATATGCAAATTATGAAAAAAATTCACAATTGTCAAAAAAGATACAAATATGAGAGGATAACATTTTATATCCAAAAGGTCAAAGGTCAACCTCACTGTGACATCATAATGTTCTGAAAAAAACGCTTGAAGCTCTTTGTCAGTCCTCTGTACTCCTCTGTGAAAATAGTCTCTAAGTGAAGACAGCATGGAACCGGAAAATTATTCACTGGAATCACACATGTAAATGTAGTGACAAAAATACACTCAAAAACCTTTTTCCACTGGTTTGTGGAGGCATATGGCAAGGCAGTAATTCTATTTACTGATTTCTTAAACCATGTACCATTTATACAAAAATGCATGAATATGACAAAGAATGCAAGAATAAACCACTTTTATCCACGGGGGCCAAAAATCAATACAGCATGAAAGTTCCTCTGAGCCACTTTAACATAAGTCAGCCTTAGTTCAAATGCATGCTACAGCATGCATGTTTTACAGTAACCAGATTACTGCAGTGTTTTAGCATAATTCCTCCCTGTAGTCAGAGAATAGAGCAAAGGAACATGGTGAAGAGGCATGTAGTGTAGTTTGGTGCATGGTAGTGTATACTAGACTTGAGTAGTATAGAAATCCTGACAGTAAATGATCAAAACCCCTACTTATATGGTGGAGCTACTGTATGACTACATGATACATTAAGATAAGATATATTTACAGTACTGGAGAGAGACAGAAATGTTTGTTGGCAGGGATAAACAGAAAATTCTGGCATTGCAAGCTCAGTTCTTGCTGAGGTGGCCAACTCCCTGTTGGTTTGTGGCCTCACTGAATAATTGAATACAATGAAATATATCTTCTACCTCGGGCTGCCTGAAGTCTCTGCAAACATGCTCAACATCCCTGCTGAGGCTGCCATCTCAACTCGGAAAAGACTACACCAGGCAAGACTAGAATAAACCGAACCACTCAAACAGAATACAGTAGTATGGACTATGTATGAACGTAACTTTCCCAGAGTTATATTTCACAATAAGGTTGCTGTGTGTGCAGAATTTGACTGATCAATGCATCTAATCAGTGATGGACTTAATGGATTTCAGTGTAAGTAAATGATCTAGTGTGTCTCTGCTCATGTAAATCTTTTTTTACTTAGTCATCAAACTCAATACAATGATTCCATTAAGTAATAAAACAGTTCTTCCCAGTCAGTGCTATTTGTCATATTGGCTATGTTCTCTGTATCTTCCTGTCCTGCTGTCTCATATTGGCTGTCTTGAATGACAGCAATAGTTAAAAGAAAATGTTAATTTCCAGGTCCTGCTGGCATTGTGGAAGCATGAGTGCAAACGTGTGATAGCTGACAGGTTTACCATGCCTGAGGATGTGGAATGGTTTGACCAGGCTTTGGCAAAGCTGGTAGAGGAGGAGCTCGGCGAGCAGCACAAGAACATTGTGGACTATGGACAAGACAGATACTTTGTGGACTTTCTGCGAGATGCACCTGAGGCTACAGGTACCGATCGATCACAAAAATGCAGCACTGGAACATTTTTATGTACTATCTTTAAAAACTATGGTAATTAGCTTTTCTATTTTGATCCTTTTAATCTAAAATGTTCTTTCCTCACAGGGGAAGAGCCAGAAGATTCAGACTTTGATTTGCCCAAGGTGTACGAGCCGACGGAATCATTTGAGAGCTTAAAGGACCGCCTGAATATGTTCCTGAGCCATTACAATGAGAGCATCAGGGGCACTGGCATGGACATGGTCTTCTTTCAGGATGCTATGACACATCTGGTCAAGGTACTCCAGATGTTTTTTATATCACATGTCTTTTTACATTACAGAATAGAGCATACATAAAAGTGTAGCATATATTTTGAAGACAGAGCCTGAAGATTCCTACATAATGTCTCAACGCTCTGTGCAATTGAACGCCCTCAGCTATGCTCAGACAGCCTTCTATCCCAAAAATATTCTGCCGGTTTTACTTTAGTACATCTTAATTTTGTGGAGCTTTGAAATGCTTGCATGCTTGCTCACATGGACTTGCAGTCACACAAAATCTCACTCCCACTCTGTTTCCTTTACCTTTTTATTTTTTCTCCTTTTTTTTACGCTCAACTTGTCACATCTATATACACAATCCCTTTATTAATCCTATTTTTGTGTGTATGTTTGGTTTTATTTGTGTAGGTGTCCAGGATAATCCGGACACCTGGAGGTAATGCTTTGCTGGTGGGTGTTGGGGGTTCAGGCAAACAGAGCCTGACCAGACTGGCTTCATTCATTGCTGGATACAAGATCTTCCAGATCACTCTCACACGGTAATCCTCACATACAACACACACACAACAAAAAATATTCCTTACCAAATACCCTAACTTTAGCAATTTTAACATGCTTAATCTTAATAATAACCAAACCTGATGATAATATCTAGTTTTTTTGCTCATCATGGTGTGGCATGATTGACATTTGCCCAGGTCAGGGAGGTTATCATTTCATGCTGGCTATAAAAAGGATGACTGACAAGTGCTGTGTTTCCCTCTGACATCAACATTAACACATCTCACACGAATGCTCTACTGTACGGTGGGCTCTTAAGTGATAATTCTTTGATTTTCAGACATAAATGTCAGACAGAAACATTCCAGCTGCTTTGGAAAAGTCAAGTTTCCTTAATTATCCATTAAAATCACTTCTGAATGTATGTGAGGGAAGAGATGAGCCCTGTAGAATTATACTTTATTGAGTCTGTATTGTATCTGCAACATATAGTTGAGTTTTGAATAATACTGATGATACTGAGTCACTTCATCATTTCCAAATCTGCTCATATGGTCTGCCAGGCTAAAATAAAATTCCCAATGGGATGTTTTCAGACTTAAACTACAACCTCACGCATTGCAAAACTAACCCTAACATGCTACATCACATATCACTGTAGTGTGGTTTATTTTTTGTTTGTTTTCTTGTACAAGTGCCCTGTAATAAGCCCTACCATCAATTTTCTATTCATATTATGCTGCCACATTGAGAGCCAGCTATGTTGCAAGCACAATATTGTTCCCTTTTTACTCTCTAAATATTTTTTGTTAATTTAGTTTAGCAAAAAGTTTGCCACTCCTGGTCTCTTTGCAAATATTAACTCACCAGAGAAGAAACTAAAACAAGACAAATCCACCCTGTAAAAGGAGTATGATGGCTTTGATTTCATAGGTACAGAGTAGGGATGCATGATATTGGATTTTTGCTGACATCTGAAATACCAGTATTTTCCAACTCATTTTGACCGATACCGATATGCACATATTATTTTCCACTGAACTGCAGAGAATATCAAGTCTTTCTTGTCATGGAATTAACATATTAAAAGCAGACAGTTTTTCTAAATGTATACATTTACTAGGCAAAATACGAAAACTATTGTTTTTTTTTTTTTTCTCTGGTGCCTGTTTCTTTTTGCTATTCACAAATTCATCACAATGATTGGGATGGTGTCTCTAAAAATGGGCGATTAAATTTGTAGTGTTGAAGGAATGTGATTTGGTTTCCTCCTTGCATGACCGATGCTGAGAAATAATTGCAAATAGGGACATTGCTTTTCATTTTGAACACTTCACAAACCTTCTCACAACAGACATACCCGCTTCACATGTACATAATTAAAGCGTCATATTTTCAGCCTGTCAAATCGGCAGAAATGTTCCTCTTGGGCCAGTACCATTATTTTATTTCAAAGCCTTTGTCTGTGATACCGATGACATGCCAACATTTTTGTGCATCCCTTTTAGAGAGTATGAACATTTGAATAAGATTCATAATTTATCTTTCAGGGGCTTCAATCAGAATTTACTAATTGCCGGGACAGCATATGTTCTGAAAGACAAGAATTCAATTGATATTTATTGTATTAAATATTTTTGCAGCTCTGACCCCTCATCTTCTCCGTGAAACAATATCATTGTCTCCTGTGAGACTCTTTTCAGTGCAGTTGATTCATCAGAATAAGAAAAACTCTCCCTTGGTTCAGCTGTGTCATTTTTCTCTGCCTGCTCCTTCCAGCATTTTGTCTGCCTCATTGTTCTGTGTCTCACTCTGGCCTTTCTCTCGCTCTACCAACCTGTCAAATGTTTTTCTCCCTCAGTCCCCATGTGCATTTGTCGCTGTCCTATTTCCCAGCTGCTATTTTCCTAACAGATTTTACTGTTTGAACAGTGCTGGGCAGTAATAATATTATTACTTTGGCCATGAATATGTAGTGTAGGGGATTAATAATAAAGTAATAATAATAATACAGTTACTAATCCAAGTAACGCTGAGCTACTGAGTTACTTTTTGATCTCTGTAGGCTCTTACGGCGATGTGTTCGTGTAGCGGGTCAGGAAAGGTCACTTCAGCTGCTAGCACAAAAGCTGAATGAAGGACGGAGGATGAGGGAGAGAAAGAGAGGCATACTTTCATGGGTGGAAGTATTGCCATTACTCTGAGTTTGTTTGGCTACTTTGTTGTCCACCACAGCCGACATCTGGACCACTAACAACAAAAGCTTTTTTGAGTATTAATAGTTCACTGGATCAGCACAACAAAGGCCACCAACGAAGTACAAAAGAAATATAGTAATATAATGAGTAATGTAACTACTTACTTTTGATAGCAAGTAATATATAGTAAGTAAGTAATATTATTACATTGAAAGGAGTAATAAGTAAAAAGTAACTCTTGACACTTCATGAGTAACTTGCCCAACACTGAATATGACAGAGCCTTGTGTTTCCTTGTGTCTCTTGCCTTCACAGCCCTCCCTGGAGAAAACGTGCACCCTAATTTTTTATTTTCTCTGTTTTTTCTTCTCTTCCCACACATACAGACGGTTGCGTTTTACATGTGCATCCACCGCAGTTTCTTTCTCATGCAGACCTAGTTCAGCTCTCATTCTCTGCAGCCTCAACTTCCTGATTGCTTTTATGTAAACTGTCTCCTTAACCACTGTCATCCTCACTCTGTTACTCTCTTGCGCTTGCATTCGCATTTTTTTAATGCATTCAGTTTCACACCAATGTTTTTATCCGATTAATTCCACCCATTAATCTTCCACTTTCACACTCTTGCTTATTTTTTTGTCTCCCCCGCTATAATTCATTCAAGTTCATACACAAACACGCAAAAACAGATGGAGTTACTTCAACAGCTAGGACACTGCTTGCTTCTTTAACACCTTTCCAGCCAGAAATCTATTAAGTCTGTTCACACCTTTTTTTTTTTTACCACTTCAACTAACTAACTAACTAAAAGCACCTGAAACTTGAAAATCAAAATGACACCTCTCAGTGTTTGCACACACACACATACACACAGCTCTGTTGTAAGTCTTTGAGTAATTCAGTCTGTCATTGCAACACACTATACAGTATATTCAAGGCCAGGCTGGCAGATTGATGTTTAAAATAAAGTAATCATAAAAGATTTAGAGATGTATTGTGTAATTACCTTTGCTGTCATATTGGTATGAAGCAACATACTGTATATTTTAGCAATGCACTGAGCTTTACCTGCTACAGGGATGCTACTGCTGTCAGAAAAAAAAAGTGATGTACAATCACACACTGTGATGGTCCCCTGAGTCCAAACAGTGCATCTAACTCAAACAGCATCATTCATGTAGTCAAATATATTCAGTTATACAGCGTATGCTCACTAACACCACATGCCGATTTCCTTTCTATCTGTCTGTCAGTTTTGAATAAAATATTTATTGTATGCATTCTGTTCTTTGCCAGCTCATACAACACAGCCAACCTGATGGATGACCTGAAGGGTTTGTACAGAACAGCTGGCCAACATGGCAAAGGCGTCAGCTTCATCTTTACTGACAATGAAATCAAAGACGAGTCCTTCCTCGAGTACATGAACAACGTCCTGTCATCTGGAGAGGTCAGCAGCGCACACACAGAAAAAAGACACTCAGACACACGTGCATCCTTATTGTAATATAAATTTGTAATATAAAACTTAACTTAATGTGAACTTGTTGAAAATGTGAATTTCATTTAAGAAGATATTTAAAATCAGCTGATGTTGCTGGCCTGAGATTCTCTGGGAATAAAATTGCTGAGGGGCCCTCACAGCAAAAGCCCCCCCTTGATTTGGTGCTGTGAGGTAGGAAAACTAACAATGCAGAATCTGCATTCTGGTTCATAGGGAAAGAGTAGGTCAGCACTAGGGCAAGTGAAATAACATATTTCAACCAACTTGCATGCCAAGCATGTAGGAGAACCCACAGTGGCTGTGAAACTTGTTTGCAAGAACAAAGCAGTGAATCAGATGAATAAAAAGTTATTTTCTGATTGTTTCATGGCAGTTATCTTCTAAAGCTCAAATAATAAGCAAATATATCACTGTGTCCTCAAGGTGTGTGTGTGTGTGTGTGTGTGGTGTGTGTGTGTATCTCTCCCAGCAGCTCTCAGCAGAAAGAGAGCAGAAGAAAGAGATGGAGACAACAATTTAACAGTTAGCCGCTACATTCGTCCTGTCCCAACCCAACAGACAGGGCACCACCACACACTACGGGGTCATAAGTGTTACTTGGGAGGGATTGTTTAGTCTATACATTGTTTTTTTTCCTGCAGAGAATGCCTTTAAATGTCAGCAGTCAAATATTTGAATTCATTTCAAGACTGCATGACAAGGGGCGAAGGTATCTGCAAAACGAAAACAGCATGCAAGTGCATTTTATGCTATTTGAAGGTGAGACAGTCTATCATACAGTACTGGCAGTTTTTATAAGTTTGGTATTAGATTGATTGATTTTCAAAATGTTCTGCAGCTGGAGTCAGGAAGAAGACTGAATAACCCTGGCTATCTTAACTGTTTAATCCAGAGGTCATGTTTACATAGCACGTGCTGATCCAACAGGTCAGCCAGCTAAGGGTCTGACTGACTGACTGAATAACTGATACTACTACTATTCCTTTATTAAGTGGAACATAAAACAATGTGGCTGCAGGATTCAGAATGAGTTAAACCCCAGAATTGGATGTTGAAAGGATGGTGTAACTGTTATTGTTAATGGTAACAGCAGGCCCAACTGGAAACTTGGAAGAAGCAGAGAGAGGGCAACTACAGAATAAATAGACCATTTCTTTGCTATGATCTCACACATTGCTGCAGCAGTGTTTGAATTACACCATGGCAGCCCAATTTTTCTAGGTGGGGGGAGAGAGGGTACTGTACACATGACATGCATAAAGGCACCCACCAATGTGCAAGAATCTACTATCAGGACATACAGAGGAATATTTAGCCTGGGACAACAAGGAAAAAGAAAATACTTTTTTTTTTTTAATTGCTTAATTCTCCTCAAAGATGAGTGGGTAACATGTATGATGTGCCCATATGCATGAATTGCCACAGCAGGAATAGACAGCATGTGTTTATTAGACACAATATCAGAAATTGTTATGCGCAAATAAACACACACAGACAAGTGCTTTGCTATTACCTTATTATTTATTTCAGGAACCCAGATGCACAGGAAAATATTCATTTAAACAGAAAAACAATCAGTGGCCCCAGTATTTTAGAGTTAAATTTCTCAGATGAGGCTTTGTGGGGAAATCATCTCCTTCAGGTGAGCCAAGCGCCCCGTAGCTCCCCTGTTTTCAAACTCTGTGCAAGTGCATTATTCTGAGATTGGTATTTTAACCAAACATTTCCCATTGCATGGTGTATACACATACATTTCCATATATTTTTATTTTCAGGATATCTCAGGATAAAAGATATGGCTTATCTGTTTCTCCTTTTGCACTAAGGTGTTTTTCTGATTAATGACATTTTAATGAATGCTCTGGCACATCTGTGTTTTTACAACACTTTATTATGAGGAAAGCCTACTATGGATACGCAAAGCTCCTGCACTGACTCAGATACTTACACTGACATCCTCTAGTTTGTCCAGCACAAAAGCTTCGATTGTACTTTTTGTTGCACTGCTGAAACTGACAGCTGGCAGTTTGCCCAGGAATGAAATAAACATTTCATGACCATGATACCGAAACTGCGACAGCGCAGACCTAGAAAAGAGAAAACCATGTTGGTTATATGAGCAGTGCAGTTCATCTCAATTCAATCGAATTAAAAAGCAAATTGCTTTTTCCCTGTCAGTATGATTGCATTTCACAATTATTTTCTCATCGATTCGGATACAAAGAATTAAAGCTATAACTGACAGACCACACAGATATAGCAGTGTCTTCTCTATACTGCAGCAATCTGCATTACAGCTGCAGATTGGCTTTTTTTCTTGTATTACGCTGTAACAGCAGCAGGTAGCAGCAGGTAGTCACGGGGTCAAGTGCCACGGTTTACACATTTCCCGGCTGAAGTCCCAGAATCATCCGTTTCATTGGATCCACTGGTTGTAGTGTAACTGGGGCAACTAAAGCATTTTCAAAGCACTTTTTTCTACTCTAACTTATTATCCTCTTTACTTTCCTCACCTCCCTCCTGTTGTTTTACTTGTACATCTTTGCCAGCTTCTTCCTTCACACTTACTCCTCCTTTTTGTGCTGTCCCTCCCTGTCCCCACTCATTCTTTTCCTTTTCCTCTTAATATCTTTTTCCTCCTGTTCTGTCCTACCATTATCCTCTGTTGCTGTCTCTTTGCCTTCCTCCTCTCCCATTCGCACTCCCCTAGTCCTACCCTTCATTGTTTTCCACTTTGTCTCCTCACGCTTCCTCCTTCTCCTGGTTATTCATGTGCCTCTAAGCCCCTTCTGCCTCATCCATATTTCCTTTACACCTCCTCAGATAATCCTTTCTCCTCCTTGCCTGCACTTCCATTGCATTCTCCTCCTGTGTCTGCCTTCATTTTCTTCAGCGTCTTTACCTCTTTTTTCTCCTTCTTCCTCCTGTCTTGATTCATTTTTAAGGACAGTGCTACAAAAAAAAAACACAGCAATGACCTTATAACCAAAGATGCCATCACAATAATAGGATGGAAGGAAACAAGATGGAAAGGTTGAAAGTACTGAGCAGTGCAAGATCATTCAGAAAACTCTGCCTGGGAAAAACTGATAGGACAGAGTGAACTAATTATTATTTTATGCACATCTAATGTCAAGCTATTTAAATTATATACAGTTTCTCCCTCCGGTTACTTCTCCATCAGGCTGCTACTCCTACTGCTGCTTGCTCTGTGCTGACACAGGAGTCTTGCTGCTTTTAACCAGCCTTTTCCATGCTCCCACTGCTTGAATGTTTATGTTCTGTGGGGGCAACAAGCTGTGAAAACAGGGCCCCATTTTATAACAGCATCTTAATGCAAAGCAGAAGCAAAGGGCATCGTAATAAGTTTCACGTCTGCAGGAGTAATGGTGAAATTTTTTTTTTTTTTTAAGGAAATCTTTAATGTAGTTACTGCTGTGCCCTCAAAAAGCCCTGTGTTGTTCTCCCATTGGTTGATTTACGCATCGCCATCCTCCTCTTAATCTGGCTGCGTGCCATTATCTCAGCTGCACTGATGTTCAGCATAGCTATCACAATGATGACTTGTCAGCACTTTAATAAACACACGCTTTTTTTCCTGATTTTTACGCATACCCCTGAATTAAGTAAACAAGATGGGGTTACTCTTTTCCTCACTTTTCTTTACTTCCTTACTACTTTCTCCACTAGTTTGTATATGTATTTCTCCTTTAAATTTACTGTTGCCAAAGTTAAGTTAATTGCAGAGTGACACACCTACATGACTTTCTGCTTCTGTTCAAGATGCAAGTCAAGAAGACTACTTAATTTGTGCTTTGAGCAGCAAAACAAATTGATCGAAGCAGTGAACTACACTAATTTTGCTCTCCTAGTAGGTTTGTCACAATTTCAATTCTAATTAATCAAAAGCAGGATCACCAGTTTTCCTGGTATTGTGTTTTCTCTCCAACCTTGCCTACTTTGCCTATTTGTGCTACCTGCAGCTTGTGTCAAAAGGAAAATCAGAACAAAACAACACTTCAGAGACGTCACAGCATAGCTTACCAGTAGCCTCCAGCTCAGCTTTTCTATCTTTTTAAAGAAGAATTTGAAAATGTAAATCGTCAGGGTATTGTGGGTCAAAAAACGTGACGTTACTGTAAAATGGAAAGTCAAATCGAATCATGACACGCCTATTTCCCCAGTGTGAAGAACTTTGTAATTTCATTTAATTTTTACTCTATTTTCACTTACTTATTTAGTATTTTTTATTTAAAATGGTTCTCAAATAGAAAAATCTTACGGTTCCTTTACCTCCTAATTTTTGCTCTATTTACCATCATTTTGCCTTTTTCTTTACATCCACTTTTTTTGTATTTCCTCATCTTTTCTTCCTCTGTGCTCCTCCTTTTCCATCTGCTCCCCCTCTGCCTTATCATGACGCCATCCCTATCTTACATCTCTTCCACCTGCTCCTCTCCCATCTTCCTCTACCTTCATTTCCTAAATAACAATTTAGGGAGCAGCTGCTTTACCAGGGGAGGTAAATAGAAGTGGGAACCAGGGAGGAGTTTGTGACTGGGTGTTGTTTGTGTGCAGGTGAGAGGTTTGTGTGTGTCAAGTGTTGGGATGACTGTGTATGAGAGATGGTGACAAAGATGAGAAATGAATAAAGGATGAGGGAACTGTTGGTGTGAGGTTGTTGTTTATGTGAGAGTAACCCAGCAGATGTTAAAGACATGTTGCTTTTAACCACAACACCTCATGCTCCCCGCAAGACTTTTTCCTGCCCTCCCCTGTCTCCATTAATTGCTTTCTCTCTCGATAAGGGATTTAGTGAAAAGCAATGTGGAAGGATGCAGTATCACTATCCCCTTAAGTCAAACCTGAACAAAGTGGGTGTGAATGAAGATGAAGATTTTCAGGCTGAGGAACTAAGTCTGTAGCTTTGTGCTTAACCAGTTGTCATGTTCAAACATCAATTTCAAATATCAGTTAAAGGTCCAGTGTGTATGATTTACTATGTTTTGACAGAATATGAAAGAGATGTAATAGGATAATCATAAGTATGTTTTCATTGGTGTTTAATCACCTGAAAATTTGAATCGTTCTTTTTGTATCTACAGAGGGTTTGTGTCTTTCATGTTTTCACGGTCACCATAGATTCTACTAGAAGTTTGGAAGGGGAGAGTGGGACAAAGTGTTCGAAGTGAAATTTACAAGCTCAATGCCAGCATTAAATCCTACACACTGGTCATTTAATGTAAAACTATACTGAGCTACAATAAATGCATTTAAATGAGATACACTTCTTTATTGTATACACCAAAATTTCTTGACCAGCTTAGCAGTTACTTGTCATTATCATTATCATCATGTTACTGTTTATTTTTCAGATTCTGCTTCTCTAAAACATATTTAACCTCAAACCTGACCTCATACTACAGAAGCATATTCCTGCCACCCCAGAAGATGATAGATTTTTTTTTCAATATTTTCATGTTAGAACAAGAAACAGTTCTTGTTATAGCTTGAAAAGTTTCATGTTATAAAGTCATAACTTGTTGTAACTTAAAATGGTTTTAATGTAATAATCTGATAACCTATAAATAATAAATTATTTAATGTTGTTTAATGTTATAACATTAAAGTTTGATATTATAACATTATAACGTATATTGCTATAAAGTTATAACAAGGAACTTCTATTCTAACATCATACTATTTATATTGTTATAACATAAAACAATTACTTTATAACATGATAATGTATATTGTTTATAAAGTGACATTTCTAACAGTAAGTTATCGCATTATAGCATGAAATGTTTCCCATTATAAGGACATAATTGTGATACGTGACAAGTTTGTGTCATAATAACGTGAAAATATCTTATTGCAAAGTGGAAAACATCATGTTAAAACAAATTATTATGTTATAATGTGATACTGATCCGCCTTTCTTTTACTGACAGCACTATGCAGAACATATGATACAAAACTTCCAGTTTACAAAATGTGAAGCACTTCTTTATTCTCTTAATCAACACAGTCTAAGACTAACAAACTGAAAACAGCTGATAGTAGTTGAGATTACAAAGATGGCTGGATGATATAATTTGACACTGATTTGTGTGTATTTGTGTGTTTCTAACCTCAGGTGTCCAACTTATTTGCTCGTGATGAGACTGACGAGATTCTCAGTGATCTCATCCCAGTTATGAAGCGAGAGTTTCCCAGGCGACCGCCGACCAATGAAAACCTGTACGAATACTTCATGTCCCGTGTTCGTCATAATCTCCACGTCGTTCTGTGCTTCTCGCCTGTTGGGGAAAAGTTCCGCAACCGAGCGTTAAAGTTCCCAGCTTTGATATCTGGTTGCACCATGGACTGGTTCAGACGGTGGCCCAAAGATGCTCTTGTTGCAGGTACATTACATCCATTTAGAGTGGCTGCTGTTAGTTTTGTCAGTGCTGTAAAATCAGGTTAAACTGGGATATTTCAACGCTCATTTATTACTCAGTCATCTTGTTAACAATGTGTCCCTTGTGCTTTCTAATTACTGAAAGTCAGAACAAAATTAGACCTCAAATTATCTTTGTTAGATGAGGAAATGGCAGCCATGAATCCCAGCAGCATGACTACAGTTGTCCATCATTTATGTCTATTATTATCTTATACATGCTGTCTCAGAATTTTGTTTAGAAATGCCTTCAGGCATACTGATATAGATTGTAATTAGCTATATGTATTTTTTTAATTTCATATACATAATACGTCTTAATGTTTCAATTTTAAATCTGCACAGCTCATTTTGTCCTGAAAAACAATGCGGCACATTTATTGTCAGTATGTCTGTTTGCTTTTAGAGAACGAACTGTAAAAGAGTCAATATTTTCCAATTATTGTATTCTGATCTTTGCTTCTGTTGCTTAATGTCCATTCCATGCATTGTCGAATCAGTCAGAAGAATGACACAGAACACAGATGTTGCAGTAACACATTTAACCAATAATCCATAATGTCCCATGTAATTATGTGGTCATTTCTTCTTGGAAAATAATCAATTTGAATTTCTTACAGCATGTCAGAGTATTGAGCAGTAAAGAAGCTTAGATAGATTTTGTGTTTACACTTGCCAGTTTGGGTTGTGTAACCAATTTCTTCTCTCCCCTCTGTGTATTTTTCCCCACTTAATTCTGCTGTCTCTCATTCTTCCTCCTCCATCTTTCTGTCCTTCAGTTTCAGAGCACTTTTTGTCAGTCTATGACATCGACTGCTCACCCCAGGTTAAAAGTGAAGTAGTCCAGTGCATGGGTTCCTTTCAGGATGGTGTGGCAGAGAAGTGTGTGGACTACTTCCAGAGGTGCAGTATTTTATTTAGCAGACTGCCGTTCTGTCTCAGCAGTACTCCCTTGAGCAAACATATTATTCTAGTTATGTTAGACAGTTTGATAAATATTTGTGGTCAGTGGCCTAAAACAACTTGGCCTCCAGAGTGTTTCTTTAAATATAGCAGTAATACTAGGCCCACATGTGAACCAGATTTGGAAAAGTTTAAGGTTAAAACATTATGCAAATGATTCTCCTATTTTTTAATATGTCATGAAATGAACCTGATGTAATCTAATTTGAATCTAGATACCGACGGTCTACACACGTCACACCCAAGTCCTACCTGTCCTTCATTCAAGGCTACAAGACTATCTACAAGGAGAAGAGGTCTGAAGTCCAGACCCTGGCCAACAGGTAAACAGTAAAGGATTAGATAAAATATTTGTTATTGGTGTAATTGCAGTGTTAGCATTTTATAGCCTTTGGAGAATTTAAGATGACTTTAATTCCATTTTAGAGAATTAGAATTTTTGAATGACATCTTACAATTACTTAGGGTTGGTTTGTATGAATCTTGTTTACTAAATGATAGTTGGTTAATAAAGTTACTGAATCTTAAATCTGTTGTCTGGTCTTTATCTTACCTTGAGTGGCTACTCATTAATAATTAATCAATAATTAGGTGCATTTCCTGAAGAATAATAGCCCTTTTCACAGGTATATTCTGGAAAGAACTGTGTCACAGATTGAACTCCTTCTTAGTCGATAGTTATTGACTCCCTAATGGTGCCAACACTGATGGATGCTCAGGATGCATCCTAATAAAGTAAGCTGTCGTCAAAGGCGTCGGTCCAGAACCATCATTTTTTGAGAATACAGCATAAAAAGACATCACACATCTTGGAGCGTAACATCTCTGTGCTCCTTTTTTCATGATTTTGAGCTCATGTCTGCTTATCAGTCCCCAAGCCTCCAAAGAGTTATTGGCACCTGTTGAAGGACATTTTGAATTTTGATCAGACACATGCTGCAAGGATGAAAGCTGTTTTGCAGTTAAATAATGTGCAAGCAGCTCCCCACCTGGCATCCAGCGGACTACAAATGATGTCAGTGCCATGTCATTCATCTTGATGTAGATGTAGATATTTACAACAAACAGGGCCCCAGGTGTGGATGTGCAGATGCCTCTCAGATAGGCTAGCTCACAAGAGCAAGGTGCACGGTGTGTGTTGGAATTGCATATAGTTTAACTGCTTGTTTACTATATCTCTCATTTAGGATGAACACTGGTCTCCAGAAGCTGAAGGAGGCATCAGAGTCTGTAGCAGCGCTCAGCAAAGAGTTGGAGGTGAAAGAGAAGGAGCTACAGGTTGCCAATGACAAGGCTGATATGGTAGGTTTCAGGCAGGAGTCTGTGAGTCTTTAGGATCAGAAAGTGTCTGTAAAGATACGTACTCTATACTTCACAATATTCTGCTTTTTAATTTCTCTGACCTTTCAAACTGAACAAATCAACTTGATATTTTGGAACAAAACAGCAGCCTGTATGTGTGTTTCAATGTGTTTGGTAGTGTATGTACAGATACATATGGATGAATAGAAGTGAAATTAATGGTGCTAACAAAATAAACATGAAGTTACCCATTTATTTATTTATATTTATGGTTTGTTCAGGGTTCTTAGAAAGTCTTGAAAGTTTGAAATTGCTTAATTTAAACCCTTATGTTTTCAAGTTTAGGAATATATTTGAATTTGAATGTATTCCATGAAAAATGCTTAATTTCTAACATAATCTGGTTTCAAAAATCTTTTAATATTTTAAATGAAATGATCACTTCATCATGTTTGTTTGTCTCCTGGCATGAAAATTAGCATGTATTGAATAAACATAATAAAAACATACAATCAAAGTTAAAACAAACAACTGGTAAAATAAAAAAGTGACAATATACACTGATCACTGTGGGTATAAATGAATTCTCTAATCATTTATGATTCATAATTGCATTTAGATATGATGATAAAGGCATTGAGAGTATGAAAAGTTTTGGTTTAGATATCTTAAAAGAAAAAAAAAAGATAAAGTTTAAGATTGCACTGATTCATGGCCGTGTTTACTTTTTGTACTTACACCCAGGTGTTGAAAGAGGTGACAGTAAAAGCCCAAGCAGCAGAGCGAGTGAAGGTGGAGGTGCAGAAGGTGAAGGACAAGGCCCAGGCTATTGTAGACAGCATCTCAGCTGACAAGGCCATCGCTGAGGAGAAACTTGAAGCTGCCCGGCCAGCTCTTCAGGAGGCAGAGGCTGCGCTGCAGGTATGAAACAGAAAATGTTGAAAATATGGTCCCCAGGTGGACAGATCTGAGTCCAAACTTGTTTTGTAAGTAAAGCCATTATTTCAAGAATGATAAACCCACACAAAGTATTTATAACAGTTTATATGTTCTCATATCGATTGCTGTAACTCTCTATACTTTGGTTCAACTAAACTTTGTTACCTTCAGCTGGTCCACAATGCTGCTATTAAAAACTGGTTGCCACTTACTCTAAGAGTTGAATTTAAAATACTACTGTTTGTCCACAAAGCAAAGTTACATGGTGGCAGGTGACAGAGGGTTATTAGTAGCTGCTCGAGAGGGCTCTCTGTCCTTATAAGCAATTTTTCCAGTCCATTGATATCTTTAAAAAGTTGTATACATGCTGGTGAGTATGAGAGTATGAATTTGGTTTAATGCACCTTGGTCTGATTTTCTGCTTCATATATTTTTATCTCCATCCCTCACACTAATGTATAACACTATGGATCAGCTTTGATTAAAGCTGACTTGACAGAAGCAAGATTTCAGGTCCAGAAAGTTTTTGATTGCAATATTTGATGTGGTCTGTCCAAAATATGTGTGCTTCAAATATGTAAGTACTTCTCAGTGTGGGAATGATGATTTTAATACTAACACTGGATCTAAAAATAATTGGGATATATGAAATTCAGTTATTGAAACAAATACAGTTACAAATACAATACAATATTAGTGCATGCTCTTTTAATCACACATATGTGTTGAATCATTGAGAAAGTTCATGTCTTTTTGAATTTTTATTTTATTTAAAATATATTAACTGTGCACACAATTGATGAATTCCTACAAGCAGTATGAATATATCATTTTTGTGGTTGTATTGTCATGTTCCTCTTTTACTTACAATTTTATTTAAGCCTCCTGTATCATGCAGTGCTGCTCCTCATGACATCCCCTGCAGTAGCCTGTATACCTTTTGTCCAAGCATAAGTTTTCCCTAAAAGATAGCCGGAGGCTTAAGAATTGTCAGTAAACTGTGCGTTGGAGCAGTTTATTGTGCTCTTCTGTGAGGCATAATATCCCCCATACCAATATTTTCTTGCTCCCTCACTTTGTGTTGCCTCAGGGTGCCACTTATAGCACTTTGTGACTTGCTGTGTGTAGCTGCATGCAGGTTTTGCCTACAGCCTTCCCACCGTGGTGTGTCTAAAGTTAGCATGGTGCTCTGGAGCCTTGAGCCGTGTTGTAATTAAAGCTGTTCTCCTGGGTAGAGAGTTGCATACAGATCTCCTATGGCAGGTCCCTGATTAGAATTTTCATCTTGCTGCTGTGGATGAAAACTTTATGTTTCCAAAAGGAAGCCCTTGGGCAGTCCGTCTGGATTGATGATCTTACATTATGAGGGTTTTTCAAGGTTTTTTTTAAAGATCTAGTGTGTACCATTTATGGAGATGTATTAGTAGCATATGGCAGAGATGGAATATAATATGTATGTACGTATGTATGTATATAATAAGTATGTTTCTATTAGTGTATAATCACCTGAAAATAAGAATTGTCACGTTAGCCATTTATATCCACAGAGGGCGTGGGTCCTCGGAGGACGTCTGATAAACCGCCATGTTTCTACTGTAGCCCAGAACAGAAAAAAACAAACACTGGCTCTAGATATGGCCTTTGGCATTTTGTGCAAGTTTCACAACCACTGTAGACGCTCCTACATCTTGTGTCACCCTCTCCTTCCAATCTTGAAGGAGAACCTACAGTGGCCATCTAAACCTGAATTTATGTCAAAGACTGCTGTTCATCTTAGCCTACCTGTTCTATTGCAGTGGTCCCCAACCTTCTATCTAATGTACCCCAACAGTACAACCCCTTACATATTAAAGGATAACTTAGGTATTTTTCAACCTAGGCCCTATTTCCCCATGTGTAGGTGTGTGTATGATAGATAGATACATCTCATTTTAAAATTGGCTCAGTATTGAAGGAGGCAGATGCAGCCGGCAGCCACGAAACGAGTTATAACGGTAGATATGAAGGCAAATGCATCCTGTAAAAATTTGTGCATTAAAAGTGCTTTTTTTTTTTCGCCCCACTCCAGCTCAGATCGCCAGTGTAATCTCTGTCAACAGCATGCAGAGCATCTCTCTTACCCTTCACTTGCTCTGGGCTGTGTGACGAAATCTTGTGGGATTTGCTTCGCGCTTTGCTTCACATTTTGGATTGCTCTCAATCAGTGTCTTGTTTGGTTGCAAGTATAGTATATAAACAGTAGAAAGTCTTTATTTATTGATTGTTTGAAGAGGTTATTAAGATTAAACATTGTAGGTCCAGTTTTGACTTGTATAAAGGCCCGTGTAAAATACATCACTAGAACAGAAATGCCATGAGACAAGTTAACTGAGCTCAGAGCTCAATTATTAATGCTGTTGCATGATGTCATGTACAGTGTTAAAGTCGAGAGCAAGACATTAGGGAATAGATCTAGAAATTAGCAATGTGGTACCAAGAACATTCTAGTTTCAGTAGTGGCCTTCATGCAAAGGAACCTCCACAAAGCTGATTGGCTATTTGGACCTACAGTAACGCAAATATATTTTTATTTTAATGTACCTAGGATTAGGTTACATTAAAATGAGGAGCTAAATTGAAATAGTGCATTAGAGGTTACCCAATGGAGCCATTTTCATAAAAAGCAGTTGGGTGGAGAGGAGAGGAGAGATGAGGAGTCTGTGAAAGTAGAAGCAGAAGATAAACCAGACTGTGTGCGGTCTGACTCTCTGGTGGGAGATTCACACTACACTTCGGCTGATAAAACAGAGTAGAAATGGAGCAAGGAGGAAAGAGCAGAATCAAGGAAATGGAGCAGGGAAGGGAGAGCAGAAAAGAGGAAAGTGCAAGAAAGAGAGGAGATGAGATGAGCATGCAGGGGGCCTTATGAAGCCGCCAAACAACTCTCACTGGGACATTTTCTTTACTCTCCCTGCTGTCTCTCATTTTAATCAGTCCCTTGATGTGATTCTCTGCCCCCTCTGCAGAACTACTCTCCTTTAGTTGGACTTCATACTTAGAGTCATCATGCTTTCTTCACTTCCTGCTATCTGTCCTCGTCAGTGCCTCTGGTTGTATCCTCTGCACACTCATCTGCTTTATATCTCCACACTGCAGCATTGTGTACAATTTCCTTTTATATGTCATATATTAAAAATGTGTAATAAAAAACAAATAACTTTATTCTTTCTTCTCATCTCAGTTTGTGTATGCCTACTAAAATCCTCTTTCTCCATTTACCTCTCTTCCCCTTCCTCTCAGGTGTGCAGATGGCCACAAAGAGTAATTACAATGTAAAACTAAGTGCTATATGACAACTCAACACCTTAAATGGCATCCTGACAATTGGTTTACTTTGAAAGATTAAATATAGATACATAAAAAAGGCTAATTGCTTTCCTCATGTTCTAAAATGCACTTAAAACCATGACTAATGTACACCCAAGTTGTCCTTATTTTCAGTTCACATAAACATTTGGATATAGTCCGCATTCTTCTTTTCTCTGTACTCAATCAGACAATCAAGCCATCGGACATCGCCACTGTACGAACACTCGGTCGCCCGCCCCACCTCATCATGCGGATCATGGACTGCGTGCTGCTGCTCTTCCAGAGGCGGGTTAACACAGTGAAGATCGACCCAGAGAAGAACTGCAACACACCCTCTTGGCAGGAGTCCCTAAAACTCATGACAGCTGGAAACTTCCTGGGTAGCCTGCAGGTACACTTGCTGATATAAAGTTTACACAGCTGAGATTGAAGTAAGGAGTAGATGCTGCAGAAGGCTCGCTCACATATGGATGAGAGCAGACATGTCCCTGTCTTGAGAACGACCATGCCTCTCTTTGGGTGAAAACACCACTGTAAATGCAGTCTGTATGTATATCTGCGGCAAACACATCATCACAGGCTAATTAATGATGTTACTGAGTGAACGACGTGTGCTAATTGTGCATGTTGATCAAAGTGAATCAGAAAAGAGTCTTAGTGATGATGTAACTTGTAAGTTTTTACTGTGAAAAAGTACGTCCCTACCGTAGATAAAACATAATGCCCTATTTTCGATGAGTAAAATTTGTACTCGTCAGAAGCCAAGGTGCAAGATAATGTGAAAACTCGGCACAATCAGTATGAGGACATCATATTGTCTTGGATTTTACTTCTTGAATTTGAATCTGCAACTTCTCACAACTTTCTTAGATTTGCCTCAAATTGTACCACTTTTACTCCCCACTTATTTTTTTTTCATATACCCATATCTCTTACCATCTTTTCTCTTGTTTCTATCTCAGCTCTCTTGTCACTCAACACCACTACCAGGTCTTTTATCTCACCTATTTTATCCTTCCTTGTGCAGTCTGTACCTTATGTTGCACTATCTTTTATCTTTTTGCTTCCTTGCCTTTTTCTGTCCATCTTGCTTGTTCCCCACTTCTGTACAGTGTTTTTTTTTCCACTCATCTGTGTTGTTTTCCCTCATACATTTATCTATCCCTCATTTCTGCATCTGAGCTGCTCTACCTTGTCTGTTTCCTGTGTTTCCCTTTACACTCTGTCTCCCACCCTACTGTGTTTCTATTTCTCTATCATTCCCACTGTACCTCTCACTACCTGTTCTACTTTCTGTCTTTGATTTCTTCTAGCAACACAGCTACATGTATCATTTTTTATCTTGCTTTTCTTGAAATTTATATAGTTTTACATTCATTATTTTTAAGTAATAGATGTTGAACACTATGAGAGTTATATGTGTGGTGAATATGTATATTGTTTGTGTACTGACTGAAATAAATCTTTTGTTCACTGAAATCAGCCCCCCTCTTCCACTTTTTCAACCTCTTTCTCAATCCTTCCCTTACAGCAATTCCCCAAAGACACCATTAATGAGGAGATGGTGGAGCTGCTGCAGCCTTATTTTGACATGCCCGACTACAACATCGAAACAGCCAAGAGGGTGTGTGGCAATGTGGCTGGCCTTGCATCCTGGACAAAAGCTATGGCCTCCTTCTTCTCAATCAACAAGGAGGTCTTACCCTTGAAGGTAAGTACAGTGAAGTACATTGAGCACTTTGGTTCCTCTGTGCAGCAGAAAAGTGAAAAAGCACAGCTTGTTGACAGTATATGTCACTAAAAATAGAATATTAATCAAGTGAGGTTCTTCTTTGGTTAAGTTCAACATACAGACATGTCTGACTTTTAATTTTCCTTTACAAACATAAACGTTGTGATTCATCTGTCCAGCAAACAGATATAGCAGCAGCAGCATACACACTTGCACACATGCTCCCTGGGCAAAGTCCATGGCCTCCCACTCTCCCACTCTGTTAAATAAGGGACACTTATGGTGGAGGAAAACGGTTGTTTTTCTGCAGAAAAGCCCCGGGCTACAGAAACGGCACGAACTGTCTCTGATATGAAAAGGATTTATTCATATTCCCACATTTTGGCAGCAACAATTTGCTGATGGTGTAGGCAATAGAAGTACCCCCAAAAAAATTCAGACAGGCAGACCGAGAATTGGGTTTTTATCCATTGATCATGAGCATACAAAAATAAAAATGGTAGAATGCATCTTCAGTAAAGCTCCCAGGATCTATTTATAATTTAATTTAATTTTAGTACAAACCCTAGAGTGGATCTCCTCAAGCAGACAGCTTGTTCATGAAACTCATTGTACCAATCACAGTCACAGAGTGGAGTTCTGAGTGGGATGAAAACCAGGTCCAAAAGAGCATTTTTTTTTTTCTTTTGCAATTTAAATAATCTCTTATAGGGTGAGATGAGAGTTTGGTTGATGTGTGTGAGTGAACATCAGAAGAGTTATTTTAAGATCATAACTTACTCATCTTTATCTAATACTTTGATCATTTTTTGTATCTTCATTGGAATGTAGTTTGCTAGCCTGGTTCTTGCAAAGATAACATCTATCAATGTCAAAAACATTAAATAAGTGAACTTTTAAAACTCTTCTGCTTCTGCCTTTTAAACAAAATGAATGATATAAACCAACTTTATCCACAGTAGTGACTGTTTATTTTTTCAAGGACAATTAATTCCATACACACAGCAGAAAAGTGCAGAAATGAATACTTGATTTATAAGGCACAGCACCATTCACACACATACACATACACACATCTGCCTACTAAACCCAGTAATTTCATGCAAATGTCCAAATCCATTTTTTGTCTAGTTTTTCTTCCTCCCGGTGCTGTATGCGGATTTTAGGTGCCTAATAATCATTTAAAAGCTTCAACTCGCAGAATGCATTTAATGGCCATCCACGCCAAATAACAGTAACTATAACGACTAGAAGAGTGCACTCAGTAGAGTCCCGCCAGGCAACAGATGGTAAAGCACCTACTGCCACACTACCACAACTCCCAGATGCAACCAGATTTGCAAAGTTCAAAGTTTACATTAACATAAATGTATTAAGAGTATGTTTTGGCAAAAAGGAAGCTTGATATTTAAAATTCCAGTGAATAATTTGCAGCGACAAACATGTTGTCTTCACTAAGAGAATATTTTTACAGGAATCTAGATTGGCAGTCTTTAGATAGGCCTCTCCTGTTGTTTAAAGCAACATTTCATTAAAACACGTGAAAATGTTGGGAAGAAGTGCAAATGAGTTTGCATATTATAATATTCATATTATTCATCTGCATTAGCACACAATACAGGCCAGGATTGCAAAATTGGCTAGAGCTAGATATTGGATATGTATCTGTGGTTTAAGTGTTATTGTATTTATTTAGAAATTGAACGTACAATTACTATTATTGTTTGTTTGTTGTTATTATTATGTTTCGATACAAGTTGCATGTTCACTGTGGGTTTACATGTAGGTTGTTCAAGCATTCAAAGTGCCTTTTCAACACCCCATTTAGCACTCAAATGTTCTTCTAGTTCTTCCAAGAATGATAAAATATGTAACATGTGTCCTACATGTCTCCACATCCACCTTGAATCTATGCTTAATCCACCCTTCCAGTGGGATCAGGATTATCCTGATTTTTAGCATCAAAACTATCCTAATCTGCACCTTGGAGTTTTGAAATACCCCAAAACAACATGTGATGTGGATCTGGGTAGGATTGGATTGCCAAATCCATATCCTAGTCTTGTGGGCTCAAGATCACATATCCTAGTTTTGAAATACCAAACTTTGAGATTTAATCCTACCCAGATCATTCTGATCTAGATTAAAAGTTTTAAAATACTGGCCAGTGGATACCATCAAATTGATATTGATCATAGAAAGATCTCATAGAAAAAACATGAATAATCATCGTTATATATTATATTATAGATATCATTGTTGATGTGGATGTCCCTTTTTACTTTTGGACTGTAAACAGAAGTCCTCCTGCACAGCCAGTATTAGCGATCAAGTGCTGGTCAGTCGGAGGAACATTTTAGGTTTTGCCTGTATCTTCTTCAGATTTACTCAGCTGACTTTTGTTTTGTTACTTCACTTCTGGAATATTTTTATTAAAACTTTGCCTGATGATCACCTCTGGTTGCCCTTCTGTTTCTGTGTTGTTCTTTTCTTACTTTATTTCCTTCCCCCCTCGTTACTAGGTTTCATTTTTCTGCTTATTTTGCTCTTGCCACATCTCATTTTCTCTATCTTGTTTGCCTCACCTGTATTCCTCTGGTGACCCCTGGTTTGTTTTTCAAATCACACATCTCTCTCCCTTCCCAGTTTTCCTTATCCCCTCTCATACTGTTTTTCTCCCTTCTCATTCTCTCCTTTTCTTTGTTTCTCTCTCTTTCTCTCTCTCTCTCTGTGTTTTGTGCACATTCTGTTTTTCTCTTATTCTGTACAACCTCCATGAGAACTCCCTGCCTCTAGTCTTTGATCCTGACCTTTTGCTTTAGCGTGGAGCAAATTGATTTTCTGGTTTCCAGCTCAGTGGTGGCTTCCCTTTAAGCTGGCCAGACAGACTGCCAGGCAGAGATGCAGTTGGACAGACAGACAGGCTGGCTGGCAGAAAGACGGGCAGGGATGGTCCTCTCAGATGTCAATAAATATTAAATTAATGCTCCAGACTTCCTCTTCCCCAGGCCACCCAAATACACTCAGATGTACACACACTAACTCACACTACATACTCACAACTTTCCTGTGAATCTCTGTCTCTAACCCTCTTGCAATGCTTTCTCCATGGCACCAGCTCTACCCAGAAAATATTCTCTCTGCTTTTCCTCTGTCGCCCTCAGTCTCCCTTGCCCTTCTCGTCACCCCTCGGTTCCTGTTTATCTTGAGTTTCTCTCCATCTCCCTCATTTTCTCTTGCAGATCTCTATTTTTGCATCTGCACCTGTAACATGTCTAAAGTCTCATTATTAAGATTTACCTCCTACTGTTTCAGCTCTGTACTTGCTTGTTTTATGCTGTCTGGCATGGCCTAAGCCAAAATGTGTTCCTAACCATCTTTTAAATGATTTAATCTCTTCTGTTTTCATGGTGAGTTTCATACAAAATGTTTTTTGCTCTCCAAATAAAGAAAACTGTCTCATTCTCCCTTCAATGAAGCACTCACTTCTACCACCTCTATCACTTCCTGTATTTTTTTGCCAAACCCTCCCCGCCTTCATCTCATCTGGTCTGTCTTTTCTACTATCTTTCTCTTTCTCAGCCCTGCAGGCTTTTTATGTGCAATGAAGGCATCACAGATCCCTTTATCTGTCTCCCTTTCTTGCTCTCTTTTTTTAGGCTAACTTGGCGGTGCAGCAGAATCGTCTGGCCATAGCTAATGTGGACCTTCAGAAGGCTCAGGCTGAGCTGGATGCCAAGCAGGCAGAGCTGGATGTGGTACAGGCAGAGTACGAGAAGGCCATGATGGAGAAACAGGTCAGTAGCTTTATCTACTTCCTTTAGTTTGAAACACAATTATACATCAGCTTACCACACAAAAATGGAGGAGTATGTCCTGAAAAGATATCTAAAACAACAATTTATTGATGCGATGTAAAGCAGATGTTTGAGACTAGGAGATTGATCCCATTTATATCTTTTATTTGAACAACCTAAATAATTGAGGCATGAGCTGACTTACACAAAGTGGTGACATTTTGGTGACTAATTCATGAACATAGATAACATTATACAATTCAACATCTTGTGTTAGTCTGTTCCACTGAAGCCTGTAATATAGTGGGGAATTACAACATCAATTGTGCTTAGCTGAGTTTTAATAGCACATGACATTGTACTACTTAGTCTGAATTCAAACTGGTGATCCCATTTTATTCCTTAATTAACTTGCTCGTCTGTATGATAGTTTGAATTCATATGGCTGACATAGCTGTCTTTGTGTTTTATTGATTCAATTCACATTTTCCTGGAACAATGAGATTCATTCCCTACCTCAGCTCATGTCTGTCCTTTCACAGCAGCAGTACATTTCAGTTCTTGACTGATATAGATTTTTTTTGCAGCCAATTCAAAACAAAGGGAAAGTCCTTTGTAATTCCATTATTCCATGCACTTTACAATTTAACATACATTGTTATCTTTGCCAGTAACACGTTGTGTTGGATGGAATTTTTACTGATTGATGAATATAGAAAAATACATTGGGTTTTGCACATTCACCTGCTCTAATGTTTTAGAGTAGATTTTGCTGTCATTTAGGATGGGAGAAATGTGTTAACATTGATGTTTGACCGAGAAAATTTGGGCAAATGTTTATAGCAGGTTGCATCAGAGCTATAGTACAGGGCTTGAAACTAGCTTTTTCACCACCTTCCCAAAAGTCACAAGGGGGAGCACTAACATTGTTCCACAGAGGTCACACTGACAAGGCTGCCTGCAGATGTATCTGCAGACATCTTCTTTCTCCTTGTGACTGCAAGTATCGGCCATGCTAATTATCTCAAAATGCTAGACCTACTACAAGGAGTTTTTAACTGATCATGAAAGAGTCTCAATTTATTTTTGAAGCCTCTATATGAGCTACATGAACAAAAGAGACCATCCACACGAAGATCGGCTATTTCTATACAGTTATTTTAAATGTCTGCCACCAGATCGGATCCCCCTTGAAATCAGATGAAACGCGCCTATATTTACATTTTCCAATGCAGAGTTACAGTGAGTAGCAGGTTTGCTTGTTAAAAAAGAAGCAGAATGAGATTTTTATTCAGATTTTATTTTTATTTTATTTTATTTTGTGGTTACTATGATGGAAACACTGCCGCAGTTGTCCATAGGGACCTCCAAAATTAGCATGATATATAAGATTTTATTAAGTCTAAATTGTGTCTTTAATTAGTATCTTTACCTGTACATATTTGTTAAAATAAATAATTTCCTTGTGTTGAGCCACCTGATAAGATTTGTAATCAGGTTGTGATTCTTGAAAAGTTTTAACATCATTGTTATCATAATACAGTATTTTCCAGTGTTTTATCAAATGACTGCTTTTGTAAAATAGATGGTGAGCCTATAAACTGGAATTACAAAAGCGCACGGTCTTTCACTGTCTAAACGCAGCCCAAAGATCTGTAATAACCTGCAACAAAAATGGAAAATGACTCAACCTGAGTTACGCCACTTTTTAAATAAAACACCAGCGGTACACTGTTAATTGTGTGCAGTTTGTGTGTGTCTGTGTGTATTTTTCATTATCAGTACTCTGTGTTCTGTGATAAATAACAGCATGTAAATGGAACAGTATGTGCATCCACACACACTGATTAGTAAATCTGGACAGCCCAAGTTGACTCTTTTTATAATTTTGTGATTAAGACACGGAACTGTTCATCTCCAGGGGCCAAAAGCAAGATTGAAGGGCTCACTGCAGGAGTGTACAAGGCTCGGGCAATTGCTGTTGACTTAGATGTGCTTCTTAATTAAGAGAATGCCTATACCAGACAGTCTTTTTTTGATGAAACAGACGTTACAGCTTCTGGGCAAACAACCTCATTATTGCCTGTGAGCAGCTGATAAAAAGATAATTGTGATGAAGGCACTGTTGACCTCTTACTATGTATTTTAAAAAGAAAAGCTACTTTAGGCAGTTAGATAGCATAAACATAAAAAGTGTAAAAATAGTTCCGTCCGTCCGTCCGTCCTGTCCATCTTCCCTATCTTCATACGCCTAGGGTTGCACAGTTCAAGAGCCTATGAAACCTAATACAGCATGCATGAGGTGCAAAGCAGTCTTGGAGAAATCCACACACTTGTAAAGAGAATATGAAAGCTTGGGCGCAGATCCTGGCGGGGACGAGGGGGCATTGTCCACCCCAAACAAGTTGTCCACGCCAGTAAATTATTTCAGAATAAATTATGTAAGTGAATATATATTTAGAAGTTGACTCAACTTTTGAAATAAATCACACTTAAACACTTTTTGAAGTTTTGTTTATGTACCCACTGTCTATCCTTCTAAGTGGCATGAACCGCATACACCACTTTGGTCTTGTGCAAACAAGCGCTGTAGTGCCAGGCCAGTCACTACATGTAGTGTGCATCTGTGGCAAACACTTCATCACAGGTTTGTTAATGATGTGTAATGACGTGTGCAGATTGTGCCTGTAGATTGAAGTTTATCAGAAAAGTGTTAGTGAAAATGCTAAAGTGAAGTTTCAGCAGATAAGTCCAGTTGTAATGAGTTCTGCCCCTGTGCATTAAAGTACATTTGTCATCAGCTTTATACCAGTGATCCTATGTTGAGTCCTATTGTACAGGCATTAGAGGGTATCTCAAGGACTTGATTATTTCAGTCCTGATATGAAAATGCACTCACTCCATATAAACATACTTGAGATTGGTATAAATACACACAGACGTACAGAGAATAAGTAGCTGAATGAGAGCTGGAAGGACAGACAGGGAGGCCAAACAGACATATCAACCTACTGACCTGTTTTACTGCCCTCCCTACCCATCAGACATTGCTGGAGGATGCTGAGCGCTGCAGACACAAGATGCAGACGGCGTCCAGTCTCATCAGTGGTCTGGCGGCGAGAAGGAGAGATGGACAGAGCAGAGCAAAGAGTTTCGCTGCCCAAACTAAACGCCTTGTTGGTGGGTTTCAAAGCAGGCTTCAAAGCATAATTGTTCAGCATAACTATTCAGGACTACTTCAGAGAAATGTCTCTGCAATGTAATAATGATCATTAGCTCTCTCATGAATAACAGTGATTTGTTTGTGTGATTTGTGTAAGATTTCTGTTGGATGGTAAAATAAAATAAGCAGCTCTTGGATTACTAACCTAAATGCATAATTCCATTCGTGTACAAATACCAACAATTTGGTCAATATGCTAGTTTCATTTCTACATTTAATTCCTGATGTACTGCTAACAAAGTAGCAATTCTCCACTACTTGTTAAGATTTTTTATTGCTAACATAACCGTCCACAGCATGGGCTGTTTTCTGATTGTACTGGCATTACTCTTCCAGACTTTTTTTGCATATAATAGCTGGTAACATCTTTGTCTTCCTGTTCCAGGTGACGTTCTTCTGGCCACAGCGTTCCTCTCGTACTCCGGCCCCTTCAACCAGGAATTTCGGAATCTTCTATTGAGTGACTGGCAGCGGGAGTTGAAGCAACGTCGCATCCCATTTGGCAACAACCTCAATCTGACCGAACTGCTCATTGATGCACCCACTGTTAGCGAGTGGAACCTACAGGTCAGCGATCTACTTTGATAGCTAGTGTCCAAAAATCAACTGTTCTAAGCATATTGATTAAATATATACAGTATGTGATATTTCTATACTTAATGTTGTTTACCCCATTTCTAGGATAGACACTTGGTAGACAGGGTTTGCATATTCTTTTTCACAACCCAACTGGACAAATGTTTGTATATGTACTTTATATACTGATCTCACAAAACAAATAAAACCTCATCATTTACTATAAACACCTGTTTGGAAAATGTAATAAATGTCACCTTTTCTCTGTGAAACATAGTATACCTTCAAGTTGTCTAATGTTTTCTGTGAAGATTTCATATAGCAGTTCCTCGCTGTAGTTATTTAATTTTTAATAACTGACATACTTCTTCGCAGCATATAACTATTTATCATTTAAAGGTAAATAAAATACTGGATGATAGTGAAACGGAATTAGAAAAAGAATATTTGAAATAATAAATTTAAAAAAACAAAACAAAAACAGAATTCAATTATTTAGCTGACATTTGCTTAAATAAACATCAGTATTGAGTCTTAACCATTTTGTCTTCCATCGTACAGGGGCTCCCCAATGATGACTTGTCCATTCAGAATGGCATCATTGTCACCAAAGCTGCTCGCTTCCCCCTCCTTGTTGACCCCCAGACTCAGGGAAAAATCTGGATCAAGAACAAAGAGGCCAGAAATGAGCTGCAGGTTTGGGATTTTTTTCATCTGCACCTTTGCTTTAAAATATGTGACATGTTCTGGCTGCTACATTTTATAATGCACAATGAGGTCATAACATTTGTCAGCATTACACAAGAATAACAAAGACATTCTGCTGGGTCAGTCAGGTATCATTTATATAATATCCACAACCCACTGAGGGCCTGCAGTGTGTCAAGTTATTGCTTCTCTATGTTTATATTTTTCATTGTTCTTTCATTATCCATCTAACAATGCAAAAATCAGTACAACAACAACCCTATGGCAATACTTTAATATCATTATTTATTTATTTTTTGGCCATTTTTGCCTTTATTTGATAGTGCAGCTGAAGAATAGACAGGAAAGGGGGCAGAGAGAGAAGGGGATGACATGCAGCAAAGGGCCGCAGGCGGGAGTCAACCAGCGCCACTGCAGAGGACTAACAGCCTCCATACATGGGTCAGACGCTCTACCAATTAGCTAAACATCCGCCCAATATCATTATTTTTTATGCCTCTATTGCTAAGTAGGGCCAGTACCAAACTTGGGTACTTTTATTGCACCAACTGAATTGCTTCTATCAAGTATTGAAAAACACCTTGTCATTTGGTACCAGATTTTGATATCTAAGAAGTAACTCTCATCAGTGTCAGTGAGCCATTATGTGTGCAGCATGCTTGTACCATGATCTAATAGTGCTGATGATTGGCTGTCCAACACTATGTTTTGCCCAGAGAAGGGGATTCTCCCACTGTTTTCTCAATGCTACTTCCTCTATATCCCACTACTACTACTACAGCTACTACTACTATTACTATTATTACTATTATGACCACTACTTATTCTTATTTTTATTCTTCTTATTGTTCTTGTTTGTATTTTTCTTATTCTTATTCTTATTCTCTTTATTCTTATACTTCTTTTCCATCAGCTTCTTAATTTTAGTCCTGTTATACAGGTTCAGTTCAGGAATGGTATCAAAGTAAGAGGTAATGTGTCTATACTGCTATAAAACGATAACAGCCCTCTTTTGAAGCACCACATGCATTTAGCAATGTCTTTTCCTTTTATGTCTCCTGTAACAGTTTTTTGATGAGAGATTTAGGTTTTTATCAGTCTCCAAAATCTTAACATTGCTTGGAATAATAGTTCTAGATGACATGCTTTTCTTTTTGCACCAGGCCTTGAAAGAGAACTGCAGAGTTTTGCAGCTGTAATAAGACCAGCCAAGGTCACTGGCCCTGTTAGGGGCAATCTCTGAGCCAAGTGAATGCATTCTGCAATCCCATTACGAGTGTCCTGAAGACACATTTCTCGAAGCCGTGGGTTTAAACGCTTTCCACAAGTGACCTCATCAAATCAGCTGTATTTATTTTGATAAGATTTTCTAAAAATGGCTCATCTTAAAAAGCAATGTGCCATTAGTTTGACTAGTCACATTTCGCAGACAGACCTTGGCCTTTGTAGCTTAGGAGGGAGAACTCAAACGTGTGTCTCCTTCATTTGACTGAATCAGATATTTGTCACTGTCTGTTGTATAAATTTGCTCATCAGTCTGTTGGAAACAGTGCGATTTCTGCTGGGGTCACTCTGTAAGGTGATAACTTCCCCCATTAAGACCATATTCTTATGAAAATATAATAAACTTGTTCAATGTGGAGGTAATGGGAATGCTATACCTGACAGATGCACAATTACAAATGCATAACATTTTTAATGTCACATAGTTAACATTTTTTATATCCATGTATTAATAAAGGTTCCATTTTCTAATCCCAGATCACCTCACTGAACCATAAGTACTTCAAGAACCACCTGGAAGACAGTTTGTCTCTTGGGCGCCCCCTTTTGATAGAGGATGTAGGAGAGGAATTGGACCCTGCACTCGACAACATCCTTGAGAAAAACTTCATCAAAAACTGGCTCCACTTATAAGGTAATGTAGCAGAAACAACCCTCCTGTTACTTCGGTTAGAAGAGTGTGAAATGGGGAGTGCTGGTGGGAGGCATGATGGGACTTGGCCAGGTCCCACTTGCCACACCAACTGTCACACCTGTACTACCACAGGTTGATTAGCTCAGTCAGGGGAAAACAAGCCCAGTCGTTGACACTGCACAACATGGGTTGTGCCGACTGGAGATGAAGAGAGTCTTTGATTTTTTCCAGCTGGAGCACCAGCCCCGAATAATGTTAATTGTCTTGGGACAGATTATAGTGTGCTCAGTGAGGCATCACAGAGAGTATTTTATTGTGTGCTGAGTGTAAAGGTGATTTCTTTCTGCCTCCCTGTGTAATAGATTTATTTATAGACTTTTATTTTGTTCTGTATGGTAATATAGAAGTTGAGCATCGCCAGCTCTTGAAAAGGCATTAGATTGCAGATAGCAAATTTTGTTCTTTTTTAAATCTTTTGAATCTGCATTCTGAAAAAGCAACACTAAAGTCCTTTTTAACAACAGAGAGCTGTGTTCCAAATCCCAAACTTTTTTCTTTTTACTTTTAGAATGTACTGCAACTGGCCTTACAACGTACATGCTCATACAGCCATCATAGTCTGTAGATTGCAATTTGAGGTAAAAAGAAAAAAGTATGTGATTTGAGACACAGCATCAATGAGTTGTCATCTGTCTGTGCTCTTTCAGTGGCTCACTTAATCTGACATACCCTCCAGAGAATTGTGGGTCAGAATATCCAGAAAGGCTTGCTGGCTTGCATGCTGCAAAATGCAACCAGATGCAGTCATACATCCTCGTATTTTTGCCATACTGCACTTGACTTACTTTTCTGTATACTGTAATGGGACATACTAAATATTTTTTCTGCATGCTAAATAGTACTTCTGCATCACCCAAAATTAAAATGACTTTGTGATTCCTTGCGCATGTTGGTTATATTGTCCTGATGATCTATCAGCAAACTAGGCAGTGACATATTACACAGCTGAAAACAACAAGGATCGGCTCATTTGGCCTACAATGCATTATGTTTCAACATGCGACTATTCTCAAAACACATGCCTGCATGCAAACTATAAAAGTGCACAGGCTTTTCAAATCACATAGACTCACCCAATGTTCTCTGTAGTTTACTGTTTTATAACGCAGAAGAAAAGGTCTTTCAAAACATCTGCCGGATAGTTGGACAGAGAGGAACTGGTCTGGATGATGTTGGAATATTGGCTCAAAAAAGGATTTGATCATGGGGCATTTGTTATACGTCAGTCTGCAAACAGTAAAATATCAGACATGTTACAGGCACTTTATATTGCTAAATGGATTAAACTCAATAATTAACAGGATTGATGAAGTTACTGCTGTAGAAAATGCTGTCGATGGCATCAATTAATTAGTAGTTGTGTGTGATATGAGACGAACATTTTAATATCCAGGAAAAAACCAATCAGGCCTTAAATATCCACATTAGTGAGGTCATTTAATTAGCACTTAAAGTAAGTTAAAATTAAATCTAATGGACAAACAAAATGATCCTGCATTTAATATCTCACCACATTCGAACTGATGTCTACCATGGCAAGTCTAATGAATGAGTTAATAATGAGTGTCTGTCCCATTAAACAAAATTACAGTGTACTTGTATAGAGGGTCTCACTGGCCTCAAGTCCAATATTGTATAGTAGGAAGATATTGCACTCCCACCCTGCCAGATATTTTTTGCTTGTGCTCTTTTCATTTGTGGCTAGACGAGTGAAAAATAGACCACTCTGTCTCAGCATCCTCATTTCCTGTAATGTACTGTTGGAGTTGGATATTTTTAATTTTGTAAATTGCAGAGCATGGCTTGAATGGTTCTCATTCTGTCTGCGTTTTATTAGCCAAAATGACAGCCCTGAATCAAGCTTTGGATGTGAATTCTGAGTATTACAGGAAATATAGAATGGTGCATGACAAGGAATGAAGCACTCTAAATTGGTCTCTGCCAATGAATTGGTTTGAACTTTAGAAAAAATATTTTTATTTCACACATAAACGTATTTTCATGAGTTGCTTTTAGAGTTGAGCAATAATTTCCACAAAACACACTGAGAGGTCAGTCAAAATGCATACTGTTTGTGAGCCATTCTCATCCAGTTAACCATGAACTTCTGTTATAGTGTATCACAACAAGAATGGATTTTTAAACCTGTCATTGTGATCACTCAACACACACCACACACACACACACACACACACACACACACACACACACACAAAACTAAGTAATACAGATTGTAAGCGGTTGCAAGAAAGAGGCAGAGTGAAAGTCAGCTCCTAGGCATTTCTCTCGCTCTCATTATCGCCTCTCAACTCCTGGCTCCGGCTGATGCTGGTTATTCAGCAGCTGACACTGCAGCTGCCTCCCTCTGTCTCACACATGCATCAAACACGCACGCATGCAGTAACACATACACACACACAAATTGAATATACCATATAACTGCAAAACATGCACACGTGTTCACACCTTAAAGTGATTTGCAAGTAAGCACGTGTTACGTGCAGACAACACAAGGAAGCAGAAGTCTCTAATGAGAGGCCAGATTAGAGGTGTCTACACGCTCCCTCCCACCCTCTCCTGAAAAGCTTTAATTTCTATTAATATCCTGGTGTGAGGAGGAAGTGAAGGTGTCTGCGGCCGACAGCTCCAGGGAAAAACCAGCAGATGGATAATTAGAAGTTATACTGCTATGAGTAATTAAATGCTGATCAGACCAAATATGAGCACACATTCATCCACCTATACATTCGTATACAAACATGTACACACACAGGAAATGTTTCTGGGCACAGGGTTTGTATGGGTGCTGGGAATCCTTGAAAACACTCAAATTATAATGTAATGTAACATTGAAACTGCTTGAAATTACATTGAAATTGCAGTAATTTCATAATAAGTCACTACCTGACTGAATACTAATACTAAGAGAAGTCAGGTTATAAAGAATGCTAAGTCTCCTATAGACAGGTGACACATTTTGAAACATGAAACTTTGTTGTGTTTTTTTAATTTGTCACTCTTCTGTAGCGTGATGTCACACAACATAATTTTGGTTGTTGATAGCACAATAACACTTGATTTTGTGTGATAAAGAAGTTTTTTACAGCATATAATTATGTAATTTACCACAGCTGTGAGATGCTGGAAAGCTTGAAAAGTGCACTTTGAACAATTTTTGGGAAGGTGCTTGAATTTGACTTTGGAAAAGGTGTAGGAAACGGTGTGAGCAGCTGTATCTGCAAAGCCTTTTTTCCGCTGACACCAGGACATCTTTACCATATTTATATGGCCTCTTCATATGTTTTCAAAGATTCTTACAGAAATCTCCAAATGTTGAATGTTTTTGAGACCAAATCACAGCATGATTCTTTCTGTGGTGATCCTCAAAGTCTTCCTGTCTTAATGTGGTATTGTGGAGCGATTATTGACAATTTTCATTGATTCTCAAGTGGTTAAAAACAGTCAAATATTGCTGCAAATATGTGTATCTGTATAAATGGTATCAACCCCCAAATTGCTGCAGTTACTTATGATACATGATAGAGCATTCATGGGAATGGCCATATACCTCCACCATAATGTTCTAAGCCCATACACATTCTAAACTTTCAAAATTAGAAAATGCATTTAAAGAAAAACACAATGTTTATTATAGATTTATGGCTAGTAAACTTAACCCACCGGCTCAACTTGTTTCCCACTGTACATTTACTTTTGATGTGTTTGCATGTGTTTAGGTATTACGCTCTTTATTTTGGTGTTCTGTTGATAATACAATTCACATGCTGATGGATAATGAGGATGTGTCTTTCCCTCCCTCTATCCTGCTTTGTGCAGGTGAAAGTGGGTGACAAAGAGGTGGATGTAATGAAGGGCTTCAGGCTGTATGTGACCACCAAGTTGCCTAACCCAGCTTACACCCTGAGATCAGCGCCCGCACCTCCATCATTGACTTCACCGTCACCATGAGAGGACTGGAGGACCAGCTGCTGGGCAGAGTTATCCTCACAGAAAAACAGGTAAAGTAATGGCAGCCGTTATAGCTGCTGTATACATATTTTAGCTCCATATTTAAATTGATTTAAGCTGCAATATTACATTGTTGGCAATTAAACTTTAGTATGTTTCCACAGAGAAGATGCACCTCAGGCTTGATGCAAATAGCTTAGATCCTTGTAGTCCCTTGAAAAGCCCTTGGAGACTATATAAATTTACCTCCCCCTACTGTGTACCTCATTTTCTCCCTTTAGCAAGCACAAACTGTGTGACAATTTAACTTGAGAGGTTATTATCACCTTGTGAATATAGAACACAGCAATCATTACGGACCTCAGACACAGTGTGAAGAACCAAATAGAGAGTACATGTGCACCAATACCAAATATACACACAAAGACACACACATCTCAAGTGTCTAGACTTGAGCCATTCATTCTGGGCAATAGACATGCATTATAAATGCAGTCAGTGCATACAACGCATTGATTGTCACTGTAATAAGAGTGTAGGAAGTGTAGGAAGGCCATTGTCCCTCTAGTAATGGCTGCTCATGAGATGAAAGATTTACTGCTACACAGGGAAAAAGGTGCTTGTTATCTAAATATGGATTTCGTCATAATAGGAGCTGAAGCTAAAACCTGAGATCTTTGCAGTTCATGCATCATTTACACGCACAGCATCATTGTTCAGTTATTTGCGTTCACTTTATGCCGCAACTTCTCTGTGTTTAAAATAATGCATTTGCACTAATGTGAATGCATCATTGAGAGTGTCCCCTAAAGAAAACGCTGATGGGTTTAAAGCCATTAAAGAAAAACTGATTAACACACAATATGAAGACAAGATTAACTTTTCTGTCCCTCTAATGTCAAGGCACAGGCAGTTGTCTTGACCAAATTTGTCTTCACAGTGTGAGTACATTTATGAGTTGAAATACAACACACAGTTTCAAAGAGGCTTACATTTCCTCTGAGTTTACTGTGGGTGACTGAGGTTTTGGATCATGCTGCTGGAGGAGTAAAGTCTGTTTAATTCATGGAGTGTCAGACTGACACTGAGGGCACTGGCACTGCATGTTACTGTGGTGTTTAATTTTGTCACCTGAGTGCTGAGTCAAGATCTGGCATTTTCTCTGCTGTCTACTTTTTACAGTTTTATTACAATAGTATATACCATTTAGTCTGTATGTTTGTCCTGCAAAAATTCACTTAATGTCAAGAGCATTTAGGGTTCATAAAAACCTGCCATGTAATTGCAAATTTTGTATGTTTTCTTAACTGATTGAAAACGTTAACAATCAATAATTGATTAATCATTATCAGAATACAAAATGCACATGTGCTTCTCATTCTAAGTTTTGATTAAAATTTTTAGCAGCTCATTAGTTATGTGAAACATTAATTAATGAAGCACAAACTGTTCAAATGTATAAAATAAGGCTCTCACTTGAAATACCTACTCTTGTCTGCCTGTCCTTATTCAACAAATGGTGCTTCCAAACAAAACCATTTCAAATGCGGAGCAGTTATTGCCATTTCTAGACCAATGAGGCAGACCAAACCAAACCAAGAAAACCTCAGTGCTCCAGAAAAATGGTACAAAGAACATACTTTATCAGTTAATACATTTTTAACCAATTATATTCTTAACAGCGATTGATGGATTAATGATTAATCATTAACATCTTTAATACAGACACTGTGGCTTTTAGGAGAGTGTGCTTCTAACAGTAGCAATGTAAGCCGTTTAAAACATATGAGTCAGTGCAACAGTAGTGGTAACTTGTGACTGTTTTTACACTGCTAACAACAGCATATAAAGGATGACAGTGTCAGTGGGTCCATCTGTTTGCGAGGGTCGTGTGCTCTGGTCTGACTAACAAGATAAGTCCTCCATGTACTTTACTTTCATCTGACCCACTCAGGCCAAAATGACAACATACAGTATCTCATAATCCAAAAGGCATTTCATTTGCTGATCAAATTCATATTCCTTAGGAATAAAGCCTTTTGATTTTAATGACCCATGGCCTTCGCTCTAGCACCATGCTGCAGCCTTATGACCTATATGTATGTGTGTATTTATCTGTGCTTATGAAACCAGGAACTGGAGAAGGAGAGGACTGATCTCTTGGAAGATGTGACATCGAACAAGAGAAAGATGAAGGAACTAGAGGATAACCTCCTCTACCGACTGACCAGCACACAGGCAAGGAAATATATCTAAAACTGTGATGTATCAGAAACGTTTGCAGTGAAGAACAGCATTGCCTCCAACTGGATTAGGGATCTTGTACATGTGATAGTCACAAGGAAGCAACTGCTGTATGTTATTTTTTTAAAAGCAGTTTATCTGATTCGTGGTGCTTCTTGACTTTATTAAAAAAAAAACTGTACTAACTGTTGATGACATTTGCTGGGAAATCGTCTGGAGTTCATTAAAATGATGGAAATTGTGTTTTTTCCAAGGAAAGAAAGTTTCAGAAATGAGGTAACCTAATGGAAGAATTATTTTAAAAAAAATGTACATCTGTTGCAGTCATGTCTCCAAAGTTGGGTAATGTTAGCATTTTCATCTGTTTTCTGACTTATTCTGGTAAATATGTCTCTTTGTAGGGTTCACTGGTCGATGATGAGAGTCTTATTCTTGTCCTTGGCAACACCAAGCGCACAGCTGAAGAGGTCACACAGAAACTACAGATTGCTGCCGAGACAGAGATCCAGATCAATGCTGCCAGAGAGGAGTACCGACCTGGTACGTCATGACAACTGGCTCAAAGACAGAATTTACACTTCAATTTACTCCGGTCAGTTACTGTGTGTCTGCCAAGTTCAGGTTCAATCACTGAAACAGATTTGTTCTCAGTGTATAATTCAGCTGAGACAATGGCAAAGACAGAGACTGTCCGAAAGAAAATTTACTCACCTCACACAGCCCTCTAAAATCTGTCTCTGTGTCAATCTGTGCAACACATATTTTAAGGTTAACAAACAGACATCTTGATTAACTTCATTAATATTTTAAGTGTAATTATCTATACTCTCCAGGCTAATAATTTTATGGGAAATGGGTGACAGGACTTTGTTTGCATTTCTGTTCATATATAGAATCAACAGATCCCTCTTTCTAGACGGCTTTCGAGAGGATAAACACTTCTTTTGTCAATGCTGTTGCATCTTTTGTGTTTGTGTTTGTTGTCAGTGGCCACCAGGGGCAGTATCCTGTACTTCCTTATCACCGAAATGAGTATGGTGAACGTGATGTATCAGACATCTCTGAGACAGTTCCTGGGACTTTTTGACCTTTCCCTGGCTAGGTGAGAATACTCTGGCATTTGCTGCTCCCTGTGCAACTCCATGTTGGCCTTTGTCTTACAAAACTGGCCTGCAAGTATTGTTCCTCTCATTGTGATTTATAAATCACAATGGAGCTGGAGCACTTGGTGCACTGTCTAGGCAACTGAATACAGTCTGCGATGCTACATATATCAATCTTTCTCAAAAACTGATTTCTAAAAAGGGAAAAACAATATTGAATTTACATCAGACAGCTCATACTGTATAGTTCAAGTGTCTTAAAGCCAGACAGTTCCAATCTGTGGCACAAAACCTACTCATTATCTCTCCATTATTTTTCCGCTTGTTCCACATTCTCTCACAGTGCCAACAGCCAGAAAGACATGCTGCCATGTGTTGTCATAAATGTTATAATTATAGATGGAGCACATTTGAACAGCATGATAAATTGGTAAATACAGAAGTGAAAGTCAAATTGCACATAATTACCAAGATGCCTATATATACTCTTTAGTTAGTTAGATTTAGTTTTTGTCTGTTTGCTCTAACTTCTAGCCATTAAATGCAATTTACTCCTCTTCACTACACCTCTTTGTAACAAAAAAGCAGTGTGCAATGTGCTTTCTGAACTAGCAAAGAAAGCTACCATTGCTTGTTGTATTTTGTTGTTTAGGACCATATACATGTGTGACAAGTTGTACTTGTGACTTTATAATTTGGGGCTTTCAGAGGTGTGTGGAGAAGGTGCCTCTTGTATTAGATCTCTGGAGCACAAGTTTAGCTTTGTGGTTCAAAATCTAGCAGATAATGAGGCAAATGGGGACTTCATTAGTATCTTTGAAATCCTGAAATAACACAAACACCAAACAATAGAGTCTGATTTAACATAAAATGCTAAAAAGACAACCTGAAGCTTCACCATCAATAAATATTGAATATTATTAGTTTCACAAATGTAGTTTTTGTTGCAGGGCAATTGGATTGAATTGCCTCACATTTAACAGGTATTCAATTTAGTGTTTCTGCATCTGCATAAGATCAGGTTCTACTTGAATACATGTACAAATGAGGTAACAGCCTTATCCTCATCCATTTTCCCAATTCTAATGAAAGATATCACTTTTAATTTTTAGTCGGTATGTCAGCTTTTCCATTGAATGGATATCTCAGACAATCTCAAACATTGTTCTCTCCTGGGAGCTGTATAGTAGTTTACTTAGTATAGCTTTCTTGCTTGAATTTTTGCCAGATATCTATCCCTCCTTTATATGGCATCCTCAGTGTTCTCAAAGGTACATCACAACACAGATGTTTGGAACCGCATATCCCATATCCCATTTGCATTTTAGGTTAGCTCCAGGTTGCAGGTGCTTGTTTTCTAATGATCTCTTCAAGTTTTTCTGTCAATATATCTTATATTTTAAAGTTACTTACTTTCTTTCTTGTAGTTTGTAACTGTGTGCAGTACATATGTGAGATATATATATTGTTCATACCACAGGTTGAACTGCACTTTAACTGTGATGTTTTATTTTGAAAATACCACCTTGTGTGTCCATTGCTGTTTATGCACAGAGCTGTTTGAAGTGCCTGAGGCAAACATTACATATAGTGATGGTCCATTTGACCCAGCTTAACTAATTACCTCTTCTATAATTATTTCTCATCAAACAGTACAACTAATTATATTGCATTCCCAGTATCCTAATGGCTAGAAGAAGCTTTCACATAATTGTAACCAAGCACCACAGACATCCTGATCCTCACAGTCTGTACTGTTTATGCACAAGCCAATAAACTAAAACAGAATGTTCTGTGCTCATTAGGTTCACCAGTCTGCCCATGTTGTGATCTTCAATTAATATTGAATTTACAGGAGCTTTAATTGTCTAATAAGCTAATAAGCTGTAAGTCTGATGAAACTTTATATGTGACATCTGCTATGAAATAATTCTTTAACAGGTCCTCCAAAAGTCCCATTACCAGCAAACGCATCGCCAACATCATAGAGTTTATGACCTTTGAGGTATATAAGTACGCGGCAAGGGGCCTGTATGAGGAGCACAAGTTCCTCTTCACTTTGCTGTTGACGCTGAAGATCGACATGCAGAGCAACAGGGTCAAACGTGAGGAGTTCCTCACACTCATTAAAGGTAAGCGAGAGAAAATGAGTGTGAATGTGTGCATGTTTTATTTACAAAGGTTCTGCTGTCTTGTTTCTTTTTGTGCAGGTGAAAGCATTGATTGATTGGCTTGTACATGCAGCTTTTATCTTCTAAGCAATGTGTCAAAACATCTTTTTGAACCATCTATTCAAGACTCTGCTTTTCAAGAATGGCACAGTATTGTACATTTCAGGGATTTGTTTATAGATAACACACTGGCATCATTTGAACAGTTAAGCAAAAAAAATAAAAATATAATAATATAATATATATAATATACATATATATAATATATATAAACAGCCTTTCAGGCCTTTTTTTAGATATCTATACACACAAGGCATTATGTGCTTTATCAGTTGTCCGGCTCTCCTATATCGACAGACACAATCATTGCTGATATGGTTCTTTCTTTAAATCATTTCACAAAAGGCTTTTCCAAGCCCTCTATGACATGGTGTTGGATCTAAGGCATGCCTGCATGGACAAGCTGGTTAACTGGTTCAAACTTAACCTATGTTCTTGTCATTGCTAAATTCAGCTGAAAGCGGTGTGTAGAGCACATATTTCAAAAGCCAAATTGTAAATATATCCTGAGGATTAATCCCTACTGTGATAAATGCAAAAGTGTTGAAGCCATATGTTCTGGTCATGCTGGGGTATGCAGTATACATTCTCCACATCAAATAAATTAAGAAAATACTCTCACAAAGTGTCAGGAAAGGAAATATTCTTACTTTACTTTTTAAACAGGCAAATACAACCATATTCCCTCCCTTTTTACTAAACTAAGAGGAGCTTGCCTTGTAAACTCATTGTAAAGCAAACTTCGCTTCAACAATAGAAACACTAAATAAAAAAACAAAAACAAAATAAAACTCAACTAAAACCTCTTGGTTAGTCTCTCCACTGTTACATCACAATCACCATATCTGTGTGGTTGAAATAAATCCTTAATTCACCAACATAGATGTGAAAATATTCTGGCTTTACAGGCCAAACAAGCCAAAATGTCAATGGACTCAGCTAATCACCCATCCCTATGCCCCACCCACTCACACGCAATGGTTGGGGACCCCTGACCCAGGCCCTTTAAGTGTTTGATTATTAAATGCATCAAATACTATTCACTCACTCACCTCAAGTCCTTAGTGTGGCCGGTCGATGTCAGTATGCACAGTTTACTGACAGTGACTGGGGAGGATCGTATATACACGCTTGTTTTGTTTATGTTGATTGATGTTTTGTTTATATGTTGGCATTGGTGCCAGCTGCTGTTATTATATACTGATACTCATCTCATTTCTCTTTAATGACCGAAAACAGCGCTGCACTTGATTTAAAAAAACTCTCTCAAATCCTAAAATTTCCCTCAAGTGTAAAGTTGTGAAGTGGCGAGTTTGAAAACATCTGAGCTGTGAAGACATTTCTGAATTTTAAGAAGCAATTAGGCACTAATACTAAATCAAGTACTGTTTCAGACACAAATATTTCTACTTATATAAGAACTGAGCTGCTGTAAACTGAGCAGTAATATTTGGGAAGTTTCTAGGAATAAATGTTTCTTTATCTCTTTGATCCTTCACCCGTGTTTCTTCTACCAGTCTGTTCTGTCTTATCTTGTGAGACTGATTTGTTGTGTCAGTACCTAGAATATATAGTCAAAGATGGTACATACACTGGCATACCAGATCCCTGTCTCCACTGAGACTGAGGCATTCAAATCTCATCAGAAAAAGGAGAGAAGCTACAAGTGCTGTTGTGCAGCTACTTCAGGTTCTTTGATGAAGTTGAGCTGAAATTGCCATCTATTTTCTGTTTGCTGTTTTTTATTCATTATTTACTTGGCAGAGATCGATTTCTTTTTTTTCTTTTTTTTTTTCTTAAAGCTCATCTCAAAGTTCAGACACATTTTAAACATATTGGTATTGTAGCAGTTCACTGAATCAGAGATATGGAGTGCTCCTCACCACAGGGATAAAAGCCAGCGATGGCAACTGGCAAGGCCAGAACAGACAGTCTGCTGCATGCATGCAGCTTCACCATCTGTCAGCTCCGACCTGCTGAACATGGACTCACACAATGACTTTTGTGTATATTTCCGAAGATTGTGTTTACATGTTTGCATGTATTTGAAGCATGTAGCATTCTGTATTTTTTCATTTCAATATACTGTAGATTTTTGGGGTCTTCCTGTTTGTGTGTATGTACACATGCTCATGCATGTTTCTGTTTGTGTGTGTGTGCGTGTGTGTATTCAGGAGGTGCATCTCTGGACCTTAAGGCCTGCCCTCAGAAACCAGCTAAGTGGATCCTTGACATGACCTGGCTCAACCTTGTAGAGCTCAGCAAACTGTGGCAGTTCTCTGATATATTGGATCAGGTACAACATGCGCACACACACACACACACACACACATACACACACACAACGTGATCAGTTTAGGTGGGCTCTGACAGGTGTATGATTTCTTTAGCTGAGTTTAGTTCTTTCTACTAAATCTGCAGATAACAGTGCTCATCAGTCATGTGTTTCCCACACACAGATGCACAAACACACACACAGATTCAGCAGTGGTCTCTAGGTGCTTATTAAATATTTTTCACAGCTCTCCTTTGCTCTAGTAAGCATGTCAATATCAGTCTCATCGTGTCTCGCTTCATCTCTCTTTTAAACACACAAACACACACACACACACACACACACACACACACACACAGACAGACACTCATCACAATTGACTGTCACTCACCCACAAATACACACTGCCTTATGGGTGACTGACAGCTTGGTGGCTTCCGAAGGAGGGGCAGGGGGACATTTCACAGGGTTCAGTGCTCTGTGAAATGAGCTTAGTTAGGAGAAACTTCCAATCAATTACTTTTGGCTGAGCGTGTGCATACACACACGAGTGTGAACATGTGCGCACCCTTGTATTCCTTCATATACACAAATACATGTGTATTTTTGTGTGGATGATTAACAGAGAGAGGTGAATCAACAGTTCTTTGTTTAATGAAATCAGTCTCCTAAGAGGAACAAGGCAAGGACAGAAGAGACAGAACTGTGATGCCAGTCCCCCCAGAATAGAGAGAGACAAAACCATCTGAGCCCACTTCTGACAGTCTTCACATGACAAACAAAACTGCACTACAGCTAGGCCACAGACATGCACCATTTCACACACAAACATCATATTCAAGCAACCATTTTATCCTTGTGGTTCAAGAAGTTCACTCAAATCTCTAGACTGGCTCAGAAATATATATGTGTGTGTGTGTGTGTGTGTGTGTGTGTGGGTATTAGTGTGTAACACACTAACTACTGTTGCTAATGTGCTGTCCAGAAAAGTACTGAAGCCCCTTACACTCTGAAGTGGGGGTGCTCAGTGGCTAATAGATAAAGACAAACAGCTCTCGGCTGTGAATGTGTTCAACTGTGTGAATGAGCAGCAGGTGTTTGCTTCGGTCTCCAGAAAAAAATATTCATTAAAGAACTCAACTGCTGACCCACATGGCTATTCAACCTGTGTATAATATAACTGCAAGCTCAAGTAAAGTAGATATCATGCCCTCTAGAAGCCAGATGATTTTTTTAATATAATGTATATAGGAAACCAAGTTTATTTCTTAAAAAAAATATGACTTGGTTAACGCAGCTGCATTCCTGTTGGAGAAATCTGTAGTTATCTTTTTGTGTGCTTTTATTTGAGATGAAATGGTTTAATATGGCGTATTTTTTGTGTTTCAGCTGCCTCCAACCCCTGTAGGAATTATCGTTCTTGTACAAAATTTAATATGACTTGTCCTTATTGGTGAAAATATATCAATTGTATTATTAATGGCTGTGCAAATATATGTTTCTCATGTAGTGTATTTAGAGTAGACTCTGAATTATGAAGGGGAATTTAAAAAAGGATTTCCCCAATCTTAAAGTATTGAGTTAGTCTCTCATATTAATGAGAAACTTTGCAAAAAGGATTAGTATCTTAAAACAATTACTCAATATCTTATTATCTTAGTAAGTCATTTTGAGAAAGTTGCTCATTGTTTTTCAGAGAAGTTTCTCATAATGACTAACAGGCTCTTCTTTTTTCCATCATATTGGTGAAAATGGGCCTCCATTGATACAGACGTTTAGAGATGAGTGTACAGTATAATTATGATCTACCTGACTGTTTCTCACTGTTAACAGACTCCAGCCTGCAGTATAGTTTATACACTTCACTGATACACCACAGAATTATAGAGAAACATGAGGCTTCCTGATCAAAGAAAGTTTTTATATCACGGCGACACTTCTTTCCATATTTTCGCACACTCTCTCTGCTGCAATCACACTTTTTTTTTAATTAGCAGACAATGTGAGCGCCGTTATGTCACTTAGGAGTGAACAACGCTTACGTTCATGTTCATTAATTGCAAACTGATTCATTTAGTTCACCATTCACCAAAAATGTCACACATTCAATGAACGCCGCTCATGCAACAATGGCGCCTGGCTTGTGGCTATCAAAAGCTAATATTTTGTGGCACTTTTACAAGTAGCAAAGCCACTGACAGCAGAGTCTCTGATCACTGTAAATTTCTCCAAAACACCTGACTTGGCCTTCGATGATGTGTTGTCCACAATATTTTCCACCTACTATTTTCAACTCTGTCATCCATTTTAGCCAGCATTGCTTTCAGATGGATGTGACAGTGACGTGATGTTTAAATCCAAAACAGCTACTAACACTAAGAAGAACAGGGGGTTCTTTCCCTATAAGACTTGTCTTATCAAATTCAGAAAACTGTGTATTTTAATAAAGGTTATCCAGTTAACAGGTGATTGCAGCGCATGTACTGTATCTCAGATTTCCTGCTTTAACCTGATTTTTCCCAGGCTCCTGGTGTCCTGTGTGCATGTAAACACAGTGATTAACAGGCTGTGTGATGTCACATTATATTTGCATAATGTTGTGCTATCAAGCATTCATGTCACATCTTCACAGCACATGGTGTTTACATGGATCCAATATGAACTGCTTTCCAGGCAATTTGTGCTAAGTACAGTATGACAAGCGTCAGTTCAGGACCTCATGTTCATCATCGAGTTACATGATGATATGTGTCTATATTTAAGACATATTATGTCAAAGCATTGACATAGAGGACATCATCCATATGTTCAAGTGTATAAATTTAATCTGCAGCCTGTTTTTGAGAGGGGACAAAAATAGTAACAATCAGCACTGAAAAACGCTGTGCAGGTACAGACTACCACATCGCTGTCATGGTCTTTAAGCACATATCAACAATTTGGACAATTTGTGGTGTGCATCTAGTAGACAGAACGCTGAATACATTTCAATATTTAACAGAACTCTTGGGTACGTTTGATCTTTGCTTTTTTCTTTTCTTTTCGCTAGTTATATTTGAATCTGGGGCTGCTTTGACTATCAGTGTGTGTGTGTGCATCTAAATGTGTTTGCCTGCAATATGTATTGAATTTATTTCACTACATCTTCTCCCTCTGTCCAGATTTGATGTAATGGGAAGCAATGAATCATTTTCGTCTGTATGTTTCTGAGCCAGAGTTGTTTACACATTTCTTTCAGATAAGTCGGAACGAGAAACAGTGGAAGTCATGGTTTGATAAAGAGGCCCCAGAGGAGGAGGTGGTCCCAAACTCCTATGACCAGGCTCTTGACTGTTTTAGACGCCTGCTCCTCATACGCTGCTGGTGTCCCGACAGGACCATTGCACAGGTTAGAGAAGACACGTCCGTGTATGTGGTCACGATGTCAGGATACAAGGACCTGCTGGCTTAAAACCAATTTTTTTCTCAGTTGCTAGGTTACATAATACATTTTCAACAGTATGATGCAGTCACACTAACATAAACTTAAGTTCAAATGAATGAATAACCATGAAAGAAATATTGCCCAAAGCAGCATATTCTTAATGACTTGATGGTTCAGGGCTGGAAAAGAGATGCTGGTTTACTTAAAAATTAATTTGTATTAATGAGACTGGGTTCAGTAAAACAAAAAAAGAAAAAGTCTAAAAATCTCTTAATCTACAGTAATACCTCCCTTGGCCTAGTCTTTCCTTGAAGGGGAAAGTGGAATACATTTAGTAAAATGGCTCTCTGAAGCTCACTGAGCCTGAATATCTACAATGGCTAATGGACATCCACTTCTCACTGATGGGTAGTTTTTTGGTCCACTGCAGACGAGCCTGGAGTGGAATTTATTTTGTTGCGCTGACAAACAGTCCAGCAGTTGTCCTTGCCCGACCTCCAGCAGCGGTCTTTACTGCTGACTGAAAAGAGTAAGGCAGAGAAAAAAAAATCCTTTGAACCATTCACTCAGTTCTCAGCCTTCCAGAAAGTAAATTTATTCCAATTCTTTTCTGAACAAGTGTTTTACCCTTGTGTTTTAGCGTTTTGCATTATGTAGCAGTTCACAAACATGTCCTCTACTCTGCCTCATTTCTTTCCCTCTCTCCTCTAGGCCCGTAAATACATAATGGATGCAATGGGGGAGAAGTACACTGAAGGGGTGATTCTTGACCTGGAGAAGGCTTGGGAGGAATCAGACCCACGAACACCTCTCATCTGCTTCCTGTCAATGGGCTCAGATCCAACAGACTCCATTATCGCGCTGGGGAAGAGGCTGAAGTTTGAGACCCGATACGTCTCCATGGGACAGGGACAAGAGGTCCATGCCCGCAAGCTTCTGCAGCAGACCATGGCTAATGTGAGTCAAGGGTGTGAGGTTACTGCTGTCGCTGAATCATTTGATGTAGCAGCAGGGTTGTTTCATGCAACATGTTGAACTATATAGCAAAGTGCAATCTCTGAAAAATGTGTTTTTTAAAATGCCTTTAAAGGGGTAGTTTGGATTATTGGAAGTGGAGCTGTATGAGGTACTGCTGTGGACAGGTTGGCAGCAAAATGTATTTTAGCCACTTAAAAAAAGGTCTCCCTAAAAAAAAATCTGTATCAGCTTACTGTAAGTGTAAGCTGTATTTAGAATATTTAGAATATTTAATATCTAGAAACAGCGATTATATAAGCCACATATTCTGGGTTTGGTTGCTTTGAAGTTGTTGAAGTTGGTCTGGTTGCTCATTTTACCTCGCAAAACAAGGAAGCTGCAGGTCTACAGCTCCTAAATCTGTTAGCTCATTTGTGTTATTTTGTGACTATCAAAAAATACTGTCTGATGTCAAAATCAAGCTGTGAAAATATTCTAAATATAGTGTGCACTATAGCGTACATTTTTTAGGTGGCTGCTGATTTTGTCCACAGCAGTGCATTGCGTAGCTTCTTATACCGATACTACTGCTGCTTCTCCAAAGTGGGGGTGTGCTGACTGACATCTACTGTAGGTAATACACTGACTACTGATAAGTACCTCATTCAACTCCACTTCAAAAAATTCAAAATATCCCTTAAAGAGTCAGTTGCTCACACATTTTTTATATGTTATCATCACTCAGCAGTCCTTGATATAGATGATAACCATTATCCTTTTTAATTTTCCCCAGGGAGGCTGGGCCTTACTCCAGAACTGCCACCTGGGTTTGGACTTCATGGACGAACTCATGGACACAGTGATGGAGACAGACTTTGTCCACGACAGCTTCCGCCTGTGGATGACCACAGAGGTCCACAGACACTTCCCCATCACCCTTCTGCAGATGTCAATCAAGTTCACCAATGAACCACCACAGGGCCTCAAGGCGGGGCTTAAGAGGACCTATGGAGGTGGGGCTAGTTTGGTTCAGTTTAAAACTGAATAATTAATCAGAAGTGTAAATACTTAATCTATCATTTACTAAGCAAGCTCCAGTCTGAAAACATTGCTAGGCACTGTACTATAAATACAACAGAAACACAGTAAAATGTCAACAGATTGATTCTTAGTTTATCAAAATAGGGGGATCAGACATGTGCATGTCTGTTTGAGTGAGATAGAAATCATCAAATGAATAAAATAACAGACTGATGAGCGTGCTGGATAAGACATCTTATTATTTTGGTTTTGTACATGTGTAAACAACACATTTGTGGACTTACTTCTGGACGAAAACACATGCACACGAGTAGACCTTCAATAAGTCACAAAATCAATAACAAAAAAGATGTGTGCCTATTTGAGGGTAAAGGCAGTGAGAAAAAAAGACAATAGACAACTGTTTGCTGCATAGTTCAGTGTGTTTAACACCCACATGCCAAAAGCTTGTAAGGTTCACGAAATTTTAAACACATTGAAACACAGTTTGTATTTTTATTCAAGTCTTAAAGAGGGAGAAAAAGGGGAATATTTAATATGTATAAACCAGCTGTCTTTGCCTGGTTCATATGGAATATATGAGGTTCCCTGAAGGGCAATTGAAAGTCCGTGAACATGTTTATCTTCAGGTCTTGCTCTACTGCAATTAAAAACTCTATGTCCTCATCATATTGGAAGAAATCACTCTAATTGTGACCAGTGCATTCAGAAAATTAAATTCAATTGTCAGAGTGTGGATGTTTACTTCTTAAAGCAGCCTCAGCTTGTACATGTAACAATTACCAAATGATGCAAGGCTGAGCCACCTGGACTGGGAGAAGCCAAACCTCACACATGGGACTGCCTATTAGGTGGATAATATTTTTCAGTGTCTCGATATTTCAGTTTCAGCTGGAGTTTTAACTTCACTTCACTTCACTTCACTTCACTTCACTGGTATCCTCCTGATTCCAGCACAATTTCCTGAACTTCATTAGAGCTCAGAAAAGCCCTTTGAGAAACTGCCTGTCAAAGATTTTATGAAAGAGAAGTGCCAAGTTGCATTATGCTAAGTTAAAGTGTACATACAGCACTTCTGTGTATGTGTGACAATCCTGAAGTTAAAGAAAATAGCTAAATTTTTAAACTACAAAAAACCTGAGTCACTCAGAAAATATGTATAGCATTTGTTCCTTCAGATCAGACATTTCCATCTTAAAGCTATTTTTTTAGTCTTTTGTTTTGTCTTTGAACAAATGCTGTTTCTGTAACAGTATTTGTTCCTAATGTCTTTATGCCTTCCAAGTCTGCTATAGTAGAAGAAAGAAATTTCACATAGCTGGAAGGTTTTGGATCACAGCTCCAAATGTTTGCCAGAAAACCTGATAGAACCATAATGATTTTCTGTCAGTTTAACTCTTAGCCTCCTGTTAAAGAGAGCTGCTCATGTGTTCACCCATGTACTCTTCACCAGGTATAAACCAGGACCTTTTGGATGTCAGTAACATGGTGCAGTGGAAACCGATGCTGTATGGAGTGGCGTTTCTCCACAGCACAGTACAGGAGAGGAGAAAGTACGGACCTCTGGGCTGGAATATCCCCTACGAGTTCAACCAGGCCGACTTCAACGCCACTGTGCAGTTTGTTCAGAACCACCTTGATGACATGGACATTAAAAAGGTAGAAGTGATGCTTCTCAAGTGCTTAGCAAACTACAGTGATCATTCTTAAAAGCTGCCAACAACAGTGAGACTGAAATAGAGTTTTAGAGTGTAGAGTTTCAGGGCAGTGGTGGTTTGTGTGACAGGCTTTTACAGATATAAAACATGGAGCAGGTTGTGGTTGTTGTTTCTTGATCACACAGTTTTCCCTCTAACTCTCCAGTTTCTTATTCAGTAGAGAAAAATATGTGTAGTCTTCAAAATAAATAAATTATGGAATGTACTAAATAAGCAAATAGTGCAGTGTATCAGACTCAGGGAATTTTTCACTGCGGCATCACAGTAAAATTTAATGAAGCCATCATTATAAGAGTTTGAGTCTCTCACTATTGTAGTCTGTACTCTTCTAAGAATGTATTATGTATATATGTAGCTAGAGTTAACACAATAACTTTAGGCTTATCCTCACACTTTCTGTCATACAAAAATGTGAACACTTCTCTGAGGAGTTGATCAGTGTTGTCACCTGACATTAAAGAAATTTGTTTCAGGAAATGTTTTATTTGCAGAAAGGTGTCACATTTAACTTTCATAAACCTGCCAAACAGAAATAATAAGCAGTGTTGAGAAAGTCTGCCTTCTACCAGTCTACTTTTTCCATGCTATTTCACATCTCCTCACAACATACTGAACAAATCAAATGTCACATTCATCAACTGCCTTTGCCGAGGTTTTGGTCAACATCTGTATCACCATTTCATACCTCTTCAGGGTGTGTCGTGGAACACCGTTCGATACATGATCGGAGAGATTCAATACGGTGGCCGTGTGACTGACGACTATGACAAGCGGCTCCTCAACACCTTTGCCAAGGTGTGGTTCAGTGAGGACATGTTTGGACCTGCCTTCAACTTCTACAAGGGCTACAGCATCCCAAAATGCTCCAGTGTCGACCAGTACCTGACATACATTCAGGTGAGTCACATCCAGAGGTGGATAAAGTATAAAACTGTATTACTTGAGTCAAAGAATAGAGTCTTCTGTTCAAATATTTCTGCAATACAGCTGAAAGCTGATCGGTCAAGTTTTTACTTGTCCTGGGGTACTTGCTTTTAAAAATACTTAAATATTCAACAGCGCATTTTCTTTTTAATGGGTAACTTGCAGGTTAAGTTTCTTAATGAAATTTATATGTAACCTTGTGTAAAGTAACAGTTTTAATATTTAATTTAAGATTTTTTTGGACATAAGGACCAAAAATTAGAGGAAAGAGTGGTTTGTTTGAGCAACGCACCTAAAAACACTATTTTTCAAATGTTCCTCTCTCTCTCTCCGTCTCCGTCACTCGCTTCCTCACCCTCACTTTTTTGCCGCTGCGGTGCTGTGTGTGAATTTATAGGAGGCAAGGCGATGTGAGACAGGAATGATAACAGCTGATACTTGAACATGAGCTGAACACAGGATTAGCTGTTAGCTAACGCCATTCACTCACCAAGACACCTGCCCGGTTCTCCACTGATTCTCCTCACACCAGTTTCTCTCCTGTAACTGTTATTTCTCCTAACCCTGTTCTGTTCCTGGTCCCTTTGATGCCAAACAAAAAAACATTTATTTATCAAAGGATTTTAGTCAGTACGATTAACCTGCTATTTTCTCTAGCTAACTAGTACTGTTGAAATCTAAAAATATAAAAATTCATGAAAAGTCATTTGAGCAACCACAGCATAAAAACTGCAACTACTACAAGCACAGAGAACTGGGTTTACATACCTTAACCTTTCTCAGGTTAGTTTGTGGTGGATCAAAAAGCAAACATTTAAAACAATATGAACCTTTCTTCATTTCAGAGATCTTGACTGACGAGTAGAGTAGAGTAGTTTCCTGTGATTGTGTTTTCTCCTGTGATGACCCTGTATGGTCAATTGCATTTTAGAAAAGAAAAGAAAATTCATCTGCTGACTTCAAAAGCTATGCTTCAAAGTAATAGTAATAGCAGGAACCTTCATAGAAATATAGTGGGGTGAAAAGTACAATATTTATTTCTCAAATGTAGTCATAAGTTTCAAAAGAAAATGCTTAAGTAAAGTACTGACACTCAAAAATCAACTTGAGTGCAATAACAACTGAATTAACTTTGTCATGCTGGTCACATCTAGATGGATGATGGTTGACTGTGCACACTTTTATCTGTCTTGTACCAATAATACAACAGATTTAAAGGCATTTGTATGGCTGGACATGTAGCTGCAAAAATGCCAGTCAGTTTCTGATAAGGGCTGCTGTCTTTAGTATTTCATGTATGTTATTTATTACACATTTATGTCCTATCCTTCTATGTTTGTTAAAATTCTGCACTTGTCATGTGATGCTGTCGTTTGTTCCAGTTTTTTTTGTGCTGTCAGCTTTCAGTGACATCACAAATTGTGAAAAGAGCAACACTGACAACACGAGGTTTCTGCAGGATGCTCTTGTCACATCCAGATACAGGCTGCCATGTGTGAATTTTAGATAAAATGCAAGCATGCTCATTTTATTACAGATTATGTATGATTTATTAGTGCACTTCTGTGCTTAACTGGTGTGTGTGTGCCTGTGTGTGAGAGTGTATCTGGGGCAGTTCCTGAGCTAGTTTCATTAAAGCTAGTTTCATTATGATGGATGCTCAGGGCTGCCAGGCTCAGCAAGCTTATTCCTCTGCACCGCCTCTCAAATAGAGAATGACTAACACAGCCTTGGAGAACACACTCACACACAAACATGCACGGATAAACGAACTGAGGCAAAACATTCAAACACATACATACTGTGGACACACAAATACATGCATGTTCACGCTTTATCTACGTAGACAAAAACACACAACAGAACTCAATGTGTCGCTGTGTGCGTGTGTCCACATGACTGCATATTTAAATTCAATTCAGACCGACAGGACAAAGCTAGAATTCCCTGAGAGGAAATAAATGACCACGGCAAGGGACAAAGGCTATTCTGTCCAGCACTCAGTGTGACTCTCTCTTCATCACCTCCCATTTTTCTCTGTGCAGAGAAGCCAGACTCTCCTGATTTTTGACTCTATTTGAATGCACAGTATGATGGATGTTTGAGGGATAAACAAGCCAATGACCACATCAATCACAAGAGTCTTTATTTCCCCCAATGCAAACTCTGAGAACGAATGAAATCTGATAATATCTAAACAAAACGGGTCTGGTTCAGCCAAGGAGAAATAAACATACTAACATGGAAAAGAGGAAGCACTATTTTCTGTTGTCGTGTTGACGTGTTAATTGCAGTTTCACGCCTTTGCACCATTCTTGATGTGTTAAAGGTAATTGGAGGTTTCCCTAAAATAAAACAAAGTGTACAACATATTGAAGCTATTTTGGTTGTTGAGTGAGCTTTGCTCACCTGACACTTTTGATCATAATAAAGCTGTGTGCAGTCATTATGAAAGTCAGCTTCTTTGAATTTAGCACTTTTGTAAGGAGCCTCATTAGTCACACTGGTGTAACAGATGGTCTGAGACACTGCAAGATGTCGTTGAACCAATTGGAGCAAGACAGTTTGAACTCTGTGTCTTCTTGAGCCCTGATTTTAATTCAGAGAACTAGATTCTGTCCCAATTAAAATTTCATCAATGACAGCTTTATAACCCAAATTAGGTCAGCAGTTGTACAGTATCAATAAACCATATTGGTGAGCCAGTTTATATGCTTTTTATTCAGGTTTTTTGTTTTTTTTTGGAAAATTGGTGTTGACTGGTGCAGAGATACTATCAAATAACACAGGGTCACTAGGTGAACAGTAGAGAATAAACTAACATAATATCAAGCTGTTTGCTGCATTTTATGCCTTTATTAGATAGTTACAGTGGAGAGATCACAGAGAACAAGACCGAGAGAGATGCAACAAAGGTCCTCAGTAATTGGTGCAGCCAGCAACTGTGTACATTCAAATCTGCACGATCTCTGTGATGGGAAGATTTCACAACACACATTTTCCTATTAGAGCCCAGCAAAGGTTTGGTATCATGGTGCTGCTCTTCCTGCATCCAGTGATGTCAAAGTGATGGAGCGGACGAAGGACTACAGGCTATTTCACCATAGATTTCTAGTCTCTGCCTCTTGGTAGCCAGGGGGCATGCTAAATTAGTGTGCTGTGTTTTTGCTAACAAAGCAATAGCTACAAGCTGGAGTGGTGAGACACGGAAACATGTCTGCAGGTGTCAGAAGCTCGCCTGCAATGCATCCTAGTGCATGTAGGCAGGTTTCCACAAGCAAGAGAACTGTGGTTTCTCAATCAATATAGCATGTTAGTAGAGTTAGAGTTAGTAGAATGATCAGTTATGCCTTTATATGTCTTTATTAGGATCCCCATTAGCACCAGCATAAGCATTGGCTATTCCTCCCGGGGTCCACACACATAAACTCATGCACAGTTATACACACTACAACTACATAAACACACCAAGTATAACAGCTCATCTCATTAAATTAACAATTAAGTAAATACAGTAAGGCAGAGAAACAAACTGTCATTCCACATAACATACATTAAATCATAATCAGCAACCCTCTTGGTGTTATCATGCTGAGTCATCAAAGCTCATCAAAGCTCACTCATCACTTAGGCATGGGGCATTGTTATGTTTAACAGTATGTTTCTTAAGACAGCTTATTAATTGTTTTCCATAAAGCGGTTTCTGGATCTTTTTATACAGATCTGACCACTGCTCATCTTTAACCTCCATCACAAACAGGTCTTGAGTAAACCTCCTCCTCCAGTAGTGATCTTATTTCCAGCATTAGGTGCCTTGATTTTCCTTATAATGGCAACTGAGTACTCATCTACCACAAACATCAGATGTAGTCACAGAGGTGGCATAGCCGCCCATTACCATAGAAATAGGTGTTCAGTTCCCAACAGTAGGACATCTGTCTGATTTTAACTACACTAGGAATTCATACTAGTTCTTCGGATATGTGTACCAGGAGAGTTAGATGGATCTCCCACGTGTTACACCCTGACAGCAAAGCCCTTCACTGCAGGGCGAAAAGAAGCAGCTGGTGACACTGTGTGTATCAGAGGAGACACTTGGCTGTCTACATGTTACCCTGGCCAACAGTGGCTTAGCAGTGACAAAAACTGCAGTGCAGGGAGATTAGTATTTGAAAGTGAGGAGAAAAAGGGCAACCAACCAAGCCTCAGAAAAAAAGCGGGACATAAAAATCTATTCCACATTGCTGGAGACTGTTACAGCTCTGTCAGCCTGTTTCTGCCAGCCCAGTTTGTGGTGGTAAGCTGCTCCACGGAGGCACTACAGGGCTCTCTCACAGCACTTGTTGTGAGAGTTGAGGAAATATATCTTGGCTTTTTCTCTCTGAAAATATTTTCACGAATGGTCTCTGAACCAAAGCGACCTCTGATTCAGTAACTGTTGCTGTTTTTCTTGTACAGGGTCTGCCAGCCTATGACACTCCAGAGGTGTTTGGTCTTCACCCAAACGCAGATATAACCTACCAGAGTAAACTGGCCAAGGATGTACTGGACACCATCCTTAGCATTCAGCCTAAAGACAGCTCATCAGGTGAAGGGGAGACCAGAGAGGCTGTGGTGTCCAGGCTGGCTGATGACATGCTGGAGAAACTGCCTCCTGACTATGTACCTTTTGAAGTAAGTCTGCATGTATGTGCATTATGCATATGTTTGTGTGTGCACCATGAGCAGCCCGATGTGACTGAAGCAACGTGCAGTGTTCCCTCGCTCACCATGTGTGCTGCTGTGGTACAGTACAGTCAAAGCAGGGGGATGTGTGCTGCTGAGGTGATAGAAGGTTGTGTGTGTCTAAGATGGTGACAGACGGAGAGAAAAGACGACTAGAAATAGAAAGGGGTGTGAATGTCGCTGGGTTTTGCTAGCTTTGATTTATTTTGGGTTTTCTCTCCTTTTTTGTCACTTTAGAGAAAGTGAGGTGAGAATGTGACTTCTGAGGCAAGGCGCAAAGCTCGTCATGGAAAACTTGTCACTGTGTACCACACCCTCCGTCTATCACCTTCATTTCCATCTATATGCCTGTTGACGGTCTGTCTATAGAGAATATGAAAACAAAATGATGGATAATCACGCAGAGTTCAAATGTCCAACAGAATTAAATGAAATACAGAAATGTTAAAAAAAAGAAGCAATTAATTCACTCTTCTTTTCTATTCCTTACAAGTAGTTGTAACTATAGAAACCTCACGTTCTGTGCTCAGTTTGTGCCTGAACAGTTTGAGCCTATTATACAGGTAAAAAAGGAGAAAAGCTTATGCAATATATTAAAAGTTCCAAATCAAATAGATGTTTATTTTAAGAAGGTTATTTGCAGTGGAGGTATACTGAACTGCAGTGAGTCTCCTGAACATGTTTTTCTGTAACTACATAGCAAGTCTGTCTGTGTGCGCTCACCAATTGTCTCTCCACATGTCATTAATTCTTCAGGATACTGATTCAAGTTTTCTTATTTGATTTTATACAACTGTAACCAGGTGAGAGAACGCCTCCAGAAGATGGGTCCCTTTGAGCCCATGAACATCTTTCTGCGTCAGGAGATTGACCGGATGCAGAGGGTCATAGTTCTGGTCCGAAACACCTTGACGGATCTCAAGCTGGCCATCGATGGAACCATAATTATGAGTGAGAATCTGCGGGACGCCCTGGATTGCATGTATGATGCGCGCATTCCTGCACGCTGGAAGAAGGTTGGTTGAGAGTTGTCATTGTGCCCTTAATATAATATTGCTCTTAATAATTTACTTGTGGACTTTAAACACATCACAACAAAAGCAGATCACAGTCTTCATTTCCTATGTAGCTTCTGCTAGCAGCATCTGCACAGACCATAAGTAAAAATTCTTTTATTTGGTTACTTTTGTGTTTTTGTTAGTTTGGTGGTTTCCAGCTGATACAGTTGTCATTTTAACATCCAGCAATTGGCCTCCCTATCTTGAGGCAACAGAAAGTGATGGCACTATTGACCAAGGAAGACCTGGTTTTAAGCCAGTGGTGCAGTATTTTCCTGTCAGGTTGTAACAGACCTCTGTAATCTCTTGATGATTTGGAGACTAATGCCAGCTGTCCATATGCACCCCTTTTGCTGTCAAAGTCACTGCTGTGCTGCATTCCAATGCAAATCCAGCATCCCTTGAGTTTGCGCATGAGCTGATCCATTTATTCAGAAGAAAACATACTTAATACAAATCCTTGGCATTTTAAAGTGGAGTTGGATATGCCCTAAATGCACTTTCACTATGTATAGACCATGTGTTTGTAGCGGAATATATCAGTTCCTAAAATGTATAAAGCAAGAACATACACTCATGACTCAAACATCATGAGGTTCAGGACATACGAAGCAGAGCTTGTTGCTTGATGTCTCCATCAATCGTGTGCTTCCTGTTGATTAGTTAGGTTAACGTTTATTAGCAAGAAGCTAATACTTTTCAAGTGGTTAGACAAAGTATATTGACAATATACACTTTAATTTTGCATGGCACAGGGTGTTCTTTGTCTCTTGTTCCTGGCGGGAATTTCTCTTGGAATGTTTGACGGAGTTTTAAGTGTCATCGTAAATTTGATCACTGTCACTTGGCAAAGTCTCTGGTTTAGGTCAGTATCGGGGAGGATACATCTTTATGGCTCAAAGGTCAAATGAGCAAGAGTTTGACAGACCAAAGTCTTGGGTTTCTATCTTAAATCTGAAAGTTGTTTTCCTTCACACAAATCTCTGAGTGCCGGTCGGCATTCGTGCACTTTATGGCTCAAAGGTTCAAATGAGCGCGGGTTCAGCAGAACTTGATAAGTTCTCTGTGAGGGATGGAAAATTCCATCTATCATCATCATGGTGATCCTACAGTCCCCCCTTTGGCGATTCGACACAGCCGATGCTGAGTCGGAGCGACATCAAGGGATGATGATTTGAGAAAGTAGCATGACAGGCAACATGTCAGGCAAAAAAAAAAAAAAAAAAATTGTGCAGGGTTGATGCTCTTCCCCCCTTTGGCGATGTGGCACAGCCGATGCTGGGTCGACGCGGCATCAAGGTACGGGTCAGCACGGGTAGCATGATAGGTAACATGGCAGGCAACAAATACTTTCCCTGTGTAGGGTTGATGCTCTTCCCCCCTTATGTATCTCACGGTATAAGAATGTAATCAAGGTATGCTATGAAAGCACTGGGAAATTATTAAGAACACATAAAGGTCTTTGCAGACTCAGCTTCTGGATAAGGTAATAGCTTAGTTATATGCGTAGCAAAACTATCAAAAGGAAGAAAAGGTATGTTATACTCAGGATAGGATGTGAAGAGTATTACTTTTTCATGCAACTTCTTAATTATAACATCTCAGAGGGGAATGTTGTGCCATTTTTCGTTAGAATTATCTGAGGTTAGAAACTAGTTGCTTTATCAGCTCAGAGTACTGTACATGAAGCATCTAAGATTGTCAAATCACATGCTGAAGATTACAATGCCAAATACCTGTTGGATTGCGTCAAGAGCTTATAAAATATATTGCGTTACAAATAAATCTGTTATAGATTCAATGATTGCACAGTTTACACTGTCATAGCCGGAATGGCAACTATCTTGATGACCGTTGAAGTCATTCAGTGTTCGAGTTCAAAACAAACGAACAACATGGGAAATTCTTTGCATCAAAACATTTTATAGTTTCAATTTCTCAAAAAAAAAAAAAAAAAAAAGAAAATTTCTTACATTTCATTTTATTTCACACAACGGGTCCTTTGTTGGTGCAAGCAAAAATTTCGAGGGTATCATTTTGGATTTCCAGGAACTGTTACAGTATTTCTAGCTATTTTGCGCAATTTAAGCAAATACTGAATTAATTTATAGAAAAGCAATTGATAGATTATCATAGTAGACATCTTATACATTGCGGTGAGTTCCATTTTGATCAATTCCAACAACAAATCTCACTTCTATTAATATAAAAGTGATTTGTAGGAGTAAAAACAGTCTAATGGTACGTTCAAACACTTTTACTAAAATAACGTTTCAGTAACAGATTTTCTCATAACAGTGTTACATTTCCGGTGTGGTATTTACAAAAGTAAAGGCTTCTTAAGATTTAGGGCTTAGGTACCCAAGATACTCTCAACTGTTGAATGGGAGCAGGTCAGAGGCAGCTCAGGGCTGTAGGATTGAGTTCCTTTGAACTGGAGCTGTTCAAGCATCTCATTTATATAATTTAAGTCAGTACTGTTGTCACAGACTGGAACTGGTCACAAACATTTTAACTTTTGACAAGTAGGTCTGTTATGGTATACCATACATTTTCTTCCTTCTCGGTGTCCACATATTTTGCATCTGGTCCTTTAAAATTTTAAGAGTCTATTCAAATTGAGAAGTATACCACATAGGGTTTTAGAGGGGAGCTTGTCCTTTAAGATTTTGACTCTCTGCCTGGTTCATAAGCTCATTGAGTATTCAACATTTTCCACAGTTAAAGAGGTCTCGTCAAACTGGGAAGTAGGTAAGAAATAGAGATAGATTCAATAGTTTGGTGTACTCAATTGCTTTGAAAAAGATGGGTTTGACCCGTCAAAGCTTTTAGACAGATACCGTCAATTTAGAGATAGGCTCTTAGAGCCAGCTTCTAGGTAGGTAGGGTATCCATGGTTACTAGGGTAACCAGGTGTTGCTGGAAGTTTATAGGAACACCTGATTTAAATTGGTAATTCAAAAGTCTAGAGAATCTACACACTCAGATCTGGAAAACCGATTATTGTAATCACAATTAGTTCCAGTTAATGCAAGAAATAATTCAGACCTCATTAATCCTGATCATCTTGTTATAGATGTGGGATTACTGTATGAAGAAACACGTGTGTCCTTTGACCCAACGATCAACAACATGAGCGGGAGGGTTTTACAAGCTGATTCAAATTAACAGCTGTAACTAAGGATAGAGCAGAATGACTAGCGTTCTGACAAGGCTAGTGCAGCATTTAATATGCTAGTCTTAACTAACAAAAAGGTATGTCAAGGGCAAACATTACCAGCTAATGACTGGTAGAAAAGACAACCCAGGACAGACAGTCTGTGGGCAAGACACACAACTGTCTTTAGCTCAGCCTAACTCAGCTCAAACATCAATGCTTCACACAAAATTGTTATCAGTCAACAGAACTATGGCTTGTTTCTATATGTGCTGAAGCCAAATTCTTATCCTTCCAACCGTATTGGGCCTATTTGTGCATCACATTTTAGTTAGTAGGGAGTTTAGTTACTACCCATAGCAGGGCTCGGAACTTCACGAGTCTAAAAAGGGAACCAGAAACTATAGGTCTGGTAACAAATACTTAGATGCAGGGAGAATGACCCACAAAAGATACTTGCATTATTGCCCACGGTAGCAGTAGGGGAAGATGTTCAGTGTAGCTATTGTGCTACATATGTGCTGAGTGGAAACCCTGGAGGTTTAAAAGAAGAGAAGACCATGCTCCTGGCTGCTAGAGATCTGATCTGCAGCTAAGAAGTGACTGAGCAATTGAGCATGTGAGTTAGCACAGTGAATAACCATTAAATGGTAAAGGTAAGGGTGCATCATAACAACATAGTACAGTCTCGTAAAGAGCTAGAACATCGTAGTATACATTTAGACTGGCTAATAAAGAAAAGGGCCTTGGCACTTAAGAGATGAGAAGCTTCACTCAAATCTGTCCAGCCGTGCACCTTGACTGACATACAACCTTATTGTCTACTGACAGGACAGCAGTTGTTTGTTCTTCATGCATCCTTTGGATGACTGAAAATGTGGTGTAGGTTTATTGATTACTGAATTTGACATGTGTTCAGAAGAGAAAGTAAACAAGTGTGTTAATTTCAGAGAGCCCCCTAAGAAATGTGTGTGTGTGATTCACACTAGTCTGTGAAAAATTGTCACACCTATGTTTGCACTTTTAATGTTGATTAAGCATAGGAGGGATAGAAAATCGAACTTTAAAATTCAAATTTAGAATAGGTGTGGATGCTGAAAATGCATGTTCTTCTACAAGCATTATCACCAGCGTTAGCAGTGTGGCGTCAGCCTTTCAGCAGTCATGTTGCGTTTCCATATTGCATTTTCCGTAATAATAGGTAGGTGACCAAATGTGTTGCTTAATACTTAATGAAGTTAAGTTACTTAGCTTGTAAATGGTCTTTATGTCTCACTATAATATGGGCAGGCGTCACCCTGTGATAGTCAAGGAGGTTAGTTCTGACTATCAGGCTCAATGTACTGATGTTCAACTAGTTTGGTACTAGGCGGTAGGAAGGGAGAAATCACAAATAGTTTTAAAAACGGAATTTAAATCAATTAAATTATTTTGAATCGAGGTGATGGTACTACAATCGTTTAAGGTAATTAGAAAGGGTTCTAAGTTCAAAGTGTAAACACTTTGAAAAGCAAGATTACGCAGTCCAAATTAGAATTAATATAGAATTAATTCAATCATTTGTTTGACTAGAGGCATTATGACTTTAGTCATAACACCAAAAAGGGGTGGTGAGGTTCACAGCACCATAATTCTATTCAGTGAATGTTGTAATCAGGGCTCTCATCTGTTGTAACACACAGGAAGTCAAAATTCATACACATTACATTCAGTTAACCAAGACAACCAACACACCCTAGAAGAAGGATCACTATGATCTGGAAGTGGGGGTTTTAGCACTGCCCACTGAGGAACTTTTATAGTTTGACCTGAGTCCAGCCAGAACTGCTCAGGACACTAAAATTAACTTTACACACAGAAAATGGCGACCGCCTGTTGAGTCTGTCTCAACAATTCTGTTTAGCTTAAAGCTTATGTGTAACCAGCAACAACATAGAGTCAGTCAAATCAACAAGAAAGAGTCTGATTTAGTTGCAGTTTGTGTCTGCAACATTGCAGTACTACTTATCTTTTACAATTTATCCTACTGACAATTTCTGCTAACAGAGGGTGGGTACACTCTCTTACAACAGATTATCTCAGGTGTTGGTGTGAGATGGCAGCCCGTGCAACTTGTGGCACACTCAGTAGAGATTTACAGTTAACCCTCACTGCTACAGCGGCAGCTGTCCCATGCTAGGTAGCTAAGCTAGCACAGAGACTGAGGGGTCTGAGTATGTTAACATCCTCTGGAAACTCGCAGCAGGACTTAACAGATTACTCAGGGCGTAGTTGTCAACTCTGGAGCATCGCAGCAGTTGATACTCGCCAACCAGGCCTGGTTAATTAATTTATTTATTTATTTAATGAGCGTACGGTGACGCTATATGCATACACATGCGTAACAACTGGTCAGCAGCTCTGGCACGGCGCAGCAGCTGAGACTCAACCCATTAGGGCTCTTTATAAAAACACGGCGGTGCGTGCGGGTGCTTTTAGCACAAGACATCAAATCAACCCTTCAGTAAACTTGGTTTACAAGTTGATGAGCAGAATTAGATCTTTGAGCGTATTGGGCTTGGCAGCATCTCGGACTGTCAGCAAGGGAGGAGGAAGCACCAGATATCCTCTGACTTTAGCTCAGCATGGTTCAGCTCACAAACAGGTATCTCACACCATTGGGTTACAGCTGATTCCCAGGGCATGGAGATCCAAGCTGCCATTAACTTGAGCCAGTACAGAGTAACTCTAATGCTCACTACATTTGTGACAGTGTTCCAACACCTGAACTCACATGAATGAAGGACTGATTCTGTCCTATCATCACTAATTCAAAAATCAAGTATGACACAAACGTAAAACAGTAATAGGGACACTTAATTACCTAAACTTTAGTGTATTTTATACACAAATATGTGGGTATCGCTCTCAATAGCTATACTGTTATCCCAACTAATCTTCAACTCTGTTTGGTAATCGAGGGAACAGCTCCGCGCAAACACAGTTAAGTACTCAAACCACTTCCATCTCTTGATCATCATAAGTTTGTGTATACAAATTATACAGTTTGTGATCGGGCCCCACGTTGGGCGCCATTATGTAGCGGAATATGCTTGACTAGGGTTAGAGCAAATACTTTATTTTGTTAAGAGGAAGTAGAGGGAATACACTCACTTCCGGCTATCAGAAATAGTCAGTAGCTACTTATATTAAATAGCCAAATTGAATTTAAATTAAATAAACCTCTGGGCGCCACCCTTGAGAAAGGGAAATTGATAGCCTATTCATTAATTGAGACTCAGTCTGAGGGTTGCTACGGAGTTCTTTTTCCTGTGTACAGTGACCGTCATATTTCATACACACAAACTCACATGATCAGTTCTTTATAAATGAAGGATTTATTAAGTACTAACTAGACACAAATACTACCAAACATAAATGGACAAACAAATACGACCACACATAATGTAAAGACAAACACGAGCGAACATAATGAATACAATGAGAACAACGATGAACGAAAGCATAACTGATTGAATGACTGAAGCATCAATACAGCATCCTATGTTTGTGAATAAGGACCACCGAATCGGATCAAGCAGATCTTAGTCAGATGCATTATTAAGTCATTAAATCATAAGTGGACAACATCTTTAAAACAAAGCAGTGAAATTCACTGTTTAAGGCACCATTCAGCAGTTGAGAGAGATGGGAAACCAAAAAGAGAATATTTGAAATAGTTAGTTGTCGAGTTTTGATCTGAACCTAATCTTTACTCTCTATAACCTAGAGCCTAGAGCATCAACCCCAAACGTCACAGGAAAAGCATTTGTATCACCTGGTTCTTTCGATGACCAGAAAAGGGGTTGCTTTGGAGGAGGAAGGAGAAACATGCCGGGTCTCAGGCTCTTGGGTCTCTCAGAGGGTCCCGCGCCGGTGGCGGATCTGTCCTTTCCTCTCGTCTGGAGCTCGTTGGAGCGGCATGCTCGGGCATTCTGGATCTCTTGTCTCTGCAGGCAGCAGAGTCGTACCATCTTCACAACACACCTCCACTTGGGTGGAGATGCAGGCAGCTGCCCTGGTTCTTCTAACTTTGGTTTAATTAGAAGATCAGGCATTTCAGAGTTCTTGTAGGTTTCTCTAATTTGAAATCTGAGTCTTTCTGTTTCTCACAGAAGTCATCTTCACGCACCATGTTCCTCACGTTTGGTGCGGCTTGTGCTAAATTGTCCTCTCTCTGTCAGGCCAGAGGCCTGTCCTGCCCTCAAGCAGAGGGTCAGGCGTTGACCATCATGAGGCTGAAAAGAGTCCAAAGAATCTTCATCTCTGTGTCTCTGAAGACTGTGTAGAGTAGAGTAAGCGTGAAGTGAGTGAGGAGAAGCTCCTGACTTCTCTTGCTTAGTAGTCTTCTGTAGAAAGGGGCGGGGGTCTGGTCTCAGTGGCGCGAAACTTCACCACTCCTCCCTATAAATCTATCTTTCTAATTCTTTCCCTTGTTCCAAATTCTTTCTTAAAGGATTGATAAAGTTTATTAAAAGTTTAATGCTTCCATGTTTTCCATGTATGACCTTTCTCAGTTGCTGAGAAGTGCCACATTAATACACACTTGATTAACACTTTAATAAACCAGATGTTATCAACTTATAAGAAGTAATATACAAGATTAATCAGGTTTGCAAAGTTATAAATGGTAATCATGTCACAACATCATATTATATAGGGTGTAGGTGTTCCTATATACACATCAAATGAAATAATACAATAAAATCAAGTTAATGTCCACATCTTAGGGTTTCTTAGGCTGAAGGAATGTATCTGCTTATCTCTCCTGAGATGGGTGAAAGAGGAGGGGTTGACAGACACACACACACACCCCAAGGAGTCATCTGAAGATCAGGCTAAGGCAGAGTGACATTTTAACTTAAAACTTGTCATATTACAAGGTATGACAAGTTTTCCAATTAGACATTGATACACTTACAATCTATATGTCGTTAGCTGTTGAAAAAGTCTAAACGCATGACATTCATGTGGAATGGAAAAGGCACAGACCAAGGTTATTACTAACGTTATTAATGTATGAGTACAGGTTAACACCAATATCAAGAAGAATGAGAAATGAAAAATATATATATATCAGTTCCTAAAATGTATAAAGCAAGAACATACACTCATGACTCAAACATCATGAGGTTCAGGACATACGAAGCAGAGCTTGTTGCTTGATGTCTCCATCAATCGTGTGCTTCCTGTTGATTAGTTAGGTTAACGTTTATTAGCAAGAAGCTAATACTTTTCAAGTGGTTAGACAAAGTATATTGACAATATACACTTTAATTTTGCATGGCACAGGGTGTTCTTTGTCTCTTGTTCCTGGCGGGAATTTCTCTTGGAATGTTTGACGGAGTTTTAAGTGTCATCGTAAATTTGATCACTGTCACTTGGCAAAGTCTCTGGTTTAGGTCAGTATCGGGGAGGATACATCTTTATGGCTCAAAGGTCAAATGAGCAAGAGTTTGACAGACCAAAGTCTTGGGTTTCTATCTTAAATCTGAAAGTTGTTTTCCTTCACACAAATCTCTGAGTGCCGGTCGGCATTCGTGCACTTTATGGCTCAAAGGTTCAAATGAGCGCGGGTTCAGCAGAACTTGATAAGTTCTCTGTGAGGGATGGAAAATTCCATCTATCATCATCATGGTGATCCTACATGTTATAGATAGTTTAAAGAAGCCCTTTAATGTCCATTGTTTTCAGTAAAGAATGCTAACAATCCACTTTAGGGAGCCTTTAGTTATAAATTAATAATAAAAGAAATAAAAATCTATCTCTCTATCTTTTCATTACTTTGCAGGTACGGTCTCTAGTGTTATGTATTTTTCTTGAGTAAATCAAAAGTTTACTTGTTTGTTTCCGATAACATCAGATATGTCCTGCAGTTATAAGGGAGCTCGTCATCATAAGTCTTGCTTTGCCCACACTGATGCTCCTTACCTATTTATTTATGTACTTTATTTCAAAATTGCATCCACAGCACACAAGTCCATTTCCGTGATTAATAAAAACAACTCTTCTTCTAACAAACTTAGTTGAGGAAATTGCTGGGATATGAATATTGAGAGATGGGGAGACAGAGAAAACAACAAAGGAGCATGACTTTTCCTATATCTTATATTGGAATCATGCTGTTGGCATTCAAGCCGTGCTCTCACAAACATTGGAATAATTTTGACCTGAATGGCTTCCTGGCTGGGATTCAGAGGTTTTCTACCTACAGTGCAATTTGTTTTTGGCCCCTTTGCCTCCACTCTTCTGTGTTTTGCTGTATTCTCATCTTTTTTATTCAATCATTCTGAATTCTTTGTTTTTCTCTTGGCACACGGTGATTCACAATCCATTTCCTTCATGTCTCCCTGTGGTCTTCTCCTCTGATCTGTCTGGATGACATATTTTTGTGTTTCATTGTAATGTTTTGTTCACGTTGTTGTTTGTCTTTGTTTTTCAGGCGTCATGGGCCTCCAGCACCCTGGGGTTCTGGTTCACAGAGCTGCTTGAGCGGAACCGGCAGTTCCAGGCTTGGATCTTTGAAGGGCGGCCCAACTGCTTCTGGATGACAGGCTTCTTCAACCCACAGGGCTTCCTGACAGCCATGAGACAGGTACACACGGCATCAGGCTACCTACCTACTTGCCCACCGCCGAGGAAGAGACCAGATGGCACGCAGAGGGACAAGCAGGCACAGGGCCACATTCACACACGCAAGCATGCACGCAGCCACACACATGCATGTACACGCACACACGGTGGCAGAGAAGCAAGTACACACACATTTCCCTTTGTTTTCTAATCAATTCCAATTTCTATTAATGTGGGGGAGGTGAATAGTACAGAGGGATGCAATCTGAATGTTTAACCCTACTTGATCCAGATCTGAGCCCTGTTGTTAGGGGTCATTATTTTTTATTATTATCTATCTACATTACACATTTAAAAATCCAGAGGTATATCTAGATTTTTTTTAGCATAAAAAATGAAAAAAGAGAGAGAACGCATTCTGTAATTAGCAATTTATATGCTATGATATATTTATACTGTTTTTTTCTTTCAACTTGAGGCTCAGCTTGCACATTTCTCACAGCTTTTCCAATGAAAATCTCTTCTCAGCTGTCCCTTTGTACAAGAGGACCTAAACTACATTCAACAATGTATGCCGCGGGAATGCAACAACCTTTAAAATTTAGATGAAACAAATAATATCAGTCTGTCCCATTTAAGTAAATCCTGGGGTGGTTTTGGTGAACCTGATGAGCCTTTTCATTTACAAAGTTTAAAAGGTCTAAAATATCAGGATTTTTGTTAAAAATCAGGACAAGCTGATTATGTTACCCTTCCTAAAACAGGCATCTAATTAAAGATGAATATACAGGATTTCTCATTTGCTGTTTGTAAACACAGCAAATGAGATGACCTGTCCTCCTGGGCTCAAAATGAGAGAGAGGGAGGGAGAGGGAGAGGGAGAGGGAGAGGGAGGGAGGGAGAGGGAGGGAGAGAGAGAGAGAGAGAGAGAGAGGGAGAGTGAGAGAGGAGAGGGGAGAGAAAAGAAGGAATGAGAAGAAGAGAGATGAGAAGGAGAGAGAGAGAGAGAGAGAGGGAGAGGGAGAGGGAGAGGGGGAGAGAGAGAGAGAGAGAGAGAGAGAGAGAGAGAGAGAGAGAGAGAGAGAGAGAGCGCGCACAGCGGCAGCATTGATTGAGAGAGGTAGAGAGTGAATGAAGTGAGAGGGCTGTGTTAGCGAAAACAACGCAGTGAATCAGAGAAACAAAATGTTATTTACTGATTATTTCAAAGTGGTTATGTTCTAATGCACTAATAAACACTCCCACACCAGTTCTGGATTTTGTGTCGATGCAGTGAAAGTGATCCTTCATCCTATTGCCTCAGTCTGCTCTGCCTGTGTGTGTAGGTGTGTGTAGGTGTGTCTATTCATCTACAGTTGACAGGGAGCACAGGACAGTATGCCTTTAACTTATGAACACGAACTTAGTTTCATGAATGACATAACTGCATATTTGCACTTTAATTCGTATGCACTCTACTGAGTTTGAATTTTCTGAATTTGCATCTGGTTGAATGTGAATGGCAGCAACAAAATAGTGATAATTATATGGTCGACATCTTCACATAAAAAGTTTGACATCGGGGTAAAAATGTCCAGTCAGCTTTGACCATGAGCACAAAGGGTCATCGATGTTAACAGTCCTCCTGCCCTGCTGCGTCGGGTCAGCAAGGAGTACAGTCTGTCCGTCAAGTGCAACAGCTTGATCCAGAGTGATGTAGTGGAGCAGGTTTCTATAGGAGATTGCAGAGGCCTTGCTTTTATCACGAGACCTACAGCAACTATTTCACACAGGACTGCCAGTGTTTTCAGTATTTCTTAATGCATTGCACTTTGCATGTCTGTTACTGCCTCCTCCAAGGAGGTTATTTTCTTTTCTACTTGTTAGTCTTTTCATTCATCAGTAGAACATCTTTAAAAGCTTTTCATTTTCTTGATGATTGGTGGCCTTTAGTCATTGAATCTTTTTTAACTGAATTTGGTCATGATCCAAATGTAATGTGTGGTTATCGTATAAAGTAACGATTAAGTGAGCAGAGATAGAGACCTGAGGGCTGAAATTTTCAGGGTCAACAAATCAATTTACTCTGGAATTTAAGTAGTAATGGGAATAGGAAATCATTTGGCACTGGTGTCAGGTTTGCACATCTGACAGCCTTCTAGTTTTATTTATTCCACTCTATAGAAAAATCCCAGTTGCATGCTCAGAGACAGAAAATACTGTGGATGCAGATGTCTGTGTTTTACTGAGCAGGGATTCGTTGGACTGCCATGTTAGTTCCCAAATATAGCTGTCATTTTCTCTCACTGAGCATGTACACTGCCTTCTCAGGAGAGTCAGTGGCATCACATTTTGTCTGTCTGTCCTTGTCATTTGTTATGAGTCCCTATCTGTTCAATTTTGCCCAATAAGGTTTTTGTCAGTTTTTTCCCTCCCTCAAAATGAGGATAAAATGACTGAGGGGATACAATACTCACATTTCATTTATTTATTGTGCACTCTGCTCTCACTCTTTGCTCTTTTTGAGTCATATTGGATTTATTTTCTTTGTGTTGGCACAGCATCTCGCAAAACAACGCCACTGATGGAGTGCACTTCTCTGCCCTACAGTGTTTTTTTTTTTGTTTTTTTTTTGTACCTCTATTACGCCCCTATCATCAAAAATTGATTTTTTCTTTTGTGGGTAAACAATTGCCAAATGGTCAGCTCTGTTATTCACATGTACTGCTGTGTCACACCGCCCACGTCACTGTTGATTTGTCCCTGCACTTGTAGGAAATCACTCGAGCCAACAAGGGCTGGGCCCTGGACCGCATGGTGCTGTGCAATGAGGTAACCAGGTGGATGAAGGATGACATCACCCAGCCCCCACAGAGGGAGTGTACGTCTACGGCCTCTACCTGGAGGGAGCTGGCTGGGACCGTCGCAGCTGTAAACTTGTTGACTCCAAGCCCAAAGTCCTCTTCGAGATGATGCCTGTAATCAGGATGTACGCTGAGAATAACGGTGAGATTTCATGTTTGAGATACATAACTAATCTGACTATGCAAACACATAAAGGGATGGTTCAAATTATTTAATGTAGGGTTGTGTGTAGTATTTATTGATTCTCAGTGTATTAGCCACAGTAGATGCTAGTTTACAAGCTCCCTCTTTGTAGAAGCAAAGAGGGGCACCAGCATGGAGGTAAAGCAATGAACTACTGTGGATGAAGTGAGCAGCAAAATATATTTTAATCATTTTAAGTAAGGTCCACATACAAGAATCAACATCAGTTGAAATGTACATATTAAGAATATTTTCACTGCTTTATTGTGCCATCAGACAGCCTTTTCTGTTGGGAAGTTGTTATATAAGCAAAATAATGCTCTTTCCAAACCAACCAAACCCCATAGACAAAGTCAGTAATTTTAACTTGTAGTACACAGAAGTTGCTGGTTTACCACTGCCTTAATTTATTAGTTTGTTTGTGTTATTGTGTGACATTTGTGTTCAAATTCACCAAAGTCACAAAATAACAAAAACAAACTAATAGATAGAGGCAGTGGTAGACCAACAACGCTCATCTTCTGCAAGGTAAAATAACTGATTTCGCCTATGGAATTTGGTTGGTTTGGAAAGAACAATATTTGGTTTATATAATGGCAGTTTCCAGTCAAAAGGCTGTCTGACGGCAAAGTGAAGCAGTGAAAATATTCTAAATATAGCGCACCCGTAATAAAGGTCCATGTAAAAAAAAAAAAATCAATTTTAGTTTAAGTTGCTAAAATACCTTTTGTTGCTCACTCTGTCTGTGACACTTCACTGCTTCCGTGCTGCTGCCCCTCTCTGCTTCTCCAAACTGGAGGCACGCTGGCCACCATTTACTGTAGCTAATACAATCCTGTCTTATTAGGATCGATCTTTCTAGTCTTTGTGTCTCAGTCTCAATCTTGTCTCCTCCTCAACATTTGCATCCCACACAATCACTCAGAATGGATGGATGTAACATTTAAATGTCAAGCAGACTAAGTGCTATTTATTTTGTCTGCGAACAGATTACCAGCAGTATGTGGCACAGTGTTTGTTCTGGATAAGACCAGACTATATTCAGGCAGGCAGCAGAAAGACAGGCCCCAGTGGACGCCTGCGAGCAAGGCTGCCTGGGAAATGAATTAATGATCCAATGATACGCGTAATGCAGTTTGTTTACACCATGTCCCCTCCCAGCTCTTCCACAAGAAGGCTGCCTGCTGGGTTTGAGTGTGTGTGTCAGCGTAAAGGAGACTGGTAGAGGGAAGCTGCTGTATACAAGTGGTTGCAAGAGCATCTATGAGTTTGTGTGAGACACGTGTGTGCGTACATCTAAGAGTCTAGAAACCCCCTCTACTTAAATCTGACTCCCATCAAAGAGATTAGCCCCTTCCATGTGTTTATGCTCTCTGAAGACCGACTTGACAAGGGCTGTTTGTTTGCTCGTGAAAAGGATTGTTGGTTTTTGTGCTGCTGGGGGGGCTGTTGAGGAGCACTCAAGAAGCACTCCAACATGTTGTCCCTGACAGGCTAACAACTAACCAGCTACACAGCCAGCTGCCTAAAATCCAAAGGTGGTGCTGTGGCAGTAGTGGGAGATAAACGCGAGGACTGGCTTGCACCAGCAAAGATTAATTTAATCAAACATTAGTTCCTAATCAGAGTTGAGCAAAAACCAGGTTTAAAGTGAGTAAATCCAGATTTAAAATTAACCAGAGCTCTGTTGCACAATTAAACTCTAATCTCCGCTTAGCTTAGCAAACCACGTTGAGTTTTTATCCATTAGTAAACCGAAATTAAATAGATTTAAATGAATATGGAGTTGCTTGCTTACCCAAATTAAAATAAACCAAGGCATGCTGTCAGGACCTTGTAAGTAGAAAAGAGGGGCGAAACTGTTAACTTGTGGCTGTTCAGCTACATTGTTTGCTAGCCTGGTTAACTTAACTCTAATTTCTCCTCCTTTGAGAAAAACTTTTTGGCCGAATTTATGAAGCAATGCGGCCAAATAATACAACCCCAGTTCCAAATCCTTTTTAACCTGTATTGAGTTGAATACAGTACAAATACAAAACAAGTTCAAACTGATAAACTGAGACTTTGACTTCATAAAAACAGATGTTTTGTTAAATTCAGCTGGGTGTCCCAGTGGCATCTCCACACTGATTTAAATATTTCATTGACTTGAAATAATTCTGGGTATAAAGCTGTTTAATTATAACCTTGATTAAGAGATAATTTTGCCAGCTGATGCCCTGTTTCCTATCAGTTTTCAGTACATATTATGACACTTCTACTTTTCTGTGTTGCAGGTGTGAAGGACTCCCGCCTCTACTCCTGTCCGATCTACAAGAAGCCAATTAGGACGGACATGAATTACATCGCAGCTGTAGACCTGAAGACTTCACCTCCTCCAGATTACTGGATCCTGCGGGGTGTCGCGCTCCTCTGTGACGTCAAATGATCGCTTCATGTTGAGAGACACTGACACACATCTGGCAGGAGGTTAGCTATTATTAACTTCCATCAGTCACGTGCCCAGTGTCATAGAGAGTATGCAGGGTAAACAGCTGTTACCATGGCTACCAGTTTTTTCCCTACCACAGTGTGGGAACTTGTGACAGAGTAAGGGCATTAGTGGTGAAACATCCAGTTCCAGACAATGGGACAAAGCCTCTGGAAGCATCACCATGTCTTGTGAATAGGACCATGTAGAATGGTGAAGGACAGAATGGTGATCCCTTAGAGTCTAGTTTAAAGTGGCAAACATTTTGTCATATAACTATGGAACAAATGGCTTGAGGTCTAAGGTGGAACAAAGATAGTTGAAGGTTAGATATACATGCTATATTATTCAGATTCTTCTGTAATTTCAGTATTCTTGGAGTTTGGTTTTCAGCTAGCTGTGGCTGCTGCATGTTTGATATGTATAACCTACCATAAGAGACATTATTTTTAGATGAGGATGAAGATGACATTTTTTTTATTAAAGAGGCTCTCTGAATAGTTATTTTTTCAACAAATACGTCACACATATAATGCTCAATGATCACAAGAGCTTTCTGTTCACGTTAGTTGTATAAGTAATCATCTATTCCTTATCTTGAGTGTGTCTCTCCTGGTTATATCTATTTATGATGTTTATTTTAAAACTGGGATTTGATTTAAGTTTTGTTCTTCTGAAATGGAAACAGCAGTTTAAAGCAGACATGACTCAAACTGTGCTGCTTCACTGAATGATTCAATTTTGGCCCTGATATATCTAGACACATTGTATCTGTTCATCTGCTCTCAAGGGGTTTTACCCAATGTCAAGCATGTACAGTACCACACTCTAGTGACAAAAGCACATGAACCAAAAAGGACTAATTCAAGCTGGAGCTGATGTCATCAACCTATTCGACTGCTATGATGTTACATTACTGCTCTCTTGTCAATGTGCTGTGAGCTGGCCATTTTTAAAGAATGATAACACTCAGTAGAACTGAAATACATAGAAATTTTAATGAAGTTTTTACAAAAAACAATGGCATCAAAACATCAAAACACTTTTTTGGTAGTATTTTCTTTTGTTACAAAACCACCATACCATACGCACTCTAAAGCTACCCTGTACACAGATCAGGCTCGGGTTTCCCAAATTAAAATCTTCACATTAAAATCATCTTTTTAATTTTCTTATCCATTAGTGCCACTCAAACCTAAGCCTTGTCTGAACAGCTTCATTTACCTGATGTTCTGTTTTTAGCAGGTATTGACAAATCTGAGTCATGCCATAAAGACTTCATAATAAATTTAGTTTTGTCAATAAAGGTAAGATGATTTATGTGCGAAGATTGTTGTGGGAAACTTTGCCCTGCATGAATATCACAATATATTCATATTCTTTTTTTATGCTTCTCCATGTATGGACCGCCTGTAAAATACATCCAAGACTTCGTGCTTCTAACAAGGTTGATGGAGTTATGTACACATATGTGTGTCTCCTTGTTGGCTGGCTGTGTTTTTTTGAAGGACCAGCTTCCCCTTTTGCAACAGTGGTCATGCAGTTTTCCCTTGTAACATTTGTCCTTTGCTTTGTTTTAACATCAGCTTGTTCTTCTGTAATGTTTTGTATCACTTTGTAAAAGTTTGGTCAAGCTGGGGGCACACAAACTTCCTTATATCCACAACACCAGCATGTTTTTTTTTTTTTGTATTACCATTGTTCACTCAGAAATTATTGTCTTTCTTAAAGAAGCATTGATGTGAAAATTGTTGCCACGCTCTTTCTCTACTTCTTACTGCACATTTGACATCCAAAATGTGCTGTGTCCTGTAAAATGAACAGAATTATAGATTCTGTTTTTGATGGACCTGGTTGGAAAGAGGCTTTTATGGCAAAGTAACAGCAACAAGCCTCCCAGAACAGTGTCAGAATACTAATTTAGACATTTCAGAGTCTTCTTTCTAACTGAACTGATGTGCCACTGTGGCTTTTCTGGAACCAACTTTCAAATTACAATGTATTCCAGGGGTTATTGCCTATTTGCTGTACACGCTACACTTACAGTTACATAAGTGACAAAATGTATACTACAGCTGTGGCATAGGTAACTTGCAATGCAACATTAAAATCAGATCCAATTCCTGCATTCCACATACATTATTTCTGTTAGAACAGCACTGAGAAGACCAAATCTCCTCCATCTGCAATGAACGTCTGTGCCTGTTTGAATTCAGGATATTCTGAACCAGTCTTACGGACATTACATTCCCCTGGGACAGTGAGCGGGTCATCTCTGTGTGCACAAAGTAGGTTTTGAGCTCTCCTTTGCCCTTGACGTTGATGATGCCTCTACAAGAGCACATGTAGCCCAGGGTGAGAAGGATGCGACTCGTCTCCTCCGTCACCTACAGTGAGAACCAGACGGGTAACGTCTATTTTACTTATCTTGCAAGACTGTATTAAATTCCTGCTGGCAAAAATATTAAGCGCTCCAAAGGAATACATTTCCAGGATACCAGGCTGACTCGCATTAGTAACAAACTCATGCTTGTCAATATACTGCTCTGCATCTCCAGACCTCTGTATTTAAGCAGAAAAAAACAGGCTTTAAGTGAGCTTTCACTGTATTTTCAAATACTACCATTAAAGGGATAGTTTGGATTTTCTGAAGAGGGGTTGGCTGAAATACTTATCCATAGTCTTTGTATTACTTATAAAAGATGGACAGTCGGCACAGCACAGAGCACAGGAGTTGCTTGTTTATCGCTGCCTTGATCTGCTCGTGTGTATTACACAATAACACAAGCAAACTAATTGATCGAGGCAGCAGTGTACAAGGAACTTCCATGTTCTGTGAGTAAAATTGCTGATTTTTCCAAATGAGTCTGATAGCTTTGGAGAGAGCAACATTTGGCTTACATAACACCAGTTTCTCATTTAGAAAAGGCTGTCTGACGGCAAAGTAGAGTGGAGAAAAGTTTTCCAATTAGATTTATGCGAACTCAGGCTCAGACTACTGACTAAGTAAGTACCTCACACAGACCCCACTTAAAAAAAATCTGAACTATCCCTTTAAGGCTTGTAAAAGCTAAAGGTACACATAAACAGCTTATGCATAAAATTCAATTTGTAAACTGAAAACCATAAACAGTACAGTGCAGATTACGGCAGCTTCCAGAGAATAAAGTAGAACTTCAAGGTTTTTTAAAATTAGGAAACATCAGTAAGATTAATGCAGGATGCAAAATATGTGTGCGCTACCTTGGAATAACTCTGCATATCTTAAATAAAATATCAACAGGCAATCTTGGAATGCAATTGAAAGCAGATGGCTCTCTCAAATGTGTACAGGCTGTGAAGTGTAATGCAGCCCTCTGAAGGCTGAGTGATTCCCACAGCCACTTGCCATGCAGGTGAAAAACCATTATATCTTATCAGCGCTCAGGCAGGGTGGGAATGTAAGATTTGAAGATGTCACATGATGTTTGGGTGATGTGATGTCCTCGCTCCTTGCTTTCATAAATAGCACGAGCAGAGGGAAGAAGACTTATCTTTCAAACATCTGCACTGACATTTAAAATCTCTACATACCGTATGAAAATGGAGCAGTGCTGCTGCTTTGAAATAAATGGCCGACTTTTAACACAGTGTGATGTTTGACAGAGACAGAATGAGACTTCCTAAGCTGATTTGTTCTCTAATGCATCACAGAAAATGGTCAAGGTATAAGTTATTCTCTATTTAAACAAGCAAAACATCTCAATAGACCTTTTCCACAGCAGCCATTTTAACATGGAATAGTAAACACAGGTGTTTCCAATGATATTAATTGAGGTTGCATTCCATTCAGGTCAAACAGAGTCAGGGTGCTGCTATTGTGATTTTGGCTCACTGGGCAGGCTCTGCTACACTAAATGGAACAGGACTTTGATTAGTATAATTGGTAACACCTGTGTTTACTCTACTGTTTCATATCAATATGGCTGCTGTGGGAAAGGCCTTTACTTTTCAACTAGTCAATCTTTAAAAATGGATGACAAGTCTGTTAAAAATTAGAGTTCCTCAAACATTTTTCAAACAGGCATTTGTTGGGAACTGTTCAGCTCTGAATTAACAGAAACTAGTGAGTATAAACAGCAGCATGATGGTGTACATGTATGTGGGAACTGAGTAAGAAAAAACAAACCACAGTGCCCAATGGTAATGAATATGTCACCCAGTGGAACAGTGTGGTTTTTGCTGTGACACAAAGAAAAACATCATACTTAAAAAAAGCAAAAATAAATATTATTCATGGACATGTCTCTGGAAGCCAATAACAACAGTGCATGCAATTATTTTTTATGCCATTATCTTGAGATCACAAGTTAATCATTTCATCATCTAAAAAAAAATACTTTTGTTTACATCTTCAGCTTAAATCAGTTGCAACAGTTGTCTAGACACCACCTATGCATGCAGGCATTGCACTTCTGATTACTCATAAGTAATAAAAGGAAACAGCCTTTTGTATTCTCATGACAATGGGTTGATTATATTGTTTTCTCAAGATAACAAAATAATAAACTTGCGATCAAGATAATGGCATTAAGAAAAAATAACTGCGGTTCTTCCCCTCTTCCCAATTACCTGTATTTTTCCCAGGACTCCAGTGCTGTCCATTCTGCTTGCTACATTCACTGTGTTCCCCCAGATATCATACTGTGGTTTCTGGGCCCCAATGACTCCAGCTATCACTGGACCATGGTTAATACCTGAACCAAAGGACAACAAGCAATCACTGAACATTTCACACATATCTGTACCATATTTAGTCACTTAATACATTTTTAGATTGCATCTTTGATCTGAATGGAAAATTACAGTAGACAAGATTTTTTAAATAAGGTACAACTATATATGTTTCTGTTTCTGATGTCATAGTTGAACAGTGTTGTTGGAAATGTATTAATCAATTTTTGATATCACTGATTAATTATTGAGTGCAGCCAGAGTGCAGCTCCAAAAGGCCTTTAGTAAGAGACGCTGGTGCTCTCAGAATAAACAAAGCTTTTCACAAGATTTCATCAGAACATGAGATGAAGTGGAAGCTAAATGCAGCTGAACTCTTAATCCCCAACACTCCCAGCACCTCTGCTAAGCAGACTCCGGAGCTTTTCACAGCACTGAGATGACACCGGGCCTCTCTCCGCTCTGCCTTCTGAGTCAATTTCCAGATTGCTGGAAATTGCAATCTACACGAGTGTGCGCAGGCAGGCAGCACACACTCAGGCACATGGCCGATGGTTTTGTCCAGTCCCAGTGGGGGAGGACTTGTATCCCTCTCTGATGGAGCGTTTTAGGCCCGTCTGGAAGCAGCAGGGATGTACAGTAGCACACACGCACACTGCTGAGTTAATGGAGCATCCCATGCTGCGATCTTCACAGACAGGTTGAAGGTATCGAACTCTGACTCTTACCACATGCTGGGAGCTGGGACCTGCTTTCCTCTTCAATTCTCCCTCTGCTCTTTAGTCAGACTCTCGCTCTGCTATTATGTTGCCATGACTATACCTATTTCCTGCTGCAAACATGAGTTTTATTTTCTTGTCATTCACACATGTAAGAATCTCTGTTTCTATCAAGATAATGAAATCACTCTCACAACATACTGCTGCTCTAAAAACAGAATAAAGGCTACATGTCCATGTCAGTACATAACATCAACAGAGCATGCAGTTAGTCTACATTCAAGCCAATTCTTTTAAGTAAACCCATTTTATATACAAAAACTCTGGCTTTGTGATTCAGAATAATAAGATATGATCTCTACCAATACAGACCTGCAGTGGTTGCAACATCAGAGGTATTGTTTGCTCTCATTTTTCATCTCATTCATATGCTGCATTTCAATTTGATGGACGACAAGTTGCCTTGCTGTTGCAGAAATCTATTATATTTGAAGCACCTCCACTCTCACCATGTGATCAGATAACATTGACAAACCCACAGCTAAATAACAGACAAACCCTGTTTGACTGTGGGTAAGAAGTTTTTAGTGGGAAAAAAAAAAGAATATTGAACTTACATTCACAGCAGTTTGTTTTTAAAGGACCAGTGTGTAGGATTTAGTGGCATCTAATGATGACCTTGCAAAATAAAAACAACTCCTCCCACTCTCCTCTTCCAAACATGTAGGAGAAACTACATTGGCCACGAAACTTGCGCAACATGGCGGACAAGGAGCTGAACCCTCTATATAGATACAAACGGCTCATTCCAAGCTAACAAAAACAATGATTCTTATTTTGAGGTTATTATACACTAATGAAAACATTCTTATGAATATTATATTCCATTTCTGTCATATTCTGCCATTATATCCCTGTAATGTCAAAAATACATGGGACACTGATGCAACGCGTCACTTAGGCAGAGCTACACAAAACTCAGTCTTTGTAGTGTGTGGTTGTGTGCCAGCTGTGTTTTCTGAGGGGATTTGAAGTAGGACACTTAATAATAATGCAGTTGGTTAAGCAGGGTTTGGAAATGTAAGCAGCCTGAACTGGTACTGAATTGATTCACTACATCATTTTAACTACAGGATCATGGATACACATTGAACTGATTGATTTACTTTAATGTGCAGTGCAAACATTGCTCTGTCAGTTGCATTGGCTCCGGTACAATGAGGTATTTAATTTAATCATTTTAAAAAGATTTTACTAATTTTTTACACAGAAGTATGTAGTTTTTATCTGTTTGAGGGCCACACAGCTGCATGTAGAGAGAAAAAAATAAACAAGCCACGCAAAAATAAAGATGAGCCAGTCAGTGGAGCAGCTTTAGCTGATTATAATGGATGTTCACTGCTGCCAGCATGCTGCAGCTGCCGTGTCGCACCACGTCTGTGTCCCATGTGTCTTGGGCGTTAATCTTACACACTGGACCTTTAAATGTAGCTTTCATGTGTCACTCACCAACTCTGAGTTTGAAGTCATTGAAGGAGTGTTTGTTGATAACATCCAGCTTCCCCACCAGGGCGAATGCAAACTCCACCATGGTCCCTATGTGCATGTACTGCCTATCATGCTCCTGGGAAACAGTAACACATAAATTTCAGGTTAAATGTGATTTTGATGTTTTCGTGCCAAGTTGTGAGAGGAGATGTTTATGGATCTCTTGACAAAACATATGATTTTAATGTGTGTGATGAGCCTACCTGTGATGTGTACTCAGGCCCAGGTGATGCATTCAGCCCAGTAGCAGCCATGTAAGTGCTGCCAATGGTCTTGATCTTTTCCACACCACTGAATTTAGGTTTGGAGAGCAGCTAAACCCACAAAAACAAACACAATCCACACAGCAGCTAAAACAAATGAGACATATTTTATGGCAGACGTGATAGCCCATGCAGTCATTTTTTGGATTGCATGTACATCCATATGCAGTGTCTGAATTTGTAACAAACATTGCTGTTCTCTCCTTTATTTTTCCTCCCTCTGCCTCCAGTGAGTCAAGGTTTGCAGCAATATCACAGGTACTCAACAGGGAAGTCTGTCTGATTTATAAATGAAACTGGTGTTCAAGAAAGCAGAATCTATCCTGTCTGACACCACCCACCCCGATGCATCCATAGTTTCAGACCTTGCCTCAGGGTTCCCTCTTTAAATACCCACAAGTCAAAACAAGCAGATATGAACACACATTTCACTGCTGAACTCCAACAGTGAACCAATCATTGACCACCAGCCACGCTTGGTAAATATTGCTTTGCTTTAATTTTAGTAGCACTCATGTCTCATTTTGTATTTAATTGCCTTGTGTGCTTTTTGATTTGTGATATTGTGTGTTATTACTGCTATTACGGCTGCACATTCACCCTCCGGAGACAAATAAAGTTCTGCTTTTACTTGACTTGATATCAGACACCATTACAAGAGGTAGTAGCTTCCACATGAGACAGATGCTGCAAATACATCAAATACTACTTGAAAGGATGTTCTGCTTTGTTTCTAGCATTCATGGTGCCTGTGTAGGACGTTGCGTAGGATGCACAAGTGAAGGCTATTTACCTCATCAAAATCAGCAATGATTTCATTGAGCAGCCTGAGGCACTCTAATCCTTCTTTGTTGACGTCAGATTCAGTGTAGAACTCTTTAAAGTCTGGGATGGAGGCAAACATGACACACACCAGGTCATATGACTGGTGGTAAAGATCCTGCAAGGCAAAAAGCAGGAGACAAAATACAGATGTCAGTTAAACAACTGATCAGCCACAGGATGAGATGCAGATGACAAGATTCTGATGTATTATGTCAAGATAATTATGATCATGTAAGAGTTTTCTGTGTATATTTAATCTTAAAAATACTTGACAGTAAGACCACAGAGGCAGACAAAAGCCAAGTGATAAACCAGACACACAAACCACCATCCAGATAAAAGTGACTCTAAAATCCATTAGACCAGCAAAACTTGCTCCTGGATCCTGTTCAAGTGCAGGAGGAGTAATGTCATTTGCTGACTCTTCAGTCAGAATTTTTTTTTGCAGCAGAAGCAGCACTCATATTTAAAATCCCATGACCTCCAAGAAACTACGTCCTCTAAACTTCCTAATTTGTAAAATTTTACTCCTCACAGTCTCACACTAAGGGAAGCACTCAGTGGATTTAAACAGGATTCAGATTGATGAATGAGAAAATTTTACAGGCGAGTCAGCAAATTCACCTGGAACGTCTCTCCCAATGTTTCGTCATTATTAGAGGTCATTTATCATTTTAATACAAGTGCCTGTTCCAGTTAAAAAGTTATGATTTTGAACAAATTACCTCCTGAATTTTAGCACTGAGGCTCTCAAACAGCCAGTGACTCAATTTACAACCCTCTCTACTCACTGAAAAGCACTTTTTATTGTACTTTTTACAACTTGAAAACACTATTGTACATTCTGGTTTTGGATAATATTCTGTACTCTTGAATTCTACATTTTATTACCTAAACATAAAACCATACTGAAATACCTAAATCTTTTCCTATGTCTTATAATATTTATATCCATACTGTTTAAGTAGATTAAACATCAACATAATTAGCAACAAAGATATAAAATATGCACATAATTCAGATTTAATGTATTGACGTATAACATAGATTATCTTTGAGGTAAGCTGCTTTTGCAATGCCTCATCAGAGCTAATGAATAAATGTAATGGATCTTGGCATAACGCCACTGGTACTGCAAGACCTCTTTGAAACCACAAAGCATCCGTCCTACAGCCATTTGTCAGAACAGAACTTACACGATGCTTTATATCTGTAATAAAAGTAAACATAATAAATGCCTACCTCATTCTTCCAATTGCGTGCCAGAAAATGTTCTGCAACGTGTGCAGGCAGGACGTTCTCCAGCAGAACCCGGTTAAGGTTCTCCATCGTTTCAATCTCCTCGCACTCCTTCTTGAACTTGTTCTTCCACAGAAAGTCTAACCTACAGTAATATTCATTCTGTTACAAGAGGACACAGAGGTGAAGAGACTGAAGGTACAGCTGTACAGCTTGCTTCCATCAAGTCACAGAGAAAAACAGGAAAACAGTTACAAGCATGGAGTCAGCCAAGGCTAAAAGACAGAAAAGTGCCATAATTGACCCTTGCTGAGTTCTGCCACTTTGCTTTGTGCTCCAATAACCGTTTGAACAAGCTTGGTACCTGGTGTACAGTGTTGGGCAGTAATGGAAGGATTAGCCAACGATTGACAGATATTTTAGCTAGCTAGTTACCTATTATTTTTCTAATGTAACTTGCTCGCTATCAATTTATGTAGATTATCCAGTTAGTTGGCTAGTTCTTTGCTAACATTAACTAACTTAAGATGTGACTACATCTCACTTTTACAAATCCTCCAGCAACATCTTTTAACCATCTTCAAAAACTTGCACATAGACATATATAGGTACATCAATGTTGCCACTATATTTTGCAGGGCAAGACTGACTTGACCTATTATATTCAAAAGTTCAGGATCTACATAAAGTAAATTAGAATAACAAAAAACAAAAAAGCCCTTTTTTTCCCCATAGTCCATGTCGATCATAAACCCTTATAACGTGACTCACTGAAATCAGTTGAGAAAAATAACATTATCCATAAAAATGCAGCTCCACCATTTACATTTACATGTATTTGTTCACGGGTCAGTCTCACCCTGTCCAATATGGCAGTGATGTTGATGTAACTGAGCAACAAGTCGAAGTGATCAATGCAGCATCTATGTATAATATGTCAATGACATTGCATACCTAAGTGGTTTCAAAAGGGACGGGACTTAGGAAGGGTCAATTTTGTCATGTGCAAAAACTCAAACTTCCATCAAGAGAAATAGAGATATTTATCTTTACTTGCATAACCTTGGTTATTTGAGTAGCATGAGGGAGTGTCTCACATTGGGAATGCCCACAACATGGCCTCATCAGAGGCACTCCGCCAGCCAGGATTGGCTGGAACTCTGCGCGTCAGTGTCAGAGAGGGGAGAGACCCTGAATTTGTATTTCCTGAGGTCCTTTTTTAGATCTCTGAGGTCTAACATTGCGTACATGCCACACCCCCCTTTTTGGGAACCAGGAAACACCTTGAATACTACTACTGTGTTTGGGAGGGATAGCTCTTGCTTATTGCTTATTTCTCCAGCAGAGAGGAAATCTCCTCCTGCAGACAGCGAGCGGCTTCGCCTACAGGTTGTGACTGAAGCACTCCCCTGAAGTGAGTGGGTGTTACGGCGAATGGAAGCTGTATCCCCTGCTTAATAATCCCATAATCACTCTGAGCTTGTGCAGTCTGACTAGCTCTCTGCTCTCACAGACAGAGGGTTGAGCGGTCAGTCTGTCACACCTGGAACGGGAGCTCCCTCTTGTGGCATAGGGGCACAGTAATGCTTTGTTGTCACTGCGTATGCGCGAGGCATGATGCTAATTTTTTTGTTTTCAACAATGGTGTTATTTCTTTCATTTGTTTTATCATTTTTAATTGTGCCCATGGCACACTGCCTGGATACGACGGTTGCAACCAATTTAATGTTGTGTAACAGTGAAAAGTGCCTGTGTGATGTCCTCAGTGGGCTGAAGGAGCCACTTGAGGCTTGGGAGCTGTGGTATCATGAAAGCAGGAGGCGGCCACACTACCGCCTGTGCAAAGGATTGTCGATGGGCTGGAAGGGTGACAGAGGGGGCCTGTCTTGGCAAAACAGCTTCAGGGCTTCACCCTCTTTCTTTCGCTCCTCACACCTCTTTTGCATCACTGTGACCACTGAGCCGAAAGAGCCCCTGGGGTGTAATGGGGGTGTCAAGGAGGTCCTCCTTCTCTTTGGTTGGCAGGGTGGTGAGACCATCCCCCTACAAGACCATCAACCCCATGTCTTTGCCCTGCAACTGGACCACCACTCTCTGCAGGTGGAAAAAGTGATCAGTAATGATGCACAGTTCTTCCCACATCAGGTCAGGTAAAGCCCCATCTCCTCCTCCAATTCAGCTTGGTAAACAACAGGAGGGACATAGCATTTAGGGCCCCAAACGACAGTGCAGTTGCCTTGTATACCTTTTCTGTCAGACTGGACTGGAACCAGTCTGCTCTGGATGGGAGTGTGGGACCCAGTGATAACAGGGACATCTTTGGGTGGAGGTGTGCCACCACCACGGGCTCCACGAGGGAACGCTGCAGAGGCCGTTGCTCTCCATTCCCTCAGAGTCAAGCACAGAGCTGCCTGCCACAGGATACTTCTCACTGTATGGTTTGTCATGCCAAGAGACAGGCAGCCTTTTCCCATTGTAACGGGACCTCGCCACCTCCGCCTGGACCTCAGGCCATTGGATCTTGATTAGCTGCGGAGTGTTTGCACACGTCCTGCAGGTCCAAATCCATCACGGGGCTGGGCGAGTCACTGATGCCCGCGAGGAGGCCAGTGAAGAATCGTCATCATCATCCTCATCAGACATGAGGAGTTCCAACTTACAGTCAGAGTCATCATCCACCTCTTCCACCAGATATTTAGGCGGCATGGCTGTGAGGCTTGGCTCGCTAAAGTCCCGAGGCAGCAGGTCAATGACATCAAGCTGGTCTCAGCCCAATGTTGGCTTTGAGAGCTATCACCTCAGCAAGGTCCATCAGCTCAGGAACCACTGCAGTGGAGGTCATAATTGGGTCACTACTGGACAAATTCATCAGATGAGCCAGTCGGCAACGCAGCACTTTGAGGGACAACCGGCTACAATGTGAGCACTCTTCCATAGACTCAAAGGCAGTTTGGGCATGTCTGAGACTGAGACACATCACACACATCTGGTGAGCATCCCCGCTTGATATTTTATTGCCACAAGGACAGACTGGTGCCTGTGTTTTCTCCTCTGCAGTAGTGGGGACATTAGCGGCAGCCATAGTCACCAGTAGGGCTTAATAGCTGTGAGGCTAAGGATATGCTGTATTGAATTTGCTTTTGCTAACCTGGTGTGGCTAGGGGATAGTGGGGAACCAACTGGGAGTGTTGCGACTTCCAGGCAGGTTATACAGTGGGAGTATTGCTATTCTGTCAAGCGTGGTGAAGCTAACATTAGCGTGTGAAAGTATTATTACTTTGGTATTACTACCATAGAGTGTTACCAATCAGTTTAGCTAGCTGCCAAAAGTATTGCTCCTCTCTGCAGTTAGCAGCTCAGACTACTGTTTGGTGGCAGGCTAGTGTGAGCTAGCACTCAAGCAACTCAATAGACCATGAACAAAACACCCGTTGACCGAGTTTTGCTCGTGTTGATGGACAGTTAAGCTAGGTCTCGGGGCATTGGTTGGCTCGAGAAGAAAGTTTGGAACTTCTGCTTGTAGCGAGAAGAGATTTGAAAGGCAAGTAGCATTGTGTCAAGCCCTTTTATAGGGGAGGGGTCAGAGTTCGAGCCAGTCCTGGCTGGCGGAGTGCAATCTGATGAGGTAAAGCTGAGGACTTTCCCAATGTGAGAACCAAAATAAATGCTATGACAGAGAAGCAGCAGTTTTTGCTGTTACTATTAACTAAAAACATGAACAGGACTTTTCAAAGAACATAAGACAGGGTAAACTGTTTCAGGACAGGTGAGAAATTACTTTCTTTGCAAGAATATTGTGGGTGCAATTAGTATCGTTAAATTTAATTTTCTTCCTTATCGTGTGAAGCGTTCAGGGGCTCTATGATGATGACTCTATTTAAGGCTGTTCCTTAGCGGTACACAACGAACTGATCTGATAAAGAGGATGCATCAACCGACACGTTTGTAAGGTGATCTGATGGAAAAACAATCAAGCAGAGAAAGTGATATGATTTGATATTAGAAATATAATTAGTTGTTAAAGAGACAGAAAAAAGTGGGGTGTGGTACAAAAACAAAGTGTGCATGTAAACACATCAGAGCAGTGTGTGTGAGACTGAGAAGATATTAATAAATCGCATCTGTTATTTTTGCTGTACAGACACTCACACCTGGCGCCTTTTCATTGAGCTGAGGACATCAGTAATTTGTCTTCAGCAAAATACATTTATTATCCAATCAGACTGGCTCTGCTTAATATTCATGTCTACATTTGTGGCTCTACATCAAAATCCAGCATCACTTATAATACATAGGTAGCATATTATCATATTTTCCACATTTTTGTGACAGAAGGCCTCGAGCATTCGCAGAAACAGAAGCTCCCAATGGGAATTTATAGTGTGTCAACAGCTGTGGAAAATAATCTTTTTTCTATGAATCACACTAAATAATACATAAAAACATATGTTCAGTGTTCTGTGATGCCAAAAAAAAGTCTCACTGCAATGTTACCACACTTGAAATGTCCAGTTTATTTATTTGCAGGTTTAGTATCAGTGAATGCAGTAAAATGTGGTGCTTTTGCTCACACCTGTAAAACCACTCATGTAGTCAGTATGCTTTTTGTGGACACAGTTCAGGTCCCAGAGGGGTGAAAAAAGCAGCCATGCTGTTATTTCAGTACACAGTTGTGCACAGAGGATCAGCTGCATCCTGTTTAATGATAAGCTCTGATATAAAAACTGAAATATTACTCTGCCCATTCCTTCTCTCTCTGACAGAGTGCTGTGACTTAACCCTACATCCAAGTCTGTTCCAAACCATGAAAATAAACTATGCATGCACATAGGGACATATACTTATTGCATGTGCTATATGGTGTACATGCAGGTACCAAAATTAGCACCATTCAGCAGCCAAATGCTGGTGAAATATGCAAGTGGCTGGTAGATTAATTTAACTTACCAGTCAAAATAACAATGGTAATATATTGTTTGGATGGTAAAAATTGAAGATTCACTAGCCATTTGGCTGGTGTACAAAAAAATTTACCATTAGCCTAGAGCAAAAATGTAGACATCTGTGTAATCAAAATGTAGAGCATCTTAGGCTGGGTTGATTACTGTTTCTTTAAATACATTCAGTTGATTTTAGTAGCTCAGACTGTACTGTAGCTCCAGAGCAAAGAAGTGTCCCAGTTTTGGATCACACCAGAGTACAGTACCCTGCAGTGTAGCATAACCCCAAAATAGCTGGACTATGAGGCATATAGAGCAACTCTCCAGAATGATCAGACTCTGGTCCCTGCTTCTCCTGGCTAGTAAATCTCCACTTGAGTAATTTCAGATGTGCTGATGTAAATCATTGGCCAGAGTGGCTGATGGGAGGCCAGACAAACGGCTCTCATGATGCCCATTTTGCACAGTGTGGCACAGCAGCCCAAAAGATTTGCACAGTTGATAAACTCAGTAGAGACGGCAGAGTTGATTTCCATCTAGAAGATGGATCGGGGCAGCCACTCCAAGCTCTAAGGTAATAAAGGTGTATATATACCATATACATAAAGAGATAAGCTGTTGCACTGTATGCACTCTGAGCTACACCCTGAGAATCAGGTTGGGACATTCTCTGAATGTGCCCTTTTCACACATGCAGCACGCAATGCAGCTGCATTGCTTCTAGCATGGCTGGGCAGTACATCAGACTTAGCTGTGGCCAAGTGTGGGACACCATTTAGGGTTAAAGAGACCATGGGACTGTGGAATCCCTCTACAAGAAGGGTATAAGAGGTATGTAGATGATACAGCATGAGCTTCCCAAAATGGAAACTACACTTTTCATGGGCCAACAGACTAAGAGCAGTTCACACCAGCCATGTTTAGTCCTCTTGAACCAAACCATGGTTCAAACCATTTTCCCCCTCGGTGCAGTTTGTTTGGGTTGGTGTGAACAGACTCAAACTCTGTTAAGGTCCAAACAATTACTCTCTGTTCCAACTCAAAGAGGTGGTCTCAGACTTCTGTCAAGTGTACTCTGGAGCAGTTCATTTCTGGTGTAAACACCATTTAAACCAATCACAGAAGCATAGCATTGTATATGTCATTTCAGTGGTTGGTGACTGGTACACTAGTAGGTGTTTGCTTCAAAATGTGGACTGGAAGAGGACAAACCTGAACTCAGGACAACTTGAGCCTGCACTGTTAAATTATTTAACACCTGCTGTCTTACAAGATGTTCATATGTGTGATCCTTAAAAGTCTGCTGATATGCGCTCCAGATCAACACCAACATGAACAGAATGTGGCAGTGCTCCATGACGAATGATGAAGAATGAAATTTGTTGTGTTTTTACCCACTGACTGTATTACTGATACACGAATTACATTTCCACCACATGACCTGTGTTTACAATTTCTGGATTGTTTGAGTTTTGTGTGCATTGATTTGATTCAGGAACTGGACATTTAGGTGTGAACTCGCTCTCAGTTAGCAGCGACAAAGACACAGGAATATAGCCATTTCAAACAGAGAGAAAATGGGAAAAAAACATTGAAAGATAAACTGTCCCCACTGAGGTTATCAGCTCTGCAGAGTTGATTTCTATCCAAAAGATGGATAAGAGCATCTATTTTCCTCCAAGGGGAAAAGGTAATAAGGGTGTATATACTGTATATATTTAGAGAGAGACAAAAAAAAGTAGTGTGTGGATTCCAATTTGGTCCCCATTTACATGAAAAATCTTAAGCTTGCTCAAGTAGCAAAGAAGAAAAATACTTGAGCTGACTGACCTCGGCAGTAAATCAAACTCAATTGTATTCATAAATGGGAGACCTTATTACAGAGACCATGGGATCTTGGAATCCTTTAACACTCTGGAGTTGAGTTGCTCCCTGTCTTATTGCCTGCCAGACTCCATTAACATGTTGCTAAATTTAGCCATTATAAAAATCTACTCCTTCTAAAAGCTTATTAATTATGTCTGACAACTAATAAACAGACACTAACTCATTCAGTGAACATTTGGCATTAACCTGAACCCTAATTAACATGAAACAGGCAAACTAAAACAGTTATTCTAGACTGAATAGAGATTTCAAAGGACACCACGGCTGTAGCATCGTTGTCAGAGAAGGGAATATTTACTCTTCACGTGTTTCCTATATCTGATGGCATGTCATGGTCATTTTATGGTAAATTACAGTAAATGTATTACAAATTTCTCCTTTGCGTTAGCAGCAACAAAGACACAGAAATGTAGCCACTCCAAACTGAGAGGAAATAGGAGAAAACATGACAAAATAAACAACTTTGATCAAGAATTTACAGTAGGTAATGCAACAGTAAATGGATTGTGAAAAAAAAATAACAAGAGTGCAATGGTGATGTTGATGTAAAAGCAAAGCACAAGACAGACTATAACATAATTCAAAATATTATAGTGTGGACCTACCTGTCTGGCGAGCACAAGCAGAGTGATGAAGAAGATGAAGAGGGAGATAGAGCCCATAGTCTTCAGGTCCTTGAGAACTCCTGGTCTTGAAGGGCAGAGGAAAAAAAAAAGAATGTGTTTGTACATGGACTGAAAAAGATAGAGACAGAGATAAAGAGTGAGAAAACAAAGATGAAAGTAAAAGAAGGGGTGAAAAAGTCAAGGAACATTTAATTAAAAATTCAGATTGCAATCAGTAGTCTGTGACATGTGTCACATGATTGGTTAGCAGAGCATTTTATTTCAAGCTGTCACTCGGTTAAAACTGTCACTTCTGCTTTGCTGTGACAAGGGCTTGTTTACTATTTGGATTCCAGTGGCTGAGCTTCTCTGCCAGGGTGCAGTCACAAGGAACCTTTTTCAAGAAGCAATAAAAAAAGACCCAGAAAGTTTTCATGATCTGCAAAGATTCAAGTTCCCATGTTTCCACAAGACACATGTCCGTGAATGTTCTCATTCGTCCAGGTCATTGTAATCTCAGGAAAAGATTAAATCGAAACAACTGACTTGAATGAAGAATTTGGTTGAATAACCCTTAAGATGGTGCGGAATATGAAAAGACGGCTCGGAAAATTGCTGATTACAGAAAAACAAGTCCAGTTGCTTTCGATTTAATCTTTTCCTGAGATCACAAGACACATCTATTGTGCATCTATGTGTAGTACTGTATTATGCTCACACACACACTCAAAGGCCAAAACATAATGTGAGGGGCAAAAAGAAATTAAATTAAAATAAATATTAAAAACACACCTATTTTAAAATTTAAATCTATATTGAAACTGTTTTTTTGTTCATAGCAGTGAAGTCTGTCTGTCCCTATTTAAGTTCTGGCTGGGTGATAAGACTCACAGGACTGTTGCATCCTAATTTCTGCCAGCACATTTTGCATATTAATGGACTCTTACTCTTATCTAGGGCAGAGCTCAGCAGACAACTGAGAAAACAGCCTGCAAGTTCTGTACTCGTCTGGTTCATTATCTAATCAATTCTTTACACAGAATCAATGGCTATGACTGAGGACAGACAGTTTCACACATGAAGACCAATCAGAGATGGAAAGCACACAAACAGAAAATGATTTCATTTAGTTTCTGATGAAGACTCTTAATAGTTAATGAGATTTTTAATTACAGAAATGACCAGTTTGTCAAATCTAAACTAAATACTTTCCCCTTTTTAGTGTTACTGCTGACCGAAGCCATGTGAAGTTTATTGGCTGAGCAAGAAACTCCTTAAAAATCACATTGTGATATTTTAATTGCCTTGGACAGAAAAGTCAATATCCAAAAAGACAACTCCCTCCCTCTGCTGGAGATCAGACCATTTCGGCTTGCGTTGATGAGCTGACCATCCGGTGACACTTCTTGTGTCTTCAGTTTGTCTACTGACACATTATTGATTAATGCTGTGGGTTCCAAGAAGTTTTATTTTAGACATTATATGCAAATATTACTTCCAGCAATGAATCTGAAAATCCCATTTTCCAAAACCACAATGGGTGCTGTCATAATGTTCAAAGACTTATTCCATTATTCGCCGCCTGTGGAGGCACTCCAGGATTTGTCTGTAGATGATGACATCACTACAGTTTCTCTTGGCTGCTCAGAGAGTTGTTCAAGTTCATCAAATATATATCAAAGAAAAGGCAAAGTAGATGATTTGAATTTCCTTTTGTACATTATGAAGAAGGCACCTATTAGGGATACCGCAACAACAGCAATTTTGAAATACCACGCTATTAACCACAGAGGACAGCAAGCACAACTGCTATGTGCATGTTTTCTCTATTTTTTTCTCTATTTTTCTCTATTTTTCATGAGGTAAACCCTTCTTTTTTCACTTCAATATGTGTTAAATGAATCAATCAATGCTTCAAAAAAATTCAACAAGCAATACAAGGGCTGATAACAGTTCAAGCTTCAATACCAGCTGTCTATGACCTGACTTCAAACTTGGCAGCTGTAAATTTAGCCATGTTTAATGCTGGTTTATTGTGCATTTCACTGGTTAGCTAATTGGACTCGGTGTAAGCATAATGTGACTATTCCCACAGGCTGGGGTAATGTTGTACTAATGTTATAATATTGAGGGACAGTCAAGAGAGCAGTAGGTAGGATGTTGGTAACTTGTTTTTTTATGCTGCTTTTTGTTTTGTTTTTGTTATAATGCAGTGCCAGCTGCATTAGCTTTATTGTTATACAGAAGGTGGATGCTTCTGCTTTGCGATCCTCATCACGGGTGTGTGAGAAGGACAAACTGCAGGAATTCATTTGCAACATTGTGTAACAATGACTACCCAGCTGCTAGTTTGCTGAGGCCATAAAGTAAGGTGAAATCCAGAGATAATGTTACACTTAATGTTACTGCATGAAATTACTTCATCTAGGTAGCCTAATTTGCAATTAAGAAAAGAATGGCGCTAAATGTGAATAAAAATACGTTTTCAGTGCCTTTTTACTAGGCGTCAGCCTCGCATTTATGTGCTTATTGTTGAAAAAATAGACCTCAAGTCTCCATAAATGCTTCAGATCATGTTCAAACATGTCTTGACACAGCTGAAACATGAGGCACACGGAGCTGGTGCATGAATTAAAATGAGAGTGTTTCTGTGGCATTGTGTTGAGATGTGTGAGTGAAAAACGCACCTGACGCACTTGTGGTCCAGACAGGAGGTAATAGTGCATACTGCGCTGTTGAGCCAATCTAAATAAGCAAAGGGGAAATTACGTCACTGCAGCAGCCCTAGCGACCACCCAACATTTTGGGACACTGTCTGCGGTCTTATCGAATGTCAGATGACACTGATTAAAATTTGGTCTCTGTATCCAGTACAGACAGTTTAATATAGCATTGCTAAAATACTGACTGCAGCCTCGCTCTGTGAAAACAAGTGTTCTAAAAACTACAAAGCTATCTCATTTACATGTTATCTCTTATTTAATGAGTGTAAATAGAAACATTTAAAAAACACATTGTAGCTTTAAGAACTGTTAACTGAACTGTAGCTGTAGTAAGCCTCATCCAGACAACCGGGATGCCAGCGTTGCATATTGTCAAGACAACCCAGGTGGTCCTGGATGTACCGATTCATTTATTGTATAAAAAGGTCAATTTTCTTTCCACTAAATGCCATACAAAAATACATGGACTTTGTTTAGAGTACATGTGGATATTTCAGGCACATGATTAAAAACATTATGTACTATTCTTAGATATTGGTGAGCTTAACTATATACGCACAAAGCTGAGAATACTTTATAATAATGTAGATGTTAATGAGTATTTGTAACAAAGCACAGGCTGATTTGAGTGTGCTATATACTTTGTAAGACACAAAGACACCCATACGTCTACATCTTGTGTCATTATACTCCTTTTTTCCATTGAGCAGTTTTTCCAGTAGTCCACCCCTCCATGGTTAATCGCTGTCAAATCAGCTGACAAAACAAAAGACCACACTGCTGCTTTTAAGTCACTATTTGGCCTCACTTGTCTCCACATGGCGAGTAAATGGGGAACATATTCGCGGCATTAGTCACTCTTATAATGCCTCAAAGATACTGGTTTCATCTCTTATTACCTGATTATGGTGTTCATCACCCTATTAAGCAGCTAATTTCCTGAGCTGTTGGCAGTGGAATGTGGTGTGGAATATTAAATGAAATGAAGTTGGGTCAGTAAGGGTGAATGACGGTAGCATGGGGGAGAGCATATTTATGGGAACTTGTGACAAAAACTACTCCCGGTCCATGCCTAAAGGTTGAATGCGTAGAATATGTCGGTCGCTGAAAATGAAAAGGTAATAAGAAGAAATAAGAAAGTACTCATGGAAGGCAGGGTTTCTGCGGGTGCAGGTGCCACCGCACACTTCTGGTGGGTTGTGGGTGATGGTTGAGAAAGATTATTTTTGTATGAGTCTGTGCATTGTTTTGGGGGAAAATCCTGCACGGTTTACCTTTAATTACAGATCAGCCAGTCGGTGTAATTCAAGTAGATGGGCAGGCATGTCAGTGTCTGTGTTTGATTGACAGCGGCTGTAGCAAACTCACACTGTAGCCTGCTTGAAATGGGCAGGCAGCATATTGTTAGTAATACTGGAGAGTAAGAGCAACAACAGCAGCGTCCAACTAGACCAATGTGAAATTTGCCGGTAAGTTTACATGCTGTTTCATGTGCTGCAGCTGAGCAGCTAATTACTGACATTAGCAGTGGACACTTTCCGCTGAATGCTTGTTTGGTGGCCTGTTCAATTAGCTGAGGTGCAGGACAAGATGTGTGTTCCTGTCTGTAGGTAGATAAGAAGGACACTTTAGCAGGAAAGCTAATGTGGGTTGTTGTTCAAAGTCTGTGGCTCTTGTGTTGTGTAGCAATGCAGGGCCCAGGGCTACAGGCAAAGAGGCAGGAAAAATAATCAAGGACAACAAGGCTCATTTCATTCAAACGTCTGTGGCTGCTTTTATATAGGATTTGAATGGCTGTATTGAAATAACATCTCCATCTGCATAGACAGATATTGGAACAGTATTTTGTTGAATTAATGCAAAACTAGGGGGCACCATCATGAAACCAAAAAATATTAATCTCTTCCTTTCCTTTTCGAAGGAGAACACAGGACAAGTGATTTACAGCGCAATTTTTTATTTGGAAATAAAAAAAAATGAAGATTGTTGATCGTACATTTGAATAATTTTCACCAGATACTGTGGTTTCTCGATACCTTCAATAACTAAGATCTGTAAATCAGTGAAATTTCTAGAAATAGTCATACTGAATCAATGTGGAGACTTGTACATGACTTGGACTGTAACTCACACACTTGAGAATGCACTTGGACATCATAAGACCTGACTGGGGGTGTCACTAACTCGGCCTTACATTTTGTGATTCAGTTATTTCAGCTACAGAAACCTTATCATCACTTAGTAAGGACTCTTGATGTGACATTAACATTTCATTGACCTTATAGAAAACAAGTGCTCTCTCTTTACATCAAAGCTGTAGGGAAAACACTGAGTGATGCAACACGTGACTGGTGGTCACTGCTGAGAGAGTTCAGACTAGTTGCATGTATGGGACTATGTGTGGTTTGCTTTCTGGTTTAATCAGCCTAATCAGGCGTTACAAAATTTTGTCATATTTTGCAACACTTTTAACCGACCATGGTGTGTATGTAAAGATAGACATGAAAGGACTGGAAAATGATGTAATAAGAAAACTTGTATATTTATCTTATTAGTATTATCCAGTGGTGGTAGAAATATTAAAATCCTTTAATCAATTTAAAGTGCCAATACAGCAATGTAAAATATTCTATTAAAAGTAAAGATCATGCATGGAAAATCCTACTTCAGTAAAAGTTCAGAAATATTAGAGTGGCCTAACCGGTACTTCTCCTCTACTGCTCGACAAAACCATGCGAGAAGTTTAGAGGGACAAATCATTTGGTGGAAATATTAACAACTCATAGGCCCTGACTATACACACTGTTTTTTGTAATATGTCAGAAGTCAAAACGATTGGAAAGCACTAGTTTTATCTTTGTCACTGGTTTTAGACTTTTCCCACTAAACATCTCACATGGTTTTATCTTAAACAATGCGTTATAATTTAAAAGCTTTTTATAAATCTTCATCTTAAAAGTAATTTGTAACTAAAATTGTCAAATAAACATAGTGGAGTATTTTTCTTTCTGAAATGTAGCCAAGTGGAAGAATGAAGTAGAATAAAATGGAAACACTAGTAAAGTTCAAGTACTTCCAAACTGTACTTAAATACAGTACTTGAGTAAATGGACTTAGTGTGTGCATTATACCTTCAAGATGAACAAATTGTTTCAGATGGAGACTGAACCTCTAACAAGCATTTACTATATTTATTTATTTACTGAGTTAAAGTTAAAGACTGAATTTCATTCAAGTTTGACTTGTTACTAGCTTCTATCTGAGTAACGTGAGTTGATGTTGTGTGTAGGGAGGCCTCGATCAAGGGTTTTTTTGTTTGTTTTTTTTGCACCAATCCCAGTCCTTTAATATTTGGTACCTGTTGATACCAAGTTTGAGCCAATATTTATATCCCCACTCAGACACTGAAATATAACGGCTGTAGACTTCTACATTTGAAACAGCTTATTTTTCACAAGCTACTTGATACAAATATTGGTTCAAAACTGTTGAGTCGATAAGCTTAAATTATCAATATGATATGAAAGAAAGATTAAGTGGGACTCCTGAAACTGCTGTGATGCAGCACAGCAGCAGGTGGTTCTTTCCTCACAAATGATCGCTGGTTGAGTGCAGACACTGGCTTGCAGGAAGCACACAAATCCGACAACATACAGGTTTGATACTGAACTGTCCTCAAGTTACTTACAGAATTAACATTAAGTGGTGACAGCTGATGTGAACTGTCGCCAGCAATTTGTGTCATTTTAACTGGTGAGAGTGACAGAAAGCTCCTAAAAAGACGAAAAGCTGCTATATCAACGTTTTGCTAATGTGAAAGAGCGTTTTAGAGTCAGAGTAAAGTGAAACTGTGTATTTTCCCAGTCACGGTGTTAAAAAACACAATTTTCACTTGCATATGCAGTGAAATGCTCACACTGCTGAACTGGCTCTGGCAAAGCTGAGGTGAACAAAACACTGTGCAGCGAAGAAAAGATCAGACTTTGATCAGCTCTTTATTGAGCTAACACTAATAATTTTAAATATGCCTAAACTCTCCCAGATACTGGTCCTAAAGATCAGTTCAGATTCTGCACATCCCCTGTTGTGTGTGTAAGTCTGGACTATAAAAGAACTGTAATTTCCCTTTAAGACAAGTACAACTGCAGCCTAAATTATTTTCAGCCTCCAAAACACAAAAGAACTGCTGCACTTACAAATAACTGTCAGGAGTTAGAATGGCTACATTGTACCTCAAAGTCAGGCCAGCTGGGTGCAGGGTTTGTGAGAGACAGAGAAGGCTCAAGGAACTAAATTATTATTGTATTATTTACCATGGTCAAGCAAACTTACCTTTTTAAACTTAACAAATTCAAATTCAATGAGGACTGTGTTTCTGTACTGATACAACACCTGGAAGACACTTGCAAGAGTTTGGTATACAATGTTAAATGCTCAAAGTGAGCTCAATGTTTTGTCAAGCAAAATATCACTATCTGCAGTGACAGTGTATCCACTATCTCTTGTCAAGACATTAAATACCACAGTAAAATATCTAACAAACAAATAAGTGTGAGTCTCCTCACCAATCAAAGGCAAAACAAGAGCAAGAGGTAAAAAAAAAGTAATATTATGGTTTAAGACAATAATGTTACTTATCTTTATCCCCTTTCATGTTTGTTCACGTGCCATAATTCAATACCTGAATGGCATAACAAATACACTAACCGCTATAAATCAAAGCTACAGAAAAAAAGCTTGAATTGAGCAGGTAAAAGCATCTAAAACCACTTTGCTTTAAGAACAAAGCTATGAATGGGTAACAGATGTATACTGCATGTTTTCTTGATATGGGCTTTGAGTAGAAAGTGGATGAAAGAAAAAAATGAGGTTATGGAGAAGACACTGACATTGAGAGAAGCCAGTATAAATGGTTCTGGCACCTGCAAAGGATGCCCCCTGGGTGCCTCCATTTAGAGCTATTCTTGACTCGACTGACTGGAAGTAGACCTCGAGGTAGACCTTCTTTCTCTCCTTTTACCTTCCCATATCCTCTCTCCTCATATCACTATGGTTTTCCATTCACTCAGGATCCCACAGGATTAATAGCAGACAACCATCGCCTCAACATGACTTCCTTTTCTCAGGCTACCTCACACTCTCTTCACCCACCTTGACTCTCTATATCCCTCTTTCACATCGCTTTCTTAAACAGTGTCTGTTTGTTACTGTGCACCTACCTGTCCAGGCTTTCAGTCTTGTAGAGAAATCTGCTATATTCATCCAGCAGGGAGGCATGTGTTTGTAGAATAATAACGTTGTAAACCACCACAGCTGTCAACATGATAATCATCTTCAGCTCGTAGTTTATCCTCAGAAACACCGAGCAAGAGATGAGGCCCAGTATGCAACTGTAAATTAAATACTACATAGAAAGAAGAAGAGAGACAGAGAAATTGGTTGATTTATTCAAAAGGTAGCAAAGACGATAATGAACTGATAGGAAATCATCATAACAATGATGTTCATCTTCACTTACAGGAAGGTAGAAATTGTTTCTGCCAGTGAAGGCGATTAGTTGTCCATTATGGTAAAACAGTGTTTCATTGGATGAATTGTAAACAGGAACAGAAGGCAACAAATTGTCTTCCAAAAAGAACTAGAAGAAAACACAAAGTCAACAGAAATGATTGGTTCGACTCATTTTTTAGGCAGTGCTAAAAATAATATTTCCATTTCCATCCACCACAGAAAACAAACCACACAATTCACATGCAAATCACAAACACACTCTCCCTGTCTGCTTGCTTTGCACGTCAGCATTTGAAAAGACAAACTATTCTACATTATACTTGCAGGAGGAAAATGGAGTCTTGTTAGATAAGAGGCCAATTGTGACAACCATTCAATAATGTCCTTTAAAGTGAACCTGCAGGATAAGATGAGGATTGGCTGCCCCGCTGAGCAAAGCCAAGTTAATTTGGTTCATCCGCCCAGAGCAACTGACCCACATCAGGCGCAAAACAAGATTATAATCTCTGGAATCGATTCGTGTGAAGGTCTAAACCAGGGTCCTGACACCGTGCTTTATCACGTAACTCCCCCACAAGCCTCGGGCTCCGATTTCACCTTTAACCGAGCCTTTTTTGTCTTTTTTCTCTCTACAGAATTTAACAGATGCATCTGACAATTGATAGAAAAGAGCAAAATAAATGAAAAATTTAATATACAGTATTCCCTAATCCCTACATCCAAATGATGTTGGCATGGTTATGCAAAGCAAACTGATATACTGCTCAGCAAAAGAAAATGCAAGTGTTTTTCTGTAGTAGACTGTGTGATGAAATATCCAATTTGTTTGAGGTTGATTAACAACAGAAATGGAAATCATAGAGATAAATACTACATTAAATGCGAGTGCATCCACAGTCCCTAACCATGATGATTCAGACATATTTACCACTGTGAATTAACGTACATTTGTTTGATGAATATATATATGAACATTCAAAATATAAACATCCCAGGTTTCTATTCATTTACATTATTAATCAGACTTCTTTATTTATTAATCATGTTATTTATTTAGAGGGCTGAATGATATGGGGGGAAAAAAATCATATTGCATTTAGTTTAGCAGATTTTGCTATTGCAATAGAAGTCACGATTTTGATTTTCACTGACAAAAATAATAATAAAAATGATGATGATGTGATTTTTGGGGTCTGTACCAGTTTGGCAGTAGTATATTACTTGTAACATATTATCATATATATAATATATATATATATATATATATATGTATTATATTATATTACATAACATAAATATACTTTTTTAACAACAAGTAGCATAAGGGATTGCATTCAAAACAGTAATTATATTACAGTTACTATTTAAGTAAGTGCATTATTTTTCTGATGATGACATGTATGTGAGGCAGGTCAGGGCATCAGCACATGTTACATCCCGTGCTACCCAGAAAGCTAAACAAAGAATAAAAGCTGAGGAAGGCATACTTTCCACAGGTGCAACAACCTGGAGTGCAGCAATAACAAGGCAGGAAAGTAATAGAATATAATAAAAGTAATATAGTACTATAATGAGTAATGTAACTGATACCAAGTAATAAGGTTATATTATTACTTTTTAAAGGAGTAATACGTAAAAAGTAAGTTATTACACTTTCTACACACCTGAGTAACTTGCCCAACACTGTCTGTACCAAACAGGCCAGCCCTCTCTTCATTTCGGCTGTAATCATGTAGATTTTCTGAAAGCTTATGGATATGAACGAAGTGGAGCAGTACCACCGGTAGTCATGGGGGGGTGGTGTATTTAATGGCCACACGGTCCACTGGCTTCTACAACTCTGCCTCTGCTTTTTCCTCTTTCTCAAGAGGTTCATTATTACAACTTCTTCCAGCGTTGCCATATTTGTTATTGTAAGGAACTTTCGGCTCTTCCTCTTCTTTCGAGTAGCTTTTGACTGTGAGCAGCACCCTCTCGTGGATGTTCATCCATGCCACTGTAAATAACGCATGGAAGTACGTGGGCAGTCATGGTTGCATCATTTGAAACACATCTATCTATTTTTGTACATAAAGGGGGCATGAATGAGCCTAAACACTACAATCCTTCATTTATAATGGTATGTGGTGACATATTTTACTTTTATTAAAATTGTAGCTCCTGTGATGTGAATATTGCAAATGTTTATATTGTGGTTTTGATAATATTTCAGTTAACTGTACAATCCTATTTATTTATTTACTATGACAACACAATGCATTCCACTACCTTCTAATTACACAGCAAATAGAAATACAAGGGGTGTCATTTGAAGGCTTGGGATACTTCATTCCTAATGAAACCTAATTGGTGTTAACCCATCCCTTACTGGAGTTACCTGCACATTAAGGCTTACCATGTTGAAAACTGCCATTATGAGTATTAGAGCTGTGGTTGTCATGGTGAGAGTGATGCGGGGCCATGGCTTGTTGGCAATAATGACTGATGACCTCAGCAGCCACATCCAAGAAGTGGAGGCGCTTTTACTGCAGTGCTGCAGGGACACGTACACACAACAGCACACAAAAAAAATACAAGAATGCATGAATCGAAATACACAAGAGGACTCGGCAGCTGAGATATTAAAGGTCACGGGCAGATTCAAACGCACACAGAAGAGGCACCAAGGAACACAAGCACATGCACTAATTAAAATAAGTAAGATCGCACATAAGCATATGAATACACATCAATTTACATGCACAGTAAATTGACTATTTCTGTTGAGAAAGGACAATTACTGTGATATAAATTAAATATACACTGGAGCACCTATTACTGATTAACTGAGACTGAGACACAATTATGAAGAGGGGTCCTATCTATTTAATGGCACATGCTGCAATATAGTTCAAACTCCGAAGAATAACAGCACTACAAATTGACCACTGCAAATGAGTCAATCATGTATAAAATGATGTCAGTAAACAGTACTGTATATATGGCTTCCAACAAACCATTCAGACTGCAATAATTATCATTAAAACCAAAGCAAAGCTAGAGGGGTTGTTAACAAGCTTCCACCTCCTCCTTCACTAATCAAATCATTCTAACTGAGCTGTTTTTAAGAGCAGCACACACTCTGGTAATATTGCTGGATTAAAATGAAGAGCATGATTGCAGACAGACCACACATTATAGCATTATTATATTAATATGTTTATATACTACATTTTCAGTGATGCAAAAATGATATCTTCTGCGGGCATGTTACGGTCAATTACGTTTTCCTCTTTGCAAGCGCTGCCTTCAGCTGAATGTGTTTCCTTGCGAGACAATGACAGTGAAAGCCCAAATCATGTGCTTGATCATCTCAGAGCAATATCTGAGCGTCACTGGGGCTGAGTGGATGTGACATTTGAATAGCTCAGGGATGTACATTACAATACAATAAAGTGCAGATGGCAGACTATATTATGCACCAGCAGAATCACCAGAAATGTGGAGCTGGTGGGACACATCATTTTGCTTTGAAAGCTAGGCATTTGCATGCAATTTTCACCTCTGGACCAACAGTTCAAATAATAATATGTATGACCTGAACGATACATATGAATGAGAATTAAAGGACAAAATAAGAAAGTCTGCCAGAGTTGATTTAAGTAGAAGATGTCACAGGAACCAACACAGAATGCAAGTGAGTTCATCAAATAACCATGTTTAACCTTTCTAAGGCACCCACATCATTCCATCCTTAACAGTGAGGAGGTTTGCAAAAATGATGTGTGGGTGGGTCAGTACCTTATTTTGTGATTGGAAAGCAAAAAGTAAGTATGCATATGCACATGCATAGTGAACCCTGCTTGTGTTGTTTTTCTGCAACTTTGAAAATTCAACTGACTGCCAGGTTACAGTTGTCTGACTTCCAAATGCTATCCAAAATTATATTAGGAGTGGAAAAAATGTATGAATACATATTATTTGGATTTCAAATCTTATCACTTTCAACCACATGACTAATACAGTCCTCGTGAAATATTCAGTTTGACTTCAAGATTTTTCCATTAAATCATATACGATAACTGTAATATTTGACATGTTAAATAGCAAGCTTATCTTAAAATGTCATATTGGAGATTAAAGAATAACTTCATTCTCCTCTTGTGACATGAGGCTGGGACAGAGGAACTGAATACGCTCTTGGAACTGTAAGACATCCGCCTGCAACAACTAGAGTAAGCCGTTATGGGTGTGTGCAAATTTCACAAAAAGTAGACAATGACATGAACTAAAAGCAAAGACACAGCAATGGCAAACAAGTTGATAAAAGGCAGCAGGAAGCTTGTCAACTTTAGCCATCTAACGCTGTGTTTTGTTTTTGAGCTTTGGGCAACATCCTTAGGGAGCACAGTTCAGAGCCAAGCAGCAGATTCTCACTTGCAAAGAACTAAAGATCAGACACTGGGTGGAACCGGTTGTATAGGCCTGCGGCTTATGGAATTTTGTAGCACTTTAATGTTTTAATAGTTTTTTTCTTTTCCCCTTATTCTTTGTCTGGTTTTTCATCTCGTTTTACTAGACATGGAGAATAACAGAGGAGGGCTGAAGAAACGTTCGAAGCCCCTCAACTATCTTCCAGTGGCTAGAGATAACTGCAGTGGCAACCACCTAAAATTAACTAAGCCCTTTCATAAATGTTTTATAATGCAAGCAATAAAGGGACACTTCACCCCAAAATAAAAAATACATGTTTCTCCTCCAGCTTGTAGTACTATTTATCCATCTAGATAGTTTTGGTGTGACTTGAAGAGTTTTGGAGATATCGGCTGTAGTGATGTCTGTCTTCTCTCCAATATAACGGGACTAAATGGCACTCAGCTTGTGGTGCTAAAAGCCCCAAAAAATACATTTAGAAAATTCAACAACAGTGTTTCTTCCCAGAAATCATGTCCAGGTCACTCAAGATAATCCACACAACTTTTTGTGAGCGGTTTCATCATAAAACTACTTTCTTTTAAGCTGAGTGCCATCTATGGCCCATTATATGTGAGAGAAGTCAGACATCTCTACGGCTAATTTCTCCAAAACTCAGGAACCCACACCAAAAATATCGAGATGGATAAACACCACTACAAGACAGAGGAAAATGTATATTTGATTTGGGAGTGAACTGCCCCTTAAAGTATACTGTAATCCCAGAATCACAAGATCAGATAGAGACTGTTGCCCAGCACAGTGTGTTAGCTATGTGGGGAAACAAATATCTCCACTACAAAGATTAAAAAAAAAAGTAGTATGACATTTCACTAATAGATCTCTGCATGTCTGTGTTGCCCAGAAATGAAAGGATAATTGTCTCCTGAAGCATTGTTGTGCACAAGCTCTCTAAGGGGCAGGAGAGAAATGAAGAAGGACCACCTGTTTCATGCACAGGGTCAGGATTCAGGGGCACTTAGGTGAACAACAGGGGTACTTAACGGGCCGTAAAGCTGACCAGAGGGGCACTTGGACCACTCATGTGCCTTTGGTATGACATTAGGACAATCATTAAGCGCACAAGTGGGCCATTAGAGAGCAGGGAGATCCTGGTTAAACACAGGTTTAAATATTAAGGGACACTTTTAAAACAATGATGTTAGCAGTAAATTGATTTACTCACCAGAAAGTGTCCAATGAAACATATGAAGAGGATCAAAGAAAGGATAAGAAAAGCCATTCCAAAGGATATTCCCAAGACTGTTGTCCTAAAAAAATGCAATATGTCATTAAGTTTTAATTCAATCAGAGTTTAATGTCATTGTGCAAAATGTCATTAGCGCTGCCTTTAGTTCAAAATTAGGGTAGACTGGGGACGGTAGCAACAGGGGACAGTCGCAACAAGACTTATTTCTCCAATCAGGAAAATGCTATAGTGATAATACTCATACTGCGCATGCTGCCACACAACAGCATTTTTCAACATACACAAGCCAATGTTGGGCACATAAAGGGATAGTTAACCAAATACATGTTTAGTAAAGGTTTGTTGCATTGCACATTCTTCCATTGTTCCTGCCTCTCAATGAAATATGAATAGCATTTGTAACACCTGCACACTGACTCAAGACATGTTCTATACATAAACAATAACTGTTATGATATTATTATACCATAATATTATTGTATAAATAATTAAAACTATAATATTACTGTAAAACTATGCATATTTTCAGAATACTGTGCTTATTGAGACAGGGAGCAAAAGGTAATTGGTGAAACTTAATGTATTTTTAATATGTTGCAACAGTCCCCTCATTGTGTTGGAACCTACCCCAACCCTGTGGATCTGACTCTTACTTTCAAATATATATTGCAAATGATATGTCATAAACATCTTAATATGGTATGAGTAATTAGCAGACAGATGTAAGTTTAATTCATACAGATTTGATTGATTTAGTCCAAAAGTCTCTGAGTAACTGAGAGAAATGCAAAAAATGTTGCAGCCATCCTCAGTTTGTACACAGGCAACGTTTAGTTTAGAAATATACATGCTGTTTTGCACACTGACACAAAGTCAGTTATTATGTTATGATAGTTTAAAATAAAGCACACATACTTTGGAAGGACGAGAATCTGCACAATAAAAATGCAGAAAAAGATCAAACAGGCGCAGGTGACATAATATTTAAAGGCCGGCAAGGTTGTTGCTCTGTACTGAAAGGAGAAAAAGAAGGTCAAGTTTCAGCAAAAGGATTTTAAAACTAATGTTAAAGTATTTTCAAAAGCTCCTCAACTGTGCACTCAGACACCACAAGTCTCCCTGTAATTTACAAGATTTCAAGGTGAGCTAAGTGTAGGTAAAGAAAGAAGGAAGAACAATATGTTCTGCGATTCTCTTTGAAATAAATATTCTGATATATTCACTGGGGGGTGAATGATGTCAGTGTTCTTGTACTGCCTCTTACCTCCTTCTCCAAGGATTTGTTGTGAAAGAATAACGATATTCTTTGGATGTCCTCAGACTTGAGCCACTGTCTGAAAGCATGAAGACATAGTACAGTTCAGATAAATACAAAACAGATGTGTTTATACAAGAAATTGAAGATTCAAGTTTAAGTACTTGATCGAGAGGGATATGGAGAGGCAGCTATGCAGTACAAATTCCATTTCTTTAAGAAGATAGAGTTAACAACAACAATAATATTAACATTATATATATATTTTTAAATGACCCTTACTTTTGCGAAGTTATCCCATCAAAGGTCCGGATCATCCTCTCATTAAGTTCCTCCTCAAACCGTTTCTTTTGAGACTTTGTCCTTTAATGGTAACAAGAGGAAAAAGAGACTGAATATCTTTTAAGTTAACTTATTATTAGTCACACACATCAAAGCCTTAAGCAGAAGTCTAGTCTTATTAAACATCTTGTCGTCTGTCTCTGTACTGTTAAGGGATGGGGATAATCCTGCCAAAGAAAATTGTGCTGGAGCTGTAAAATGAGCAGCTTGCCTTTCTGATCTCCTCTGGAAGTGATACTGCCCCATCGGCACATCCTAGACACAAAGCGAGAGGAGAGAGATGGGTTACAAGCTACAGCTGAACTTCCCCTCGCTTACATCACAACATATGTGTGAGTGAAATTACACACAGCAGTGTTGATCTTCCCATTCTCATTAGTCATGCTGTCTCTGTGGTGCAGGTTGGCAAAGGGCTTGGCTGCTCCCCAGGACTCCAGGTAGCGGGTCATCCTGACAGAGGCTCTCATCTTTGCTCCGTCTACATTGTGTCTGGGACGGTAATGATGCTGCGGGCTCCGACGCTCCACCTGGACCAACATGGATAATAGTGTCATTTTATTGCATTTTATCTAGTATCCAACATTTGTTTTACTGTATGTGACTGTATGTGCTGTGGTACCTTTGGGTTGATGACCAGATAGGTGATGACTCCATGTTCCTTTAGGTAGGGATCTCTTTCTTGTCCATCCCCGTTTTCAACCTTATAGGCACCATTCAGGTGCTCCAGTGTCACTGAAGTGATGTGGACCCGCCTAGCAATGAACAGTTCAATAAATCAATGGTTTTCAAGGAATATTAAAGGGGCAGTTCATCCCCAAATCAAAACTTTCTCCTCTGATCTGGAGTGCTCTTTATACATCTAGATTGTTTTGGTGTGAATTAACAAGTTTTGGAGATAACAGCTGAAGAGAATTCTGTCTTCTCTCAAATATAATGTAAGTAGATGCCACTCAGCTTGTGGTGCTCAAAGCACCTTTCTTTGTTTCTACAGTAGAAATAAAGTATTTCCGACATGAAACCAGGGGTGTGGAAGAAAATTTTGGGCCCCTTACATAAGCAGCATTCCACCTTCCTTTCTTGATTCATGTCTTTCATGCATCTTTTGAATGTTTTTTTTTTTTTTACAGGGTATTGTACTCCCTAATGAACTATTCATACCACATTAAACAAGTAACAATAATTACGTGGGATATGTGCTTAAGTCTGCACAGTTTGAAATCTCACCACATTTCAACCCTCTTTTCTCAACATACTATAGCCTACAATTACAAGCCACGCCTGAGATGGATCTAGTCTGGAGTGGGGCCAAAGCAAGCCCAACTTGCCTCCAAATGGGCTGCAGTGATGTCTTGCTTACCATGGCCAACCCATGATAAGCCTCCTTTTCTCCCCTTCAAATAAGCCAGTGTTGTGAGACTCAGTTCATGTGTGCAGGAGAGCAGAGAGAAAGACATTTCTAAAAGTCTCTTTATGTTCAGCTCTCAGTATTTTTGTACCTTCTAACCGAATCCTATGCTTTGAAATTTAGTTACTCTCCTGTGTTGCTGTTTGTACTTTCAGGTATCTGCATTATTTTACTATTTCATACTTGCTTTTGACTGTGTAGGAGTCATGTTAATTTACTGCTGACGAAACCCTGGATGAAAACATTTCCTGTTTGTGCTGCTTCATAATAAAATAATTTAAATAACAAAACAACAGAGTACTTTAATTGTGAAGAATTTAAGAAAACAGTGCGTTTATCCCAGAGACATATATGAACGGTTTATCCACTGCTTCACAGCTGCTCGACTCGAGTTTCATCAAGCTTGTCCTCAGTTAAAGACACACCTTCAAGCAGGTAGCCTTCTTGTAATGGAAATGCAAACCCCTGCCGTGCTGGGCTGACGGGCCAAGTCAAGCTAGGCATTAGAGTGCCATGCTGAAAAGAGCTTTTTTTTTTTCCTGTCAAGTATTTATTAAGAGAAAGCTAAAAAAAAAAAAAAAAAAACCTACATCGGGAAAATGCTTAATATACTGCATAAAACAAGGCAACTGAACAAGACTTCATGAGTCATTTTTTTATTTTCAGAAACAAAAAGACAACTTTCAAGAAAGTGCTGACCTATAAGCCAATGTACATTTTCAATACATTTTATCTATTTAGTATCCAAGCTGCGTTAAGAGTCAAATACTAGTGCAAGGGCAGACTAAACTATTTTTCAGCTTTTGTAAGGGGTTAGAGCCTCTAAGAGCTGTTACCTTTCCCCCACTATGACACCCCTGAATGAATCTGCCCACTGTGGATTTTCTTGAATAACCAGGTCATATTTTTTGGAAAAAGACTTGGCTTTTGAGCACTACAGAAAAAAAGCAATTTTCATTTTGTGTGAACTGACATGCTAAGATTGGATCTAGGTATTCGTTTCTGGTATCGTTTAGAAAAGATTGTAAATTTCTAACCAGACAAAACCAATACAGATAAAATCTGATGACATTTATATCATTTTACCTCCAGTTCACTCACCCTGGAACACCTCCTGCCTCCATATGATTGGCCAGTGTGACATCATGTGACCAAACATCATATTGCCATTTCTGGAGTCCAATCACACCACACAGGACATTCCCAGAATGCACGCCGACACGCATGTTGATGTCAACCCCTGTGGCATCTCGTACCTTCCTGTCGTGCACCAAAAAACAAGTCTTAGTAAGGTGGACCACTCATACCATGTATCTCATTCGAAAAGAGAGTATGTATCTGCATACAACATGTCTATCATACCACACATGTCTCTGCATACCCGTTCTGCATGTCTGCAGATGGGGTATGCAGAGAACTGAAACACTGGGGAAAGAAGAGAGATGGAAATTTGCCACAGTAATTTTCAGGTTTTCAGAGTGAAACAAGTCTGTTAACAAATATGCTAATCCTGATTTAATTTTTTCCTCAATTAAACTTTGCTAATTGAGGTCTTTCTGTCTCAGCCCCCCTCCCTTTGTCTCAGACGGGTGCATAGAGGTGAGATGGGACCTCACACTTACCACCACACATTTGATGCAGCTAAATTGGCTATCAGGAAAAAGTCCCTACATCTGAGGTAATGGTTAGCAGGGACTCATCATCATTAGGGATAGAGAGTGTTTCAGTACATGTAGTTCAAAAATGCCCTGTGTTTAAAGGCATATTTGAACAATCTTTGAAATACATGTAGTTAAATGTATTACCTAAAATTTCCAGAAGTGTAATGAGACTCTTGAGAGTGTTCAGGTGGTAGCTGGGTTAATACACACGAGAACTAGCACGAAGCAAACACTTTGTACTGCAGGAGACATAAAATTTCATTTCAATGCATTTAGTTTTCACGTGGCAGCACTAAGACGAATGAGCCACTGTTGTGCATGATTCTTCATCATTTGTTTGCATCCATTTAATTTCAAGTCACATTTTCTAATCATATTTTAACATCAGTGATGGCAAAATTCTACCCAACATAAGTACATCAGAGTTGGGGGATGTTTGTATAATTAAAAAAAACGACATATTGTACAGCAATAGAGAAGTATTTTCCAGAGTGAGACAGTCATTTTTTTTTACAACACTGTTATGTAACTGGCACTTACTTGATGGCCTCACACATGTCCAGCCCCATTTTCACACAGTTTTTAGCGTGGTTTGGCAAAGACTCTGGTAGGCCGGACACACAGTAGTAACAGTCACCAAGGATTTTGATCCGCATACATTCATTTTCCTACATATAAAGAGGCAGAACACAGGCTGAGCACAGGGTCACATAAAGGTCTCACTGACAGACAGTACAGGCAGAATTTTAATTTAATCACATGATAACCCTTTGAGGAAAAATCTATCCTCAGGTTTTTTATATTTCAGTATGCCTTATAGCAACATAATTTTATGGTCTATTAATGTGCTGTGAAAACTTTAGTAAAGAAACAAGCTTCTTTGTGAGGTTTAAATGCAAGATTCATCACCAAAAAGATGGTTTATAAGTGTTACGCATTCAGTGTAGACATTGCACAAGTCGTGGAAAAGAGTTTTATTGTTTAGTTTCCTGTGAAAAAACAAAATTAACACTTTGTTAGAATGTGTGACTTGGTGCCAGAGTCCAATATTAAAATGTTTACCTTGGCAATTTGATCAAATTTGCCAAACAGCTCATTCAGCATGTGTACCAGCTCTCCAGGTGAGCAGTCACTTGCCAGCCGTGTGAATCCCACTATATCAGCGTACAGTATACTAGAGATGGAAAAATATATATTAATCAATATACTCATATTATAATGGTTTCATGAGTATTTCAGGAATAACTTTTCTTTAACATTGTGGCTGCTCCATATAAATCTGTATTCTAAAACACAATACAGTATGTGTCACATACTTAAAAGTAGAGAGGGCTGGACAACATAGACAAAATCAAATATGACAAGATTTTCAACCAAATACCTCAATATCAATATTTATAGATATTGCAACAACATAATTGGGTTGAGTCTTTGCTTTCACAAAATATTAGCAAAATGAAATTGTATGATCATCAATAATGTGGATGTAATGACTAAGTGGGTAAAGGCAAAAACAGCACAGCTACAACAGTCTGTTAGGTCTAGACAATTAAATCACTTTACTTTAATGCAGCTTTTAAAATCAGGCAAGGACAACACTTATGCTACATCATGATATAACGCTATCCCAAATTTAAGACGATATTTAGTCTCATATCGATATATTGCCGAGTCCTACAGTACAGAACTGCTTGGTCATCTAAGTGGTAAATACAAATAAAAATACATAATACATGCCTGACATTAGTGTGTCTCTGAACATAGAGGTTGTGAAAATTGTTTGTGTTCTCAATCTGGCCGAAGTTTGGACCCTTCAGTCTCTGGATGATCTCAGCTTTCATTACCCGGGCAATGTGAGCTGGCAGCAGAGACAACAGGAGACGCTCCTGATGGCAGTAACACAAAGACAGAAAAAGAAGTACAGGGATAGTCAGAAAAATCAAGGAAAATAAGAAGATGGTTACATTTTAAAACTATCAGTGTTTTAAATAAATATTAGAAAGTTTTTCTATGAGAAAGTGTGTCAATTTTAATCAACAAGGATTTAAAGGACCGTTTGTGGGATTTTGTGGCATCTAGTGGAGAGCAAGGTTGTTCCAATATTGATACCAGTATTGGAAAATGTTCTGATACTGCCTAAAATGCTGGTGTTTGTATCAACAAGTACCCAAGTCTATGCACCGATGCCATGTAATTTATTGCAGTCACACAACAGTACAGTACAGATAGTTCATTTATTTTAGCTTCAGAGTATTTTCTCACTAAGATTTATTGCTTTTATCACCTAAAAGACTCGCTGAAATTTCAGTCAGTGGCACGACCTAAAATTAACTGTAATTAGAAGTAATGCCAATGCAAAACAAGAACAAAGCTTTGGTTATGTTAGCCTAATCAAAACATAATCACCTGGGGCCTTGACTTATCAGTGACAAAGTTTTACATTTTCAACAAATGTATATTTAATTGAATCCAGTCTTAACGTAATTCTGAAGTATTATCCTTTGTCGCTGGCCTCAATGAATGCTTTGAGTGCCAAGTGAAGGTTAATTGGGCACTAAATTGTGTCAGGTTGACTTCCTGCTACTCAAAGTAACTATGAATGTAAAAAATATTATTTTATTATTACTCTATTGCCAGCCACATGAAAACAGACTCCACCACCGATTCACCTCCCCAACTTTTCTTTTATTTAGTGATAGTTACTGTAGGTATTACTCCAAGCCAACCTGCCTTGTAATTAGCCAATAAAGCTCCCGTTACAGTGAGCATAAGTTTCAGATTGGAGAAAACATTTAATTAAGCCAATGTCACCTCCAACTTGACAAGTTTTCTGCACCATTGATCATCTCCCTGCACTGCTGCTGAGGGCTTGGAGGGCTCAGGGTGCCTGCTAACAAACACAGCCAGGGCTTTAGGTTTGTGATGAATTCCCCTTCGGACCACTCATACCGAAAATGTATGCACTCACTGTACTGCGGGGCACTTTGGATAAAAGCATGCAGCAAACAGCATATATTATGAGCGCCTGAGAGACATGTGTCTCTGCACAGTTACTACCATCTGTCACAGGCAGCAGTAGCACTCCAGGGCTACTGCGAAACGCTCCACCCAAGGCATTTTCAGCTTCCCTCATGGTAGTTGTAACAACACAAGCTGGATTCACCACTGGGATAACCAGCTCCACCCCAAGCCTTGGTGGGCTTTCACAACAACAGCTGGATTCACTCTTATCTGAATAGCTACCCCAAATTTAGAACTGCAGCAGCTGTAGTGAAAAGTTGGCTACATCCCAGACTCACACAGCAGCACGCTTTAATCAACACCTTGCTAATTTCTCACAGCTCATATGCAGCAGCAAATTCACCTGCATTAATTGAACTCACCTGTTCCAGCTTTACACACAGCAGGTGGAGAAAAGCATGAATGCAGACACGCATACAATGTTGGCTGCATCATTAATAGAATACAGTCTTTTTTGAAAATGACATCTGCCCGCAAACAGCATTCAAATTAGTTTTTTCGAAATTCAAAAGGGTTATAAAATGAAAGAGCAAATGTAGATCGTTTCAGTGGGACAATAACTACGGATTATGTTGCTTTGTGTTTCTCAATTGTGTATAGCAGGAAAAAGAAAATAGGAGATGCCCCCTTTAGTCATGTAACAATGAGGCACATCTTTATCACAGGTTTTGTAAAAATTCTATCTCTAGATTTTGAGATATTATATGGGACCAAAAGCATATTCTTATTCAGTCTGTACACCTTTTCCAAAGTCAAATTTTTGAGGTGCATTATCACCTTAAATCAGCTATTATTGTGCTATAAAAAACAAACAAAATAAAATTATGTTTCATGATACCATTCTACAAAAGGTAGAACTATTCTGTCAGGTAGCAATTTATTATGAAAGCAATTACCATTTCAAGTAGTTTCAGGCACTTAATGTAAGAATACAACATTCAAATTCAAATGTTTTCAGTTATTGTCGGCACCGTACAAACCCTGCAACTTATTTAAGTCAGAACTGCACATCCAAAAAAATTGTACAGGAGTCCATATAGTGAGTTGGAGCTATAGACGTTATATTCAATAAGTTGAAATTTTATTTAGTGTACGATCTATGGTTGAAGACTTAAGAAAGCTTAGACAGGCTGCAGGAACACTGCAGGAGCACGAGATGAGCGCAACATTGTGATACAATCAGCTTTTTACAACTGTCCATTGTCAATGTAAAATTAAGCCTGTTGTCCTGAAAACAAAAGCCTGCTGCTCTGAAAATACACACTGCAGTTTGAGTTCAGTGACTACCTACCTTCTGCCAGACTCCATTAACATATTGTTCAATTTAAGTGTTATTAACATCTACTCCTTCTAAACGATTATTAATGATTTCTTACGACCCATAAACATGCACTCATTCAATTAAGGTGAAATGGACAAACAATAACACAAGTCAGAATAGAAATTTCACAGGAGACACCGCTGCTGTAGCATTGTACAGATGTCCCCTTACATTAAACATTGTAGTTGCAGACATTCTTGTATCTTGTTAATCAACTGCAAAGATTTCAGTCAGCAGTCTTTGGATGCTGAAAAGCTTTTACTACAGAGAATTTAGCACATGCAGCAGGCTCCAGGGACTCAACATAATCATCACACTAACTGAGGTCATTAACAATTACCACATTCTGTAAAACACAACTGCTGACACAAATCCTCCGTGGACTCCTTCCCAAACCAAACCAAAGGAATCACGCCCTGACAGTTATATGCAGAGCCAAGCGGATTCTATGACTCACAAATTTTATTTTGCGGTGGATTAAATATCATTCTCCAAATCCTTAATGTGCCATAATGTAGTTTTAATTTATTTACTCATCGTCATCATCATCATGGTAATCATCATTATCATCACTGCCATCATCTCTTCATTCATCTTCCATAATCCATTCCTCATTCTCACTCTCCATCGTTTCCATCATTATTGTAATCCACACCATCATCACCACATGCACTAAATCACTCAGTGCCTGCCTGACTTCCACTGGCTCACTGGTCATTAGGACGTATTGACACCACTTTACCTGTTGTCTCTTCTCAAACTCCAGTTTAATTGGGGACTTGATGCAGTTGCAGGTGTCCTGATACGTCTGTTTAAGTGCCAGCTCCATTAGGTGCTTGTGGTACGCCCCCGCCATGTTACCACACATGAAAATGATGATATTGGCCAAAATCTGCACAGGAACACAGGACAGAGAAAACTGCCATTAAATACATATCAGAAAAATATCATCTTCAAGTCAAATATATTAATCCTTTTAATAATTCAAAATCCTGAGGAGACAATGGGTTTTAATGACACCAAACCAAGGCTGAAGAAAAAGCTCCTAAGTCAAAACTAGGGCAAAAGCTTTTCCTTGCGGGTACTAGGCCCTGGCAACAGAGATCCTGCTGTGATGTTGACATCCAGCACAGCGCACTGTATATGTATATTCATGAGGGCAATGTGGTATTCATAAACAACACAGCTTAATTCAATTTCTTGTGAGTCAGTTATTTTAAGGCAACCGTTTCCACCCCACTGATGGTCTCAGAGTTAGAGAAATGCAGTAAAATGGTAAGATGAGGGAATCAGATGTGTGTGAACTCTACACTGCCCCTGCTCAGTTGTTCATTGCCTAAAAATAGCATCATGTATTCTTCGCATCAGCTGTACCCTGGCCTGGTCAACCTTCCTTCTACACTGAAAAACATAAATAAATCCAGTGCCTAATGATGTGTCAGCACCTTGTCTATATAAACAGACTTCCTGTTGAGTTCAGGTTCATCTCACACACGAGGCCTGTCTATTTCTTAATTAGTGCTATTATAGCAAACATCACATCCCACTACAGGACCTATTTAAGCATGGCATGGCTTAAGTGGCAAAGCTGCTGTTAATCATATTCAACTCTTGTGTAAAGATCAGTGATGACCCATCTTCACCACGCTCAGTGCTGGAGAAAGGTCTGGCTCCACACATTATCATTCTGCTATATGGGGAAAAAAAAAACACCCTGGATTGTTTGTATTTCTTTAAACCAATCACAATTGTCTTGGGCGGCACTAAACCCAGTATGCGGTGTATGTGCCCCTGCAAGAGTGTCGGGGGAACTAGTTTTGGTGAAACATTTGCACATCAGGAGGCGAGCCCTGGCATGAAAATGACTACATCACTGCATAAAAAAGGTAACAGCTGTTAGCTTGTTTATGTTGTACCATTAGCGTCCCAGGCGGTAATTTTCCATTTTCAGCGTGTAGTTGCTATCTCACAGGATGTTGTTGTTTGGACTTTGAAAATGCAGATAGCGGAAGCTGGGATGCCTTACTGGAACAAGTCGCCCAATGACAGGCTTATACCCATGACTACTAATGATATGGATCATCTTAAAGAAACATTGGAAAGCCATATGAACTCCTTGATCTTCCAACTCTTGTCACCGCAATAGCCTGATTGCTGATAGTCATAAATATTGGTGAGGCTATCAACACGACAGTGATATGTTCAGAATCTGGTACTTCCTCACATTTATTTGCCCTCAATGCTCATTCTAACTACATTACATAAAATGAATGAAATCAATCCAATTCTCTTGCACATACTTTCTGGCTCACACTTGTGCATCCTGTATTAGACAGATGGAGGTCAAGTCTGACACAGTAAAGCTGAGTCTGATATGTCCTAAGATCAAAACTTTATGGAGGGAAGATCACTCATTTTGATTTTGTTAACTTGATATTTCCTCTGATATTACCCTCAGGCCAAAACATTTTCTGTCCCATTATTAGGAAAGACATCTCCATTTTTTTATCCATTTAATAATATTGTTTTTCGGTGTGCACACAGCATTACAGCATTATTTGTGGCCACAAGCATTAATATATAGCCAGCGTCAATGAAAAGCTGTGTGCACTGTCCCAAGCTGCAAATGTTGACTTAAACATTTTACAAGCAACAAAATCACTAAAATTAGGTCAGAATTGATATACCACTGGTCACCTTAAGTTGCACAGAATTCCAACAGGATCACAAGCCATTTAAGAGCAATCAGTGCCATCAATGGCTGCAAGCTATGAAACATGTTGACTGGACTGAGGGTGCAATCAAAACAGCTTGTGTTTGCAGCAGCCCACTGACAAGCTGTTGTGGTCCACTGTACTTCCGTTGCCAAAATGCGCACGCAGCTTGCTCATTGTTCACAAACTGTAAAAGGGTCAACATAGATAGTCTTGTGTTCACATAACGAGGCTCTAGACTTACTCTTCATTGGACAGATAACGGAAATTCAGTGACATCTTCATGGCACATACAGCATGTGATGCTTAAGTGATGCTGTATTGTATTCAGTGGTAACAATAAGGAGTGGATATACAGAAAAAAGCTGATGTCCAAGGACAATTGCCCCTTTTAATGCAATATTCTACTATAACAGCAGAGAATGCAAAACGACAAACTATTGTGTTAAATATGACACACAAGAACAAATGCTTACTCCAAATTACTCCAAACAAATGCTTACTTCACTATACCACAGAGTGCAAATTGTAATCTGTCAGAAGAGCTTTCTATTCGGGTTTTTTTTTTTCATGTCTAAACTATGCTTGATTTTCATTCACATTTCACGCATCCGTCATGGCAGCACTACACAGGAAGCTCCATTAGAGGAACTATTAGGATCGGATGTGGCCCAGTGATGACAGGTGAATGTATGAGGACCAAGGAGCCCCAGTGACCTTGAGTTCAATGTTTTGCAATTTAAAGCAAATGGACAATTTAATGGCTCTCAACCATCGTATTTTTAAAAAAAGAATATTTTCTCCCTTTCTTTCACTCTTTCATACGCAGTCCCGTACCCAACCTCTCTTTTGCCTGCCTTTTCACATTCTCATGATTTCCCTTTCACTTGCAGCCTCTGTCTTTCTTTCCAGCATAATGGTGACCTTGTTGTCACAGTGACCATTGCAATTTGCTTGTTCTCTTTTCTGACATAAATGCACCCCAACACATTTACATACAGCAGCAGGAGAATAAGCCTGTGACCTTTCGCACAAAGAACAAACATTCTGTTTCAGAAAAAAATAAGACAGAGCAAAAGGTACAAAACTGCCTATGTCAAGTATTTTTCAGTTCACAAACTATGGTAATTGTTAAAGATTTAGACCAGACTTTTAAAAAAGAGTCGCCACCAGTGGAACTTTCTTTAACAAATGTATTGCAAACAAACATACTCAAACATATATGTAACTATTCTTATGAGTAGGGCTGGGAAATATATCTATATAATAGTGTTGTCTTTTCCTTGTTTAAAGCGATATTCTGCCCCAGAATGATAATCCAGTCAATATGTACTCACCCCTATGCTGATGTGAGGATGGGTGAAGATCTTTAGTTCACAAAACAATCCTGGAGTTTCAGCAGAAAACAGCATTGCAGCCAAATCCAGTACAATTGCAGTGAATGGGGACCACGGATAAAATGTCAAAAAAAAGAACACAAAACAAACACAAAATTCTCCATCCTGCTCGTGTGTGTAATCAAGTGTCCGTTAGCTGCGACATTAAAATTTAACCACAAAGACACCATTTACACCATGATTTTAGCCGAAATGTCAACTGTAGCCTCCCATGTAGCATGTAACATGGCGTCGATGTATCGCAAGACTTCGTATATCTCTTAATGGATGCACGTGTGAAAATATCGCAAGATCTCTTGTGCATCGAGTCTGAGAGGCTACAGTTGACATTTTGGCTAAAAACATGGGGTAAATGGCGTCTTTTGTGGTTAAATTTTAATGTTGCGGCTCACGGACACTTGGATTACACCACACGAGCAGGATGGAGACATTTTGTGTTTGTTTTGTGTTCTTTTTTTTTTTTTTACATTTTATACGTGGTCACCGTTCACTGCAATTGTACTGGATTGGCTGCAACGCTGTTTTCTGCTGAAAATCCAGGATTGTTTTGTGAACTGAAGATCTTCACCCATCCTCACATCAGCATAGGGGTGAGTACATATTGAGTGGATTATCGTTCTGGGGTGGAATATCGCTTTAAAGGCTGCATTATACCTAAGTGAACCACCCACTTAGTCACTATATCCACACTACTGACACTTACTGATGATTATTTATGAAAAATCTTGTTAATATTTTGTGAAAGCATCAATAGTAATCCCTACAATATTGTTGCGATATCTATACGTATCAATCTATTTTTTCATACTATCATAACTTCCTGACATGTTACTGGGGTATACAGTATTATGGTGATCTTTGTGTAAAATATGTGTCCCTCAGCGTAGACAGAGCTGATCCTCAGAGTGACCCTATTCCTGCAGATGGGAAACAACACACACAGGAGCTTTGGTTTGGTCTGAGAAGCTGCCGTATTTATTCACTGACAACTGTAACCTACACTTTGCATTTACAGTGCCGTCACTGTACATTTACTGCCAGACCAACAACTTCACTGCTCACCTTTCCCTCCACTCACCATCACTCTCTGCCAGCATAGACAATAATTAGTCTGCTACTCAGACTCTCTCAGGCTCTGCAGATTTGCAGTGTTTGCCAATTTATTTTTACTGGCTCAATTAAATCCAAAATACTCCCAAACAGGAGCAGAGGCCTTTTTCTTTTTTTATAGTTTGTTCTGTAACTTTATCCCCCAGATGTCATGTTCTCAGCTCAGTTGCCCCACCTCGTCCACTATTAGAGGGATTGACCTTTGTCGGCATATGTTGCACACTGCAATACAGTATCTCCCTATCAGTTTAATAGAAAGAGGAACCTCCATATTTTTGACGGTAGTGAAAATCATACTGTAGACACTGTTTAATATTCTGATATACTGTAACACCTTTATTCTGCTCAAGCAGAATCCATATCAACCTGGCCTACATATGAGTATCTCCAAAACACAAACTGCACATGGATTTCATATATGGTTGCAAACTTCTGCTGACGGCATCAGAGCTAACACAGTTTCATTTTTATAACAGTGAAGTCATAACACTTCCTGCTGTTCTACCTTGAATAACAAGGCAGTGATTTCTCATCGGCACAGTTCAAAAACTGTTCCATAAACAGGATCTAGAGTGTGTGATACACATGTATGGGTGTACTTATTGAGAGACCAGGGTCTGACTTGTATGTTCAGACACACATGCAGCTCTACTGTAATTATATATGAATCTATACACCATCCATGTACCTGCCTCTCCTTTATATTTGACAAAAGCAAACACTGGGGGCAGAGGCCATGCAGCATGAGTGTGCTCTGTGGGCAGGGTTTATGTTCACATTTATTCACTGTATTTGGGACAGACATCCCTCTTGCTGTCCACTGAATTTATTATCACCTCTTTCCAAACACTAAAAAAAGACACACAACCTGAGTTATTTTTCTCCAAATTAAACGCACTACATTTACAAGCTTGGCTTAGTTCATGTCTGTTTATTTTCCATAGAAAGTCTGACAAAACAGTCTGAACTCTGTGCTGCAGAATAGTGTTCAGAGCTTTGGGTTCACTGAATAACTGAAAGCAAACACAAGATTTACAGGGGCCTTTGTAAGCTGCTTTATAAAAAGGGTGTTTAGCAGCCCAAATATTTGTATGCAATATTTTATTAGCTTACTTTAAACAAACATCATATTTAATTGAAAATCCATTCAGCGACCAATTCATTCTCTCTTTGTGAGCCTGGTAATTACAAATTACTTGCTTTACACAACCCAAAACATCAGCTAGAAGCACCTCTTTGCAATTTTGTAGTCCTGAGAACCCACATTATATGTAAATGACTACTTCTTTATGGCTGGTGGGGGTGGAAGTTAAAAAAAAACAAAAAAAAAAAACCTGGAGTCTGATATTTTCCCAACATACTACAAAAAGCAAAACAAATACATTTCAATATGTTTTGACAAACCAGTCATCCAGTCTGTCATCAAATCACAAAAAATGCAACAAATTTCTCTATGCAAGTTATAAGTTTTGCAACTGCTCAACGGATTACATTCAGTTAGACCCTGGTGCCACTCTATTAGCTGACATCTGTTAGACGAGCCACTGACAGTGATCCAGACCACCTCAAAGGTCACTTGAGTGAATCGGATGGCTGTGCAAACCATCCATACCTCACTGGTACCCAATTACAGATAACGATGGGGTCAGGTGAGCACGTCCTCTAAAGGGCTTTGAGCGCCGCCAGTGAATCCTGGGATTATCTTAATCAGAGAGCTAAGCTGTATGCAGGCTATTATGGCTGTTATTACTCTACCAAGTGTAGAGCAAGACACCCATCTAAGATCAGTGTGAAGGTGAATCTTATGACCCACTGGCAACAGACATACAGAAGACAGATTTCTTGATCCGTTTAAGACCAGTACAAATCAATAAGTTAGCGTTGTTCAAAATAAGCAGAGAGACTGAAAAAATAAACAATGTAATTCTCTTGAGAAAATAGTAGTGGGAAACTTAAATCCATGTGGTCTCTAATTGCTCCAAGATTGATTTTCAAATTGAAAAAAGGAAAACGAAATGAGAAACAAATAAAGTCAAGTTGGAAAAGTAAAAACTTTTATGTGGATTCAAATGAAGCCCTATTTCTCCTCAGACAAGTAACAGGGGTTCAAAGTTAATGTTTGTTTTTCACTTGCCAGTTCAGACAAGTGGGTCAGACATTCATCCATCTTTACTTGCCCCTGTACAAACTGTTTTATTTGTTAGTGGTTATCAAAAAACAACAAAGACTTAAGTTAATTGTCTCATCTATAAAATGTTTGAAAAACTGGTGTGGACATTTTCACTATTTTCAAAGTCCTAGGTGATGTCTTTAAATGTCTTGTTTTGTCAGTCGAAAATCCAAAGATATTTAATTTAATATGATAATAAATAAAGAAAAGCAGGAAATCACCTCATTTGAGTTGAAGTTAGAAACCTTTCTACACGGAAAGTTACTTTCCGTGTAGCCCCTGTTGCATACATAATATGAAACAGTCAACACATGTGCAACAGTCTATCAGATAAAGCTTAAACATGAAATTAATTGTTGAGTGTGAAATCAGTTTATCACAGCACTCACAAATAATGCAGATGAAGGTTGGTTTTTGCTCTGAGAGGGAAGGTTGGGATATAAAAACACAATGAGTGACTTAAATCATTAATTTCAATATTGCGGTGAAGCTAATCACGACACTGAGATTAAAGTAGTTCAAAAGCTTTGATGCTGCATTCATAATTCAAATTCTAAATCAGTATTCGAATGTTGCACAGCTTTTTTTTTTTTACATGTATATTCATTCTGTTCAAACCCAGTGTTTCTGAATAGTTGCAGCAAAAGATTAGGCTTCTTTATGATATATCAGACAGAAACTATCATAAGAGACAGAAAAGAAACAAATGAAGCAGAGCAGAGAGGCTGTGGTGGAGACTGATGAACCAGGTGAAGTGAAGGTAATGTTTTACTAAAGTAAAAAGTAAAGGAAAATCACTGCCATGATTGGATGTGAACAAGTCAAGTAGCCGATTACATCCATGTCTGTCCAGACTCCTAATGTGTGTGGACTTTGAAGGTATTTAAGACAGGTCAGTGTTTCCCCTACCCTGTCCTCAGGGCTCATTGTCCTCCATGTTTTAGATGTTTGATGACCTTTGACCTTTGATCAGTTCATCCTTCGGTCCCAATGGATGTTTGTACCAACTCTGAAGAAATTTTCTCAAGGCATTCTTGAGCTATCATGCTCACAAGAAAAGGATGTATGGCTAGACAGACAGACATCCCAAAAACAATGCCTCTGCCCACTGCTGGCACTGAGTGATAAGAAACGAAATCAGTTAATGCTATATGGACATAAGCCCTCAACTCATTTAATCTGATGAACCACTTTTAAAAATTATTATTTTCTTTGAGGATTTTGATTTTTTTTTTTTTTAGCATAAAATATATCGACATTTAAAGCTTCATTCAAAAACCTCAACAGAAGCTTTGAATGTAAAAATAAGACGTTCGGTAAAGCTCTAAAACTTTCATCGAAAAAATGTATTGACTTGGAAATAAGAGACCTTTGTAACATCATACATTTTTCATCTTTAAAGAGCATTTAACTTCTGGGGAGCAGAACTGTGTAGAAAGTACACATTTCACATTGAGCTGTCAGATCACTCTTCTCATATTTTAGTAGCTATAGCTTTAGAAAAATGTTTAATATAATAAAATAACAATGCATCACTGTTGTAAACACTCCATGCAAGAAAAAGAGGAGTTACATATTTCTAAATGTTATATGCGCATAAATCTGGACCCGCAGGGGACTTTCACCTCTTCTATAAATGAGCTGGTTCATTAACAGTCCAATGAGCCAGCAGTGTAAAGATTAATGGACTTGACAAAGTGGAGATGTCAGCATGGTTCCCTCTCACTTAATAACCCCTGGGCAGTTTGTATGCACACTAGAACAATGCACAAGAGTGTGGACATTTAAAAGCTGACATTTACAAATCACTCATATATAGACTTACTGGATAGACTGTTGGTTTCTTCTACAAATTGGTAACTGAGTCTGAAATATTAAAATGACCTGAAATTGAAGTTAATTAAAAATCCAACATGCCACTAACGCATACATACTAAATCTGAGTATCTGTGTCAGTGCATGTGTCTGTGTGCCAGAAGCCAGTGAGCTGAACTCATTACACATCTTTGTTGAATACTTGATTCTCATCGGTCAATAACAGCACTCTACAGACAGACCATTGCCATAGATACAGTTCTGATCATAGACTCTAGGGGACTCAGCAGAACCAAAAACAAATCAATAAAGTCATTTTAAAATCAATATTTTGTATCAGTTTTTTGGTAAGTAGCCATGGAGGTGGCTCCACTTAGCATCAGAGTGCTGCATCACCCTGTCAGCTTTATTTCACAATAATGGTACACAATGTACATGATCCCTTATTTAGCATAAAGACTGAAACAGAGGAAAGCAGCTAGTAAATTAAAGTAGTAGTAAAGTATCAACATTTGCCCACCGGGACCTCCAAAACATACAGATTTACACATTATATCGTTTTTTTTTTTATCCGCTCAACACCCAAAGTATACAAATGAGATGTTGTTGTTTTAAAGGGGGTTATGTGTCAGTAAAATATTTTGGGCATGTAGTGCACAGTGTGTGATTTCAGCCCATTCTATTGTATGTACCTTTTTTGAAGCACTGCTCAGTGTGAATCAGGTGACCTTACTGTTGGAGATGCATGACCATGGTGAACCAAAGACACTGCTGTAATATTTCATACGCCGTGCATACTTATTGGTTTCAGACATACTAAAAAATTTCACATATGGCGTGCATACTTAATAGCATATTAGTATGGAATTTCGGATGCAGCCTGTTTCTTGGCTTGGTGCTGTCACTTCCTGGACTCTGGTTGTCACTGTGAGGTTGCCAGGCAACCTGCAGAGACTGTGTCTGCTGACAGTAGCCTTACATTTACAGTACAGTATTAAGAGTTGCATCAATATTTTTTAATCCACCTCTTGGCAACAAATGAAAATGTCAAACCATTCCTTTAAAGGGCCCTCATGCTGTACTAGAGCAACAATGTGGTATTTTATGTTTACAAGGAGTTTATTTTTTAGCTGTTATCCTCTTTTAGCCAAGCAAGCAGACGGAGAAGACATTTTTGTTGCCAGCGGCACAGTTAAAGATAATCTAAATCTGCCTTGTGCAAATACAACGTTGAGCTGTAAAACATTAGGCAGGGAATCATTACTGAAACTGCTATGGGTTGAATGTAGCACATGTGTACATCAGCAACAGTTTGTAGGATAACTGGAGGGATTAAGCCAAAACCAACTGGCTAATTTATGTTGCAGTCTTCAAGATGCCCATGCCTCTAAACAACAGCAGTTGTTTCAGGGATAGCACAGAATTTCTCATTAATTTTCTTCACCAAATTCTTCCCAGCAGATTGCAGTATCTGAACCACTGACCTTTACATTCCCAGCTCTGTAAGCAACTAATTAAGAGAGAGAAAGAGAGATTTTATTCACAATTCAAGTTGTAGAGCAGTTCAAATGTAAGGATTTACCTGTGGGTTTTTGAGTTGTTGGTTAGACAAAATAAGCCATTTAAAAGCAGCTTGGGCCGTGGTAAGACGGGAGGGTTATTCCATATTTTTAATTAATTTATTTTTTTGACATTTTAAGGGCTAAATTATCTAAATACAGTTGGGGGTTTTTGCCTTTTGAACACCCAAAAATATCAGAGAGGGGACCAATCTGGAGTATTACTGTAAGTCTCTGGTTCTAGAAAAACAAAATCTTTAGAGGACTATACATGGACTGAATATACCTAGAATAGCCATTTAAAGGTAATTTACTTCAGCACTCTCTGGACAAATTACAGCAACAGCAAAAAACAATCTTCCATTCAGTGTCCAACCGGAGGTAATTATCAGAAGAGCCAAAAAAGTCACATAATAAAGTCAGAAAGTGTTAGCCAATTTGCCATCTGATTGGACTGCATGCTGTAGTTCTCCACATCCATCAGCCTGGTTTTGGCAAATGCTACACAGAAAGCTGAGAGGATTTAATAGATGCTGTCCAGTAGTCACCCTCTGACACGTCTTAGAGCATCCTGTCACCCAACCTCACTGCTCTTATCGAAAGAGGAGACCGTAAGCCTAAGCCTGTCCCAACACAAAGGGTTGGACTGACATTAACAGGTTGGCAAAAAAAATAAAATAAATAAATACAGAGGAGGAAAATGCATGCATGCAATCTCTCCATCTGACACATATTTACTCAGGCTCACACAAAAGTACAAATATGCAGCAGGCACACACAGAAAGACTGTACACAAGGAGTTGCCAATATGAATGAAATCCTCTCTGACCCTATATGTAACTTCAAATTGTAATACTGGGACACGTAATATTTTGAGCCGAGTTGGCTGATTTTCTAGAGAAACAACTGAGAAGCTGTTAATGGATTAAATCACATACAAACCCAACACCGACATAAAGCAGTCCTGCTCATTGTTTTGCAACATAGCTCATAATAAACTAATACAACCACTGATATTAAAGGGGTCACTGGTATGACAGAAATTCCTAAAGGTAGGTATATTTATAATACCTCACTGTATATTTTGTCATATTGCCCAACAGTGCTGCACATACACATGTAACAACACAAGTTCTGTACATGTTGTGCCTTACTGTACATGTTAAAATGTGCAAGCATTCAGAATGACATTTTCCCAATGGAAGGACGGATGCTCAACATGTATGTGTGTATGTATTTTTATTTCTATGTACTGTATCCCAGTCACTGAGAACGTAATAGAAACACACCATTCACTGTGTCCTAGTTCCATGTGAACACACTATGAAAATGGCTTCAGATCAAATTTGGCCGATAACCGAATGGAAACTCAAAGCCTAATCTCAAGGAACAGATCAAATCAAGCTACATAAAATGATTAGTGTAGATTACTTACATGTCTTTGCACATTAGCAGTTAGTTTGGATCAGTGAGCGCAGTATCACCCTGTCATATGTATCAGAGCCAGAAAGACATGTCAACTCTTCTGAGCTAAAGATATAGAAAGATCATTTAATAATGGCCCATTATAACAACATTGATGTGGATTAATTTTCAATCAATTACGCAAGCTAGTTAAAATGATAGAAAATTGGGACAAATAAAAATAGAAGAAGGAAAAGAAAAGAGAGCTAGGAAGAAAAATAAGACTTCCACATGGTGATCTATAAGTGAGTGGCTTAGTGTTTTCAGTTTTATTTTCACTCAAGGCTCACTTGCTAGCTTTGTCAAGAGCCTTCAACTATATCTTATTGCCCCTGTGCAGTAAATGGGTCTTTCTCAAGTGTCATGATGGGACCTCAGTGCAGAACTGAGCCCCCTTATTAAAGGGATAGTAGCATTATTTTTAAGTGGGGTTGTATGAGCTACAAATAGCCCCTAAGTACCGTGATTGCAGTAGAAGACTCTCCACACTCCTCCCATTAGCGACGCCAGCCCATAGTCCTGCTCAGAGATTTCCAACATACAGTGTTGTGAACGGTCCCAAAAAAACGGCCTATTTTCGCGGCCTAAAAGAGGTTTTACCGGAAAAAAATACACAGTTCCATTGTTCGCTATAATAGAACTATGCTCAGCCCCTCAAAGTGCAGGAAAAACGCAGTTTTTATTTGGACCTAACCAACTCACGTATCCCTCCGCCCAGGGTTAGCGCCCGCTGATCAGCTGTTTACACAGTGTACTACGCAGAGCGCTGTAGTGCTCCGCCGATCAGCTGTTTTGAGTCATTGTTGATTGCAATTCGAGGATGGAAGATGGTGAAACCTCTTCAAACATTTTGAAAATGGTTCGTGTGTGTTGCTATCCAGGATGCAATAACAAAGCTGTGTCCCATAGCCCTTACAGCTTTCACCGCATTCCTTTGCGTGATATTGGCTTTCGGCAGCTAGTTGCTCTAAACTTGGATGTCAACATGCCACCGGCATCACTAAAGGATCTCCGTGTTTGCAGTCACCATTTCGCTGAAGAGGATTTTGTGAGAACACTTTCACTGCTGTGCCCATCCATCTGGTAAGACAAGTGAAACACCTGTGAAAGAGTGTAATGTAGCCTATCACTGCAGTGCAAATTTATCACATAGGTGAAAACGGAGATGTAGTGCTGTAACATGAAAATGAATTTGGCTGATTCTTGAATTACCTTACACCGATGTTTCCCCTCTCTCTCTCTCTTTCTCGCCCGTTCAGTTTCCATCTGCAACAGCTCTTCTTCAGTGTACTCCGGTTCATACAGATATCCGCTTGCTTCCAAAGTGAATGGCACTTCATTCTCGCTGTCACTGTCAAAATCACTCATTTTTAAAAAGTATATTATATCTCTATTCTTCCTCAAAAAGCCAAGACACTGACCAAAACAGCTGATCGGCGGAGCACTACAGCGCTCTGCGTAGTAGCTACACTGTGTAGTAGGCTGCTCAGCGGGCGCTAACCCTGCACTTTGAGGGGCTGAGAATAATTCTATTATAGCGAACAATGGAACTGTGTATTTTTTTCCGGTAAAACCTCTTCTAGGCCGCGAAAATAGGCCGTTTTTTTGGGACCGTTCACAACACTGTATGTTGGAAATCTCTGAGCAGGACTATGGGCTGGCGTCGCTAACGGGAGGAGTGTGGAGAGTCTTCTACTGCAATCACGGTACTTAGGGGCTATTTGTAGCTCATACAACCCCACTTCAAAATAATGCTACTATCCCTTTAACAAATCCGATCAAGTACCAGAAGTAAACAAGCTGCATATTTAAAATTTGAAGAACATTAATATTGGCATCCAAAAAGGCACCTTCAATCCAATTTTCCATGCCGTCACTGTCAGCAGGAAGCTCTAGGCACGTTGTCTAGAACTGATCATTTCAACCAAAACCATGAGAATCTCGTGAGAGTTTTTGTAAATCTTGGATTCCCCTCTAGACACAACCAGCAGACACTGAATGACAGACACTAGAACGTGTCACTACAGAACTAGCGGTGCCGCTAGATGGCGGAACATACAACGTGGTCGCTGTCTTCTTGTCGCTGGGACTAAGCATCAGGTTACTGGCTCAAATATTCCCCTGAAAGAAAAATAAGCCCATCAGGGTGCTGTTTCCGTGGCACACTGAACGGATTTCATGTGATTACAGAACACAATGATGAGAGTTACATGGCATCAGTGACAGGCGCAAAGGAAGATCAAGTATCATCACTGTCAAACTGTAGGAAAATTCAATGTATTGAGCTTTAAAAATCGAACCAACCAGGGTGGGGGGGGTGGGGGGGCTTGTCCCATAAAAGACTGAGCAAAAACGGACTTGCTTGCAAGCTGATCGCTGTAGTCACAGCTGCTTCCTGCTGTCTCACTCAGCCAAGAAAACTCTCCACTGATCATTGGCCCAACCCTGCTAGCTAGATTGTGTAGGTCTACACGTTACGCAGTCGAGCTCTCCTTTAGTTGTCCGGACGGATACATATATTTCTTAAATATTTTATATTTTTGATACTCACCCTGGTGTGGATTAAACAACTGGACCGAGACTGCTCGAAGAGTGTGGTCTCGGCCCGTTTCCAGGTGGTGTGGTTTGTTTGTGGTCTGAAAGCAAACAAACCAACCACAGAATTTCATGATATCAGATGCGTGATTTTAGCATGATTTCAAAAACTACACTACTAAAAAAATCCATCAGCTGCTTGTGAAATCTCTATGCAAATCATTATGTAACCACGGTGACACATATGCACATAAGTGCAGGTCTTTTCTCTGATTAAGAGCTGTAAACACTGCTGTACTCGTGTCCTCCTCTGTGTACTTTGTCAGATTTAAGAAGTTGTGATACAGCGATCCCACAGTAATAAGCCCTGTACTTACATTACTGTACAAGATGCCTCCTCTTTGTCGTAGGTAAAAGTCCCAGTGCTATTGTACTATATATTAACAAATATTGAATACCTCTTGCCCAATCTTATTACGTAGTCAGAACTAACTGTTATATAAATGCATTTTAAACATAAAATGTGAACATGGCAACGGCACTGATGCACTTGGCTCCACACACTGTACACAAATACTGTACTTGCACATAATGAATTAAATAAAATCACAAATACAGACTAGAAGCACAGTCAACAACCCAATTTAAATAACATTAGTGTGACTGACAGTCAGAACACTGATAACGAAACACAGAGCAGCCAGGATTTGGCGGCTGTGTGTTTACAGTAGAGAGCATTTCGTTCCTTGGCAATGTCACATCAAGCCCGGCATGACATCTTGACTGCCGATTGAGCAGCAATCTGTCTCCTTCCAACAATGCCTTTATATCTTGACACACACAGACCTTGTTAATACGTCTGTCAGTCACCTCTCACAGGTTTAAAAAAAGCTAACAATTCTATAACTTCAAAAGCATTTGGAATCAAAAAGCACTACAAGCTTTATTTTGATTCAGTTCAATTAAAGTAATTTGTGTTTTCTCCTCTTTTCTGCTTGTTAAAAGAACAGGTCTCCCCCCAAATCAAAAATACATAATTTCCCTCTGGCCTGTAGTGCTATTAATCCATCTAGATTTTTTTTTTTTTTTTTTTTTTTTTTTTTTTTTTGATTTGCAGGAGAAGATGTCAACTCTAGAGATGTCTTCCTTCTCTCCAATATAATGGGACAGGATATCACAACCCGTCACTCAGGATAATCCACAGGCCTTGTTGTGACCAGTTCCATGCAGGTATTTTGTTTAGCTAAGAAATATTACAAAGATGGAAATGGCACTAATATACATATTTAATGAACATCTGAACATCCTTTTTTTGCTGTCACTTTACTGAGAAATTCTCTTAAAAGACACTCCTCTCTGGCAGATTTCCACCGTAATTGTAATGACAAGCAAACTGACCTGATGCACAAGAGGAGCTGGCAGATAGTGACCATGCAGCTACAGCCCCAGGCAGCCCAGGTGCCACAGTATCCCCACGCTAAAGTTACACATGAAAGCAAAGTAGGCTGGACCAAATAACAGGCCATCACTGCAGAGTTCGCAGAGATAATAGAGAATGTCTGAAAAAGGCTTAAGAGTAGGGAATAAAGAGAGACCAGAAGATACAGGTACAAGAATCGATTGAGAACATTAGGGAGGACAGAGCTCTAGTTGTGCAAGCAGTCTTTATTTACTGTTATTATGTATATTATTATCTAGGTGCATGAAGAATTATTTCAGAAAAGGAGCACAGGAGAGTTTTTCTTGTTATCTGAAGGACCAAATTTCTTTGGAATATGAAACTTTAAATGAATCCTTTTGATTTATTATTTAATATTTGTTCTCATTCTTAGAGATGTTTTATAAGCTACAAACAAGCAATTTTTCAAAAAAGCTGGACTGCAATCCTTTAGAAATGTCTGCAAGAATCTCAGTGTGCCAGTCATATTGTATAATAGAAAACTGTACCATTACGATGAATAACCATTTATGATAAATTCTTTATTGTGTAGCCACAATTAAGTCAGACTGCATTTAGGCAGCAGGACTAACAAACAGCAATATACTAAGAAAAGGCAAAGAAAGGAACCACTTATAGTAGGAAGTCACTGAGATGAAGACATGGTAAAATGATAATTAATTCGGCCTTTTTGTATGCCCTTTGTGATTTGGCATATTAAGTTGCGTCCTAGACTTTGACATCTTTGATCATCAGTGAGGTGTGGCTTTTGTGACATTCTTGTTAATTGAATGTTGTTGCCCTAATGCATTAGTTGGAATTAGCCGTAGGTGGATTGGTAATAACTGACTTTTGGAAACAGGTTTGCGTAAGCTCAAATTAATTACAGTCTTCTTTGACCAGATAATTGGTTATTTCTTTGTCTTTCTCACCATATGCCAACTGCCTGAATGCTTAAAACAGCAATACCGCTGGAAGAAGGTGACCTTTTAGCAAAGTATGAAAAAAGCACATTAGAATTTCTATCACTCACCTGCTATGCTAACTTAGTTTTAGTTTAAAGGTCACATTTGTTTGTTTGCTAAAAATACAGACTATGGTTAAAATGACCAGAAATGCTCATTTTCTGAGCAAGATGGAGAAACATTACATGTCTGGAGAGGAAAAACAATTCAATTAAGATTCCATCTGGATAATAAAAAACAAAATACACAACAGTTGTTACACTTCCCATGGAGTATGAATTAGGCATTCTGGGCCCAGCATGTCCAACACCACTTTTGCTAATTAGACATTGCATAATCAGGGTGTAAAGTAAACAAATGGGTTGTATTTAGCCAATTAACCATAGGAGTGCTTTTGGATGTAACATGAATTAAACCAGTGAGAGTCATCTCCCTTTCCCTTGAAAAGTGAGGTGTGCCTGCATCTGGCGCATTGCTATTTAGATGGCAAATTCAGCAAGTTCAAATTAAGTAAGCTGGGACCAGCAAATGTTTGACATTTTTGCTTGAAACTATTAATTGATTATCAAAATAGTTGACAAATCATTTTCTTTCTATCAACTAATTGACTAATTATTGTACCTCTAGCAATTATAACCTAGTCAAGTCACAAATTAATACTGATTAAATAATAAGTTAATCATATTGAGTACACAGAGGTGTGTGCATATCGGTTCTTGTATATCAGCTTTAACCAAAACTTATATTTGATCACCTTACCTGCCACACTACTGGCTCCATGTGATCAGCTGTGGTGGACAGGCAGACACTCAACACAATGGTGTGAGAGGCGGAGGTCAGGACACTGGCGATGACGGCATCCCGCATGGAGAACGGCAGCATGGTGTAAACCACAAACACAATGAACAGGAAGAATGACACCTGTGGAGAAAGAGACACACGCATGACACACCTGCAGAGAAAAACAGTAAAGAGAGAATCAGAAAAAAAGAAAGAAAGTGAGAGCAACGGATGCACAAGAAAAGAGAATACAGACAGAAATAAAATATCAGTGTTGACAGTCCTGTAGGGAAATAAAGAGCATGACCCACCAAGTCTGAACCATCGACACTGCTGGCTAAAGTGGAGTTTATTTATGTACAGCAGCCACATCAGTGGCATCAAAAGAATGAATAAAGAATATAAAAATGATGCCTGCTTGGGGAGGTATTCGTTATCAAGATAGACACTAGATCACAAAAGGAAAAAGGAGGAAGGAATATATATTTGCGCATTAAACACATTTTGCATTTGTCGTGCACTTAACAGTCGATCTATTATAGCATTCTTAGCGTCTACGTCTTACCTAAGCTCCCTTGATTGTAGGAAGCAGAAAAGGGGACAATCAGCCCTCACACTTCAAACCTGACACGTCTGTCGTAGCATGTAGAGTGCTTCCCTTTTTACCCACGCTCCACACACATACAAACATGTACACACACACACACACACACTGACACACACAGAGTCTTAAATACGCCTTTTGCTGCAGGGTTAAAGCAGCTCATCTGCTGTCATGCATGGGTAGAAAGAGGCCAGTGTTCTCACAGGCTGCAGCCAGGTGCCAGTTAACCTTTCTTGGGTTATTTGCAGGGCTAGGGTGTAGGGGGGAGGAAGTGAGATGGAAAGAGGAAAGGAAAGCGCAAGAGAGGCAGAGCGAGTGAAAATGAGGAAAAACAGTACCTCCTCTGTTTAAGCTTGGGTAACTAACATACCGTTCTTCACTGCTACTGTCTTAATGGCTAAGTATGGTGGTGAATGTAAATAGTGAATATTATCAAGGGATGGTCTGTTACCTTTAAAACAATGCTTTATTCATGTCTGATGTAAAGTTGTGCTCAAATGAGGAATATGTTTCTTGCATTTGCAGACCTCCTGCTGCTTTACTACAGATAAAACTAGGACACATTTAGTAATTAGTCTAATCATAATCATCTGTTGTAGACTCCTTATGTTCTTGTTTAATTGTTAAACAATGGTGGACATGTTTAAACAAAACACCTTACAATTAAAAAAACTACCAAAATATTCCTCAGTTCTTATTGATGTACTACAGTTGAAGCAGTGTATTTCTAAATACACTAGAGCCACTTTTCCACTGGCCAAGAAACCCACAAACACCCACTAACATCTTGCCTTTGTCTTCAGTGGGAAACAGTACAATCAGCATTCACTCCCTGGTCAAATGACTCTGCAGTAGTCACAGGTGTTTATGGGCTCCAGCTCCAATCAGCAGCGATAAACACAACACCTGGGTGGACACACTATTTTCGCCCCTTTCCGGTGGAGGCAATGAAGGCTTCTTGCCTTGTTTGCTCCTTTTTCATCCGCACACAGCTTGACTTCGTTTTGTCCTTGGTGCATCAGCTCAGCACAGCAAAGGCTGCACCAACTTGAAGGTGTGTACTGAACTGATGACTGCTCATCTTTAATTAAGCATCTGAACGTTGAATAAACATCTTTACTCTAAATTTTTCGCAATAAAAGTTCCCCATTATTTTATTATCTAAAAGCTTTTATTATGAAGCAGCATGTTGGGTTTCCATGAGTAGTAGCTTAACACTATTATCAGCTGAAATGGAACGTGAAACAGTAAAATAAAGCAGATATGTGAAAGTATAAACAAGGACGCAGGAGAGAAACTAAACTTAAAACCACAGAGGTTCAGTTAGAAGCTACAAACACACTGACAGCTAAACTCAGACACTTTTAAAAACATCTTTCTCTAGCAAAGTAAAGTAAAGTAAAGTATTAGCCTGAGCAGAAAAGAAGAAGATTACAACAAGATCAAAACAAACAGGAATGAATGTTCATGTACATAAAGTATGACATTTTTTTTACCTTTTAAAAAAAGTACAACATCAGAGGGAAAATGTGTTTTATAGATTAGGCATAAAAAGGCTGAACCGCTGATTGTGAAGTTAGACAGTGAGATAAAGTAATAATAAAAAACTCCCTCGAATATAGCAATCAATCATCATCATCATCTCGAAGGCATGTTCAGGTCACATACGTTCAAAGTTCTACTGACTGTTGATACAATTTATAAACAGCCTCTTTCAAGCTGTATCACATCCATCACACTGAAGGTGGATGTCAGTCACTGGCCAGTATAGTATGATCTTTTCATAAAATGGCAGTAGCCCTTGATATATCGACAACCTGATGTATCACTCTCTAACCACAATTCTCTGCATGGCTGCCACTGGAGAACAGGTGCAATCTTTTTCCAGTAATTTACTGCACCATGGGGATGAAGAAGGAATCAGAACAAAAAGAATCCCATTCACTAAAGATGTGTGTTAGGCCTCCCCTCATACCTTCAGCTGGTCCATCTTTGAACAAATCAGCTACAACAGAAGGCCACACAAAACACAAAGCAATATATTTAAGATGACTTAAAATGTTACAAGTGTAGTTTGGATGAAGTGAGGAAGATGGTACCTGACATTTCTTTAAAACTGATACCATATCAATTGTTTTCTTGACACATGAGTCACCTAAAAAAGAAGATTCAGTTGAGTAAAGCACTCATAGCGCTTTGAATTTACAGGTACTGGCTACTGGAGGGTAAATATATGGTGACATTCTCTTTTTTGTCCCACAGCTTCAATCAAAATGAAGTAAAATTGATTTTTAAATTAGAAAACATTGAGTACAGTCTACATAATGCTTAAAGATCCATTATGTACATGTCCTGTGGTAAAAGCTCCACTTTTTATATGAAGTGCTGAACTGTCTCCTTGAAAATAAATTCTGAAAGCTGTTCTGAAGAGATGATCTTTATATGTCTCTCAACAGCTACAAAAGCGTTTATTCTCACAGTAGTGCATCATATTTTAGAATAAAGCAGGCCACTCAAGTCTATTCCAAACACCACCACTTCAGTAATACTGTATTGAATATCAACAGTTTTGCTGTTTGAGACACATAATACCAACGCAGAGTAGATTACCAATGTCTGTAACTGACAATGACAAGTATTTCAAAATTATTCCAGCCTAAAGAAAAGTATGCGACAATTTTTCATGTCTAGTTGAGCAGCAGTTGCAGCGACTGTTACTGCTGTTCCCACTGTCTTTATAGAACCAATGTCACATTGCTTATTAAAATAAGACCTTGTTGTAACTACCATGGTACCATTTACTCTTTCATTGTGGCGGTCCATGTTTAAAACCATTGTGCAGGAGGTGGTGGTTATGTTTTTTTTTTTTTTTTTTTAAATGTGACGCAATACAATAAAGAAATATCTACTAGAGGTCCATTGCTGATGGCTGACTGTATCGACCACTGAGTCCTCTACCATCATAACATCGCGATTTCAAAGCTGCCCAACCAGGTAGACATTGCCCAAACCTAACACATACTGCAGTCTTCACATGTGATGTTATAAAGCTCTGACAAACAGAAACATTAAATAATATGAGGTGATAAATAATTGCACAAAACATATTTCTGTACAAAAATACAGTTAAGTCCTTGTGGTAGGCAGGATGCAAAAGGAGCATACAAAAGCTCATTGAGTCTCAAAAAGGCTCAGGGAGCTACCAATTATGACTCAGAGCTTAGTAAATACAGAGTTGTGGAGATAGAAAGAAGGTCATCCTATAACCAGGACCTACATTCATGCTCAATGTCTTAAATGACAAAGGAAGGTTATTAGGTACAGACATGTCACATCTGAGACCACCAAACAGTTCAAACCAAAAAAGTTCAAACTAAAAGACTATATAAACAAGTCACATCAATGGAATCTTAAACAATGCATATGGACACTTGCAGGCAGCAAAAAACTGATGACTAAATATTTTACCCTAATGACCCTTCTTACATACTCACCATGAAGTCATACAGCCTCATAGTAAATATATAGATTGCCCTGAAACATATAAAGGCTTTAAGACAGAAAGAAATGCTTAGCTTGATGGACGACCTGTAATGGCTTCTTGCATTGCCAGGCCTGACCTCTGATATTCCTGACCCTGGGCAAAAGCACACAATGATTAGCTAGCATGCAGGATCCCAGTTCTGGGTGTCAGCTTCCATATCTGATCATTTCTTCCTAAAGTCAGTAATGATTCATCTCTCTGGGCTTGGGGGTCACTGCTGCTCTGACATTGTGCCACAAATTTCACTTATTGGCCGAGGCAGAACTATACGCCAAACTGTGCACTTCTAAACACAGCCTTCACAACAATCTCTTTTCACAATCAGTGGAGCTTATCTTTATAGATCTGCAGGCCAGCATTTCCATTGTGCTTTCCTACTTAAGCCGTTTAAATGATGGCAGAAACCAATAGCTCTTCATAATAATCCCCTCCATGTGACAGAAGATATTATTTTGAGTATCCAGATAAAAGGGTCTGTTATTTTTGTTGTTGTTGTTTTTTAACCGTGCAGGGGTGACACAAAAGATTTGAGCTCAACCCAAATGGTACTGCACTTGCGCATCTTGCCAGTTTTGCATCTGCAGGAAGGGCCAATATACTAATCCTTCAAATGTGCAGTGAAAAACAGTCTAATGAGCCACCCCTCTAACTGATGAGAAGCTCAAGGACAAAATAGAAGAACAATATGAAACAACACCAGTGTTTTAGGGGACTATAGCAAAAGTAAACAAAAGTAAATATAAAGTTCAATTCATCTGCACTCTTCCTGTCTGTGTTCCTGTGTGTTGGTCTCTGAAGAATTGCACTTGCATTACCGCAACCCAGGAACGAACTGTTTCTAATCTCTACTGCCTGACCGAGCTTTAATTGGGAGCAGTCCTGTTTTATTCTTACAATGTCACGGTTCAGTGATGCTGGCAACAGGAGTTAGAATCCAAATACAAACATGAAAGAAGAGCTGAAAAGTTTTTGAGGAAGTTTACTGGGAAGGGGTTGCAGGAACAGAAATATAGCCAGAAATGATAGAAATGCGAGTACTAAGATTAACAATCTGGCAAAAATGAGAGATGAGAGCCAGAACTAAATTGGTATCAGTTCCTGGTCGGTCAGTCCTGAAATATTAATAAGCCCCTGGACAAACAGTGCTGCTATTGTTATTAATCTAACATTAATAGCCTCTAATGTAGCCCACAAGTCGGGCATCTACTTACAGGAAATACCACAGGTTTGGGCAGGCAGATGAAGTGACAAAGTCCCAGTAAGTTATAACTGACAGAAACATTGCATGCAATAGTCCACCTTTCTCTCCCCTCTCTGTCACGCTCTCTCTGTCTATAAAACAAATACAGGCTGGCTGGAGGTGTGCACAGCACAGGTGCACACTCTTTCAGCTCAGCTGATTGGTGGTCAAATCACATCTTAACAGGTTTAATCAGAATCAGAAAGGGTTTTAGTGCCAAGCAGGTTTTCACTTACAAGGAATTTGCTGTGGCATATTGGTGCATAACAACCAGCACAGAACTATAAATATAAATGAGGATTAAGGCAAGTACTGTCAGTTAAAACAGCATAAATAGGAAAACAGAGAATACACAATAACACACGAAAAAGAAAACAAAAATGTACAAGACAGTAGATGCAATATTTACAAGTGTGACCGTTATTTAAATATATGAAGGAGCTGTGCAGTGTTATGTAGGAGTGCAAAAGGACTGACATGGTATGTGCAATTTGACAGTACAAGAGGATACCGCAATGTGCAAAATAGAGTCAGGTGACTAAGCTTACATTAATGTAAAGTATAAGAGCGTGGGGGGGGCAGTGTCAGTGGGGGTCACACGCCTTGTTGATTAGGACAGTAACAGATAGGAAGAAACTGTTCTTGTGGCGCAAGGTTTTGGTCCTGATGGGCTGCAGCCTCCTGTCAGAGGGGAGTGACTCAAAGAGTCTGTGTCTGGGATGGGAGGGGTCTGTTATGATCTTGTCCTGCAGGGATGACAGATTGCAGCCGATCACCCTCTCAGCAGAGCGAACGATATGCTGCAGTCTGCCCTTGTCACTGGCAGTGGCAGCAGCGTACCAGGTGGTGCTGGAGGAAGTGAGGAAGGACTCGATGATGGCAGTGTAGAAGTGCACCATCTTTGGCAGGTTGAATTTCTTCAACTGCCACAGGAAGTACATCCTCCGCTTGGCTTTTTTGATGAGGGAGCTGACATTCAGCTCCCACTTCAGGTCCTGGGTCACCAGACAGTCAATCTTCCCACCTGCATGCCGACTCATCCCCACCAGAGAGAGATCCAATGAGGGTGGTGTCATTTGCTTCGGGAGCTTGACGGACTGATGACTGGAGGTTGTAGCGGTTTCCTCTGCCCTTCTCCCGATACAGGGAGAAGAGCAAAGGAGAAAGAACGCAGCCTTGGAGGCCTTTAATCTTAGAACTGTGAATACCTTTCTTTCTCTGCATAGTTCAGCCAAACACTAGGCTAAAAATACAGCACAGACCTACACATGTGGACTACTATTTTGTTAAAAATTCATTGTTTGCATAGTGTGCATACAAGAGATACAAAGAGGGCGAGAGAACTAGAGAGAGAAAGAGGAAAAGGGAGTTCATGTTTTTAATGAAGGGTTACTTGTTTTGCTGCTATTCAACAATGAAGAACACATTTGGAACAATTCTTTTTATTTTATAGTCTTCCCACTATGTGTGCTGGGAAGAGCTCCATGGCGCCATCCATACAATTGTGCTACTGTTATGCATAGAGTTAGTGATTTGTGGGTCAGGTTGGTGTCAAGTCATTGATTGACGCATATTTTCGCAGGTAGGGTGGTGCAGATGAGTCGGGCAGGTGTAGATCTTGGGGAAAAAAACGTGACCTGCGCATCACTAACAGCTGGCGTTTTCAAATTCCTAACCATTCCCTAATGATAACAAAGCTGCCAGTGTCAGGCAATATGTTTGACGTTGCATAACTGCGTGTTTACATTCTGTGCTCTCATGTCATAGCTGACAGGGCTAAATGTCTACAAGTCCTAGGTTTTAAGCACTCTAACAAAATGTAAGCTCAATGCAATATATGTAAAAAAGGTGGCTGCATGTAAGGGGGGTAACACCAGCAACCTCATGAAGCGTTTACAAATACAGCAGTCTATAAATCTGATGCATTGCAGTGTGTTTGACTGCTTTAGCAAAATGGCTGCTGTCATTAACATTATGTCTTCAGTATAGCCACCTAGCCCTGATGCCGATGGGATTAGCCAAACTAAAATTGTGACTGTTTCAACCTCGTAAAGTCACAGTAACACTAATTCTGTAGTTATTAAAGGAGTATCAATAAGAGTATCGCTAATAAGCAGTGTTGGTATACCAATATCGATAAAATCCTATAATACCCATTCCTAGTGACTAGTCATCTATTTATAGTGAGGAGCAAATGACAAAACCAAAAACAGCTGTGGAGAGGTGCGTCAGGTGACTAGTAGAGGTGTGAAAACTAAACCAGGGTGACTAAGGACAGGTAGGAGTCCTGAGGGTTGTGACAGCTTCAGACATGGTGGTTGTAGTACTCCTGATTCTGGGCCAGAACAGCCTTTAATTACTAGAGCGGCTGTGGCGTTTTTACAGTATGGCAAATGTACTAGAGTGGAGGCAGTTTTCTTCAGCCATCTTCTTGTTTTTACCCTGTCATATCCCCACAGAGCCATAAATGCTCTGAAACACACAATAAGGTCTAAACCAAACAAATAAATAAAAAGGAATAGATGTAAGTTCAGAATCAGAACAGATGCAGGGCACAACACAACAAATATCATTTAGTAAAGCAACAATTTGCTCAGAATCCAAAACGCCTTTTTTCAAAATTAATGCTCTGAAATCCAATGCTGTTAGTGAATCATAAAACTGTACAAAAGATAATAGAGGCGCTGCAGGAGGAAAGAGCTCCGACCGAGTTCTCCTGCATACTTGATATTTGATGAGGTAATAAAACAGTGAGCCGCTTCCTCCAGTATAGTTAAGACAAGCAGCACGTAAGGACCCTCTCTCTCTGACAATTAAGTGGACAAAGCTTTTTTGTGGTTCATCATGTACGGTCAATTCTGCTTCTGCCCCATGAATCAATTCCTTGATAAAGACACTGAGGAGGGCTCGTAAAACAAATTATAGAGATGGAGTGTCAGATTACATCAGGCTTTCAGTCTACAGTCTGTGGCAGAGATTAGTTTACAGGCTAGATTTACAAGGTGGAGTGTGTGTGTATGCATGTATGTGAGCGTGTTCTGTGTGTGTCAGAAGACAGATATGCTCTTTTCATTTCTAGCTATACTCACTAAATCTGGCCTGAAAGACAAACGCATTAATTTATAGTGAAGAGGCTAAATTAAATGCAGTAGATTAAATACATACATCATACATTAAAGCCAAAGTGTTTGGTTTACAATTTCCACCATATATATGATAGATAACTGATCATACTCAACACTTAAGGCTGTGTCACAAGCCACCACCATTGTCACAGACAGGCAGAGACACAGAGCTGCTCTGGTGAGCTAAGCAGAGCTGTGTGCGAGCAGCAGAAGTCACCTAAGTGACAACAAACATCACAATCCCAGATCTTTTGCTATGATGACAAGCACGCCCAGGCTCCCAGTCACACCACTTGTAATGCCTAAAGTCACAGCCTACGACATTTCACTCGATGGACGTAAGAGCGATGACTTTTAAGACAGTTGCTCTTTCTGTCTTTGAAGACTCTGAGACTCACAGCACATTAGCATAAAACACAGCACACATCTGTCTGGTCCCTCCAACTGTGCATCAAGATTTAGAGAATTATTTCATTAAAAATGGTGATCAGTATGGATCACACACCAACTACGTTCTGTTGCACCACCACTGTGATGTATATACAGTATATACAGTCTATATACTGTATATATAGAATAAACAAAGACCCAAGGCAGAATAAGCCAGTTACTTGAGGTCCTCGAGGAATCATTTCAGCTCTGAATATATTTAGCACAACAAAATATTGTTTTCCATTTGCCTAGAATGAATCCTCTAAACTGATTTTAGAGGATGCTTAATTACTCCTCTTAAAATATTCTGCATCGCTCCATCTTTCTTTCTCTGCCTCTCACGCTTGTATCACTTTGGCCGTGTATTATCTAGCAATACAATACATATCACAATATATAGGGGTTACAATTCAATATATTGTGATACTGTAAGCAATGTAATATATTGCTATTTTTTCCAATCAAATTTTAGGACAAACATCATAGTATAAAGAATCCACCACTATATGCATAAATTCAGAAAAGTGAAGATAGATAACAACACTGCTATCTAGTGATCAGGGGTTTAACCACAACATAAAATGAACCACTGCCACGAATCTTTCCATGTATTACAATACTAGGGGTGCCACAGATCACAGTTGTCCCGTGTTCTGTGCAGATCGCCCCCACACAGTTCGGCATGCATGTGGTCCGTGGACTATATGTAACCACAATAGGGTGAACCACATTTTTACAGTTGCATGTTACTTTTATATAAGTAATAATACCCAAAATCTCAATGCAGAGTTGCAGTTAAAGGCAGGCAGGCTTTTCACCCGTGCAACTATGCCATCGTCAACAGATCATAAGATTGTGATATTTAGTGAAACTTTGGCGATATCTGCTGTCTTAACTTCTACAGCTCCTCTCTGCTCAGTGGTGCTTATCTGTTATATGTACTATAGATTATACATTGTGCAGTACTGAGTAATAGAGTATTGTATTCAAAGTATACTGTACAGCATTTATTGATAAAGTGAAATTCTTCTTATATATAATTATTATATATAATTTTTAATATTATCATTATTATCATTACATTACTGTATATTACTATGGTGATAACTACAGACACAGAGAGATGAAAGCCAAGTGCATTTTTAATTTAACCTGAATCCCACCTCTTTTTCTTTTTTTGCTGATCAGAAAAATGATGAGATCCATGACTCAAAATTGTAATACAATCCGAACCGTGAATTTTGTGATCCATTTCACCCCTCCACAATGCAGTATTTTGAGAACTGTTACAGTATAACAAAAGATAATATTGTGATACTCAAGCATATTGATATTTTCTTGCATCCCCATGTTATCACCTTCTCCACTTGCTTCTTTTCTATTAGTAGCTCTTGTCTCATTTTCACCATCTACCCTCTTTTTAATCTTTACTACTCCAACCCAGCAGGCCTCTTCCTTCATCCCAACTCCTCTTTCCCCACCTCTTCTGTCCTAAAGCCTAATGAGGCTGGCTGTATACTCAAAGAGGAGTGCATCTGTGCATGTGTGTGACTGAGAGATGGGGAGGGATCGAGAGAGACAGAGAGAAGGAAAGGATGAGGATGAGGCAGGGTCCAGACATCTCTCTGTGAGGGGTAGAAGCTGGACCACACAGATAAGCTCATCTCCCCACCGTCAGCAAACACAGAGGGCTTTGTGGGGAGAGGATAAGCATCCAATTGATTTCAGGTTTGAAAATGGGAAGTGTACTGTATACAGACTCACTCTGGGAGAGAGGGGATGGTGAGCACAACACAGCTGAGGAGATATTTGGAGCCTCATGGTATGTCTTTCACCTGCCAGTGTACTGTACTGACATTGCAGTTTGTAATTTAACTATCTCTTGTTCTTTTACTGACTCTCTATGGGGATGTCAACACAAATGATATAGTTATTTTGACAGATGACTACCTTCCCTATGTGGGGGGAGCCACTTCATGCCACTGAAGTGAAAAGCGTATTAAGGACAGTAGGGAAAGCTAAATTAGTTTTGCCTAAACCAGCAGAAATGTAACTGAAATACATTATATACATTAAAGTGCCATCTGGACTCATGTAGTTTCAGTGCAGTGAAGAAGTCTAGTTATCTTGTTAGAGTGCCAGAGATTTGTGGAAATGAATATGTACCAACATAAAAATAATAAAGGAGAGGGAGGGATACTTTCAGTGTATTACACTTAAGTACAAATTGTATTTGGCTAAGTGGGAGGAAACTGTACAGTTTGTTTTCACTCACCATTTCTTACCCTCCACAGAGTACACTAATAGCTTTAATGTAAAAACCACTACAACTGTTTAGGAGTGCTGACAACATAAAAGATGGCCTATAAAGAATGCACATTAGCCTGTCCAGGGTGGTAAAATTCAACAGTGTGTTAAAGAGAAAAGAAAAGAGCATGTAAGGAGAGCTTATTAAAGCAGTGACAGCATTGAGCCTCCACATCATACAGCAAATCACTGACCTCACCTTGCCTTCTAAAAGGGATAGTGCGGATTATTTGAATTGAGGTTGCATTAGGTACTTGACTCCATACTCAGTGTAATATATTATATTATATATTATGTTATATTATATAATATGATATTATATGATATTATAATATATTATACATTATTACATATTGTATCACTGCTATGACAACGGCTGCGCATGTAGATGCTGCAGCTGGTAGCTCCTTCAAATTTAGCAACTTTTCTAGTTTAATCTGTTATTTTTTTGGGCTTTATCTCTGAAATACTGTGGGATTTGGATTTGAGGGACACACAAGACTGGCAGGATGAGAGGAGGCAGACTTTGTGTTTATATTGATGATGCCTCATGCACAAACGCAGTCAAAGTTGACTGACAATGTTTCCCAGATGTCAAACTTTTTTTTATCTGAAGGTGTTGACCATATGATCACCATATCTTGTCGCTGCTGTTTGTTCAATCTGACGCAATACGTATATATGAAAACAGCTGTATGTATTGTTTTATTTTATTTTGTTTTATATTTTTATGCTATTCTCTTTGGAATTTAATTAATTAAGGAACCTGTGTTGTATGATGATAATAAATTACCTTGCTATTACCAACAGTAGACGCTGGTCAGCATGCCACTACTTTAGACAAGCAGAGAGATGTCCTGGTGTAGGAAGCTAAGCAATGTTCTACCGTGGAGAGGAGTCAGTAGCAAAAATATTTTAGCCACCTAAAAAAAGGTGAAATGTATGCTACACTCAGAATACTTTCACCCCTTTATCTTAACTCAAACCGCCATCATATAAGCTAAATATTTCTCTCTCCAAACCAACCAGACTCCATAGGTGGAATCAGTATTCTAAACATAACATACACTTACACTGATATTCATTTTTTTCGTCGACTAAAGTGTGTTTTGCTCCTGACTCTGTACGCTGCAGTCCATCGTGCACGGGTACTCTTCTCTACATGCCAACTGGCACTTACTGTAGGGAATACACTGACTATTCATAAGTACCTCTCACAACCTCACGTCAAATAATCCGAACAATTCCATTAAAGCCAAGAAACCCTTATAATATTCTACATGTGGTCTGCTGCTCTTGTCAGCAAATTTTGAATTAAATAAAAATTTTATTACTTACATGTATTTTTGGTGTTATTTCATGTCCCCATTTACTACACAGTGACAACATCAAACTCTATGAGACGTTATTTTAACTGTTAACAAGGATACTGGACAACGTTTTAGACAAACCCTTCTACACCACTTGACAACCACTATTACATGATAATAGTGTAATCTACACTTCAGTGTTGTGTTTTCCCAACTGCATTGTCTCTTGTTATGATGTGGCTCTGCAGTTATCCTCCTCCATATCATTGCCTTTTCCTGTGACTGTGCCACCCTCCTACCACAATTCCTCCTCCAGCCCACTGTCTTCAGATTTGACATGATAACTTTCACTTGAGACATCGGAGACATGCAACAAATGCTTTATATTTTACAGGATAATTTACACATTTACTATTTGATGTATGTTGTTATATTTTACTGTATACTGACACGCTGCATTTCAAAGAAGAGAAGCAATACATTGTGACAGCTGCTTTGTGTGTTTTTGGAGACTGTATTAGTTGGCATTCATTAACAGTGACAGTCAGAAGTCCCTGTTATGGACAGTTGTCTGTGGAACACACACACACACACACAAAAAAAAAACATTTACACAAAGAATAATTTTCTGTCACTTATTGAAATAAAACAAACAACAACACAAGCTAATTAAAAGATGAAAAAATGCCACTGCTGCTATGAATAGAAAAATATGAGATATGAAAATGGCTGAACGATACCGCAGAAAACTAATCATTGTCTAAACCACATTTTCTATTATGAATGATCTCTGAATGAGATTTTCAAGTAATACAGACTTCTTCAATCCTTTTAGCTGATTGTTGATCTATATAAAACAATAAATAGCACTGGAAGATAATCCTTGTGTAGTGGTTACAAAGCTGTCTTCTGTACACAGAACAAGATAGTAAGGTTATCCCTAACCCTACAAACCACTAGTGCCACAGTTTGGGAGCTGTAGTTCATTTGAAGAGATCTTGATAGGTAGCAAGGATTTCATAGTATTTTCATGCTCTTCCACAGTCTATCAAATTCTGTCTCTGTCAATAAAATTTGCAAAAGCCAGCTGCTTTATTTGCGTGCGCTTGCAAAAAGGTTATGCTAACATGACATTAATAAAGTTGATTCAAGGGAATATATTTGTAACCATCCCTTTTGGTCTCATGACTGACTGCAAACCACGCTGCATCTCTCTTGTGGAGCATTTCATACCCAGAGCAGAGTTACAATAAAACAGGATTGTGCTACAGTTTTAATGTTGAAGGTTCCTCAGTTGTGAACTTCCCATTTCACATCATTTTCAGCACAAATTCACACTCTAAATCTGCAATAACTGATTTATTTGGCTTCTTATTCTTTCCAGTATTCACTCACCTCCAGCTCTGTTTTTGGTCTCTACAAAATGTACTGTTACCCACTAGTTGCTTACTGAGTCTGTCTGCCGTTTCTTGCTGGGGACTTAGTGTACACCGCATTTTTAGAGTTTTTCAGTGAAAACAGATGCCTGTTATAGCCCAAAATTACACATTATAGAGTCATGAGAGTGAACCAAAACTGTAAAGTTGAGAGCTGGACAGCTAAATGAGCTAAATAAGCTGAAATTTGCTATAAATCCCTGCAAAGACAAGTTGAGCGGTCGATTTAGGTTATAATTCTCTGCAACTTCATGACGAGCAATGCCTCACACATTTTCATTTGATAAACTGTTATTCTAAAAAATATAAGATTACAGTTGCTTTAAAGTTAACCAAAGTTGAACTCTACATGAAAGTACCACACAAATTCACTAATTATTTTATAATCCATTGCATAGCAAGCATTGTAATGACTACACATTTGTATGAAAGTGTGTGAAACTGTTTGTGTGTTAGAACACGACATTTAAACAAGGCTAAAACCACAAAGAGTGGAGTGGGAAAACCAGAGACCCACCACTGTATATCAGCATGGAAGCAATAGGAAATGAATGCTCACAAACTGAGATCTTTAGATCTAAAAATTATTGATGCATTTGTCCTCTGTCTCCATTCCTCTGTGTCCCATTCCTCTTTTGCTCTCTCCTCTCTACATTTCAAACCACTTTTTTCCAATAAGTATACTGCCACACAGTTAATTATTCAGACATTTAAGTCAATTATTTAAAGCGCATTACTGCACATACTGGTAGCTTACCAACTTATCTACAAGTCCTTTAGTTACCACTATTGTCACTGTTTTTTTCTTTTCTTGCCCATGCTAGTTATGAATTTTTAAACTGTGCCTATGGGCAGCGACATTTTCATCCAGTGACTAGCAACAGCAACACTGCATGAATGATATTAGCATGAGAAACATTGCATGAATGACATGAGACAAAAGCCATCATCCTTAATGAGCTACACATGACAGGTGAGGTGGTGGGAGAGCATGAGATCCCCCTCCTTTAATGACTGTTTCATTTCCCTACTTCTCATGGCTACCTCCTTGCTACAGCACAGAGAGAATTTAATTAACTCTGACTTTTACTTCGCCTCCCTCCGTTTCTTTTCTAGAGCAGACATCCACTTAGCAACTGCTCAGTAACACCAGGGTGACCACAGATTCAAAGACTTGGTTATTAATATAATTGGCTGATGAGCAAACGTAGTGGAAGAACTTACACAGCAACAAGAGCAGAGTCTTCAAATTATACTTCAGGTTGAGATTCAAAGTGGTTTGTGAATTTAATTCTGTTGGATCTCCACATGTCAAATACTTTGTTGCGTGTCATCCCCTCTCTCTCTACTCTCTTTCCAGCCATATCTTCAGCTTTCTTATACATAAAGGCAAAAAAATCCCCCAAAATAATCTTAGAAAACAAAAAGTACGGTTCAGCCCAGTATCTTGAAAAAGAAAAGCCCACTGCTCCAAAAATACGCAATCTGGAGTTGGAGTTCAGTGACAGCCTGTCAGACTCTTAACATATTGCTCAATGTAACTGTTATTAACATCTACTGCTTCTAAAACATTATCAATTATTTGTTATGGCTCGTAAACAGACACTTGCTCATTTGGCAAACATTCTGTATTAATTTTAACTCTAATAAATGTGAAACTGGCAAAACAAAAACAGTTGTTCCGGCCCAGAATGGAAATTTCAAAGGAGAACATGCTGGCTGTAAAGCTGCTGTCAGACAAGCCAGTATTTCAGCATGTTTCTTGAATTTCTGATGACATATCATGGTAATCTGATGATTCAGTGCAGTAAATATATTACAGATTTCTCTTTTAAAACAAATGTCCATATAAATCCATGCATTTACATGGACTGGAATGTATCAACCCCAGGTGTGAGAAAATACTGATAAACTTGAGTATTCCAATATTATATTTTTAATACATTATCCATTCTCAAAATCAGGCGTGAGGCGGGTGATTTTGTGTTGTGTTTAAACCCCCGACTGCTAGATACAGTAGCAGTGTTGTTATCTTCACTGTTCTGATGCATAAAAAATAAAACTGTTTTAAAACTCGGATTTTATAGATGGTGGTTTGTTCTTTATACTTTGACAGTTTCCCTAAAAATAGATTAAAAATATAATATATCACCCTGCTTACGTATCACGAATTGAATCAAACCCTGTATTGTGATGCGCATTTTAGTGACAGACTCTCACCTATACACAACTCTAGTTTGTTGTTTTATTGTTACACTTAACTGACCTGTAACACTTTACTGACCTGTCCTTATCAATGTAGTTTTGAGTTTAGTTTTGTTACTTTTATTCACTGCCATATTGCTGATTGAATGGCTACACCTCTTCGGTTCAAATTATAATAATAAAAAAAAAATCTCATAAAAAAAATGATGATTTAGCAGGTGTGTATCACATGAGAGGTAACTTTTGCATCTATAAAATGTGAAGCATTGCATTGCATCATGGCATTGTGAGAAAAAAATAATATATATGGCTCTTATTTACATGGGTACTTTTTTTTATAACACTGTGGGGATTTTTTTTAAAGGGTGCTCAAATAAAATGGTAAAACGGTAGTGCTGTATATAGCCATAGCACAAATGATATTGGTATGGACAAACTGTTGTTGACAGATGTCAATGGCATTAGTAAAGCTAGCAGTAATGGACTGAGATATCAATGGCATTTTATTTTGTACAAATTCAATGATGCCTTTTTTGCTGTCCCTCCTACAGATTTACACATTAAATCTAGTGTAATATTTTATTGCCAGTTTTGGCACTCTGCCCAACACTCATCAACATATTTCATGTCTGGAAGTGCTGACCCTGTCAAGCTTCAGGGACCACTGGCATGTCCATGATATTTGTAGTCATTCTGATCAACTTCAAGTGTCAATATGTGTTTAAAGTGAATGGCAGCTTATTAGTACATTGACTTATTATTTGGCTTTGATTTACAGTTCAGACAAATCAAGGCAATTTGAAGAGGCTGCGTCTGTCAACCTCAGCTGAGAATCACATTTTGTTAATACAAATATACTTATGTATATAGATATTCTACAGAGATTTATAGCCATTTTAATTCTTTTTGTTATTTGTTGGCTTTATTTTTCTCTTCTGGTGTTAACATAGTATATATTTATGTTTATGTTCTGGCCTTATGCTATGCATGATAACCTGCTGCTGTAACATAAGCATTTCCCAGTTTGGGAACAATAAAGTACATCCATCTATATATCTGTCTATCTATCTATCTATCTATCTATCTTGTATAATTTGGTTCTTTAGTTATAATAAGGGGATAGATTTACCCAACCAGCTAATATGCAAGATGGCTCTATAAAGCTGAACATGAAAAGAATTTAATAAAAGAAAGATGAAATAAAAAAATTACAGTCATTTTAAAGTGTAATCATAAGATATTTTTCAGAGACTGGGCGCTGTCCTCTCAGTATTCCTTTTACTATGGTGACTAGTGAATCTCAAGGGAGACCTAAAAGTCCCCATGCAGGCTAATAGAATGCTAATACCCTTTTTCATTTATCCTGGGTTATTGGCAAACAGCACATATATATTATTCAAAGCTTTTTCATTACTGACTCTGAAGAGATGTGACTCACATTCATTTCACAGATACCTGAAGTAGTTTCTCTGATCTCCAAATTACAAGTATACTAAACATACTGTATACTAAGGTGGAGCAATGTGAGTCATTTCATTAATCCATAATACGGCAGGAAGCCCCTAAAAACACGAGTGTGCAGCAACAACAATGTCTCCTCAGAGGAGTGTTAATTAACATGGCTAGGATGCAGCAGTCAGGGAGCATTAATGGGATAATGGCCTGACATTTTTAGAAAGCAAAAGAAAGGAATGAATGGAGTGGCATGTGAATCAATGCATCTTTAGCTACCTCTTTGTGATAGAGGTGGCCACACTAGACATCTGTCTTGCCAAGTGCTATTTCAGCTTTCAAATGATGACGACCTAATGTACTGTGGTGTTTTCAATGAGCCCTGTTGCAGAATGCATATGGCTGTATCAATGAACATGCTGTTCATCCGTCTCGCCACATTTATCTGCAGATATAATATGGCTACAGAAAGTAAAATACATAGCATCAAAGTATACAGTGCACAGCTCCTGGAAATTTTTCAAGAAACAAGGAATATTCTGTGTATTTCTGTGTTAAAAGCTAGCAGTTATTTTTTCCTAACATTAAAGCCTCAAATCATCAACAGCTTTCCAACCACATAATTTAAGTTCTCATATACATACTGGTAAGCATCTAAAAAGTATTAGAAGTCAGTTTTAATCACTTTCCTGGCTTTGAATTCGACGTGCTTGTGATGACTGACATATATTATTAAAATTATGCAATTATTTTCACAAACCAATCATAAAAAAATCCATGTCAGTTACTAAGTGGGTGCAAGCAAACTTTTCTGCTTTGCTGCTGCTGCTGCTCTAGGTGAGCTGAAAGTGTTATCTCGCTCCAGACTCCTTTGACATGAAATCAATAGCGTATGCTATATTTAGAACATTTTCACTGCTTTACTTTGCCGTCAGACAGCCTTTTTCAGACAGGGAACTGAAGCCACCATGTACGCTTGCTTTACAGCCACAAGACTCCTTTGAAAAAACTGTTGTTTTACCTTGCAGAACTCGGGAGTTGCTGTTCTACCACTTCTCTCAGCTGGTGGCAAGTGATGTTAGTTTGAATCCAAACTAAAGTTTTAAAACACTGAAGTCACAAAAAAAATGATCGAGGCAGAAGTAATCCAGCAACTCACCTCGTCAGTGATGTAAAATTGCTATTTTTGTCAAAGGAGTCTGGTAGCATTGAAGAGAGCATATACAGCAGCTTCAGTTCCCTGTTGGAATTGGCTGACTGAAAGCAAAGTAAAGCAGTGAAAATGTATTAGATATGGTATACGCGCAAACCGATATTGTTTTTTTAGGTGGCTAAAATATATTGCTATGGCCCCTGTCTACAGCGGTCCACACATGAGGCTCCTGAGGGAGCTGTCAATCAAACATGATCTGCCACGTCCACACAGTCTTGAGAAATGGTCTAAATGGCAAAATATGTCTCTGAACTAGGTTTTCTAAGCGTTGTGAATGTTTATTCATGGGACATAGTCAGCGAGCCAGCAGTAGTGCACTATAAGAAGCTTGATAAATGCATGGACAACAAATATGTATTGATTTACGACACTTTCACACAACACATCTGTTAGGCCTCCAGTTGACTGCACTTTTTCACCAGCATGACTCCGATATACGATCTGTTTATAGCTTTCTAATCAGACGGTAATAATATTCCACTGTGGTAACTAGTAGCAAGCATGAAAAAAATATGTTAAGGTTCTGTGGTGGCTCACTGGCATCAACAAATGTTATTCTACACCCTGCTATCATATATAAATCTTTTGTGCTTCCTTTATGAGAGCGAGTAAATAAATCTGAACAGCTTTGCAAAGACGAACCAATGGTAAGTTTCTTAGTATCAGCTTTTAATTTTCTCTCGTTTGTATTCCACATCGTGTATGCAATTTTATGATTAATGAATTTCATTTATTTGATGATTTCATGAAATTTTGGGGAAAGAGTTAAATAAACAACAATAAATTGAACTTGAACCATGACTGCTTAGGGTCTAGGACAGTTGGGGACACTTTAACATGTCCAGGACAATAATGACAGTTAAGGTAGAAACTATTCTTTAAATGACTATATCAATCAATTATTCTTTTTTAATGAATAAATGATTAATATGGGTGAAGGGTATACCATTTAATGTTTTTAGTGGGCAAGAGCAATAATGCAGTTTTTATCCTGTTATCATATCATTCTTATATAATCTCTGTTGCTTTTAAAGAAGAATAATGGCTAAATATTTTTACCAACACTCACTGAGGCAGAAGCATAAAGAAAAAAGAAAAAAAAAACATGATGAAATGTCAGGAAGCACTCAAGCTTGTGCGTAATCAATCCAAAACTTAAAAGACAGCCTGTTTTAGAATGTAGGTCAGATATCACAAGAGATGAAATAAAAGCTTAAGGAGGGAGGTTTTTTTTCCAGGCCATCTGAATCCCTAGGTCTTGCTTCACATTTATCCGTGTTCGTTAACTCACTCCATCATGAGACTAAAAAAACACTTCTTATTTTTTTTTTTTGGGGTCTGGAGAGCAGCTGTATGTGTTTAGGTATTAGGTAGAAGCCAACTCGAGCAGAACAGAAAACAAGTGAGTAAAAGCCAAGACAAATCTCTCGCTCCTCATGCTACCAGATTTCACGATGTTTTCTGGCCATCGGGGAAATGTTTTTGGACAAGTGTCAGATTTGTAAGACTTAAATTAGTCTTGCATAGCCAGACCTTTAGTGCTGCTTCAGTGCTAGAGAAAGGTTTGGCCCCACACGTTATCATTTTGCTTTTTTTTTTTTTTTTGCAAACACCCTAGCTTGTTTATATTCCTTTAAATAATCACAATCATCTTGAGTGGTGCAAAGACCAGAATGCATCAACAGTGCTCCTGCAAAATAGTGTGAAACTTGTTCTGGTAGAACGTTTGAAATGGGGGAGGAGAGCCCTGGCATTAAAATGGCCTGCAAAAGAAAAGGTAGCAGCTGCAAGGTTTGGGCCGATGGACGTTGGCTGACCTTCATAGACCACTGAGCCCTCTACCATTGTAACATTGTGATTTAAAAGCCTTCTGTATTTGAGGTAACGCGTCCTCTCAGAGTTTCCATAAGGCAGGAGTTTGGTTCTGTTTTTGACATGTGGGAGAGAAAATAAAAAGGAGCAGCTGCTGCTGGGCATTGCACTAACTTTATGTCTCTTTATGTCCCATTTATTATCTTCTCATTAAAATTGACCAGTTAGGTTTGACATTAAACTTTTTCAGCCGTTGAATTAGAGAAATAAAACGTTATTTCCTCATTTTTTTCAGAGTGGTTTATGTTCTGAGCACAAATAAACATTCCACACGACACTGCACAACCCTGCAGCTAATTGCCACAACGCCTGATTGTGTCTGTCTGAGTGAGACAGTTGGAGGTCGCTGTCAGAGTGACAGTGGGAGGCAGCGGTGACTACAGCTGGTGAGCAAGTCAGCTTTTCTGCTATAGGACAGCAAATCCACCTCAACAACATTGATGTCATCGTCCATCGACGAGGTTTCAGTGCCAACATTGTCATATGCCAATTTGGTAGACACTGCCTATGCTATAATCTGCTATATCGAAATCAATTATGATACTTGTGATTCACTATCAGCTGATACTTTGTGTATCAGCTGATCGTGAATACCAATACCAATTATTGAGTTTTATTTTGCCTCTATTGATAGGACAGCTGAAGTGAAGACAGGAAAGGGGGGTAGTGAAATAGGGGATGACATCCAGCAAAGGGCCACAGGCTGGAATCAAACCCACAGCCACTGCAGAGGTCTGATAGCCTCAGTACAAGGGGCATATGCTACACCAACTGAGCTACAGGGGCCCCAAAGTGTTTTTAAAAAATAAAAAGAAACAACCCCAAAACAGTTCAGTTCAATCCAATTCACAATCACAACAGAAAATCAACAGAAAAAAAATCTGCTCTGGGTTTTCCCACAGATCCCCACAAAAACCAAAGCAAATCAGTCTGTATTCTCAGTTCAATAACAGAGATTATGTACAAATTTATTCACTGGCACCCATGGTACCACTGATCAGTCTGTCAGTCAGTCAGTCACTTAACCCAGCCAAGACACTGGCAACTACCAGATTATTCCTCCTCCTGAAACAGACTCCTCAGACTTCTAGTTAGTATGAGCTGGCTACAATAAGGTAGACTTTGCAACACAATCTGATGCCAAGGTAAATTTGCCATTTCTTTTCTGCATTGATAAAAAAAAAAACTGGTGTATGGGACACTGCTGGGAAGTGGCAGGGTCCTGTTTCAAGGCTAATATATTGTGTGGTATCAGATCAGCGCTTTGATGCACATACTTGGCAATACCCAATTCCGCATTTTAGACATTAGTGGAGGCAACCCAAAGTGGCAGAGTAGGAGAATGCTGCTTGATATAGGCAGGCAATGGCAGGCTTTTACCCGAGCCTACATCCAGTAAGTCAGACTAGATTTAAATAAATAAATATGTCCTCTGACAAGTGGAAATGATCAAGACATGAATATGGCTGGGGTTATCTGGGTAACTTTCACAAAACGTGCACTTCTAAAGCCAACAAAAATCCAAACAGATGTTGTCAGTCAGCACAGGAGAACTCAGATGATCTCAAGAGAAAAAAGAGAAAGGAAATGAAAGAAGAAACATGCGTCAGCAACATCCAAAATCTATTGGCCTAGATTTCTATCTCATCCCTAGTGTTTTTGTGCTCACATTTGGCCCATGTTTGTTTTGTTGAGATACTATAAAGCACTTAATTTGCAAAAGATAGTTCTTCTTAGGAATGAAACATTTACGGTACCGATTATTCAAAATCTTCTTTCACAATCTGCGTTTATTGGCCTTTCCGTAAGCCACTAAATCTCTCCTAAAAATACCCAATAAAACAGGAGAAATGCATCCAGTAAATCACAGAATGTACCACATGTTCCTCTACAACAAATAAATTCACCACAGAATATCTATGTGTCTTACCTGATCCCATGGACAGATGATCCCACCAGAAAACATAAAAAGGTAACCCATGGCAACCAAGCAGGCCCAGATGACCAGTGAGAAAAGACGTAGAAGCTTCTTGAAGATTGACTCGATGCAGACGAGTACAAACACAGCCAGGAAGATAGCCAGTGCTGTGGGCACAGTGATTACAAAGGCCACATGGTCCTCAACGTTCTGAAAAAGGACAGGAGACATAAGTGACAGTGAGACACGTGGTCAATTTAGGAGAGAGGGGAAGAGATATGTAATTTATCAGAGAAAGGAGGAATAATTAATTAGAGAGAAAACTTGGTTTGCCTGAGAGAGATAAATAAAGAAAAGAAGCAAATTTAGAAGGCAGACTTCTCAGGGGGCATGAAACAGCCTAACTGTATTATAAAAAGCCACTCCTCTAGCTCCGTCTTTCCTCTTTAATGCCCTGAAAATACAAGTGACCAAGGTAGATATGTGACTCACCCAGAGAAGCAGTGAATACAAAATATAGTAGATTCTCCTCAGATTTTTCTGCTTTTTCAAATACAAGGTGTTACTACTAAGACTGCTCTTTGCTAGCTGTATTCTGAGAGAGGAGTCAGTGATCAGATGAAACTTGCCCTTTTAGTCTGAATGTCCCTCAATAGCTTTAACTTTCTGTTTGAGGTTTAGATGTAGTAAAATAATGGTGTTTATTGCATTTTGCATTTCAAAATTCCATACTTTTCCAAACTCAATTTTGTTTTTCACCTATATGACTTCTCTGTAGATTGTTCAGACCATATTTGACATCTGAGTACAAATAGCTATATGTTTATCACGTTAAAAAAAAAAAGTCTTAATGCACAACTGAACATGTATGCTCACATTCTGAATATGTATGACATTAAAAAATGACCAGAAGATTGTGACTAGGCACTGCAGCTCCTGCAAATTAATTAGGACCAAACAAATTCGATGCACAGTATTATGTTACTTTCCCTATTGGAACCTTTTGCCAACCAGGCTTTATATTCAGGATTGTCAGGCCAGCCAATGGAAACCTAGCATTTACCCAAGTTGGACAACATCAAGGCCAACTAACCACTGTTACCTATACTACCTATAAAATACCTATAAATATGTATTCATATCCCCATCAATTTTTAAGTCTTTTTTTATAAATAAGACCCAAAAGAGTTGGAAAAGTTAAATAATCGTGCTGCCTTGTTTATTCTCTGTGTCCATGGAAACAAGCACAATCAGCCATAAAGGTATGGTTTCCTTTTGTAAAAAAAGACAGTCTGTTTATTTTTCTGACAACTACATCACTGCACAACTCAGACAAACATAATATTTGGTCATTTGTGATGCTACGTGTGTATGCAGTTCCAACAAAACAACATTTGCTTTCAAACTAATTTGGTTATGAATGTCTGGATTTGGTGCTGTCATAAAGTTCTTGGGAGACAGTGGTTTTGCGGGCTGTGACGTACAAGCACAGAGGCACATCTGAGTATATATTGTAGAACAAGGCAAGAGTCTGGAAACTAATATTTTTCCATATTGTCTTTTTCTTTCTTATCGAGACCTGGAAATGACTAAAATCAAATTCCAAACTTTACTGTGCAGGAACCCAAATATGTTTGCTGTTGCAAAGTTGTTGCTCACGCTTGTCTTTTAAAATGTTTATTCAGTATACATTTTAAACATGAAAAGGATGTCTGTGTAGCTCTGTCGACTGCTTCTCAGTCTGGGAAAGAAAAAATACCACCCATCCTCTTAATGCACATTATCTCTATCAACATCATTCACTTGAGCCTTCAAAGTACAATGTGGCAGCTCCGAGATGTCTGAATTAAACAAGATCAGGTCAGTTAGGGAGGAACACGTAATAAAGTAATGCACTGCTGCAATTCCACTACTTTTGGCACTACTTAGACATGTAACTAATTACTTTTCTCGAACTGTCAAATTAATAATGCAATTACAGGAATTAGAATCACTGGAATTTAAATGGATTTGTTATTTTTGTGTTTAGATTTGTTTACCTCCAGGGCCGAAATTGATGTTCACTTCAGGTTTAACCCCCCTCACTTTTACCAGTAGTTAGAAAGCAATACATGGGAGCTCCATTTGGTCTTGGTCATCCATTTGGTCATTTATGATTAATGTCAGCTGACCTTATGGTGGCGCGAAACAGTTATGGCGATGTGAGCTTACTTTTTATCAAGGTAAAATATAGTATGTTCATCATATATTTATTTAGTAACTACTTTGCCAACGATTGGTTAACATCTGAAATTCCTGTGGGTGTTCCTCTACTGTCTAAACCATCAGCAGTAAAAGTTTAGCTCACAGGTAGACACTAGTCATTGCTGCCCTCTCCTCCCATCTCCTATCAGTGATAATGAGTATAATATAATGGTTGTAATAAACAACACTAAAATATGTCTGCAGACATATAAAGGAAAAACAAAAGTTGATTTCTTCAGTAACTAACTATATTATAATGTAGTATTTCATTAAGTAATTCATGTACTTTTTAGGAGAAGTAACTACTAACAGTAACTAATTACTAGATTCCAGTAACTTGCCCAACACTAAATCGGACCAAACTGCGAAACCAGAAAAAAGTGAGTGGGTAAAAAAACAGGTTAAAAAAAGGTAACAATATGAGGCTAAAATAAAAGTAAAAGAAAAACTATATTCAACTCAGTTACTTATGCATTCATTTATAGTTTAGAATAATGATATATCCGTACTCTAAATCTGTTACATTTGAAACTTTACATATAGTATCTTTTTTCTGTTGTACATTTTAAAATATTCACATGGTTCAATAAAGGCAAATTTAAAACAATATTTAGAATTTTACTATTTAGAATGGAACTCTTCTTTGAAGCTTTACTCCACATATCTTTTAAAAGGGACTTGGTAACGTGGTCAAACAGATAAGGTTAAAATTACTTCAATATGGCTGAATGTACGAGCCAATGATCCATATCCTTGTTTCCATACATAACTGGAAATGTGAAATAAACATTTATACTGAGAGAACATCCTATGGAGTGAGGAATAACTCAAAAAAGCCCCCTCTGCTAACCAGTGGCAAAGTTGAAGCCCTATCCATAATGGATTTGCTGCGGCCTTTCTGAAACACACTTAGATCTAAAAGTTCTAATAAAAATTTCAGGAGTTTCTTCAAGGTGCATGTAGGAGGATAGCGCAGTGGAATGACTCGTTTGTGCTGCCTGCTTTTGCCAGACTTCATCCCATCATTGCTTTTTTCCAGTAGTGTGACGAGGGGAGATGGAAAAGAGTCCGGGTATGAATATGTAGGCAGATGTGTCACATCTTCACTGGCACGTTTGACTGTTTAGGCAAGGATGTCTGTCAGATACACTGATATCTACCAACCAAACTAAAGCCCAAATGGTCTTGTGTCATATCATCGGTGGCAGCTCAGGATTTCTGTGGGGCAAGGGTGAAAAAATTAAATGGGCACCAGCTGTACATGGCTGAGCAAATTTTCTAGCATGTAAGGTAGCCTGAATGGCATGTTTTCTCCACTGGAAGGACATCCTAGAGAGCACTTTTTCATGTTTTGTCTGTAGGAAGGACACCTTAGAAAGCACTTCTTCACATTTTATCCACTAGAAGGGCACCTTAGAGGGCACTTTACCATGTTTTTTCCACTGGAATGGCAACCTAGAGGGCATTTTATCACATTGTCTTGGACATTGAGCCATTTTTTTTTTTTTTTTTTAAACACAGGGCGATTGCCCACCCCCCCCCCCCCCCCCCCCCCCCCCCCCCCCCCAGCCCTCTGAGTCCACCAGTGGATATTGTTACTGGGTAAATCCTGATCCTGACTTCTTTAGTTTGACATCAGGACCAGTAATTTGCTGACACTATATCCCCATCCATAAGTACAGAGCATTGTTTAGTCTCCCATTAATTTTTAATCTTTAAAAACTACAAATATCCACTGTGTAATTTAAACTGCATAATCCAAAATAATGAATTTGTTATTTTCAAATTCTCATTTGAGCTAGTGCTGTTATATTAACAATCATGCACACTGGTGGAGTAATGTGTCGTTTTTATGCATTGCAGTCCCTCGCTAATCACTAAAACAAATTCTCATTCAATCCATTGTTTTCACAAGTGACCTAACCATCAAAATGTTTTTATGCCAGTCTGTCTCACGATGCTTCTATCTGCGTTTGTCCTCTCTCTCTCCATCTCTCGCTTTCTCCTCCTGTAGCCCCCCCCACCCCCACCTTCCCGCTGTCTCTTCCTCATGCACAAAGTCAATGCACTGGGACAGGAGAGGATATGTGTGGCTGCAGAGAGCCACAGAGAGTTTGTCTCGCCCAGAGCAGAGCTCCAAAACAGCTCAGGATTTAGGTCAGCCAGACAGCAGGATGGAGGGATGATAGGATACAAATAAAAGAGGGAGACAGAAAATATGAGGAGGTGAGAGATGACACAGGCACAAGAATGCAGAGGAATAGGGGATGATGGAGGAATAAAAAAAAAACAAGGGAGCAGCAAAAGTCATGCCCATCCAGCAGAAGGATGGAGCAAAAACAAAAAGAGGATGTAGGACAGATAGAGCAGTGGCCTGACAGGAAAAGGCATTTACTGAGATCCTTGTTCATTGTGAGCCCACAAAAACACAACTACCAGAATGTGCAGAATTATATTCTCAGTGTCTGACTGTTGGGAAATAGTTTCTTCAAAACGGGGGATTTCAAAGGCCTTCTTTTCAGTTCTGGAGGACCCACGTTTCTAACTCTGCATTAATACTTAATGCTTTGGCTTCTTTCACACTTTACCACAGCTTAACACAAATACAGCTGGCTGGATCAGATAATACACAGGTTCCCTGTTTTTCTCAGCCAAGAACCCCTCACAAGATAGAAAATATACTGAGGTCTCCCATGTCCTTTGTAATAATTTGTTGTAGTCCATTTTCATCTTTTAGTTATGTGAGAGAACAACACAAGAGAAATGTATTAGACATATATTAGAGGTATATTAAAAATATTTGCACCATGTCAATGTAAAATACTTGTAGAGAGAACAGGTTTCCATCATTATTGGGTAGCATGAAGGTGACACATGCTTAACTGGCAGGAGCAAGATTTATATATACAGTATATTTACATTTATAGATTGTAATAGAATGTAATCAATAGAATGGATAGAATGTAATCAATAAACTATTTTAGATTAAGAAATAAAAAATATTTGCTGAACTACGAAACCTTTTGTAAAATAAATCAATAAATATCTTTATTTAATGTCATAATGATTTAAATGAATGAATGTGAACACTTTTCACCGACCCCTGGCAGAGTGACACGGATCTCTGGGGGTCCCCAAGCCCCTATTTGAGAGCCACTGATATAATAAATCCAAAGTAAAACTATCAATCAGGTCATTCATCGGTACAAACACCAGTTGTGGCTAAGTAATGAGTCAACAGAATGATGAATGATGATTAATGTCTCAAATTATCTCCCCATGTATGAGAAAAAAAAAACATAATGACAATTACAGTAGCGTGCAGGAGGTTATTAAAAGCCCATCAACTATCAGGAAAGTTTCCAAATTAAATATGATTCATCATAAGATCGTGTCTCCTCTAATCGTTTAGATATGGGATTTCATTTGTTGACTAATTAGGCATGAGTGACTGTTTTGGCTGGGTCTCCAGCCACTCATGTTGCTGACCTCACCATCTGTTGGTTGTATGTTACAGCACAGGAAAACAGCGTCACCATGCAGAACTTTTCATTCTGTTTTCATTCAGTTTTTTATGTTTTAGAGTTGTCACAATACCATCATTTTAAAACTACAATACTAGTATTAAAACAGATACTCGATACCTCTGTCATACCACAGTGTAAAGGAAAAAAAAACAGTCCTTGGCACACATTGGCACAACATGCACACAGTCCAGGACAATCAAGACTGAAGTGAACTGAGTCTTAAATGATCACTTAGGTCTTTTCTTTTTATAGCATTGATGTTTTCAAAATTTCAAATGTTGGTATCATATTATTTTTTAATTTGTGGTACTGAAAAAGTATTGGAAGCAATGTTACTTTTGACAACCTCAGTATATTTAGCTACAACATACACTACATAACTGTTCCCATTGATAAATTATGATCATGAATTTCATGATGTGTAGGGTGGTTGTGTTGTGTGTGTGTGTGTGTGTGTTGTGTGTGTGTGTGTGTGTTTTCTGTGTGTGCCTGTCAGTTCTCTCTTTGTCTCGCTGTCTCTGTCAGTGTGCTTTAGACTAATCCCTTCTTAATAGCAGACTCAGCAGTGACAGGGAATGGGAGAGGCACTCTCCTAATGCAAAAATGTGATAAGCTACAATAAGGTTATGTTACTAGATCACTTAAAACCCATTATTATATTGTGTTAATATATCATTATGTTCAAAAACTCCTTTTTGGATGTATATAATGAGGCAGCTTATTTAAGAGTTAAATCAAATTTTGAGCTTTTTAGACGAAGATAACCCTGTCAAAATAGTGACAGAGGGAAACAGATCTCCTTTCTGTAGTTCAGTCAACCATGAGGACAGACAATAACTAAGCCCCTTATTCCCCCCCTCACATTTATCTCACCCTTCTCTTCACATTAGTGCTGCGATGAGGACCGCACGCTGTGAAAGTGGCGTGTGCGTGCATATAGGTGTTGCACAAGCACACTTGTATGTGTGCACGTTTCTATGTGTGTGAGAGGGGAGCTCATGCATTGTGTTTTATAAGTCAGCGGATTGTGCGCGTGTGCACATATGCTTAAAGAAAATGTGGGAGTTTATAGTGAGTGTGTGTGTGTGTGTGTGTGTGTGTGTGTGTGTGTGTGTGTGTGTGTGTGTGTGTACAAGATGTGTCTAGATGGACCTGTCCACACTTGATATTCCTGCACATATCACTGTAATTTACAGCTCACAAACAAGGATGTGCAATGTATAGTGCTGGAATATAATGCCATGATCCCCATTGTTTGTTTATTTGTACTTTTTAAATTTGCATAATGCATCTGAGTGTGTGTTTCTGCATGTTGTGAATGAGCAGCTTACCAGTCCTGAAGCAAAGAACACAGTCAGCAGAGCCAGGCAGGCTCCCATCACTATGAGCAGCAGAAACACAATCAGGGGATGCTGCTGGCTCATACAGTAGTAGGACTCATACAGCCAATCCGGGGACCTGTTTCTCTTCTCCTGACCTCCTCCTCCTCCTCCTCCTCTATCCCCCTCCCCAGACTCCCCTGCCCGGTCCAGGAGATACCGCTTCCTCCTTATTGCCTCCTGCCACATGGATCTTGGAGCCGGGAAAGAGGAAGAGGAGGGAGAGGAGGTGGTCACTGCTGAGGTATTAGTAGTTTCCACCACAGATGAGGAGCAGTTGCTCTGTTCCGCTCTCCTGCTGCTGTTGTTCCTGTTGGGGACCCTGGTGTGAGAGCTCCTGATCTCCAGCGTATCCTTCGGTTCCTCCTCCACCTCCTCCTCTCTGAAGTCCTTCAGGCGGAGACAACTGAAAGCTGAGGCTGAGTCTGAGTCAGAGGCAGCGTGCGCTGGCCGGAGGGGTGGCATGAACGCACCAAGAGTAGAGCGCAGCATCCTCCTCTTTCTCCTCCTGCCAACATGTTGAAGCGGGAAATGAAGGGGAGCGCACAGACTGAGAGCTCTTTAGAGTGAGAGAGGAAAGTGGGAGGGAAGTGAAGCGAAAGGGGAGGGAGAAAGGGCTAAGGGGGAGGGGAGGGAGAAAAAGAAGGTGCAGCAGCAAGGAGAAGTCAGCAAGTGAGAGAGCGAATAAAATAAAAGAAGAGAAGAGAAATTACTGACTGACATTTATGCATGATGTAGTATTAATTCTACATCATACTTTCAGCAGAGAAAATGGGGAAAATATTTTGTTAAAAAAAAACTAAAACCATTTTTGAGCTCAATCCCTGACATGATGATTTTCAGAAGTGAAATAAACCGCTCCATCACACCTTATCTTTTTCATCCATTTCCCTCTCTCTCCAAACTGTTGACAGCAATTTGTCTTCATGCCAGATTTGTTGAAACAGCTCTTACTGGTCAAAGGTGAACTGGTGACAGATGCACAAAAGAGAAAGATAAAAAAAAGGAATTATCCACTAGTAGTCGTAGGTCAGTTTAAAACTAAAATTAGCACATTGTAGTTGTATGCCTCAAGTATCAGTTTTTCACCGTTTCCATGATATCTCTAGTGGAGACTTTGAAGAAATATAATTGGAAGGGAGCTGAACATTATGAGTCAACATGAAGTTGACCTTTGAACTTTTGGATATAAAATGTCATCACTTCATTTTATTTGACATTTCTTTGAAATTTTGTCATAATTAGAGTATGAATTCTTGAATAATCGGGAGGTCACAGTGTCCTTGACCTTTCACCACCAAATTCTAATCGGTTCATTGTTGAGTCTAAGTGGATGTTTGTGTCAGGTTTCAAGAAATTCCCTCAAGGTGTTCTTGAAATATCACATCCATAAGAGTGGGACAATCATAAGGTCACAGTGAAAATTCTAATCAGTTCATGCCTGTGTCCAAGTAGACATTTGCGCCAAATTTGAAGAAATTTGTTTTTCATGAGAATGGGATAGACGGACAGACAAACAACCCGAAAACATTATGCCAGCGTAGAGGCATAAAAATGGTATAGTTAAATTTCCACATGAAAACTAGAATACAACATATCACAAGTTTAAGAATATTCTTATGCTGAAAAGTCAACAAAGCCCAATCAAAATCTTCATTATTCAATTTGCTAGCTCAGTTATTGAGTGGTTTCTAAATGACGACTCTTCAGTTCTTCTATGAGAATAAACAGCTCACAGAGCAGGGCAAAAAATAAATGAAAGAGGACAAACTCAAGCACATGTGGCATTTGCTCAAATACTTGCGCACTCACTCACTCACTCACTCAACACACACACACACACACACAACACACACACACACACACACACACACACACACACCATGCACACACACAAAAGACGTACAGGCACAAACACCTCACACACAGGGACCAGCCAAAATATGATGAAAGTGGTGCTGGCCCAAATACTGCTTTTATAAAGATGAATAAATGATTCTTCTAATCCCTTAACATAAACAACATGAACAACCTTGTTTGAAAGCTGAGTTTAAATTGCCAAACTATTACTGCACAAAGCAATAAATTGTAATTACAGATATTGTCGTTCATGCAGATTATTTGGAGCCTTGTTAGGGTTGTCAGTTGTGTGAGTTCATGCTTGGCTAGTAGAGTCATGTTTAAGTGGGTGGACAGTCAGTTACAAGCTGCCAACAACCACAGACCCATCAGCTGTCTTTGTGCCAGGATGGTTGAGAGGCTGAGCATGTGTTTTGTACTGTTTTCTATTTGCAACATACATTAACACCATCTGACTCACCTTCCTAATAATATGCCATAAGTTTAAATTTCACTTTGTAACATATTTTCTTACAAATATGTACTCATATTTTTGAAAAACATGCCAACATGAATGAATTCCCATATGCAAATGCACATATGCATATAACAATTATTTAGAAAAACAAAAGTTTGGGCACGTCCTCTAATTAGTTTGGGCCAAATAAACAAAACTTTGTCAGGTTCTACATCCTTTGAAGGCAACCGCACTGATAAAGGCAGGATACTGAAAAATTGCACTCCGACAACAGGGCTCAAAACGAGGATTGCCTGCTTTCCCTGTGCAAGTAAAATGCCACTTCAGGCTGGTAAATCCAGTAAATCCATTTGCCTGATCAGGAAAAAGGTAAAAAAAAAAAAAAAGGAATTAAACAAATTGTCTTTTCCAAAGCAGATGATGGAAGTAGCTGAGGAGCGAGACAACCTTTTCATCTCTCACAGAACTGATCTAGCACTCATGGGAAAACGATGGCAGGTGAAGACAAATTTTATGTGCTGAGGCGCAAGCGAGCACTTTAATCATCCTCAAAAACAGGAGTTTAGTTTGGTGGCATTAGAGGATGCTGGGCACCACAAGTGTGAGAGCAAGGCGGACAAAACCGGGTCATTTGTCAAAGTAGTCCTCAAGTTTATGAAAAACATTGCTCCAGTGCCACGAGAGCTGACAGAATATTGGCTTGCAGGGCAGTTAAGAGGACTGCCAACAACTTCTCCTCCGGCACCTCGCCGATGCGAGAGCGGGCTTGACCTGGGTACGCAGGAGCACGCAGACATGGCTTGTCGAAGGCATTAGCCTATTTGATAGAGACTGCTTCGATGGGCAAGTGGGAAAACAAAGCATGTGCACCATTCAGTAAGGCTGAGTCCTTACTTGCTGCATGTCTCCCCTGTTCCTTGTTTCTCTTCAGCTGTCCCTATCAAATCAAAGTTTAAAAAGGCAGAAAAAAATAACTTTAAAATAGTAATAAAAAAAAACAAAACAGAAAAGATAGGTAAAACTTTTGGTACTGGAGGAGAGCCGTGTGACATGTTTTAAATTAGCTTGTCTCGCCTTTGAGGTTCTACAGTGCTAAAATTACTCTATCTTGCCATCAAAGTAAGTGACCAGTTGAGGTCATTCTGAGCACCTTACAAAAGGACAATTTCCCACTCATAAAAGAGGCTTTATCATTACCCTTCACGGATCATTCATACTTTGATGTTACATGGCCGTAACAAGGTTTAACTCATTCATATCAGACAAGGAAATGTTTCCCCACTTATCCCTCTTGGTATCTCATTTCTGATTTATTTCCCAAGGTTGTAAGAAATAAATAGAACATCAAGATGTCCTGTTGATAAGGGTGGTGGCCAAAGTCCACCAGACAGAGACCTGTAAATCTCTGCAAGTAAAACTGAAAAGGATGAACACGTTGTCCAGCAACGCACAAAGAGAGAAATCTACTCACTGTAATACACCCAACCATAAATAAAGAGGAAAAATGGGACTCCCATAAAGCCTTTTGCATGAGTGGCAATCCATCTTCCTCTGTTCACTGCAGATCCGTAAAACGTGCAAACCTGCAACAAATACATATTCAATCAATTAATTGTTATCTCAATGAATTCTGCTGTAATTACTTTGTTATCTGTCATATTGTGGATTGGCCCTGGTCTTATCTACATCCTTTTCTCTGCTGCTACAAAGACCCAATCCACGAAGGCTGCACAATCTATCTTAATATTATCAAAATCACAATAAGTGCAAATACCCAAATTGAAAAAGCTGAAATTTTTGGATAAAGGTGAAATGTATGACAAAGCATTATAATGAAGAGCTGCAGAGATGCCCTAGCCTACGAAAACATGTTTGTTTGGTACAGACCCAAACAAGTGTTGCATTGTCATGATTTTAATTAAGTTTTTTTCAGTGAAAATGAAAATAAATGAAAATTGGGATGCAAAAGCAGAACTGAAGGCAAATGTTAAAGCATGACAGCAAATAGATTTAAAAACATCTACTCCTTCGAAGTGCAGTTGATGTAGGATATAATGGTAGTGTTTGTGATGGTTTCATTACGAGCACTGGTGGACAGTAGGAAAAAAACAAACAAAAAAGAAAGGTAACCACTCTTTCCTGAACCAAACCATTTTCGCATCTTCATTACTCCATGCATGTCATTGTGCCCTTTCCTTCACCTCCATTCTCTTATCTTTCTCCTCCACCTTCAGCTCATCCTCACACATTTTCTCTCTGATTTTCCACCAGTATCCTCTCCCTCTGCTCCTGCATTACAATCCTCATCTTTCCCCTCTGATCCTTGAACCCTCGCTCTGTCCACACTTCCTGAACCTCAACTGCTGTACCCCTTGCCTGACTCAATATTTTCCCCTCGCACCATTTTCCACCTCAGGGCCTCAGGTTCCTTTTTCACATGCCTTTCTCTTACCCTTCCTCCCCTTTTCCTATCATTCCACCTCGACCTACTTGTTTCTCCTTTACTCTACCTACCACCTCTACTTCTCTTCTACCAGCCATCTTCTCTCCATCGCCTCAATGTTGTTGATAGGGTTTGATGTGTTCAGGTAGTGAAGAAGAAGAAGAGTTTAAAATAGAAAAAATGTTCAAATTATTTTTGCCCCTTTGCAGAAACAAGCAGTCATGCAGAAGCATCTTTTAAAATCATATCAAGGCAAATCTGTGAATATTAACTCAAGAGCTCATGCCATGTATTTAAAGAAAACTAACTGTAAACAATGACAAACGTTGCTGGGAAACAATTCATACAGTCCAGCAATCCACCACATTGCAGACAGTTAGACAGCATCTAAACCAAGCAGAGATTTCTTTACCTGAAGTTGAATTTTCAGTTTTTTTCCCTGCAATTATTCAGTGATAAGGTACGATTAAACTGGAACCGATTCTGACATTATGTGACTCTTGGAATATGAAATTATTGTTTCATAACACAGACTCAAATCCGTCTCATCTCTGCTCTCATTATTGCCAACATAATCTGCTTTCTGACATAATTCAGGCTGGTTTAATTCCCTGTTTATGAGACTGATTTAATATCTTAAACAACGATAAAAACAGGGAAATGTATACATTTCTAAATTCATTCAGAAATGCCATTTTGAATAAGCTTTGCAAATACCAACATTTTGTTGCGTGTTTGCTCAGTCAGGCTCTTTGCCAGTAACTGGTGAACACAGCTGACAGCACATTCAGATTAGCAGACACAAAGCTGCAGGAAATTCATAACTTTCAGAAGGAATCATACACAGTACAGTGTATTTCTCTTTTCATTTAAGTTCTTAAAAGAGAAATGTGTCATATTCACTGTAGTAAATCATAAAATAACCATGATATTTCATCAGAGATCAAGGAAACATGCCAAGTTGAAATACTCACTTTTCTAACAAAAATGCCAAAAGTCAACAGCCAAAGTGTCGTCCTTTTAAAATTTTTATTCCAGCCCTTAACTTCAGTCATTGTTTGACTGTTTCACATTAATTAAGAGTTCAAAATAATGCTGAATGTTTACTGAATGAGTAAGAGTCTGTTTGAGTCGCAAGAAATCTTTAATAATCTTTGAGAAGGAGTAGATGTGTCTAACAGTTAAATTGAGCAATCTCTTAAGTCCAGCAAAAGGCAGGCAGTCACTGGACTCCACAGGTCATTTTCAGAGCAGCAGGCTCTGAAACAGGCCCAGCTTTACAATGACAGACAACTGACAGTAATAAACAGCAGATCAACTTACAGAGTAGTGTTGCAGTGCAGTGTTCCGCAGCCTTACTGAGCTTCCTCAAGCCTGGGGAGACCGGGCAGGAGGAAAACAACTTACCTCAACCATAGCTTGTGGATTAAATAGGATTTCAACCTATTTAATATGCTGCTTATGGCTCCAACTCAATTTGAGCTATTTGGACTGCAGTAATCATTTTTAGATTTCACATTTTTTGTGCTATGTAAAGCTGTCAACATTTGAGGAACAGGGTGATGGAAAACAATTAAATATACCTTCCACATGTACAGTACATTGCCACAAGAAACCAGAATGTACAGTAGAATATCACAATTAAACTTTCTCAGCAGCTCTTATTGTCAAATCACTTCTGTTAATTTGTTGAGAAAATTACTTTATCAGGTATTGTTCCTCAGTTCAATAGGGTGAAATGTCCCTTTACAAAGAGAAACAAGTAGGGCTGAATGATTTTTTTTAAAAACAGCAATATGAAAAAGTGCAATTTACAAATAGCAACAGCTGCAGTTTTAATTATAACTTCTATAATAACAGGTCTCTTTCACAGAGGCTATTTTGACATGTCACAACAGGAAAAGCACAGGTGCAAGCAAAAAAAAAAATTGATGATGGCTGAATTCCATTTACCTGTGTGTTTTTAGAGTCTTTATATTATATATGCTGTCTTACTGTCCCACTGTCATGACTTACGAGGATGCAAATAGACCAAAGTCTTTGTTAAAACAAGACCTGCCAGCAGGTTTTAACAGGATCCAAGTAGGTTGTGAAAAAGACATTTTTAGATCAGAAGACCAGATGCTGATAATTTGAAAGATTAAAATTCCGAAAAAAAAATGTGTCTCTATGCCAAGCTGTTCTTGAGATATTTGCTTAAACACTTCTTTGATATCAGTGAGTGTCATTATACATGTCTGAGCAGTGGGGAAATTCACAATCTACCTGCTAGCGCAAAGGAGATTTGAACCTGTGACCATATGGTTAAAGAACATATCTTCAGTCCACTAGACATTCAGGACCGAGTGTAGATATTTATACTATTAGGAGGACAATTCTGAAAGAAAGAAAGAAAGAAAGAAGAAGAAGAAAGAAAGAAAGAAAGAAAGAAAGAAAGAAAAAGAAAGAAAGAAAGAAAGAAAGAAAAGGAAAAAAAAACAAAAAAACATTCAGAACAAAAACAACAGGGGTTTGCAGCAAATGATGCTGCTTGGACCCCTAATTAAAAGTAACACCTGTGCTTTTTCTACTCTGACAAGTCATCAGATTTACTGAACTGTAGCCAATAGTCGATTATTCTGTCAGTCCATGCATTAATCACTGCATTAATTAATCCACTGCATTAATCTCATGTGCACTGCTTGTACAATAGTGTACTAAACATAAGCTACGCTGGTTAATTTTTTTCTATTAAAGTAACTAACTTACTTTTTGGAATAAAACAACGACTTTAACCTCAATAACAATCAACTGCATAATATCATCTGATTGTTTTCATGTTGAAACAAGCTAAATTTGTGAATATGCTTTTACAAAGATATTTTGCTTTGAATGATGTAGACCACAAAAACAGCTGCAATTTAGAGGAGAAATATGTCAGACACTAGAGTCCAAAAAAAGAGCACGGCAGTTCAAATAGCAAGTTGAAGCCATAGAAGGTATATTAAATAGGTTGACTCCCACTTTAATACATGATCTATGGCTAAAGCAAGACGTTTCCCCTCACCAGGCTCAAAGTTCAGGCAGGTTGCCTGCAGACTGCAGGGACAGAAGCTACATAAGCGCAACATTAGAATTTGACGATAACAAGCGATGACGATGAAGTCCTATCTGCAAGTTGATCAGCTTTTATAAAACTGTCAGTTGCCTGTTAATGTAAAGCTAAGCTCGTTATCTTGAAAACAAAACCCTACTGAACCAGAAAATACACACTCAGGAGTTGGTCAGTGACTGCCTGCCTTAATTCATGAAAATATTGCTCAGTTTAACCATTTACTATTCTAAAAGTTATTAACGATTCTACACACTTACTCATCGATGTGTGCAGTCTGCATTAATTTGAACTCTAATAAATGTAATGGCAAACACATCAACCATATTTATATTAACTATTAACAAGTTTACTTAATCTCTAATGACATATCATGGTCATTTTATGATTTGGTACAATAAATATATTATTATACATAGAATATAATATCTTTTTCTTTCAACTTAACAAAATGGTAAGAAAAATCACAATCAGAGATTTTTCTCTAAGTGTTCAGCCCTAAGCAGGTGCCTGTTAGTCTGTTGTATGGATTGCTACAGACTGTCGCATATTTGTTGTGTTTTTGAGGGGTTTCAATTATGAGTGATTTATCTCATTGGATAGAAAGATTCCACATGGGCTTCTGACAATTCGTCACTCATGATTTATGCATACTTGTTACTTTGTGCAGTGTGATATTAAGATAGAAAATATGTGTCCTTGTTTGTTCACTTCTGTGCTAAGGTGACAAAAACAGCATCCAAAATAGACTGTGAGGGAGGCAATGAAATGAATGCACATTCAAACGAGGGAGTGAAGCAGCTGGCAGATATTGACCTCTTCAGGGTTAAGCGGAGGTCAAGAAAAACAGACACACAGAGAGTCTGTGTGCTTTTTTATACTCCTCCCACACATATATACAGTTCATCTATGCATACACACACACACCAGCAGCACTTGCAATGATTGCTCCTGATTTATCAGCTTCCCATAGTCAATACAATACCCACTATCCCTCTGCTGTAGTTGAAGAAATCAGTAGGTAAAGTGGGCTAAGAAGAGCATAAAAGATGGAGAAAATTCATAGTGACCCGGGAGGGGCGGACTGAGGCCGTGGCAGCAGTCACTGGTAAAATCTTCCCACAGGGAGCCGGCGACCTGGGAAGGCCAGAGCGGTGTACTACGAAGCGAGATTAATGGGTTAGCGAGGTATGTTGAGCCTAAACCCAGAGTTTTCAGTGTCACAAAGGTAGCTCTCTTTTAACGTGGCTAGATCACCATAGTATGCACCACCGTGCATCGCATTGTCACAGGAGTTTGATGATGCAGGTATTTTGTTCCATTTGCTTCAGGTCATATTAACACCTCAAATGTTACACAGCAGATTATCCACACAATAAAAATAATAATGAAGCAGACACTTTGTTTTTAAGCTTGGTACTGATTTTCTGCCAAGTCCGTTGCACTGCTGATATTACAGCTCAGAGCACAGATTAGAAAATTCAATCCTATTTATCACAGAACATATTAAATCAGCAACTTTCATTTGACTTTGATTTGGCCAAAAACTAAAGTGATTTCTAAAACATACTCATGCTGTGTCAACTTTAGTTACGATGTAATATGCCCTCCCTTCAGAGGCCAAAAACACGTTCATACTTCCGCATCCCACAATTATAATCAATCATTAACAACAAATCAGGAAGCAACTGATAAATAACGATTCAAGCTGAATGTTAGTGAAATAAAGGTCAGCATGATAGCATCAGCAGACTTTTGTTTGTTTATTTACCCTACATAAATCACATTCATTTAATTTTGTTTCAGACTATATTTCACCCCGGGTCATCCAGACCCATAACACATCTCTGTGTGAAAATTTTTATTTTCAAACTGACTTATTAAAGAAATTACCCTGGTGCAAAGACTGACAGATAAACAGATATTTTGCTACATGTAATAACTACAACTGAATCTTAGCTGTAAATGCTTCAGTACCATTTGAAAACATTTATACAACACTAAACATAATTCAATTGTGCGATCACTGAAATGTTGGAATGATACATAAAACATAAGCATGAACTGCTCCTACAAGGGAGTATAAAATGGACATTTATAGGATCAGAATTGGACTCATTTCAACATATCTTTTGTTCCTCTTCAGCTAATAGCTGTCTTCCCCTGTAAAGCTCGCAGTCTGTGCCTGCTGCACTTTGCAAAGCCTGAAAGGCAATCACACCAAGATCAGCCTTCTCTGTTAAAAACAGCCTCATGGTACATCCCAACAAACTGAAATATCTGACGCTCCTTGGTTGCATTTACTATGTGAGCTCAGGGAGAAGGACCCAAAGATGAACTGATTAAAAACTCATGGTCAAAGGTCAGGCTCACTGTGAGCCAGGGACGCAGCCCCCACAACACAGCAGCCGCCTCAGGAGGACTTGAGTTCGTCATTGAATCTTTATTTTGAAACATTTGCTAACTACTATATTTCAGCACACCCACATTTCAGAGATCTGCACCACAATTGCAAATGTGTGAGTCACATGAGTTCTGACAGCGTTGTCTCCCAGAGCTGGTCTGAAACTCTGAAATAGACTGTTTGGGGGAAAAAAGAGGCCTCATGTTATATTGCCACTAATGTAAACTAAATATTTCCTCCTGCTGAAGATTCACATTAAAAGCATTTAACTTGTGAAACAAAAGATTAGTTTTATCTTGCAATAGTCACTGGAAACATGATTTCATCTGTAAGTTTAGCTTTACAGCTATCATTTAAAGGTGCGTCTACAGTATGAGCCCAGTGGGGTTTTCAGCTTTTGTCAAGTGTGGATCAGTTTGAAAATTATTGCAAGTAGTAATCGAACAGTTGGTAGCAGCCACAGTGAGCTGTTAGATGAAGAGCTGCAGGTGACAGGTTGCACGCCTCACACACGCTGCACTCAACTTCTCTCAGGTAGGTAACAAACTCCTCCACTCCTCTACTCACTGTGCTCTACAGTTCACAGACTCAAGCCTTGTGCTGCATGAAATCACATCATGGTTGCTCGCAGAATGATGGAAAAAGGCAAATTATTGGCTTCATTATTAAACCTACAATAGTTTGGTTTGCTGCCGACAGAATTCTGGGACCTGAAGACTCAATGACTGCTGTAACTATAACTGTGGATACTACATGTCACAGAACAAACAAAACAACAAACTATCGTGGGTTTAATAAAGAAGTCAGGCAATAACTGGCCTTTCAATCACTCTCGTGAGCACTGAGATCTGATTTTATGCTGCACATGGCATGAGTTTCTAAACAGCAGGGCACAGTGAAAGGGGCTAGCTGAGAAAAATTGTGTGCAGCGTGTGTGAGGCATACAGCCTAACTAGATCCTTGCTTGTGTTGTGCCACCTCTCAGATGTACATCACTTTGGATAAAAGCATCTGCTAAATGAAATTGCAAATTGTGCAGCCTGTGTGCAATATTTCAAAGTGATCCGCTGTCAACAAATGCCAAAAATGACTTGTCTCGTTTTGTGGATGCACCTTTGATGAATGATAGCGATAAGGCTACTTAAATGCTTTTAACGTGAAGCTGCAGCAGTAGGAAATACTTGGTTTGCATTAGCAGTAAAATAACACAATACAAGGCCCCAAAACCTTGTGTTTCAGAGTTTCAGACCAGGTCTGCATGACAGCACCGCCAGAAATCATGTGATTTGCAAGCTCACAATTGTGTGTGTGCAGATCTCTGAAAAGTGGATGTTGTAAACTCAGCTCTGAAAGAATAGTCTGCAATAGTAAGTGCAAATGTACATCAGCAAAAGTTTCAAAACAAGAATTTGCACTTTCAAGTTAAAAAAAACAAAACTCAAATACAAAATGTTTTAGATTTGATTTTTTTTTTTCTGCCTAGAAAAATATACATGCCTTCAAAACTCTGTTTCAGTCTTGCAAAACCTTTTTTTATTAGTTTTCAAGCTTTCAAATATTGAGTTTCAACCTTAAAGGGACAGTTCGCCACAAAAGCAAAACTAGGTATTTTCCCACTGGCCTGCAGTGCTATTTATCCATCTAGACGTTTTTTGGAGTGAGTTGCAGATATCAGCTGTAGAGATGTCTGCCTTGTCTCCAATATAATGGAACTAAACATTTGAAAAATTCTAAACCAGTGTCTCTTTCCAAAAATCTTGACACGGTTATTGAAGATTGTCCACAGACCTTATTGTGTCTTTCTTTTGGACAGAATGTAGTTCTGATGGATTCTAGGGTAGTTCCAGCAGTAAAACTTCACTATTTCACACTATTACAGTTCAAATAATTCTATGGTTCATATGCATGCTGCACTGTGTGGGGTGAACCGGCTTGTTTATTAGTAATTTATCAAAAAACAACAAATACTAAAGTTAAATCTAGGGCTTCAACATCTATAAAATGTCTGAAAAACTGTGATGGACATTTTTCACTATTTTCTACATCTAAAGTGATGTCTCTAAATGTCTTGTTGTGTCAGTCCATAACCACAGATATTCAGTTTAATATGATATAAACCAGAGAAAAGCATGACATATCCATATTTGAGAGACAACATTTCCTGCCATTTGCATGAAAAAGTACTTAAATGAGTATGAGCAAGAGAGTTGCTAGACTTACAAGCCCAACATGGCATTTTAATTGCCCTGCAAGCGGGCAAACCTTTTTGTTGAGCCCTGTCTCTTTAGCAGTTGTTTTCTTCACTGTCAGGACAATTTGTCTGCTTTCTCTGCAGCGGAGTCCACTTCAAAGAACCCCTTCAGCAACATCATGAGATACAGTTCAAATGGTTCTCTCATTACCAACAAGCTAAGGGGCACACTTCCCTGCCGGGAAAACCTCCCAAGTCAGCAGTTTTTTTATGGACATGGGGGTACAGACAAGATGACTGAGGAGTTTCCTACTTGAAGTAATTGACCCAGACGTAGTTGAAGTGTTGGCCACAGTAAGAGCTGGCAGAAGTGGTTCTTCATTCCTTGCTTTCCTAACACTTTTACCTTAACCTGGGGCACACAGTTCCTTGCACTATTTTTTGTTTGTTGTGATTAAACAACTATAAGGTTTGTATTTCCTTGGTCCTGTTACACTCATTGTCTCTGTGAATGATAGCGGTGATTGTAATGTTGTGCTAATCTGATATTAGCCAAAACTACAATGGTAAGGGTGCTTTCACACCTCAAAGTCCAGACCCCGGTCTGAACCAAGGGTTTTCTGAGACACTGGTCCACATTTGGTCCAGTCAGTTTTGGTTTCACATTGCAATTATCTAAGCAAACTAAAGGATATTGTTGCCACCATAATATTATTATTATAGCACTACTACTAGCAGTACCAAAATGAAACAACAACTGAAAAATGTCTGTATTTCTATTAATTTTTTCCAGTTGACATTTTGTCCCCATGCAAAACAAAATGAACTATGGGAGCACATTATGCTCCCATAGTTCATTTTGTTTTGCACTGTTTTTCCATCTTCTGCCTCAGATGATATCCTGTTGTAATTTCCTGAAATTGGTCTGAAAAGCTGACAAATCTGGTGTTCTTGGGCTGGAGGTTTCACACATGAAACTGAAAAGTCAGAAAGTCCAGACCAAACGAGGTAGGTGTGAAAACGCCCGAAGACATGGGCTGGATATTTCTGTGACTTTCCAACTGATGCATAGTTCGCATGCTATTTCTTTCTTACTTTACTTACTATTTTATGTTCAAACTTAAATATATTTATCATGAGTTTTTTTTTTTTTTTCAGTCCAAGATGATACTTAATTTTAAAATTTTAATTCTCAGTTTTCAGCTTCTAAAATGTGAATATTTTCTGTTGTCCACTTTGATCACAAATTGAATATCTTTGGGTTATGGACAAAACAAGACATTTGAGGATGTCACCATTTTCTAACATTTTTATGAACCAAATATCAAATTTATTAATTGAGAAAATAATAATCAATAATTAAAACAATCAGTTGCAGCCCTACTCAATACAGTGTTGTATCAGACCATCCCCTCACCAGTAAAACGAATTCTGACATAGCAGGGAATTTTTCTGAAACTGACTAGTTCAAACCCAGTGTTGTGTATGTGATGTCAAAATCATCCATCATTTAAACTAATGCTGGTGCCTCAGGGAAGCTTTGCTTAAAAACAAAAGACACTTCACAAACAAAGTCTGTCACTGCATTAGCAAGGATCTGCTTCTGCCATGAAAGGAGAGAGACCACCTGAAGCTATGGCAGTTAGCCTGGCGTTCTCTGAGCATGCCAGCTGAGCATATTTTCTAGCTGCTTTGCTCTGTGCTTTAGGAAAAATAATCAATCATCAAATAAAGCAGTAGTTTTTTTTTTATCTGTCCATTGTTATCTATCAATAAATCTCTTTGATGCCACTGCAGCCTGAGAGCACCACAGTTTTCCAAGAATTTTTAGAACCCCGCTGCTTGATTCAATTTGAAGATTTTAACTGATGCCAGTGCTTCTGAATGCAATATTGAGACTCAAGCTGTATTAAAGTTTACAGAGCCAGCACATAGGTTCAGCCAAAGTTCCTCCCACTCATATGCCCATGATGGTGGGAACTGTCATAAATAGACGACACTAGAGGTTTACAGTGTGTCTCATTCATACAGTATTTTCCAAGTTGCAGTCCACAGTTAAAATAAAAAATATATATTTTCCCCTAGCCTGTAGTGCTGTTTATCCATCTATGAGATATCGGCCTTAGAGATATCAGCATTCTCTCCAATATAATGGGGCTAAAAAAGCTGAAAAACAGAATTCCTTACCAAAAATCATGATACATCAGAAACTCAAGATAATCCACACACCTTGCTGTCATCAGTTGCTAATAGAAAGAAAGCAGTCTCTGTAGATTCCACTGCAGAAAGAAAGTAGTTCCTACATTAAACCGCTTAGAACAAGCTCTGTGCATTATTTTGAGCAACTTTTTAATTTTTATTTTTTGGCGCTTTGAGCACCACTCAGTATAATGACATGATATTTATCCCATGGAAGAATGGGACACAGGAAATGAGGGCCAATACTGCGTAGAGGACAGTATATCTTTAAATACACAGATTGAACAGTTTGACTATACTGTATGAATAGAGATACAAAGACCTGCAGTGTTGGTCAAGTTACTTGGCAATAGTAATTAGTTACTGATTACTGATTACTTCTCCAAGAAAGTACTCCAGTTACTTTAGTGATTACTTATTTTCAAAAGTAATTAGTTACTTTATTACTTTACTTACTTACTTTTCAAAAACATGATGCACAACCTGAATACACTATAAAGCAATAGACCTTTCAGCCTAATTCTATTCTTTCTGCATATTCCATCATATAAAAGTAAATGCAACAGTCTCTGACTTGAAGAAAATTGTTGAACATTTAAACCTATTTTCTGCACATTCCACCATATTTTTAATAAAATAAAGCAAGTCTTTCTTCTGTTAACTTATATTTCTGCACATTCCAGCATATAACTTTCTTGGAGAAGTAATCAGTAATCAGTAACTAATTACTATTTCCAAGTAACTTGACCAACACTGCTCTTAAGTCTTTTTCACCTGTTTAGCAGGGGGGTCGAGGTTCGCCGGGTGGAATTGGATGTGGTAGCCGCAGCAGGCATGTCAGTGGGGGGGGATCGGGGGTTTCTCAGTGAGTTTCACATTCCTGTGCCGGCTTGCTGGTGCTTGCTCAGATGTGGAATTTTTCGCTGTAGATTAAAGTTTTCTCCCCACGCAGAGTGACAGCGGACGCTAATGTTTTTTGTCACCTTTTACGAGTCAAACTCAAAGTAACGTCGGTACTTCCGAGCATTAAACGCTGCATGGTCCTGCTCTCTCCCGCACTCCACGTGTCTGTTGTTTACCACTGACGTCGCTCATACGTCATTGTCACGAGACAGTCGTTACTTGAAAAAAGTAATCTGATTACAGTAGCGCGTTACTTCTAACGCGCTACTTCTAACGCGTTACTGCCCATCAGTGGTCAGCACAAGATAGTACCTGGCGCGTTTGGCCGAAGCGCACACGCGTCTCCACAATCACAAAACACCTTTATTTTAATGTCAGTCTTTTCCTTACAGATGAGTGTGGATTAGTAAAGTGTCATTTGAACATCGATCAGCAATAAAGTGTCAATATTAAAGTTAAAAGCGGGCGGGTGTGTGTGTGTGTCGCGCTTGGCTGAGTCGCGCACACACAATCACAAAACACCTTTCATTCATATTGAACAGCCGTGCGCGCGTCTGTCTTTAAATTTAAACTCACTGATAACGAAAAATAAATTATTTACAATTATAAAGCCTGATAAATCTCAACAGACCTGCAAAGTGCGCACCGGACGGGATCACAGCTGTCAGATCGTCAGCACGTCTGCTGAGGCAGCTGTAGAGTTTGCGTCTGCGTGTTTGTTGTGATCCAGAAAAATAAGGATTAAACAATTACGATCTATAACATACAAAATGTACAAGACATTGTATCTGACCACGAGACCGGCCAGGCCTGGGGAGGAAAAAGGTGTGCTTCTGTCAGAGCTGGTTGGATACACCCAAGCGTAATTTTGCGCACTTCCAACTTCAGAAACACTTTCTGATTGTTTCCTGCTCCTCGACATGGCAGCTTTGCGGCCAGACTGGATCGGTTTGCCTCTTCTTTCTACTCCTCAGCTCAGTGTGTGAATATGATGGGCACAGAACTGGATATGTGACACTGACCAGCCAACACTGGTCAGGGCCGGTCAGGCTGAAAACCGGCTGGTTCCGGTCTCTGGCCAGTCTACCAGTGCAGCCCTATCAAGTGTTGTACGTGGGCATAGGCTATAGTCTTGGCATATAGTGCTGATCATAAAATAAATATCTCCTTCACGTCAAAACAAAATTCCATAATTTGGGCTGTTAAACAGAAGAAATAAGTTAATTTAAATTTTAAGCTGTTTTACCTCGACAAAAGGAGATGCCATGGTCCACTCCATGTGTTTTCCTCTTTTTCCCTTTCCCCCTGTGTCTCCTGTCTGTCCTGGTGTGTGTTTGTGTTGTGGGTGCGGTTTCCCTCCTGGTTGCCAGCTTCGCTCCTGTGCTCACCTGTCTGCAATCTGCTCATCACCTCACCGGTAATTCATCCGCTCTCACTTTTCGCTGGAGTAGTTCAACTTTACTGTAGTTTGGAGTGGTGTCTAGATTTCTTGTTTATTGTGTCCCAAGACCTCCTGCATCTAACTGCCCGCACACTTGCCTGCTACCCCTGTGTAACTCCAGCCTGCTCATGTCATTCTCTTTCACTCCTCTGCCGTCTACCATCATCAGCGTTCACCTCTACCAGCACTGCAATAAACCCTCTTGACCCCATCTTCTCCATGTCCGTGTCTCGCGTTTGAGTTGAAGCAACTGGAACAAAAACATGCGCGGCTTGCTAATGTTGGATTATCTTCGCACTGTGTTATAGCCAAGACAAACTTTTAAGAACATTTCAAGTTTTTTTTTCCCCCAGCGAATTCTTGGGAAATGATGCACCAAAATTATTCTCTTGAAACCTTAGCAATGAGCTGTCTTTTCTTGAGACACGTGAAAGCACATTAGAACATAATACCAGACTTTAAAAACAATTTATCTCGTGTCTCTCCTCTAGGTGATATATGTCCAACAGGTGGTGACTTTATTATGGTAATATGGATATTTGTATTTCAGTACCTCCACCCCTGTAATTTATACAAGCAGAAATTTCATAAAATAGTCATTTAAAAAGAAAAAAAAAAAAACATTTTGAATAATATATCCACAGGCCTTAGACAGGTGGGAAATAAAACTATCAGTTTTCCTTAAATGTTTTTGATTGTTTTGTTTTTATAATTGTTTTTAATTATTAATTTTGATATATCTCATTTGTATCCCACAACATGCTGTGGTTCACAGAGCCTTATCTAATTCTCTTTCTGGTTGTCTCCAATTCTCACCTGACATAACCTAGATCTAATGATAGACTTGGGTATTTTCAGTGGCTGACTCAGGCTGTCAGGGGCAAGGATAAAAAAAAACTACTGCACCTCTTTGATAAAAAAAAAACAAACACTTTTAAAATATTTTAATTTAAAAGCTAAAATTTAATTCTCCCACAGCTCTGATCAAACCGAATTTGACTGACATCACTATTACAACAAAAACAACTCTGACTCTTCAAATGTTCAGTGATTTTTTTTTTCACCAAAAACCTCAACAAACATATTTTTACTTTTATAGAACATTTTGCTGAAGAATTCCAATGAAATGTTTTGACATCTTCTGTCAAATCAGACATTATTACAGCCAATATTTATCAATTTATATTTAACAATACCGATATAGACTAATATACTATGATAGCCCAATATCAGTCAATAATTTATCACTAAAGTAGCCTTGTCATAAACATTTTTACTGTGAGTTAATTACCTTAGTGACACTAATGTTACAACAATGCTCCTGATATGAACAAATAAGGAGGATAAACAGGATGAATAACCAGCAAAACCTAATAAGTTGAGCAAAATTAACAAGATATGTCAGGGGCACATAAAGTTTTTTGTGATTCGGCTCCTTTTAGCTAAACATTTATTTGATTAACAAACTTAGTGGGACGATTTCATTCAGAGACCTGATGACTACACTGACATTCAACTATTGTTGAAATTATTTTTCATGATCTGATCAGATGGGTAGAGCGACTCTTTGTGCTTGAAGTTAAGGGAACTTGGAATCATGAGTATCATTTTGCATCTTACAGTACATAAGGTGTGTGCTTTTGGCTCATGGCCCAACAGTAAGTTTCAGTTTTGTCTCTTGAAGGGAAAAAGTTTGTCTACCCCTAATTTAGATATTCCAGATAGTCCATGTTCCCTCACAAACAGCAGTGAGCACAAGTTAAACCTGCCTGTTTGAAGCCCTGGAGCAGCTCTAATCCTCCAACAATCCAGAACAGTGTAACTATGACTACAGTAAGATAAAACTGTGCAAGTTAATTTGAATTAAGACAGTTTAAAAGGTGTAGTTTGGAACTAGTTATGGGCCTTTTAATCTGTGTTATTTTTTTCTGATAAATATTGTTATTATTGATGCTTGTTTATTAACTGGCCCCTGAACTGAAATACATGGAAGTGGACTGACTTAGTTTTGCCTCTTTAAATATCACGTTTGAAATTTTAAACTGACAGTTTGTTTAAAGAGCAGTGTTTCCCTATCCTGGTCCTCAGGGCTGACTGCACTGCATGTTTTGGGTGTTTCCCTGCTCCAACACACCTGATTCAAATGAACAGCTGACGAGCTGATCATTTGAATCAGGTGTGCTGGAGCAGGGAAACACCTAAAACATGGGGTGCTTTTCATTCGGTAAATTGGTCTCCTCGTCTCCTCCACTCGCTTCCTCTCCTCGCGTCTTAGCTCCACCCAGCGAGTACATGAAAGAGGGATGCGAGGAAGAGACGCGAGGATGGTGGAGACGAAACGAAATGAAAAATCCTCGGCTCCTTTTAGCGTCAGTCTGAAGCAACGTCAATTACGATGACGAGCTGATAACAGCTGTATCAGGTGTCAAACTGACTGGTACAAATGTCCACAGAAACACTTATTTAACTATTCCAACAGCTGACAGTATTTGATTGGATCTGTAAACTGTTTAAAATAGATGATTAGTAGTAATATTCTCCCTGATGCTGATTTCAATCATCATTTAAGAATTTATAAATTATATCAGCTAAGGATCAGTGATATTGTTTACTTATTTATTTGCACCATTGTCATCTGCACAATAATACAACAACTATGTAAGAATGTGTGTCGATTTTATTGTGCAGTTAAAAACAAAAACAAACAGACAAACTGCCGCTTTGTGTGATGCCACAACTCTCTACAATGAAATTAACTTATAGTGTTAGATGCCGACACATGACGACGCATTCACATCTCATCATGTATTATTATCTGTAGATCCTGTACATGACACTACAAAGTAAACACACTGCCGCAGGGATTTTCCCTGATTAGTCCATTAAGTGTGTGACAATGATTCCACAGTAAAAATCTCTGAATCATCGCTGTACCAGATGACTTTTCATCCCGTTTGTGTCATTTTTCACAACATGCGGCGATTTGCAGTCTAATAATGCTTATAATCAGTTATTTCTTCATGAGGTCTTTGTGACACCGAAGGACATAAATGTTCACATCAGAATCCTTAACGTGCTGCAGAAACTTCTGTCAGTCAGATTTGATTTCCCTGCGCGTGTCCTGATGATGCAGGATGAAAGTCGCTGAAACTGTCCAGTCAACATCACCCCTCTTGATAAAAGACTTCCGCGTAGGATACACAGGTGTATCCTCGCTCTGAGCTCCTCCAGAAGCCTCCTCTCTCCTCACTCCTCGTCTCCTCCAGGTGCATTTAAGCAATTGGAAAATCCTTCATCATGGCGGAGGGGAAACGACTGTCGAGGAAGGAGAGAGGAGACGAGGAGGCAAAATTCAACGAAATGAAAAGCACCCATGGAGGACAGTGAGTCTTGAGGACCAGCGTAGGGGAGACACTGAAGAGGGTTTATTTCTCACCTTGCACATAATTTATGAAATTTGTTTGTTGTGAAAAATTACCCAGGGGTGTTGTGTGTTAAAACCTGTATGTCTGTCCTTTTGTGAGGGTTGATTCTGATTATGCCCCTTTTGTCCTGTGAACTAATTAAAGACAAACTGTCACCTGGAGTTGACTGTGACAATGTCTGTGATTTAGCTTTAAGGGATACATTACTAACTTATTTGAGATGTTTTAGGTTTTACTCTTTTACTGTGAGGAAAAACTGAACCAAACACTGAAACCTGTCCAGAGATCTCTAATTAACTTTGTTGTGGTGGTGATTTAATCTTTGGTGTAAAAACTAAAAGGAACCACTAAAACTTGAGATACTGAACTGACCAAACTTGAGTTTTTGTCGATTTCTTGCTGAACCTCTGAGAGGTGTTTTTTTTTTTTTTTTTGGTTCATTTTTATGAAAAGTGGGTTTATGACAGAGTGTATTCATGCATCCATGTGGTGGAATGATCTTTAAAATCTCAAACCAGAAATTGTCAGATGAACTCTGACTGGCACCATAAAAACAATGATGAAATATTTTGCTGACATTCAGTGCATCATTGTGGTTTTGCAAAATGTTGAGCAGGGGTGGAAGTAATGAATGACAACTACTCAAACTACCATGATCTAAACCTCTTTTCATAGACTAGTTTTTCAACAGTTTTTCCCATAATTTGAAATGTAGTTGCCCACATTCATCTTTTTAGACATGTTTTCTTATTGAAGTCTGTTGACCTACATTTTCTTTTCTTTCAGTTGACCTGTGCTGCAGACTGTCGTCACTAAGTTGGAGGTGAAAAGGCCCAGCTTAGTTCATCAGTCCAGAATCTTTTGGGCCTCTTCTCTTTTTCAGCAACAGTCACAAGGTAGGCTATTTTAACATTATGAAACAGAGGGTTATGGACATTTCTGAAAAGAATTACTGTTATTGTGGTTGACATTGTTTTCAAACCCTTTTGTGCATTCTGTGTGTAGTCGATCCTTATTCCTTAATATAGGGTTATTATGTAAGTGTTTTGTTCTGTTTGCATTTTTCAACATTTATCTTGTTGTATACATCATTCTGTTGTGTGCTATTACAGTGGATGTATACATATACAGTACTGTGCAAACATTTTAGGCAGGTGTGAAAAAAAATAAGAATGCTTTCAAAAATATAAAATGTAATTGTTTATTTTTAGCAACTTACAAAATGCAGAGTGAGCAAACAGAAGAAAAATCTAAATCAAATCAATATTTGGTGTGATCACCCTTTACCTTCAAAACAGCATCAATTTCTCGAGGTACACCTGCACACAGTTTTTGAAGGAACAAAAGAGCTTGAACAGGACATCTTGAAACCCCAGTCTGCTTTGAAATTTTTGCTTGGGAGAGACCTCGCTGATGCAGTAGAACCACCTTGTGTCTTGTTGCTGTGCTCAGTCTTGTCACGGTGTCTGACCTGTGACATCAAACTGTCTTCCACAACCTCACCTTGGTAGCAGAGTTTGGCTGTTCCTCACCCAGTTTTAAGCCTCCTACACAGCTGTTTCTGTGTCAATTAATGACTGTGTTTCAACCTACATATGAAATTGATGATCATTAGCACCAGTTGGTATAATTGGTTAATCATACATCTGACTATGATCCTACAAAATCCCTGACTTTGCAAGTGTACCTTGAAGAATGGATGCCAGTATTTCCCCTACCCTGGTCCTCAGGGCTCACTGTCCTGCATGTTTTGGGAGTTTCCCTGCTCCAACACACCTGATTCAAATGATCAGCTCATTATCAGGCTTCTGCAGGGGCTTCATGACGAGCTGATCATGAAGTCCTGCCGACTTTTGTACAAAAAGTGTTTGTTTCCTGTCCTGACAGTGAAGGTTCACTGAGAGTGGAGCCTGCTGACTTTTACCTTATCAGTAGCAATACATCAAGTGCTTTGTGTCATTGGGAGTATGTCCATTATGTCTGTCTTCTAAATGCATTTTTTTGGTTAAACTTTCTCACAAATAAAGAATTTTTAATGGTCACCTGTCATTGTCTTCATAATGGCAATTCTACTTTTATTAAAGTGATATATTTTGAGTTGCTGCTCCCTACAGTGCTGCTGTTTTTATAGGTGAATAGTCACCTAGTCAGGTAAGGAGACAAACAAAACATTGAGGGAAAAACAAAACAAAATTCTAGAAACATGTTACAAAATTTTTTGGTTAAATTATTAACTAAATAATTCAATTGAACACTGTTCAATCAGATTGCAATTGGTTAAATTAATAAATAACAATAAACAACCTTGGGTATTAAACAATGTAAGAAGCTGCTCCTGTGTGGGTCATATAAGTGGATTTTGATGATTTCAGTCTAAACCTTTCATGGAGATACAACACAACACTTCTGGTCAAATAAGGATTTTTTTTATATAATTATAAAGCAAGTATATGATTTTTGAGATATGTGGGGGATTATCTTGGATATGTTATATGTATTAAGTGTATGTATGTATTATTGAGTTTTTTAAACTGTTTGTATTTTGTATGGTTGGTGAGTCTGTAGGCACGACACGACACGGACACGACACGACCTCGAGCCGGACACGAACACAGGAGGCGCCGACCTCAAACACCCGGACACGACACGGGAGGCGCCGACCCTCGCCGCGACGGATTTCTGGTGGGCAGGAAGTTGGGCATTTTGAATTTGGTGGTCAATTTTGGTGTTTTACACACATCGCATTTCAACAGTCTCCTCCTACTGAAATAATTTGATTGACATCAGGATCAGTTTGTGCCATCTAGACTACTTTGGAATCAAAAGTTACTAAAAGATTTGGTCAGCATCACAATTTTTCAGAAGTTTAAGCAATTTATATCAACCACTGGAATTTCAATTCTGAAGTATCATATACTCAAACAAATGTTTTGGTGATTTTGGTGCTGGTAAAATGTTTAATTCAACCTTTTCAGCTTGATAACTCGTCTGGATGACTGGATGAGACCGCTACTTCTGTTGTCAAAATGCGTGCGCAGCTCTTCGATGATGTCAGCTGTAAAAGGGTCTATAAGGACATAGTCATAGCACCACCTAGTGGAGACAGGCAGTGACATTGAATTCTTTCCTGCGGTGTCTGAAGCGCAGGAAGGAATTTGATGTCATAATCAGAGTATACACAGCTGTTGACTCATAAACAGAGAAAATTCAGAGAATATTCAGCCTTAATTCAACTCTGATTAACGTGAAATGGCCAAAATAAAACACTTTCAAATTTTGTTTTTAAATTGCCTATTTAAGGAGTAATAGATGACAAGATGTCAATTATCACAAAGTACATGTACATATGTGACCCTAACCATCACAACTACAAGCAAACCTTTACCTTCTATTCCTAAAACTAAGTCTTAACCCTTAAAAAGCCCTTTGAAGAAGTGAAGACATGACAAAATGACATTACTCTGAATTTATACAGCAGAAGCCATAAACCTAACAAGGGACTCATTGATGTTGTTTTACCAGACAACCAAGCCGGTGGTTGCTTGATAGAATCAAACCAACTAAGTTTCTTGTTTTGTCTCTGCAGTGAAAAGTCCCTGAACGAGAGGAGAAGAGAAGAGAAGAGAAGACCTCCAATTTGCATGGAACATCTCAATTATATCTCATTTACTATGGTAAATATATGCAAGGTGCGGGTATTTAAATTCAGAGCAGGAAGAAAGGGGGGAGGGGGAAGAAGCTTCACATTAAGGGTGGAGATTTTTTTTTTTTTTCCTGCTGCCATAATTTTCACTCTGCTTCTCTTTGAAAAGGACTTCAATTATTCACAGCTTCTCCACAGTGTCAGAGGGGGGAAAAGTGGCATTCATTCACAGTTCTGAAAGTGTGACCTTGATCCACCTTTTATTCTCTAATTTACCCTTAACAACTAATCAGGGGCTCAATTTTCTTCCAATTCAATTCACCCTGAGAACTGATTACACCTCCCTGCGGTGAGCCAAATAATAGCATCGACATTAATCACAAAACAAAATGGAAATATTAATGAATATGAGTTTTTTAAAAAAAAGTACATGTGTGAATTTTAAAGGAATGTGCGTGCTTCATTGTCTTTGTCAATCTTTGAAATGGGAAGGGGTGATGTGACAGCCTGAAGTACCTCCACTGTGTGTGTGTGTGTGTCTTGACAGAATGAGAACAGCTGGAGTGTGGTCATGGGACTTATCTTCCTCTTTCACTCCCCTCCATCTTCTTTTCACTGCATTACATTGCACAAAGGGAGAGGCAATCAGTCACTGCCATTTACAGTATTTTACAGCTAAAACACTATTTTTGTACCAACTCTATCTCTTCTGGTCTTTAACTTCTAGCATCTGTCCTCTTTCTCTTGACATCCCTCTTCTCCTTCTCTCGCTGCCTCTCAATTTCATCACTTCCCCTGTCCCTCTCCGTTTCTAATTTTCATTTATGTAACCCCCTTTGGTCACAGGCTGCTGGGAATTCAGGCAGATCCCCCTTGCTGCCTGTAAATGAGTTTCACAAGGGGTGACTCCAATAATGGTGTTGTACAAGTTTTGGTTGGCAGCACTGCCTGTTTTTAATGGAACCAGACTGAAGAGTTTAAAAACATGCTGAAGTCACTTTTTTGCCATGTTTTCTATTATCAGAAAGTATGATCGTGCTTATCAGTGGAGATGCACATATTGCACAATGACCAATCATTGGCAAAAAAAAGATTGTTGAGCCCCCTGTAGCATTCCTGTAAAGCAATGCTCTTTGATTTAGCCTGCGTAATGCCCTGGCCACTTTCCAGCAGATAATGAACCTTGTGGCGGCAGGTCTGTCTGACTGTGGTGATGATGCTGTCATTTTCAGTGACACTTGAGAGGACCACCTGCAAAGGATACGTGCACTGTTTGACAGATTGGTGTGAGCACAGTTAATGGTGAATTTGGCTAAATGTGATGTGTATGGAGTCAAACCAGTCTGGGTATTAATGAATGCACAGATAAGGTTTGACAAATGTATTGTCACACAAAAATATTTATCATTGTATAAAAAAGTTTACAAATGTATTTCTGATGTTTACACAAATGTTTTCTTGTAAATAAATGTCATAGAAATCACAAATATATGCATTTTAACCTGTTTGCAGTTTTCATCAAAAACATATTTGAAGTCTCAAAAAAACAATTCACAAATGAAGTGAAGTTCACAGTTAGTAAATGATCATCAACAATTTGTACATAAATATAAAACACCCAGACATGTTTTTGATAAAAATTGCAACTTTTAAATACATAAATTTGTGTGCATTGAAATTCATTAAGACTGCCATGGCTAGTTTGGTAAAGTGGTGGGGTATGGGGACGTTTGTCCTGTTGTGTCCATCAATAATTTTCCACCTCCTGTGACCAAAAAAAAAAAAAGAATTGTGTTTTCTCAACATGGTGGGATACTATATAAGTTTTGTAAGAGCTTCTCTTCAGTTGTGGTGGTGAGCCTCACAGATCTATTGAAGTCAAAATCAAGTTTGCTTGGTCAGCCAAGGCTCAGTGTGCCTTTGAAAATGTTAAAGCTCTCATGATCCTCTCTGGCAGCACTGCAGTTTGATAAGCCGTTTATATTGCAGGTTGATGCAGTATTGTTGTAAACTGATGATGCAGGGGTGGAGAGGCCAGTCACGTTCTTCTTTTTTTTTTCAAAGAAAACAAAAAAAAAAAAAAAAAAAAAAAAAAAAAACGGTAAAAAAAACCAAACAAAACAAAACAAAACAAAACAAAAAACAGATCAGTTCATATCAGTTGAATTATTCTGTCACTGGACAAAGGCCCCAGCATTCATTTGGGGATTACAGCATTTTGACATGTATGTTGATTCTGGGACCACTTTGTGCACAGACCATAATCCTCTTACCTTTTTGCTGTCAATGCAAAATCCCAATCAATGTTTACAGGGACAGATCCCCCCAAAATCAAAAATACGTTTTTCCTCTGACCTTTAGTGCCGTTTAGATTGTTCTGGTGCGAATTGCCCAGTTTTAGAGATAGCCGTAGCTGTAGAGATGTCGATCTTCTCTCCAATATAATAGAGCTATTGTCACTCCGCTTGTGGTGGAGGGGGCAGTTTAAAAACTGGTTAAATAAATTAATTTTACTTTAACCATAATTACCTGTCTGGTCTCCCTTGTGACCAAAGTCCATAATGACTCTGCAGACACAGTGTGATTGAATGCTTGATATTTATTGACCACTTAGCAAGAACAAAAATGATAGTTGAGTCCCAGTAGTATTAGTCCAAATGTGAAAATCCATCCACCTGCACATACTTCTTTACTACTGAGTGATTTCAATAGGACCAGCCTTATTCTCTCTACTTTTGTGTGCCAAAGCTCAGAACAGTGGAAGCAACAATGTGCTTGTGTGTGTGTGTGTGTGTGTGTGGCTTCCAGATTCTTTCAGCAATGGCAAAGCAATGACCCCTAAATCATTGTGCCATTGTGTGTGTGTGTGTTTTTTCTGCCCTGACAGTGATGGTTGTTAGAATGTTGGATCCTTTATCTAAAGGCATTGTAAAGGAGATGCTTATCAGTGCAAGCATACAATATACCTCTCACCCCTGACGCTCTAGTTACTGTGGCAACATTTATTTATAGTTTTGTTTGTTGCTGCGTGACCATCTTGGAGGGCAAGAAACGCGTGCCAAACAGGAGCAGGAAATCAAATGTCAGGTGTTCTTGTTTAAACCTATAGTCAGTGAACATAACTGAAGGTCCTGCAGGAGGAGCACACGGATAGAGGGCGAAACATCAGGAGGTCAAGAATTGGGTCAAGGTCAAATTTTTGTGCCCTTTTTGGAAGTATCAAATAGTAATGGTCAATCAGTGTCTTTGATATGTTGTCTTTTTTTATTGTTCAGCCTCAAATTACCCAAGTTGAAAATATATCCAGCTTGTGCTTTCAGGCATGAAAGGAAAAATTCCTCCCAAGTGGCCTTCTTCTCACATAAATGAATCCTCTTGAGTGTGTCTTCTTGTTCACTGCACACACGTGAGATGCTGCACACAAAAGGTACGACTGCAGTCTAGAAAAGTAGGCAAATGAGTTTGTCAATGTTTAGACACAGACACTTTCCATAATATAAAAAATAAAACATAATTGTTTGAGCAGGCTAAATGTAGAAATGTCTAAAGCTTCCTACAGGGTAAGAAGGCTACAGATGCAGGTGGATTTGATTGAGTAGATGATTAGATCATACCTGTCTTTATAGCAGGGATACAAAAAGTCTAGGACTCAATTAAATACACCCGTGTCTGTACACTATCTGCATTGTTTAAAGTCATTTACACCCCAGCCTTGCCTGAGAACTTATCAAGACAGAATGTATCAAGCATGCTAATAATAATACAGGAAACTGTCTCTGGAAAGTGTCACACAGGCCAGAAACTTTGATGTTATCATGGAGACTGACCTCACTTTCCAGAGCCACATTGTAGTTCAAAACAGATTTTTAAGAAAGGTTGCCAAAGTCAGGAGCTTTTGATCCCAGGAGGATGCTAAAAAAACTTGTTCATGCTTTTATTTCTCGGTCGGCTAGACCAGCGGTTCCCTTGGCGCGTTGGTGTTCTGTGAGTCAAGGTCAGGTGTGCCTTGAGATTTTCTGACAACCACACATTATTATTGCAACATCCAACTGAGAACTTATGAATGAATTTTTAATTTACTATATCAGCATTTCTGCCCTTAAAAAAATCTTTTAAAAACCTTCTGTCAAAGCAAACCCCAGTTTTCGCCATTCAAGCAGTTGCTGGATGGTGGTAATTATTTAAGTGTGAGACATCAAAGGCTCTGGTTGATTGATCGATGTCTACTTTTTTCCCCCGCCTGCAATCCAGGAATTTTGCATGGACATAATAACAGGTGCACCTTGAGATTTTGGCCTGCTATTTGGTTAGCCTTGGCACAAAAAGTTTGAAAGCCACTGAGCAGGATGACTGTAACACACTGCTCACAGGAATATACAAAAGGCACCTTGATCGACTGAATGCAGCTGCCTGAGTTTTTATTATTTTATTTTAATTTGACTTTTAAATGGTTTTAATTCTGGTTTTTACTGGTTGGTTGCTGTTGCTTAATTTATTTTATTTTTATTCCAGTTTTCTTAATGGTTTTAAATCTTGGATATTATTGTATTGTATTATTTATGCCTCTGTTTTAATTGTGTTTATTTATGTCTAATGTTTTTCATACAGTATCCACATAATTCTTGTGGTTGTAACTTTTGGCTCACTCTGTGCACCACATTGTGCGTCAAACTGGAATGAAATATGCTGTTGAAATAAAGTTGTGCTTGCATGAGACAGGGCCCAGCGCAATGTGTGCTTTTTAACATTTGTATTACAGAATTAGCCAGGAATAATAAATGCTTTTTTAATTTTTCTGTCAAGTAGATTATGTTGCATTTTGAGGGCCTTTTTTAAATGTATAACTGAAATACAGAATATTCTGAAGGCATAATGTTTCTTAAAAGTTACATTATAACCATGTTTGCATTGTAAATCAGTTCCAGCATCAAAACTATTAGTGTGGATAGTGGGGAAATGTAAATCAAAACAGTCTTCCATTATCAAAATGTTCCACATTAAATCTGCTCTCAAGGTTGAAGAAAATGTAAAAGCATTTAGCAGGCCTGGATTGAAAATCACAAAATGAACTGTGTGTTAATCCTCATCTTAACAGCTCCCTTTTGATAAAATTGCTGTTCTTACTATCATTTCTTTTTGTTATATTTAAACCAGCACTGGTTGGTTTCTTGGTCACTCAGAGTAAGTGGAAGAAGCCATAAATACAACGCTGACATTCCATTAACTCATAAAGCTAATATGACACACTTCTTACCAAACAGTTGCCCGTTAACACATCCAGCAGGTAGTGAGCAACATCAGGAGCAATTTATGGAATATAAATCCAATATTCACTTGTTTTAGCTCTGTTTTTGGTCTCTACAAACCCCTTGAAGCTGCTAAATGATACACTATATTTTCAATGACAATCTAGCTACTAAATTTGTGTATCTGCTGTAAATGTATTGCTGTGTTTTTCCTGAAAACAGCAGCCAGTTGTGGCTGGACACAAGGTCAATGAGAGCACTGAGAGTGAACCAAAGCAGGAATGTGGACCATAAAACCAAAACAATGAACTGAAAGACAATAAGGTGATTATATTATAATATAATTATAAGATCATAATTTCCGTACCACCTGCTGTGGCTACATGCCAGTCTCACAGACAAAGCAATAAACTGCTTTCCACTCCCATTTATTCATATTTTCACCTTTCCCAGAAATATGTTTCTATTTGTACTGCATAATGGAAAAAAAGACAATAGACAATGAAATACATTTTTGAGGACTGGTGTGGTAATGGCAATAGTTTTCTGACATCTCTGTTCCTGTTGTATACCAAATCTCCGCAGAAAACCAGTTTCATCATCATTAATATTTGCTACAGCAAACATTAGTAAGGGTCTTTATGAAGCCTCCTTTATGGCACCCTAACCTTTGTAAAGTATAGCATGAATGACCTCCAAAATGACACATTAGCCAGATTCACACCCACAGAAGAGCAAACAATTGGTGCAGTAATCTTGCTAAGCCTCTGAGCTTCATTGTCCAGATGTCCTCTGCATGGAGAATAAACTTGAATGATATAAATTAGCGGGCGAGCTCAGCTCCGTTCAGTTTCATATAGGGCTCACATCTCTTTGTACCAGCCTTCATTCTTATCAGCCCTCTGTAGGAGAACATGGCTCAGACAGGCACCGTTACACAAAACAAGCCATTACTCTGCCAGTCCAGGCTCATGAACATGAACTACATGAACTATAGTGCCATGCTGTGAGTTTTTCTCTGCTTTTCATTCTTGAGTGATTTTCAGTGCAGGTATTAAATAATGCCAGAGACGAGCTGCAGTATGTTTTGTTGCTAACTGCTAACATTTCCAAGAAAGGGTACAGACATTTACTGTTTTATCGCACATGCAAACACAGAAATGTCTCTTAAGTTAATTGAAGTATATAGAAGGAATTTGCTGTAGAATATCACACTGGACTGTGAAATCAATCGTTTGCAACCATTGTGTGCCACAATGATTTAGAACTAAAGGTTATTATATTTTCCATATACTAACATATTGCAGGTTATCAGCAGACAACCTAATTAAAGCTGATGTCATGAGGACTGGAGATGTCTTTCAGAAAAATCAGCCATGGTCTATTTACTTCTCAGTTAATATTGTGTCTCATGTGCTCAAGCTGACTCTTGAATACAGTCTTCATGTCTCATGATTGTTTGTAAGTAGAGACACAGCAGCAGATCAATGAAAACACTATAGGTGCTGGAGGACACAATATTGGTGTGTAAACTACTGCAGACAATGACCCTGATGAATGCCTATGTTGGTTGCAACACCTTGGCTGTTATTAATACACCTTGCCATGGCATTTTATTTTGCACAAACCCTATAGAGTGCCTTGGATTGTTTTTTGATGGAGACTTTCATTTCATGGTTTTGTTTGAGATCATTTTCACTTATGCAATGAGCCTGTCATTAAATGGAACTAGAAGAGGTCACTCAGTAGAGTGCAGCTCCCTGCCAGGCAACAGATAGTGAAGCACCTACTGCAATGCCACCACAACTGCCAGTGGAGATTTGCAAAGTTCTGCCAACATTAACATGACCCACACGGATGTTGTGCCTAGCTGAATCAAGATATCAAACTAAATCAGTTATTGATCACCTGCAGCCCCCAGTCGCCGTTAAGAAGAGTGATGGCAATGATAGTATAAAAGAGAGCAGTCAAAAATTGAATTACCACCTCATAGTCATATGCCTCGACTAACCAGACAAGTTACAGTTGACATGCATGTCTGTCCAGACTCTTGAATGTATGTAGTGAAGACTTTGAAGAGTTTTAATGTGGAAGTTATCACTATATTGACCTGTAACTTTGAGGAAATTTAATAAAAGGAACGTGTATTTTGTGGCAGAATGGAAGCTCTCAATATACATGTGTGATTCCATTGAATAATTTCCATTGAGAAACATGCCGCCTCCACTTAGAGACTATTTTTTACAGAGGAATATAAAAGACCGATAGACAGCTGAACATTATGATGTCACAATGAAGTCAACTTTTGACCTTTTGGATAATTGGCATAATTAGCATATGAATTCTTGAGTTATGGCCAAAAGTGTTTTGTGAGGTCACCCTGACCTTGACCTTTGACCTTATGAAAATCTAATCACTTCATCCTTGAGTCCAAGGACATTTGCATCACGTTTGAAGAAATTCCCTCAAGAGGTTCTTGAGATATTGCGTTCAAAAGAATGGGATGACAGCAAAACATAATGCCTGTGCTCACGGAGGCATAAAAAAAAGGTTTTTCGAAAATTGTGAATCACAGAGGTCCTTCAGCATACAATCATGGATGTGCACAAAAATATTAGGCTGATCAGTCCAGTAGTATGTGAGATCAGCTGCGGACAAGCTCCAGGTCCATTGATAACGCACACACATACACACACATAACGCAAGTGATCGCATGATCTGCTAAGCAGTGCATGCAAGGCAAGTTCAGTTATGTAGTACGTTTTAAACAGAGACAAAACATGTTTTACATAAGGTATAAAAACCATTAATACAACTTTAAGAAAAATCAAAAAGAACATGCAAAATTAAAATGGAATAAAATGAATGCAACCTTTTTGAACTGACAAAGGAATGATAAGCTTAAAAGTTATAGTACAGTTTCAATGCAGTCAGTGCAGGACACATTTATTATCACATTTATTAAAGGAAATAAAATAGCAGTAGGGAAATTTAAGGAAAGGCACACTTCTGTTTGAGTAAGTGAGTGGTGTGACTGCAGACATCATACCCCATGCCACGTGGATCACAGCAATCAAGAGAGTGTGACAGAACACTGCTGACTGGCTAGCTCGTGAATCAGAATGTGTTAATGAACAAGGTCTGTAATTAAAGCCTTATCACCATTTAAAGGGCTTGGGTGATTGACATGACAACCAGGCTGTGTTCAGAAAAAGCCTCCTGACAAGCTCATGACAGCCTTAAATGGAAGGCTGAGTTTAAGTGAGACCAGAATCATCTGTTTGTCCAACTTTTAATACAGCAACCAATCTTATGTGTCAATCTGTCCTCTTTTTTGGTATCCTGTATGCGTTTGTGTGTGTTTGTGCTGTAAATACCTGTACACAGGTATTTAAAAAGCCAAAAGCTTAATACTAAATGTACCATCTACAGTATATTATATGTCCATAATAGTTCATTAGCTAATGTATAACTCATCCATTATAATCACTATCTGTGTCTAATTTGTTGGGAGACATAAAATTATTACAAGTAATGGAAAAATACACAGAATTTTGCAGTTCCCCTGGTCTACAGTACGTGACACACTTAATCTGTCTTCTAAATTACAGGATCATAAAACTGGTGCATAAATGTGAAGCTTTGTGCCAACAGATATGCAAAGTCCTAATGACTTTTTCTATGCTATCCTCCAGACATTAAAAACTGCCCTCTCTTATCATCCACAGTCAGTAGTTTGATGAGCATATCCATATATTTAGTTTATCTTTTAATCTGTTGCCTTGTAGTGAGCTGGGTGGAGATGAAAATTAAGCAATTAAAAGTCATCCACTGCTGTCACAAAGACTCCTTCCCAGTGACACTTGAGGAAGATCTAGATATTTGCCAGGGAAAATTAATCATCCAACAGTCAATTTACCTGTCACTCTCCTCCAGTATCCCAGCACTGCGGGCTATATTCAACCCAGTTGTCAAACTGAAATATCGTCTCAGAACTGTTTCCATTTCACACTATGATGCCTTTAATTTCACCCGAGACCTTGCATTTAGATGAGGTCGAAGCTAGTTGCAATAAACAAATCCAAGTCTAGTGTTTATATAGTTTACTGCTGATGTGTACAACACTGGTGTATGCCCGCCAGACCATTAAACCTATAATACATCCTGTTATAACGGTGAATAGTGTATATATCCTCCGTCACTATAAGAATCCTGATAGCTTCAGTGCCATGAATTGAAAATGGACCAGCACTCCCTTGGTGGCAACACGTGGCACATTATGGAGTGCACTGTGCAACGATGTTAATGAAAATCCTATTTTGAGTATGACATCATTTAAATCTGCATTAGTTCATTTTTTGACCAGCTGGGGGCAGGATATGTAGCCGTAAACACAACATGGACATATTACTACCTTATGTCATTAATTCGCTGAATATGATGATGATGCTGCTTTATTGTCAGAACAAGTCTTACATTTCTCTTAAACGGGCCATGTGTCTCTTTAGCTGCTAAATGCTCCACACTATTTTTACCAGCTATATTGGGAATTTTGTGTGCCATTTGATTCTGGACAGGTAGGGTACAGTGACTTTAAAAGCCTTTTTACTGAAAACAGTTGCCTGCTCTCACTGTACACGACTCTGTTGAGAGCAGAGAGAGTGAATCAGTAACAGTGACAGGCTGTGAAACAAAAGCAATGAGTTAAAAGATGCTAAAATGCTTTGTAGAGTGGCTGGTAGCTGTAAAGTTGAGCGATATTTCTCTGTGTTTGTTACAAAAGCACATAGTCTTATTAGATTTATTTTTTGATATGACTAGATAACTTGACTAGAGCAGCTTTAATAGTGGCAACACTATTCATTGACACAATTAAATAAAAATATGATGACGATCTTGTCTTTTACCATGAGAAAGCAAATTTATATATTTAATTCCTGTCAATCTTTTCTTTTTTTTTTTGTTCACACTGCCGACTTTCTGTTTCTCAACAGAAACCTCTTTAGTCTCGGTTTGTTGGATTGCGCGTGGACATTGACAAGTGAAGAGTCAATGGACATCTGCTCCAGACCATCACTTGCAGCTTGTTACTGTATAAACGCTGACAACTCCCTGTAGTACCTCTTATGGCCAGCTTGACACAGCATGACTTGATTGATGCCAAATGTCTATCTTTAGCTGATCTAATGGCTCAGTTGTTTTAATCATGAATAACGAGCAGCTTTTTAATTCACTCGAGATAAAAGTGTCTGCCATTTGTTTTCAGTGGAAGCTGTCACTTGACAGATGCCAGCCAATGTTAGCATGTCTGCCAATTAAAAAGAATTAGCTCAGTTTTGTGGGTTTGTGCATTCATGCACTTGCTAGGGTGCTACAATCACAGTTCTGTGAATATAGGATGTTTTTTTCTCTCATTCCTGCCATGTGGAAGCTTTATTTATGTAGCACATTTTATTCCAACATGTATGGGAAGCGACAAGGCTATCAAGGTCTATGCTATTGTCTTTCATCCAAGTAACACTCCTAATCCCTGGAATATTGAGAGCTGAGGACTGAGATTTGATGGACAGAGACAGCACAATTTTAGCTATGGGAATGTGTGGATTTGTCCCTGTAATGCCTGAGCCCTCTATAATGTCAATATGATCAATACTTTCCTGAAAAACCTGTTGTATGTGATCTGACAAATGCCCTCTGGTGGAGTATCAGTGCACTGCAGGCAGCCTGTGAGTGCAAAATCCAACATGGCTACCTTCATGTACTAGCTTGCAAGTTTTTGACAGGGATATGGTTGTGAATTTTGATAAAGATATGACTAACTGTTATATTGCTACCAATATTCAATATATATATATTATTAAATTAAATTATGTTGAAAATGTGTGTATCAAATATTATCCAGCAGGTATATAATATATGTATAATTTAATTCATTATTTTATTGAATTTCATGATGTAGTCTGTATTATGACCACTGTAATCACAAATACAATAAATTTAAGATTGAAATGCCATCTTAAGATAAATATAGAGTAGAAATTTCATTTTTTGTATGTGCATCTTGCTGTCATTAAAAACATTTGGGTGATGCAAACAGTCATTAGTGAATACTTGCTAATAATTGTCTTTTTAATTGATTTTCACTGAAACAAGCCCTTGGCTATCATAATCTGTATCTTATATTGACCAAGTCAGATTATGTTGACCAAGCTGTTTTTGCCAACCACAAGGCAAAATAAAAGGGTTCCTGTTTGTCTAAAGGTCCAATAAATACTTCAGTTTAAAAAAAAAAAAGAATTTTCTGGAAATGATTTGATATGTCAGGCTTTATACACTTTTGCATCTTTGGGGCAATTAAATTCATCCCTCCTGACACCAAAAGGTGACAAGAAAAGTGAGGAGTTGTAGAAAGAACTGTATAGTCAGGCCTAAAAAAAAAAAAAAAAAATAAACCATGTTTGTCCAGTGCTCTTCTTAAGCAGAATGAAAAGAAAAAAATGAAAATATTGTGATGGAAGGCAGTGGAAAATCTGTATTTCTGTTTTAAGTACAGCTTCAAACTGAGAAACAGTGAATACACCAAGGATGCACTTATTATCATTTAATCTTAAAACAGGGCCTTGCTCTCCAAATTTATTTTTAGTGTTAACTTTCAAAGAACCCCGCTTGGGGAAAACACATTTTCTGAGTGAATAAAAAATCAATATATTTAAAAGTTTATTCATACAAACTGAGCCCCCTGCTGTTTATTTGTTTTGTCAGGCACCAGGGACTGATGTGGAGCATGTGTGTACAAAGACTCTCTGAAATGAATGGCCCACGCACAAAATATTACATATGCATACCTGCATGTAATATGTAGGCTGTATCAGTAGCTAAAATCATGCATATTAATGACAGAAACATCAAATGTAGTGAGAAGATGCAGCTTCTAAAACAACAGCTGGAATGAAAAAAAAAAAAAGGAAAATGTTTATTGAAGCTTTGCAAACTAACAAAAGTGCACCAAGAGCAAAAAAAACTCATATGTAACAATCATGAGACACTATTATTTGCTATCAAGACATGTCTTTATGATGTTTTGGATTATTTTTTTTTTTTTAATGTTTAAATTTTAATTATTGTTAAAAAATTAACAATAGATCAAATGACTGTATAATATGAAAGAGCATGCTAGTGGTGATAAATGCACAAAGGATTTTCAGACTATTCCGCAGCTCCCATGTGTTTTTTAGCTTTGAAGATTCATTAATAGCATTGACATTTAAATTTTAAATCAACATTTAAATGCATTGTTTCATCTTTCATTATTCTGTGTAAATTTGATATTTCACAGTTGGAGTTGAAATTAAGCTACATTAATATTATAATATCTTATCTTATCGTATCTTATCTTATCTTATCTTATCTTATCTTATCTTATCTTATCTTATTTTATGAAAACGGTGAAAGATCACAATATTCTTGAAGGGTAAAATTATCTAACTAAAATAATACTTTAGTATTTAAGTTAATAGAGAGTCTTTTATTCGTTACATCACAGTTCAGCTGAACCCTTTTCACAGTAGAAACAGCTGAAACAGTAGAGTAAACTCAGGTGTTACCAATGATACTAATTATAGTTCTTTTCCTTGCAAGTAAAGCAGAATCAGGGTGCTGCTATTGTCTCACTGGAAAGGCTCTGCTGCACTAAATGCAACAGGACCCTACTATATCATATCAATATGGCTGCAGTGAAAAAGGTGTATTGTTGATATTTTTCTTGAAAATCAAATCCTACCACGCCTGTGCCAGCCAAATGACATCTAATATAGAAATGGGGCTCAAGTTGTGAATTAAATGAATGTCACCCATTTCTATGACTAACACCTAATATCTGCCAACAAGCAGGCTTAGCTTGTTGCTAGTCAATGAAGGTCATGCCTCGGTGGCAGTTGGTGGTCACACAACATTGACTCTCATGACATTCATGTTTTCTCTGCAAAAGATAAAAAATTAATACAGCCTAAGACCAAAGTGGAGAAGAGATAAAATAAACTGAAAATAGAGATGTAACTATGGTCTGCTCTACTCTGCTGCAAGGGTCTTTAGAGACAAAGTATGTTTCTTAAAGCTGCAGGGGGAAAAAAAGCACGTCCATTATTCACAGAAAAATAGGTTTTGTGTGAAGCACCTGAATACTGGTGTCTATGGGTCATTTGTGATCTTTATACCGGAGAGAGGCTGAATGGAGCTATTTTACCAAGCAGAATACAGAATACAGAATTTGTCAGCCCGCTTTGAGTCAGAGAAGAAAGGATATCTCAAGTGAACAGTGTGGATCGAACTATGAATGAGCGTGGAATCAAGGTAAGGTGAAGATAAAGAAATCTAGGCTAAGAGGCTATGGATTTTAGCTAACATAGTGAGATGTTTTAACTTCAGAGACAAATATGAGCTTTCTAATAACTGCAGCATGAATGAAACATGAATAAACATGGTTCCATTAGGATGCATGAGGCTCTGATTTTGATAACTACATCTATACTTTTGATTTTGGAGGAAAGAAGGATGGTTGGCACATTCAGGACGCTTGTTGTAAACCTTTGGTGTCCCAGAAACACATCAATAGTCTGCACTCTTAGAAATGAAGGTGTTAAGTAGACCACATCCCCATAGGAGAATCCATTTTGGTTCCTGGTAGAACCTTTTATGAGGTTCTGGGTAGAACCTCAGCCCTTCAGGTTCTAGTAGAGGTGGAACCCTTATTGCCGAGAGCGTACACTAACCCAGATTTGAACATGTTAACAAGTCAAATCTAGAAGTGTATTAAGTGGAACAAAATTAACATAATCTACATCTGATGACAGGTACATGTCACAGATCATATCAATCAAAACACCAATTAAAGAATCTTCCTCCTCCTGTAAGTGAAAAAATCCGACTTATCTGTGACTGAAACGTGGGAGGAATGATGATGTGTTGACATGGCCTCTGAAGAGTAAATCCCTATAGGTGTGACTCATACTGTCGATTGATGGACACATTGTGAATCAAAGATAACACTGACATCTCAGTTTGATTTTTGGGCTGACATACTGAGGTTAGTTTGAATTTGACCCCACAAAATAAGGGGATGTATAATATGTGACAAGTACCATACATCATTAGTGCGACATGGCACGTGGCATGTTCTTATGAGGCACCAAAGAAAGACAGAGGGAACAACAGATGTCATAGATGCTGTCATTATTTCACAGGAGTAGAAGTTACAGAGATACTTTATTTGTATTAGTGAACTGTGGAGGGACATGATTGTCTATCAGTTATGCAAGTATATAAATTAGAATAATGAATATGTTCCACACAGCGTTTGAACATAGATGATGAAAAAATACAATTCCATGATACTAGAATAACACAGTGTGGAAGAAGATATCTTTCAGTTCTTGAACTTTACTTCCGTCATCTCTTCGTTCTATTGAAACAAAAGCATTTCTGTCATTATCACCTCCATTTTGTTCACTTTGTGATACCATCATCTGTCTCTAGGCTTTAAATAGAATAATAGTAAAAATGTGTCTTCCATACATCCTGAGAGCACAACAAACACAACCTGTCAGTAGTTAAGGCAGAGCCTTTGATCACATTTCTCTCTTTCTCTCTGTATTTGAGAAAGATACAAAGAGACAGGCAGACCTCAAGAGTAATTGGCAGAAAGACAAGAAAAAACACTTTTTCCCAAATCTGGCCTGAGCTGCTTGATGGTGACACTAAAGGGAAAACACATACCACACCAGATCCATATATGTGCAGTACAAAAAACAAAAAAAACAAAAAAACAACCAACAACAAACAAGTCTGTGAGATGCTATATATATAAATCATTAAGTAATGAGTTCTGAAATATCTGTGAATCAACATAATGACCACTTTCTTCATGAGTTAATTTACTATGGACTAGCTGTTGAGTGGTACAAACTAGTGACAACTCATTAATTACTGAATTACTTAATCATTAGTTACCCTTTGTGACCCCTCAAGTAAAGGGATACATCATACCTACTGAGCAGTTACTAAGTAGTCAGTACAGCACACTCTGTAGTCACTAATTAGTCCCTCACTACTTCATGACGAGAGACTACTTAGTAACTGCTCAGTGCCACTCAGCAGCTAGTTCATCGTTCATCAGGTACAAGTCATGAAGAAAGTGCTCAGTATGTTGTTTAGACAGATATTTCTGAAGTATGTTCTCCAGTAACTCATCAGGCATTATTCATTAATTATTAATTAATTCCTGACTTGTTCTTTTACTACTCATTTTTGTATACCTTATTATAAAGTGACACAGAATTTTTTTTGGAATATTTTCTTAAGGAATGGGATGTGTTGTGTAGGCTACCCGAGGAGGACTCGGCATGCACATAAATCAACTTAGAGTTGGCCTTTAGCTCATTTTTATTGACATTAAACTTGACTTGGACTCATCCATAGTGGCATATGATCAATAGTCTTTGAGAATTGAGGCATAACCCTGCAGCAGCAGCAGCAGTCAGATGTCAGACGTTTGATTTTACCACACAGTTAGTGCTCTCATGGCAGCACAAAGTTCTTCCAATGAGAGATGCTATTTGCTAAGTTATGAGACAGGTCAGGGTATGAGTGAGAAGATACTGTAGACTACTGCTCTTGTTCACTGGACAACCCATCTGCTGATACTGTAAAAAAAAAAAAAAAACACTGAAAGACATTCAAGCTGGTCTAATAAATACTATGGGCATATAATGTGAAAGGGGTCACTTGTAGTGACAAACTCACTGATATGTCACACAACTCTGCAGTTCCCCTCAAATCTATGAAGTGTTTTAGCATCTTATAGCTCATTGCTTTGGTTCTATGGTCTGTAGCTTCACTGTTTTGATTCATTTCATCACTCTCTTCAACCTGCTTCCAACAGCCGTATGTGGCTGTTTTCAGTAAGTTAAAGCTCTCATAAGTCCACTGCAGCAGGCTAACAGAACATTAGCAGCTACCTTGCAAAGACAGTGTTGTTGAAGGGCTACATATTTCAGTCAGAAGTTGGTTAAGACTAAAACAGAGCTTAAATGAGTAAATAATGAAGTTACTTTCCCTAGTGGACCAGAAATTCTAAATAAATGCTTGCATTTCTTCTTCTCTGTTGGATATATTGCTAAATAAACAACTGTCTGCTAACATGTTTTTACCATATCCACTTCATGTGGTGATCATATGTGCTTCCAGTTTCATGGGCAGCGCCCAAGTCACCAAAGAATCTATTATTGCATGTTATATTGATTGTAAGGGTAATATACTGATATCTTATCAATATCATGAAATGAGATTAGATAACATCTTAGATTTTGGATATTATTATATCAAAATATAGCCATAAAACCTTGTTTTAAAGGCTGAATTTAAGATAAGGTATGTAATTTTCTGAACTTACCAGACTGCTCTACCTGTTCAATAATTGGCCTTTACTTACTTAGTTATTATATCCACATTACTGGTGATTATTTATCAAAAATCCCATTGTGTTAATATTTTGTGAAAGCACAATAGTCATCCCTTCATTGTCGCAATGTCAATAAGGTATTTAGTAAAAATGGCCTCATCTCACTTTCTGTTTTGCACTATAAAGTGAGTATCCCTTCTGAGGTTTACTGCGCATCATTGGTGATTTCATACAAAATGTTAAAAACGGTTTTAATTTGGGTGCAATAAGTGAATTCATAATCATAAAATCACAATATCCCACTTTTGCAGGACTTGTCTCATAATAATAAAGGTAATGTGACAATCATGTGCCTGGATTTACTGTAAATTAGACAGACATGAACTGGACAAATGTTCAATCCTGTTGTGGCCTGAGGAAGAGACTTAGGACACTGAGAACTGACATTTATTTACAAGAGCGTCTGTCACTCTGAATACATTAATGCAGTCTCCTGACAACAACACTTCAGACTTAACAGACATCTCCTTTGTCCCGGCATTCACTGACTGTCATTTGAACAATGTTGTTTGCAAACACTAATTACATCCACATACTGATTCACATCGCACTGTGGAGGGCCTGTGCGTGGGACTTGAATACGCAGAGATGCAAATTTTCTACTGTTTAGACACTGACAGCCACAAACAGCCTGGAGGCATAACTACTGACCTTTTCTTCGAAGAACTTTATTTTTCATGCTTCTGGGATTTGGATGGGAGGGCTTTTGAAGAACTTTCTCTGTTTATTTCAGTATGTCTGGTTTTGTCACCCTTATATTGTATTGATTTGCATGGAAAAAGTTATTAAAAGTTTATCTTTGTTCCATCTGCAGCTGGGTTGAAGAGAGGAGTAAAATGGCAGAGATCAGATTCCCTGACTCGTTCAGGAAGGGATACTTTACATCACATTAAAGCCAGTTGCATAAACCATCTAAGGTTCAAATTTAAGTTTCTCCTTTAAGCAAAACAATTCCCTAAGCTAAGTGGTTCACTTAGGAGCATTGCATAAAGCCTCTTGCTTGTATCCTTGTCTAAGTGTTGTTTTTTTTATGGCTTTCATGGTAGTTATTGTCATAATACAGCACATGTGCACTCTCCTGTGTAAGCTAGCTACCACAAAATACACAACAAAGAGAAAAGAGAAAGAACAAGATATTGTTCTTCTCAAAGGAGATGGAAATGGAAAACACAAGCACATAATGTAAAGTAAATTTAATTTCCAGCCATAACAAATATGCACAGGCAGAACATGTGGCAAGAAGTAAGCTGACAAAACAGACAAAATCAAAACAAGAAACAACCACAGATGAACTAATGAAAATAAATAAATGAAAATATTGTGACAGCAAAAAAGAAGATAGTCAAACATCGACAGGAGTCAATGAAAACTGGTGAGTTTCAATAAAACAATATAGCTGGTAAATATATGAGACAGAGTTATGTTAATGTTTGAGCAATGTGCAACTGGTTAGAGAGTACAGATGTGATATTAGTACAAGCAAGTTTGCAGCTAGCTATAGTCAGAGTGTTAAGGGGGTTTTCCCTGTCCCTGTCTCCACCTCTTCCTCTTCAATCACCATAAATTCAGCCATTGTCTTATGCGGCAGAAATTATTTCACTTTTGAGGGGCTGATAAAATTTAAGGAAGGAAAAATGGTAAGGAAGGACTTTCTAGCAACACATAAGAGAGTACTTACATAGCTAAGGGCAAACAATAGGCTGGGTTGCCACAACAAGATCCATTTTTAAATGAGTAAATCTCGGTTTAACTTTAAACCTCTCTTACGTTTATAATTTAAACCTAGATGACATTTATTTCTGTTGCACCAAAACTTTAAACTCCAATTTAAGCTTTGATCCAGTATTGACTTTACACTTACACTTGAGGAGGTTTAACTTTTTAAATAGCTGCCTTTTTTAGATGGATTGAGACAAATAATCCAGTTCCTCAAAGAAAGTTAAGGGATAGACTAGACCAATTGTGTTATGATGTGTTTCTTCTTTCTTTTATTCCAGGTAACAAGTTTTTCCTCGTAGGAAGAGAAATTAGACATTTGCTGAGCCATCAACAGTAGGTTAACTAGGCTGACTAACTTTTTAACTAGCAAACAAAAAATATGTTTTTCATAGTTAGCAAGCAAACAATGTAACATTTTAACTTTTGGGCTAGCTAGCAAACAATTTAATTTTTTGTGCTTGTTAGTTAGCTCGCAAACAATACAATTTTTATTAAGGAATACAGAGCAGATGAAAGTTAATGGTTCTCCCCCTCTTTTGTAGTTTTGTAGTACTCAAATTTGTATTTTTTTTTATTTCAATTTAGTTAAGAAAACATCTCCATATTGATTAAACTATTTAATTTCAGTTTGAATGGCAAAAGTTGGATTTACTAAACTGAGATCAGTTTAAAATTGTGCAATACAGCTCTGCTTAATTTAAATCTGGATTTACTCATTTTAAACCTAGTTTTGTTAAAATCTACTCAGAGGTTATCTTAGATTAAATTAATCCTCGTTTGTGCAACACAGTCTCAGAGGCTGAAGTGTTTTCTCTTACAAACCTAAGGACATTCCTATGGTGAATTTATGCAGCTCATGTTTTTCCTAAGGTATCCTTTCATGGAAACCTTAGCTTAAATGGTTTTATGATTCCTAACACTCTGTATCACTTTTCCTGCTTAAACAGCAAATATTTGATTGTGATTTTTTGTTCCTATTTAGTGCAAACCAGACCCTCATGTGAGCAGTTTGCTCAGAGATGAGTGGCTGCAGATCTCAGGAAGAGGCTGCTGGCTGGAGGCCGCTTCTTTTTTCCCAGGGGGCTGTGTGCATTTCATCCACTGCAGATGTACATGAATTTACACACACACACACACCATGTTGCAGCTCTAAAGATTGGACAGACAACTGTTGTGCATCCTGGCAAAGGATTTCTCATCTGAACACTGATGAGACTATGTGTGTGCACGTCACATGTGCATTTGTGCCTGCAGAATTTCATTACTGGATCAATGCAGCCCTGCCCGACTAATCTGGTTAATATATCCCTCAGGAACAAAGAGGCAGCTTTTAACAATATTATGAACTATAGCCTGTGCCAAAGTATCATTACTATTTAATCATCAATGAAGACAGATTCAAGAAAGTGGATGATGACAAGGAGGCTGGATCTAATTTCCTAGTGCTTTAGTCAGCTAGTTTTGAGTCAAGAAAGGGTAAAAGGGGTCTCGGTGAGGACACTTTGTCTCCTTGGTTTTAATTGGAATAAAATGACAATGGTTCCAACCGCTAACCCTCCGAAGATTGAGCCTTCAGAGAGTGATTTTGTTTAAGCCTTATCCTCTATCATGTTCTATTCCCCTGCACCCTGCTGACAATCTGAGAGGTAATGGATTAAATCTAGCTGAGCCAAGCAATGATCCACCAGTGCCACCACCAGAGAGTACAAAGAATTACACATAAATGCTGTATGGGACTACTCCAGCGTGGGGCCTTCAGTTGAATAAGATAAACTCTTGCACAGTGAAAAATAGATAGTAAAAAACTAAGTGGAATCCATCCATGTTATTCATGCTTTGTTCTGACATACATATTTTGCGCTCAGAGGGATATTTTGAGTTTTTTGAAGAGGGGCTGTTTGAGGTATTTATGCATAATGAGTGTGTTACTGACAGTAGATGGTGTCTGAAGTCAGCAGCAGGGGTAAAGCTAAGCAATGTACTGCTGTGGACAAGGTCAGCTGCAAACTATATTTTAGGCACCTAAAAAAGACCCACCCACAAAAAAGAATAAATATTTATATTTTAATATTTTATTTAATATTTTGAGTATTTTCTCCACTTTACTTTGCCACCAGACAGCCCCTTCCGATGAGAAACCACTGTTATATAAGCCATGTACAACGCTCTATATCATTTTCTCCAAAGCCACCTGGGAAAAAATTAATTTTACCTCACAGAACACACATTACTGGAGTGCTGCTGCACTGATCAGTTAGTTCATTTATGTATGGTGTGATTTTTTAAAGGGTTAGTTTAGATTCACTGAAGTCACATAATAAGACAAACAAGCTGACCGAGTGGCAGCAGAGGATTAGCAACTCCAATTTGCCAAAGAAGTCTGGTCGCTTTGAATGAAGCAATATTTGGATTATATTGGGTTATATGGCAGCAGCTTACCCTTGGAAAAAGCAGTCTGACAGCAAGATAAAACGATGAAAATATTCTGAATATATTCCATATTTAAATATATATCTATGCACAGACCTCAACTTCCTACGTCTTCAAACTGGGGAAGTGCCGGCCGTCATCTACAGTAGGTAATACATCGACTACCTGATAAGTACCATATATATATATATATATATATATATATATATATATATATATATAGTAAAGATACCCTTTATCATATAATAAAAACAATATCCTTTTCACCACTAGGACAGAATGTACTGTCCAGCACAAGAGTGAATGTAGCATACAAAGACAAAACTTGGACACTAAACTGGAAATGGAGTTTTAAAATGTTTATTAAAAAAATAGAAAAACTTACATAAAAAACAAGGTATACATCTATATGTCAGTCGTTTACACACAACCCATCCTTAATTACACGTATGAGCTGGGGATTTGGTTTGTGGTAATGTGACAACCCATCAATTATCCTCTTCACAGCTTGATAAAAGCCGCACTGACAAGGGGATAATGCTGACAACAGTATCATGCCGAGTTCATCAGTTTGGTATGCAGGGTGGTCAAATAATCACAGACTATCATCACATTTAACCTCACCAAATTTTGGTTTTGTTAATGGCTCTACCAAAACTCCTGTGGTGGTGAATCTGTGACATCCCAAGCTCAAATCCTCTCGTGGATTGCTGTGTAAATTGTGTAGCTTTGAAACCTTGTCTTAGAAATACTGACTTTAAATACGGTAGAAGAAAATCTCTTATACAACCGGTTTGTAATGATCACCTTTGAAATAACGACAAAAAAAAAAAAAAAAAAAAAAAAAAAAGATGTGAAATGATGCTAATGCTAACAATCATCGACTGCAGTAGGAGTCTACTCCTGGAGCATACACCTACAAGCTGCATGTAAAAGTAAAAGCCAAGTAAACCTGGCAGTGCTTGTTGAAACAAAAAGGTAACACAAAAAGCTGGCTACATACAGAAAAAAGGGAAATTTGGTCATTTAAGAAGGCAGTTAACCTGTTGCTTTAACAGAATCAAAGGAGATATAAGGCAAAACACAAGCATCTTGCTGGTAATAAGTAGCACCAACTATTTTTGAAATGACATGAAGGAACATTGAAGGTGCATTTCCTCAGTACAACCTACAGTCTATCATGAGGAACCACCAAAATTAAAGATATGATATGTTTGAAATGAGAACTAGTTGTGGGAAACATTTGGACAGGCAGTGGGCAAAATTTCAAGTGATCATAATGCAATGGTAAATTAAACATGGGTAAAATGTTGGCATCATGGGATTTTTGGCACATTTCTCATGTTGCAATACCATAGCTCCCCCTTCTGCTGGGAAGCAGTACATACACATAAGCACATTCCTTCAAGGCCCTTAAATCCATCTATTGCACAGATCAATGTAGTCTAGAAATAAAAAAAAGCAAACTTATAGTGGGGAGAACCCCTAAAATAAAACTAAAATGTGAAATAAATTAAATAAAACCAGTTATTGCACATAAACGCAACAAACATAAAATAAGGTGAAGGCTTACGATACAAAAACAAAACACAATAGTGCCAATGTGAACAAAAAAATCCCTCTGTGACAAGAAAACAAAAAGATAATGACCAACACAAAAAACACTTGGTACATTCAAACAAGTCATCACAGTTTAAGCACTTGAGACAAGGTCCGTTTTGTGCCGTCACACCAAAAACATCAAGTCAGCGTTGCGCTGCATAGGTAGAAAGGTAGTGCTTCGCTTCAGTCCAGAGTACAATTTGTAGATGATAGTCCAAGCTGTAAGAGCTCTGAATCAAGAGCGTCGCCGATAGAGATTTGCATTCAGAAGACCAAATGAGCCTAAAACCTGATCGAAAAGGCCCAACGAGAGTCAAAACTTCAAGACAGACCAGGTTTGATAAACCAGGTAAGTACTATGGCACATGATGATGCTTTCTAACATGTTCAAGTTGCATGGAAACTCAATACTTAACTGAACTCTTCAGCCAACCAGCCAGAGTTTTTAGCAGCTGGAAAGACCCAGTCTCGGTGACTCTTCAGTCGACTCCAAGTCTGTGCTGGTGTGCATCAAATTTAGAGGAAGGGCTTCTGACTACCATCAGGCCGATGTAACAAAATGAGAACAGATAGACTGTAGGTCTTTTATAGTCTTCCTCCACCTGCAGGAGCCTTGTAGCATCACTTAGTGTTTGCACAATGCTAGCAGAGATCGATCATTTGACACCGTGGGAGACTACTTCAATTGACTGGCAAATTCCAGGACCAAGTAGGTGCGTTTTTGAGAGTCTCCAACGAAAAAAAACAGGTGTATCATGAATCATTCACAGCTTCTTGTGAGGCTTTTAAAAAACCAATGCCAGTCAAGTGGAGTCATTCAGCTTGAGTCTTTCATCTGCTCTGGTTAAGTGCAGGAAGATTGTCCCTCTTTCTCCGCCGCCAGGCGTTACGGTTGTACTGCTGGTTCCTGAAACCTGGTGCCGTGTTCTGACCCTGGGGAACAAACCGCTGCTGGGGACTAAAGTTACCTTGAGAGTAGTTTTGACCTCGGAGGCCGCCACCTTGGTTGTGCTTGAAGCCATCTCTGTACGGCTCAATTGAGCCGTGGGAGTTGGATCTCATTGTGTAGGCGTGGCCCTGCTGCGCTCCTACCTGAGGGTGGTGGAGCTGGTGCAGGGGGCTAGGGAGGGGGCTTGTGGAGTTGGTGTGCTGGGAGACCTGTGCTGCTTGTGACATGTGACGGTGCACAACACTGATTGAAGGTGGATTCTCATGGTAGAACTGGCAATCAGAGAGTGAGGGGATGGTCAGGTTTTCTGGGAGGGACATCTGGACCTATAAAAACAGAGAGAAGAGAATACACAATTAAAACTCTGCCAAGAGTGAGTTTCTGCATTGTTGAAACACAGAAGGTAATGTTGATTAACAATTAGACCTCATAGCCAAATTTATGCTTATTTGAAAATTCTCATTTTAGAATACAAAGGTACAGAAGCCCTGAGAGGCAGGTGAGAAAAAAAACCTGCTGATCATAATTGTTTTCTCTTTTCCATTTATGACTGAAGAACAGGTGAAAAAAGGTTTTGCCAGGATAATTTTTTATGCTCCTCAACTTTCATTTTCCTCATTTTTTATGCTCCTCAACTTTCATTTTCCTCATTTTTTAATGTTAATGCTGGCAGATCAAAATACATTTCAAGCCAAAAGAAAGACATCACAGTAACATCACACAACTTGCTAGCACATAGTATGTACCTTCTGTTTAGAGCGCACAGATTAATTAAAAGTCACCTGGAAGAAAAAATGACTGTTTTAGGCGTGTTCAGAACATAGGGGAGTGGTGCACAGCCTCTTGTGGCCAAAATGTGTATTACAACCAACACTTCAAAAAATGATCCTTACCATTTGCTTTACCTGCCAAAACTTTTGTCCACCTTTTTTCACAGATGAAAAAAGTAACTTGGAAAAAAAAAATCATCTATTTCACAAATAAAAAAAAGGAAATAGGAAAAATATCACTTTTTCCCCACCCATTCTTAAGTTATAAACAAAACAATTATGATTAGAATTAGGAAGTGATCGACCAACTTGCCATTTCTGCACCCTATTAATACAAAAAAAAAAAAACATTAAACCAACCTGAGGCGTGGTGTGAATAAAGCCCGCTGGATGTGTGGCCCTCAGGTCAGTAGCCATCTGGATTACTGAGTGGACCGAAGCCAGGGTGAGGGGGTGCAGTTGGATAGTAGCATTACTGCTTGGGGGAGAGTCAGACTCCTGGAAAAAGACATGCACAGAATTTAAAAAAGATGAACAAATGATAGTTGCTATGATCAAGTTATTCTGACAATGATCTTTGTAAATGCATGAAAATAATAGCAATTCAGTTAATGATAATTCATAGCACATAGTAAAACACTAAATGATGCTAACACGGTTGTGAACCACTGAAAACTAATGATTCATTGATCTACGTTTGAATAGATCAAATGTCCTTTGGGCCTTACTATGTCGCTTCCAGAGGAGGAGGAGAGTGAGCATGCAGAGGATGACGATGAGTGGTGTTGAGGGCTGGGGAGGAAGACTGGAGAAGGTGAGGGGGAGTCAGCACTGAGAGGGGAGGAGGTGTCTCTCCGATCCTCCACAGAAACCAGCATCAGCCTGGCAAGGTCCTGCTCACAGGTCTCCACATCTTGAACCAAACAGAATACGACTGTTGAAAAAAGTGTTTGAACGGATCTGACAGCATCAGGTATATTCAGCACATATTTGACTCTTAAAATGGGGAAATATTTTGTCACTTTTCTGGAGCTGTCGCAAAATACAAATCCAGTCTAAATATTACAGTTACCATGGTTCTCCAGCTTGGCATACTGCTTGGCTCCCCACTTCTTGATTGTCCACTCCCTGTAGGCCAAAACCTCTGGGCTGACTTTGATGATGCGTCCTAAAGTACTGCAACACAGAGAGAGAGTCCGGAGAGTCAGGACAAACTCAAAGCTAGTCCTGAGAAAAGCATTACAGGAGTTAGAGGACCAGTGTGTAGGACTTAGTGGCATCTAGTGGTGAGGGTGTAGAATGCAACCAAATGACAACCCTATGCCTCACCCTCACCTTCCAAGCATGTGGGCTGCAAAATTTGCAAAAAGCCCTCTCCAGAGTCGATGTTTGGTTTGTTTGTTCTGGGCTACTGTAAAAACATGTCAGTGCAACATGGCGGCCTCCATGAAAGAGGACCCGCGCCCTCTGTGGATATAAAGTGCTCATTATAAGGTAACGAAAATGCGATTCTTATTTCTGGTGATTATACACCAACGAAAACATATATTTGATTATATTCCATTTCTGCCACATTCTGTCTATAAATCCCTGTAAATCTTACACACTGGACCTTTAAGAAGTGATTTAATTAATGAAGAAGGCAACCTGTCATACTCTTTGTTGGGGTAAGCGCGTGCGAGAGGAGACACACCATGACTCAGCACCATGTAGGCAAAGTCAAACACCTGCTTGACTTGCAGAACGCCATATGAACTCCTGCCCACGTCATTCCCTGTGAAGATCACAAAATTTTAAAAAAGCAATTTGGCAATTATAAACTAAAGCAGTTTTACACAGTACAATGTAGTACAACTTCCCTGAGTAGAAAATTGAAGTGTGTACTAAAAGAGCCTGATCCTTGAGCACATTTGTCAGTCAAATCACAATCACAAGGAGTTCAGTCATACAGAGTACAAGTAAAAGGCAGTCAAGATACAGTGACCGAAAGGCCAAAAAAAAAAATCATTACAGTTTTACTGAAAAGTGCAACAGACTTGATACAATGACAACAGTGCGTCTAACTATATAACTATATTATATATATTATTATTTTTTTTTTTTTTTCATGCACAAAATGTTAAATTTTCCCCATTATTATGAAAAAGACAATATTCCTACTAACCTGTTCATATGGCTAATGAAAATGATTAAATGAATGAAAAATATTCAAAATATTCTACAAATATTCTTGTTTACTTGCAGCTATATATGTTGATGATTATGAAAAACTGGAACAGCTGGAGGTGCTTAAGCCATTTTGCATCTGTGCCTCAAAATACTGCATAAAACTTGCATTTGTTTAACCACCTTCTTGAAAAGACTGGCATAGCAATATTTGCACATATCCAAAAACCTGTTGATATCCAAATCATTCATAATGCTTAAAAGTAGGTGTGTTTTTCAAAAAAAGTGGGCTTTTCCTTTGTGCATGCATCTCTACCCAAACCTTGGATTGCACATTACTGACCCTAAACAGGCAAGAGGACATGAGACAAAAATGGTGGTAAAAACCCAAATTGAGGCATATCTTGAATTAGCTGTATACATGTCCAAAGAGTGCTCCTACCACCTGAATAATATCAGGATATCCACCGTCTTAATTTGAAATGCTACATTCAAAAAGGCCAAATTCAAAATGCCCAAACAGAATGTCATTCACATGACGTGTCAAATTTACAATAATGTCACATTCTAAATAATGATGGAAAAACTATTGTGCATGTAAACAAAGTCGTTAATGTCACATCCATACCGTCTACACTGATGGGTGAATTGATGTCATGCTCTCATTTATTCTTCAATTCAAATCCCAATCTGACCTGGTTGTACTGGGTCTTCTATGCAGAGCATAGATGGTCTGTTTCCACTCCCCATGGCTTTGAGCATCTCCTCTTTGGACAGGTAAGCCCCTCCGTTCTTCACCCTGATGCCTGTCTTCATGTAGTTGAAGTCGCGGCCGTACAGCTCGAAGAACTCGATCAGCAGGAAGCCCAGGTTGATGTTGGTACGCCGCGTATCGATCCGTGGGTGTAACTTTGATAGATGGACGAGGAGAACACATTACCTACACTTCGTAATCAAATGTGGCCAGTCTGAATCAGTTTCCTGATAGACATCACAGCAGAAAAACACTTGGTTTGTGTCATTTTTGTACTTCTGTGATCTACTTCTATCACTCTTATCCAAAACATGCATTAATACTGAGGAACAGTGACTTATAAACTTTAAACTTGCATGACTACCTTATGAATGCTGTCCTCTTGTGCACAGACAAAACAATTTTTAAGGCGGCGGTGTATCAGAATGCCAAAATGGAAATTTTTCAGTTGATTTGACATAAAAAGTGTGGACTTCAAATAAAACGTTTATTGTAAGTGTAGCATGCATATGAACGTATACCTGCAGAAAGCTGATGGCCATTAGTATAAGGCTGTAAGAGCTGATGCCTCCAGTGAAGACCTCGTTCAGGTCCCTCTGCAGCAGGAACTGCTTCAGGACAAAGATCAGGGGCGGCAGAACAGTGTACTTCTGCAGAACACAAAGACAAACATTAGAAACAATCAAAAAAGGCTTGTGTTAAAAACTGACAAGAGACGACACCTTACCTTAAGATAGCTTTTGATGAACTGTGCTGCTTTAACAGCAGTCTCTACATTGAAGCTGATGTCCACCTTCACCTCAGTCTCATGGTCAGTAAGCTTGATGATTGGCACCTGAGGACAGGTCAAACATTTCAGACATCACGTTTAGTTCTGAATACGACTCCGTGGCTCCCTAAAGAAAAAGACACTGTCTGCTCCTGGTGACTTACTGTAGCTTTGTCGAGGACCTTGATGGGATATGGGCCAGCCACATTGTGTTTCTTCAGGGCTTGTTCCAGTTCCTGCAGTGGGGGATGGTCCCACTTTCCAAACACCACGAGGTCAATGTCACTAAGAACAGAAACACAAAGTACTTTTCACCTTACCAAGTTTACTTCTCAAGTATTCTGTCTCCACACAGAGCATACTATTGTAGGGGTCACTAAACACAACATATGGGCCTGATTTTATGTTGTTAAACTAATTCAGGCTGTTGAAATGCCACAAGCACAATGCGACGGTTTGGCAAATTAACAATTTAGAAGAACAACAAGATGGCAAAAAAAAAAAAAAAAAGGCAACTATAATGTTTCAGTTAGAGTTGTCTGAACAAAAAGTTCTCAGTCACATCTCAATGCACCATTTCTCCTTAAAGACTGTAATTATACAAAGTACTTTAATAGTAAGAAGCTGTCATTTCAGTTAATTAGTTCATGGAGTTCATGATACAATCATCTTAAAGGGTCTTAATTCATTCCATATGTTGTTGAATATGGTGTTGTTTAGTTAATACAGTGGTGTGATGCTGAAACAATCACCGCATTAAACAGCTGCATAGTGATAGACTTGTTGAAATTTATTATCTCTAATTGTTCATTTGCACAACAAAATGTCAGCTTTTTTGCTCGGCTCTACAATTCAATAATCCTCATGACAACAGGGCCTTGGGAAACACACTGCATATACCCAAACATCATGGCAGCATATGACAGAGTATGAAGCAAAATGCAACATGGTTGTAGTTACCCTACTGAATACTTTTCAGTTTCAAATTACCGAAGTGCTCACAAAAATGAACGCAAGAAAAAAAAGCATGTTAATAAGACATTTCAAAAGAGACCCATCTAAAAGGTCAGATTGTTCAAGAAAGATTCACAACATGAATTACCTTGTTGGAAGATAAAGTCCTGTGCTGAAGCTGCCAAATATCTCCACCTGCAGAGTGTAAGACAAATGAATACAAACCTGATCCTAGTCCAAACACACCTATTTGGAATCATTATCAGTCGAACAGCTCAGTTGACCTTTATGGGTGTTGCAGTCTGAACACTTAAGGGTTTAACTGTACTGCCCCTCTCCTAAATTTGTTTTATCCTCAATAGAAATTATGGCTCAAAAACAAATGACAGTTAGATCAAACTTGATAAAAATCCAACTTTCCTGTCTGGTGTGCTACTTTCTCATAGCAAGTCAACAGGTCAGGAGGGAATAAAGAGAGCTAAACAGATATTTTAAGTGTTCTGTCATCCTCTCATGCCCTGGTTTTTCTGAAATGTTCTAGCCTAATAAGGCTGTCAAAAGTCTCAAGTTATCATCACTTTTTCAATACTACGTACTTAAAACAATACCTTTTAATTATAGCATCATAACAAAACTATAAAAAAGATCTTGGTGTTGATTCAAGACCTCATTTCAGTTCAGTTTTTATTGTCCTGCCTGAAATTTGGCTTACAAAAGAAAGAAATTGTCGTGTTTTGTGTGCCTAGGATTTTTTCTTTTTGCCGTGGTATCAAAAGAGGTAGAGTACTGTTTTATTATTAGTATTGTATCTAAGTTTACAATTCTGGTATAGTGAAAGCTGTATAGTCTAAATAAACTTGTCTTGCATAATAAAAAAGCTCATATTTATTCGATTAAAATATGTCAAAGTCCTCACATACGATTAGCTTGATGTAAAAAGCAGAACATCCTTGCTTCTTAGAAATATGCAAATAGCAATAGTATGTCAACTTTATAAATAGTTCTTAAAATGGTACAAAACCACAGGTTAAATGCTGCAGATGGAGAAATATGAACTAGACCTTTGTCTATGTCATACTGAAAATGGGTTTTGTCATGGTCAATCAGGGTTTGCATGTCTTTCTGTAGAGATTAATTATGTACATTTAGTTTCAAGTCTCTGATATACTATAACAAGCCTAAAGTTAGGTCAAATATGACCACTAGTCTCTGTAGAACATAGGCTGTATTATTTTCTGTAGTGGTATTAGATATTATGACCAACTGTAGTCTTATGTCTACTTTAATGTTGAAAAACCAGATTTTCTGGTCAAGGGCCAAATCTCACTACAAAAATTAAACAGCCATACTGCCACAGCTTGGAATAGTAACACAAAATGGCCTTAGAAAAAAGAAAAAAAAAAAATCGACTCAACAGTGAGGCCCAATGGGAATTCTCTGGGCCCTGATTAGCTCAAAATGTTTATAATGTTGACCCAAAAATGCTATTTGTTAGAAAGCACACTCTGTGTAACATTCTGTTGGCAACATACAACGGAAAATAATTCACTAATGTTATTTTGGCATTGCAAGTGACATGAATACTGATTACATCTGTCCAACTGTGTTTGGACGTGCAGTGTAAACTAGGCTGTTGACTGCTACAGTGTGGCCAAACAGGATATGTGAAGTGTAGTCAACTTCCAGACACACTGACTGCTAAGTGTACAAGACAGTAACATTGATTTACACAGTGCACGACAGCTTTGCAAAGTAATATGCAAAGCAATAAACAAAAGTCAATACAAGAAATAAAATGGCGCAATAAAAACAAAGGTTACACATGGCAAAACTTACAAATCAGAAAGAATATGCCATGTAGAAAATAAAACCTCCACTTCTGCTGTAAAATGCATAATAAAGTGTGCTTTTGAGTGAGAAATTGTGAGTCTTGGGTGGTGACCAAGGCAGTAAAGGCCTGCTAAGACCTGCTATTTTTACAGGTCTCAGCTCATGACAGTAGTGGCTCGGTGCTTGTAATGGTCAGCGTTTTTGGACAAGCATGTCAGTAAAGTGGTGATTCAATTCAGTGGTAATATTCCGTCTCCCTCATGTAGCTATACAGGATTAAACACCACATCTCAACATCAAACAGTCCACCGCCGCTTACCTCTTGTCTTAAAAAGTGAGAGTTGAATCATCGCTTCTCTGACACAGTTTCAACAAGACATATTTAAACCCATTAATTTATGGCATTATTAGCCTCTTAAGTGTCTGAATCATCCACGCCTTACATACTGTGCAGGTCAGAGTGGAGTGCTGCTAACACAGCTTGAGTTACCTCTCCACACCTCTGCACAGGCACATGTATACAGTACATGTCCCTCCGTCACTCACCCGCGCTGTGGGCCACAAGTCCTTGATGACACTTTCTATCCTGTTCACCACATCCCGTCTCATGGCCTCCTCCTCTGGTCGCGGTGACATGAAGTTAAAAAAGTCCACATTTCTTCATGAAGGCTGTAAGGAGTGAAGGGAAAGAGGACAGCACAGGATCACTGACTGATACACACGAGGGACGATGTTTGATGTAAGCCTGCCAGAGGTATCGAAGTATCAATACTTTTTAGATACCACATGTTTAAAACAATATCATTTAATAGTACTGAAAGTAACAAGCCATTTAAAAAATATGAAAAGTGCTCATTTAAGACTCCAGTGCTTTATTGTCCCTCCCTCAAATTTGGCTTGTAGTATAGTAAATCCAGTCTGTGCTCAGAGACTTTACCTGTACCAGCACTGTGTGCAGGTTGTCAAAAAAAATAGGGGTTCTACAGGTTTCAACAAGTTAGACTGAAGACTTCTTGAGACCTTTTAAAGACCATTATTAATACAATTCGAGACCTATCTCATTTAGAAACTATATTAAGATATTTTAAGGCGTAAAAATTCATATACGTATTTAGACTTTTTAAGAAGCTGCACCTGGTATTCAGTGCTTTTCAGTACAGCACTGTGTGCAGGTTGTTAATTTTAAACAAAAGTGCGTGGCCCTGCCTTGTGAACATTTTTCTTTAGCCCTGGTATTGAAAGAGGTATGGAGTATTGCTTATCATATTAAATTCAATATGTGCCAACTTAGTTTGAAGCACTGAAAGAAAAGACTTATTTGTGCTCAAAATGCATCTTACTCACAGAATGTCATGTCAATCAGATTTTATTCCTGTAGAATACTTAAGTTAATTCAGGTTTCTATTAGACAAAACCACAGTTTTTATCTAATTATTTTGTGGGACCACAATTAACGCCTTTCACTGGACTAGATTGCATATTTCTAACGACAAATGTGGAGAAAAAAGTATATTTTGTGCATTTTTTTTCATTAATATCTTAAGTATGCCCTTACATTCATTAAACAGTGGACTTTAACCAGTGCTCATTTTGTTGGTTGAGAAAAAAAAAAACAAAAAAACCCTCTCCTGTCTCCATGTCTGCTCACCCATTGATGCCCGGGCTGTAGCGCCTGCTCTTCCACAGGCTGCTACAGGAGGACTCTACATAGTGTCCATTGCAGCCGTAGGACAGCAGCGGGTTGATGCCGTGGAAAGTGTTGGCTCTGTTCAGATGCCTCCTGCGGCCAGATGAATGTGACTGATAGTGGTGGTGCTTGTTCCCATGCTGATTTTTCACGCCGGTGGGGGTGTGGCCGAAGGATTGTTGCATGCTGCGACAGTGTTGCTGAACAGCGCTGTGGAAAGGCGGAGGGGGCTGCTGCCTCCGGAGGTTGTTCTCGTTCAACTCATGCTCACCGTAGTGCAGGAACCGGCTGGCCTCTTCCGCCGCGTTCAAATTGTCGATTTGCAGAGAGGAGCCGGAGGGCGACGAGCTCTCGGCCTCCGAGTCCAGAGAGGAGGAGGACGGCGACAGGGAGCCCTTCCTCCGGACACTTCCCCTCTCTCCGCCGCCGTCTCGCCTGGGCAGTTTTCCAAACACACCCCCCGGCGGCACGGCTGCGTTTTTGCAGCACTCGCCGTTCGTGTCCGCGGAGTTCACATTTGCGCCGCAAAGTTGCGCTGGTGGTGGAGGTGGTTGTCGACGCCGGAGTTCGCCTCAAATCCCTGAGAGGTTTCCCAAATGTGCATCCACAGGGAATTGGCAGGTCCCTTCTGCTCCGGCTGGATCCAAGCGGTCCTGGGATCCATTGGAGTCGACTTTACCGAGAGCCTCTTCACGGGGGGAAATAACTGGCGAATGAAGCACTTTGCACTCAAGGAAACAAATAAATCCTACCGCGCTGATTTACTTGTTATCCTCGAAGTGCTTCATGTCTGGAAACTGGTTTGATTTTTCAAGCGGTTTGCCCAACTCCACTCCCCATGTAAGCCAGCCAATATGGCGCACCCAGCAGCACGGATCAGCTTCTGCGCATGTCCGAGGGATTTAAATCTTTGAACACACCCCTCAGACAGAGAGGCGCGTCAAGTTCCGCAAATACAGGCCGGAGAAACCGGAAGACACTTACAAAATCTTATTCAAATCTTTTTTTTTTTTCTATCTTTTTTGAATACACTCTTTGGTCCCCCTGACGTGTTTATTATTATTTATAATTGTAGACTGTAGTGATATGGTGATATGGTTGTGGATAAAATAAAACAATTGAGGACGTATCTTGGGGTTTGGGTAACAGTGATGAACATCACCATTTTCTGATATTACCAAATAACTAATCGATTAATGAAGAAAATGATCGCCAGTTAAACAGCAGTTCAAATGAATGTTGTGTGCCGCCCTACATTTTAGATTAAAAACTGTATGATTTAACTGTTTGTCTGAAAACCTGTTGGGTAATCACAAATAAAGAAAAAATAACTGAGAAGCTTTTCGGAAAGGATGTTGCACCTCCGTATTATAACTAATAAAAATAAAAACTTTATTGATCATTGATTGGTGGTATGGATTGTTAAAAAAGTGCAACTTTTCCCAATTTGAGAATTTACTTCAAATTCTCAAAATTAGTCTAGAACTTTCCTTGTTCTGGATTTTCCCTCTATCATTTAATTTGGCAATTCACAAATGTAATAAAACTGGAAATTAAAATGACTTGGATTGAATAATTTGTTTCGAATGTGGTTTGGGCTTTTATTTTGAAGGCAAATGCCGGAAGCTTTTCTGTTTCACCACTTCACACAGACCAGCCCGGGCAGGACAAAACGTGATAGTTGTAGTGATTTGACTGGATCATTAGCCGCTGCTTTTATCACCAATTTTGTATGTGACTGTTGATGTGGTAAATATTGCGAGCCATAATGAATGAACAGCTGTCGGTTTTTGTGTTTAGTGAAAGAGGTTTTTAAATTACTTATTCTCATACAGCTAAAAGATGCATATTAGGTGAGTATGTGGAATCCTTAACCTCAGAGGGAAATATCATAGTTTATAATATTTATATATTATATATTGCATTGAGGCAGGCGAGGAATCACCGAAACAGACAGGATTTGATTCACTATGTAGAAATTTTAATTTGAAAAAATTAAATATCCTCTGAAACTTTAAACTGTACAAAACATCTACTGTGGCAATCTTAACTTTCTTTAATACAAAACATTTATACCTCATATTTACACACACTTACATGAAGAAACATTTACAGCAGTGCCACAGTTAAACCAGAACATGTACATGTTTTACAAAATTTTAAAGCGTTGCCTGAGTATCACAAAAAAGGATACAATTGTGTCAGTACATTTACTACAGGGTGTTAACAGCTAAAAAATGTACAAAATCCAATTACACATTTCTCCAACATAAAAAAAAAATGTGGGAACATTTGCTACAAAATCAAACCTTTTAAAGTACAAGTGCACATAAAAAAAAACAAAAATGCCTCAAACTGAAATACATTTATATTTACTGATAGCCTGTATCAGGAAGCAAACAAAATCCATTTATGACTTTTAAACTACCCAAATAGCCAGTCAGCAAGTTAAAATGATCTTTCATCATCGTTATCTTTACAATAGGCAAAGCCTGGCATGCACATGTCCATGTGGATTTGTACAGCATGTGTGTCTCTCAGCTCTTGACCTGCCTGCAGATGGAGGCTAACTGGTTAATGCAGCTGGTAACAGCAGGAGGGACGCTCTGAGACGCTTCTCCTCTCCATCCTGCGAGGGCATCCAGGGCTTGTTTGGGGTTGCAGGGAGACAGGTCATAGATGCAGTAGATGGCTGCTAACTGGACCTCCCATGGCACACCTTGGGAGAAGACATGATAATATTAGAAATCTCAATGCAAATACATCTGCTGGATGGTCTTTTCTCTTTCAAATGAGAGCATTACATTTATTTTATTTGATTTATTTGGCACAAATATGAAAACATAAACCAACAGGGTCATAAAGGACACTTCATATCATCACAACAGCCTGTTCTCCCTGTTGCCTTTGGTAGGAGATGCAGGACTCTCAAATCATGGACCAGCAGACTGAGTAACAGTTTTTTTTCCCCAGGGCATAAGAGTACTGAATAAATAACCACAGTGCAATGCAACCTCTGTGCAATAATCTGCAAAAACTGTATGCAACCTTATTTTTTTGTTCTATGTTTATCTGTCCTCTGACATGATATTCTTTTTATTATTATATATTTATATATTAATTTACTCTCATTTTGTAATGGAGCATCCCAGCCAAACCTTTTAACATGATTGTACTTGTATAAGCAGTGTGACAATAAACATCTTGAATCTTGAATATACTTGCAAGAAATACTGGACTCTGCTCAAATAATGCAAATAAGGAATCACGTGCCTGCACATGAAAAAGATAAACATCAGATTTGTGTGTCACAAATCTGGTGGGGGGGGGGGATACACTGAATCATTTTTGTAATCACCAAAGTTTCTCATATTCCATACCTTCAGTCTGTCCATGCCGACCAAAAGTGTTGATGACGTTGGCAACAGTTACCACAGAGGAAACACACTTCTCTTTGATTCCCAGCTGACCAAGGCGTCCTATTTAAAAGAAAAAGACAAGGAAATTCTCAGCTGGCCTCTGGTCATTATTAAATTACACACATCACTTCAGGTTATGGTTAAAGGGATAGTTCAGATTATTTAATGTGGGGTTGTATGAGGTAGTTATGGATAGTCGGTATACAACCTACAGTAGATGCTGGTCAGCACACCCCTATTTTGGAGAAGCAGAGAGGAGCACTAGCATGGAAGTTAAACAATGTGCTGCTGTGGACACGGTTAACAACAAAATGTATTTTAGCCACCAACTAAAAAATTAATAATTATCTGTTTAAGTGTACAGAATATTTAGAATATTTTCATTGCTTTACCTTGCTGTCAGACAAAATCTGAAATTTTACTTCACAGAACACAGGAGTTGCTGATCTACCACTGCCTTGGCCAGTTAGTTTGTTTGAGTTATTGTGTGACTTCAGTGACTCCAAACTGTCCATCTAAAATGCCAAAATCACACAGTAAAACAAACTAACAGGCCGAGATAGTGGCAGACCAGCTACTCCCATGCTCTGCGAGGTTGGTTTGAAGAGAGGGTTATTTGGCTTATATAATGGTGGTTTCCTGTCGAACAAGGCTCTGATGGCAAGGAAAACCAGTGAAAATTTTAATGACAATGATCTTTTGTAGGTGACCTTTTTCAAGTGGCTAAAACATCTTATTGCTGACCCCTGCACACGGCAGTTCATTGCTTAGCTTCTGTGCTGGTGCCCCTCTCTGCTTCAACAAACTGGGGGTGCGCTGACCGCCATCTACCAAAAGCAATGCACTGATTGACTGATAAGTACCTCATACAATCCAACATTAAATAATCCTCATTATCCCTTTAACAGCCAAGTAAATTAACAAAACAACTGACCTATGAGTCTGAGTACAGTGGCGACGGTCACATCAGAGACGGGTGTTTGTTGATCTCTGGGCTGTGTCACCCAAGCGTTCATTAATGGCCACAACTCCTTACTATCAAAGTAAATGGACCAGATTAACAGATGATTACATAGGTGGCTTGCTTATAAATTGATAAATTACATTTTTAAACACTGTAGGTTCTAGTCAGAAAAAAAACAAACATACCCTAATACATTTTCATAGGTCCACTTCCACTTCTTGTGTGTACAAAGGAGATGCAGTGTGAAAACATGTTCCCAAGACTTAGCCCCAGGTCGTCTCCATGCCGGGTGTGTTTAGTGAAAGACAGGCTTGACTCTGACCGAACATCCGACAGCGTTCTGGAGATCAGCTCGTCAATGTCACAGGGAGGACTCTGCAGAGATACAGGGAGATTAGGCTTTAGATAGCTTATTCTACTTCATTTGAGTGGATATAGATGGGAGAGCTGGTAAAGTTGAGATGATGTGACTGAGACAATGAACTGTCTCTAAAATCAGGCATAGGGGGTAGAAATTAAACAGCGTCACAAACATAAATGCCCTAAAACGTGTCCAGCGTTCAAAGGAAATGAATACAAAAGCAATGTTTTCATCAGTCACTTCATTTGAAAGTCAGATAATAATACTCTATGTTTGGGTAAAATAAGACATGCAACATGACAAATATGGAAGAATCCCAGCTCTACAAATATTTCACCTTCTCCCAACCAAGGAATGCTGAAAGGCAGCCAAGGAGGTTTTCTTCTGCTTTCAGTTTGGTGACAGCATGTATTGCCTGGCACATAAAACTGCTGTGCGAGAGAACACTGGGCCACGTCGTCACCATGAACAAAATCAGCTTAGCAGGGTCTGGGAAATCTGCAGCAGGGAAGACACAATAAGAAAGGAAAGTGTTAATCAAATCTGAACTTATGCGGTGCCAAAGGTGTCACAGAGATGGCAGTATTTAGATTATTCTTTGGTTTCTGGTAACACATGTAAAAACAACTGAACTTGACTTGCAGTGGCTTTGAATGAACATCTATGTGCATGTAGGTGCAATAAAGACCGTCTTAACATTTTAAGGAAGGGCTTAATTAGTCACAATTAGTTCAAATACCAGTGTGTGTGTGTATCAGGGTGTGTTTGAGGTTTTAAGAAGTACAGTATGACACAAATCACACTAACCTTCAGTAAGAATGCAGTAGGCCAGGATGCGAGCCTTCTCCCAGTCTCTCTTCTGTCTACAGAGTCCTGTGTAGACTCTGCAGAGGGCCTGCATGTAGTTTCTGCTGAGGTTTCTTTTCTCTGCTTTCAGTTTTTCCAGGATGGCGGAAATCATATCATCTGCTTTAAGCTGAAGAGAAAAGTGAGAAAGATGCAAGTTCATTTCACATGGACACATGCTTTTAAAAACGATACACAGGGTTCAAAATTAGCACCATCCACCAGCCAAATGCTGGTAAAATATGCAAGTGCCTGGTAGATTTGCTTCACTCACCAGCTAATAAACAAGGTAATTACTGAGTGGCTGCTTTTTTAAGTGCTTGAAAATTGAGTAATCTATAAAGTGTACGGCCTCGACCAGACAGAGCACGTTTTTGCAGTGATGTGTCTTTTTCCAGTTGCTGTCTGCAGAGTGAGCAAGCACTCATATGGCGTATAATATTCTCCACCTGATGAAACTGCTCATGAAGTCAGTCTTAAAGTTGATTGTGAGATCACTTATTGTTGACTAATATATGTAAACTTGCCACCTTGGGAACAGTGGTTACATGACTGGAAACAAGCCACAATTTAAGCGTGTGTGGGGATGCATGTGTGCCTCAAAGCTGCACTGTGGTACTCAACCAAATAGCACTACACCTCTGCTACTATATGGATATTTAAAGCATATGTCCAATAGTATTCAGCACACTCTGGTTTCACTTTTACAACAACAATGGTACAAATTAATGAAATGAAATTCTGTCAGTGAGAATAAACAACTAAAATATTGTTCAAGCAATAAATATATATGGAATTATAGTCGACACACGTGAAATTTAGGGGTGTGCCAAATAAACTCACAGAGATCACCTGAAAATGCTAAGTCTCTCAAGAATGTACTGCTACTCATACTGGAAAAACAATGCAAACTAAGTCAGAACAAAGTCAGTGGATGAAGATAAGACCAATAAATAAATAAATAAATAAATAATCCTGTATACTCACCAAGCTGCTTTGGTAAATCTCAGCGATAACTTCCTTCTCTTCACTTCTCATGACAGGCTTTTTGGGCAGGTTACCAACATACAGGTGGCTCTGGATCACAGGCAATAGATCAAAACACTGGTTTTCAATTTTCTTTAAGGCATTAACTATTAGCTCTGCAGGTTCTCCAACTTCCTTAAATGGAGCGGTTGTCTCATCAGAGAACTGTTTGGGGCTCAGGGTCTGGGGTGACGGGGTCTCCTCTACACTGTTTGAGGAGGAGGAAGGTACCTGCTTGCGACCGACTGTAGGAGAGCAGTTATCTAACCTGAGACATTTTCTGTTTTTAGGCTGAGGCAAACTCATGGACAGTCTTTTTTCTCCTCTCATCTCAGTCTTGGTGAAGGCTGTTGAAGTGGAGTTAATCGTTTTAAAACCAGACACCTGATTGACGGCTGTTGTAGGTAATGTCCCGCTCTCTGATGAGCAAATGCTGAGATTAACATTCCCCCTGAGGATACTCAGAGTTCGGGCGTGGGCAGAGAGCTCTGGGTACATGGTGTCAAGAATCCTCATGGAGTTTTCCTGAGATGGACTGGAGGAAGACGACGGGGAAGAATTCATTGCTGTCAGGGGCAGACGTCCTGGGACCGGGACTGCGTGTTTTGGAGTGGCGGAGCCGAACTGAAGCGGTGATGAGGGGACTCCGTTTGGAAGGAGTGGACTGTTTAGAGAGGAGGAACTTTGCTGCTGGCTGTTGGGTGTCAGGTGGGCCTGGACAGGAGTGGTAGGTGAAGCCAATCTATCCATGGGTGAGGGAAATGACAGTTTCCCAATAGCCTGCCTTGGATTGATTGATTTGCCCACCTTTGGAGGTGTGTCAGAGGGGTTAGCAGACGAGGAAGTGGAAGACCTATTTCAGTGCGAACCTCGCCAATGCATTCAGGTGGTTTAGCTGTAGTTGAACCCCACCACGGGCTAGGTGCTTCCTGTCCGATCCTAAGAGGACTTTGTTTTTCAATCATATTTGCATGTAGTTCCAAAGATTTATTTTGTCCATGTGTGGCAGCAGCAGTCTGCTTTAATGAGTCAGTAGGCCTAACAGTGTCCAATTTACATTTCCTCACTTTAGGTTCACTCGCATCAGTGCTGTCCTGAGGCAAATCACTGACAATAGCCTTTTCTTCCTCTAAATTGGGCACAGGCTTTAGAGGTTTTTTGTTTGGTGAAATGAGTCAGTGTTAGCACTGAGATTCAGTTTTTCTGGGCTTGGGTGAGTTTCCAAATTGTGCAACTTTACAGTGGGAAACAGACATGTAGGACTCAACCCCCTGCAGACAGAATGCACATTTTCTTTCAAAGATTCACAGTTAACAGTCTTCGTCTGTTGGGAGTCAGAATGGGAAGGCCCATGGTCTTTTAGGCTTCCACTATTCAATGTCTTTGTGTCAACATCCTTTTTGGAAGGGGTTTCAATATTTGCTTCATTAGTTCCTTGTTAGCACAGGACTCGCCATCTTCCATCTTCAGCAGTGGAGATGGAGGTGCATTATCACCATTTGATTCCGTGGGAGGCACTATTACATCAACTCCTGCAGTTCCTCGGGCCTTCATTTCCGTCTTTGACCCCAAGAGGTTTTATGGACGCATCATTTTTGGGCTCTCATCAACATTTGTTTTTGTGACACTATTGATGCCGTCACTGCTGCTTATCGAACGGGGGTCATCTCCTGGCACATCTGCGTCCTTGCTGAGACACTCTTTATTCTCCTGGGGCTTCAGGACTGTGGCATCTTGACTGTCCTGGCCCAAACCACAAGAGTCCTGATGGCCTTTTCCCATTTCTGAACCATTTTCTCTATTTGTAGACTCAGCGTCTCTCACAGAGTGAACGAATGTTGAGGAACTAACAGAGGAAGTAACTAGCTGTACATCTCCTGCTTCCTCAGAGATTACAGTGGTATCGCTTCTTTTGGGTGACTCTCCGCCATCAGGAGTGACTGTTTTCGGCACCAGTAACATCACTGGGACTTGTGTCTACATCCATCTCTGTAAGAGTCTCTGACTGATTCTCCTCTCCTGAAGCATTCTCAGTTTCACAGATGCTATTGGGATTTACAGTGCAGGATGAATCCTGACTTTCAGTAGTTAAGGACACAACCTCAGCCAAAACTGTTATGTCTGATGTGGAAGAAGACGACAATGAGGATGCTGATACTAAATGCACAGTTGCTGGCTCCTGCTCAGTCTGCATGTCTGTTACATCTGTACTGCTTTTGTCCTTCATTTCTGTAACACAGATCAACTCATTTTGTTCTGAGTCTTTGGAATAACTTTCATTGGAAATGCTTTCCACTTCCTGTGTTGTGATCACTGGGAAGTCCACATTCTCCTCTGTTGGTACTACAGAGGATTTTGGACAGTGGCTTGACACTGATGTTGTGATGAGTGAGAATTCTTCTTTTTGAAGAGGAACAGAGTCATCAGATGGTTTGGGATGGTTTTCCTTTTCGCCATCTTCTGTCTCCATAGATTCCATCTTTGTGTCCTGACAGAAAGAAAGAAGGATGTGATTTGCAGTAAGATACAACCATCATGACACTTTGAAAAGGACCAGGCCAATAAGAAGGCAAGAAAACTGACCACTTTGGAATTACATTACAGGAGCTTTACAATCACATCCGTTCAGTTTTGAATTAAGTTCATTCATTGACATTATAACAAGAATTATTGTATTGTAGTTATATAAAGAGATTACAACACAACCTCTTAACATCATAAATAAAAACAAGGGAAGCTGCACATTAGTCAGTAATTTTAAAGAAGCATTTGGATTAAATATAAATGAATTCTTACCAAATCTGGTACTGGTGATAGGCAGGGAAGCATTGGTTTGAACAATGCCAGTATCTCCTCAATAGATACTTCGGGACTGCTTGAGTCTGTAGACGACTCCTCAGCTTTGTGTTCCTTGGATGATCGCTTGCCCTTTTTAGGAGACCTGTTTGGCTTCCTGGGACTTTGTGACTGCAGATTTGCTGGATGCTCGATGCGTTTAAGCCCATGAGGAGATGGTTTTATTTGTGTAAGCATAGCTTTTGTCTCCATGAGGTAACTGTGGGATTCACTGGTCTTGTGAGAAGCACACTGGGACTCATTACTCAGATGAGAAGACAGACTGTTTTGTGGAGAGGAGGGCAGATCTTGCTTGGAACTGGACTCTGAGGTTATAAGAATAAAAGAGAGGATTGCACACATCAGGTAAAATCAGGAAGTCACATGTGTTGTTCAGAAGAAAAGACACTTGTTATGTCAGTAATAACACACAGATATACAAGGGGGCTTGATGAATGCCTCACCAGGTAAGTACAACAGCTGCCCAGAGTGCTGCTGCTGGGGTTCTACACACGCCCACAAATTCTCGAGCAGCATCCGGAACTTTTCTGAAAAACAGGAACAAACAATCAGTTGCTGCAAAAGTAAAAATAACAGAAATCAGCTTTTAGGGATAATCAATGTGATTAGATTGTCCAATTAATGTAAAAACTAATAAGTGAAGCCAACTGCAAACCTTTGTCAACTTTAGGCTCCTCAGGTGCACTTGCTTGTGTTGATGCGCTCTTACAGTCTGTCGAGAAATAATTCAGATATTTAAATTTGAACTTAAATTTAATTTTAAGTCAGTCTTATGTATTAGGGCATTTGAAACCCAAATAAAAACATTAAAAGTTTGATCATTCAGAAAAAAAATTGTTTTCTAAAAATTTAACTGTACAAGTATGCATTGTAACACTGTATTTGTAAATGAAGCTGCTGATGTTTACCTTTGCTCCTTTCTCTTTCCAGTTTCCTCAGTCTCACCTGTGAATTATTTGAAATCACACACATAAAAGGTAAATTCAACAGTATTAAAACATATTTCCATCCATCTGCCTTATGTAAAGATCATAATGTACCTGGAGGTCGTGAATATTTCTCTCTGCCAGGGCCTTCTCTTTGGTCAGTTGAGATATTTGATGATTCTGTTTGCAAACTGATTCTGAAATAAACCACCAAACCAGCATATAAACACAGATTCAAGACATCCTTGGGAATATAAAATAAGTCTTTATATTGTGTGAAATCCAATGTTCAATGCCAACCTTCGAGCAGTCTAACTTTATGTTCAAGGTTGTCCTTTCTGTTGATGAGAAAACAACATGAAACCTTTTGGCACAATTATTTTTCTTACAAACAAAAGAAGATAAACAGCAAACAATGAATAATCATAATGTAGCACAAAGTTATTTAAAGTCCCATTACAAAAACACAAAAAGACATAGCAGGAGAGAGAAAGACACGACACTCATTTATGTCCAATTTAAGACACCACATTTATAAAGCATTAGTTCTTACATGCTTGTTGTCTTGGCGTTCTCCTCAATCAGTTTTTCAACTTGAGCTGCTTGTGCCTCAGATTTCTTCAAAGATGTCTGAGAATGTGAAAATAAACAAGACTATTAAGTTTCTTGAGCTACATTTGATCAGATATTTAAAGAGCTCCTGAGACCAATGGCCCATCCATTATTAGTTGTGAAATTACATCATATTTAAATGACTAAAGTGTATTTGAAAAGCACCTCTTTTACTTACCTGCGTTTTCAGCAAATCATTTTCTACCACAGCCTTTTCCCTCTTCAGCTGTGCATTTTCGAGTGACTGTATTTCTGCCAGTTCTAAGAGTTTGAAAGACATTTTCACAAAAAGTCAAGGATGCATCTTATGTTTTTTTGTTTTAAACAAATTATGCAACTCTTCAATGGTTAAAGCCACAGTAGAATGCAAAGTACCTTTCACTTCCTTCAGCTCATCTTTAAGCTTATTTTTCCTGCGGGATATGAAAAACACAAGTTAACATTTTATCACAAACATAATACCATTATGATAAAAATATCTGCACTGTCATAACATCACACAACAGGACATAATTATCTCTTACTCTGCCATTATCTTGGTGTTTTCCTGTCTCAATCTGTCCATCTCTTCAGACATATGTCCATATGCTTTAAGAGCACTCTATATGAAATAAAAAAAATTGGGGAAACAGAGACGGTTAGACTTTGTGTTGTGGTACTAAAATTAAAAGACAAATTCCTAAGAATGTTCTTTAAATGTGATCCTAGAAAGAAAGAGCATACCTTCTTTTCTTCCAGTTCTGCTTGCACAGATTCATAATCTGCTGTCTTTTTCTCCAGAGTAACCAATCTAAACTGCAGCTCCTCCAACTGTTCTTGAAGCCTGATCGAGTCACTGCAGAAAACATATCCAGAGCATTAATACCAGTTTCATGCAATATGAAAGAACATAGCATCGGTGAGAGCATTCATTCCCCATTATGTCCTGGCAGGTGTCTTTGCACACATATTGTTGGTTGATACTTGGTTTTTAAAAATATAGGCCTATCTGTCTGTCTAGATTATATTTCAGCATAGGGCAGCTCATTTAAAAGCACACTCTAAACCATTTACCAATGTATCTACATTAGATTCTTTAAAGTAACTTCTTTAAAAAGCTTGAATCAATTTCCTTTGTCAAACATTGCTCTAAGATATCTTCAATCATTTAGAAGCTACACATGATCCAGTTCTTTTCAGTGATGTTGTAATGAATGAATACTGGGGTAAAGGACAACTTTAATCTACCCTAGGGAGCTGCCCAGAGAAACAGTCAGAGACATTCTACCAGCTGACATCTAAGACAAACGTTATGTGTTGTGTGTAGTTGGAATAAACAGAGTAGCTTACAGTTTGGGGAGTGTAATATTGACAAAATGTTGATTTCATAATAGTCTTGCATATTTAGTAAAGGAATTCAAAACTCGTGTTTATCCCTTTAGCCAGCATACAGACAGACTTTAAGAGACACTGGGTGAAAAAATAACAATATGTACGCACAAATTATTAGTATTAAACGTAGCGAGCTTACATGTGAACCTGACGGGATCTGTAGATATCTCAGTACAAATGTGTTTCCTGAATATTGACAAGTATATGAGAGTACTGTCAGTGTCCACGGCAAGATAACTGTATTTTATTTTATTAAAAGTACATGGTAATGTACACTCCGTTAACACTCACTCTGAAACTGTTATCTTCTGTTTCAGTGCCAGAAATGACGACACTATTCGTTCAGGCTCTGCAACATACGGGAAAAAAACAAAAACAAACAGGGAAATTCATTATTACCAACACTTTCACTTGAACTAATAAGATAAAAAAAACACATGGATTGTGACACGACCGCCAGAGAAAATTTATGTTCAGTCTACAAAGACGAAACACAACTTTTTTTTAATGTTTTTTTCTGTCATAGAGATGATCTGACCTGATGCAAAACAGAGCAGTTTTGACAGTTTCCAACCGTCGCGTCCGCGGCGATCGCGACCATTTTGGACTGATTGTCCCCAGGCATCATGGTAAGACAGACTCCGAATCCCTCACAGTCGTTATTTTATACAGTATACAGTGAATACCATATTCCGGTGTCACAAATTCCACATAGGTTCAAAACAACTTCACATTTTCGCGTCTCCCACGTTGACCAAGGACCCGAGGCAGGACCCCACAGAGGTAGCCTCCTGATTTGCCGGTTAAAATAAAATAATTTATCTCTCCCGACGTTATGACCACATTAAAATTATGATATGCATTCGGTTAAATACGAGTAAGGCATGTGTTCAATTATATGTCTCATTTTTTTTCGGCTGAAATATGATTTTTCCGGTCATTCGGATTTTGCTTCAGGCAGTTCATTACGGCATATGGGGGCGTCTCCGATACAAATGCGTTACAGCGTCAGCGACTGGTAGGCGTAGTGTAACCGAGTAATATGGGCAGTGTAAATTAGTGAAACGTTCTCCTTTCCATTTAAAACTTTGGTAGTTTACAGTGTTGCCAGTTACTTACACAACATCGCAAGTAGTCGGCACGGCATATTTCAGTGAGTTAAACATTCGACGTATTGAATTAACTAGTTTTTCCGACAACATATTGGAGTCGTTCACTGAATACCTAGTATGTGTTCATTTTAAAATATGAGACTGACTTTAGTGTGGGACTTCCCTGGTGGTCTAGTGGTTAGGATTCGGCGCTCTCACCGCCGCGGCCCGGGTTCGATTCCCGGTCAGGGAACTTCCTTTTTGAGGCGCGTAAATTACTTGTTCATCATTTAGTGCCTTTTCCGTAAATTAAGAATAATTTCGCAGACAAAAATGTAGATCTGTTTTTGAAGCATTTAAAAACAAACTCTCCAGTTTTATAAAATCCTTGAGACGTTTGCTGTAATTCATGAACACTACTTGACTCCTTAGAATTACTTTTAAGTAATTCCTTCTCTCTATATCATGTGTTTTGATTATTATACTTCCTAATTTAAATTATTTATTCTCATCAGCATTTGTGGCAGTCATGTTCTCAGTTGTTCTGTAATGCATTAATGGATTAATAGTAAACACTATATCTATATTCAGTTTCTATACATAGTCAGCAGAGGGTACTGTTGAACTGATATCAGTGTTCCTAATCCTCTCTCTTCCTCTCTACTTTCTCTCTCTCTCTCCTCTCTCTCTCCACACACACACACACACACACACACATACACACCACACACCACACACACACACACACAGCACACACACACAACAACACAATAACAACACAACAGACACTTTGGAGGTCATTATATGTGTGAATCTGAAAAGCTTTACCATAAATAAAAGGAGACTTCTTTTGAGCAGACTTTGTTATGCTTCTTATTACTGTGGCAGCAGATCGTCTCCTGCCCGGTGATTCCAAGAGCTGAGAGGAGAAGCAGCTAAAGGTGCTAGGAGATTGCTGTCGGTCGGTACAGCCTGATGGAAAGATAATAACCCTGTAACTTCAGATGAACCTTCTTAGTGTAGCCTGGAGGCTGAAGAGCCAACTCTCTCCAAGCAGATGCAGTCAGAGATAGCATAGTTTCTGTAAAGTGTAAAGGGCATGCTTTCTCTCTTCCTGTCTCCCTCTGACAGATAATCTTCTCTTCTCTTACCTGACATTGGTTGGGTAACACTTTGGATGTTGCCAGATTTATCTCGATCACCTTTGTCATCTGCAGGAAGCCTTTGTCTGATCACTATCTTTGTATAAACAAAAGTGCTTCATCCTCTTAAGCCCCTTCTTCTTGTGTGGTTGGATTTTCTCCTCTCTATTTTTTTTCTTTTTTATGCTGCTGTAGCAAATTATACAGAATGAGCTGGAAATACATTTGCTGTCTAATGCAAATCAAATTATAAGTCACTAAAGCAATTAATTAATTTCAATGAATTTCCTTGGGTCATAAGTTTTCGATTGACTATCTATTCGTATTATGTTTTGAAGCTAATACTGAATAAAGATCGATCTTTGAAGAATAATACAAAAACTGCTCATCAGTCTGTCACAGGGCTAACTCACATTGACAGAAAAAGCTGACATTTGCATTCACACCAACAGCAGTTTAGAGTTTCTCATGCGCCTGTAAAGGAAGGAATCTGTTTCTGCGTGTTGGTCTATGTGTTATGCTATTGGTGGGACCCCAGTTCGAGTTTGTTGCAGTTTGTCCTGATGGTGGCACTATAACAACAAATTCTGAATTGTGGCCAGTAACGTTTGAAACACAAGTTTCAGTAACAAAATTCATTTTTTCCTCTGGACTTTGAGACAAATCTACCCTCATAAACCATCCCTAGTTGCATCTAGATCGTTTTTTTCACTACTCCTACAAATTTTGAGGAATTGTCACCGAATTCAGTACAGAACATCTATGGATAAAGCCGAAAAACAAAAGTTGGATTTTGATTTCCGCACAATTTTGTGTGGGCCCTCAAAATTTGCTCACATGCCATGGGCAGGGCATACACTGCAGTACAAAATATGCCGTATATCCTTTGTGCTATTTCAACCACATTTAATGTATACAGTATATATGAGTGACCATGATAAATTTGGTGCCTTTTGGCCAATAGGTGGCACTGGAGCAGCATCTTTAAACTATGAAAGAAGAAACCTCTCTCTGACTCTATACTTGTGTATCCTGTGCATTTCTTGAGAACCATCCAATAAACCATCCAGTCAACTTCACACTTGGTGGGTACATTGCAGAGGTCCCAAGGAAGTGCAGTGTTGAGTGTGAAGTTGACCGGATGAGCAGTTTTTGACAAACACTGCAAGCAACACTTCCAGGGCCAAGCAATTGGCCTTCTCTGAATGCTGGGCAAATGCTCCGACTGGCTGTGCTCCAAACGGACACTGCACCATACAGTGGATGACAATGCAAACTCCAGAATACTATATAACATGGTGCTGAAAAACAGATTTACACAGATTTTCATGTAATAATTACAATAAAACAGTACAGTATTATACTTCATTATCATTTTACAAAAAATGTTAGAAATATAAAGTGTTTTCCTGTTTCCTGTGTACTGACACAAATAATATACAGTATAATATTAAATAATGAATAGGATTCATTTACATGGTTTAATTATTTTGAACACAACAGTTTTTTGATATATGTGCGTCTTCTGTTCTGTTCTGTTCTGTTCTGTTCTGTTCTCTTCTCTTCTCTTCTCTTCTCTTCTAAATAAGATTGAGTTTTGACATGACACGGGTGCAAAGTGGCTGATGACAGTACATTCCACAAACTTGGGGGTGGTTAGAGTAATCTGACTGTGTGTGTGTGTTCGTATGTGTGTGGTGTTGCTTTTGTCAGCAAAGTGGCAATAATTAATAAAACAGTTTTGCATAACTGAAGGCCTTGCAGGAATTTGCTTGTGAATAAACAAAAACATAAAACACTGCTATCCTGACCTACATTTATTCAGTAATACAGTGTCTCCACACAGACAGTCACACAGTGCCCACAGCTGACCAACTATAAATCAACTTCAGAGAGGTGGTTGACACAGAGGAAAACCCCTTTTTCTGTCTGTACCCACCTCTCCCTCTGGCTCACTCCCGTTTTTTCTCACAGCATTTTTCTATGACAGCACCAAATACATAAATGCCCTCCCTCCTCCCTTTTCTTCTTTTTAGCCTGTTTCTCTCTGTTCCCTCACACTCTTCTTCTCCCCTTCCTCACTCTCTGTCTGAAGGCCTTAGGGCTGTGCTCCGGGGATTATGACAATGGGGATTTTGTTTTGGGCATCTGTGTCTCCTTGACTTGTTGAGAAATGACTAAAGAGTAAAGCCCAGACACCAATATGTCATAGGTGTTGAAATGGCTAATACCACATTGGCATTGCTGTTAGCCAGGGTGCTGGCTCTCGTGCTGCACTCCACTGCCGACTGAGGACTAGAGCTTAAAAATAAGCTACAGGATCATCTCTTTTTGTTTCATCATCTTTCGATATGGCATACAATGCTAATTTGTAACGTGGTGTTGCATCAACCACACAGTTAAATGGTTTCAAAAGAATTGCTGAGGATAGCTCGGTCCACAAAACCAAACTTCATAGAGAAAATAGAAAAAAGTGTTTGTTAATGCAGCAAACAAGTCATATTTACTGGTATACCTCAATTCCACATTAGCTAAAGTACATACAAAGAACAGTCATAGCAGGAAATCATACTGAAGGCCCATAACTGCTGGACACATGCCCCATCCACTAAGTTTAAACCTGTCCCCCCAGTATTTTTTATAGTAAAGTGAAATTTGCCACAAAATGGAGCAGCAGCAACTCTCTATGCGACATGGAGCATTTAGCTGCTAAAGAGCAAAGTATGTCTCTCAGTAGTTGTTGAAGACCAAAAACACAGTTAAAAGATGACTGAATAATGAGCTAACATTCATCTGGTGGCCAGAAACAAAACGCTAATGCTAATTCTAATGCTGGTCCCTGACAGCTGGATGTCTAAATATGTAACTGCGTGCTAACGTCTTTGTGACAATGTGAATGACTGTTACGAGGAACTCAACAGTCTTGCAGAATGGAGCACAGAAAACCACCAGCTGCTCAACGTCAGCGAAACCAAGAAGCTGAATGTTGACTTTTGGAGAGAGGAAGCAAAGACACACACCTCTGTCTACATCAGAGGAGCTTACGGTAAGTGGAGTTAGTGAACAGCTCTAGGTTCCTGGTAATCAACATCACAGAAAACATGTCATGAACGTCACACATCTCCACCCTGGTAAAGAAGGCTCACAAACAGCTGCATTTCTTAAGGAAACTTAAGAAGGCAGAATTTCTGTGCCATGTTCTTGTCAGCTTCCACAGAGGAGCAATAGAAAGCATCCTGACTGGAAACACCACAAACTGACATGGCACGGCATGTCCCAGGACAACAAAACTCTGCAGTGGGTGAAACAAACTGCCCAGAACATCATTGGCACCCACCTACCAAGCATCAGTACCGGGAAGGTGAGGTGCTTACACAGAACCTAAAGGATATTAAACGACAATACCCATCTCACCACAGGACTAAATTGTTAGTCAGTGAGAAGAGTCTTAGTCAATCAAGGTTGCATTTATCCCTTAGTTGCAGAAAAAAATCCACCTAAAACTCTATTCGGGATTCCATTCGGTCTGGCTGTGATGGCAATTGTTGCAACACAAAACTTTTCTCTTCTAACACTGAAGTCACTGGCACATTGCTGCTTCACTGTGCCGTAGCTGCCATTGGCTAGTTAGTGGCCCTATTAGACTGGGACAAAGCCTCTGAAACTGATGGACGCCAGTTTGACAACAGGGAATAATTACAACAACATTACTGAGCTGATTTACAGCGGCTCAGACCAGGACTCTTCTGACTTCGGGAGCAATGAAGACAGAGTGGGTTCAGGCAGGGATAGAATGCGTGAAGTAGCTGGGGAGTGAGTTTGTTGCGTAGCAAGTTAATTTGGAAGTAAACATCATCTATCATCGATAAGTCTGTGAGTATTTGCTTTTATGAAGTTGGAAGTTATTTATCCCGTGTTTTGAAAAATTCTCGTTGCTGCTTGTTCTGACACATTCAGAATCATTACCCTTGTGGCGTTAGCATTTAAGAGGCAACTCACTTTGTACTGCCAAGTTTATATTAAATAATTAAATTAGTATCATAAATGGGAGACAACTAGTTGATTAATGGCTTGAACTAATGAGTGCATGTCAACTGGAAAAATGTTTAGTCGGGGCAGCCCTACTTGGCAAGAGATACATAAGTATCCTTTGCTGTACCATCAGACTACAGAGCAATTTCCACAACTTCATTTCATCATACAACCCTGTGTTGTAAAATGACATATAACTTGCACCTTCATATTCATAGATAGAGTTCCCCTGAGTCCCAGTCTGTTGTTTGCAGTTTATTGAAAGACAGATTCTTTCTCAGGGCATAATGACAACATGGTGCCCAATTGAAGACTTCATCCATCAAAGTATGACTGAAGGGATAAAGTTCCCTTCCTGAGCTTTTTTTCCCCTGTGCATGAACACATTTAGACATTTGAAGTTTTACACCAACTTGGAAAGATCAAATTCACTCAATTTGACAGCTGAAAAGAATAAAATAAAAACTCATGCCACAGCTGAGATGCTGACATGACACGCATTGGTTTATTGTTATTTCATTTACACTGTAAAAATCACATTGAAATGGCATTAGCCATCATCTGTCATTGCTTTTGAACCATAACCAATATGTAATGGGTTATTATTGTGCCACATCAATGCATGCAATACATGACGTGTAATAATGTTGGACTATGCAGTGGAAAAATGGAGCAGTGACTCCTCAAACCTTTTGTTTCCACTCAACGGCTTTTGTAAATGATCATCAGTCAAAGTTGACATTTCTGTGACATTGGGCTTTTGATATCATTTTTTTTTCTCCAAAAATAAAATAAATGTTTTGAATAAAAAAGGTGCATTTTGTCAGCATGAAATCTTATGAAACATAATACAAAATATAAAGGTAATGGGCTTAGGGTGGAGTAATAAAAGGACACATTTATATTGCTTATTAATACAGTCTTTCAGCAATGCTGTATTGTAAAGCCAATAAATAAAACAAACAATACTGTACATGGGTCACAAAATTCATTTGTTCTTTCCTGAAACTTGAGGAATTAACATTGATTTGGTGACAGAAGACAATGTTTTAGCACCACTGAGAATGAAAGTAGGTTCACACAGCCCTCTTAGAATCGTTCTCTCATGTGTGTTTCATTTTTTCTTTCCTTTTTTCTTTCATATGACAGCACAAAGCTTCCTGCTATTGTCCAGCTATCAAGGAAGCCCCCTTTGATTATTCCCAGCCTGTTTTTTATCAAGCCTTAGAGCAAAGTTATGTTTTTTTTCCTTGTTTCTTTAAAACATCCCTTTTCATTATCAGACCCCAATTGATTCCAATTGATCAAGAGCTGCAGTGCAGAGTGGGGTGTAACACATGTTGTTGCGTGGCAGTGCCTGAAACCTTGTCAACCGCCTTTTCTCTGTTGGCCTGCCATCATTGGTCTTTGGTTGACTGGGAGATGTTGGGTGTCCTGGGTGCAGATCTGTGCGGTTACATACAGTATATAAACAAAGCTGGGAGTTTTCAGGTTTTCAGTTTCTTTTGGACATGTCAGTCCTACTTGCTTTAATCACGATTCCCATTTTGCTAGTTCCTCCTCATAATTCTCTCCTTTTTTTGTACTGTCCTGATCACATTCCTGTGTAGTGCTGTCAGCATCAAGTTCTTGTATCCAGATGTCCGGCATCGGGGAGAAGAAAGGGCACTGCAACTTGCTCACACTTCCATTGAAATGTCATTTGTTTTTCAGTGCTCGCCACACGCTTAAAGCAAAAAACACTGTCTTTTCAAGCATGGACGTCAAATATGGTCTTTTGTCTATCTAACTACCCATCTGCCTGTGTCACAGACAGAGTCACTCCGTATGATTATAGGTTTGAATTAGAACAGGACTGGCAGCACTGCTTGCCATAGAACTTGTGATTGCAGACTCCATGCTGGGGGACCAGGTAACACCAGTTGAAGTAATCCCTGCATGCAAAGTCTGTGAAAAAAGGGGGAAAAAAAACAATTAAAGCATGTTTCTGTTCTGACAGGGTATTTTAAGATAACTGTCTTCAGACCACAGAAGAAAAGAACCACAGTTTTAGTCATGCATAAAAGCAGCACTACATTATAGCTGCATTTCCACTGCATGGTACAGCTTGACTCGGATCTACTTTTTTTTTTGTTTTCCACTCATACCAAGTACGTCTTTGGTATCAACTTTGTCAAGGTTCCTAGTGAGCTGAGCTGATACTAGATGTGAGGTGATGTGAAAACACTGCAGACCACTGATTGGTCATGCAAAATCCTGCACAAACCCATTTTCAAATGCCAGATGAGCAGGAAAGTTGTCAATCTGACAGTAAATGCACAGTTCAGGTTATAGTTTGTCAGTGAAAAAAGTATGCAGGTTCTCAAGACCAAAGCACCCCCGTGTGTTGTTTCCTGACTGCTGGAATAATGTTGTTGTGTCATTGAGGAAGTACAATCTGCAATGGAAAATGAAGAAGTACCAAAAGCGAGCTGTATTATGTTGGAAATACAGCTATCGCTATTGCCTCAGTACCTTTCTTCTCAGGTTGTGGGCAGAAGTTGGTGTTGCAGGCCTGGGACATCAAGGGTTTAAGATGGAGGGCACAGCCAGGAGAGGGCTTCCCTTGAACCAGACACTGGACCGTCCTGGCCTGCACTCCTCCTCCACATGTCACTGTACACTGTAGAGTACAAAGACACAAAACCTTAATGATGGATACTGTGAATATCATAAAACACGTCTAACAAATACTATGCCCCCCTCTCTCTTGTCACTCAAATGTCAGGCAGTGCTACTTCTGCTCCAAGTTAAAATACCTGAGACCACGGAGAAGAGTGCCAATCTGCGCGAGGCGGAGGCTGAGGGAGGGGTTGAGGGGGATATGTGCGACGATATGTGCTCCATCGGTGGACTGGTGGGGTGGTGCGGATGGGGCAGTCAGCCAGGATGCAAGGCCTCTGGAGCTCTACTGTGGGCTTGGGGACATGGTGGCACTTCTTCGCAGCAAGCTCTCTGTATTTTCCTGCAGTATCCTGTGTGATGGAAATATTTAAGTAAGCTATAAGATGCCATCGTATAACATGACACCCTCAAGAATATTACAATAAAATCTATAACACTTTATGCATATAATACATACCTTCTCTGCACACTTGATGAAGCGAGCCTGATAGCCATGACCACATGTTACTGAACACTATAAAAGAAGAAATGGAAAGAGAAAAAATGGAGAGAGAACTTATTTACATGAGCTAAATATTTTATATACTGCGTGTATTTATTTTTATTTCATACTTATTCATCAGTCTTTATAACTGCTCTTGAATTACCTCTTGCCACGTGGAGACAAACCACTGGACTTTGCGTTGTTTCTGGCAGCGTTTGATGAAACAGGATTCTTGGCTGGCGGGTTTCGGCAGGCCTGCACACAAACTGTCTGACAGAGTGTGTGTCTGGGCACCTGGGTTGGTGCTCGTACAAAGCACCGTCCTTTTCTTCAAGCCGTTGCCACACTTACGGGAACACTGACAAATAAACAGAAACATGATAATGATGATATTTTATGTCCTTAAATGCAAGCATGGCCTTTCTCTTTACAACTGATTAATCATCTGACTGTGAGGCTACAGCAACACAGCACTGGTCATGAATATTGGCTAAATTGGTTCATTAGTTCTAGTGCATTTGTAGTACATACATCATTTTAGAGGTAGCCGACCCACCTTCTTTCTTATAAAAGTAAGGATTTGTCCCAATGAATTCAAGATTTGGCACAATGTAGCTATAAGATGTAGCTATAAAATGACTATACAGTCCAACCGGGGTGCAGATATAGTAAAGAAAAAGCCTCAGGTTGCTTTTAATAATGCATTTAGAATCTTGCTCAAGCTCCCAAGATGCACAAGTGTAAGTTACATGTTTGCGACTAGTAATGTTCCCACCTTTCATGCTGTGTTGAGAAATTTTAAATATAAACTTATGTCAATTAACTGATTAAAAATGTAATCATTATGTCCTTAACTGAGCTTACATAGATAAATAAGGGAAAATTTCTGGCGTCCCACCTGGGCCGTCCCACCTCCCCTACCACTGTCCACATATTTCTTCATCTACATTTAGACCACTAACACGTCTTACGCAACAAATATCTCATAATTTCAACTTTTTATCTCCTAGTTGTGACATTTTATCTCATAATAATGACTTATAATGGGGATATGTTTTTCTTTTACTGAAGGAAATGGGATTCCATATTAAGCAGAGCACGCTCCAGAGCCACATCCACACACAGCACAGCCACCGGCCTCTCTCTCTTACAAATACATAAAACAGGCTAGGCGGGCTGTGCCTACCTTTTGTTTTTTTAAGAAAGGTTAAAAATATGGGGGATTTATGGGAAAATACTTAAACTGGAGGACAGCGGGAGAGAAGTGTAAAATGGGAGGGTTGACAAGCATGAAGTACTCCTCTTGTTTTTGGAAAAGGTGGCACAACTGTGTGAGTTTAAGTGTAAGTGTGTGTTTTAACCATTGTGGACTTGTGAACCACAATATTGTATTTCTATGCTCCGTCCTCGTATTTTATCGTTTTTACACTGATAGGGACCTATGTGTCTGAAATGAAGTTACACTTAATTAAAGTTAGCATAGACAGAAAATGTCACAGGTCCTGAACAACCATATATTCATATTCTCCACACAGTCACTTACTGTGTTTCACTTCCTTAATAATTCCTCTGAGGTAGTCTAAAAACTCCCCCAGTATTCATTCTGATCCTATATACACATCTATGGCACAGCCTAAATCAAAATCTTGAAAGTATTCCACTCCGTCCAAGAAACCGGGGGGCTGTGACGCACTAGACCCTGCCACAGAGAGGAAGTAAACTGGACACCGTTTGTGGCAGGTAGTTAAGGATATTTGGGGTAAAATGCCAGTTAAATAAGTTTAACAGTGAGACAAGTCACCACGCACAATGTATAGGCATTGGACAAAGAACAAAACATGGGGAGTCTCAGCGGGCACATTCATAGTTTAAAGCCACTGAGATCACCGTCATAAAATGTGGTGAAGCCATCAATGCTCGGGTTCACTTAACAACACAGTGTATAAAACTTTTCAGGCTGAATTGCAAGTGTGCACCTTTGAAGTGTTTTTTCCCGCTATGGATAATTACTACAGCAGTATGCATGTACTGACTTATGTCCCAGTAAGCACACCGAAAGTTCTCACAGATCACTTTCACACATGCTTACCTGTGACCACGGCCCAGTGGTCCAAACTGGTGGACAGCTGTGTGTGCTACAGGCTTGCCTCCTGGTCGGGGTGGGCTGGGTGCAGTGAGAGTCAGCCAGGGCGTCTACGTTGGTCTGGCTGGTTCTCTGCACACACTGGACCTGCCGCGTCTGCTCCCCTCCTCCACAGCTCCGGCTGCACACCCCCCATTCTCCTACAGACCAGCTGGGACAACACAACACAAGGCCGCTGAGTCAACACGCACAGCTCCTCAATCACTTATTCAGTCTGCGGGAATCCACAAATGACATGATAACTGTGCAGTGACAGTGATTGTAGGGGACCCCCTGTGTTGCATCTAAACCACTTCTTTTCTCCAGTGGCGCTTGCAACTTAATTCTTCTGCAGATGCTTAAAAATAGAAGTGAACTTACTGGATGTGTAACAAAAGCTTCCACAGCTCTTAACTCATTTGAAACATGCATCTTTCTACATTTTCACAGAGAACTTTTTGGCAGACAAGACCAATAACATGAGTAATAAATACAAAGAAGAACATAGGAGAATCCATCTCTGTGACTACACTCTAGTCTTCATATATAGCTGACCTCATGCTGGAGTGTTGCAGGCCTAACTCTATAGGGTGTTCAGTCATTTGTCCATGGCTGACTGGCTTCAGAGCAAGTCAGAACAGCCGAAATACCAGGCTTTTAAACTGTAACTTAAACCTCACTGCACAGTTTTAAACCCCCTCGTTGCCTAAACTCAGGCCCTCATCACTACTAAAACTAAACATATTTCTTTCATAATTACCTTCACTTGTAGTGTACACTCCTATATGTATGTTGGATATAGAATATACAAAGATTAATTAAATCTAGAATTACCTCTAATCAGAGTTTCACAAAACTGGGGTCGTGTCTGAAATCACTCACTTATTCACTACTCCCTACTCACTATATGGAGGTCTATATAGCATACTATATAGTGAGGTCACTAGCCGATATAGTGAAGAAAAGCATTTTTAGACACTACTCTGTTCATTTTCCCTGTGCTGTTAATTATGTCATTGTTTCTTTCAGTACAATGCATGATTATATATATAGTGCTTGGTTTGTGACCATTGGTTGTACAATACTTTTCATGATACATTATGGAATACTTTGAGTTCAGTATATAGGCTATAATAATTCTCACTATACATTTGGACAGCACTACAAAATGGAAAACCTATGATATAGTATATAATATATATATATAGGACTTAATGGTGAGTAGTGAGTGATATTTCAGACACAGCCTAGGTTTCAAATCCAGACTTAGAATTAAGCAGAGCTCTGTTGCAAAATTAAAAACTAATCTTCCACTTAAATCCAAGCTCATTGACGTAAACTGAAATAAAGCAGAGTTTAATCAGTATGGAGATGCAGTATGGAGTTTATAAAATGTTCCATCATTTACTAGCTAGCTCAAAATTTAGGTAGCCTAGTTAGCCAAGGATACTCATGATGACTAGGCAGAGAGGCTGCAATTTCTCCTACAACAGCTTAGTAAGGAAAAAAGAGACTGCCTGGAAGCAGCAGTTTTAAGAGATCAACTGGAGTGAAAAAAAGAAAGAAGAGACGCATCATAAAACTTAACTGGGTTGAATCCCCTCACTTTCTTTGAGGGTTATTTAACTCAATCCATCTCAAAAAGGCGGCCACTTTAGAAGTTAGACGTCCTCATGTGTAAGTTTAAAGTTAATGCTGGCTGACATTTTAAATTGGAGTCTAAAATTTTGGTGCAACAGAAAAAAAAGAAAAATCTACATTAAGAGTAAAAACTGAACTAAAGAAGATAGGTTTAAGTTTAATCTTTCCTGATTTTAAGATAGTTTATACGGTGGGTGCAACCTAATTTAAAGGTAAACAAGGATTTAATCAGGTTTAAAAATTAATCCTGTTGGTGCAACTCAGCCTTAAAAACAATCCTCAGACCCTGATGAGTACTGTTTAGGACAGTACAGTTTATGTTATTTTTAGTGCATTTTTTCAACACTGCACCTCGGCACATCACATCTCTAAGTCGCCTAATCCCCGAGCCTCCTATCCCTTCTCTGTTCCTCAAAAGCTTCTTTGCATCTATCCCAACAAGTGACCCAAAACTCAAGGTGCAGGCAGCTCAATCCCTCATCACACACTCTGTCATCCTCTCCCTAACTTCACCCCAATATACCCACCCAGGCTCCTAAGATCTACCCCAAACAACCCAGAAACATTGCTGTCAGCACATGCAGCTGTATATATTAACAGTGTAAACTTTATTTGTAATAATTTGGTGCATCACTTGCCTGGAATGTTGTATAAGAAGAATGAGACGAGTTTAAATCTGAGGGGCATTATACACATGCTATCGAATCTAAATAAATACAGATGGAGAAATTCCATCTGTTCTCATATGTTATGGCTTGTCAAGAGAAGATACACACTGTAGTATCATCAAAGGATGATTTGGTGGGGGGATGTGGAGATGAAAATCTCTATTTAACTGTTTACTTAAAATGTTTAACCAAGTGATCAATATATAACAAGCAACAAATTTAACATGCTTATATATTTATTGGTGCTTGGTGCAGAAATAGGAGGTGTCATTTAATACATAAATAGATGCTAACAGAAGACCAACTATAACAATTTTTAGAACCACATTGTATCTTTCAAGAGCCAAGACATATTTGGACACATTACGCTTGTACTGTTGGCTTCAAGATAAAGGAAATTAAATACATCTTGTATTTCTTAACTTGTGTTTTTCCATAAATATTTAAATAATTAAACTGTATAGGATTTCTATGATGTAACATACTAACATAGAAGCTTGTAGTGGTTAGCTGATACCATGGATTTATTATGTAAGAACATTAACCAACTACAGTCTGACATCATTCTGGCATACTTAATTACATCTTATTTTGGCTCTCTTACATCATATAGTCACATCTCGGGTATCAGATTCTGCACAGAAAAGTAAAATATAGTCAGTGGGAGAAAAAGTGGTAACACTTTAACACTTTGAAAGGGTGTGAATAAGACTATCATTACACTGTCATAACCATGTCGTGACACCTGTCATGAGAATAAGTCTTTATAAATGTTTATGACTGTTGTCATTACGTGCATTCAGTCAGTTATCTAATTTTTATTGCAAAACTGGGATTGTTTGAGATGTTTTTGTTATGACAACTTTAGATTACCAAAATGACATAACCTGTCAATGTCTTTGTCATGACAACCTGACACTGTCAAACTTAAATAAACTGTTTAGTTTTATGTGTTAACTTTTCATTATACTTTCATGTGGTTTGGTTTGACACTGGCAGTCATGAGACCAAGTGTGTCCTTTGTTGATCTCAAGTGGTACCATTTGGACTTGTCATAAAGATGTCATTACATGTTATAAGGCCTGTTTGATGACAGACTATAGTACCAAAGTGATTTAGCTGACAGTTACCTGATAGACAGACAGCAGTTGGCTAGTTTACTTGTTGCTAAAGTAGATTAACCATTGTCTGCTGTTATCTGTAGCTGACGCTAGCTAGTAAGCTTGGTTAGCCGTGTAGCTAACCACCTAATTTGCTGACTCAGCACTGTACCAGGAGTCAAACCGAACAAGAAAACCGCCTCAGTACTGTATTCCCTGTCGTGAAACTGATCACCGTCATAAATTACATAATTGACTGAATGATACTTAATGGCAACAGTCATGAACATTCATAAAGATTCAAGTCATGACATGGTTATGACAGTCTTATGCGCAGCCCTTCAAATAAAGTGTTACCCAAAACGTTTTAATGTGGTGAATGATGAGAGGGAACATATTAGAGCTTTAATTAATACTAAAACCACAAACGTATCACCTGAGTGACCCCACTGGCTCGGCCCTGGGATGCCAGATCAAGTTATAGACCACCGTCTGATCTTTGCCTTGGCTGTTATTTGTAAGTGTTATTGGGTGATGAGTAAGCATCACACTCTCAGGACAGAAGCACAGGGGCATCAGATATCCTGTGAACAGAGTGTCAGATAGCCTATGTGGTCTAAATGACGCTGTCTGGATGCTCACCAGGAGCATTAAATAACCTCTGACCAGTGTTTATAGCTGTGCCACTGTGTGTGTGTGTTTGGGGTTTCACGTGTATATGTCAGTGCGTGGGTGTTTCTCTGCTTATATCGGTGTATGTCCACACGGTGAGACAGAATGATATCATCGCTCTAAATGTGAGTGGGCATCGGAAACCTTTTTCCATGATGTAATGCCTGTCCAGTCCAACTCACTGGGTGCAGACACAGCAAAATGAAATAACTGCAGGGCCTCAGAATAGTACAACCTGGAGAGATGGACTGATGACCACAGCCAGCCTCTTCTTCTAGTCTAGCATGCATGTTTTGGTCAGTCCAGCACATGTTTTGTCTCAGCTCAAGTTATGCACGAGGAGGGCCAACAAACACTTTGAAAAAGTTGTCCAGATGCTTAGAAAAGAAGAAACATATGCACACATACTAGGACAATATGGTTCTGTTTAGTTCAACATCTTCTATACTATACAAAGCATTGCATAAAGCTACAACTGAAGGCAGTTCTGGTTGATTAAACCATGAATTGAAACTCTAATATAGTTGGATACACAAATTAATATGATCATCAGAAACCCAAACACTACAGCAACACTGTAACTATATTATATGCATGATATGAACGTTAAATATGAAATCTGAGATCTGTATATACTGCACTACAATACTGCAAATAACTGTGTAAATGCATGGAAATACAGCCTGGAGGTTTCGACTGAAACCAATATGAGAAAGATAGATTACCAAATATTATTACTGCTCAAATTTTATGCTGTTACATGAGCTCTGTGGCTATTAATGTTTTTATTTCAATTTGAAGTCTGCAGTATATGTTGATACAAAGCTTGATGGGTCTTGAACCCACTAGAATCACCAAAGTGATGTTTCTTGATAAGACAATGTAAAATCAGATATGAATAGCAGTAACTATTCATTTTTAAGAGATGTCATCAATATTTAAATGATGAAATAATTACACTCAAAGATAACGTAAAATGAATAGGTTCTACAAATAGGCACTACATTAGTCAGAATTAATTTTGCATCCTTAATTAAAAATGATTTGTATCTAATAACTTAAAAATCACTTAATATTCTGGCATCATTACTTTAACTAAAAGTTCCTTAATAGCATTAACATTTTCAGCTAATTCAGAGGTGGTTCTTAGTTGCTGATTCATAAATTATCTGACAGTCAGGCTGCATTATTGTGGTCATGTGATGCCTACCGTGGGGTTAAGCCCATTACAGTCATCACCGCAAATCTTATTTTGTAGGGCCAATCGCATTTTATTCCATTGTGCAATGAGATCAGACCTACACACATCAAGTCAGGAACACAAATCCTGATTGGTCGCCACTCAACCCAAGACATTGTGAGATTGCCAGCGGATGGCTAACAACATGCTAACAACAGTGACAATGATTTTCAACACATAAAAATGGATAGATGATCACAGACGACTTTCACTGTTGGATTTATCATACGAGATTTATTTTACTATGTCTCCAAAAAAGACACTGGTGTTCAAGGCTGGATTACAGCTTCTAAAAGGCATACAATTGCGCTGCAGCTGGCTCATGGGTACAACGTAATATTATTGCCTTTCCTGCACATAAATATATAATGTACACAAACATGCAAAATCTGTCACATATATTACTAAATGCAAAACATGAAAACTTCTTTCTTGCTTCTTCCAATGCTTACACACACACGCACACACACACACACACATATAAATACAGGTACTCTTAAGCATCCCAAGCTGTAGATAATGAAGGAGATAGGCCCGAGAGATGAGTGCAAACAGTTGTGAGATTACTTTACAGCCACTATTATCACTGCTTCCTCAACTCAGCGTAAACACACAAATCCTGGTGAGGAAATGCTGATAGGGGCGGTGTGTGTGTGTGTGTGTGCGTCTTTGCAAGTGGGGGAATGTAAGAGAGAGAAAGTAAGAAACAGAGAGAAAAGAAAACAAAGTGGAAATTAACATCAGAGAGGAGCATCAACAGCTAAGACAACCATGAGGGAGCAGGGGAGGAGCTGTGTTGCCATAAATTAGAACAAAAGAATGTGAATTTGAACATATTTAGAAATGACTTTTAAAAGATACAGACAGTGAGATAGGCAAACAAGCAGACAGCGTGTTTGTCATAAAGCCACAGCCCCACAAATCCCTGCTGAGAGATTGGAAGTGCTACGACCTGAGCACAACAAAGTTTGAATGACAGCTATCCTTGGCTGGCTGCTTGTGGTATCAGTGTGTGTGTGTGTGTTGTGTGTGTGTGTGTGTGTGCGTGTGATGTGTGTGTGTGTGTGTGTGTGTGTGTGTGTGTGTGTAGTGTGTGTGTGTGTGTAGAACAGGGTTGGACAAGTCAGAGAGAAAAAAGACGTCACATCAAAGTGTCCAGGCCATCAGGGTTATGTTTATAGCTGAGCCAGAAGCCACCCAGGTAATGGACACTGCAGTGGAGGTCTGATAACCAAGCCTGTTGCCCTGTACAGCATATGTGTGTGTGTCTGTATGTGGACGGGTGAGAGGTGGGACACACAACTGACCTCAAAGGCTTCACTTATGCCTCAGTGTGCGAGAGAGAGACGTGAGGAAACAGAGACAGACAGTGAGACTGCATGCAAAAATGGCTGACTCCTGCAGACAAGCTGTGTGTGTGTGTGTGTGTGTGTGTGTGTGTGTGTGTGTGTGTGTGTGTGTGTGTGTGTGTGTATGTGTGGAGGCTGAGGGAAAAATGAAGCATCTGTTGTACCTACAGTATCCTGAGGGATGAGTAAGCAGTTAAGTACTGAGTGAAAGCTGGAAGTCAAACAGTCACCGTCTCTGGCTACCAGATAATGTTAGTGTGATCACACACTGTACATATAGAAAGATAAAGCTTGAATTGTTTGGCTTGTTGGCGGAAAAACCCACAAACACTATGAGCAAAAGTTTCCACATGTGCCCCTTGATGTGTCCTCTCGTCTCTTGAAATGTTCAGTTTCCTGACTGCACTACGATCCATTTACCAATAGGCAACATAATCAAATTTTCCACTGTAAGCGTGGCTTAGAAACATAATACACTATATAAATTTGGTTCATATACATGTATGTATATGGTAATATGTCCCTTTGTATTATCTGATTTTGACAAAATCAGTGGGTCTTGTTTTCATTATAAAACTGACATTTTTAAAGTGCACTGAATGAGTTATTTAAGCTCTATATTAGAGGTTTTCCAAGTGGAAGGTGGGCCTCCCCAGGGGGGGTCCAAACAGTTTCAGGGGATGAATGGAAATTAAAGAAAACATTACATTAGCTATCAAAAGAGGATCACATGGAATAGCTTAAATGTGTGTGATCTGGTTAAAGAGATAGTTTAGAGATGCAGTATTGGGGGGATTTTACTGTTTTTCCAACTTTACAACAGTCAGAAAGTGATAAATGTCTTTGGACAGACCTTTTCTGTGTATTTTGTGTAGTCTAAAATCATCAGCTATATTGGGCTATCTTGGCTCGATTGTTGAGTGTCTATGGGATCAAATAACATAATCAGCTCAGGAATAGGCAAGTAAATTATGGGGGGCGCCTTTTTTCAAACTTTGCCTGGCGTACCAGTGTTGTAATTTGTTCCTAGGGAGAGGTCACACAAAGTTTATTGAACTTACTGTATTGTTGTTATTCACAATGGTGATTGAAATACCAATATTGGGAACATGCATGGTTATTTTCATTCTTTTTCATTGGTTTCTGTTGAGTACAGTGAGTTAAAAATGCAAGTTAAGTGGGTTTTTAGTCACTCAGAAAGGATACAAGAATGTCCTGTTATACTGACAATGAACTCCAGAGTAAGATGAGCTTCTTTATATTTTCAATTCAACTGCTGTGTTTGTTTGATGAGTATCAACAGTTTTTCTATTCCTCTGTGTCAGTAGTGTTAACCTGAAACTTGATGGTTTTGCTCTTGTTTCTTTATTGTTCCTAAATGAATCAGAATCACAGAGCTTTTTCACAGCAGACAATTTGACCTGTCACAGCGGGAGAAGCACAGGTGGAACTAATAATATTAACGATGACTCTGTTGGCAATCAGTGCAATACAGCAATTAAAATGTGATTAATTACACCTGTGTGATTACAACTGATTGTTTTTTACCATTTTCTGGTACATTTTACATTTTACATACTGTTTTTCTTATTTTGTGACCTGTTAACACTTTGGTCCCGCGATAACAACTTAACCATGCAATTCCATCTGCTTATGGAGGCCACAAGATGGGGTTGAAAGCTTCTGAAACAACAAGTAAGTTGGACCTTGTGTTGAGATTTTTTTTACTCTTCATGTGCAATGAATTTTGACCTTCTGACGATGGAGCTTATTTACATATAGCGACTTTTAACCACGCTTGTGTTATCCACTGGAAGTGTTGAAGCTTTCTATTAGTTAAAATGTGTTTTCTTACTGATCTTGGTAACAGTAATTACCCCAACATAACCCCATTAATGTCGACTTTAGGTGGAGCACGGTGGTAGCCATCCTAACATAACATTTGTTTTTTTAGGCTGGGTGGGAATAATCTGTAAAACTGGCAGTGGTGCACAGTACCAGTGTGTGTCTTGAAATGTGAGAGTGAAAACAAAGCAGGACTGACTACATAATATACTGTACAGCACATGACTGCACATGATGACACAATGAACCACAAACATGCCATTATTGCTTAAAACGTCTGACCTAACAAAGCTCTGGAGGACACAGCTTCCCTTTCTGATGGCTTCATATATATATTTTCTGTCAACACGATCAGTAGTTTATGTCAGTGAATATGAGACAACTCTGTGGTCATCATGCAGGATTTTTCCTAGGATACCTGTTCCAAAACGGAGACATACACAAAGAGAGCATGAAGGAAATATTAAGGCACTGACACTGCTATGCAGAGGAAAAATCCCCTTTAGAACAGCTGTTGGTTACAATAAAACATGAGATAAATGGTAACGTAACTGGGGTTCCATGATTTCAGTGCTGATTACATAATATTGGTGCCCTGTATAATACTGTATCCCTGAGAAAATATTCGTGAAACAGCAAACACCAGTTTTCAGCAGGTGTTGGGACACAGAGTGACACAGCAATGACTTCATGCGCAAGATTTCAAAGTAAAGCATGCAGAACAAATGAGATCGAATGTGAATATACTTGTGGAAAAGTGTGCATCAATGTTACCGTGACAGATGTTGTTGTAGTTTTAGATGGTGTGCAGTGTTCACTGGGTGGGGTGTAGTAGGGACACTTAAAATTGTTCCTTGGGAGTCTTGATGAGAGGGTGAGAGAGTTTGGGTGGGAGTGAACTTCACAGTAATCAAACACCACTGTTCCTCTCCATGCTCTGTCTTCTTCCTTCGTCTGTGTGTGTGTGTGCCAGACAGCAGCTGATGGCCAGTTGCTATGCTCTTGGTAACATGATGGCAGCAACAACAGCATCATGTACCATGTGTATCCTGTATACACATGTTCTGTATACCAATTTCAATATTAAATGAAAATTGATCGCAATGAGCTTTCAGTTTCATTAATTTAAATAAAAATAATTTATTTCACCCCTGCAATGTGCGACCCATGTCCCAACACAACACTTAAAACTTACTAGCCATTACATCACACTTGATACAATATAGACTTTCTTTCATTTCATTGCATTTATTTTATTGGAGTGTCTCTTTGTACCCAGGTATGAATAGACACATGGCAGCAATTCAGCTATTTGTAAAGAGCAACAAATTCACTGTTGATAAAAGGCTGCTGTGGATGAACGGGTTAAGGGCAGGACTCTCTTGTGGGAGAGTGAGATTTGAGACCTGCCCTGGAAAACCAATACTTGACAGTGGTGTGAAATTACATGTTAGTGGTACATGCTGGTTAGAGTTTTTTTTAATGATTATTTTCAGTTTTCTGTTGCAGTTTGGTTAGGTGTAGGGAACAAAACTACTTGGTTAGGTTTAGGGAAAGATCATGGTTTACTGCAGCCAATGAAGGTAAATCCATTGGCTATTTACATCAGTACAATTAGTATCGTTGCTATGCACACCTTGGTGTAAAAAGCCTAATTGGCTATTAACCCCTGCAAATGGACAGGTCGGCTATTCAAACCAGGTGCAAATAGCATCCACCTTATTTTATTTATAAGACAACACACATTAATCGACACTTCCGTAAATGTGTCAGTGTTAACCAGTTAGCTAATTTTGAACTGCAGTCTTTCTAAAGAAGTATTTTAAAATGTCATTGCAGTTGTCAGGGCATAAAACCATTGCTCCTTACAAATCAAGACTAGTCTAACTATGCATAGCGTCATGGAAAAAAGTTTAAACAAAAAATAGAATCAAATTGTGACCTTAAAATCAAGAATTTGGAGAATTGTGATATGTGCACAGACAAAAACTGCATTGCAAATACAACAAAAGCTGCACCACAGAATCTCTAACACCACTTATATGCAGTTACATTACATGCATTTAGCAAACACTGTAATAGAAACTGACTCATAGTAGTAGAGGTACTAATGTCAAGGAACAAAGATGCAAAAAAAACCCCGTCTCTGGCATGGCCTTCTAATATCGAGAAATAATGAGAGTTCATGGCCTTCTGATATCGAGAAATAATGAGAGCTCTAAACATATTTTAAAAGGCTTGGCTTGGCTACAGCATAACAAAACAGATTTTACATGCAGGGGACAAAGTCACATTTGGACAATCGACAACTGATTTTTTCTGGACATCCACACGCAACACTGACCAATATGAGGTCAGTGTCTCAGCTAAACCTCACTCTGCTCATAAATCAAGGCACAACTTGTCAGCAGTGTCCACTTCATTTGCAGGAATCTGGCTGATATTTCAGACCACTGCTAAGAGCGTACATGGGAATACTCAGAATAGAGGCACAGAGGAATCGACGCCTCAACAGCAGCTGTCAAAAGTCTCCAGATAAATGCTCTTGTTATTTCTTGGGAGACAGGCATCTACTGTACTGTAACTGTCCAGCTTTGTCTGTATAGCTGTAGTCTTGGTAGAGGCTACAAGTCTGACACTGCAGCAAAAAAGCTTTTGAGTGGTATTTGTCATTTTTGCATTTAATGGTGCAGTTAAGAATTTACTCCATTTGTGGGCAGTTGTGGCCTCCAATCTCTATGAAAAAAGCCAAAAATACAGATAAGGCTGCATGAATGCCCATAGCTTGTACTATGTTTTGTGCTTGGCTTGTTAACTACACAAGCTCAGAAGCTACTGTATAAGCTATTACCAGAGGTAATATATTTTATTTTTTCAATTTGTGTACAATTTGTAGGCTGTAGTTATATGTTATGTTAAAAAGCCTCATTCATAGTAGCACATCACCTGTGTAGTATTTCTCAACTGTGTCGAGTGTAAGCTAACATTAGCAGCTGTTTCGCTCCTTATTACATTTAGGGACACACTCCAGCCATCACAGCCAAACTCATTATCCCAGATAGTGTTACATCTGCCAAAGACAGACTCCTCATTGGGTTTTTCTCTTGTAATGCAAAAAGTGAAACATAGCAATACACACATTAAAACATAAATCTAACCTCCGTCTTGCCTGTTTAAGCAGCCACAAAGGGGTGTGTTAGAATGAAATACAAGCCTGATACAGCTTTTCCTTATCATACTTATAATTCTAAATTTCTTTAGAATGCAATATAACAACAATGCTGTTCCTTTCCAAATCTTCTATGTAGAATGTGGATCATCAACGGGTGAGGACAATGGCTTTTTGCCCTGCTAAAATGCTGCTCACAGTATGCCTCCTGTGCACTCTGCTAGCCTCTCTATTACCACTTTTAGCCATGGGAGATGTAATTGTTGCATGCATGCTTCTCTTTATCTTGTACTGGTAAACTTCTGATACAGGACTTACAGCCCCAAGAGATCAGGTCTGCTTGATATCTTAGAGCTACACATTACTCCAACTACACATGCAGTAAATGCACTCAGGGGAAGTAATAGCTCAGCAACAGCTGCTGTAGCAATGACACACTGCATCTCTGTTGTCACTGCACAGATTTGATTGGAGGTTCTGTGGCCAAGAATCTATTGTAAATGTTATACCATGCGTGCCCTCAAAAATGTCCAACAAGTAATTCATCTCTTTTTCTGTTGTGTAAACAGTTTTCAGGGAAAAAAAATCCTCCATCATCAACAAAATCTCACATTCGCTGCTCATTAAAAAACTGTGTTATCCCGAGAGCGTCTTTCACTGATTTGCTTTCTGGCCAGCAATTTACCCTTCATGACACTGTCCAGAGCAGAACAGACAAGGGAGGGAAGTTTCCCCTGTGTGTGTCTTTATGCGTGTGTTCGTACATGTCCTGCCTGTCATCGGGTGCACCACTCCCTATGATGTCCGCAGCACTGGACCACGCTGACTGATCTTTGATCCTCTGCCTTGGCCTTGTGTGTCAGGGGTATAGACAGTGACCGAACCACTGAGGGGAGCCAAGATCCCACAGAACCACACCCTGAAACCACAGAACCATTAGTGGGTCTCGCTCCCACTTTCTTTCTGACTGGTATCGTCATACTTCACAGAAAATTTGTAAGTGCCAGTCTAAGTGACAGCAGTGACATTATACAACACTGAGAAAAGCTCTCTTGGCAACAGCAACCTGGAAGTGAACTTCAGTGCATGATAACATTTCCTACTATGGTTCCCAATTGCAAATTAATCTTGATCTTGTTTCTGCTGCAGACTTTGGGAAAAACCTTCTGAGGATCAGCAGGGTTTGGATGTACCAATATGCCTCATCAGTTAAGCTGGCAGTGCATTTTGCATACAGTAGTTTTTCTTATAGGAATAGTTGGATTATTTACTGGGGAGTTGTATGAGGTACTTACTGATAGTCACTGTATTACTTTAAGTAGATACCAGCCATCACACCCCCAATTTGGACAAGCAGAGAGGAGTACCAGCATGGACGTTAACCAGTGAAGTGTTGTGGACAGGATCAGCAATGATTTTTGGGTTATATAACATCAGAAAAGGCTGTCTGACTGCAAAGTAAATCACTGAAGAAATTTTCAAATACAGCATAAACTTAAACTGATATAGATTTTTTTTAGGTGGGCCTTTTTGAAAAGGCTAATGGCTGGTGCCCCTCCCTCCTTCTTCAAACTGGGGATGTGCCGACTGCCATCAATGATAGGTAATACACTGACTGTCGATAAGTACCTAACGCAACCCTGCATTAAATAATGCTAACTATCCCTTGAAGCTACGTTTTCATAAGTGATGTCTCTGGTGAGCCTTGACAGGGCTGCAGAACTAATGTTTTGCTCTGAGTTTGGATCCCACAGTGATGCTACATGTGAAAAGATTTACAAGTCCTTGGCCTGCTGTTTTAAACAAACACAGAAGCTAACTCTTCCTGACAGTTGGTGAGGTATCACGCTGAACTGGATGAAGACACGAACAGAATATGCAGTGGAACTTCCCTGTGTCTCACACACACACGTTTTGGCCAAAACGTGAGTTATTTTTCATTACATGAGAGGAAAATGTCATCATTATAGAACAGGTGCCTTACTGGGCCGGGAAAGGGTGGAGAATACAGTCGGAGCAGCCTGACACCCTTCATTCGCTTTATTATGAGGAGATAGTGTGGGAAGTTCGGAAGAGTTGACTCAACCAATAAACAGGTCTTTTTGACACTGCATGTCAAGAAATTATAGAACAGATGTGTAGGTGTTGTAGACCAGTAACACATGGCAGAGGGAGGAGGAAGAGCGGGAGGAGAAAGGTGAAAAGGACAGAAGGCAAGAAGACAAAGAACTGAACCCCAAATGGTAAAGTAGGATGAGAGAAACACAAAGAAAGAACACAAAAAAGGATATTAACGCCACGAGCACAAGACATTCTCTTCACTAGCATGGTGGGCTTGAATAACTGCAGTATATCAACCTATTTGGCTGGTGGCCCCTAAAGCTGCCTCCTCAAGTTCCAAACATGAACATGCATGTACAGAATGTTAAGGCTGCTATAGCCAGCAATGTTTTTGGCTGTCACATAGTCCACAGTACAGTATAAAGTCCTTTCCAGGGTGTGCCAATTGAACAATTGAATAATTGTCACACTCCGAAATCTAGAAGTCTAGGAGGGTCAATTATTCAGTCTTTTTCCGTCCAAAAATATGTATCAGGAAAATATGAGGAAATGTCTGCACTGCTCAAATACCATTTTTTAATGATGTCCAGATTGAGCGGCAGTTAGAGTGCAGATCTCTTGATGAGGTCATTCACTGATGTTTGAAGCCACAGATTATCGTTGACATTAGTAAGGTTTGATTTGAATGAGGTGTGATATTTAAATCACTCTAAATCACTCTAATCTTCACAACAAGTCTATAGCCACACTTTGGGCTCTGTGAGCCCGTGCTAATGTCAGCATGTTAACATGCTCAGACCAACAATGCTGACATATTGATGTTAAGCGGGTATATTGGGTTTGTTCCAATAACCATACTTTGATATGCCAAAAAAAGATTATGTCCCAATACAAATACAATGTGTTAAAAATACCAGGATGTCCATTTAGTCACATTTTATATGCAAGCCAGCATGCTTTTCTGACTATTCTGACCAACAATCCTCTGTCCAATGGAAGCTATGTCACATTGACTGAGCTGCCAAGAGAACACAGACAGATGACAGCTCATTAGTTGCATTCCACATCACATACTTTTTCTTTTTACTTCAAATTTTGCGCTACAGACTACAATGGATGTATGAGCAAGAAGGTCAAAGTTCAAGGCCCACTGTTATGACAAAGTAGTACTGACAAAGTAGTACATACTGTATGCAACAGAACATGGTTTGTAAAGATAGATACAGAATAATACTAAAAAAAAAGTATGTGATTTGGAGCGCATCTAATGTTAACCATGTAGTTTGGAGTGTTAGCACACTAACATTAAAGGTCCAGTGTGTAAGATTTATGGGGATTTCTATGGCAGGATATGGGCAAAATTTAATTGTAATATTCATATGAATGTTATTCTTCGTGAGTAATAACCTGAAGATAAGTTTTAATTATGTTTTTATTACTGTAGAATGAGCTGTTTGTAGTCCTTCCTCCATGGAGGTTGGCATGTTACATCACCATGTTTTTACAGTAGCCCAGATCAGACAAACCAAACACTGACTCTAGATACAGCCTTTCATTTTTTTTCACGAGTCTCACAGTCACTGTAGCTTTTCCTACACAGAGAGTGAGACGAGGAATTTGCAATATGCAAGCTAACTTCAAGATGCCACTAAATCTTGTACACAATACACATATGTAAACATACAGATGAGGCTTATTGGAATGTCTGCATGTTTTGTATTGGACAAAATTGAAAACTCACCCAAAAGTTGTTAATACAGTTACTGACATTTACTGAATAGATGCATTTGCATCACTAACCATCACTACTATAACTAGCAAGCACAACAGTGACATATGAAAGAGCAGTGGGTCTCACCTGGCAGGACATGGTTGTGTGTTGCAGGGCATCAGTCCAGTAGCTGGTCTTGATCGAGGGTTGCAGTTGGAGGTGTTCACCTGCACTCTCAAGTCTTTGTAGCATGCTGACTTGGTATTCATCTGGCCTGTATGAGTTACACAGCAATAAGTTCAGGCACTTCATCATTGAAAAAATGGAAAATATCATTTTCATTTTGAGCAACACTCAGTTTGCCACTTGGCTACCACAAAATAACAGTAAAACAACACTGCAGACTCATGTACAGAAATGGATTAAATAGTGGAGATTATTATATAGAAATAGAAATACACTGGAGTTATTGAGCGGAAGTTTTATTCTTGACCTTGGAAACCAGCTTTGTTCTTTACGTCATAGTGTGTCAAGCTGCTTTTCAGGATGCTACCAAATGCTGTTGCATAATATGCCTGCAATATATGAACACACGAAACCTGTTTAATAATGTGTTGCTTTCTTCTGCATGTCTGATATGCAAAGTAAATATTTTTGTCTTTGTAACATATGAAGGTTGATAAACATATTCAAATGCCTTAACTTCTGTGTTTGGGGTTCTGGCATAAATGCAGATGTGACAGTGTTGTTTGATCACAGTGAAACTTGAATCCCAGCCTTCACAGATCCCCTGGTTGGTATTTGGCCTTAGGCATGGTCAATCTGCACAACTCTCAAGTCATACAGGCTGGTTAGTCAGTCACACTCTTTAATAAAGCAAATGACCCCCAACCCATCACGGCCTACAATCAGGACACAAAGAGGTGGAGGTGGTTAGGGTGGACCGCAACAGGCCAGGGTGGGGAACTTTAACCTGCAGGGGTCAATCAATGGAAACTCTACACTGGGGGCTTTGTTCAGAAATACACACATGCACACATACGCACCCACATAGAGACATGTGTATGAGTAAACACACCGCAGCACTCACACACACACACACCACACACACACACACACACACACCATCACACACATGCACACACATGCACCTTTGTCCACTGACCTCCAGCTTCAAATGTGTGTGCCAGTTTAATACTAGGTCTTTGGTGGGACAAAGGCCACTGGTCGAAGCCATGCATGTGTGTGCTTGCTTGTTTACCGTATCTGTGTGTGTGTGTGTAGTGTGTGTGTGTGCCTGTGTGTGCCTGTGTGTGCACGTAATAGCAGGTCTCCAGTAGAACAAGAGGAGGAACCACCAGTGCCAAAGAAGAGCTACAAATGTCCCCACAGTAATGATGGGAATGCTCCCCTCTCCATTTAACCTGCAGCTAAAAGCCTTATTATAGATCAGAAAGGTCAAACTGAGCTTTAGATACTGGCCCAGATTGAAGATCTAAAGCTGATCTGATCCTTTTTCATCAACACAATAGATTTTGGACAATATAGTAGATAATATCAGAATTACTACTGATACTGCTTAAGAATCTGCTCCGCTAGCAGCACTGTCTGCTGCTTGATTTCCATCACTTGCATGCTGCACGCAGAGCACAGCTCTCAAGACATTATCCTTCAATTAAGTTTTATAAAATTCTACATTTTACAGGGATACATAGCTTTTTCAGTGGGGTAAGACAAAATCCATACTGTCACAGCCTTACATTCATGTCTGCACTCACCTCCAGCACAAGTTGCTGAGCACTGAGAACGTATGATGGCCCATGTGTAATTGTGTTTTATGTGATTCTTTTTTTCATCTGCTTTCTTCAGAGTGTATTCCCAACGTACACCTGGGTTCCAGCCCTGTAACAATATCTACAGGAGGAACAATGTGGTAAGAAAGATGACATGAAATGAAAAGCAGCACAAATATACAGACGTAACAAATCAGTCAAGTCACAGAGAAATGCAAGACAGAAAAGGGAGGTTATAGATATTTAAAAACAACCTAATATTGTCAAGGATTGGGATATTGGTTATGTTGGTTCTTGTTTATTTTGAAGTTCTTGCCTTCCCTCTTGTATCTGTTGCTTTTATTTGTCATTTTCCCACCTTTTTTGGATTGATTAGTTTCACCTGTCCTTCATTAGTCTCCCTGTGTATTTCCCTCCTTTTTGCCAGCTTGTCTTTGTCCTTTGCGTCAAGTGTCCAGGCTGACCATCCGTAAGCCTTTTTGTATTTTGATTCTGCACATTAAAACATGTTAAATGCTCCACATCTGTCTCTAGTCTGCATTTTGGCTCCATTCTTTTATTTCTCCTGGTTACCCTGCTTGACAAGTGTGACAAATATACTATAATACTATAATTCTTTATCCATTGATTCCTTACCTCTATGACCAGTGTCTCATTGGTGGGTCCAGTTGATATGAGGTTCTCTGGTCTGTTGTACGGTCTCTTGTACTCAAAAATGGCTCCAGCAATGGGATGTCTGCCTGGCCAGTCCACTGTCCAGTGTCCATTGAGGTAGTAGCGTCTCTGGGTGTCCCTGACAGCCAGGTAGGAGCTGGATGTATTCAGTTCCATCACACGGATACTCCGAGCCCCTGCTGGGATGGTTACCACCCCATAGTACTCTGAAAAAGAGTACAAAACTTTAAACAAGCTGCAAAGAGAAAAGTTACAGTCAACTAAAACAAGACAAGATTTTATCAATATGAACTATGGCACCAAGTTTTGGCACACACATTTTGTAGTCTGTATATGAGCTATAAAGCTACGAAAATGTGGTTTCAGTATGAGGGACAAAGAAGGAAATCTTTTAAAATGTTTCAAAATTTCACCAAAACCAATGAACTGATCAAGTTAACTAATCTGACTTACGGTTAGTATAATGCTGCTTGGTGTACTGTCCTTTGTAGATCTTACAGGTGGAGTTGTCTCCTTTACACACCCCGCAAGCATCAGGCACAGCTGTGGAGCCCAAAACACGGTCACAGCCCACTCTCTGTGGGAGAAAAACGTCATTGCTTTTGACAAAAAAGTAGATGATATACATGAAATACAACATTTCATCATACTATGAAATAAATCACAACAGTTGTAAACTACCATCATTTATCCCTTTGGTGCTGAAGGTCAACATTTCCTAGTTTCATGACATTTAAAGTAGCTGAGCAACAGCACACCAAGGGGTGTTCTCTGCTCCTCAATCCATTCTCAAAATTTATAGACTTCACATATGATATCATCTTCAGAAAATCTAGCACTGAAATCATCTGTCAATCAAACCATGTTACTGTCTCACTGCTGGACATTACTGCAAGTATTACCTCACACAGTCCATCAATGCAGACATTAGAACTGTCCTGTGAGCAGAGCGTCCCATCCTTAACTTTGCTGGCCAGAGCAAAGAAGAAATCATAGCCTTCAGCAAAACAGTAAAGCTTACATACATCTTGATCTGGAAAGAAGAAAATAACCATAGGGGCAAAATGTTTACTGCCACGACACTGCTAGCTGGTAAAAGCCATAAAATTTCTGTAATGGAACAATCATCTTACCATCCACTCTAGTGTATGGCCTCCAGCTGTAGTACCATCCTCTGAACTGTTTGCTGTTGAACTCTGCACACTGCTGTGCTCTGTAGTCAACAGTGTTGGGGGGACAATCCTCAGTGTTACAAAGTTTGTATGACCTGGAGGAGCCCTCACAAAATTTCCCTCCATATGCAGGTCTGCAGAGAAGGATTGATAAATATGTGTTTAAAAGAAGTGTATTCGGTATTTCACTAGAATTACTTTCTTCATAATGTCATGACTTCTTATATGTGTGTGCTTTAAAACTGTCCCTCCCCTTGCAGTAGACCGCCATGGGACCTGATTTCTGAGAAAATCTGTATGTTATTAGAAAGACTACACTGCCAAAATTCATGCAAGTAATGTCATAACCTTGTAGAGTCAGTCCAACATGCTCAGTCTGACTCTCTGACTGTAGCTGCAGCTCTCAACGTGGCCAGACTTGTTGTGATTTACACCTCTGTTCATACATTTTCCCTCATTCTGGATGAGGTGACGGGTGGCAGTGTTGGTGTGGATGACGTATATTGTGTGAGACAAGAGATGTTGCTTAATTGAATGGGTTCACACACAATTAAAGGGTACTTATGATTTTTATGTGCATTTTTTTAAATATAAATTGATAAAAATCATATAGCTAATTGATGGCACAATTCAAATGGGATTAAAAAAAATATTTGTCTCTTGCTGCTGACTACTGTGCATACTTTGTCTAAAACAAAGTCCCATGGGGAACACCGGAAGGGGACAGACTCCATCTTTCTATCAGTCCCAGTGGAATGCTGGCTCACTGTTTTAGCGAGGCTTGCACACGACTGATTGGTCAACAAAAAAAAAAAAAAAACTGTCACATTTTGTTGTCATCAATTTTTCATACATTTATAAACTGATAAAGAACACAACAATCCATGAATTTAAAATGTATAAGAATGTATTTATTTCATTATAAAGGTACATCACAGCAATAATCAAAGTTGCTGAGTGTAATGTTAAGTTTCTCAACACCTCATAACGAACGCATGCTTTACCAACTGAGCTACATGGGTGTCCCTTCTGCTTACTATTTGAGAAAAAATGGTATGGCATTTACTTTGTCAATTGGTGGCCCAAAAAATTGGTGCACAAGTCATTTTGGGTCACTGTCCTAAGTGTGCTGTATATAATCCATTATAAATCTTGACGGCAACTATTCATGTCAACTAAATCTTCTTTCTAAAGTTTTTGACTTGGGACAGAAAGGGTGTGTATTATGTGTGTGAGTGATAATATGTGAGACTTACAGGTAATACCAGACTGCAATGTATTAACAGGAAATTCTGAGGAAGAATTTTTTGCATTTGATCTGAGTCAGCAAAAGTGTGTAAAATTACAAATAATATTGAATTCCTTTGTAAGTCATTGTATTGGCATGAGAAGGACTAATATCTGAGTGTGTTTGCCTGTATATGTGTCTGTGAGTGTGCCTTTGTGAAGGCTTCTCTAATCACAGGTGTATAACCCCAAGCTATGTCCTTCCACGGGACAATTACACCTTCTATAAGCCCTCCAATCACATTGTCACTTAACTCTCTCTCGCTCTCAGACTCTCTGTCTTTATATCTCTGCATTTCATCTTTCCCTTTTTAAATCCCTTCTCTGTCATCTCCTCTTTCCCTCCCCCCTTCTCTCTTTCACTTGCCTGTCTTTGTCTCGCTTACCACCGCCACCATCTTTTCTCCCTCCTCTCTCCCTCCTTCTCCTCATCACTCTCTGTCTAATTTAGTCCACCACTTGTCAGGATCTTGGCATTGCAATGATAAAGAGGAGGCCCCTGCGTGTTGGATAGGGCCCCCTCACTGACGGGCAGTGCAAATAATACTGAGTGACTGATGAGTAGGGGGACTGAGTGAACAGATAAGTGATGAAGCGACAGACCCATGTGTGTGATCTTCACTATTTAAACCAAGTGTCTTAATATACTCTTGGTATTGAGTCAACACAAACAGTACAGACCATCTCAATACCAAAGCATGGTCACTTAATAAATCTTCTGTAAATCTTCTAAATATAACTACAATTAATATTGTGATTCAAAGCATTTTGCTCATTTGGGTAACAATGGCACAATGTGGGTTTTTGAGCTCTTTGACTGCATAATTTGAATGTGTTTTTAATAGTTTTGAAATGTTTACTTGTTATCAGTTTGGCTACATATACTGTACATCGGCAAAAACTCAATGCAAGACAGAAAATGTGAGTAATTTTTGAGGCAAGGCCATATGTTTATATGTTTAATATGGTTAGTGTTGGCAGATTTATTAAAGAAATAGTTAAATATTTTGGGAAATATTCTTATTCACTTTCTTCGCAAGGAAGAAGAAGATTGATATAAAACTCATGTCTGTGGATGGATGGATTATAAGATTAATTGTCAGACATAATTTTTCTTTGCAGTTGTTTTGTGTCTCTCTGAAGTTGTTTTTTTGTCTCATTTGAGCCATTTTATGTCTCTTTGTTTTGTGTCTCCCTGAAGTCATTTTGAGTCTCGTTTTAGTCATTTTGTGTTTCTTGAATTTTGTGTTCCTTTGCTATGTTTGGCACTTATAGTCTTTTGTGTCTTTGCTGTTGTTTGTGTTCTGCATCTCTTCTGTCTCTTTTTATCTGTTTGCATCATTTGTGTTCTTTGATTGACTCAAGCAAGAAATATTAACCTTCGCCCCATTCATTAATTCAGGAGCTACAGCCATGAGCTGGTTAGCTTAGCAGAAACAGCTAGCCTGGCTCTCTACAAAGCTAAAACATTTTCCCTACCAGCACCTCTAACACCTACTTATTAACAAACAAAAATGTAAAATCAGCATTTTGTGATTTTAGTTGGAGTAATATGCAAAGTTACAACTTAGTAAACAGCTGATTTGGCTCCAGGAAGTCACTCCTTTTGGGTATGTTACTCCTTGCAAACCAAAGTAAGCTGAGCCAATTGCCAGCTGGTCCAGCTCTATAGCAAGTTTAATGCACAAACATGAGCGTGATATCAATCTTCATATCTAACTCTTGACAAAAAAGTGAAGCATTTCCCTAAATGTGACTATTCCTCTAAAACTGATAGTTGATATTTACATTTTGGTGCTTTTCTCATCTTTGCTAACATGCACTGCTGGACTTGTTTGTTATGGACTGTTACTGTGTGTATCTCTACCTAGGGTTGTTGCACTGCCTCTCTCGAAAGGTGACTCCGCTCTCACAGCTTCGCGAGCACGCAGACCAGGATGACCACTCTGACCACTGGCCATGCTGGGGCCTTGGGCCCTCGTCACCCTGCTTCACACACTGGCCCCTACGACACCACTAGAGACACAGAGAGAGAAGATTATGAGCGGGAGAGAAGGAGGCAGGGGAAGAGAGGCACACACAAGCAAGGAGCAAAGCGTCATAAAAGTGTCAAAAACATACAGACTTTCCAACAGACCCTGCCTTTTATCTTCTTTATGATGACTGTCTGTCAAACCATAGAAGAGGCCTGTAAGAGCTTTCAGGTTTAACTGCTGTCAGGAAGGTCGTGGTCTAGTCCTGGTTACATACTCACAATCTATCAGTGAAACTCCAGTTGTGCTGCTTTTTGGACAGCTTCTACCTTGAGCTGTCATCAGCTAGAATTAACAGAGCTAAGCCAAACACAACTGAAATGTGGAAAAACTGTCTCATACCTGACAGGGATATTCTCCTACAGTGAAATAATACACTTACCATTGTTTTGCACACAGTTGCATTTCATGTTGCCTTATAGCCTGTATTTAACCTTTCCTTTTTTTTTCTTTTTAACAGAAGTAAAAGTAAAAAAAAAGGTAAAACTTTGTATTAAGGTGCCTGTATTAAGCATTCACTAACAGGTAATAAGGTTATTAAGTATTAAGATACTTATTAACCTTAATATGTGTTTAAAAATGAACATATAAATGTTAATAATAGCATAATAGACTGCTTATTGTTAGTTTATAAGACATCTATAAGCACTTACAAGAAACATGTTAACAGCTAATAGACTGCTTAAGAATATTAATAAAAACCTTATGAGTTTCTTATAATTGTTTATATTAGCATTAGTAATTGAGCTTAACTAACTTACCTATAATGTCATTATTAATCCTTTAATCCTCCTTAGCAGTTAACTATGCACTTTGTAGCTACCTGATCTAAAGTGTGAATAATGCTTGTTAAAGTTAATGAATCCTTTATAAAACGCTTATTAACAAGGCCTTATTATCTATTAATAATGCTTAATACAGTAACATAAAGTGTTATACATTTAACTACAAAAACATGAAACAACTGGGTATCAGCTTTTTTGTGACTTGTTTATTAGTATTCATTTATAGTGTCTCCCTAATTTCTGAAAGAAGTGAACAGACAGATTTTACTGTGCCTTTCCATAATTTTTTCAGGTACACACATGCAGTCACCAGCTGCTCTTTTTTTACCCAAAAGAGAGGAGCTTCATTGGGGTTCATCATTACCTCCTCACATACCACCACCCCTCTGCAGGGTCCACCCTGACCAAGTGGCTTTCCATCCGTGAACATTGCCAAATGTGCTCCATGAGGCAACCAGGCAAGGCAGAGAAGGAATATTAAACTGACTGGCAAGTTATGTGAGATTGTCTGTAGAGTGTTCTGCATGAGATGATGGATATGCCACAGGACACTCATACTCCTGAGTCAAGTTATTTACTGTGCCTCAAAAAAGGCTGAGTCATTAACCAACAAACCGAGCATGTGTTCCAAAATGAGCACTTCACTAAAAATCCCTAAATGTAACATGAGAATACTTTGCGAAATCTAGACTCACTTAAAGCAACATTATGTCACAAGCTGTTTCCTGGCACAGGATTGAACTGGATTTGTACATGTCAAGATGACATCAGTCACAATATACTCAACCACTCGCCTCAGAGTGATCTCAGGAACCTTTGCAGGCGCTCACACCATGCAAACACACACCCTGATCATGCATTAGTATTGATGGGGGGCATATATTCAGCTGTTTTTGTCCTCACTGTGTGTTCATGCCTGCACACAAGTCAGCACACACACACACACACACACACACTCACACACACGCATACACAGCCCTCCAACTAATCTCGTGGTCCTTGACTAAGAACTACAACAGCTGATTTCCCCTCAGTTTTCCCCCTGCGGCTGAGTGCCACGGATTCCTAAGTGGGCCTGTCATTGTTTGTGTTTGGTTAATTGTCCCGTGGAGGGAGAGGGCGGGATCAAACCATCAAGTTCAATATATTGAGAAGCAAATGTCGAAGAGGGGCTGTCAGGGGAGTGAGTCTAAGAGAGAGCGAGCCTTGGGGGAGAATCATCTTGAAAGAGGCAAGAAAAGAAACAAAGAATAAATAAAGAGCACAGATTGCTTTTTGGCCCAAACCCCAATGGCATATTTTTGCCACGTCAGCAACAAACCGATTGCAGCTGCTCCCTGAGGTAAAATAATGGAGGGAGAGTGTGGTACCTCTATCAAAAAGACAGATTTTATTGACAATGCACTCAAATGAACCCAAATCTAAAACACAATGAAGTGAATCCAAACTATTTCCTTACAAGTTAATTTACTGGTCTGTACTGAGACATTGTAAAAAGAACACAGTTGTGCTAATTGTGCTGTGTCACTCAGTTCAAGGCCTTTTGTCTTGAAATTGCAAAACTGAGTGGGAGTATCAGCATTATATATAACACTAAAACACTCAATAAATGTTGCTTTTACAATAGCATCTCCATCAATTTAGCCTGTCACCTTATAAAATAGCTACTATCACTCTTTGTCCAGTGGAATTTACTCACTAAGATGTCTGTGGTATCCCTTGGAGGAGGAATCTCTCTGTGTCTGTGTGTGAAACGTCCCTTTACAAGCTCTACTCCTTTCATACTAAATGTCACACAGCTGAAAAATACTAAGCAGCAGAGGTGGGAGACTCATGTCACATGACTTGATTCGGGTCAGACTCCAGTAGCAAGTTGAGGACTTGAGACTCGAGTTGATTTTAACTTGGTATTCATTACTTGAAATTTGACTTAGACTTGAGACATACATTTTAATATTTTGGGCGGCTTTTTATGCCTTTAATTGACAGGACAGGTGAAGATCTGAAAGGAAAGCAGGAAAGACAGTGGGGGAATGACACAGTAAATGGCTGCAGGAGGTAGTTAAACTCGCTGCTGCTGCAGAGGACCCACAGTCCTGGTACATGGGGGCGCATGCTCCACCATCTGAGCAACCTAGTACACCAGGACTTGACTACTTAAAAAAGTAAATATTTCCAGTTTTCAAGATATTGAGAAGTGATTTCTAGCGCAATGCGCACAAACCTGGCAACCTAGTGGGAAAGCAGCAGACAAGCAGACGCCAACACAAGGCAGCTGTCATGGAGGGGGCTAGCCCAAAATGATAAAATTTGGATTCAAGAATTATGTTGTTGATGACGGTAGTAAGAAGAGAACAGTGGTATGCAAGGTCTGCAGCTCAAAAATCTGTGACACAACCACCACAAAATCCAACTTTATCTGTCACAAAAAACCCCACAAGGATAGGTATGTGAATCTTTCTCTTAAGCTAACTTATTGGCTGGCCAAACATTACCTACAAAGCTCACAGTAGCTATGTTACACTTGGCTTTGAAAAGAAAAACCCACAAAGAAAGGTAACATGTGACTTTTTAGCCAAGTTATTGGCTTGTCAAAGCTAGAGGGGTAACGTTAGCTCGGTTAGACTTGACATCAAATCAATCAATCAACTTAATTGTTAAGACTTGAAACTTGCTTGTGACTTACACATGTGTCACTTACTCCTACCCCTGCTAAGCAGCACACTGAAAGAAAGAATGCTAGACCAACTGTTGCCTTAAAGGGAAAAGCCACTCTGAAATTGAATTCACTTATTTCATTGGTCTTGGGCAGCTCAGTCTGTTAAAACTGTGCAGGGAATCAGAGAGCTGTCATTTCCAATGTTCTTGATTGAATTGTGTTGTTCTGTTGGAGGGCATTATTTCACCAAAACTGCAAAACTGTTTGTGAGAGGCTCTTGTTTGGTGCCTTTCATTTGTGGATTTATTTTGGTGAGATGTTGCCATGGAACAGTGTAGCAACAGTCAACACATGCTGTCCTTATTTGACAAAACAACACAAATTTTATCAAAGGCAAATCAACTGTGAATCATTTTGGCTCCTTCAGCTAAAAAAGGAACAAAGGTTATCTTAGTGATGGTGTGATTACAGGCTAACCTGAAGAAGGAGGTGCCTAGCTCCATTTTCCTGCTAGCTATTGGAAATATCTTTGGTACAACCACTTGATTTGTCTCAAAGGCGATGGATAAAAAAGTCCAACAGAAGTGAATGGGCTCCCATGCCAGTCATGTGATGCCCCTCTTGAGTTGTGAGCAAATCATCCACCCCCTTCCATCTCGTACACACACACGCAGACAGATGAAACACGTGTTAAGTCACCATATCAGGCCCGCAGGCAGAGCCTTCAGCAGCTGGCATGAACTTGGTCTCGCACTTCCTCCCAACACGGTGGCACCACAGAGCCTTGCAGATATCCTGGAACAACAGGCAAAGAAAAAGTTATGTGACACTAAAACATGTTTTTATGCTCCAAATTTCAGAAGAGGGTGATCAGTATCCTTCTCACAACATCTGTAAACAAGGCTAGCAATTGGAAAGGACAATAAATCATGATAACATTGTTATTTTGCCACCAGAGAGCTATTAAAACATGTTGACAGAAACTTGCTGAAACAGAGATCGTCTGAATAATGATCTTCTGGCAGGCTATCAGCGTGCAGCAACCTTGTATCCACAAAATATTTATGCTTCAGTAGCTAGGATAACAACATTTTAGAAAGAGAAAAAGAAGAAAAATATATGCAAACTGATCCAAAGCTGCAAGGCATTATCCCACAGGCAATGCAATACATCAATGATAATAAAACGCACACCCATTGTCTCTGCAGCAGAAAGACAAAAGAATTAATTGAAAAAAGCTGCAATCAGTATTTTTGTACACTTTCTTTGCCAAACAGAGAGTACATCTTACACTCATAAAAAGACACACAGGATATAAGCATTGAAGGGATAGTTCAGATTATTTAATATGCGGTTGTATGAGATACTTATTGACAGTCAATTTATTACTTAGAGGGGCACTGGCATAGATGCTAAGCAAATGTACAGCTATGGACAGGGTCAGCAGCAAAACTTATTTAAGCCACCAAAAAAGCCCACCTAAAAGAAAACAATATCAGTTTATATAATATTATGTATATTATATAAGCCAAATTTCACTCTTTCCAAAATAACCATATTCCATGGGTGAAATCAGTCATTTTAGTTCACAGAACATGGGAGTTGCTGGTATACCACAACCATGATTGGTTAGTTTTCTTTGTGTGACTTCAGTGTTTTAAAGGAATAATTTGGAAACAGGAAACAGTAGACCATCAACTTCTGTGTTCTGCTATGTACAATTATTGAGTTTGCCTATGGAGTTTGGAGTTGGATTTGGGGAGAGTGATATTTGGCTGATATAACTTGTAAGAAAAGGCTGTTGGACAGCAAGGCAAAGCGGTGAAAATATTCTATAGCATACAACTAAACATGATGTTGATTTTTTTAGGTGGACTTTTTTAAGTGGCTAAAATACATTTTGTTGCTGACCCTGTCCACAACAGTTCATTGCTTAGCTTCCACGCTGGTGCCCCTTCCTGGTTCTCCTGATTGCTGGCGTTTCGACCAACAGCAGGTAACACACTATCTATCAATATGTACCTCATACAACCCCATGTTAAATAATCCAAAATATCCCGTCAAGACAAAGGGATAACATTATGCAATAATGTGCATTAATGGGGCACAATTGTCTTACCAAACCTACATGATGTCATTGCTTTCTCAGTTTTGAAAGATTCAGATGGGAGCACTGGGTGGTTTCCCTGCTCACATTGCCTGAGAAACATGGCCTGCTACTTTTTAACATGTCCACTCTATTACGATCTGAATGACTATATCAGATTTTGACAACTCAGTGCAGATGCTGACAGGCACCTCGGCCTTCAGCTCATTGCTGCCAAGAGCCACCATGGACTTCATCCCAAGGCCTATTTGTCCAGCTGTTTTGCTTGCTCAGACCTTTTGGAGCAGTAAAAATGGCAGAGGGAGACGGAGTGTGAGAGGGAACCGAGTAAGTGAGTGATGGAAGGAAAAGGCAGACAGACACAGAGCAAGATGATGCACAGAGTGAGAAAGAGACTGAGTTAAAGAGAGAAAAATGGAAAAAACACCCGCATGTATTATTTTGCTTTTTGCTAGGGTAACCCAGCTCTATCTACAGTAACACACATGCACCATGGAGAGTATCATTTGGCTCCTCCAGCGCCACCTTATCTTCACTATGCCTGCCAAAAAGTTTCATGAAATATGAATTCATTACACGATGAATTGCACCACTGAGGCCGATTCTCGTAGTGTTTTTTATGAGCAACAAGTGCCTGGAAGGACAGCAAGTGGGACGGCTGCTTTAGGATCTTTTGGGTCCTGTGCACCTTGCTGCTACCAGGTGCATGAGCAAAGACAGTGCAAGACCAAAAACAAAGCCACAAGGGAGCAATTCTCAAATATCTTATAACTGGAATAATGGATAGATGTTTCAATGTTTATGTGAGGCTAAGGAGGATACCATGTGCTGGTATCATGGCTTCAATCTCAGCTAATAATCTCTGTGGCATTCTGAAGCTTCTTTCCCAAATCTGTCCATGATCTTCAATAAAATAGAAAAGTGATTGTGAAGAAGAAGAAGAAACTTGCTGGCCTGCTGCCAGCCATGTCTCTAACCCATTCAGTGGGAGATGTAAACAATTTAAACTGTAATTCACTGACTGCATTAAGAAACACTAAATCTGCATCCCATCTCAAGTGTTGACACTTTTAAACAGGGAAAACTAATAATGTCTGCCACATTAACGGTGCATAAAAACTTTACTGTGTGGAACAAGGTCGTTTTCCCATAGTAGTCTCTCGCGCATTATCCCGAAAAGGTTGGCCAGTGTGTCCCTGTCAGGTGCCTTACAGGAACAAGGCTGCTCAGACCATTGTTAAAATACATACTTGAAATGACTAAGGAAGTGGAGTGCACAATAAATGCGTAAACACCCATAAGGGCTGCACACAACAGAGGAAATGTAGCCTATACCATGATCTGCATTGCATTTCAGGGCCACAGTACAATATTGCAGTTACTTAAAATGAAAATAAGTTGATTAAATGATAAGGTATTGAAGAATATGCTCGATGTAAACCACCAAAACAACTCTGACCCATCAACGCATGGCTCCACAAGACCTCTGATGGTGTCCTGTGGTATCTGGCACCAAAACATGAGCAGCAGATCCTTTTGCATCAGCTGCTAGTGTCTTGTCTTGCCTTGATCAGCTTTTCAGATCTGTAAGGTGTGAGGTAGGCTCCCCATGAATCGGACTTGTTGTTACAGCACATCCCACAGATACTCAATCGGATTGATATCCGAGGAATTTGAGGCAGAGTCAACATCTTGTCAACACCAGGCCATCTTCTTCCATTATTTGTGGGCAATTTTAGTGGTGGACAGGGTTCAGCATGAGAACTGACAGTGTTCGACTATGCAGCCCTAGATGCAGCTGGCACTTTTCTATCATAGCCAGCATGAACTTTTTCAGCAATTCGTGCTCCAGTAGTTTTTCTGTGGGATTGCAGATGTGCTAGCCTTGCTCCTCACAAGCATCAGTGAGCCTTGGACGGCCATGACCCTGTTGCCGGTTTACCAGTTGTCCTTCCTTGGACTGGTAGGCACCCCCACGGCAAAGTGGGAACACTGCACAAGACCCACTGTTTTGTATATGCTCTGACCCAGTCATCTAACCATTACAATTTTGTCCAGAATGGCCCCAAAATATACTAAAAGCCACAGACTCAAGAAAAGCAAATAACTTTCCACTGACCCCTTTATTTGTAACAGCAGGTAAGGTTCAGCTGGGGTACTATATTTGAGTCATGAAGATCTCAAAACCAGATACCAGCACACCGATGATTTAAAAGACCTTTACTGTATCATTAAACACTGAAGTAATCTAAACCCTATCTGGAGTCCGGCTGGGTATCTCAAACAGTAAGATCAGCAGTAATGAGACAATGGGAGAGCAACAAGGAGAGATTCCCATTGGCAACACTCCAGTGTATATTTAGTCATCCATCCCAGTGAGTATTTCATGGACAGCATTATAACTCTCACTGTTTATTTTGTGTGTGAGAAAGAGGGCGTTCAGTATGCATGCAAGAGTGTGTGTATGTACATGAGGGCATGCAACCCTAATCAGTTTCTCTTTTTCTTCCTCTCTCCTTTATTCTTCCGTTTTTTCCTCTACCTCATTCCCCCCATCATAGTCTCGATTTCTTTCTCTGTTTTTCCTAAGACACAATTGCCCCCAGATTGTTTTAAACTAATTAAGCACTTAAGTTTGAGTGGGTGTGCTCACAAGACCCCTGAGAGAATTAAAGCATGGCATGGGATATTTAACTTATTTTTAAATTTGCATGGGATGGCATAATTGAGTCAAAATCAATTTTACCTTCTTAAAGTCGAGGGTGCACAGTTTGGCCTTCTCCCCAAATTGCCATTTACATTGCGTGTCTGCGTCGTACAACTCGCCAGGCAGCTTCTCGGGGTACTGATACTCCTTGACTGCTCTGGGTTCATCTGATAAGCACAGAGCCTGGGCAGAACTGGAGGAGAGAGGAGGAGGATAAGAGAGGAAGTAATGGAAAAGTAGGTAAAGGAAAGGAGAGATAAGTGGGAGAAAATGAGCAGCAGAGCAAAAAGAGGGGAGTGGAGGTCACAGGAGGACAGGAGAAGAAAGTAGGAAATAAGAGTAATCATTAATCTTTGAACAACTTTGGTGATATACAACATGCATGCAAATATACTGTAGACAGATTGATTGCCATATCCAGGGCTGGGAGGGTTACTTAAAAATGTATTCTGATACAATTAATAATTACTTGTTGATAAATGTAGTCAGTTACCTAATCCAAGTATCATGATATTAGAGTAACTTGATTACTGTCCATTATGTTTGGATTAACTCAGTACCAAATATGGTGAAAATGTTTGGCCTAATATAATGTGTTATGTTCATTGTAGGTTTATTAATTGTTTGACCAGATATTCCTTCCTTTGTTACATGCAAATGTACATTTATTCATACTTCAAGTGTCAACTGCCATAAACTTAATCTGGGGCTTAATTTTTTACCCTCACACCATCCTGGTTACCTGCATCACCACCTACCGTCCCAAAATGTTTTTCAGTAGTAGTAGTAGTAGTAGCTTGCTAACTGTATTTCTGTGATTTCTAATGTTGTTCTGTGGAACTACAGTTACAGATTGGTCTGTGAAGTTAATGTTAGTGATTCGTCTTTGTAGCTAACGTTCATGGTTGTTTTGTGTGGCCAACGTTAGCGGTTAGTCTGTGTAGATTCTGTTAGCAGTTGGTCTGTGTAGCTAATGTTCAAGGTGATCCTGTGTTGCTAATGGTTGGCTTGACCTGCAAACGTTTCTTTAAATTAGATGTTGAGTCCTTCAATGGTGACAGTATTTTCACTGCTGAAGGCAGTCTCTTTACCATGATATTGTTCCTATTTTCTGATTTCCAGAACAAAATAATGTTGAAATTTCCACCCTGTGAGGCATTTTATTTTTACCATAGGACATGATAATGAATTAATAATAAAATGAATTGAAGATTGTCTGGTAGAATATTGTTCTCAATTTCAAAATGTATTTTAAAATTGTACTTTTTTTTACTATTTACTTGATACTTTTTTGTATCCTACTTATGTAATCTGGTTACTCCTCAAGCCTTGCCATGCTTTATAATTGTAAGGTAGCTGGTATGTAAGGGTCCATGCTGTGCACACAAGAGCATCAGTCCTCGATGTTCCATTGTTTCCCAGTCTGGAGAGTACCGTAAAGTGTTGCCATGGAGACATAACAAGTTGCCAAACTCAAACCCTGAGAGTAATGGTTTCAATGCATCAGACACTCAATTATGGCAGACATAAAAACTCCTTGCCCATATCGCTCATATACTAACACCAGCGGGGGTTTCCAATGTTAACTGATATCGCTGGTTACTATACAGAGATGTTTTACAGCTTATACACTGCAGTCAGGGGAATATAATACAAAAATATGGTGGAAAGAGCAAGAAAAGGCAAAATATGTTGGAAGGGCTCATCGAGCTAGTGAGTGGTCCTGATTGCTTTAGCAGAATGTACTTGTGTCTGCATGTGTGTGTGTGAGATATTCTATTGCTTTATGAGTCCTGTGTGTCTATAGAGAACAATGGCTGTTCTGCGAGTGCAATATCATGATATTCTACATTATTCACATTATAAGGTTTCCGAAAAATACATTACATTTACAGTGTACACACATCAGCAGGCACATAGCTTAAGTAAGGCCTGTGGGCCAGCATGCATGCAGTCATTCACACACAAAGTTACAAACCCAATGTAGCTAATTAGCAGGATCTTGACACAGATTCTCTTCAGAGGAGGTTTTTGTATTCACTGCGGGCACTGCAAGAGGCTTAAGATAAAATGTTTTCCCAAAGTTTGAGCTGTAAGCACTGTGTGCCACGAGATTATCATCAGCTAGGGATCAAAAAATAAAAATGAATAAATAAATTAAATAAATGAGAAAAGCACTCATTCTTTTCTACGACTTGCTGCAGATCTCCTGACTCATCTCTTGCAGACAAAAATTGTTATGCATTTTATACTCTGGTGTGTTGGTAGAACTAAAAATCTCAAACTTCTTGATGACATATACCAATTACAAGACAGGGAACAAGAACAGTAGTCACAGGTGGATTCTCACCTGAACAATAATCTCTGACATGAATATCTGCTCAGTGCCACTTAAAATTATAGCCACAAATCTGATCATTGATTTAAGTCAACACCTATCTGTTACCCATTTAAAGCAATAATTTGACATTTTGGGAAACACACTCATCCACTTTTTTGTTGAGAGTTACGCATGAAGATTGATATGCACTCAAGTCTACAGTGAACATGCAGCTGGAGCAGGCAGCTCAATTAACTTAGCTTAGCATAAAGAGGGGGAAAACAACTAGCTTAGTTTAGTCCGAAGGTAATAAAATCTGCCAATCACCACCTCTAAAGCTCACTAATTAACACATTATGTCTCACTTCCATACAAATCCATACAAAAACTAAAAAATAAAAAGAACTAATCATCATTCATTCTTTATGCTAAGCTAAGCTAACCTTATGCTGGCTCCCGCTACATACCTATCATACAGACTTGAGAGTGGTATCAGTTTTTTTTTTAGCTGACACCGAGCAGAGTGCAAATCAGCATATTTTCCAAAATATCACAAGAGCCTCTACAATATGGTGACCAGATGTCCTAGTTTGTCCATGAAACTGGGTGTCCTGAGTCCCAACAAATGTCTGCCAAACATCAGTGTCTTGGTTTTCAACATTTACTGACAAATGTCCCTCTTCTAACCACAATTAAAACAATATTTATAATATTTTACTTGTTTTTAGCTCTTATATGTATTACAGCTGTCGTTCTGAAGAGAAAGCTCGAAGCTCCAAGAGGCTCTTCAGATGTCTCCCCAGATATTGGCTATAAGGTGACCAATAGGTCAGACTGTGGCATATCTGACTTGAGGGAATGCGTCCTCAAGACCAAGATCTATGTATCAGTGACTTTTTGATAGGTTTCACCATTGCACATACAAACAAAAACAGCTTCAAGTGGCTTTTAAGAGGATTTGCTTCCCCTGCAATGAAAGCCGTCCATCCATTCTAGGCATGACGAAGAGCTCAGATAAATCATCTGACTATACATACAGCATTGGCACAGACGTCTCTGTCATAGCTGAGTGAGGAGAGGCAGATTTAGAGTGAGTGTGATGTAAACTGTGTTGGCCGACACGACTCATCCCTTCAGAGCATGTGAAGGTACAGAAAATTTAGGAGTCTCAGCTAACTCAATGAGACACATTTAGCCAAAACCATTTGAACATCATAACATTCTGTTGATTGCAATTAGGAAAACGTACAGCATTTCACCGTTTTTATCATTCGGTGATTGTACAGGGAGACGACCCCTGGTTCCCTCATTGGTGCAGAGATCCCCTCCACGTGGCCTCAGGGGGTGATGGGAGTTTAATATAAGGCTGACAGGCCTAACAAGGGTGAGGTCACCCCAGCTCTAATAACTCAGCGAGGAAATACACTGTCTGTCTCCACCACTCTGAGAGGGGAGACCTGACAGTTCAGTTAACACACTGGTAAATTTAGTGGAGTACTGGCTCTGGGTTATCTGGTTTCAAGCACACACACATGCACAGACGCATAGTAACACAGCCAGACACACAGACGCTGTGTCTAGTGATGCTTGTTTTCTTCGCTTGGATGAGCGGGCTGTAGGCATGAAAATGCAGTTGTATGCACTTTCTCCCTTGCACACTTTCACTCACATGTTCCTTGACACACAATACATGCTTTATGCAGTCTGTAGCTGTAAAACACTGTTTTACTTAAAGGGAAAGTTTGGAATATTTGAAGTGGGGTTGCATGAGGTACTTATTGATAGTCAGTGTATTACTAACAGTAGAGGCTTGTCTGCACGCCATGAGTTAGGAGAAGCAGAGAGGTGCACCAGCATAGAAGCTAAGCAATGAACTGCAGTGGACAGGCAACAAAAGGATTTTTTTTAGGTGGTTAGAATACATTTTGTTGCTGACCCTGTCTACAGCAGTACATTACTTAGCTTCCGTGCTGTTGGCCATCTCTGCTTTCTAAAGTGGGGGCTGCTGTCTGGCATCTACTGAAGGTGATACCCTTACTATTGATAAGTACCTCAGACAGCCCCATATGAAATAATGCAAACTAGCTCTTTAACTTAGCTGCTATGTCTGCAACTCAGCATTTCACACATGTACATACAGTAGGCCTGCTTTAGCAAAATATAACAAGCCCAGTAATATATAACATAACAGTTTTTTACTTGGTTCTGTTTGGATCAGTGAAGCATTTGTAACTGATATATTTTCTGTTGACATGTTTTTTTCTACAACACATGTTCATCTACAAGTAACACATGCTGAACACAATGCATGTTAGAAGTGGTTATCGCCAGGGGACTCTTGCCTTAATAATTCTGTTTTATAAATTGATGCAATGCTTTATGTCTTTGTTGCATGAGCACTTAACAAACATGGGCATAAGGATTTGCTCATTACTCAACAATATGCCATATGGATGTAATGGAGCTCTTATGTTGTTAAAACTTAATAAGTCTCTTCAAGCAGTGATACCCATAAATGTCATTATCAACAAAAAGGACATCAGTTCTTTTAGCAATGTTCACTACAACAGAAGCACAACAGTAACGGAAAATATGGCTGCTTACTTGAGGAAGCGGCTGAGGTACTGGCGGCTGCAGGCAGACCAGGAGAAGACACCGTTGTGACCGGCTAACGTAGGAGACATAATGTTGCCCTCTGACTTCTTACAAACGTTCCCTTCACCATCATGGACCATTCCAAAACTGGAGAATGAAAAAAAAAAGGCACCATGTGTGTTTGTAGCAAGGGTGAGCAAGCAGAAACCACAACACTGCATTACTATGGGTGCCTCTCGTCGCCAGCTTGTGGATTTTTGCACATGGAGATAAAAAGAATGCTTTAAAAACACTTTTTGTGGTCCATACAAGTCACATGTCAAATGAGCGTTAGAAGAATGCAGCATTTTGCTTTTCTTCTGAATCATTTATTATGGCACCTACTGAACATATGATACAGTTTTCAACACATTCTTATGCATATACATATTTTTCTTAAGGGCATTTTCAGCATGTAATAGAGATGACAGAAAAGGGGGGGAGAATAGGGAATGACATGCAACAAAGACCCCTGGCCAGACACAAACGTTGTTGTTGTTATGTTGTGGTTTATTGTTGACGCCTTAATCCACCACCAAGCATAATTTTCAGCACTTTTATTGTCATTATGAGAGGATGGAAACCCTTACTTGTGTCCAGATTCATGGGCGATGGTGAACGCTAGACCCAGGCCTGTGTCCTCATTGATGGTGCAGCTCCGGTACTTACTGCACATCCCACTAATTGGAGCAAAACCTGCAAAATTTTACATCACAGGTCAATTATGTCATCAGTCATAACTCAGCCTGTTCCATCATGAACTGTAATTGATTGATTGCAATAACCACTGTCAAGCTGTGCAATATATACAGTAATAAAATGGGCTTTTTAATTAATTCATGAAATCAGAGATACTCATTTTACCAAAATAATTTACAAAGTGACAGATTTTGGGAAAACATGTTTAGTGTACTGTACACAGTTTAATGGAGAAGTATGTGGACTGCATGCATAAGAAATATCAGACCCATCATAAGTGGGTTAAACCCCCTCCATATGTTAAAAGTGGGATTCTGTGGGAACATTCCTCGATCCCCCTGCCACCTTTCATTTCAAGTTAAAACATTCTTCCACTGTCTTCACTTCTTACTCATATCTCTCAGTCTCTATTAAACTCCCATCTTTTACCATTCAGGTCCCTTTATGCCTCTCTCCTCACACACTCACACGCACACACACATGCACACAGGGACATGGACACACTGGCTCTGAATCAAAAAGGATAATACCCATGGGGGGCCTCCCTTAATGTCTTTAACTCAGTGTCTCATGGAGAATTTAGCCTTGTGTTTTGTTATTTTACAGCTCTAAGTCATTTGCCATAGAGTACAAACCCCTAAAGTAATGTTCTCATATACATAAGTAATGATATTTAACATTAGCCGGCAGATTGACTGTGAGAACTGCCATTTAGCTCTTTTTTGTGTCAGCAAGGAGGTAGATCATTGGTATTATATACTGGTTTTGAAATATGGAGGAAAACATTGGGGGATAGGGCTGTAACAGTAATCCAAATAAACTGTGTTATACACTGACTGGTAGCACTCATGGTCATTTTGTCTTGTACCTTTGGGAATTAGTCAGAACTAACTCTTCTTTGACTGCACACACACACACACACACACACACACACACACACACAACGAAAAGAGAGACACACAGACCTTTGAACTGGGCTTTCTTAGCAACGATTAGGTGTAATGCTAGGCTCAACACTTTGAAGTCAAAACTTAAGTCTGGGGTTTGGGGGCAGTGTGTGTTTGTTCGTACATGTGTGTGTCTGAGTGTGCGTCATGGGACACACAATTGAAGTTTTTTCTCACAGTGCGGAAGACAACAATGTGCTGGCATGGTTATTATGACAAACAAGCTGTTGTTATTTTGTTAGATGGTGTACACTCATAATGATTGTGTGTGTGCATGTTTTAAGCAGCTGAGCTTGGTCTGTACTTTTTGAATGTCCTGTGATTTAAGTGAAAACATGGATAGTGTGTTTCATTTTCTGGTGTTAGGTCTGAAATAATGTGTGTTCTTTTACAGATCTAAACGCCTAAAAGTTGGAGTGCTGCATAAAATGTAAATAAAGGATGCAATTAGTTGCAAATACTTACAAATATTACAAAAATATTTAATGTTCAAATTGAGAAATTTTATTGTTTTTTTTTTGTGAATATACACTCATTTTGAATTTGATGGCAGCATCATGTTTCAAAAAAGGTAAGAAAACACTGGGAAAATTGTAGAATGCTCAAAAGGCACCAGTTTCAAACATTCCCACAGGTTATGCAGGTTGATTGGTTGGTTTAATTGGGGAGGTTCACCACTTTGTGAAAAACTGCATGGGCAAATCATCCAACAGTTTTCAAAACACAAAACTGCAAAGGAATTTAGGGACCATCACCAACTACAATCCATAACTGTCGCAAGTTTCAGAGAATCTGGAGAAATCATGGGTCACTGTACCATCAGTGAAGGCTCCATTTATGCTATAAGGTACATACAGGTTTTGGAGCAACATAGACTGGCATCCAGATGACGCTCCTGCTTATTTCAGTAAGACACTGCCAAAACACATTCTGTCTTGAGTTCAGGTACTGAATATAGGTTGAAAAACATAACTGCATTCTGTTTTTGTTTATGTTTTACACAAAATCCCAATTGTTCTGGAATCAGGGTTTATAAATTTTATACACAGCTATGAATATGTTTCAGATTGTCCCTTCTGATAATATATGATACTATTTTTATAGTAATTATATTAATGATTGTTCCTTTTATCTTTCTTTTTATTTGACCTCTTTCTAAACTTTATATTTTTCCACATTACTATATACAGTGTGACAGTGTGGGGCTTAAAAGATCTGAAAGGTGCTGATTTTTTCCACATCTGGTTTGACTGATGTGACCCTCAGTGTGACAGAGGACAGGGACACCTTCCCAGAGAAGACAGACAGCAAGACAGAATTCCATATTTTTATCAGGAGCAAGAAAAGAAAAACACAGAATGAGGACTTCATTTTTCATTTTGTGACTTGTCCATGCATTACACTTTCAGGCATCTTGTAACCACACAATCTACATATCTTAATGCTGAAGACGTACCGAGAGTGTCACAGGGTTCGTTCTTCCAGGAGCAGATGTCGAGTCCTGTGAGGAGAATGGCGTGGTCGTGGTGCCGGCCCTCTCTGCCTCCCAGCGTAGACTGCCAGTGGCAGAAGCTGTTCAGTGTGTGGTCTGCATGGTGGTTGATCACCAAGCCATCCTGTGAGATAAAGCAGATAAAAGTAGGCTGAAAAGAGATAATACTGTCTTTATTGAAGGAAGCTGTGAGCACAAGGCGTTGTTGATTTAAAAGAGAAAAAAGTCCGTCAAATAAAATGACATTACTTTCTCCATTTCCTCTACTCAGACAAATACCAACAAAATTACCTTCAACTTTACAGAATGAGAAAGGTAATTATTGCTAGATCCACGCTTGGTCTTTACAATCAATTACCAAGCTCTTTTAGACATGTACAGTTATGGTCAAAAGTTTACATACACTTGTAAGGAGCATGTATATCATGGCAGTTTTGAGTTTCCAAAGATTCCTATAATTCTAAATTTTCTGTGATGGAATGATTGAAACATGTGCGTCTTTGCCACAAAAGAACAATCATGCATTTTGGTTCTTTCATTAATTTATTGCCGGTCTTCTGGAAATATGACAAAATCTGCTGGCTCAACAATATACATACAGCAATGCTAATATTTGCTAATATTAGGTGCTTTTGATAGCCATCCAAAAGCTTCTGGTTGTGTCTTTGACCTCCTCTTGGCAGAATCGGTACAGTTCAACTAAATTTGTTGGCTGTCCGACACAGACTTCTTTCTTCAGCACAGAAAATGTGTTTGGGGTCACTGTCTTGTTGGAACACCTGATTTTGTCATATTTCCAGAAGACCTGTGATAAATTTATGAAGGAACCAAAAGAGTTATAGGAGTCATTGGAAACTCAAAACTGCCACGATATTCATGCTCTTTACAACTGTCTGTAAACTTTTGACCACAACTGTGAATTTAAAGGCAACATTAAGACGTGAGAGGGGACACCGATAAAATAAGTGTTGCTGCTCAGGAGATGAAGTCTGGGACATTTTTGCCATTTTTGGCATTCCTCCCACTGATAATTGCCTCTTAAGGAAGATTGAAATCTATTAACATCACAGGTGGATGGAAACCAGAATCCGCTCTCCTTGGCCTTTCTGACTCTCTGACAGTACCCCACCTGTTTCTCTCTGCTTCTGTCCCTCTCTTTGTTTTCTCTTGTACTCAAGCTGTCCTTCCAGCTCCTGCACTCTGTGAGAATTTCCCTCCTAAATCTGGCAAAGATCCAAGGAAATGAATACCCTATAATTAACCACTGGAAAAGTCCTTAGTAGTTAGGACGACCCCGGGAAAATCTCTGAGAGACCTGGACCTTCAGGCATAAAAACAAATAAACAAACTAATCATCTGTCTTTTTCCACCATAAATCACAGTTTGAGCTGGATTTTTGGACAGACAATGGTTACAAGCTTTCAGATTCTCACCTGCTCTTCATCCAGAAGCACGAGGCCCACTATCACTATGTTGATGTTCCCCCCTATTGTACCATCTTTGAAGAGACTGGAGACCTAGAAGGCACACAAACAAATTTTCATTACATATTAATGCTGACCGTACTGTTTACAAAATTTTTAATTTGTCTAAAATTGCCTTATTAAAGTTCTGTCTGAAGAGGTATTGGTTGCTGTAATTGTTCCTCCTCATTTGGGTCTCTTGACTTTTAGTGCAAAATTCTTTTCTTTCTGTTTTACTGCACAACTATGTATTTTCAGAGCACGTACAGCTTGATTATTCATTAAAGTAACATTTGAAGTGTTTTTCTGTCTTCAGAATTGCAGCATCAGTCACAATATTTCAATTCAGATTAAAGTACTTCTCAGCTAAATAAACATGTTGCTTACAGTGTCAAAACAATATTACATCTAATTACTGTTTCCCACCAAATGTTTTCCTTCATTTGATTTGGCCTGGCATCTAATCTACAAGTGTAAATTAGTGTGGGATCTCTCATTTAATTTTTGATTTCCAGATCAAAAACGAGCAGGAAACAGGAAAGCAGGAAAAATGCTTCAAGCTGGAAAAATTGTCTTTCTGCAAACTTTAAGGAAAGAAAAAGGCATTGCAGTAACAGAATTGATTAATATTTGATCAGGACTGCCCTGTTTGGCGGTTTGATCTGAGTTTAATGAGCCTCGTGTGTTGTGCTTGAAAAATGTGACAATACTGATGTGACTTTTCAAATCTGTGCCGGTGAGTGAGGTTCCTCTGCCATGGAACGCTGACCAGAGAACCAATCAAGAGCAAAGACCTGTTCGCAGTTAACCATTGTATCAGTCGTGCTCAACATTAAATAAATGATTGTGATTGGCCTGACAAGAGCCAGGATGGGTGAAAATCACTCTGAACAGGAGGGTGTAGGTCCAGACGAATCTGCCAGAGCAAATGAAAGATGAGCTCGGAGATTTGTCTGGTTCCCAGGCTACTCTTAGTCATTAATATTAAGAACAATTTCCATTTCTCTGTGTCTGCCGGATGTCATAAATATGAATGTGAAATCAAGAGCCGATTATAGATATTTTAATCCATGGGTCAAGCTTACCTACACTACACATTCTTGATATTAATCCTATTTTACTTTTGATCTATATATTCTTGTACATACAATAGAGAGCTCTGTGTAAAACATATGAGACAACACTCATTGACATTCCTGTGGAAACAAAACACAAACCTCTTTTTGATGGTATCAGTGAGGTATGACAGCCACAACTGCTGTTTTCAATTCAGCTTCTTGTACTCACAGGGATATCTGACCATCAATCATAACAGTTTGGACTTTGAAAGTGGACTCCTGATCTCTTGCTCTTGTTCACTTTCTCTTGGGCCCTATGAATACCTCAGGTGCCACTCACTAAGCCTCTTTCCCCCCCTTTAAGAACACTCTCATTCGTTCCTGATGTTCCTGATGTTTGGTCTTCCGCTGCTCTGACTCATGAGAAGACACATGGCCGTGGTTTGTTACTGATTTCAAGCTAAATTCTCAAAGGTCAAAGAGACAATCAAAAACACTTACTTAAACTAAAATATCTTGGAACACTGGCGTTTCACAGAGTTTCATATTTGCACAATTCAGCAGATACAGTGAATCACCATGTTTTCACAGCCTCATAAAACAAACAATAACCAGTTCATAGAGCTTTGGTGTTTTGTGGTACATAAAGTGCGTTTTTTTTAAATTATCAGCCTAATGACAAAATGTTTTTGAAGTCTCTCCACTCTGCGGCGAAGAAAACACAAATCTATGTGAATGCTGGAATTGCATATTACATTTAATTTTCAACAAATATTAAACAATCCTTTAAACACCCATGAGAGCTGGCAGGTGGGGTAGGGGGTTGGGTGTTGTCTATGAAACTCCATCCTGTATTTAGGTGACTCCTCTGAGGCGGGCTGTGACTGCTCCAGCTTGGTTTCTACTAAAGGGGACTATGTTTTCAAAATAGACAGATTATCTTTGGATTTGTCAGTCAGTCATTAAGTAGCAAAACGAGCATGACGGAATTTGCTCGCAGATCAGCTGAGCGGGACGCGGGGGGACACAGTGATCTCACCCAGGTATCAGTTTCATGTTTTCAGATGGGCTCTGTCTGATAAGTGAGAATGAAAGACAGTGGTGTCAAGTCACTAAAAGCTCAGCTATGGCTAACCTCAAATGAATTTATCTGTGGCTTCCAAATCAATTTCTGCAGATGTTTTCCCTTTACATGCTAACAAAACATAGACTACAAGAGCAATTTTAAAGTGGGCTAAGGTTTGGCAAAAGGACCACTAACTAACATCTTGCTTTGCTATAATGTTAAATGTTAGATTTTTTTTTACATGTTTACGCATTGCAAGACTCACCTGTCTTACACAAAGCTGAAAGACATGGTGTAGGTAGTAGAAAAACACATCCTACATCACATCTGATCTGATCTGATGGTGGTACCAGATGAAAAGTTGAGGGATCACCAAAGTGTTAGCAATTGTTCATTTTTCAGACCTTTAGGTAGGCATAAAAGTCTGCACCCAATGTGATGACAATCCATCCAATAGCTGTTGAGACATTTCACAATAAACATCAAATGTGAACCTCAACATGAAAACTCAGGTAATCACAAAAATCCCTTTGATACATAATCTAGGAACCATGAACGTCAAAATTTGGTTCCATTTCCCAGGATAGATGAAAACTTTGACCTCTTGGTGGTGAGAAAAAAGTCAGTAGGATTCATTCTCTGGGCAATTTAATAATCTAATCCACAATGTAATTATTTGGTTCGTCATTTTGAATTTAAGGGCACAGGCCAAAATGCAGCTGGATGCAACTGGATAGACCTATAACCCAACAGAGCAATGAGACGTGGCCAACAACAAATCAAAGCAACAAAAGGTATGACGTATAGCGCTGAGTGACACATGGACGTTCGGGTGGTGCTTGGTCTTTTTTCAAGAAGGAAAAAATGTCAGCCTGGTGACAAACTGTCTCAAATTACAGCTAAATAGTAAAATGTGCTATTTGATCAGCGCTGCTAAAGTTTTATCTGACTTTCGTGAGCCCTGGTGTGTTGCAAAAGTGACATCACTGGCATGTGACTTTTCAGATTTGGACTGGTGAAGCCCCTTTGTCAGATATCATGTCAAACCTGCCCCATATCAAATAAACAGTTGTGATTGGCCCAGCCAGATCTAGGATAGGTGGAAATCTGTCTAAACGAGAGGGTGGCCAGGCGCATCTGCCAGAGCAAATGAAACATGAGCTTGTGGATTCGCCTGGTTCCCGGGCTACCAATTTCATGGCAATCCATCAGATACTGTAGCTGCACAGATATGACAGTCTGTACCAAAGCGGTCGACCAAATGAGCCAGACTCTAGCCAGGGCCATGAGCCATTTTGTACAAACAGTAAAACATCACACCTCCAACAAAATCTATAAACTTCTATTTTTGTTTTCATTTTAGTTCCCATGATGTCAAGCACTGTACTTCATCAGTGTTCCCTTACCATATTAAGCACAGTAAGAACATATGTAGTAATGTTCTCATGGCCATGGTTGTCCATCATCTTCCTGTCCACCACCACCAGCATCTCCACGTTGAGCTTCTGATTTCCCTGGTTCTTCATGAGCACGGCTCTTTTGTTCCTGGGGATGAACTTGTACTCATCTGGAAGGATGAAGACATCCTCTTCTGGAGGTTTGGGCATGTCTGAATAAAACACGATAAAGAGAGTGAAAATTCAGTGCAGTTGGGGAAAAAAAGCTGCAACTATGGAACAAACTGAATGAAACTCTATGAAGCACTGTGGCTGCAGAGTCAACACAATTAGGAACATGCTGTGGTATATTATAGTGGGTTGTAAGTGATTGATGGAAGAAAAAACAATAGCGCATATAATGGCAATTTAATAGCAGTTATGACGTCCATTACAAATACACAACCTTTCCTTCCCACAGCTGATTATACGTTGCACAATATTTGAAATTAACCTATACCCACCAGCCTTCGCCTGCGACTGTTAACCAGCGATTCTGGCAAGTAGCTGACAACCATTCTGGATGATTAACTATACTCTTACTTTCATGACCTGATGTCATGGATAAACTGCAAACTGAGCTTTTTCTTTTCTGATGTTGACTCTGGCGGTCTCACTGTTATGCTACCATTATGTCAAGTGTGAAACCACAGTATGTGGTTGTACATGAGCAGCAGCTAGAGTGAGCTGAATTTTCTTTACATGCAACAGTTAATATGAAAGCTTTACATGCTAAAAGAAAATCAATTTAACTGTTAACGGAGTCATCAAAGAAATCTCTGAACAATGTTGTATTCTGTAGACCAGTGGCAGGCTGACTCAGGGGCAGGGACAAATTTAAAAAAAAATCACCAACAAGCTGAAAGTCACAATACATTAATGGTGACACAGTTTCAACCCTTAGTATAGGCTGAAATTGTTTAATTATGTGACATAAAGTAATTTTCTAGTATGCAGAGCAGCCAATATGGCACTGCATTGCACTTTCTCCACTGGAAGATCGCCCTATAGAGGGCACTCTATGTTCCCCACTTGAAGGGCACTTTATCAGGTTCTGCCCACTTGAAGGGCACCCCAGTGGACACTTAACCACATCTTGCCCACTTGTAGGGCACTCTATGTGTCACTAATCATATTTTTTCCACATGAAGGGCACCCAGTAGAGCACTTCCCCACGTTTTCTCCACTGTAAGAGCACCCTAGAGGACACTTGATGCCATTTTATCCAATATAAGGGCACCCAGAAGCCACTTTATCATGTTTTATCTGCCTTACTGGCATCCATGAGGGCACATTTGCGGGTTTTTTCAAGTCCACCAGTATTGCAGATGTAACACAATGTTAGCTAATGATGGACCAAGGCCATTTCTTGATCTACTTGAAGAAAAAAGGAATTCACATTTACTTCTCTGTTTTAATCCACTTGGAACACTTTGTTAATAAAGGTAATTTTTAATGGTGCCTAAAACTGTGTCATAGATAAGATAAAGGTTTTTCCCTAAGCGGAAGCTTTGTCATAAAAATCACGTTGTTAATTGAATTCACTATTCAAACTTATTGTGAAAACTTATCAGTGCTTTGTTAAGCAAACATGTGACTCAGACAAACACAGACTTAAGCTTAACATCTAATGCCCTTGCTTAAATTCCTTTTGAAGCTGGATCACCTTTGGTAAAAATGTGTCACATCCACACTCACTTCTACATTATGACATGAGGTCAATAGTACACATAAGCCAAAGCAAAGGACAACCTAAACCTATTGTGTCTTGTGACATTATCAACTTAAATCTTCACTTCTAACCTATCAAAGCGTTCACCCATCACTGCCTGGCTGCGATAAACTATAGAGGCTAGAAAGTTTGCTTATGTAGGCAGACAGCAGGTGAGCGACCAAAGTGCCTTTTTGAGTAAAACATGGCACAGGTGTTCAGTGATGTCATCTTATGGGAATGTAAACATGAGTGTGTTTTCACAAGGGACAGACAGCTGGGGTTCTGCAGGGTAATGGTGGTGGTACCAGTCCAATCCCCGCCTGCTCTCTTTCAAATGACCCCTGTGACACCAGCCATGTTAACCGATCTCGTGGTAATTTCTTGAGAGCAAACATTTGTCACAGCGTTAAGTGGATATAAAACATTTCCCTGAACCTTTCACAGGTCAGGTCACTAATGTTGCCAAAAATAGCAGCATTAATTGAGATAATATTCTCCAGAGGAAACATCTGTCATGACATAAAATACAAATCAAAACCTTCTCTGAAAGCTGGGGATAATTTTCCAAGGAAATTTACCAAACATGTCAATTTGACATTCTGTTCAAAAGTTACAACATCTTCTCTCGATTTATAACCCACCATCTTGTTAAGTCAGTAAAAACACAAATTTTGTTTTCTGTCTTTAACACAGCGGGGATTAATGATGTGTTAACGACAGCATGTGTTAGCACAGAATGTGTCAGGTTTAATGTAGTGTTACCAAATGATGTACCATGTGTTGTTCCTACCACATGATGACTGTAAGTATTTTGCATCCCCAGTACAGCATTAGTATTGGCATTCATTGCAATAACATTAATATAGAAACATATTAAAGGGATAGTCCCTGATTATTTGTGGTGGGAATGCATGAGGTGCTTTTTGATAGTCAGTGTATTAGCTACAGTAGATACTGGTTGGCACAAATGCTAAGCAATGAACTGCTGTGGACAGAGTCAGCAACAAAAGGTATTTTAGCCACTTAAAAAGGTCCACCCCAAAAAAATCAATATCACTTTAAGTGTATGCTATATTTAGAACATTTTCAACACTTTGCTTTGCTGTGAGACAGCTTTTTCTGATTGGAAACCGGCATTATATAAGCCAAATATCACTCTCTCAAAACCAACCAAACTTCATAGGTGAAATCAGTCATTTTACCTTGCAGAACATCTGTTAACAGCCTCCATCTGTTAGTTTGTTGTTTGTGTTATTTTGTGACTTTGGTGAATCTGAAATATCCTTTTAAAACACTGAAGTCACACAACAACACAAATAAACAAGGCAACAAATCAAGGCAGCAGTAGACCAGCACTCCCATGTTCTGAAAAGTAAAATTTCTGATTTCACCTATGGAGTTTTGTTAGCTGAGAGTGATATCTGGCTTATATAATGGTAAAGCAGTAAAAATCTGCTAAATATTTAATACACCTAAACTGATGTTATTTTTGTTTTTGGTAAACCTTTTTTAAATGGCTAAAATACCTTTTGTCTCTGCTTCTCATAACTGGGAGCTATCTACTGAAGGCAATACACTGCTGAATACCTCATACAGTCCCACGTGAAATAGTCTGAACTATCACTTTAAGGTGGTGTCTCAGTGTTCCGCTGCTAACAGAGGATTGGAAAAGTCAACAGATAGAGCTAATATTTTCCTTTCTCCATGACACTATAAGTGGTGTGATAATTCCTCAAAATGTGGCTTAACGTCTGAGTTCACACCATTAATTTAGTTATATCTGGAAACTGAATATTGTGACGGTGCCGAAAATGACAATGTGAACTGTATGCCTAGTTGGGAACATTCTTATTCATGTGTCAAATGTTAATCATTTTCATTTAAGGGAATGAAAGGGGCAAAATGACACATTTAAGAACCAAATATGTCATGTAATCTAATTTTATGAGTAAAAAAGATCCAAAGGCAAATATCCGTTATGTGGGAGAACATACTGTAGGTGAGTAAAATGAACCTCATAAAAAATCTTGTCAAAGGTTCATGCAGTGTTTTTCTCTCTTTTACTTCTCTCCACGTCCTATGTGCCTACTTTTATGTGCAGAATTTAAACAAAAACTAAAGAAACTGTCTCCCTGTTTAATTAATATATGCATGGGAAACAGTTGCAGTAATGTTAAATGCATCTCAACATGAAGAGGTGGTACAGTATATGAAAGTTCAGTTTGTCATAATGCTGCATGTGAATTATAATGAGAAATTGCCCTTACATACATTTCTTCCGTCTCCCGCAGAAGTGTTGCCTCTGCCTCTCCCCTTGTCTGTAGTCATTGTCATGTCGATGGCTGTGGCGGTAACGGCCACTGCCATGATGCTCCGTCTGGTCACTGTGACTGTTGTTGTTATCACTGCCATGGTGATCTTGCTGGTCCCTGTGTTGATCCCCATGAACCTTGCTGTCGATGGGGTCCGTCTGTGAGTTTGTGGATCTCTTGGTGACAGAGTGTCGGTGTGATTTGTGATGAATTGAGTCAGCGGATCTCTTCTGAAGCACCCGAGGCTCGTGACCTCTCTGCTCTGTCCTGGAGTGCCTAACGCTCTTATAGAGGATGTGTGGCTGGTGACTGGAGGGCGCTGTGAAGTTCTCTGTCTCAGCAAGGTGGCGGGACACGGGTCTCAGGAAGTAGTCTGCATCCTGTGTTCTGATCAAACCTGACTAGAGGCAAAACAGAAAGTCCAATTATCTTTACAGCAGTATCCCTACAACAGATAAGTGGTAAGACTGGATGACACGGCTGAAAAATTTCTCACAAAAAATGTTTCATTTCAGTCTATATCAATAATTATTGCTCATTTTTAATAAAGACCACAAAAAAAAAAAGGAAACGGTTGAATTTAACCACTTTAATTATTGAAAGAAAACCAAGCAACTACTGTAGAGGTGATCAAGGGCAATTGTAACAGGGGGCAATTGTAATACACTTAATTCCTCCAATCAGAAACAAGCTAGAGCGGTGACACTTACTCTGCACATGTTCAGCAAGATTCTCTCTCTCCCTGTGCTAATACAGGTGTTGCTAGCCTGGATATAAGATTTTATCATGGCTGCAAGATTATAGACTGTGTTACAATTACAATATTACAACTGCCCTGAGCCATAAGGCCCATTGTAAGCACCTTGTTTGTCTGTGTTTATATACTTTTCTCTTAGAAAATCAATACATTTCACTAAAATAGTGTCCTTGTCTGCTGCAAAGATTAAAAGGAGACTAAAGATCTTACTTAATATTATTAGATACTACAGCAGCAATTGCTTCCACCATCTTATATCAAAAAATGACTAGTGTATCTCAAGTAGACTGTGAGAAAGAAAATAGAAAAGAAAATGTTACAGTTGCCCCTAGTCTCCCCTATTCCTTATTGTCCACCCATGTCACACGTCAGTAGTGCACCTGAACAACACACCAGTTAAATGATTGGCAGTTTCAAGGGATATAAGGGCAAGGGCATATTCATTATGTGCTTTCACAGTGGTTTGCATTTAATACATTTAAGTGAAACTATTGAAAATGTTATTATTGTTCTTATTTTTTCTTATTGCTATTGATGAAGTGTCTGTCGGCCATACAAATTACTATCATTTTATTGCCCCAGCCTATAATATGGAAACCCAAAAGAAACATGCGTACATCAATTATGTGTGCAAGAATATCCTGTATTTTGCAAAAATTTGTAATGTTTGACTTTAAGTTTTACATTTACTTTTCACCCTTTCCTCTAGCAACTACACTTGTGTTATAAAATATTCAAAAGTGACCTGTACAGTACATACTGCTGATGACAGGTACCTCATAAAAGAAGCCTGAAGGGCTGCAGGCACATATTACAAATGAAGGACAACCCTCTCCAGCTATCCATTTAGCTTTCCAATCTGTCTCTGTCAGCAATTAGTCACAATTTGACTCTCGGGTCACTGTGAACCTGACCCCCCTAAACCTCTGTGCGGTTCAATTACTGGCTGTGTTTCTTCATGTTCAACATCTGTTTTGCTGTTCAGGGTCAGACATTATCTCAGCAAAATCTAAATAAGACTGAGTCAGACAGAACAAGTTTCAAACAAAAAGGCTGGTGTGAGGATGAAAGGAGGTGGCATCTCTCTTCTAAACAATGTATACACTCACAGTTCTCAGACTTTAGGCCTTACTTACTTTAATATTCACGAGTTAGAAATCTAGTGAACAAAAATAACCCCTGAAGTATTATCTGAATATGAAATGTAACAAATCCTTTTTAAAAATAGGTTCTTAGATATTATAGAGGGCTCCGTTTTAAGTACCAGTGCATTACGAGTTTAATTTTATGGAATAAGTTATGGGAAACCCAGTAATAAATCACTAAAGGTTCAGCAAAAGCTTTTCTTCAGTTGACCTTATTCTGTTTCTCTATTTCAGTTTGTCTCTGCCTCTTTCCCAAAGAGACATTTTCACTTTTCTTATTCCATTGTCAATAAACTTCTCTCAACACAGCCGATTCAGACACTTGGAGATGACTTTCTTCTGCTCTCTAGCCTCTCTCTTTGTCTCTCCCAGTCTCTCCAAACACGCACCACATTTGTGTTGACAGTCAACTGGCACAGAGTGTTTGGACTGTAACTGTTCTTGGCAGTAACAGTGGTTTCCCTAAAATACGTTTAATTGACTAGCTTTTTCTTTTTTTTTTTCGCTGTGAGTGGAGTGTGAGGTCCTTCATCACTGCAGCCAACCTGCTGGCTGATAGAAACATAGTGACACAGTGGCAGTACTGAGGCTCTAAGTGCGTGTGTGTGTGTGTGCATGTATGTGACAGTCTTAGTACACAACATGGTCGATGTGTGTATGTGGGTATGTGAGTGTGAAAGCTGGTAAGGCAGAGACTAGACGTGTCCAGCTGAGTGAATATTTACACTCTTAGAAATAAAGGTGCTAACTCAAACCATTCCTGGCAGAAGCTTTTATCAAGGTTCCACTTGGAACCCTCTCACAAAGTTCAAACTTGAAGCCAACATGGTTATATTTACCATCTGTGAAAGGTTCCACTCAGAACCTCCAATTAAAGATTGTGCAGAGAGCTCTTCTACGGTGTAATGATTCCTTCTCAAACCTTTCCTGAGGGTCGTATTAAGAACTTTCCCACCTCCTAAGGATGCTAATGAGAACCCACACAAAGGTGTCTACAGAGAACTCTTTACATTCCAAGGGATGCTTTTATATAATAGTACAAAAAAAATCCTTGACAAACCTCTGATGAAAGAGTTGAAACATTTCAACAATCTTTGAAGAACTTTTTCTTCTAAAAAGCATTCTTTTGAAAAAAGGGTTCTTAATGGAACATTTAGTCTTGTACTTAGAACTCCCCTTGTACCTGGGGAGTTCTAACTGAGTATCCTTTTACATTTCAAGGATTTTATTTAGAACCAACCCAGGGGGTTCAACCTAAAACCCTTTTAGGTTATAGTACAAGGAACCCTTGACAAACCCTTGACGAAAGAGTTCTTCAAGGATTTCAACAATCCTTAAATAAATCTTTCTTGCAAAAAAGGTTATTCAGATGAAAAGGGTCCTTAATGTAACCCGTGAAGAACCCTTTCTTCAAAAAAGGATTCTTCAGAAGCAAATGTTTCTGGATAGAACCTCAGTCCTTCAAGAAGAACCCTTTTGGAAGCCTTGTTTCTAAGAGTGTACAGATTTGTGCATACCTGTGCATGCAATCAAGTGAGGAGTTATCTCTTGTTGCAATTAGCTAATCTTGCAGAGGCAGACCCCTGTTAGTGAACACTGGTTTGATGCTTTAATGATCTCCACTACTGATTTTTCCCATTTCATCATCATTCACTAACCCAGGCCTCAGTCTCCGCCAGTCTATCAACCACAGATCAGGAAACCAGTGGAACAGAGTCCTTGGAAAATGCTGTGACTGTATTAAGCACTGAATTTGAAAATGATGAACTCTGAGCACACACGCCAACACAGATGTGTAAGCTGTGACCACAATGACTGTACAGTTTACAGCTTTCATCACGTCAGCGCAGCAAAAGAAAGTTGTCATGCATTTATGTTGCATTTGTGAATTATTGGCTCCACAGCAGCCAAACTGGCTTAGTCTCTTCAAATGCTATAAAAAATCTGAATACTTAAACTGCATAACCGAGCAGCAAAAAGAGAACAAAGACATTTAAAAAGTATCTGCAAGACTCCCGAAGAGCAAAGATTTAATAGCAGTTTATTGTAAAATGTGGGCTCCCATGTGGGGAACGGTTCAAATCCCATTGTTAACTTTTATGCCCTGACTGCAAGCCAGTGGAGAGCAGTTGTTGTTTACAGGTGTTTCAGCGTCGGATAATGATCATTTCCCACCGTACAGTAACTGGTGTTTCACAGACAAAAGATAATCACAAACAGCAACGCAGAAATATATTTGGAGACATATTTACAGCCGGAAACGCAATTTTTGACCCAGTACTTATTGAGAAGATTACAATCTTTTAGGGCCCTGTAAAAAACAAAAAACAATGGATGCTCCATAATGAAGTCCTAAAGTCTCAGACAGTACACGTTTTGCTACATCCGCAGTCTTTTCTGCTCTGTTGTTGTGTTCTGCTGTGTGTTAAAACCTACAAAAAACACAGCTGTGGTTTGCCCCACCATTCATGACAATGTTGTGCTGATTAATGACAACTCACCCCGATATATGCTCCAGTTTTCTTTAGCGATTAAGAAAGTCGAGGGTGGAGGAGGATCAATTATTTAGAAAAGGAGAAAAAGCGAGAAGAGAGTCTTTCTAATGCATTACCACCTTCCTCCGCACTGTAGCTCGCCTGCCAGCGGTCAAGAAATAATCCTTGCCGGGAACCTCAGCCAGGATCATTGGTTACAATCACATGTGACAACCGGTGCGTGATCCTGTCATCCGCATGGCACCCACCCCGGCGCTGTGTAATCACAGGCGATTGTCATAATTTTGTTCCAAGTCACGGTGAGGCCTCTGACCTGAACTGCGCTGCTGTCAACCTTGAAAACTTCTCATGCTAAGTACTTACTCTGTCTGGGTGGGTGGTTTGAGGGCATTACTGTAGAGCGAAAGCAGCAGGGAAATGTGTGCCATGTGACAGTTAAGAAAAAGGTTTCGAACAGTAGAGAGTTGACACTTTTGAGAGAGTGGAATAAAAGGAAATATTCTTTTTCATGTTGTTTGGTCAGCTCATTCCAACGGCGGTAAAAGGAGATGGGACAGATAAAGAAGAGGAAATCCATGACGGAAAGATACAATCATAAGACTTACACCTGCAGCCTGTCGACTGGACTGTTTAGTTAGGAGTTGTTATAGAAACTGTCATGTTCTGATATATACTGAAGAGTTGTCTGGAGGTGAGAGGGTCACCTGGCTGACATTCAGTCTTTAAAAGAGCGGTGTATTTACTGTCAAGATACGACCAGAGCTGTATTACTCATGTAGTAAGAAATTTCCAAACATGGCTTTGCTTTCTCTGTTTTATATATCTGCCTACGGCATTACACTATTCAGAGAAGTATGCAGATATGTATCCATGCATACAACAAACAATTCAAAGTAGAATCATCAGAGTTTGTCATTTAAAAAATGGTGCAACCTTAGCCAAAGCCTTTTGAACAATTACACTCGAGGCACGTCAACAAGCACGAACGTCATGATAGCTATGAGCGCATTTCATGGTGACAATGTTCACTCTCTGTCACTTCTGTCTCTCGTCTTTCAGCACCGCCTGCATATGTTACATTCTACGGTTTCTATATCCACTCCAGTCTGTCTTTTCAACACTGGTGCTGAGGTTTTGTTATTTTCTGTCATCATGTCTGGTGAAAAATAGATCGACTTTGCTCTATTATACTGTACATCAAAATGTATTGGGTGGTATAAGCTGATCATTCCTGAGTAACAGAGTTCACTCTCTATAAGATTATTTTAAGTAAAATTTGCCAGACTAAATTCCTATATCAGCCTACATGAGTTTTTTTTTTCACCAGCAAGATGCCTTTCTTTGTCATCTGTAATGTGAAAACATCAGATTTTCACACAGTCAGAGAAAAGATAAAATCAGTGCATAGCGGAGCCTCTCTACCCAGGATGCTGACAGCGTTGCAGCCACTGTTCAGTGTCACCTGCCCTGCATGCTCCTTCATGCTGTGAATTAAGGGTTTATTTCAACCAAACCAGACTTGGTGATTGTTGGCACAATGGAGAGATGTAACAGGACATTTTTAGCGAGTTTTATTTTGTTTCTGTCGTTTGAATGAGGCTGATGATGATGATGGTTTTGCAAAGGAAGCCTGATTAGTTTGGTGAGAGCAATAAAACAGCTGTTTCCGGTTAAACAAAACATATCTGACTCTTTAAAAAAAAGGCCTTTCACTGTAGCAGTCCTTTTCATAATGTTGTCAGATACACATCTGAGCCTGTCAGTGGTAAAAACAAGCAAGCGTTATTAACCCCGCATGCTCCATGGTGCGCTGGGGTGAAGTGGTGGCAGCATGTTACCACTCTTCCACCTTTCCATCACAGTCAGTTTTGTGGTTTGTGGTGACTGTGAGAATCACTTTGTAAAGTTTACAGTCTGCCATGCTGTCGCAATGCTCGGTGTACAGTGACTGACCTAAAAAAACAACTTGTTTACCGACAACTTATTTCACCTTCTCTCCTTCATTCACCATCAGAGCATTTTGGTCAAAAGGTTTTAATTTTTGAATAAGTGCACCTGCTAATATAAAAAATATATGTGTGATTCCCCTTATTTATAATTCCTCATTGAAATATTATTCCTTGTGCATTTTTGTCAGCTTCTATCTGTTTTATCCTGTTATTGTAATGCACGCTGATTGATGAAGAAAAAGAAAAAAACAAAACAAAAAACAACAACAAACAAAACAAAAAAAAAAAAAAAAAAAAACAAAAAGCTTGTTCGCCTGGAAGAATCTCAGTTGACTGAGGGATCTCCATCTACGTCTGCTGTCACACTGACTGGATGGACTGTTTCTCCTCAAGACAGATCAATGCCCCTTATTGTTTAATGAATGCTGTCTTTGTGTTTTTTGTCCTGTGCTTAAGATACTCAATCCAGATGTTGATGTTGTATTGTTTAACTTGTAGGTTCTGTATTCTTCTAAAGCATGCAAATTTTCATAGTGCGCAGAATAAGCTTTTATTTGTAAGCAGAAGCCAGACTAGAAATTGTGCAGAAAACCATATGTCATAGCAGTGTACTGTACAGCATGTACAATGAATTCAAAATGTTTGTGTCTTAAACAAAGCAACATGCATCCTTTTTGTCTTTCCTTAGCATAACAGCCCCACAGATAATCCTTTTATGATGTCTTTAGTCTGTAAACTCTGCACAGTCTTTAAGTTTAAGCCTGGCCTTATATAAAACAACATGCATCTGCTACTTCTCCAGAGTATGTGTATGCAAGCCACTATGTTAGGAGATTAGGTCAGCTAGTGCCTCTCCTAAATAGCCAAAGTCATCAGATTACACACTGCGCTCTACGAGGTGCAAATAGCAGTCATAAAATGCTGAAACACTACTTGGGAGGGCGCAAACAGCTGGACTCTCTGGAGTCAGACGCATCCAGACAAGCACCGACAGGAATGAGGAGGGGGGGGGCGGGAAAAAGCGGTAGGAAAACGGAACTGAGGGGGAAGCATTCAGTGCATTACAAGGTGCACCTGACTGTATGCAGTAGATCGTTCTCCCCTGTGTTCTGTCTACCTCTCTTTAAGTTGCTCTCACTCATGGAGACCAAATGCTTGCTGCTATAGTTACTTTGAGCTGAAATTTATTACTTAGGTTTTGATCCAAGCTTGCTTTTTATTTCAGTCCAAGAAAGACTATGTCTGAGAGTAAAAAATAATTTCTAGGCAAACTTACTTCAATGGATTTTTGAGTTTTGAGCCCAACTCAAACTCATAAGTTTTGAAAAAGATTTTAATTCACTTTCCTCCCTAGATAAACTTGAGTCTCTGAGTTTTAGAAACCATTTCATTTTCAAACACCCAAATAATGACAAATCAGGTTCACTGCCCGCTGTGAACAATTTTTGAAATACATTTTTTTGGCAGCATTCTAAAACTCTGTGATTAAAGTTTACCTAATGAAGAAAAGTAAATTATCTCAACAAAGATTATAGGTTGGAAAAACTTTGTTTAGTTTATTTAGGTTTATTCTGAATTTTAACTTTTTTTACAGTATACATTATCTAAGAATATTAATCACACTTCAACACACTTACATTATCATTTAACCAAAAACAGAAAAAAAACAGCAACACAATAACTGAAGTAAAAAAAAAAAAGTACCATCACAAAGCTATTAATCAATAGCATGAAACTAAGCTTAAAATTCCCAAACATTTCTTTTGACAGACCAAAGTGCAACAATAATTCTTATAATTCTTAACTGTGCTTCTTTCATGTAAACTAGTTCCACGATGGCTATATTTCTAGCAGCTGAGGCAGGGATTCAACTTTGGCTCAATGTTGACAGGGCTTATTGGAAAGCTGGGAATGATACTCTGACATTGCACTTCAGCACTAGACACCATTTCTTAAACAATTAGCTATTTCACTTCAAGCTGTACCTTAGTCATATGTTGGCTAGCTGTTCCGAACACATTACACCAACTGGAGGTCTATCAAATTGAAAACAATCAAGTTCCAAACTGACTTCCAGTCTCACATGTGCACATGACTCAGTGCCTATAATCTGCTTTGCATGACCGAGAAAACCATGAGTGATGTTAGCAAAATGATAAAACTCGCAACAATCCTTTAAGATTGTTTGATTGATGTTACAGTACATTTTGAAAATTGATTATAGCAACTCGCCAAGACCACACTGCCTGCTTTTCAAAGCTTTATCACATCAAGAGACCATCCCTCATAATATATTCTTGGAAATCCCAGAGGTGGGACGAGTGCGCAGCATTCTATTATTACTACTACAACAAGGCCTGAGGCAAGAAACACACCCGTCCTTTTACAAGAGGAAAAAACATGACCTCCAAGTGATTTGTAGTGTGAGGACATTTAGCATTTTCCTTTGGTACAAAAGAAAGGTGTGTATTAGAAGTCTGTGTAAAATTAGATCAGACAAACAGATACTGGTGGTGAAAAAGCCTACATTTAGAGGTGAACACTGACAGAAAGAGAGCTACAAGTGTCCCCTATTAACCTTTACTAGTTTATGGAGTGACTGATGCTTATGTAAGAATTAGAGAGGCAATTTTATAGGACACCAAATGGAATCCACAAAAAAGTAAAATTGTCTGACAGTGACTGGCATTGCAGATGCCTTTGGGATTTAAGCATTTAGGCTTTATAGGACACAGTTGTTACTGCATTCTGTTCTATGTTACAATCAAACTAAACCATTTATGTGTTGAAAAGGGTTTTGTAAAATATGTCATTGAGGCAAGCAGGTAACTGTTTCCAGTTTGTGGTAGCACGACATCCTAGTGGTTCTGCGAGTCTGTACTTAGGCACTGTGCTGTTTTGAGCTAAATCAGGAGTTCCCATTTTTTTTTAGCTTGATACCCAAAAGAGAAATTTTCGTGCCTCCCTGGGACCGAAACTTTCCATATCAGGGAAGCCGGCTACTTGTGGTCAGAATGTCCGAATGTCAATCGTGGCTAATAAGATAAAATTAGCTAAGACTGACAAGAAACGGTAAGTCACTAGCGACACACTAGTCACCAACAAACAGACACACAAAACAAAATGAAAATACTACACAAGTGAACGTGGCTGACTTATTTTTCTAATTTCAAAACACTGTCTTTTGAAAGTCTTTGCACGGAAAAAAAAATTTGATAAACTCTGTCTTGGATTTTTGTTTCCATCATGCATGCATTGGGAACACAGTTTGGGCAACGCTGAGCTACATGCTAACATCAGTGTGCTAACATGATCGCAATAGCAATGCTAACGTGCTGAAGTTCTTCATAAGTTTTTAATGTTTACCATGTTTATTGCTTTCACACAAGATGTCATATATAGGGGAAAAAAAAATGATTCAAGTCAGAGTGCAGTGCCTGCATGGCACTATACTCACCCCTCGACTCCCTCACCCCCATAAAAGCCAGACTAAAGAGGATTAAACTGCAGCATAAAGTTGACAGAGAGGAGGACCTGTTTTATGATCTCCTCTTCCACATGTGTCACTGTGCACATTCTCAAACCATTTGGCAGGTGAACACAGTCAGTGCGACTGGCCTGCTTCTTCTATTGAGCCAATTCTTTGCTTGTAAGAACGAGATTTTTATGGTTGAACTCCCTACTGTCATCAAAGAGGGGCTACCCACTATATGGCTGCCAGAGGAGGGGAGTTGAAAAGGCAACTTATACATAAGCTTTACAACATAACACTCCTTACAAGGGGGTTTCAGCACTTCAAAATGCCAGGGAGGGGACAATGATCCTTATAGTCCTAAGTTCTACATCTCTCTCTTTCGCTTTGATCCATCTTTCTCGTTGCATCCATCAGCCATCCTGAGAAAACACTAACATACAGGCTCTCTAACAGCAGATGAATAACATTAAATCCTTCAAAACAAGGATAACTGCAAAGTTTTCCATGTTTACACCAAAAATGCAAATGAAAAATGTTTTTAACTATTAAAGTTATACAGCAACCAATGCAATTAAAGATAATGTAACCAACAATGGCAAGAATAAGAAGTGAATAGACTTATTACAACACAATAAAACAGAAAACCAGAATAACAGCCTCATGATTGTATGCATCTGCCAACCAGTCAAGCTGTAATTTCCATCCACATATGTCCAGATTTATACAATATAGTGAAGAAACTTAACAAAAGGTATTAACTACATTGACATGCATGATTGTAGTAAATAATTTCCTGAAACATGCTGTCCTCATTGAGAGACTATTTACGGAGTACTGATAGAGAGCTTCAAGTGCTTTTGCACAACATTATCACGTCAAAGTGAAGTTAATCCTTGACCTTCTGGATATGAAATGTCATCACTTTATCACTGAATTCTATTCGATATTTGTGTGAAATTGATATAGCAGAATAATTCTTGAGTTACCTAATTTTAACCAGTTCATCCTTGAGTCTAAGTGGACTTTTGTACCAAATTTTAAGAAATTCTCTCAAGGTGTTGAGAGATGAGATATCCTGTTCAGAATATCCTGTTCAGGACTTTGAGGGGACCTAGAAGTGACAGTGACATTGAACTTTGACCACCAAAATCGAATCAGTTCATCTTTGAGTCCAAGTAGACATTTGTGCCGAGTTTGTACGACTTCCCTTCAGGTGTTCTGGAGATATCTTGTTCACAAGAATGTTATGGATGGATGGATGGACAACCCAAAAACATAATACCTCCAGCTATGGCTGTTACCAGTGTGGAGGCATAACAATCTATACCGCATGTAGAAATATATAAAAAATACATATGAAAGAAAGCTTTTCAAGACACACCAAAACCAAGATTTTCCTGTTGAATCATTTCATTTTCATTACACTCACTAACCTCTTGTCAGCCCATATTTGTGTACTGCCAAGGTAACCATAGTAGTAAGCTTCTGGTTTATTTTCTACTGAAAGGAGCTGTCCATGTACAGTAGATTCCATTATATGCAATTTTTCTAAGGTCAGGTTCAATTCTGAAAACATAATTGCCTTATTAAATAAAATTTCTCAAACAGTGACTGAGCAAAAAAGGGGTGATGGAATAATCCTCTCTAAGCAATAACATGTTTGCAGTTGGAGGCCAACTGCTGATATTAGCTATTGATCAGGTTCCCATGGTCAATATTTACCTATCTCCTGCCAAATGGGAACCTGGCCAAAGAGCAAGGTCTGCTGTGAGCTTTCAGGTGGCCTAGTGAACTTTGTAACAAAATGTTGGTTGGAACATCTGGAGCACACAAAAATCATACGTGTATATGAGTGCATGCCACACACATAAATACATACACAGCATATCTTATATTTAGTATTTAGGTCACATTGTGAAAAATGACAGCTATCTTTAGCTTTCCCCAGGAGTCTGAATAAATATCTTTGTCTGCTGATATAACCCTTTGATTCCCCAATTCACATCAGAAAAAGTCCCATTCTCATTGATGCACTGACCCAGACCATCCTAGCCAACCACAGTCGTGAGAACCACATTTACAGTCTCTGCAACCCTGGACCTTTTGGCTGAATCTTTTATTGGGATCTGGTCTGAAATGCAGACATTCACACACACAGCCGCACACACAGAAGAAGAGGCATCCCTGGAGATGTGCCATTCTCTGTCTGCAGTTTAAGAGGGCAATTCTCAGACACAGCAGTGGTCCTCTACAATGAAAATATAAACAGAAACCCAGAAAAGATGGCCTGAAATCTTTTGTGTATCTATGGTATGACAAACACTGAATAGCCACACTGAAGTGAAATCTGGTTATATTGGTTTTTAAGGAATTTGTTTAATTTAAACAAAAAAAAAAACCCAGCAATTTTGCAATCACATTGAAGTGTAATTAAGTATCATTCAGACGTGTGGACTTGAGTCACATGACTCCAAATCAGCACAAACTCAAGTCAAAAAATTTGATGACTTTAGACTTGACTTCACAAAATCAAAATAGTCATGCAACTTGACTTTTACTTAAACACCAGTGACTCATGGCTTCACCAATCAATTCATTCAATTCAACCAATCTGACAGCATCCAATCAAGTTGCAGGAGAGAACCATTAAGAACTAATCTTATGTTACTGAGCTCCAGTTAGAAAAAAAAAGATACTTAAGACAATTTCAGTCACAGAAAACTCCAAGGTCATCCACAAAAATCAAACTGCAGTATGTAGAATGTGTGGGTCGAAAATTACAGATGGAAACTTCCAACTTCTTCTGCCATTTGAAGTTGCACAAAGAATGGTAAGTCAAGGCTCTATTGTTAAAATGGCATTACATTTGGTGAAGAGTGCATTATGACTTGCTTATGACTCAGAACTCAATGTTTAGGATCTGGTACTTGACAGTCTTGACTTGGGACTTGATTTGGGATTTGACTGAAAAACTTCAGACTTGTGGTTTCCACCACAATGACTTGGTCCCAGGTATCAGAAGAGGAGTTTCTCTGTATGCTGCCCAACTGCTGTGCTCTATTTGTAGCGATTGTTGAGTTCTTAAATGAATATGTGTATGTATGTGAGTTCAAGACCGAGAGGATTAGTTTGTACTGATAAAGCCCTTTGTTCTCCAGTCCAGACTGCTAAGAGGTCTAGTATAACACTTGGGGTCTTACTAGGGTGGAGCTGCTTCGCTTAGGCTTACTTAATGTCATTCTTACAGTTTAGATTAATGCAGAAGAGGAGGACCACCAAGGCAAAAACTGAAATCCAGCCAACTTCTCCAAAGAACGCAAACAGTACAATTTGTACATTTAGCATCTTATAATAATGACGTTTATCCTTGAGATGTTGCATGTATAACATAAAAAGAGGTAGAAACAAAAGCAGAATTATGCCCAAACACTTTTGTTCACACACTTCAACCAAACTTAACACAGAAACAGCGTGATTATTTCAACACCAATAAATCTGCTCAGTTTTGGATTTTGATATCAGCTTACTCATTGTGTTACTCATTTTTAGTATGTTGTATATCATGCTAAAATGAACATTACCAGCTGCACCCTTCCTAATAAGACAATTCAGTTCAATTAAATTTTCTATATACTGTATTTTGGAATTTGCACATAGTCAGTTACCCACTTATGGTGTCAGCTGTGTTACATCTGCCAATGTTATTCCTTGTGAGTTGAGAACATCATAAAATCCATGCAAAAGATTCAGATGGGGTTAAACATAATTATATCTGTGAACTGTACTTCATGTGTTGGCCACAGAAGCTGGTCAAACAGTATCCTAAATAATAAGGATGAATAAGGATAAAATCCTGCCAAAACATTGTTTTGGCAGTGCGCATGTTTTGGGGATTTTCCTGGCTAATTGACCAATCATTCTGTGGTGTTCACAGACTTGACTTTTCCATCCATTAGTTATTCATTAGCTGATTTAGGCAAAAGTGCAATATGCACGGAATGAGCTACAACTACAGATTCACAGCAGACTGGAGAAAACTTCTGTGCATGACTTGCCAACTAAAACCAGTGGCTTTTTAAGTCAACATAAGTCAAGTACAAGTCAATGATCTGACCAGACTAGACAGACAATGCACTGAGTCAAGTACTGTGTGAAAGGAAGCTTCACAGTAGCATACTGAAAGGGCTCCTTTACACAGTCATCAGACTGTGCATGTGTCAAAGAAAAGGACATTGTTTCACAGTGACAAAATTGTGGTTTTATCTAGATTTACTGTCTGGCAGAAATCTGATTTTTCTTTTCCTTTGATGCTCTGTTCCCCTGTAACTCTTTCCTTCAGCTCCGTGTTTGGTTGGAATCTGGCGTCTAATAGCTTCTAACGCAAAATTACAGCACATGTCAAAGTTCCTGTGTCTAAGATTTACAGGGGAGACATGGAATATAACATTAAGTATGTTTTCATTAGTGTACAAACCAAACACTAACTCTAGCATGGACAAGTCTGCAGACAAGTGCAGTCACAACAAATTGCACAGTAGATGATTTGCTAATTTTCAACGTGGGGGAAGGACCCGGTTTGTTTCGTTCACTCGCTACAAGCGAAAAGACTCATGAACACACCCTCCCATGCTATTGAGTTCAGAGAATATTATAGATCCAAGACAAAACTGATAGAAGGACGGGACTCAGAGAAAAGTCACAATTACAAATCTGTCTGCTAGTCAGCACAGTTGGGCTGCTGATATTTCAGAGCCATGGTCAGGGTCATTTATTCTAACTGTAACAAACCTCCGTCACATAAAGGATCAATGTGTCAATCAACTAGACTAACATGTTCAACTGAACAACCCCTCTGCTACTGCTACTAAGGGACGGAGAGGGGGGATGGCAGGTTACCAAGGGATGCATTTTGATCATTTTGCTAACAACAGGGGTGACATCATCCCTCAAATCACCAACTGGTTATGCCCGCACAAAGCATACATGCACACCCTCTGATGGCTAAATGTAGGTCCCACAGACCTTAGCAGACCCTTGTGCACAAACAGACGCTGTAAGTATAATAACAGCTTTACACACTGGTCCTTTAAGTATTCATGCTTTCAGTCATTTACTTCTCCCGTGCTAAGTCTTTTTGTTAATTCATCGTTTCCTAAATTTGAGATGGAATCAAAAATGAGTCATGGACCTCTTTCTCTCTGTCTTAGATTCAGCGTGACAAGAACACTAATGCTGTGTTTATATTATTAGGGGTCACAGGATGAACCAATTTCTTAAAATTGGCTCTCAGGCTCACTGATTTCTTCTAGGTCAGTGAGTGCAATTACAGTACTCACTTGGTAGATAAATCTAAATGTTGCCAAAATAAAAATGTCCAAGGTACATATTTTCAAATGAACTGACCCTGCAGTCCTTTTCACTGATGCAAACACACCAAACCAGATCTGACTCGTCTACTTCCTCTGTCTTATCCAAACCTTCCCGCAACCCGACTCTGTGCATGTTCAGACTCACCATCCCCATGCATGTGGACAGTGCCACCGAGGAGTTGACCCTTGACCTCAGCGACCCCTGGTAAAAGCAGAGGTCGTCCTGGTGGTAGGCCCTCAGGCTCTTGGTGCCATTCTTTCCCAGGACCTGGATGGTGAAGCCAGGTGCAATCAGGCTCTCCGAGGCCTCCCTCAGCTCCATGTGGAAGTCCTGCCCCAAGCCACTCAGCCGGAAGTGGACCGTCTCGCTGCTGCTGTCAGTGTTTGATGAGCCTGCATCTGGGGTCAGGGATCTGCGTCGCCTTCTGCGCTGGTGGTGGGCTACTTCGTGAGAGATGTAAACGCCTTGGTGGTTGACCTCATGAGGAGATACAATCTCATAATCTGTGGGAGACATAAAGGAAGACACGGAAGGAAGGAAAATTAGGACATTATTGGGTGTTTGCAAAATTTGGACAATGAGCACCAGTTTAAAGGCAAAATATACTCTTTTGATATGGATATATTCAATACATAGAAATATCATGGGATCAAACAATGAGAGAGCTATGACACTAGATGTCAAGGTCTATATTTTGTAGATGCAACTTAGCAAAAAAATAAAACCTTGTGGTCAGTCCTTACTAATTTGATCTGTCAACGCCATTTACTGTGATATAGTTCATTCTGTGTCAGCTGCTACCTTGGCTGCATCGTGGACTAAATAAAAACTACAACCTTTTCCTTTCCTTTGTAAATTTTCCTTGACCTGCCTCATATACTTTTGCTGGCAGGGTCAAGAAAGAGTTACAAGAAAAGGAAGGGTTTTAGACAATTCCAACACAGGCCCTTCAGCATTCAGAGTGAATCATGTTTGACCGAGTGTTTTACAACAGTTTTTTTTACAACAGCTCGGGCTGGATAACTGCAGGTCATAAAGGGAGATGGTGGCAGGTCACAGACCTGGCCTCTCAGATCAGTTAAATGTCTGATGGTGCTGCAGCCACAGAAAAGGGTTTTCCTCTAGAGGTCAAAGAGAAAGAGTAACTGACTTCTTGAGCTGCACCAAAATGTGTTTTCCAGAGGAAATCATGACAGCAGAGGCCACTCCTTGTCCATCTTCTGACTAAGAATGAGCTGACCTACTAATGCAGGTCATCCCGTATAAGGAACAAAGCATGTCATTGCCTTTAAGGCTTTGGATACATTGCAGGCCCTCTGAGTCTCTTGTGTGCACAAAAAATGTACAAAGTGCAACAAAATGTGTCAAATTGAATTATTTTCTGTACAACTGATGCTGGGAGAAATGTTCCAGTGCTGCAATTCTCATTATCTAGTAATCTGCCAATTATCTTCATGATTAATTGTTTGGTCTGAAATGCTTATCACAATTTTCCAGATCTGTAAGTGACATCTTCAAATTGCCAAATAAAACCCACTGACTCTTCATTTACTATCAGACATGACAAAGAAAAGCAGCAAATCCTTATACTTTAGAGGCTGAAACTATCAAATCTGCTTGAAAAATGACTAAAGCGATTAACCGATAATAATAATAGATGAAAGTAATTTTATTTTGATTGACTAGGTGATTCCATTGGCACTTTTGGCCGTGCCACACTGATTTGCATTTCCATTAACACTTTTAACGTGACGGAGCTGTACAAAGTTCCACCTGATGAACCATCTCTGGAGTAAGGCCAGACTACACCAAACCCATCTCCAACCTGCATTGTGGTGACCACTCGCCAACCGCAGCCAACCCATCATGAGCCCCTTTCTTTCCCTCTAACAAACAGGCTGTATGATGCAACTCATGCCTGTGCAGAAAGATGTTTTTAAAAATCTCAGTACAGTACATTTGCACTCTCCTACATCACTGTTTGTACTATCAGGTATACTGTTTCCATGTTCGCTTTCATCTGGATAGGAGTCATGTCGAGTCGAGTTACTGCCGATGAAAAACAAACATTCCCAGATTTTGCAGCTTCATAATAACTGTTGTAATGGAGATGCAAATCCCTGCTGTGCCTGGCTGACATGCCGAGTCAAACCGAGTCAAGTCAAGCCAGCACATGTCTATGGAATAGGTCTTGATGGTTACATAGGGAGCCTGGTACTGTAAGCAATCACACATCATTAAACATTATTCACTTGATACACTTTGGGTCTAAGAGTAACCACCAAGTAAACAAATAAAATGGTGTCATTGTTGATTTTATGACAATGTTGTAATGGCCACTGCAAATGTGTTTAGTCTTGCCATGGGAAACTGATATGCAGTCACTTTATCAGCTTAAAGTGCACAGAAATAACAGCAACCTTGGACTTACAGTCAACGAGAGCCAGTCTCAGTTACTGTACAGTATGACCTGCTTTAGCAAGCCCGAATAATGAGTAAATATAGCACAGAGACAGACATGTTTTGGCAGTGGCAGAAACATGCAGGGTGACAGACAGTGTGTCATCACTGGCAGCGTGAATGCCTGAGGTTTGAACTTGGCTATTCGGTGCATCTTGAGGCTGAGGCTAGCCCGCACCCACAACATGACATAGACTTATTAGTGGATGTATTTATTTAAAGCGCCTTGCATTACCATGAGTGCATATGTTTTAGCGTCGGGAGGTAAACCTCAGACGCTTGAAGTGTTGCAACCGAGATATAGCCAGAGAGTTGCAGGACTGCAAAGAGTGAACACATACTTCAAGTCTCAAGTCTTTTCTGTGCAGACACTTGGACAGAACCAGGCCTTCTCTGTCTTTGCTGGTGTGTCCCCCTACCCCCAACCAAAACGGTTATACCTAGTCAACTGTGTTTGTTCCGCCCTAACTCAAAAACCAGCTGCAGTGACCCATGTCTGACAGTATACAAACAAAGAGTCTGCGGGAACAGAGCGCACACACACACATACACATATCTTGTCTGACTGAGACGAGATCCTGCAGTGGGCGGTTTGTTGGTTTAGTGGCTCCTGAGTGCCATTAGTACTGATAGGGGGTCTCACCAATGGGTGCTCTGGCTTAAACTTAACAAAAGACTGAACATGTGAACCCTCTCCTCTTCTCCACTTAAACATATGAATGTTAAACACATTAGCACTGAGCCATAGTTGTTAGAGTGCTGGCTGTGAGATGATCGGAAACAGAAGTCAGGGCTTCCCCTCACTTCTGTTTCGGATCATCTCCACAGAGACAAGAGTTTTGATGTTTATTTGTTTATGCGTCTGCTTTTCGTGGTAACTAAAAAAAAAAGAAAAATCAAAGGATGTGATGGAGAATGCACAGCCAAGGCAGTCGCTGACTCAGCACACCACATGGGGTTAGATCCACAAAACAAAGAACAGATGAAAGTCTTGCTCTTACTTCTTGTACTAATTATTGCACTGACAAAGCAGCTATAGAAAGCATTAGTGCATCTTCATTAAAAGCTTTGGTGACTCCCAGGTTATAAAAATCTGAGTTTGCTAATATGACGGAGCCATTAAAGGACCAGTGTGTAGAATTTATAAGCATCTAGCAGTGAGGTTTCAGATTGCAGATTGCAAACATCTTGTCACAATCTACCCTTCCAAGTGTGTAGGAGAACCTATGGTGGTGGTGAAAGTCACACAAAACTCGAAAGGCCATATCTAGAGCCAGTCTTTAGTTTGTCTGCTCTAGCCTACTGTAGAAACATGGTGGTGCAACATGCTGCCCTCTGTATAAGACTGAAAGATACAATATGTAAGTACTGCCACTGGGGACCTCTCTCACATTAAAACGCTTTCAAAAGACATAGTTTACTGACACCATGAAGTAGCGTGGGATCATCATTTCTTCACTTTTAAACACCCATAACTGATGAAGATCTATCTGATATGACTCAGGCAGAACTCATGTTCATGGACAAGATAATATTAAAATTTTATTCACGTTACGTATCTGACGCATTCCCATGTTTTGCTGGAAATATATAGCAACTACCAAGCAACAGCTAGCTAGCAGGAAATACACCATTACCTTCAATAAATAATGAATTTCTCTGCGTTCTCTGCATTGTTGGAAACATTTGGGTATAATGTAAATACACAACTCAACAAAATACATCACATATGTCTAGTGTTTTTAGACCTTTCAGTGCAGAAATGTTACATATCATAGCTTTAAAAGGCTCATTCTGAGATAACAAAAACACAATCATTCATATTTTCGAGTGGTTATACACTAATGAAAGCATAATTGAATGAATATATTATTCCACCTCTGTCATATTCTGCCAATAAATCCCAGTAAATATACACACCGGACCTTTAATCTTACATATTGGTACTTTTCTCTTAACTGCTTATTGTTCATGAGCTCCACAAATCAAATCAAAGGTAAAGTGTTTCCTATATTTTGCTGTGGACCCTAATTTGAGCTCCACTGGTGCAGCTCACATTGATGGCTCAGTGTCAGGGTGCACGTCGCCCCCCAGCGGTGAAGAGAGGCAACACACAGCGCAGGTGAGCGCTGTTTGATGCTGCTGGGGATAGAGTGGATGGCTTTACTTTTAATCTTGTCCCGAAAAAGCAAAGCATCCTTTTACATCATAATGCAGCATCCTACAATAAGATCTCATCACAGCCGCAGAAAACACAAATCTGCAAAATCTTTTTGTTCGGCACTTCACATACCTGTGTCTGGAGGTAAATTGAGAGACCGGAGCAGAGCCGATGCCTTTTGGTGAGATTCAGCGCTCTCAGCTCCATTATTCAAAAGCACGCTCTGTGAGGAGAGAAAAATAAATGAATAAATGAGACTTGGTCAGTTGTGTATCTCTGCAAAATATCACGAAAAATAACTCGGGCACTAAGATGAATTGTTGACAACTTTATGAGCTCTGCATGCATGTGCGCACAGGCAGATAATGTAGCCTACTTACTGTGCTCAGTGTGAAAAAGCAAAAGAGGTGGAAAAGGAGCAACGGCCGCGTCCAATTTCTCCACTCTGCACAAATCCGCCAGAAAGCCATCTCTGTGGGTCACCTTTACGCACAAGCCGAATCCTGAAAATGACTACTCTCACCAAGAGCTCCAATAAACCAGTCCAGCAGCAGCAGCAGCAGGAGTTCTGCAGGACTTGTGCTGAGTGAAGCATCAACGAATTTCAGATGCAGGCTTCTTCTTCACTTGTACCACTTTGCTTTCCATTCATTTCCAAGCGCAGTATCCGGACGCGGCAAATCGCTTGAACTCAAGTCCTCTCTCCCGGCAAGTCATTTTCTTTTTTTTCCACTCAAACAATCCGACCAGTATCCAACCTCTCCCTCTCTACTCACACACATTCACTCTGTCTCTCTCTCTCTCTCTACCCAGTGACCCCCGCAGACCATTTTGACTCCCAGTGAAATCATGTGATTGTCTTAAAAAGGCTGCGTCTCGTCTTGGCAATAGCACACTTCTATGAAAGTCGCACCGACTCCAAATTCTTTCCCCCCGGGAGCCTGCCGAGGCAGCACTGACTGAACACAAGGCTGCCGAGGACTGTGTGTGTGTTTTGAGGAGGGGGTGTGGGTGTGGGTGGGGGGTGGTGGTAAGTACAGCCTATAGCCAATCACATCTGACACCTGTGCTGGGAAATGGTGTTTGTATTATTTCTCAGGCTGCAGCAGGAGGATGCATGTGAGAGCAGAGTCAGTGTATGATGAAAAAAAGAAAAGATACAAAATATACGAATTTTATTTATTCAAGTTAAACTTAAAAAATTAAAATGAAAAAATTCAAGTATTTATTTTCAGAACACTTGATGTGTGATGAGTTGAATCAAAGTGCTGTGTGGAGTTCGATCAATTCTTTAAATTAAGTTTCTAAAGAAACATGATCAGCATTTTAGCAGACTTTCCAGCATGCATCTTTTGAAAGTTAAAACTCACCTGAGACCCTTCTTTTTCATAGTCCGGAGAATGATGAAAGCTTGCTGTGTGTCTCTAATATGCTTTAAAGTCCCATGAAATGTCTCGCAGAAGGCTTACTGGTTACTTGTCTCCACGTAATCAGCAAGGGCACCACCTTGAAACTGTATTCTCTGTCGGTCTTGGAGGCTGTTTGTCCCAGTGTGTGGCTGTGTTCACTAGCAGGCTGCTGAGCATCGTTATATTGTCTGCCAACAGCACCTAACAGTCAGCTAATTTAGCAACAAGTAAGCTAACGGTAAAGCTTTTCATTAAGAAAGCTCACACTACAGAAACATGTTATGAACAAAATATTAATGATTTAAAAAATCATACTATATAAAGTGTACTATAAAATTAAGTCTCAAAATCATGAAAAAAATGAGCACTTCTCTCTGCTCTGAAACACTGGGGGTGTGTCCCATTGTCACAGTGTCAAACACCGCTACAACATGAAAGAGGGATGCTCTGTCTAGCACTCAATGGAGAATCAAATTGTTTTTCTCAGTTTGCAACAGGACATATTTTTTCTTTCTTCAGTGTCAGGTTATTGGAACTGAAGTGAGCTGGGTTTATTTGGACTGAGAAAGTTGCTGAAAGTACATTTGTAACTTTCATATGATGAAAATTCTGTAATGCCCCCGAGTGCAGGATGAGTCATCAACAGTTTTTAATCCATTTCCAGGAAAAGACATGCTTTGAAATGGCATCAAAAATACCTGAGAATATCTTCAAAATGACTTTTTTTTTGTTATTGTTGGGCCAGATACTGGTGTGTAGGTGACACAGTGCAATACATATGTATTAAAAAACAAACAAACAACAAACAAAAAAAAAAACAAAAACAAACAAAAATTGATTTTGACTTGATTGGAATTTAAAGATATGTCATGGTTGCTTGTTTTCACAATAATGAAAACACTGATGAAGGTTAACATTGCATTCAGTCCCTTCCTCCTTTTGAAATTTATAAAAATCACTGGGGGCAGTCTTACACATTTCCTTTGTGCCAGTGCTGGAACAGCATAGCTTCAGCAGGAGCATCTGAAGCTTAAAGGTAGAATCAGATGTTGTGGGTTGGTAAAGTGTCCCACACACATCAAACTAATGAGAAGTACAGGCAGAGGGTAGGGTCTCTGCAGATACAGCCACACAGTGCTGTGTCAAGATCAAAATCATATATTTTTTCATAATTACCTTAATGTGTGTCTGAATTCAATTACTTTTTCAGTAGGCTACTATAATGTATCCAGAGTAAATATGGTTATTTTATTGTGAGAAAGAGCTGGGATTTCCTATATATCTGAATACCAACTAAACGCATCACAGCTCTGTGGACCAGCACCACTGATACAGCTAAGCCTTTCATTGAAGCCTGACGCTGCCATTTGATCACAGCTTTGACTGACTGTGTCATTAGCCAATCAAATTTTGATGTGTACTGACCGAACGCCCCAAGGGGCCTGCAATGTGTCGGTGCCAGCCCCTGGGGTTGTAATCAATGGAGTTTGTGCTTTTCCAGATTGAGAGGAAACTAAGCAACGTGCTTGTGGAAATGTGGCCACGTTTATACCTCCAATCGATCCCGTTGCCGATTTACTTTGTGTGCCTTTATCAAGGAAACCATTTGGAAAGAAAAAATAAATAATTTCAAGAGGAAGTCCAATACCTAAACTGCATGGGTTTGTCAAGGCCAGCAAATGTTTGGTGCGGCACCCACAGCAACTATGACTGGTTAACAGCCAGCACCAAGCGGAACAAGCTCTTATGCTGGCCATTTTTACTCTTTAATACCAGCGAAGGAAAGTGGAGCAGCACTACTTCTAGCAGCATCAAAAGCTTCACCAAGGCAGCTGTCAAACATCAGGCCTCCAAGCCAGGGCCCGGAGCTTTGACTTCTGTTCTTTTGTTTCTGTTTTCATCTGCATTTTTGACTTGCTGATGTGCTCTACTGCAAAATAAGAGCTTGGACGTGCAGTTCAGTCTGGCCAGAATTGCGGATTTTTTGCCAGAGACTTGAAGGTGAGCGGGGAAAATTTGATGGCGTCTACGAGAAGACAGCGGAGGCCGTGAGACAGCCGAGCGCAGCCAGAGGCACACCAGACCCCTCGCGCCACTACAGAGACCCGCACACCGAGGCGGTAACTGACAGCATCCTTACGCAAATCAGGAATCGATTTGAAGATCACAGGCGACTGCTGTTTCTTACATTGCTGGATGTACAACTTGTTTGCACAGTTCAAGCAGACATTCCTTCAAGCAGAGCTCAGGGGCCTGGATGACAGCTACGGCGCGCAGTTTGACCAGGCCGGACTCACAGCTGAGCTCAAAGTGAAGTACGGTATGACAGACTTTCAGAGGAAGACTCCAAGTGACCTGCATCAGTTGAGCGATCTGTCTCTGCTCTCAAGCGCGTAAAAACTCATTCACGGAATACACCTGGACAAACACGACTGGCATCCATCTCCATAGAGAAGGAGCTGCTCATTCATCTGAAGCAGAAGGCGCAACTCCATGAGGAAGTCATTGAACGTTTCATCAGAAAGGTTCACAGGATGGATCTCATTTACAAGTGATGGGTGAGTGTTACCTTTTACTCTGAGAGATAAAGTTTTTGTGGTGTTTTAGTCTATAACACTACAGCATTTTTTAATACTATGGTTGTATGTGATTTGTATTGAGTTTGGGCAGTGTGTGGTGATGCTGTGTTTCAGTGTTGATGACGCACGTTGACAGTGTCTGATGCCGCTTAATGTATATTAAGCATATTAAGTGAACTCACTCTCATCTATACCTGGTTTAATATCCTGGATGGAACAACTGGTGAAATATTTGGCATATAGGCCTAACTTACATGTTTCACTTTTGTTATTGAACTGAAGGTGGTGCACTGATATTGTGGCCTTACTCTGTAACACTGTTACATTAACCGTGGAAGCTTGTTTTTGTGCCATGTGGTGTGCAATCTGGTTGCTGAGAGACATAAATGATCTGATGGTGATGCTGCAATAGCTGCTATAATTCATTCTAGTGTGCGTCTGGTGTTGCTTTTGGAGATCGCCTGTCTTGATGGTGTTTATGCAGTAGTGGCTGGTTTGGCTGCATCAGCACCCATATGACAACTTTGTGCGTGTGTGCGCATGGGTCTGCGGGGGTTGGGGTCAGTTTGTTGCTGAAGGCCCTGACTGAAAACCCACGGTAGCGACTGGTCATGATGATGATAAAGGATGTGTTTATGCATCTATACACTTACTTCTTTTTAAGGAAAATTTTGCAGATTATGCCTTTACATTTTTTGTGTGAAATGAACAACTGACTTTTTAAACTGAGAAATTGTAAAAGGAAATCAAATTTCTTTGCTATGTTTGTCAGTGTGACTGATTTCAGAATTAATATCTTAAGCTTAGTGAACATGTTTACTCCAGTTCAGCTGAATTATTATCAAGTTAATTTGGCTAGAAAGAGTGATTTTGATTAATTTTCAAATTCAGTTAACTACAGTATACTTTTAACAATGTAATAGCATTTCCTTTACATGCACTGAAAGGAGACTGCTATAACGATCTATAGCTAAGTTTGTTATGTTTGTTCCATATCAGGTCATTTTTAAATGATGGTGTATGTTTAAGTCTAATGTACAGGAAGGAAAATGTTTCTTTGAATGCAGTGGATTCTGTAACCCAAACGTGAGTTGAAGATTGCACCCTGAAGCAGGTAATCAGTAATTTGTGATGGATTACAGTCTGAATTAAACTCTGACCCTGTTTAATCCGCTCGTCATTCTCCCATCTCTCCCGTATTCCGCAGCTGCACTGATAGGCAGCTTGCCAACATTTCTAAACTCCCCACAATCATTCATGGAAGTGCTCAGGAGTGTGGGAGCCAAAGGATCGGGAGTGCTTGTTTCATATTCTGGAGCACTTCATCCTCCCCAAAAGAAAACCAGATGAGTTTTCTGCTGTGCTGCAGGAGACGTAAATGTGTGAAGGTTTACGAGTGTGATCTCTCTGGCACCAAGTCAGAATATCAGAGTGAAAGGAATCAGAGGTGATTGTAAGTAGGCTGGTATATGAAGTTCCACCCTTTTCTACGCTACAGCCTCTGATCCACAGGTGGCAGTATGCAATCTATATTTTTTTTTATAGGTTTCTTTTATTTCTGCAAAGCTGAAATCGCAGTTTCATGTCTTTTCTGAACTTAAACGGTTTTAAATGTAGGCATCTTGTCATTTAACGAATTAACAGCGATCATATACAGTTAAATACATCCACACATATATTCATACAACATAGTATGCCCTGATTGTAATGTCATTTGTCACATTATAATGACGTTAAAGCATCAGTACAGTTCTAAATACTAAATCCAATATCAGCTTTATGTCTGTTACCACAACGCTGATCTTTTTGTTGACACATTGTGAAAACATTAATTTCTTACATGAGAAAAAAGACCAATAATTTAAGTGCAGGGGTCCTTGAGTGGGTTGTGGGGGGTTCCAAGCAAAAGCAGGAATAAAATAGATTATTTGAACTTTTATAACAATTTTTGGAAGTTCAAACAACAAGTGAAGAAATAGTGTTTGCCATTTTTATCCTAGTTTGATACATTAATGACCATGGAAGTTTTATTATCTTCAAATTTGAAAAAATGACGAAGAGGGGATTCGTTAAGATTATAAAAGATCATTAATTCTCTCAAATTGGGGGTTGATGGTCTAATGTGCTTCTATTTTGGGGGTCCTTGACATGAAAAAGTTTGTGAACCTCTGTCCTTGGAAAAGTGGAAGTTATCCTACAACCAGAGAGTTTATTTAAGATTTTTGGAAGTTCGGATGCTTGCGTGTAGACTTTTCCTATATAAAGTTGGGATACAAACTTTAAATTTGGAACTGTTCATCTGCAATGACTTTTCCCCCCAAAACAGGTCCTTACCCTAATTACTATAGTTACAAGTTAAGATGGGATCTGCAAGTTAGGAAGTTCTGTAATGCAGCCCCAGATGTCCAGCCCAGCCATTTAGCTTGAGATATGAAAACAAAACCCGGTATCATATGTCAGTGTTTCAGAGAGACTGATGAGAGAAGACCTTTATGATAAATTACGCTGAGCAATGGATGCTACCTGAACAGAGACTGCACCAAATGTTGTCTATGACAAACTGTCCCGAGGGTTTGTGGGAGGTGTTTGATGGATCTGTCATGTTAGATTACTGATAGTGTAAAACATGAAGGATTTATTTGTTTTGAAAGGCGAGAGCAAGAGAATAATTGAGACTGCGGTATCAAAACCAAATGACCAACTTTCCCTTAAGTGCAAATTCTTACAGATAAGAAGTCCGCAAAAGTAGATATAAGAACATTTTCGACCTGAGAGTAATATGCTCTAAGCCTATAAAACTGATACATATACAAAACTTACTTCCAGATTTCTGTCTAAGTTTGCCAATTCTGGATTTAATCAGTGATAAAATGCCATCATGAAGACAATTCCTACCATATGTTTGGAGGCTCAGGAAATCTTTACAGTGTCAGCTGCTGCTGAAGTTTTATTGCCCCTCCTCCTCCAACATTAACACACACACACACACACACGCACACACACACCCCTCTTACTCGCACACATGCGTGCACACACTGCAATGCAATACTCACTCTGGACCTACGTATGTGACTCTTATCATGTGAATGAAAGCATACTGCTTGCATATTTCTGCACGAGTCAAATCTTTATGTTTGATCAGCGAATGCAAATGCACACAGCTGATTGGAGAGTTTCCAAAGCTTTGAACATTGAAACAGTCTGACAGTATTGAGTTGTCAGACTCTGAAGCAGTCTGACAGGTACAGCAGATTGAGAAATAAAGAGAAGACGTGGTATTGTTTGAAGAAGTTGAGCATAAAAGAAACCCCCCGCAGCCCGAGCTGAGCTGGCTGCTGTGAGTGAATTGACCTCTGAACTCCTGAGCTCCTGTATGCCTCTCAGTCTGCCTGCCTGTCTGACTGCTTGTTTGTCTGCCCGCCTGTCTCTCTTTTAGCTCCCCTGTTTGTCTGACTGCCTGTCTTCGATATCATCTGGAGATGTACAAACACAAAGGGCTGAAACATAAAGGGAGCTCGTTCCTTCTAATGTGTTTCCACACATACTGAACCATTTAATCTCACACATACAGTGCTTCAGTTTACATTAGACAAGCTGCAAATATTCATACTGTTTCTGTTTACTGGTCTGAAATAAGGAGTAAATCCACAAAAACAATTAACTTTTCTCACAAACATCTGCAACAATTTAAATTCAAGATCTTGACTGCGTTTGTGAGACAAAAGGGATGTTAAAGGAAAAGTTCAACAATTTTGAGAGATACGCTTATTCGTTTTCTTGCTGATAATTAGATAAGACGATTGATATGTGTGATACACTGAGTATGAAGGTTAGTAACCTAGCAGCTGGGTAGCTTAGCTTAGCACAAAGACTGGAAACAGGGGGAAACAGCCAACCTGGCTCTGCCGAAGTGTAAAGACGACAATGCCCAGAGTCTCCACTGGTTGCCTGGCAACTGGTCCTGACCAAGACCAACCCCCCCAACCCAAATTTACACTTCAGTTTTCCATGGATTGAACAAAAAATAGCATGTTCATTAATGAGATTTAAGCCCAGTTCAAACCAAAGATTTGCGATAAGTCAACTTAAAACTTGTAGCCTCTTTCAATGCACTCCGTTCTAACTGCCGTCTTTTCAAGCTTTTTTTGTAGCTTCATATACTTTGCGGCATCTGGAAATATACATTAGCACAGTGATAGTGACTTACTACAGTTGCATTTCTTGTATTGATTAAATGGCAAAAACATAAAAGGTGTGTATGGGGAGTGTGGTTGAGAGAGTGAGAGAGAGGGACAGTGAGTGTACAGGGTACAGTGATCAAGTAGAGAGTGAAGAGGACGAGGGAGCGCTGGTAGCAAGAAGGCTGGTTTATTGTTTCACAGTGATTATGCTCTCAGCACAAACACCCTAGACACCCCTTAGACTAGTGTTGTCATGATACTGGAATTTTCTCATTTCTAATATTACAGTACTTTGAAAAATATCAGTGTTTGATACCATTTTCAGTACTGCAGGAAAGAAAATAATCTAAATTGAGGGCATAAAATTTTAGAATTTTATTAAAAGATAAATATAACAAGTCTACAACATGACAAGGATAGCAAATGAAATGAGTGATGAGAGGAAGACACCACTGTGAGTAAGTCGGAAGAGGGGGGACTAGCAGTGAGTGTGTCAACTTGTTGGAGAGAAGAAAGAGAGAGAAAGTGCAGCTGGTATTGGCATATCAATACCGCAAAAACAGTGCAAGCAAAGCATTTCAGATATTCAGTATTGGTATTGGCATTTCAAATATTCAGTATCAGGCCGCCACACAACCGTGCAGCTAATCTCCACAACGCCTGATTCCGTCTGAATGTGGCCTGAAGCGTTGTGTCATACAGACATGGCTGGTCCACAGACAAACTGATGAGGTGACCTCTCTGTCCTCCACCCAAAACTCTGCCTTTACTGACTGTTTGTAACTGATTTAACCGGCTGACTTTGCTGTCAGCCGACTGGATGTTGAAACAGGTGATGCGCATCATGTTCTAAAACCAGCCACTGGTGACTTAACAAGCTGAGTCAAAGACGAAGACATCAGCTGAGACAGGCCAGTTCACATCGCTGAAACCTTTTCCTGCGATGTTCTATAACTGTTTCATCTTGCTGTGAATCTTTGGTCAGAACTGGCCTTAAGAGGTGGTGTTAGAACAGGTTAGCTGTTTCCCTCTGATTCTGATCTTTATGCTTTGGCTGCTGGTGGTAGCTTCGCATTAATCATTATGAGAGTAGAATCAATATTCTCATCTAACTTTTTCAGCATGAAAGCAAATTAATATATTTCCCAAAATGTCAAACTATTCCTTCAAGTCTCACAATGTGGGTCTTAAAGTTTCTTTCTGCTTTAGCCTCTGCAGGTAGTTTTCACTCCATGGTCTGATTTAATTAGCTGTCTAAATCTGCCATCAAAGCAACATGTGTGTGAGTGTGGATGAGTACTTGTGGTGAGCATATGTGCATTTGTGTGCATGCTCTCTTATGTGATTTATGTTCATGCGTGTCTTTGTGCGTTAGTGTGACTGTGAACCTGTACATGCATGCATGTGTGTGTGTTTTGGTACTTGTGTGTGTGTGTGTGTGTGAATAGTAAGCTGACAGCAGCTGTAAAATTCCTCTCTGAGCATCACAGAGGGGAGGCTGATGGGAGCTGACAGGGAGCAAGAGTGAAGGGAGGTGGGAGAGGAAGATGAAGGTGAGTGTGGAGCAGGGGGAGACGGTGGTTGCCAGCTAGTTTGATGATTGAAGGTTTAGTTGGGCTTTGCACAAATTCTGTACTGCTGTCGAAGAATACTGATGCCTTTACTGTTATTGTCTTGACCTTATCGAGTGTAACACGTACACCTTGGATGTATCAGCTCCGAGTGAAACAACTGTTTCCCCTAAATATTTGCAGATGGTGCTGAAGTCTGGCTTTCAGCCACTCTGGACCCGTTCCCAGTTATCCATTTATCTATCTTACGATATATTTTAGAGACTAATATTTATTTTATTTCATTTTAATTTACTACTAATATAAACTTAGAATGCACCATATTGTATGGAAGACCTTCACCAACTTGGTGTAAATTAAATATAAATAAACAACAGTGTATTTGAAACATGAATTGGGGATAAAACTTTAGGATTATTGAAGTTATACTGGCCTTATTTGTTTGAGTTGGACAAGAGAATATGAAATAATGTTTTCACAATTTTTTACATGATATAAGTGGAGCAGATATATTTCCACATGTATAAAATAAGAGGCATTGTCCAAGCATTGTCCAAGCAAAGCAAGGAGCTACATATGGTTTGTCTTTAGCAGTGTGACTGCAGCCGAACTGGATAAGAGGTAACTACGTGTGAGCTTTAACACAAAGTCAGATGTGTGAAGGAACAAAGGACAGTTGCTGTCTTCAGAATCAGAATCAAATCAGGATCAACCTTGTTGGCGAAGTGTGTGTACTCATACAAGGAAGTTGACAGCTTAAAAAAAAACATTTCAGGAGGATAAAACGCTGAAGAAGAAGAAGGGTAAAAATGAGCATAAAGAAGGGTGAAAATACAGATAAAATAAAAAAGCAACAATGAACAACAACATACAATATCTATATACTGTTTAGTGCAAGGGTGCAGACTGCAAAGACTGCTGAATTAAATATTGAATGATTATAGTAACAGATTACTTCATACATGAAGCAGATGATATGTTCAATCTATGTATGCATCCTTGACTCTATACAGTGTGATTAGATTTATATTTGGTGATGATGATGATGATGTATGGTTTGTATGTACAGTGGATGTTTAAGTGTTAACAAGGTTATAGCATAGGTAATATGTTTTCTGACACTATATCACTGATTTAACTTGTCGTCAGACGGTGGGTGGACAGAAACTGATTTTAAGAACATCATGTCAGATCTTATGAAAAGAAAAACAACTGACTTAACAACTAACAGCCCTGTGAATAGTCATTGTGTGAGCGTGATGCAGCCTCTGACTTGTTCTCTCATAAAGGCTTGTATTGTATTTTCTTTTTGAATAATAATAATAATTAAATAATAAAGTTTTGAATTTTATCCACAAAAACATGGCAAAGTTAATACCTGCTATCAGCTGCCAACAGTTGCTTGCTGAGTGTTTAGAGAAATGATACTGTTTGGCATCGGAGTCTTTAAGATAAAAAAGTAAGAAAAAAGAAAGAAACGGTTCTTGTGTCTGGTTGTTTTTGCATACAGTGCTCTGTAGTGTCTACAGGTTGTGTCTAGGATGTTTCTTCATTCTTAAAATACTTTTTGAGCTAAATTTGAGAGTCTGTAAATAGTGATAACAGTTTTCCTTAGGAAAAATTCCAAAAAGTTCATTCAAATTATCCCTCAATGACATATGTATGTGACCGAAAAAGGGCTACACGGTCTGCCTCTGTTTTGTGAATAAGTTGATTAAAAAGGAGAAATAAGACCCTACTGTTTAGAAATGAATACTACAGTCCAAATAGCCAGTTGGAGCCATAGATGGTATATTAAATAGGTTGAATCCCTATTTCATTTACAATGTATTGTTGAAGTGAGCTGGATTAACCTGCCCCCTCCTCCCCAGATTTAAAGGTCATGAACCTGCAGCAGGCAAACTGGCACCGTCAGAGGTGCGTCAGGTAGCACTGCCAAGCCGGTTGACCCACCTGTGCTTACACCTAATAAATGTGAAATGAGCAAACAAAAACAGAACAATATTTAAAAGGGGAACATGGTGGCTGTAGCCTTGTTGTTGGAGAAGCCAGCTTAGCATGTTTCCTTAATCTCTGACGACCTATCACGGTCATTTTCTGATTAATTCCAGTAAATATATTACATTGTACTTCTCCTTTAAGTGTTCTGAAACAGTATCCCTGTGGATGTGTTACCCTGAACCACTTAGAAATTAGGCCAGTTCTATTTCTAGTTTACAACAGCAATCAGTAAAATCGAGTCTGGGCAGTTTCAGTTATTTGGCACAAAACATCAGATTGTTGCTTCTGTTGCACTCCAGTGGAAAGTTGCACTTGGAATACATTACTGTACTGCTTCAGCCCTCCCTTCCACTGAACTAGATCATGTATTGGACATGGCTGAGCAAGCCGAGCATTAGTCTTCATAATAACCACTGATTAGTGAAGTTATTGTGCTGCTGATGTCAGTGCTCTGCATCAGCTGGCCTGAGAAGTGTTGCAGCGTGGGAGGTCTTGTTTCTGACCCTGTTTGATCATGTGAGCAGTGATAGTTCATGTTGGGGCACGATACTGGATGAAGCTGACATATTCCTGATTAATCTGATTTATAGAGGCAATCATTATGTTGATCTATTGCTGTCCAAGTTGTAGTTTAGGCTATTAATCCAATCAGTTTCGGCAACAAGTGTCCTATCAAAACACTGGTTATGCTTTGAGTGCATGAAGTTCTTTAATTGCAACACTAGCAGAGTTGATGGTTTAGGTCACAGATTCCTCTTTGTAAGTAATTAAGATAATTATGTTGCATTATACTTTTATTTTAGGAGACAAACTTCAACTTACACACAGATTCTTTGTTTGCACTTCTGTTCTTTTTGAAAACGTGCTCCCTTACATCAAAGGTAAAGAGGCAATATTAGCTACTTGCTGACACAATGCCTCTCTCTGGGTTTGAGAGGTGAAAATGAAGGGCTGAAGAATTGCGCTAATTATTGGTAGTCAGCTGTATGTGATCGCTGGGGCAGAAAGAGCATCTCTGGAGGGGTGAAACCTAAAAACAAAGTGGCTAGTCTTATGACACTCTGCAGGGGTGAGAGCCTGCTAAAGTTCACCACCTCTGTATTGTGTAAGCAGCCTTGTTATAATAACTGCCTTCGTCTTGGCCGGGAGAAAGACTGTAAAACTTTTATCAGAGAAAACTGTTTGAAAGAATTTTTGAATCATACTTGGATAGCCTATAACAAAAACCTTACATTCAGCATGTTTCCATGAGTAATAAATGTGTAAATTGTGCAGTAAATTTGTCTCAATCATTTGCATTAAAAGCCTTCATCTCCAGGAACTTTGCTTGAATCAAATCTAAGATAAATGTGATGCCAGTTTCCATGGCAGTGCCAGTCTAGACTTCTGTACCGTACAGTAGCTCTATTTTACACTGCCAGACCCATTGGAAAGTGTTTCTCTCTCAAACATTTACCTGTCTGCAAACTAGTGGAGGGGTTTCACCCTGTGGGTAGCCGATGTCTGGCCAAGAGTGTCTGACCCACACAACCCACCAGTGTCCATAATGTGGTGTGGAACTGGACCTGCTGGCAGGACGATGAGGAAAAGAACAACAGTCCTCATTTAGCTGGAGACTATGTGTGAATGTTCATACTGCAAAATTCTTGCTGAGTCAAATAAATTCACAAAGTCAATGTACCAGGTCCTATATTGTAGATAATGCAATGCAATGTGTTGTAAAGGGCATGGATGGATACGGAATGGGCCCATGTGGCCCCTTGGCTTCATCTGCAAAATGACCACAGAGACACAAAACCACAGAGGGATGCATAACAACTACTAGAGATGCAAAATGACAAACAAAAAGGTGTAAAATGACTATAAAGAGATGTAAGGTGTCTACAAAAGGAGAAAAAAATAACCACAAAGTTGGTGTGTCTTGCTCCTTGAGGATGATGGGGCCTTTTACATATCTGTGCCTGGGGGCGCAGTGTTTTATATGACAAGGGGTTTATGTTTTCTGTTTCAATGATATTGAAATCTAGATTCCATGCTTAGAATGGGGCATTAAACAAGAAACTGACCTCTATCTCCTCCCTTTTGAGCGATAACAGAACGGAGAATCTCCATAAAATTTCAAATCGCCATCAGATAACCATCTTTCCACATACCTGATAGATATTTGCACTTCTGCTGCTGCTCCACGGTTGATTTACCTCCCAGAGAAATATGCTGAAATACTTGCAACTGTAATACAGAGGACATGGAGAGTGCGTGGGCTTAGACAGAGGCTACCACAGTAACTTCCTCCGAACCCCTGGAATTTCCAGGTACCAATGTGGGTCAGCCTAAGTATGAAAAGGGCCAAGGACTAAGTTTTAACTGTGTTAAATGAAACGGCCTGATCAGTATGAATGATGTTCTGTAATGTCAATTAACGAGTGTTTAAAAAGAAAACACATACTCAGCATCAGGCTGCCTTTACACAGTGAAACTTTCACTGGATAGTTGCTGGTTGCAAATTGCATGAAGCATAATTTCCACCCAACTTGAAAGTTACACAAAGCAATTCAAAAATAAATTGATTAAAATTTCATGCAACGTGATTTAATAGTTTATTCACTAAAATTTGCTGGCTAGATCGGCAATTTTCATCTGTCTTATTGTTTTCTTGCTCCATTGTATCAAGTGGGAAGTGTCATTGTAACTACATTTGCATCTTTGTATCTTATTTTGTATAATTTTCTCTCTGGATAATAGTTTGGATGTGTTGTGTGCTTTTTCTTCTGACACTAGCTGGCTACATTGTTTCATAATGGCTGTCTCAGAAACTAGGAAGAGAGCTATTTGTGCACTGATGCTTATTGATATGCTGGAGGAAAAAAACATGACCTACTGGCAACTCAAAAGAGACAAAAAGGAGCTTGATCCTTTAAGCCTCTGGTGAGTGTATTTGACCTTTGATTTAAGGGAAATAAATAAATAAAGCTCTTTGTTGCCACCTTCTGACATTAGTGTGGCATTGTAACATGATATATGATGGCATTTTAAAGAACAGCTCTGATTCTCATCAAAACTTTACATGAAAGCATAGCTATAACTAAGCAAGCGGTAATGATAGTCACTGATAACTGCAGTGTAAACAAACTACCTTTGTTTGTTGACAGCGTTACCAACCTTGCATTAAGTCTGTGAGAATCATCTCTTTGTGAGGCATCCAAGAGACCACGTTCTGCTTCATTATTCTGTTTATTTTGGTGATAAGCCGTTGTCAAGTTGGAATCAATCAGCTGATACCACATAGTTTGATGTCACCAGCTGACACATTATCAGCGTTTTGATTGGCTGTTGTGTGAAACTAGTTTCACAAAGAGAGTTGTGCAGCTGTTGTGGCTGAGTATCAGACAAAATTAAAGTGCATTGCAGAGGTTTTCACATCAAGCAACTCAATTGCAGCTCAGTTTTACCTGAAGCAACTAAAGCTGTGTGAACGTTTCTCCATATAAGCCAGGCATTCAGTGCAACCACTCAACTCTGGCAGATGTTAGTTCCTCCTTTGGGTTCTTGAAATTGATCAATGAATCAGATTTCAGACACTAACCACATTTTACTGGGTACTTCAAACTTGTTACTCATCTCGTCTCAGTAATTGTATTTGTTCATCATGAATGCTGACAAATGAGTTGCACCACAGCAGCACTGCTCAAACTGCAACTGCACTAAACTTGCACTAAACTTGCTGATATGGATTAAAATGTCCTTTGTTGGCACATAATGCTGACAAACTTGAACTCCACCAGTCACCAAACCAATAACCCACCTCACCCCCTAGGATAATCAGAGTATGGAAATCTCACAGACCACCCACGAATACATACAAGCAGCACACACACACCACACCACACACACACACGGGCACGGCATGGTGCAGAAGCAGATTGCTCTGCCGAATGCGAAGTTGTACTTTTCCACAAAACTCCTGTGGAATTAGTGAAAGCTGAAGACTGAAATATAGGAGTGATGGTAGAGAATGTGGCAGTTTTAGCAGACTTTTACACATACACGTGCTCTGTACATGCACAGATGTTTTGCTAGGTGGCACAATGGCCTAATTGACAATGAAATTATCCTTCACCTGGACACTAAGCCTGTATTTTTGAACTCCAGTCTACAGCAAATTTCCAGCCATGATTGAGGGGAAAGCCTTGTGTGGTTGTAGGAACCGCTCAACCTTCCCCTCTCAGTAGCCTGCTTTGTTCTTTTAGTAATGCTTAGTTTCTTCAAAGTGCAGACAAGCTGAACAGCATTATACTAATGGGCATTCAAGCTAAGGTTTACTCACAGCAATGAATTAGTGTCCATGAATAAGCTTCAGCAGGTGATGTATAAGGGCATGAAGGTGGTTCATTAGGGTCTTAGAGAAGTCAAAATAAATAAAACATCAAGAAAGGTGATGCCTTGCTCCTGAGCTACTGACAGTATTTTCTAAAATGTCACAAAATGTTTGGGCAACAATGTAAAAACCTGTCTTTTAGGGTAAGTATTTTGTATAATTTAGAACACAGTCCAGTAAGTGTCCCATGGGCACACACTGTCATCTTTTGAAGTATAAATATTTAGCATTTTAATAAGAAATGAGCGTTTGCCAAGGTAATTGAGTGTAATTTTAAATCTGAATACAGGCCATGTGTTTGTCACTAAAAAACAAACTCTAGGAAAGCTCCATTGACAGAACTTGCTGACATATTTACCAGTGAAGCAGTGAGTCTTTTTACACTTGTCTATTATAAACTTGAGTGGCTGGCGCTTCACATTTTGAAGCTTATGGCTGGAAGGTCAGAGGTTTGATCTTGGGTGCAGATCTCAGGAGGGATGTGTCGACCTAAAAAAACATCAAGTTGTTCCCTCCGTTATGTTATTTCAAAATAAATTGTGTAATTGAAAATCTATATATTTAGAAGTCAACATTAAATACAACACATTTTTTAAAGTTTTCTTTATGTACACCCCCAATCTATCCTGCATTAAAACCTTTATTTAAACAGAAAACAACAATGAAAAAAAGCAGTAAACAGGAAAAGTAAGTAGGAGGTGGGGCTAAAACTGACCTGTTTCCCACTTCTCTTCATTGTGCTCATAGTAAAAGTTCAAACTGGCAGAATAAATCTGGGTGGAGAAATTGAAAGAGCAGCACTGAGGTGCCCTTGACCAGGGCAGTTAATCCCCACCTGTGGCACTGAGCAGCTTCCAGGTGTGAATGTGTCGTAAAAGAAGGGACACCCTGGTTGTATAAAGGTTAAAAATGTGTGTGTGCACATAGTCACATTCAAAATAGCAAGCAGGACAGGAGGCATTAAGTTGGACACACCTTAACAGCAGCTTCCACTTATCTCCCACTCATGCATGAGCACGCACACACACACACACTCACACTTGAGAAACAAGAACAACACTCCATGAAACGGACAATCATCACAGGTCACCACCTCCGTCAGCATGTGTCCCCATCAGCGACAGAATAGGTGACCATCTGTAGCAGGAGCAAAGCTTTATTTTGCTTGTAAGGTTCAAAGGTCCTGAGATGCAAGTTGACAGAAGCTGTCAGGGCTTCCTGAGTGTCTGTGTCAGTGAACCTGAAAATATTTGCTTGGAAGCAACACTGAGAAACCCATGGGTGAAAACCATTGCTGCAGAATGTATAGCAACAGAAAACATTTCCGCTCAGTCAATAGATTAAAGGGTAATGTATTGCTGTGTTGTTGTTTTTCCCCAAATTGTAAGTACTGAATTCACTTACTTGAAATGCACACCTTTAACATTTATTTTTTTCCCTTCCAAAATAATTTTCTTGCATATCATCACACTAGGGTGTCTTCCTCGCCATACAAGTACCTAACCACAAAACCGCATAAACACGCAAAGATACTACATTTGTTTAGGTATTTCCACAAACTATGAAATCTTCTAAAGTCCCTCTTTTTGAATTTTTCAAAAAAAGATCTGTTCAGTAGAACAACTGGAAATAAAACCATCCTCCATAAATAATCTATGAATATATTTCGCTGTCACTAATGTGACTTTAAAATAAGGGCCTCCCTTGGAATGTGGTGTGCCCTCTGACCCCGTGGTGCAGGGAGTTTACATATCCATGTCTCCACTAGTAAAAACTACATTCCTACCTTCGATCTGGGTCAGAGATAAAAGATGACAGAGATCTGACGCTGACAAGCGAGACACATCTGACATTTAAACACAATTTTTTTGGAGGCTGAGACAAAAGGCTACAATAAAATATAACCACATGACACACAAATGTCAAGCAAATTATTGCGCCAACTTTTTAACTGGGCTTCCTCAACCTAATCCTTTCTAAATAATCAAACCTTTCATTGATTTCCAACCATTGTTGCAAATGCTTCTGGGTTAAAAATGTGAGGTACTTTGCTCTGCCTTAATTTAGGGAAACCTGCAAAAGCAGAAATGCTGGAGGCATCTTTCTGCAGTTCCTTGGAAGCCATGAAGTCGACTGCTTTCAATCACTTAGCCTGCATAGCTAATTGCATTATCTGATAATCTGATCCTATTGTACTGTTAACAGGTAACTGTCACTGTAACTGATTATAAAAGTTTAAATAAATATTATCAGAAAAGGGCGGCACGATGGCGCAGAAGGTCCTGAGTTTCGAATCCCGGGCTGGCAGGGCCTTTCTGTGTGGAGTTTGCATGTTCTCCTCGTGTCTGTGTGGGTTCTCTCGGGTACTCTGGTTCCTCCCACAGTCCAAATACATGCAGCATAATAGGTTAATTGGTGACTCTAAATTGCCCGTAGGTGTGAATGTGAGAGTGAGCGGTTGTTTGTCTCTATGTGTCAGCCCTGTGATGAACTGCCGACTTGTCCAGGGTGTACCCCCCTCTCTCCCAATGTCAGCTAGGATAGGCTCCAGCCCCCCCGCAACCCTCACGGATAAGCGGTTACAGAAAATGGATGGATGGTATCAGATTTGAACATAATGCAACTTGGAGTGATCAGGATACATTTTTTTTAAACTTTTAAAAGGAAGAAAGTGCCTCTCACTGCAAAAAATGCATCTGCTGTGCTTATTGGGTAAGTTTGGTATTTTTGTGTCAAATAAATCCTGTCCATATTATTGTCAAACACTGGCAAAAACAAGCACTTCTCCTGGACTTGGACAGTGCACAGTTGTCCCGAAGGATTATGCTGTAGCTTAGTTTTACTTTCACCAGCTACAGTTCTCTCCTGCAATACTGGACAAATTACAAAAAAATTAAAGCTGCACATGGTGAAAAGAGCTGGTCACTGTGGCTGCTCCCGACTGTTCATTACTGCCCATAATATTTCAAACTGATCTGCTGTCAAAATCCTGCAAAAAAACAATCATTGTCTCATTTAGTAGAGGCGTTTTTGGTGAGTGATCACAGTCAGGAAATGCAGTGCACTTTTTTCGGTTAGCTTGACACTAAGAAAACTTCAAAATGAAAGTCAATTCTTATTTTGCCAGTTGAAAGCTTTTAATGTGAAATGGAGGCAGTAGGAAATGTTTTATTTCAGCAGTAACTTAATAAAGCATTTTTTCCTGGAATTTTGCCAGTTTATAATGCTGGAAATATATTTTAATAGGTGGCTATTCTTTAGGCCACAAAAGAAGCTTTGGTGGACTGGATGTGACCCATGAGCCGCCATTTGAAGATCTCTGTCTTAGATGAAGAGCTGTAAGCAACAAACCTGCAAGTGACTTGTCAGCCAAGTAACCAACTCCTTTACCTGCTGTTCAGAAACTCATGCCATGTGCACCTTAAAATCATAGTTACTCACAGAATGATGAAAAGGCCAGTTATTGTCTGACATCTTTATTTAAAAAACAATAGTTGTTTTGCTGACCCTGAATTGTGTGACCTGTTGTATTAACCATCAGAAACTACAGATGTCACATGCACAGTAATGGTGCAACTGTATAATAATGTCAAAAACAATTAAAGTTGATTAATATTTCCTGCAAATCAGGAATGTATTCTACAAATTTGTAGCATCATTATCCATCCATCCATCCATTTTGCATTAAGATTTGTGTATGCTGTTCCATCCAGTTTGCATTTGTATTGGTGTATGTTGGTTGTCTAGCCGTGTTTTTGTTTTTGGGCCGCTCCACTTAAATGCTATGTTATGTATTCTATTTATATCCCTATCTTTCCATCTATCCATGTCTTTCTCTTTCTCTTTCTATATTTCTGTAAATCTATTTCTTCATGTTTCTGTCTGTTTATATCTCTATTTTTCTGCTTATCTATCTTTATGTTACTGAATGTAATAAGTTTGGACTAACATTGATGCAATTATTCTTTTTTTCCAGGGAGATCTACTAGAAGTAAGTGTCATTTTTATTCTTAAAATGTATGTTGAGTTTTGGCCACCGTGCCTAAATGCTATGCTAGACTGTGCTGCCTTTTACTTCCATCCATCCATCCATCCATCCACCATCCATCCATCCATCCATCCATCCATCCATCCATCCATCCACGTTTAGATTACGATTGGCTGTATGTGGGTTGGTCTAGCTGTGTTGTGTTTTTGGCCACTACATCTAAATGCTACATTGTATTTCTGGCCGCCGTGCCTAAATTCTATCTACTTGTCTATTTTTCTGTCTATCTGTATCTCTATTATTCTTTCTATTCATATCTCTACCTTTCTGTCTATCCATAACTCTATCTGTCTATCTATATCTCTATCTTTCTGTTTCTGTATGTAATAAGATTGGAGCCATATTTGTGCAATAACTTTTTTTTCCCAGGTAGATCTACTAAAAGTAAGTGTCATTTTTATTCTTAAAATGTATGTTGGGTCTTTGGCCGCCGTGCCTAATTGCTATGCTAGACTGTGCTGCCTTTTACTTCTATCCATCCATCCATCCATCCATCCATCCATCCAGTTTAGATTATGATTGGTGTTTGTTGGTCCATCTGGTCTAGATTAAGATTGGGTGTATGTTGGTTGGTCCAGCCATGTTGTGTTTTTGGCCACTGTCCCTGAATGCTACACTGTACATTTGGCTGCCCTGCCTAAATGCTATGCTAGACTGTGCTGCCTTTTCCATCCATCCATCCATCCATCCATCCATCCGTCCATCCATCCATCCATCCATCCATCCAGTTTAGATTATGATTGGTGTTTGTTGGTCCATCTGGTCTAGATTAAGATTGGGTGTATGTTGGTTGGTCCAGCCATGTTGTGTTTTTGGCCACTGTCCCTGAATGCTACACTGTACATTTGGCTTTCCTGCCTAAATGCTATGCTAGACTGTGCTGCCTTTTCCATCCATCCATCCACCCATCCATCCATCCATCCACCCATCCACCCATCCATCCATCCACCCATCCACCCATCCACCCATCCATCCATCCATCCATCCATCCATCCATCCAGTTTAGATTACGATTGGCTGTAAGTGGGTTGGTCTAGCTGTGTTGTGTTTTTGGCCACCACATCTAAATGATACATTGTATTTCTGGCCGCCGTGCCTAAATTCTATCTACTTGTCTATTTTTCTGTCTATCTGTATCTCTATTATTCTTTCTATTCATATCTCTACCTTTCTGTCTATCCATAACTCTATCTGTCTATCTATATCTCTATCTTTCTGTTTCTGTATGTAATAAGATTGGAGCCATATTTGTGCAATAACTTTTTTTTCCCAGGTAGATCTACTAAAAGTAAGTGTCATTTTTATTCTTAAAATGTATGTTGGGTCTTTGGCCGCCGTGCCTAAATGCTTTGCTAGACTGTGCTGCCTTTTACATCCATCCGTCCATCCATCCATCCATCCATCCATCCATCCATCCATCCAGTTTAGATTATGATTGGTGTTTGTTGGTCCATCTGGTCTAGATTAAGATTGGGTGTATGTTGGTTGGTCTAGCCATGTTGTTGTTTTTGGCCACTGGCCCTGAATGCTACACTGTACATTTGGCTTTCCTGCCTAAATGCTATTCTAGACTGTGTTGCCTTTTCCATCCATCCATCCATCCATCCATCCATCCATCCATCCATCCATCCAGTTTAGATTACGATTGGCTGTATGTGGGTTGGTCTAGCTGTGTTGTGTTTTTGGCCACTACATCTAAATGATACATTGTATTTCTGGCCGCCGTGCCTAAATTCTATCTACTTGTCTATTTTTCTGTCTATCTGTATCTCTATTATTCTTTCTATTCATATCTCTACCTTTCTGTCTATCCATAACTCTATCTGTATATCTATATCTCTATCTTTCTGTTTCTGTATGTAATAAGATTGGAGCCATATTTGTGCAATAACTTTTTTTTCCCCAGGTAGATCTACTAAAAGTAAGTGTCATTTTTATCCTTAAAATGTATGTTGGGTCTTTGGCCGCCGTGCCTAAATGCTTTGCTAGACTGTGCTGCCTTTTACATCCATCCGTCCATCCATCCATCCATCCATCCATCCATCCATCCATCCATCCATCCATCCATCCAGTTTAGATTATGATTGGTGTTTGTTGGTCCATCTGGTCTAGATTAAGATTGGGTGTATGTTGGTTGGTCTAGCCATGTTGTGTTTTTGGCCACTGGCCCTGAATGCTACACTGTACAGTTGGCTTTCCTGCCTAAATGCTATGCTAGACTGTGCTGCCTTTTCCATCCATCCATCCATCCATCCATCCAGTTTAGATAACGATTGGCTGTATGTGGGTTGGTCTAGCTGTGTTGTGTTTTTGGCCACCACATCTAAATGCTACATTGTAGTTTTGGCCGCCGTGCCTAAATTCTATCTACTTGTCTATCTCTCTGTCTATCTGTATCTCTATTATTTTTTCTATTCATATCTCTACCTTTCTGTCTATCCATAACTCTATCTGTCTATCTATATCTCTATCTTTCTGTTTTTGTATGTAATAAGATTGGAGCCATATTTGTGCAATAACTTTTTTTTTCCCCAGGTAGATCTACTAAAAGTAAGTGTCATTTTTATTCTTAAAATGTATGTTGGGTATTTGGCCGCCGTGCCTAAATGCTTTGCTAGACTGTGCTGCCTTTTCCATCCATCCATCCATCCATCCATCCATCCATCCATCCATCCATCCATCCAGTTTAGATAACGATTGGCTGTATGTGGGTTGGTCTAGCTGTGTTGTGTTTTTGGCCACCACATCTAAATGCTACATTGTATTTTTGGCCGCCGTGCCTAAATTCTATCTACTTGTCTATCTCTCTGTCTATCTGTATCTCTATTTTTCTTTCTATTCATATCTCTACCTTTCTTTATATCTGTATCTCTATCTTTCTGTTTCTGTATGTAATAAGATTGGAGCCATATTTGTGCAATAACTTTTTTTCCCAGGTAGATCTACTAAAAGTAAGTGTCATTTTCATTCTTAAAATGTATGGTTTTTGGCCGCCGTGCCTAAATGCTTTGCTAGACTGTGCTGCCTTTTACTTCCATCCATCCATCCATCCATCCATCCATCCATCCAGTTTAGATTATGATTGGTGTTTGTTGGTCCATCTGGTCTAGATTAAGATTGGGTGTATGTTGGTTGGTCCAGCCATGTTGTGTTTTTGGCCACTGTCCCTGAATGCTACACTGTATATTTGGCTGTCCTGCCTAAATGCTATGCTAGACTGTGTTGCCTTATCCATCCATCAATCCATCCATCCATCCATCCATCCAGTTTAGATTACGATTGGTGTTTGTTGATCCATCTGGTCTAGATTAAGATTGGGTGTATGTTGGTTGATCCAGCCAGTTTGTGTTTTTGGCCACTGTCCCTGAATGCTACACTGTACATTTGGCTGCCCTGCCTAAATGCTATGCTAGACTGTGTTGCCTTTTCCATCCATCCATCCATCCATCCACCCATCCATCCATCCATCCATCCATCCATCCATCCATCCATCCATCCATCCAGTTTAGATTATGATTGGTGTTTGTTGGTCCATCTCGTCTAGATTAAGATTGGGTGTATGTTGGTTGGTCCAGCCATGTTGTGTTTTTGGCCACTGTCCCTGAATGCTACACTGTATATTTGGTTGTCCTGCCTAAATGCTATGCTAGACTGTGTTGCCTTATCCATCCATCCATCCATCCATCCATCCATCCATCCATCCAGTTTAGATTACGATTGGTGTTTGTTGGTCCATCTGGTCTAGATTAAGATTGGGTGTATGTTGGTTGATCCAGCCAGGTTGTGTTTTTGGCCACTGTCCCTGAATGCTACACTGTACATTTGGCTGCCCTGCCTAAATGCTATGCTAGACTGTGCTGCCTTTTCCATCCATCCATCCATCCAGTTTAGATAACGATTGGCTGCATGTGGGTTGGTCTAGCTGTGTTGTGTTTTTGGCCACCACATCTAAATGCTACATTGTATTTTTGGCCGCCGTGCCTAAATTCTATCTACTTGTCTATCTCTCTGTCTATCTGTATCTCTATTATTCTTTCTATTCATATCTCTACCTTTCTGTCTATCCGTAACTCTATCTGTATATCTATTTCTCTATCTTTCTGTTTCTGTATGTAATAAGATTGGAGCCATATTTGTGCAATAACTTTTTTTTTCCCAGGTAGATCTACTAAAAGTAAGTGTCATTTTTATTCTTAAAATGTATGTTGGGTCTTTGGCCGCCGTGCCTAAATTCTTTCCTAGACTGTGCTGCCTTTTACATCCATCCGTCCATCCATCCATCCATCCATCCATCCAGTTTAGATTATGATTGGTGTTTGTTGGTCCATCTGGTCTAGATTAAGATTGGGTGTATGTTGGTAGGTCTAGCCATGTTGTGCTTTTGGCCACTGGCCCTGAATGCTACACTGTACAGTTGGCTTTCCTGCCTAAATGCTATGCTAGACTGTGCTGCCTTTTCCATCCTTCCATCCATCCATCCAGTTTAGATAACGATTGGCTGTATGTGGGTTGGTCTAGCTGTGTTGTGTTTTTGGCCACCACATCTAAATGCTACATTGTATTTTTGGCCGCCGTGCCTAATTTCTATCTACTTGTCTATCTCTCTGTCTATCTGTATCTCTATTATTCTTTCTATTCATATCTCTACCTTTCTGTATATCTATATCTCTATCTTTCTGTTTCTGTATGTAATAAGTTTGGAGCCATATTTGTGCAATAACTTTTTTTCCCAGGTAGATATACTAAAAGTAAGTGTCATTTTTATTCTTAAAATGTATGTTGGGTCTTTGGCCGCCATGCCTAATTGCTATGCTAGACTGTGCTGCCTTTTACTTCTATCCATCCATCCATCCATACATACATACATCCCTCCATCCAGTTTAGATTATGATTGGTGTTTGTTGGTCCATCTGGTCTAGATTAAGATTGGGTGTATGTTGGTTGGTCCAGCCATGTTGTGTTTTTGGCCACTGTCCCTGAATGCTACACTGTACATTTGGCTGCCCTGCCTAAATGCTATGCTAGACTGTGCTGCCTTTTCCATCCATCCATCCATCCATCCATCCATCCATCCATCCATCCATCCATCCATCCATCCATCCAGTTTAGATAACGATTGGCTGTATGTGGGTTGGTCTAGCTGTGTTGTGTTTTTGGCCACTACATCTAAATGCTACATTGTATTTCTGGCCGCCGTGCCTAAATTCTATCTACTTGTCTATTTTTCTGTCTATGTGTATCTCTATTATTCTTTCTATTCATATCTCTACCTTTCTGTCTATCCATAACTCTATCTGTCTATCTATATCTCTATCTTTCTGTTTCTGTATGTAATAAGATTGGAGCCATATTTGTGCAATAACTTTTTTTCCCCAGGTAGATCTACTAAAAGTAAGTGTCATTTTTATTCTTAAAATGTATGTTGGGTCTTTGGCCGCCGTGCCTAATTGCTATGCTAGACTGTGCTGCCTTTTACTTCTATCCATCCATCCATCCATCCATCCATCCATCCATCCATCCAGTTTAGATTACGATTGGCTGTATGTTGGTTGGTCTAGCTGTGTTGTGTTTTTGGCCACTACATCTAAATGCTACACTGTATTTCTGGCCGCCGTGCCTAAATTCTATCTACTTGTCTATTTTTCTGTCTATCTGTATCTCTATTATTCTTTCTATTCATATCTCTACCTTTCTGTATATCTGTATCTCTATCTTTCTGTTTCTGTATGTAATAAGATTGGAGCCATATTTGTGCAATAACTTTTTTTCCCAGGTAGATCTACTAAAAGTAAGTGTCATTTTTATTCTTAAAATGTATGGTTTTTGGCCGCCGTGCCTAAATGCTTTGCTAGACTGTGCTGCCTTTTACTTCCATCCATCCATCCATCCATCCATCCATCCATCCAGTTTAGATTACGATTGGTGTTTGTTGGTCCATCTGGTCTCGATTAAGATTGGGTGTATGTTGGTTGGTCCAGCCATGTTGTGTTTTTGGCCACTGTCCCTGAATGCTACACTGTACATTTGGTTGCCCTGCCTAAATGCTATGCTAGACTGTGCTGCCTTTTCCTTCCATCCATCCATCCATCCATCCATCCATCCATCCATCCATCCATCCATCCATCCATCCATCCAGTTTAGATTACGATTGGCTGTATGTGGGTTGGCCTAGCTGTGTTGTGTTTTTGGCCACTACATCTAAATGCTACATTGTATTTCTGGCCGCCGTGCCTAAATTCTATCTACTTGTCTATTTTTCTGTCTATCTGTATCTCTATTATTCTTTCTATTCATATCTCTACCTTTCTGTCTATCCATAACTCTATCTGTCTATCTATATCTCTATCTCTCTGTTTCTGTATGTAATAAGATTGGAGCTATATTTGTGCAATAACTTTTTTTTCCCCAGGTAGATCTACTAAAAGTAAGTGTCATTTTTATTCTTAAAATGTATGTTGGGTCTTTGGCCGCCGTGCCTAATTGCTATGCTAGACTGTGCTGCCTTTTACTTCTATCCATCCATCCATCCATCCATCCATCCATCCATCCATCCATCCATCCATCCAACCCATCCATCCATCCATCCCTCCATCCAGTTTAGATTAATACTTGTGTATGTTGGTTGGTCTAGCTGTGTTGTGTTTTTGGCCACCACGCCTAAATGCTACATTGTATTTCTGGCCGCCGTGCCCAAATTTTATCTACTCCTCTATTTTTCTTTCTATCTGTATCTCTATCTGTCTATCTATAGCTCTATCTTTCTGTTTCTGTATGTAATAAGATTGGAGCCATATTTGTGCAAAAACTTTTTTCCCAGGTAGATCTACTAAAAGTAAGTGTCATTTTTATTCTTAAAATGTGTTGGGTTTTTGGCCGCCGTGCCTAAATGATATGCTAGACTGTGCTGCCTTTTACTTCCATCCATCCATCCATCCATCCATCCATCCATCCATCCATTCATCCATCCAGTTTAGATTATGATTGGTGTTTATTGGTCCATATGGTCTAGATTAAGATTGGGTGTATGTTGGTTGGTCCTGCCATGTTGTGTTTTTGGCTCACTGTCCCTGAATGCCACACTGTATATTTGGCTGCCCTGCCTAAATTCTTTCTATACCTCTATCTTCCTGCCTGTCTATATCTTTATCTGTCTGTTTTCCTATGTAATAAGTCTGGAGCAATATTGGTGCAATAACTCTTTTTTTCTAAGGTAGCTCTACTAAAAGTAAGGGTCATTTTTTTTCTTAATGCGTATGTTGTGCTTTGGCCGCCGTGCCTAAATGCTGTGCTGTGTTGTGCTGCCTCCTCCATCCATCCAGTTTGGATTAAGATTGGTCAAGGGTGGTTGGTCCAGCTGTGTTGTGTTTTAGGCTTCCATGCTTAAAATTTTTTCTCTTTGTCTATATTTATATGTTCATGTCTATTATTATATCTTTCTTTTAACTATATCTCTACTTTTCTGTCTTTTCATTTCTATATCTTTTTTCTTTCTACTTACTTATCTTTCTCCATATTTCTGTTTGTCACTGTAATAAGTTTGGATCATTATTAGTGCAATAACTATTTTCCAGGTAGATCTGCTTAAAGTGTTATTCCTATTCTTAAAGTTTTATGGTTTTTGGCTGCCGTGCCGAAATGCTATGCTATGCTATCCATTTATCCATTCAGACTGGTATACGTTGGTTCATCCAGTCTGCAGTAAGACTGGTGTATGTTAGTTGGTCTACCTAGGTTGTGTTTTCAACCACAGTGGCTCAATTCTATGTCTTTATGTCTGTCTTTCTGGTTTGCTGCACATCTCTTGCTTACAATAATGCAAATATTAATGATGGGTTAATCTGATATCATGTTTAATGTAAGTGCCAATGCAAACATGAACAGATTCAATTTGCTTTCCCAACAGCCTTGTGTGAAAGGTATACCGTATTTTTGTGTGGACAGTCCCCAAGTAGTTTTCACTCTGTCCATATAGCTGAGAACTACTAAAACCCCATTACCTAAAAATGGCAGACCATTTGTCCCCTGGCATCAAGAACCTTTCACTGTAGATGCCACACAAAAGTCTCCAGATTCAGCAATGGACAGGGGGAGAAAATGGGACATTTAACATGGCAGGGGAAAAGGTGGGGAAGGGGGACACTGAGAATACATCTGTTCTTTGGTTAGGTCTTTGTCAAGTCACTGTGATGCTAAATGCTCGACTGCACTGTGGAATCTAAGGGCAAAGCTCAGCAGTAGCAATAATAGATGGGTCAAATAGATGCTGGGAAATTGTTAATTATAAAGCAAAAACTCCATATGGGTATTTAGAGCTCTATTCTACACCAAGGAAAAACTACTATCCGCTCTGTCTTTATATGTCTTCTTGTATGTGTTCTCATGTATAAATGAATTCTTCTGTTTCATTGTGCCAGCATGTGACAATCTAAATTGTGTGTTTTTGTGTTTCAGGGAGACCCTTGTGCTCCCATGGCTCTCATTTATCCACTGGCAACTGGTTTTCACTAATCCCTTTCATTGGAAACAGCCTCCCTTGGTAGCAGCTGCCCAGACTACGTTACAGCAGAGGCATGTTAGCCCTTGTTCAGCCCAATTTGGAGTCAGATATTCATTTGTCATGAGCATGTAACTAGCTGATGCCACATAAGTGGACATCCACGAAGACATGCATAGACTTTTCTGGAGATGCCTTCCTTGTCTTACAGGCCCACACTATAAAATGTTTGTGCTGATACTTGTTATAAAATTATACAGTTGACAGTTTTGACACTAAGAAATTAGTTTCCGTCACTTTCTGGACAGTCTTGTCATTCAGGAACCATAAAACCACAGGGCTGTCCCTGACTAAGATTTGTTTCAGTTGAATTAGATTTGGCCTACAAACATTCAGTGATTAGTTCTTTTTTCATTTCAGTGCACCACACTATACTCCTCTATCAGCCTACATGAGTAGGTTTTAACACTAATTTTTAATGCATTTATTTGTCATTTGTGATATGAAAACATAAGATTTTCACATGGTCAGACAAAAAAAAAAGTGTGCATCCTCCAGTGCACCACAAACCTTCTGTCTCTGGGCTGCTGCAGTCCGGTGTCACCTGTTGGTGCCAGGTTTATTTTGACCAGACCAGATTTGTTGATTGTTGGAACAATAGAAAGACAAACTAAGAAATCAAATCAAATCAAAATTAGCCTTGAAAAAGGAGTCTTGTTAGTTTGGTGAAAGCAATAAAACAGCTGTTCCTAGTTAAACAAGATGTATCTTAGTCTTTTTAAAAAAGTTTATCAATGTAGCAATTTTTTCCATAATGTTGTCAGATACTTTAACAATCTGAGCCTGTGAGTTGCAAAAACAAACACAAGCCAACAAGCAAAGCTCGCCTCTCATGCACACTCCATGGTGTGCTGGGGTGAAGTTGCTGACACCACCTGCACTCAGTGTCTATCAATTTTCTCTGCTTCATTCACAGTTAGTTTTGTTAGTGGAGATTCAGAAACTGTGAAGTTTACAGCCTGCCATGCCTGATGTATAGTTCTGCGTAAATGATGCTAGAAAAAAAACAAGAGCAGAAACTTGTCTACCAACCACTTGTTTTAAACCTTTCTCATGAGTTAACCACCAGTGTATGTTGTCTCAAGATTTTTTTTATGAATGCACAAGCTAATATAAAAACATATTTGATTCCCCTTATTTATAATTCCTCATGGAAATATTATTTCTGTGCATTTTCTAAGCTGCCTGGAAGAATTTCAGTCCACTTTAAGGTGGCAGCCATTCAAAACCTGTCACCATACAAGTAGAGGGGCAAGCCTTTATCTCCAAAGAATTAATGTGTTGTTATACAATACAATATTTTTCAAAAGTGGTTAATGTTCACTGGTAGCATGTAATACCACTTTAGGAAGGACTACAACATGGTGTATTATGATTTAAAATATTCTGTTAATGAGCAGAATACATCACAAAAGCCAACACGCTAAAGGTTATAACATTTAGGATCATTAGGAAATAGTTGTGATCTTGAGATGAGTCTTAAAAGAACAACGCACACTCTACAATCTTGTTCTGCCCTGTAGTCACAGTATAAATTGTATTTAACTCTTAGAGACATGTTGATATACCTTTATTTTCTCTTTCTTAAAGCACTCTGCATCAGTACCCAATACCTTTAAGGTACTGATTGAAATAACCCAGTATCAAGTAATATCAAAACTTCTCAGGTCAAACAGTACCACCTACTGACCCTTTTTGTACCCAGATCTTGATAAAATTGCTATTTTATATGGTTTTGCTTGCAGCCAATCACTGCTAGCATTCTTCATAAAGAAGAAACTCTGAAAAAAAGGTATTTAATGAAGTACTTCGTTGTTATCGGTATCAAATTAAGAGTACTGGTATTGTAATTTTTTAAGCAATATCCAGCCCTACATCATGCATTATATGACCTAAGAGGTTAAACATGCTTCAACAGACTCACAAGGAACTGCAGTCCTGTCCGATGCTCTCAGGGACAGAATAATATTGCCAGGAGAGACTGGGAAAATCCAAAGTCCAAAAAATACCGGAGCGCACAGACTTTCCGATCAAGATGCATCTGGCATAGAAATGCAGGTCTCTTTATAAATCTTTTTTGCCTTAGTCTGTGTTTCAGTATCTTGGGACCTATTTTCCAAGTCTTTTTTGTGACGTGAGCATCAAATATTATGTTTTTCTTTTTTTCTTTTCTTTTTTTTTTTTTTTTTAAGAGTGCAGTTGTCACTGCAAAGTGGCTTTTCTTCCTTTCTGGATCGTAGATTTGATATGGGCATCAGTTAGACTGATGTATTGAGGGAGGAATGGGTTTCTTTGTCATTTATTACACCATTCAGTCTTGTAAAATGAGGTTAATTTTCTCGCCTGTTGTTTTGAACAAGTGTTTGAATTTCCCCATGACATGTCTATGCTATTTGAAAGAATAACAGAGCCAAGTGGAGGCTTACACCTGCTGTGATGACTAAAGCCGTTCAGCACTTATCAAAAGGAATCCTTTCTCTTAACAGGTGTTTTCTCAAGTTTTCCATGTTCGTGTTGATGGTCAGGATGTTGATTTATCAGGCATGGAGATTTCTCTTCATGTGTCGGATGTATATTTTGCTCAAACACAGAGATGATAATTTCAGATGTTTTAAGATGTGAGAGATAATGTCTATGGAACAGTGGGCGATTTGTACACCAGCCAGACCCTTGTGCTCTAACCCATATCACTTTAACTCAAGACCTCAGGGGGTAAAGCTGTACTCACCTATTCATCAGAACATGAACAGACGTTTCATCTCTCCGTTTTTCCACTGTACTCTAAATGCAGTCATGTCTACACTACTAACTTTTCTGTTTATTGCAGCCACTCTTGCATTTCTTCAGTTCTATTACAATACTATTAGAATTGTATGAATTCAGCTGTTTTTCTAAGGCTATGTACATACGATCTGTGTCACAAAGAACCAAAACTTTGCAGCAGCACTACATGCTGCTTGGATTTGAATTGTTCATACACACAAATTTGATCTTACGTCGTGCATGTGGATAACTTAGGAACTTTTGTGCCATCAGTACTTTTGTACTCCCTTTTGTTTTTGGTGAGATCAGAATTTAAGAGTCACCTCGACAACATTTAAGCCAATACACACAAAGGCAAATGAATGCACATGACGCATGCACATGGCTCAAGTCGAGTCAAATAATTTAACTTGTTCTGTATGATAGTAACTTAAAATGGAACAAGTTTAGATTAAGGTCTGTGGTTCTCTTCAGATAACTTATAATTGTTGTCTGGTGTGGTGGTCATATGTATAATTTAAATGAGCAAGAGCACATGGTCCATACTCCCAGAGAACACCTCTTTTTTAATGAATGTAAAACCCTTGGTTTATCTAAGAAAATCATGAGTTGACTGTTGCTTTTATCAGATCAATAACACATGACAGATGCTCTCCATGCTCTGAAATTTCCTCTCTTAGCACAATTTGTCTTTTTAAGTAGTATGTTGCGTCAAATTTTTCTCGTAATCCCTCACTATTTCCTCCAAGTGGCACAGGCTCACACTACCATGGGCACCTATTGGAGGTGCTCACCTTGTGCCAGGTTTTGTAAACACCAACAAACCACATCTGTCAGGCAAAGACCTTGACAGAGGTGTTGTCAAGGCAAAAGCTCCTCCAGGACTGGCAAGTAATGTGGGAAGTGGCATCGTGAGAGAGGGGTGATGGGAAGAAAAGCATGTTAGATTTACGTGGTTATGCAAGAGTATCTGTATAAGTGGGGATATGGCTCTCTCTGTTGTGTGACTGGATTGTGAAACAAAGAAATAGAGAGATGAGAGAACCAATTCAGCTCAAATGGTATTCCAAACATCTCGTCAATCACCCTTACATTGTTTAGGTACCCACCCTTCATTCCTCGCTACAAAAAGCTGCCCACTCAGAAAACATCAATCAGTGACTTGCAGAGCTGTTACAGCTCATTAGTCATTAGATTGAAAACATCATTAGACTAAGCTGATGAGAAATCAGGGAAGGGTGTCTGAGGTACGCTTTTACACAGTTTAAGTCAGTCAGTAGTCAAATCTTTGTACTTCACTATTTGAAACAAGATTGGTGAGAATACCTCTTCACTTTGGATGTGAGCCCACATCCAGGACTCTGTCAGTGCCTATTGTGGCAAACAGATTGTCCACAGTAGTCAGTTGAACATAAAGTCACTGAAAATCAATAGTAGTTATTTTGAAATCTCTTTTCTTTTCTTTCTTTTCTTTCAAAGTACTACATTTCCTCGTTGGCAAGTAGGTCTTGACAAGTTGTTGTCTTTTTTTTTTTTTTTTACCAAGAGCACCTACTTTAAGAGCTAATACATTATATTTAAGTTAAACTGACAAAGTAAATTTGATTATCATTGCATGGTGAGCTACTTTTGTCTTGTGGCACCAGGTTAGTATCCTCTCTCGACACATTTGCGGCCACATTCAGACACAATCAGGCATTGCAGTGATTAGCTGCAGGGTTGTGTGGTGATGTTGGTGGGATGCGGAGATGTTTGTTTGTGCTAAGAACATAACCGTTGTGAAACAGGCTTAAAATTATGTTTTATTTATCTAATTCACTGGCTTTCTTGCAACCATTCATGCTTCAAGCCAGTTGCAGACATTGAAGCTGGGTACATGAAACAAATCAAGCAAGGATGCAACTGCAGAGTATCTTCATAAACTCTGGATAGCACCCAGAGATATTTCAGGCTGTGGGGAGAGTCTGATCGCTGGCTCCTGATTAGCCACCACAATGTGACATCAAGTTGTGTTTCATCAAAAGTTGACTCTATTTAAATTTTTGTGTCATCAACCGTGGGCATCCCCTGCTGCCCGACTGCCGCAGCCTAAACCCACTACCCCCATTCAAAATTAATGAGATGACTGGCATTTTTGCCTGCAGCGCCTGATTCTGTCTGAATGAGATGTAAGACCTATGAGCATAGTCATCTTTTCCAGGTGTGTGGATGAATGATAATTACAACTCTGAAGATGGAAATTACTGGTAAAACTTACAAATGAATGAAATATTACAATGTAGTATTAAAATTGGTCAAAACTAAGACTGCAGATATATCAATGGTGTTATTTTTTTGAACAAATATTAGAAGCTATGAATGCAGCTCACAGTTACTAAAATGTATTTTTCTCAAACAAAGTTAATAGAAATAATGTTTGGCTACATTACATTGTATACTGTGCATGGATGTTTTCCATGTTGGTAAAAAGTACACATCTACCTCCTGTACTGTAGAGAGAATGGAAACTCAGAAGAACCACATTTCATGCTTTTCGTTCTGCAACAAACAACTTCTGTCTAATGAGTGGAAAGCTTTGCGTGATAATCCTAGAATGCATATCAATCAAACCTAATTAAGATGGTATGCGGAAGTTATTCTAATTTCCAAGTGCACACACAAAAACACGCACACACACACACATATAGAGCCAAGGCTTCATTCCATGATGACTGAAAAAGAGAGGGGGCTGTAATTTTGCTTTCAAAGGAAAAAAATATAATTCTGTGATTGTAGGATAATTAGACCCACTGAACTTTAAAAAGACTGACAAGATGAATGACTGGCACCTGCTTAGATGTTCTGCATGCGTGCACAGTGTTTGCGTATTATTTGCATGTGCAATTTGAAGATTAGTTGATAATGCATGATACATGCCCTTGGTGTAAACTTATCAGTTAAAACATTTCCACTTTGGCATTTAAATGCAGTCCGAGTCATGTGGTACTGATGAGGTTTTGATATTTGAGCCAAAGGGAGGGCAAGTCAACACCTGCCACTGACTGCTGATCATCAGTCAGATATTAGCAGTTTGTGCGTGCATACTGTGCTGTATTTTGCATGTGTTTATGTGTATTTATTTGTGACAAGTCTTCAGCTGTAGCTATATATCTTCTGGCCACCAGATGGCATAAGTAAAAGGAATGAACAATTCCAGGGTGATGAGGTTCATAGATGTTGCTGCAATTTGAAAGGCTTTTCTTTTATAAATACACTCAACAAAAATATAAATGCAACACTGTTTTTGTGTTTTTTGAGTTGAACCAAAAGATTTAAGACTTCTTTACACACAAAAGGTTAATTTCTCCCAAATTTTGTTCACAAATGTGTAAAAACCCATTAGTGAGCAGTTCTCCTTTGGTAAAATAATCTACCCACCTGGCAGATGTGGCATGTGACAGATGCTGATTAAACAGCGGGATTATTGCACAGATGTGCCCTGGGTTGGTCACAATAAAAGGCCACTTAAAAATGTGCAATTTTATCTTGAAAAAAAAGACATTAATTAGGCACTGAACTACAGCTATTTTAAATAGGGGTCATCAGGGGTCTATCTGAACGCTAGGACCTGAGACCTGACCCGGGACCCACACAAAACAACCCATACAAAATTTGAGAGAAATAAGCATTTTGTCTTAGATCTTTTCAACTCTGTTCAAAATGGGAGCAAAACAAAGGTACTGCATGCCTATTTTTGTTTAATGGAGTTTCCCCACCCTTCATTTTAGTTAAACAACAACTGGATCTACGTGATCATCTGTGATGATTCACAATTCCCCAATTTAAAATATGAAACTTCACAGGATTAGTTTACTTCAGCTCCATTTGTTATTTCTTTAGGAAATTTAATTGGTTATTGTCAGGGCAGGATCTATGCCCCTGTTTCACATAGCAAGCAAAACTCCATTCACTGTTCACAGGGGGCAGGGGAGGTTAATCTGTTGGTAATATCAAACTCCCCCAAGGAAGCAGGAGAAATCCAGAAAATCATTTGAGCTGAATGGGGGAAATCCATGCACCGCTCTCCCTGTGTGTGACACATGCTTGGTCTGTGAGGTGAAAATTGAAGGGGGAAGATGCCTTCCATTTCTGCTATAGATCCTGTGAACAGCTGGTCAGGGGTTGTTCTTACATTGAGAGCCCCCCGGAGCCACATAAGGCTCCCTGTGGATGCACATAAAGCTGGATCCACAGAAATATAAGCCTTAAAACGGATATCAGCACAATCTTTCTCAGGTCATTAAAGTTTGAAATATTTAGACAATTGCACTGCCACTGCACCAGTCATCACTTGCCCTTTTTGCTGAGCTGCAAGAGTGTTGGTGCTTGGAAGTTTAAGCATTAGATCTACAAAAAATGAAATACAGAGTACATTATTTTTTCACTGTCAGAGATGGGGACTCGAGTTACAATTGCTCTAAATCACCACACACAGACATGAGACTTGGCACTGACCAGAGTGTCAAGGATGACTTTTTGTGCACATGGCCACAAATGACTGTCAGCTGCAGTAACAACACGCTACGAGCATACCTGCAGCAGCTGTGTCATTTGTCATAACCTTTTGCTAAAATAACTTCACACAAGGCCCGAACAAAGACCCACTAAATGCATCCCCATCAAACTTTTATCAGATGGCTGAAAACACAACTGGATTGGTGAGTCACTTTGTAAGTTAATGTGTAATTTAATAGTGCCTATGGACCTTAACAAATGCAGTTAACTCAGCATCAGCTATCTAAGGTTAGCCTGCTTGCTTGATTAGATTGGCGTTCGCTGAATACTGTGAGAAGATGAGTGACGTTTGCTTGCCACACTTGTTTGTATGTAGTGTTACTTTGAAATAACTGTAAAATAATACCAGAATTTCATCTTCCCTAGCTGCTGGAAGAATGTCTTCTGTACTTCTCTGACTTGCTTTGTACTGATTTATGTTGAGTGATTCAGTTGTGCACTCTCCCTCATGCCTGTTGACGCATTGAGAGCTGCCTTTTTTCTCTACTCTGCTCTTTGCTAGACTGTTACAGTGCGTAACCTTCATTTGTGTTTTCACACTAGTGCTGGATATCGTTAATATTGGCTTTTATCAATACTGATACTGCTTATCGATTCAATGCTTGTCGATGCTCTTATGTTATACTGCTTTCCATGATTTCATGCAGAAAATAAAGACAGAATATGCAAAGATGTGAAAATAAATCAACAGACTTTTAACTGGGGTAACTGGTAACTGGGGTTAAAGGCTGTGATCATCTCCTGAGCAAAGGAGCAGCTTGCCACTGGTCAGTTTATGCTGCAAAATAGCAACACTAAGAAACTTTGCTTGGTTTGTGTTGATGTGTTTGATGCTGTGCATACTGCATAGTAATATCCTGTTTAAAGTGATGATATACAAAACAAATAATCAATCCAGATACTGTAAGCTCATAAAGGAGTGATGATAATATCGTACATGTTATAAATTCCTTGTACTGTAGTTATGCGCATGCCTAAGCTCACCGGATGGCAGCAGATAGAACGCTCATTGCAACCATAAGTGTTTTGTCACTTGACTTGGACTTGTGACCAAAGACTTGAGATTTGGCTTGGACAAAATATTACTTGAGACTCTGCTCTGCTCTGTATTTTTCCTAATTGTGCAAACTAGTTGGACCTATGGCTATGTTTACATTGCCTGGCAGAGTTACAGCCATATTTCCCACAAGACCTGGGAGGGGGTAAGGACTACAACAATTACAGAGACCTTGGATGACTTCAAGGGTCACCTGACACTGCGTGTAAACTGTCACTGAACTCTACTTGACCGTAAAACCAATGAGAATATGGGTCAATCCAAGACAAAGGTGAGTGGTTCTGTTTCTTCTCCTCTCTCAGTTTCACCCTTTTCGCAGTCTTTCTATTGCTCTAAAATCTCCTGTTTCTCAAAGGACACGACACCCGCAGCGGAACAGATCAGTGTCTTCAAATAAACATTGTCCTCCACAAGAAGTCAGGGGTTTGACGCCTTATTAAAAATGATAGTTCAGTTATGGCTGTAAATCAGTTTTTCCTGGAAGTGTTTATGAATCGTGCCAGGCTATGCTTGGGCTAAGTGATCACCCAGCAGGGGACCATATTATAGAGCTCATTCTTTCAATTAACATCGATAACAACAAAGGGGATTAACACTCCTCCCTGAGGCTTCTTTTTTTTTCCCTCAGAAGGTATTCCTCGTCTAGTGCGTCTGTGTGTTCATGCACGTGTATTAAAATGTGTGTGGCCTGCACAGTACGTGTGTCTGTCCCTATTTATGATTGTATGAGTGTGTATGCTTCCTTGGTGGAGCTTGTGCTGATGTACTGTAATATACAAGTGCATACTTTGATATTTTTGCATGCATGTATTGTATGTATATGTACTGAACATGTACTCTGTGCATGTGGTAGTGTGTGCACACGAACAGTCTGGGTCAGGTGGATGCCAGCTTTGATCAAGACAAGTGTTGCCTGAATGTGACACTTTGACAGAGGTTCACTTTCTCCCTCATGGGGAACAATGCCAAAACTAACACAAAACATGAATCTGACCTGCCTCATTACAGTGAGCTTACTGTACTTGCTATCACTGGTGGGTAGAGATTTTTTTTTAACTTACGTTATTCCTTTGGCCTGTCAAACAAGAATTGATTTACCTTTATTAAAATGAAAAGGGTAACACTCAGAAACCTGCAAGTGTGAACCAACTGAAAATAACACGACTGTAATAACAAAATGAGATCTTTTATGTGATTCAGTTGTGATTGTGGTTTCACTATAATGTACAATTCAATTCTTCCATGTAAAGACATGGTTAAACTCAGATATGCAGTTAACACACAGAAATTGAGTAGTACAGAGTTTTAGTTTTTTCTGACCCATCACTATTTGCCTCTGATCTAACATAATCCAGGCAGCAGTACACTCATGGGCTATTTGAGGGTGCAAATTAATAGTTCTGAATGTATTTTCTAGAGGAAAGGCCTGATTAAAAAAAATATATATCAAAGGTCAAAACCAGTGTTAGGCAAGTTGCTAAAATTTAGTTAGTTTAGTTACAGTTAGTAGTTACTTCTCCCAAAAGTTATTGAAATAATATCTGCTTAAATGATCTTATTATATATATATATATATATATATTCCCAAATTTTATCTGTAATGGTACCTTTTTATAATTGCTACCAGTTATTAATACTCCTGACCATAAGAGGGCAGCAATGACTAGCGTTCCTACCTGTAAAACTACACTTTTTATTGCCTTTAGACAGTAAGATTTGTTAGAAGACGCTCAATGTGTATTCACCACACACATCGCTACAGTGGCTAATACTGCTTATATGATGCCACTTTATATTTGAAACATTATGTGATGAAAAGTGAGCTAACATTGCCTGAAGTGATTTGTGCCAGAGGAAGAGGAAAAAGAATCAAGGGAATAGGCTGCGTTTTGTCTGCTATCCTCTGTTATTGCCCACTATTTTCTTGTAAATCATGAGTAATGAGTAACGAGTACCTTTAAATTTCAGAAATTTTAATTGTGTATATTAATTTGGAAACTGTTGAATGCTAGAGAAAAATCTCAAGTATTGTTTGAAGTATTGATAGTAAGTGGAAGTCTTATATCTCCACAGCACATCAGTGTTCTCAGACACTTTGAAACACCAATTTGTGGAAACAAATCTGTAAAGATTTATATGGTTATAAGAAGAGCCATTGTACAAAAACAGCCAGTGCACAATAACTGTCCAAGTCGCACATAGCTATCAATTTTCTGATAATGACACTTTACATTCAGATTTTTACAGGTCAAATAACCCAGGCTACACATCAAATCTTATATCCCATTTTTGTGGAAGAGTAAAAACATCTCCAAAAATTCACATAAAAACAATGAGCTTTATCTACAACATAGATCAGACAATCCAAAAATTCAACCTCAGCTGACCACCATAAAATATAAATGTAGGTCTTCAGGATGAGTATCACACTGTGGCCTTGGCAGTGGTATTAAAACTGTAGACAGGTCTGAAGGACAGGAGCATGTTTCACTAAAGCAAACATAAGGCAAAATCTCCTCACTAATTAACGCAGTCAGCTGAAATAGTTGAGCAGCATCTATTAAATCAGGTTTCCTGAATGAGTGAATCAGCTCACCATATTGTTTCTGCACAAAAACTGAATGTGAGATTCATCTTTTTTAAATAAGCAGTCCAATCTCTCCCTCTAGTGGATATTTGATGTTAGTGGCTTTTCAGCAGCACAGTGTTGAATACATGACTGAAGACTTGTCTCTCAATGCTAAATAATGGTCAGCATTTAACAATTCACTAGATGTAAATTTTTCAGATTCTTTTTCTTGTTACCACACATGCTCTCAGAGAACTTAGTGACAGAAACTCTTGATTATAAATAAATAAAAGTAAAATTCTTAATTGTTATGATAAGCATGTATGCTGGCTTATTTTATCATCAAGATGATATAAACATTACTGTCAAAATCTTTAATATTGTCATCATCTCCTTGGATAAAGTCAGCACATTTAACTTTTTAAGCCCAAATTACTACTGTATATCCATGACCCCTATTCCCCACACAAAAGGGAGAAAGAAAGCATCCATCTGTCTACGATATAATGTTTGACAGTGGTGGTGAGATGGTAAGTGGCCCCTGATGGAGAAAGAGATCCATATGAAGCATACAACACCAGTCAGAGGGTCTAGTGGGAACCTTCCTCTTTGACCATGCTAGAGTTTCTCAATCAATCTCCCTCTGCTCCCTTTGACCCAGATCAATAGCCATCATTGGAGAAGAAGAGATAAAAGAGAAGAGTGAGATCATTTGCCATAAACTCACAGGGGAAAATGGAGAAATTGTGTCTTTGTGTCAGTATGCCCTTTTTGCATAAGAATCAATTTATTAAAAAACCTAAAAAAAATATATAGAACAGACTTTGAGGAACACAACACAACACCCAATTATCATGATTTATTTTTGGGCTACATTTGGACCAAATCAGGCTGGGTAAACATGGCCCAAATTTCAATGTCAATAGACTAAACACAGCCTAAACTTCAACATCTATTTTGGGGCTAAATTTAGACCAAATCAGATGGACTAACCACGACCCAAATTTGAACAACTATGGACTAAATATGGACCAATTTCCAACGTATTTTTGGCTAAATAAAGGCTGATAAGATGTAGCCCAAAAGACAACACTGAAATGACGTTTGGTACTTGGTGGGATTCTCTGAGTGAAGACTTCACACACACACAGATGCAGTTTGCACAGGCACGCACACACAGACAAGAACACACTTTCCTTCTCCTTTTTCCTTGCTCCCTCTGTCTTTTACCATTCCAGACAAGAGAACAAATCCATCTCTTCTGTGTTCTAATATTGCCTCTTTCAATAACAGATGATCACTACTTTACCTCGAGATGAATATTCAATGAGCACACGCCCTCAAAAATATGAAAACTGATAGAAAGGCAGAGACAGAGCGGGGTAAAAGGGAGGATACAAAGCGCTTAAGCCTCCTCGTCATTACGATGGCCCCTGGTACTCAGGGCCACCAAGGAATCCCTTAATTCCTCCAGCATTATGCGCCTCAGACTCTTTCATGTCCTCCGTATGGGAGACGGCGGATGGGGATGGGGGGGTTGCTGGAAAAATTCTAATATGTCTCTTGCTATGAAAAAATATGCACATACATTTAGCATTTAGATTCTCCAAGGGCAGAACAGAGGAGATGGGCACATGTCAGGCACCATATTGTGTGTGTGCGCCTGTGTGTGTGTGTTTGTGTCTGTATGTGTATGCATGTCCTTGTGCATATGGAATGCACATATGTTTGTGTGAGGAGGCCATCCTTAAATGGTTGAGTCTTTATTTATCCCCCGTTTGTGTCTCTGCCCTGCGGTTACCATGGTAATATTAATGATTCGGCTCCTCCACGCTGGAAGAGAGAAAGGTCATGTGTGCCATCCAGCCCTACTTAATATATAATGTGCCAAACTGACAGGTAGGGTATTGGTTAAACTGACAGACTGGTTGACTCGTTGGCAGAGGTTAACTGGTTTCCTGTCTGGCTGACTGAGTGACTGACTGGTTATTTGAAGTTTAGACTGGCTGCTGGTTCAGCGGCTGCGAGGGAGCAAATTAAATGACTGGTAGACGTGTTGGCATGTTGACTGGCTAACCCGATGAGTGGCAAGCTGGCTGGATAGCTGACTGGCTTGTTGACTGACTAAAGGATTAGCCGAGCGTCTTGATTGACTTGTTGGTGGAATGACTGTCACTCTGACTGACTGCTCAGATGCCAGTCTGGGTGGTTTGTTGTCTAACTGTCTGACTGACTTGTTTGTCTCACAGATTACAAAAAACTGACTTTGTTGGTGGCTTGTTTGGTCATTGTTTGGCCAGCTTACAGAACCTAATTCACCAACAAAACAACTGAATTAAAATGTATACTATATAACATGTACTTAGGTTTTTTTTTAGGTTTTAAACAATTGCTAACATCCTTTTATCCAGTCTCTAGTCACATTTTCAAAACTCTAAACACAGTTACCACAACATCTATCTGTTGTGGACCATTGCATTTACACATTTCATGTTGTTTTCATGGAGAATTAACACATTTGTAAAATGCTTAATCTTTCAAATTTTAGGTCTTTCTTGTCTTATTTACAAATTCTTGCACACAGCCTATTTTGTTCAGATGTACTGAGTTTTTTTTTTGTATTCTAATATTTTTGTTTTTGGACTTTTGGAGCCAAAGCAACAATTCCAAGTTGCAGGTAAAGCTTTTACCTCAGCAATTCTGTCATTTACTATTTTTTTGACTTTACATGCTATGAAGTAAAGATCATCACTTGTGGATAGTATATGTTGCCAAAAAAAAAACAAAAAAAAAACACATATTCAACAATCAACCAAAAAACATATTAAGTGGTTTACACTAAAAGGAAACTGAATGACAGTATTAAAAATATTAATTTAATTTTGTCCTTTTGTATGCAGGTAGAAGTGAAACATGAAAAGTTTTTGTAATGCCATCAGTGGTTGGTGTTCTGAAAATCATTTTGCTATGATTGAGTGTTGTTTTTTTTGAATAGAAAACATGCTTGTGTTTTGAAAAGATGATTTGAAATTGAATGAGTTTACTATGTTTTGATACTTAGTGTATGTTCACAGTTTTTTTTTTTTTTTTTGCATTTTGAAACGTAGAGTTGGTATTTAATGAACAAGATGTGGCAAAAGTGCAGGTAAACACTTTTTAGCACTTGTCAAAAACTGTACATTTTCTTTTAAAATTGTTGACTAAACACTGGTAATGAGCCCTAAACAGGGGCTGCAATATTTATTTTTTGTTAATAATGTGTGCACCAATTAGATTAGCTGTAACAAAGATTAAAGGAATAGCCTCTCCTTAACAGAGCTTCTGTTTATCCAACTATCCTCAGGGGATTTTTTGCCTTATATTTACTATAATAATACTCTTTGTAGTTGTAATAAGTATGTGTTGGATTCTGTAAAATACAAATAATTTATTCTCCAAGACAAACCACTTGATTCATAATAGCAACCATCATCATCTCTACGTTTCTTCATTTATCTATATCCCACTATTTATGGACTTGGTTGTCAGTACATTGTAAACAGTAGACATGCACATATTAAATATTTATTTTTGAGGTGCACTGTAAAAAATCATACAGGAATTTAGTGGAATCAACACATCTTTCCTCATTAACTTAACATAAATATAACAGATTTTATTTATTCAAGTTTTCATTCAGATTTAAATGTTTTAATATGTATTTTTAGAACACTCTCATAAACATGAGTTGTAACTTGAAATCTTTTGACTTGAAATAAGTTGAATGAATGTACTGTACAGAGTTGAATTGACTCATTAAATTAAGTTATTAAAGAAACATGATCAGCATATTAGCAGACTTCCCAGCATGCATTGTGTGAGAGTGAAAATTCCTCAGTGTGACTGAAGAGTTGTCGGTTCAACTTCATATCTTAAGCTTACTGAACATGTTGTCTGAAGTACAACTTAATTAATAAGTTTATTTGACTTCAAGAGTTTATTTGTTCTGAATCATTACAAAATTTCCTCAACTTTACTTTTCAAATTCAGTCAAATTAGCATCTTACGGCAGCCCAGACGCTAACTTTTTAAAGTTAAAATAAATAGTTTATTTTTGCAGTGTATATCTTCTCAAAGTTTTCACCTTTCTTTACTGATATGTTAGAAATACATTTATTATAAAATAGGCTTTTCTCTCAAATTGTTTTAAAAACTGCTTTTCTCCCAAATAGTTTTTTTTTTTTTAAAAAAAAAAAGCACACTCATTGATAAAACTCCATGATGAACTCCAATTACAGGATAATAGAAATCAGAGCGACTCCAATTAGGTGCAGACAGAGTGGGACAGGCGATATTTCACCGCTGTGGCCACAGGAGGGCACAGCAGGCTCGTCTCTTACCCTGCTGCTTTATTAAGATGGAAACGGCTCAAAAGGAGGAATGATCCTCATATCTCTCTCTTTTTCCTCCTCTCCCTCTCATTCCGCATGTATCTCAAGCCTTTATTGAAATCTCTCCTCCATCCAGACGTGTTCATAATTAATTACACAATTTGGGATCATTATTCACAGACACAACACACACACACACACACACAGTTGTGTTCCTCACCACAGCTGAAGACTTCATTATCTGTGGAACCTGCCTCTCAGATTCTCCACAGGCTTACTGGGCTCGCCTCATCAGAAGTCTTTAAACACTCACTGTCTATTCAATAAGACGACCTGCTCTTTTCTCACCAAGTGATCACTGATTATTAGAGCAGCCACTTTAATTGACTACATCGCGCTGAAGCTGCTTTAAACAGTGAATGAAGAGATGTATTGATGCTGTCAGATGAAAGCATGGAAACAAACACATTTGACAGACTCACACTACATTTTCAGACCAATGGATTTGTTGTACTAAAGTCTCTGTGGATGTATTAAGCATTTATTCATTATGTCGATATCATAATAAATCTTATAGCATGGTATAATGACAGAGCATTTAAAGCATCTCTTATTATATGTTACCTTATGCCACCGCAAAACAAGGAAAAAAAAAAATTTATTTATTGAATTTAAAATTGTTTTATCTTTGCAAGTGGTATCAATCTTTCCCATAGCAAACTTGGATAAATGGCAATAAAATTGACTACTAATTTGATATTAATATTTTCTTTCAGTGAAAAGTGATCAGATTTAAGGTGGCTAAACCTGACTTATTCACACTCCTGTTGCCATGGCTAAACAGTATATTGTATGCGTTCTTAATCTCACTTATACAATCTTGATGAATGTGTTACAATATTTGTCAGACAAAAAATTTGAACGTATGAAGACCTTTGTATGACTTTTCAGTTTTAGAGCCTGTCTTGAAAATGCAGGAAAAATATATTTTTTTAGTTTTGTAAGCAAAATATATATTGATATACTGAAGAAATAAAATAGTGGTTTCTTGTTTCTTTTCCTGTTTCTTACTGAGCTTGGTTACCTAAGTTACTTTGCTTTTATTTGTTTGTTTGGGAAATGTAGCCTAAATCAGTGGTTTTCAACGTTTTCAAGTAACAATGCCCTGAAAAATCAGGTTGGTGTCAGTCATTTTCCACTGTTTTTCCTAGCGTTTGTATGTGTTAAGAACATGGTGGTCTATGCTGATAATTGTCATTGTCGTGCTGGTTTATAGTTTTAACCTGTATGGCTGTATTTCTTTAGGTCAGCAGTATTTGGCATATTTTTGCATGCACGTTGAATGTCTTTGAGGGGCTGATGTGGCTAAGAGCTGCTTTCTGGCTCTTGTTCTGTGCTACTTGTCCAATATGTTTTTTTTATTTTATTCCACAACATTCTGGCGACCCCAGAAATGATCTCACAGCCCCCTTGGGGGTCTCGACCCCCAGGTTGAAAACCACTGGCCTAAATAAGTGCCATGAGTAACATAGAGTCGTGAGATGTGTTTCATAACATCATAAAAGATGTTAATTTAATTCCAGCAGATGTAGCTTGGGTAGAAGTAGCCAAATTCCACATTAATCCTGTCATCTAGCAGTCAGCTGCTGACGTTGACCACTAGAGAATAAAACTTGATTAAAAGGCTTTTCCTGGGTTTTAGGGACAACTTGATAATTAGATGTCTTCACAAAGCTTTCTTTACCTAAAATTGCATTTCCAGCGTCACTGGATTAGATTGATCACACTACACACCAAAAATTGTTATAACTACTATACTATGTATACAAAAAAAACACTACGTTTGTGTAACATACTTAACTCTGCAACTGATGATGAAATGTAACTTAAAAAGAGGAAAATTACTTGAAGAAAAGTGTTCCATGTTTAACCTACTTCCACAACTCTTGTCTTCTGCCACAACTTAATTAGAATGTGATTAATTTTGTCAACAATAATTACATTTTTCATGACAGAATTTTAAGTAAGGGAATATGCAAAACATTATCATAACACTCCCCATTAAGTTGTTTGTGTCTGTTTGTTTATTCAATTAAATATTAACAGCCTGCGACTAAAACTGATTAGCAGTTAATTCTCTCTCACAAGTGGTCTTACAGATCTGGAGGATAAAACAAACCCGACGTGTCAATCGAGGAAAAACAACCACATGGTGAGACGAGCAAGTTACTTCTGGGTGAGTTTGTGACAGTCGAGACAGTGTTTGCCTTCATTTCAAATGAATAGTGTCTCCTCCTGTTGAAATAATAAATGTATTGTAGATATGAGTAGCTCATGTCACACAACACAACTCTTTATACACAGAATAATACTCAAACAGAAAAACCCTTAAGTAACATTATTAGATTACAGCAGTTATGAAATTACTTTGAGTTGTACTTCTAGTTTAGATGCAGTGGGTTATGAGTCTTTGATCTCCCCCCAACCATTCAACTGCGCCACCAAGGGGGCAATGGAAATACACTGATCTCTTGCATGAAAGTTTAATATAACAGTCTTGTCCTTAATGATGAAATATATATGCATTATGTATTAGTGCAGATTTATATGTTTCTTGTATCAAAAAGGAAGGAAAACTAAAAAAAGGATTGTGGTCTCCCCTACCTTAAAATATTGGTATTATCTCAAATCAATGAGTTAATATCTTGAAATAATGACTTAGTATGTGAGTCATTTTGAGAAAGTTTCTCATTATTTAGAGATATGTCGTAAATATTTTGAGATGCTAAATCATTATTTTGAGATTCCAATGTTTCTCATTATACCGACTTACAGGATCTTCCTTTTTTTCCATCATATCGGCTGAAATGGGCTTCCATAGATACAGATGTTTGGAGATGAGTATACAGTATAACACAGATCTCTCTGTTCCTCACTGTTAAAAGACTCCAGCCTGCAGTGTAGTTTATACACTTCACTGATACACCAAGGAATTATAGAGAAACATGAGGCTCCTTGATCAAAGAAAGTTTTTATATCACGTCAAAACTTCTGCCCATATTCGCACACACTCTTACTGCTATGATCACACTTTGTTTTAATCAGCTGGCGATGTGAGCGCCGTTATCGCTTTCAGGAGTGAACGATGCTCACGTTGTGTTCATTAATTGCAAACTGATTTGTTCAGTTCGCCATCGACCGGAAATAGCATGTTCAGTGAATGCTGCCCACTTAGTGCGTTCATGCACAACACATGCCTCAGTAACAGCCAGTAAAACATAATTCTAATGGAAGTTGCGGTAAACCAGCCACAAAAAAATCCATACCATCACAGACTTAATATTACATACAGTACTACTAATAACAGCCATGTAAGAAAAGGGGTCATGTGTAGAGATTATTCTCACTATAGGATGCTCATGAACATCTGTGCCAAGTATGGTACTGTATAATGTCATGATGCAATATATTTCAAAATGTTCAAAATGTCTTTGCATGAAACTGCTGCAAGAGTAACATGAAATCCAGTGTAACTGAAGTCACGTGGATCTCTCATGAAACTTGTGATGTATTGGTTTGACAGTCTAACAAACTGGCCTTCACCATACATTTATTGTGCATACTGAAGTATTCACGTTGGCTGAGCTATAGCAAATAGTGCTGTACAGATCTATAAAATTGTGTTATGTGAATATGAAATGAGCGCAGCTGGTATCTGATGGACATACTTCTCAGACTGTGGGCTGAACTTAATGTGCAGGTACAGCTCAACATCAAAAACCTTTGCATACATACATTATTAGCCTGTTCCTCATGAACCGGTAAGGGTTTTTAGTCCTAATCTAGGTAAGCAGGTTTTATTTATGGGTATGAATAATTGAGTATCTATTAGAATATCCCTCACTCATGCATTGATGGAGGTACACATTAATATTTTAAAATATTAGTGAGACCTGGCTTTACAAGTCTTCTGCCTATATCATTTAAAAGTCCATTTTTCCTGACAGGTCAGCCTTATGTCACTTTAAAACATGCATTTCAATGACCATGGTGACAAGAACATTAGTGAAATCTGCTTTTACATGAACTCCATTTCATTTCCAAAGGGCCAGCCTCTTATCATTGTAATCATCCATTTCAGTGACCACGGGGACGCGAGGATAGCAACTTAGACAATTACTGTTCCCAGGGGTTATTTCCAAAACGAGTGGTATTTTTCTTAAACTGGAGTAAACATTAATTTGCTGAATGTTCTTCTCTTTTGCAAAAGGAAATATTTGCCATAAATATATGCTCATTTTGTTGCCTGGTGATGCATTTATATAGATGATACAGTTAGCACTGAAATAGTGTATTTCTGCAGTATGATAGCAGAAAAAATGACAAAAAAAATATCATTCAGACATGATTCTGCCATGCCATACAACATTGTTGATAACAACAGGTCCTGGGCGAACCCACACTTTGTACAACCCGGCTCAAGGAAGGACAAAGAGGAGAGGGTCATGTGTTTAGCCAAAATATAAGTTAAACAGGGCAATATAAAATATGTAGGTCTGTAACATCCGTTGTGTTTTACATGTGTGAATGAACATACAGATAAGACAACAAACACAAGGAAAACCTAAACCAAACAACAAACCATAGGCTCAGGGAGAGAAAGAGAAACTGACTGAATCCACTAGCTTATGTAGCTAGAGGAGCAGCAAGAACAGGTGATAATCACTTCCTGCTTCCCTCCTAAAAGGGAAAGGCAGGCCAAAGAGGAAGTCAAGAGGGCTTTCACCATTGACATACATATGTAGACGCTGAATTGGCCTTTAGCTCGTACATCAATGTTGCCATCATTTTGGTCCGGTCAAGACTGGCCTGTCTATGTCTGGGCAGTGAGTGTTTTTTTTTTATATATATATGTATTCAAACGGTCGTGATCTAAGTTAGAAGAAAAAAACTTTCTTCTTACTTTCTTCTTACATGTTGATCATAGCCCCTTGAATATAACACTGAAATTCTGTTGAGAAATGTTAATGTTATAGTGCTTTTTATCTAGCCATCATGACTTGAGCAATATAGTGGTAGTGGATGCAGCATCTACGTTTTATGTCTGCTAGGTTTGTTCTGAAACCAGCCTCCAATACTGCCTAAAATGCTGGTATCGGCCAGTACACACGTCTGTATACTGACCCAATACCACATAATCTATTAAGCAAGAAAAGGGACCCTGCCACTTCCCAGAAGCGTCCCATATGTCATTTTTTCCCAAGAATGGCAAAGTGATATTCTCTGGCATTCATTCTCTGTATGTGTTTGTTCATGTTTTACAAAGGGTTTAACCTGAGCCAGGTCATACAACAATAATGGCAATCACATCACATCATACAGGGCTTATTTATTCATTAATTCATTATCTGGACCTGCTTATCCTTGGAAGAGTCCTGGGGGACTGGAGCCTATCCCAGCTGACACTGGGTGAGAGAAGTTTACAGCTGTTTAATAACAATAATGATAACAGCAACAACAGTAATAGCAATAATAGTAATAACTACCTCAATGACTAATTTTTGGATGGTGATACAGGATCGATGAGAACAAGTGGTACTGTAGAAGTTTATAGATTCAGAAATGAAGGAGAGCTTTTAATAAAAAGATTTTTCATGGAAATGAAACATTTCTGTGTGTCAAAACAAGCACGTTGTGCAAACCAGCATCAGCCAGTCACCACCAAACGCATGCAGGTTATTCTCCACGTCACAGGTCACAAATTTGTAAGCTTACAGCAGGATGTCTGTATGTGCAGGAAATTCCATGCATTTTGGGGGAGCTACTTTTAGAAACTTTTGAAAACACTAACTTGGGTAAAGGTAGAGGAAGAGGTGGTTGAAGGAGACGGGATGCAAAAAATGTGAATTTCAACTTTTCATTACAAAATAGTCATGGACTGTAAGAGTGTATTTGAGTGTGTATTTGTTTCTGTGTATTTAACTGAACAAAACAAGAAGAACAAATGATCATTATTTCTTTCTTTTAATGTCTTTTTGTTTTATTTGAAGGCATTTTTTAATGATAATGTAAAACAGTATATAATGACACTTTATGCATACAGTACAGACATACATTTAAACACACTGACAATTAAAAACAATGCACTTTCAAACACAACAAAAACAATCTTTCAAATGTCTACAGTGTGCATTTCAGTGCCGTTCTGATATGTGCATTCTGTGTCTGTGTGTCTCTTTTATTTGCACATGCCTGCATGTGCATGATTACAAGTAGGGAATGTATGATTGCAAGCCTTTGTGTGTGTGAATGCTCATGTTTGTGTGCCTCAGTGTGCATGCCTATATGCCTGCCTTTATATGTGTGTGTGTGTGTGTGAGAGCAATGGCAGCTGCTGTCACCCAGTGGGGCTGACAGTAGTTAAAGACAGTAAAGCTGTGTGTGTAACAGGCCTGCTGTCACTTCCTTCCCTGTGTTATTTTACTTCTCTCTAATGGGCTTTATTTCATTGTCAGCTGGCAGTCTACCTCCTCCTCCTCTTCCTCTTTCTTTTCCTCCCTCTATTCCCTCCTTCCTCATTTTCTCTCTCTTGACACATTACAGGCTGCCTTTGGAGAACAGCAGAGGGCCAGAGACCCCCTGCCAGCCATAATAATGTGGTAAAACAAGCCGACAGGTAGAGTGTGTGTGGGTGTGTGTGCTCGGATGTGTGTGCACATCCGCATTTGTTTAAGTTTGCGAGTTCACAGGCATGCACGTGTGCATCAATGTGTGTGTCCGTCCTTCTCTTCATGTGCATGCCATGCATATGTCTTCGTCTGTGTGTGGCTTTTTCTGTGTCCTGGAAAACCTATCAAAGTCCTCCCCATTAAAAAGCCTTCTGTGGCACATTATTAGCCCCCGTTACAAGGGCAATCTATCTAAGCTCAAACTAAAGGGGAAGGAGAGGGGAGGAGGGTTGGGCGTCGGAGTGGTGGGGGAGATTCCTGTCAGCTCAGAGAACATTAGCTGTCCCAGAGTGCTTGTAGCCGCAGCAGGTGTGCTGACCCACCAAGACCCATCAGCCCCCTGCTTCTCTCTCTATCACACATACACACCCACACACACACACCACAACACATGCACAGACTCATGTCTCAGCTGGGGAAGCACAAACACATAGAATTTATGACTGCAGACACACAGGCATATGCAAACCTACACATATGCATGAATGGCACAGTAACACACATACACCCACACACAACCAATACCACCCATTGAGACAACAGCTCCTTAAATCTGAAGGGAGACGAAGTTGTTACATTAATAAGAGTGCAGTCTCGTATCGCTAACTTATAAGATGAAAAAAGCAGCAAGGAGTAGGAATGCCTTATTAGTGGACTTGGACCACACCTGATGTTTGTGAAATAAGGGGTTTTGAATATGTATGTGCGGTTCCTGAAGGCACATACTGAAGTTTGATCATGTGAGGAGTGAACTCATCAGTGAAAGTGTAACCTGAATGGATGTGGAATAGTAATTGTGGTTGCAGTATATTTTATAGTAAACTAATAAGACGTAACATGCTATAGTTTGTATCAAATTTGACAAAAACAGGAAAAACTGTTCATTAGACAGTATTAGACCCTTAATTAGACCCTTATTAGATGTTCTTAGAGGGTAATTAGGGACACATTACTTCAGAACTGTACTGTTAACTAAAGTGTATTATTTCCCACTGTTAGATGCTTATTAAACTTAATTAGAGGATAATTAGGGAGACATTACTTTGATATTAATTTTAATACAAAGTTGCTTGTTATGTCTTGTTCGTGGACTGATAAATAAAGTGTCACAAAAAATGTTTGCAGAGAAAGAGAATAAAATCCAAAATGAAATTGAAAAATTAATCAGTTCTGATTAAATTGATCATGATAGGAAAATCTGCAACTTCACAAAACATATTTGAGGGATGACTTGATGGCAAGTAGTGAATATATAACTGTGATCTGTCCAGGAGTCCAAATCACTGTTAACTCTGGACTTTGCATTAGTCTGTACTGTATGTGCCTGTGTTTTAACCTCAGTGTGCTGTTTCTGATCTAACCTGACTAGCTCTCCTCTACCAAGCTATCCTCATTATCCAACCCTAAAAAATGTGATAATAAATCTTGCAAATCATCTGAGTGGTTTCCAAGATCATAAGGTTCATGGTGCAATGTACAGCTACAGCACAAGGGTTTGTCACAACCTGAGATTTAAAAAAAAAAAGAGAACAATACACAGAGACACAAATTGAAATTTCCTGTGTCAATGAATTATTTGGTGGCGCTCATATTCACCTTGACTGCACTCTGCACAGCTCATATTTACCACATCCCTTTTCATTTACAGCTTTCTGTTTGACCGCCTGAAAAAGGTTTAAGCTGGAAAAAGTGCAGAATAGAAAAGGTTTGACTCTTTATTCAGAATTCCTTTTGTATTGCTATTTAAATGATTTTTTTTTCATGGCACTTTATTAGCCTGGCTTTTACTGTCTGCAACCACTAGCAGATTCTGAAGGAAAAAGAGAGTGGGAGGTGGGGTAGGGTAGGGTGGATGGAGACAGAGGAGGGGTTGGGAGGGGTGAGAGATGGATGTAAATGTGGAATAATGTAGCAGGAGTGAATTTGCATGGTCAAATGTCAAAAAAATGAAGCCTTCCCCTGAGCCTTGTCAGGAAAAATAACATAAGTGGCATGCTCCAGCACTGGCATGCCATTAGCGGTTAGTTCTGCCTGTCATCAGTCACTGAGAAGAAGAAATGGCCGTCATTATCTCCAAAAAATGGACTGGGAAAGATGGATACACCCCCCTCCTCTCTGTGACAAAGAGGCATGTGCACATACAGTGTGCGAATGTGCACACTCAAGACACACAGAAGCACACAAAGGCAGAGATACACCTGCGTGCGTGTGTGCTACTGTAAGACTGTGCACATCAAGCACAGATAAAAAAGTATGTGTACAGTGTACTGTAATGCAACACAGATACATGTGACCGGAAAACAAAAAAGTGACTTCTCAAGAGTAAATATTGTGATAGGAGATGGTGAAGCATTTTTGTGAGTGACTGTACAGCACAGTGTGTATTTGCACCAGAATTATTATTTGGATTTTTCAATTGTTTTTAATTTTTGTTTTCAGTTCAGATTGAAAGTGAGATTGGGTGAGATTTAAGAAGTTCAGAGTAGGTGTCACAATACAAACACAACACTAAAGGAAGGCAACTGACTCTGTCATGTAAACATCTCTGTCTCAGAGTGAGTGCACTCAGTAGAGTGCAGATGTCTGCCAGGCAACCTGAAAAGAATATTTGGATGTAACCTCTTTGTAATAACCAACATTTTGATTAGTTGGACATTTGGAGATGTTTTTAACTGTAACAGATTTCAATTACTAGTAGTTCCATGTAAGTTACTCTAGCGCATATCCTATTTTTTGTTACATTTTGTTACAATTAGCACAATTAGCGTGAAGTCACAGTGATCTTTGACCACCAAAATGTAATCTGTTAATCCTTGTGTACAAGTGGACTTTGTATCAGATTTGAAGAAATTCACTCCAAGCGTTCCTGAGATATTACAGCCGTGAGAGTGGGATGGACGTAAGGTTACGGTGACATTTATCTTTGACCTTTTACCATCAAACTCCAATCAGTTCAATCTTGAGTCCAAGTGGTCATTTGTGCCAAGTTTGAAGAAATTCCCTGAAGGTGTTCTTGAGATATCACATTCACAAAAATGGGACAGACATGAGAACACAGTGACCCTGACTTCCGAACAAAATTTCATTTGTTTGTCGTTGGGTGTAACTGGTGATTGAAACCAAGTTTGAATAAATTCCCTCACAGCATTCCAGCATTCCTGCCACATAGTGTTCACAAGAATGGGATGACCTGAAATCATATTGCCACAGGTCATGGCTGTTGTGGCGTAAAAAAGGTTTTAGTTGTAGATGACAGAGATCTGTCAGCATACAGTCATATGTGCACCAAAAAAAAAAAAAAAAAAAAAAAGCCTGATCAGTCTAATAGTATTCAAGATTAGCTGTGGACAAACCCCGGGTCCATTAGTCAATCATGCACGCACGCATGCATGCACACACACGCACGCATGCACACACACACGCACACGCACACGCACACACACACACACACACACACACACACACACACACACACACACACCCATACACCAAGCTTACACCTGGCAGAGATAATAAACCAATGCCTCCTCTGTTCTTGTTGTGAATTTGACTAAATTGATAAAGACTACAACTACTACAATAATTTCAGTTAACTAATATTTTTTAACACCTGTACTTTTAATTATTAGTTTAGTTTTAGTTAACCATTATAACCTCAATGTGCGCACATGTTCATGTTGATGTCTTAAACTTGGAGTTTGAGTTCAAGCTAATCATTGTCTGCCACCCTGCTAACATTACTTGTCCTGAGGCTGTTTGCAACTAAAGATATTTATGCTCAATCTGGAATGATGGCTTTATTTCCAGTCATGTAATATCCATTAACATGCTACATACTGTATCCCGACAGCTGGCGAACAACAGACAGGCCACGTAATTAAATATGCGACTAGTGGAGAATGAGGAAGGGAAAGTGGGTGCGGACTGAGTACAAATGTGAATGAGAAGAATCGTACATTTCTTTTGATATGCGCACTCACATGCACACATGCACACTCATTATGGTTCAGCTCACTGCAGGAAGGAAGCTCTGGCAAGCAATTGTATAATAAGCTTAAAGACCATAAAATCTGCAGTAGCAAGGACAATTAGCCATTACATTCCATGGTGATGATAGCCACACATTGGTGTTTGAAGATAAAAAAATCCTCTCACTGTTACATTGTCTGGACACCATGTTGAATTGTCTTAACAAGCGTCGACAATTCAATTATTCTCATTATTATTTATTTATTTGTTTTTTTTTGAGAGGGAAGGATATCTCTGTATTTACATATTGTTGCAATCATTGGCAGACATTCAAATAAAACTAAGACAAGTTTACTTTGTTGTGCGGCAGCTTTGTGCCATCGCTTTAATTTGTCCTTGAAAATATTGCTCTTGACATTCAAGAATGCAATTTCCATGTGGCGATGAGACAGAGTGGGTAACAATAGCAGAAAACGGAATATAGGTATGTATTGAGGAGAAGTCCATGAATTTTAAGACAGGGAATATATTGAGAAGCCTGCCACCAGACAATGAGAGAGAGAGATAGAACGGCAGAGAAGGGGAACAACCGAGCAAGAGATCAGCATGGCAGCTAATGTAATGAATAATATCTCAAGTGTAAATCCAGCCAATTGAACCTAGGGCTGCCTTCTCCCTCTAGCTAGGCTAAATGAGTTTCCATGGGAATGTGGATGAAAGGAGCGCAGACGTCTAGGTCAGGCATATTGGAGAGGAAGAGGCAGAGAGGGGCTGGGAGTATGAAATAGAGTCCTCAGGGTCTGGTTTGGAGAGATTTGCACTTGTGCTAAGCCACTTCAGATGTGAGTGGAGGGTCTAACAGCCTTAGACTTGAGCATCAAGGTATGTGTGTAGGTCTGTTGTTGAGCTGTGTAAGCACTGAGGGCAGAATATGCCCCAGAAGGGGTGAGAGAAATTCATACAAGTTATGCCTTCTCTGTGTTCAATTCAACATATTGTTGGTGGAGGGTGGTGGTGTTGAGCATAGAGCATCACAGATGTTACACCCCACAATAGAATTTTTTTTTTTTTTTTTTTTTTAAGCTCTTCTTCATACATTTCTTCCCTCTTAGTAAGATGTAACAAAACATTAGACAAAAACTAAAAATAACATGTTCTTAGACATTCTTAAACCCTTTATCAGACCCTTATAGAGCTTTATTAGAGTGTAATTGCAGACACATCACAACACAACTGTGCTGTAAACTAAAGTGTATTATTTCCCACTGTAAGACCCTTTATTAGCAAGTAATTTGGGAGAAATTACAACACAGCTGTATTGTAAATTAAACTGAAATCACATATCTGCTACTTTCCTATTTAAAAACAATGTGTGGAACCAGAGCTACCAAGTAAAGACCAAAATTATCGAGGTAGAGGAATAGTTATCTGCACAAATTTATTGTAATACTGTTGGCAGATAATGTGATTTGATCAAAGAAGTAGGCACTGGTCTTGCAACCAAATCAGCCAAAGAAGGTGTGTCTCAAGTTGCAGATATGTGATTTCACTTTATTTTACAGTACAGTGTTATTTGAATGTGTCCGTAATTACCCTCTAATAAAGTCTTATCAGACTCTTTGATTCAAAGACTGGCTTGTTATGTCTAATTAGTGTACTGTTAGGGGTATGTCTGGGACACCAGGATGTAACTACTGTCTAATAAAGAACGTATTATTTTTAGTTTTTGCCTTATTGATACAAAGTATGGCTTATAGCGTCTTACTGGTGTATTGTGTATGGTGTCTATTAATGGATAGCTGTTTGTTTACTGACTAACAAAGAACATATTATTTCTAGTTTTTGTCCAATTTTATACAAAGAACAGCTTGTTAAATCTTATTAGTGTTCTGTAAAATAAATTGCGACCCAGCATTGTCCCCCATGCTTGATTTAATTGAAAGTCAACACTGTCTCCCCTGCTAGGAACCTGTCTGCGGTACTTTAGAAGCTGTAGCGACTAAGTTCAAAGTGACACATCTAGGACATGTGAGCTGCACATTACCTTGACACAGTCGAGCTGTAGAAATTAGCCGCTGTCTGAATTATTAAAATAACAAGGGACATTTCATGTGATTGGGCAGGGGAGATATACCCCACCCCCCACAATTCTAATTGTCCACTTTAACTAGTTTCTTTGAGCCTTCAGCATCAGTCAATGTAAAGCACTGGTTTGCAGATTTCTTCGCTCCCATTAGGGTGGAGGAACGAGGCATGGCTGTCCACTAAGCCCACCTCATTTATTATAATGACCTGCCAGGCCCAGACATGAACATGTTAAAGTTCTAGGAGAGTGGGACATGACAGGTGCACACAACCTTGTCAGATCTGTGTTGGTCTAGTTAGAGCATACAGATCCTCCACTCTGAAAAGACCGACAGGCAGATAGTTTGCCAGAATGTGTGTTACTGCAAAAAGAAGGAAATGGCTGACTAATTGCCTGATTTTTAAAAATGTAAATATTTTTGTGTATGCATAGGTATGCAAAAATACATGTCGATTATTTTTCCTGTTTGAGTTTGTAAAAATGTTGATATCTAAGAGCGCTGGACATCCCAAAAAGCTGTCAACATGGAATTATCTCCAATGTTTACGCCATTTCATGTGAAGCAAATATCTAGAACTGACTAACTTGAAATTATTTTATTAATATACATGGTCACTCTCTCTTCATAATTTGAATGTTTGCATGAAGAACAGTGAAAGGGTTACAGTGGTTAGGTTTTTGGGGCTCTGCTTAGTATTAAATGACGGCTTTGTGTACCCAGGGAAAGACAACATTGGTGTAGTCCTTTTTTATTTAGAATTTAATTAGTTCATTAAATGTATTTGAATTTGAAATGTGCATGCCTTAAACTTTTGCGTTTTTCTCATGCAATTAATTCAAATGTTAATAATATTTTTTGAGCCTGTATGAGTCACACAATCACATCAATGATGGTACTTCACTGAGCAATATTGTGGCTTTTATTTTTTTTAGACCAAGGGCGATTTTTCTGAAGCCTTGCTTCTGACATGAACACATCTGACTAATCAAGCTACATGTCGCTGACAACGTCAAGTTCAAAACACTCAACATGGTGGGTCACTTGTTTCACAGAACTCACGGAGACATCAATTTCAAAGATAATGTGTGAAGAGGAACAGCAAATGAGCTCCAACGGTTTATGGAAAATTTTGTTTAAACTTTCAACTGGGTGACCCTCCTCCTGATGAGTAGAATGAACCAAATGCACACTGCGCAGAGCTGGAACTGTTTACTAATCGTGTAATACATCTTATCTATGGTTAGCTGCTGCTTTGGGTCAAACAGCTCTCTGAAATGACTCTTCTGCTTCCTCCAGCTTGGTGTTAGCTGTTGCAGCAATGCTGAAACATGTCCTGAAGTGGCTGTGGTAAAGTTTCAGCTCCTGAATCAAGCAGTGAAACACACAAAGTTCTCCCCCTTTTCTCAATAAAGGGTGTCTCGGGTATGTCATTTTTTTTTTCTTTTTAGAAGTACAGAGAGCAGCAGGCCATCATCACCAATGTTAATTATGCCTTTTTTTTTTTTGCTGTAGCAGGATTTGTTTTTAAAAGCTTAATAATTTATTCACAAAATCATTTTGTGCATGATGTGAATAGTGAGGCACATAATAATTTCGCCTCTGAATTATTCACAATTTTGTGATGTTTATTTGCTTCATTGACTCAACAATCAACTATCTTTTTCCAGAATCGCTTACCCCCCTTTAAGTGCAAAGAATTGTAAGACTTAGACAAATTTTAAAATTAAAACAATGTTGTTGTCTCTTTGGTGAGATTAGGATTCATGAGGATCTAATTACTCTAAGTATCTAGTACTCAACTCTCTTTATTAGTAAAATGAAACAATGTGTTTGATTTTTATGTGTCAGATTAACATTAATGCCTTTTATATAAATAATTACAGTATATGTTTGAAGTGTATCACTGTCATATTATACTCACTTGAGGTGCAGGGCAGAGAGTTATAATGTAGAGATAATAGTTCAGTAAAGACAAACATAATTCAACTGTCATCAAGCCTCATACTAGAACAAAAGACTTGTGTGTTTAATGGAGCCACAGCAAACAGTTCTGTAATCCCTGTAAGATCTAAGTAAACAAATGTAGGTCTTCTAAGTCTGCATAATGGAGTGCTGCCTTTACATTCACCCCTGGTCTCAGACTACTCTTATCTGTACGGGCCTTAATGCCATGTAAAAGACACACACAAATGCAGGAGCACTGTGAGTTTCTTTTTTCCCCCTCCCAGAGCTAACATCCAAACTGGACTCTATAATCCTCTGCCATTCTTTTAATCATCTGACACCCAGAGAGGGCAATATCTATTTTCATCTGGTCCTGATAGGATCTCTTTAGGATTTAAAGAGGGGCCTCAGCATGCTGCGCCCAGCAGCTCAGCTGTGATCTGGGGCTTTGGGGAGTTCTCATTAGGCGTTAGCGGCCCCCAGATCGAAGAAACCCAGTTCTGGCTAGTGGATTTTTAATCCTCCTATGGCCTGTGTTGGGAGATGGAGTTATTTAGGGCCCTTTGATTAGCCTCGCAGCTGCACTTTGATTAAGAGAACTTCTAAAGATCGAGCTGCTGGGCTGCAATTTGAAGGTGGTGGAGGACGTGTGTAGAGGTGGTGCTGTGATTATTTATGTTGTGTATGTATGTGTGTGTATGTGTGTGTGTGTGTGTGTGAAACTGGCTGAGTGTGAGTATTTTTGTAAAGGCACACTCTGAGAAACAAGAGTTCCAAAAGAGTTCTTCCTAAAGAGCTGAGGTTCTACCAAGAACCATTTGCTTCTGAAGAACCTCTTTTTGATGTAAAGGTTCTTTGTGAGACTAAGGGCTCCATTAAGTACTATTTTCATCCAAAGAACCCTTTTTTTAAAAGAATCAGTTCATCAAGTGTGGCTGAAATCTTTTGCCAAGGGTCTGTGTACCATAATATAAAAAGGTTCTTGTTAGAACCCTTTGGATGGGTTCTAAATGAAACCCTTGGAACTAAAAAGGGTTCTCAATAAAACCCTCTGGATGGGTTCTATATGAAACCCTTGGAATATAAAGAGGTTCTCAATAGAACCTACTTTGTGGGATCTAGATGAAACCCTTGGGGTTCTTGGTGGAACCCACTGGGTGGGTTCTTGATAAAATCATTGGAATTGAAAGGGTTCTCGAAAGAACCCTTTTGGTGGGTTCTGGCTGAAATCCTTAGAATATCTAAAGGTTCTCAGTAGAATGTCCTGGGTGCGATCTAGATGAAACTATTGGAATTTAAAAGAGTTTGCGGTAGAACCCCTCGGTCGGGTTCTTCATAACACTTTTAAAGGGGGAAAAGGTTCTGGATAGAACCCTCAGAGAGAGTTCTGGGTGGAACCATTACACCACAGAAAGGTTCTCTGTACATCCTGTCATAGGTGGTTCTGAGTGAAAGCTTTCACTAGATGGAACTCTGAAAGGGTTCTCCTATGATGACAATCCAAAGAACCCTTTGTGGTTCTATTACCTTTATTTCTAAGAGTGTATATACAGTATCATGTGTTTGTAAATATGTGTGTAATATATATCGATGTGCACATATACACTATAGTAATAGAAAGATATGTGTTCGCAAATTAAAGAAAAACTGTCCACTTTAGTGCTTCTGCAATGACCTTTTTAAATTAAAGCCATGACAGACATTGACAGAGGTTGAAAGACAGAATGACAAAGAGAAAAGAGACAGAGGATGAGACAGATGTGAGGTATGGACAAGGCCAAAAAGTTTACTGCCCAAGGCAATTTGATATTTTGTGTCTCCTCTGTTCTGCTCAGGTTCAAACCACCAGGTAATAAAGCCAGACCAGCCTGTCAGTGTTGGGTTGAGAGTGGTACCATCCAGGGCCAGGGCTGTCCTTCAGATGTAAAGGAGGGACTGAGCCCTGCTTTGTACTTCTATGGTTCTCTGGGCCTTTTAAAGTGACTGTACTAAGATCAATGGAAAAATGGAAAGCTAGATAAAGGAAAACTCATGTTTGATATACTGACACATCTTTGTCTGAAAAGACAAAGACACACGTGTGCACGCAGGTATCCACACCCATACGCACACATAACCAGGCAGTAGGATAGTGGTAAGTTATGGAGATAGATATGGTATTCCACTGGTATTTCTATTTCTTAGAATGGGGAGAGTGCCTACTCTTCTGCTTTGTGAACCAGAGAAATGACTGTGTTGATGGGTAATAAGAGACTGAGTCATATGGAAAGAAAGACCACTGGGACCTCCAATAACTTGGAATGTCTGTTTTGGTATAGTGAGCAGAATTAAGCTGCCTGGGAAATGTGCATGGATCTCTATACGAGAGAGAAAATCTCATGAAAACCTTATGAAGCTTAATGACTCATAATGAAGGCTCTCTTGGAGTTAAAATACCATCAAAGCTCATGGGAGAAGAGGCATATTCTTTATATTCAGTCTCTTTTTATGAAAAGAGTGAAAAGAGTTTTGCCTAGCACAATGAAATTAAAGATTTGGACAGACTGGATTTACAGATGCACTGATTTCAAATAGTGCTGTGTAACTTAATGGTGCAGCTATAGAGATAAAGCATTGCACTGACACTGCCAAGGCTACAACTGGCTCATTCTAGAAATGGATAAAAAGTTAACTGGTGTTAGTGCTGTATTGTGAGTGGATGAAATTGTCAATCCAATATAAGAGGCTAACAAAATGACTGTAAGATGGAAGGACGGAGTACATCTTATTGGGAAAATTCTGCACTTTTCAGTGTAGTGAACTGAAGCAATAACTTCATCAGTGTGTGCTATATAAACCCCTTTTCTGTTTGTAAGCATTCTGATATTTTTTGTGGGTGGAGCTGAGGTGGAGGCAGAAAAATTCCAGAAGCAGGCAGACGTTTGGCTCAGTGGGTAGAGCGTCCGACCCATGTATGGAGGCTGTGGTCCTCTGCAGCGGCCGCTGGTTCGGCTCCCGCCCTCGGCCCTTTGCTGCGTGTCATCCCCTCTCTCTCTGTCCTGTTTCCTGTCTACTCTTCAGCTGTCACTGTCAATAAAAAGGCACAAATGGCCAAAAAAAAAAAAAAAGAAAAATTCCAGAAGCATGTTAGCTATAACACCACTTAGCAAGTTCTGTTGGCTTGTGTTTTAACAATGGCTACAGAAAATTTGAGTTTTCTGAATATGAATGATCACTCACTCTCCAGGACCACGAGTGTTGCTTGAAAAAGTTCACATCAACAAATGGGACAAGACCTGCAGAACTGTCACACCCACTCAGTGGGCTGGGTTGGGCGATTGGACAAATATATCTGCAGAGTCTGTCACCAGTGTGTTTTCTGGCTTGATTTTTTTTTAAAATTGTTTTTATTTTTCTAATTTAATCCTGCTCAGGACAGTACACTGAGCCCATTTAAATTAAGTGTATTTTATGGTAAAAGGGTAGAGAGAATTCAGAAGGCGATTGTTGTATTTTCCTGTTAAATAAGGAAAACAGGCATGATCTTTCTTTTCTTGACATTCTTGAGTTCATTTTGTTTATTTTGTTGCAGCTCGTACAGATCTCACAGCTTTCATCTTATTTCAGCTGTCTTTGTTTCTTTTCTTGGCTACCCAGAGGTGGAGACTAGAAATCCAAGCTGAACAAGCCTGAAGTTCTGGTACTGGGTACTGTTTTGAGAAATTTTGGCTGCACTTTACTCTGCCATTCTCTGACTTGCTTGCTATTGCTTTAGCAATATATCTGCCTAGCCTTGTGAAAGACTGCGTTAATGCTAAATGAGTGCACAGGCAGAGTGTGCGCAGGTAAACAGGTATGTAGGCAGACAGGCAGGTAGACCGTCTAATCATTTCATTCTCTGATTGGATGGTCTTATTACAGAATGGTCACGGTTTTTCCTTATTTTGCCAGAGCATTTGATTGATTGTTTGCTGTGCGGATGTAAGGAGATTTCAACAAATAACAAGAAACGCCTCTAAAATACATTACCTACCCTAGCTTTAATACACATGATGAAATGCAGTTGACAGCAGTCTCTAAAAAGTGTCAGTGCTGAACAGCATATGTTACAGGAGCTGCATGTTTTCAGAAAATAACATATTTTTATATAATTAATTGTTGTTATACTTTGAGGCTGATGCCAAGTCGGTGTTTATGGAACCCATTTATGATGATTGGCAATTGTACAACTATGTTAACCTTTATTTTAATTTGCAAGTAGTCACTGAGCTGTTGGGTGGGGACTTGGGCACCATTTTCAGAGAAATCCTCAATCAGGTATATCTGAGTAATAGTGCGAAAGTTGTGAAATGTGGTAAAACACAACAGCATAGTTTGGGAAATAGTTTGCAAAAATATAAGAAAAAATTATTTATAGAAAATGGACCCACAGTCTTTTAAGTAGAGGGATTATGGGAGAAGCGTGTTGGATTCCTCTCAGCGCACAATCTTTTCTGTCTTTGTTAAATGTTCCGTTTATTCTGTAAGTGGATATAAAGTTCAAGGTTTTTCCTGATCTTTTTCCATGTGAGGCATTTCAGTAAGCAAACTATGCATAATTAGAAACTAATTATGCAAAGTGTTTGTGTTTCTTTCAAACTCACTGTATGTATAAAACATCCTGTTTCTTGTGTCACTAGATTTTGGCCATAACAAAAGCTAGAATAACAAGGTCACAGAGAAAAGAAAGAACATCAGGACAAAAGGCTAATCAGTCTGGCTACAGCATTTGATTATGAATGTTTAAAAAAAACAGCACAATGGTGACATTTTATGGCAAACAAAACTCCTATCTTGGTCAAAATTTCTAAATTAACACAAGTACACTGTGTATCAGAAACACCTCTGCTGTGTAGATGGTGCTCACTGCCTTCCCAGGGTTGAAAGTCAAGAGACACTTTGGTTTGTAGCACAGGGATGTCACTGTTGTGGAGATATGAGGCTAAGCAGTGAGCAGGCCCTGCCACCTTAGCTTTGATTCCAGGGCTAAGTATGTACAGATATCTAAGGTGTTGACACTTCGCCCTCTAAGCCCTATTTCTTTTCCCTGGGATCAGTGAGGCTCACTGATAGCAGATTATCTCTGCGGCATTTTGTGGCCCAGTTGGCACCCTCATTTGTTATCTGCTCACAGATACACTGAGGTACAGTCTGTGTAGCCAGAGAGAAATGTCAGAATAAAACATCTTAGACATATTCACTTCTTCTCTTTGTTATTCTGTGTATTGTGTGGACGTCTGTGAAGTAATAAAGTCCAACAAACCTGCCACTTCTGAGGAACCCGCACTGAAATGCAGGTGGTGGCCTGTCCACTGGCAAAACTGGTGCGTTGAATTATGTTTTGATATAGGAAAACAGGTACATATTTGAAAATGTATACTGTACAGATGTGATTATATATAGAGTGATATTTTAAAACAAACTATGAAATCCTCACTGTTCAAAGTTGCTGTGCCAATATTTTGTATTGTGTGTTTGATGAGCTGTCAGATTCTGTAAAGAAAGTTATTGTACACATTGTTTTTTAGTTTGTTTATGTTAACAAAATCCTTAAACTGCTGACTAGACAAGATTCCAAAAAGTATTTAGATTGTACACCTAGATTAAAAGAGTAATAAATCCTGATGAGAATTGGCAGTGCTTTGCCATACTGTATATTCTCTTGGTTGCTATGACGTATGTGTTTTTTTCTTGACCTCGTTTCAGATAAACCAGCTAATCTAGCCAACTAGCTAACATACAGTATACGGGCACCATGCCATTTTACTGTTGGCCCATTATTCAGAAAAGCCAATAGTCAAAAAAATGTCCCATAGAACAGAAAGCCCATTTGTCTGAGCTGTTATCCTGAAAACAAACACCTATTCCACTGAAGGCCCATTGCTCTGAAAATCCACACTCTCACTGATTGCTGGGCCTGTCCATGGTGCTGAATCTGTGGGTTTTTTGCCCTTAATAGGTATCTTTCTGACCTTACACCAAATCAATAACAGGCTACAACAAAGGCAGTTTTTTTTCTCAGTTGGTCTGCGTCCTTGTCACCCAAGTCGTTTAGGGTTAACCTTAACCTCACCCTACCCCTAGTGTATTTTGGGTGCACTGAGCCTTCAAGGCGATGGATGTTTGTGTTTGGTCCAGCTGAACATCTTTTGGACTATTGGAGTTTTGGAATAATGGGCTATCAGAACAAATGTCACTCCCTTCTGTGCTAACATGCACTTACAGTGGCCACTAGTCCTTGTGTATATAATGAATGAGTGGTTAACAAACTGACCTAGTGCACCAAACTGTTGTGTAGTGCATGACTGAGTTGAAGCAGTGTACCATGACTCAGTTACAAAGTGCACTGTACCAAAAACTTTAACTGGGCTCTTTGAAAGCAATTATTTACAAGTTCAAACTTTTTCATGTGCTGGACTTTTGTTTAACAGTTGCCACAGAAGGATTTGATTGTTTTTCCACCCATCTATCAGTCCATCCATCCATCTTTAGCAGCTTAGCCAGATCAGCTTCAGTGTTGCAACAGGGTAACCAGAGCAGCCCAGATGTCATTTTTCCTACCAAGTTTCTCAGGCATTTCTGGGGATATTGTGAAGTGCTCCTGGGCATCCTGGGTAGTGTAATCTCTTCAGTGTGTCTTAAATCTGCCCCTTGGTCCCATCCAAGTCGATTATGTTGAGGCACCTTCAGATAGAGGGGACATCAACACCATGTGCCTGATTCACCTCAACTGCCCTCTTTGAATGTGAGGGAACAGAGGGTCTGATACATGACTTGTTACTATGTTTCTTTTGAATTGCTGAACTTACCACTCCAAGAGTAAAAACACTCTCACCTGTCTTGTTTAGTTTGAAAGAAGGTTTAAACTTATTAAACAAAGTGATTTATGTTATTTAGTTTAAAATGAAAAACCAGATGTAAATGTATCACAGTTTGAGAATCTAGGGACTGACAACACCATTGAAACGGACCCTCTCCAGAGTTGGACCTTGATATGCTCGCCGTGAATTTCACAAACAGGATGTCTAAACATGACTAGACTAAGACCGTTAGAAGCTGAAAATCTAATTCAGGATTGAATCTACACTTGTATATTTCCAAAGGATATATAGTGCCATCACTTTTCCAAATGCACCTGTGCTCTGGAGGTATCTCTCAATACAACTACACTTCAAGTGCACCCAAATGCACCGTACCACTTCACTATGTCTGCATTTTGTAACCTTTGATACAGTCACTCTCTGGAGTTTGTACTCTATATTTCTCACAACTTCCTCTGTGAAGGGTGAACAGCATGTTTGTACATCGGTAAAGTTAGTTTAAGATGAGAAACATGTCAGACCCAATTAAAAGGCAAGCACGGGTGTCGCCTGACACAAAGTGACAGAATTCAGATTGAGTAAACAAAAATAAGAGCATCCAAACATCCCAAAGTAGTTCATGCTAAATGTGTTATCTTTTTTTTTTTTTTTTTTCGCTCACACTCTGTTCGATGTGTCTTCTCGCTCCTGTGTTACTTTGATATATGTGGTTGACTCTCTGGAGTGCTGACGAGCCTTTGATACTAGAAGGGCACAAACTAATATCTTCCCTTTGAAAAACAATTTCAGGGAGAGGGGATCAGTATAAATAGGCCTTTTTATGTGCACCAGGGGCCGATGTGAATCTGATGGGGAACTTGTGATAGGCTTTTTTAAATGGCAATGCAAAATTGATGAGTGGAGGGGCCTGGGCTGTTGTCGCGTGGATGGAGATGTGACTGCATAAGGACATCAAGGGCCATCACACACACACACACACACACACACACACACACACACACACACACACACACACTGTGCAGATGCATGCAAATGTGGGCAGTACACAAAAAAAAACACACACTTGCATGCAAGTACGCAGCCACACACATACATGTACGAAGGCAAACACACACACTCTCTATTGGATTTACGCTTACACTCCAGTCAGGGCTGAAGGCTTAATCGAGATATAGAGAGAGCGCTCCGGAGGAGAAGAGAAGATGGTCTGACCAGTCGTCTCCCATTCTCTCTCCACTTCATCCCTCCATCCCTCCTTCTACGAGAGCACCGCTATCCCTGCTATCTGTTATCTTCACACAGCTGCACCGCTCTCCACCTTGTCCCCTCACCCACCCACCACCACCGCCACCGCCACCTCTTCCAATCTTGATGGGTATTGGGGAATGTAAGAGAAGAGTTTCCTGATAAAGCTGTCTAATGAACATACAGGAACTTTAGTAAGTTAAGCATCAAAACATCGAAGGCTGTTTGAACTTTGACTCCCCCTGCATTAGCGCAGAGTCCTTATCAGGCCTCTCGAGTGGAGAGATTAGCCACTTCCTAATGAAGTGGTGAAATCGTAAAGGTCTTACTCCAAGGCAGAGTGGATTGCTTCCAACATTTTTCACTCTGTTATCTCCCATACCCAGATTGCCATTGAAAAAAAAAAAAAAAAAAAGGTAAGAGTCTCCCTCCCTCCTTCTTCTCCATCTTGGGTTTCAGGTCACACACACAAAAATATGACATCAGATCATGCACATACCTGCCACAAGTAAACAACTATATCAAACATGGAAGCAAAATAACTTCTGTCCTGTACTTTTTGGGATACCGTATCTGCCTCTTATTAGCTCCAGTTGTCAGTGTGGACTGTTAGGAGTGGGGGTGCATTATCTAAATGATCCCTGTGTTTTAGTCAATCAGGGGGCTGCAGACAACTTATAAATCTTACATGCCTCCCCTCTTCCGTACCCAGCGAGGTCAGACACACATTGCATATTCAAAACCTGCATTAAGACACCCACCCTTTTCCTCCCCATTGCCTGTTCCTTTTTGCAGCCCCGATCAAAACATACGCACTTTTTCATCAACCATCAGATTATCATACAAATAGACGAGATTGTGATATATGCAAATGAACAGAATATGGGGCGATGATCTGTCTGCATAATGAATGCGGCCTTTGTTTAATGGTCATCAGGTTTACCACTGCTTACATCTGTACCGTTGTTGATGGACATGAGGATGTGATGATGATATTCTTGACTGACTCGCATGCCTTATTAATATTCTTGGGAAGCCATCCTATATTAACCTTAATCAGGAGGTGTAGTTATGTTTGAGTGCTGACATAATTGAAGAATTTAAAGCGATAATGTCTTGATTACTAAACCTCTAACCTTAAGCATTTTATGTCGTTTACTGCTTTAGAATAGTGGGTAACACTTTTGGTTTTGGTTTGGTGGGATATAAACAGATTTAATAGATATTATTCTGTTGTTTAGTTCTGACTGTCATGGTGATTAAAAGCCACATTTAATGTAAACACTATTCGATAACCTTAATTTGAAGGGGTGTGTATAAAGTTGTCATTACAATGTCATAACCATGTCATGACACTTGTCACGACCATGAAGGAGTCTTTATGAATGTTCATGACTGTCATTAAGTGCCATGTGGTCATTTATGTTATTTTTGATGCAGCTGACATTGTTTGAGAAATTTGTTATGACAACTTGACATCAATCCAGCTGATTAGGTCTGCATTATGACAACTTGAAATTAACAAAGACAAAATGCATTAATTGTAACAACTTGACATTTACCAAGACCTGGAAGCTATATTACCTTGGCACTGTACCCGTCATCAAACTGGCCTTATAACATTTAATGACATCTTTATGCCAAGTCCAAATGGCATCATTTTAGTTGAGTTCAAAGAAAGTATTAATGACACACTTATAATGGTCTTATGACTGCCAGTGTCAAAACCAACCACATATGAAAGTAGAAAATATAAAGCTAAACAGTTTCTTAAAGTTTGATAAAGTCAAGTTGTCGTAACAAAGATGTTATGAGCTTGGCTGCTGTCAAGTTGTTATAAGACATCTCAAACAATCAAGTCAACTTTGCATTAAAATGACATAATTTACTGAATGACATTTATTGACAGTCATAAACATTCATAAAGACTCCTTTATGATTCATGACATGTGTCATGACATGGTTATGACAGTGTAATGACAGTCTTAACAGTCTTATGTTTGATAATGTCAAGTTGCCATAACAGACATCTCAAACTTTGCATCAAAAAAGACATAATTGACGGATTGACAGTAAATGACAACAGTCATAAACATAAAGATTCTTTTGTATGCATGATGTGTCATGACATAATGACATAGTTATGACAGTGTAATGGCTGTCTTATGCCCCTTTAAATAAAGTTGCTGAATAATGTTAATGGGTGTTTAATGACCACAGTGAACTTTGAATTTTTATCCTGACGTGGTTATGACCGTGTACTGACAGTCTTATGCACACCCCTTCAACTTACAGAATGTTACAGAATAGTATTTACATTACATTTGGCATTTAATCACCATTGAACTTTGAACTTTTATCTCTTAAAGAACAGAATAATTACTGTCCACATCTATCAGATTTAATTATATCCCAGCAAATGATAGTAAAAAGCAAGCATGTAGAGCGAGAAACCTTTCTAATGTACCATCCCACTTACTCGTACTTTTTAGTATAATGCATATTCCGGCGGCCAATGCATTATTCACAAATTAAGAGCCAGAAATTTCAGTTTCCACCTTAAAAATCAAGCTTTTTCAAACGGACAGGAGAGCGAGAGTACAAGAAGTGTTGTCAGTTCTGGCCAGTGTACAACATGCATCTCAATCCCTGTAATAGCACTCCTTATTCTGACACATGTTAATAATTGATTGTTAAGTGATAAGCCTCGCTCAAGCATGAGGAATAGCCGGGACCCAGAAATAAATATGAAAACCCGTCACAGTATAATTCATAAGGTTGTGTTCGATCAGTGTAGGCGTCTCTCAAGCTTCTCCATTATTCATCACTTAGGCTAATATGCTTCATACTTCCTCTTTCGGACTTGAGTCATTAATGGTGTCCTCTCTTATGGTAAGATTCAAAGATGATGATTGACCATATATTTAAAAAATGCGAAGCTGAATGCCACATTGTGATGCTTAAAGTCAAAATAGAAAGTTATTAATGAGTTTTATTTGGGAAACGAGGCCTAAGTTGTTTTTAGTGGTGCAAATCTGCCTCATCCCTCTACTCTAATCCCTCTAATCTTCCCTATCATCATCTCGTCTGTGTGTCTTTCTTTCTCACTTGTTGTGTTTTATGTAGCGAGGGGACGCATTGTCTTACTAACATGTGCTAGCAGGATGTTTGGTCCATGTCATGTCTTGAAATGGCAGGGTTTTTCCAAAGACGTGCTGCTTATCGCACTCATTACACCAATCCACCAATCCTCAGGAGGGCTTCTAAGTTTGATTTGTATCCAATATCAGGAGGTGAACTCCTAATGAGATTTTTATGGACTTTTCCGTCTAACTTCATTAGCTTTTTATGAATGAGGGGCGGTTGGGGGGGGGGCTCCTCATATGCATCAAAGAGCGGAGGAGAAGGGTTGGGATGGAGATAGGGAGGGTAAAATGGTGTAAGAGAGAAAACAGGAATTTTTTGTGGGCAGGAGAGGAGCTTCTCTCTAGAGACTCTCGCAGATAGCCCTGCGAGAGGCTCCCATCAGGCAGAAGCCGAGGAGCCTTAAGTGTTTTATACGAATTCAATACGGCGGTTAAAAATACCAGAGGGAATATCACATTCATATCTCTGTCGCTCGCCTCACTTAATACTGGAATGGTTGGCTGGGTGGATGGAAAAAAAAGAGGAGGAGAGGAACAGGGAGGAAAGGGGTTTCATTTGGCCCTCTCTGAGCCTCTGCTGAGGAGGTGACAGTTAATTCTTGATGTAGCAGTCAGCAGCAGCTGCTGGGTAACTCCTGTCTACACAGGCTCTTTATATAATGAAAAGCATCCCACCAAATGCAATTACATTAGGACCAGTTTAAGTCAGTAACTGAGACGATATAGCTATTTTTCACAGCAGTTGCTTGATTATCACATCCATCATCCTTCACACAAGTGGGAAAATGTTGTTTTTTTGTAACTTCGGTTCCTGTAACCTGCTCATCTGAGATTGCTTGGTTAAGGGCCAGAAACTTCTAGTGGGAATACAGCTACAGTCTTGCAGGCCACAGAGAAAGGAAATAATATTCACTTATGGAAGACTGTTTTAGCAGAAGTGCACTTTAATTTAAGATTTGAGTACAACTGACCCCTCCCAAGTCCCACCCTCTTTTACTGTGCGCTCCAGTAACAGCTGAGCAAACTTGGCACCTTGGTCAACTTTCTCCTTTTCCACATCTAAAGTTAGCTAATGTTAGCATATTGCTAGCTAATTAGCTAACTAATGATTGATATAGATTAGCTAGCTAGTTAGCATAACATTTTGCTAACATTAGCTAACTTAAGATATGAATATATGTCCCTTTTACAGGTCCTGCAGCAATGTCCCTTAATAATCTTCAAAATTTGGTTTTCTTTTCAACATAGAAAAGCCGAGCATATAGCATATCTGCGTACAGGAAACAAGAAAAGAAAAAGTTGAGGTACCGGGCTTCCTGAACTGTGATTGGAGCACAGAGTGAAAAGGGGCAGGACTTAGGAAGGGTAGATTAGTACTATATTTGTCATGCAATCGACTCCAACAAGGGCTACAATGTTTGTGGGAGTTTAGTTGGACTGTTGGTCAATAACTGTGACTCAGCAATTATTTTATCTGCTGCTGAGATTGCTGGCTCTTATCCCTGATTTTTGGCCTTGTATTCTGTTCTACATTGTGCCCTGGAACACATTCTTCCCGCTCATCACCTACAGCAACTACATTTTTTAAATGATTCCCAGCGAGTAACCAGCAGCTTCTTTAAAACGCTATGCAGGATACTGTCAAATAACAAACTAGCATGATTGTATTAGATTAACTTCTTCTGTAACTAGATTTTTCTGCTGGGTGTTTTCTCTTATTGCCCTAGTTGCCTAATACCTTTGTCATGAAAATGTAACTTTCTGAAAGAAACCTTTGCTAATATTAACACTTTTTCTATGTTAGTAGAGGGATTTCCAATGCGCATTATGTATGATGAAACTGTGGTACTGTGTCAGCCATTAAGTGTTGATATATAACTTTTTACAGCGTATTTGTATTGTTTACCTACCTCATCTAGTGCCTTTACTATATAGATTCAGAAATAGGGAATGCTACCTCATCATATTTGTGCGTGTTTTTGTCCTTTTTTCTGCTTTTTATCTTGTTATTCTTCTTTTAATTTCTTTATTCCTGTGTTTATCCTTTTTTATTCTTGTCATCATTTGTGTTTTTATCCTTTATCTTGTTTTCTCTGGCCACTGGTCTCCCTTTATAACAATCAGATGCAGACTGAATCCAAATAGTATCTAAACAGTAAGTTACCTGCAGATGTCAATAAAATCACAGCAAAGTAGAGATACTGTGAATCATTTAATGAGCAAATGAAGCACTTTTTTTTGGCACTTTTCTATGAAGATGACATTACTTTTAAAATAAATTGTCATCATTGCTTTTATTAAGTGGCGTATTTTCAATTTTAACCTGCAAAATTGCAGAAATCGTTGCTCAAAAGTCATGAAACACTTCATATGCTACTGGTGTAAATAACTGGGCTGTTTGTTTTAACAGAATCCTGGAGATGGCAGATACCTTCTGCTTTTCAACTGATGTACTAAGTGGCCATGTTGTTCTAAGTACAGATCTTTGTTTGTGTGTGTGTGTATTTATTCATGAGAGAGTGATACAATGCGTCCAGAATCATGCGATGCCTGGAAGCCTCACTTTGCTTTGTTTAACTCCCTCTATGGTGATTACACAAAAAGAAATGTAATCGGTCTGTGAGCATTGTGCCATTGTTTGGCTTTATCAATTAAATTAACCACCATTCCAAATCCTCCCATTGTGCACGCAGAGCGACTCTTATCAGCAACTGTATCATGGCAGTCAGGAGAAAATGAGCCTTCCCTTCTGTTCTTCAACAATCTAATCATGAAACAATGCAAAAAGACACTCTGCCTTTCTCTCCTTTTCCACTCACTCCTGTCTTCTCTTCATCCCAGCCTGTGCGCACAGCTATTTCTTCTTCTTTTCTTCTTCTTCTTCTTTCTTCTTCTTCTCCTCCTCCCTCTTCTCCTCTTTAGCTGCTCTTGGCTGCTCTCCAGTCTCACTTAAACCCATTAGCTCTATTACTGAAATTATTTTCCTCCCCGGCCATGTCTTTGTGCAGAGGGAGTGAATTTCACAGTTATCAGAAGCTGTGGAGAATAGGGAGGAATGGCTGTGAGTCACTGCAGTGTGTGTGTGTGTGGGTGTGTGTGTGTGTGTGTGTGTGTGTATGTGTGCATTATGCTCCTTGGCTGCTCATGGTTGCTTCTTAATTAATGCTTCTTTGTCCTGGAGGAGCTATAAGGAGAGAGGCAGCAGGGACGGGATGAAACAGTCTATGCATTGACCTCATTGTGCCATTTGAGGGCAGTGCAGTCTCAGGGTTTTGGGTAAACACACACAGGCCCTGTGCACACACTGCTCTGTATTAACAAAGAGGTCGATGTAAAAGTTTTGCCTCATCTTTCCCTTTTTTAGAATCTACAGTTTATTAAAGGGGATGAGTTAGATGTTTAAGTTAAAGAGGACAGTTAAATTCTTATTCACTTAGAGGCTGCTGTACTTTCTCTGTACCAGAGTGTCAGTGCGCAAAATACCCCAGAATCCAGAGATATCTTTTTTTAATTCTTGAAAGAATATCTGTAGATTTTTTTTTTTTTTAATGTTTTATACCAGTTCAAATACTAAGCCAACATTTGTCTCATGTGTCCACATACTCCAATGTTGCATGCACATTATATAAAATATCAAAATATACCCTCATGCCATATATTAAAATTTGTGGGCTGGGCTAAAAATGGCCACATCTGTGGCATATGACCACGTTTTGTCATTGAAGCATATAGTAGAATATAGTATAAAGGTAAAACACTTGACTTACATGAATTGGCCTTTACACGGAGCATATCAGAAGTATGAATTGTTGGTAATGGTGCACACCGTGTCTGGAGAAATAGTAACTCAGCATTTGTTGTATTGTAAAACACAATGTTCAGGTATCATGTGTTTTTCTCACAATATCCTTTATCCCCATAAGCCTACATCACAGTATACACATATTGACCTCCTGACAAATATTAAGACATAACTGAACTCTGTATTCGGCCTACATACTGACCAGATCTGTGGATATTTCAGCAGTATTACTCATTTAAACGAATATGACATAACATGAAGTACAAATTAATTTGCTTATAATAAAAAGGGCATATTAATGGAATTCATATAGATGTGCGTCACTGCAGTTATTTCAGTAAGGATACAAGGCTTTGCTTGCATTAAATGTATTAAACAGTGAATAATACTATCTTACCTCATAGGCAAAAACACCTTGATTTAATGTTCAATGTATTATACAAATTTCAATTGTCTGTTATTTACAATGCAAATGAAAAGCCACAGTCAGCATAAAAGTGGTAAAATAATCAAAACAAAAGAATGCATTGATTTCAAAATAAAAAAGATCTTATCTTTGTGTCTGGACTGGGACCTGGTATGTACCGCTTAGTTTGAGGCTTGTTAGCAGAAATAAAATACTGAGTGACCTACAATCCAAAATTATACAGTCAACATGTGCTACAAATTTTCTGACACATGAGTAACATGAAAAAATGTTTGTACTTTCAAACCTAATAATGTTGTAAAACAAATAATTGATTGAATTATTGACTTATAATTAAATCAAAACATTATTCTAAAAGGCAATCATTTTTTAGAAATACATAGTTTTTTGAGATGGTGCTAAGCCATCAAAGCTGTGTTTTATCAGCATGCCTGAAACTCCAACTGGAGGCTATCCTGGACAACAAATATTATTCTTGGCTGGACTGCCTGCTATATTTAACACAGTGTTTCTGGTTTTCTCATAGAGATTTCAAAGGATGTAATTTATTGAGATGTTGTGCGCACATGTGAACAGTTGGAAACATTTCCTCTTGACAAGATGTTCTTTCTTTTAAATTTGTAACACTTGGTCATACAGAAATATGGGGAAACCTTTGGATTTTATAAACCACACCAGCACACATTAAAGTCTCTTTTCATTACCCGCTCACGTGAACACTTTTTTTGTCTTTCCATATCCATCCTGCTTTGGACTGAGTGCAGGATCACTTCACTTTGCTGTGTGTAAAACAAAGGCAAATAAGCTTGTCGGGGGGGGGAGAGGAGCATGGCTTTGCACCCGACATCAAGCATAATGACAGGCCGGCCTTCAAAATAACTAGGTGCACGGCATTTTAAAGAACTTTTATAACTGCACACTCATATGTATGTGTCAGCTTATAGTCTCACAAAGGACCATTTTTTGCTGTGGCAGCCTGCACATGCGGAAGCTTCTTGATAACAGTTATTTTCATTTCTCGCAACCACGCTTAGGCTCTTTTACGAATAAAGAGATGACAGTGTCGCCACACTAAGTAGTGTTTTGGTACCCACTAAGAGAATCAGTGGTTCTGTGGATTGAGCGGTTGCACCAAGTTTTAGGTTTTTAACATGGTAGCTGCCCTGCTGGTGCACTGTTGCACCGCAAGTGTCTGAAAAAGTCTGAGGAGGAGTAGGCTACTGTACCATATGTTATCAAATCTGATGGAGAGGGCAGCGAGATTTTACACTGTTTTCACAGCAGTTATATTTTCATAATTATCATTTAAGTATACGTAACAAAATCAGCACATAAAGTAAACCATGCCTTGTAACTGCTTTACCAGGAAGCTTCCTACAGTTTCTGCTGAAGGGTTTACTGGAATTTACACTGAACCACGCACTGCAAGACATCATACAGGAATTTAAAGGATTCAATGAAATATGTTTTAATACTCTCAGATTAAATCAGTTTAAAATGTCTATTTTTCCCAGACCACTTCAGAACTTAAAAACACAAGTTGTTCTTCAAGACTTTTTAGTAATGTACCGCTGTGAGTTCACTCAACTCATTAAGTTAAATTTCGAAAGGAATTTGATCTTGCTGTCTGTCTTTAATACATGTTAAGATGATTCATGATTGTTTCTTTACCTAATAATTAAATCAGTGCTTACCATGATTAAAGGTAGTATTGAATTCATTCCTTATCCCCGTACATTTAGTTGGTTCAACTTAATATCTAAAGCTTACTGAACTTAAATTAGAAGTTCACTTAACTCAAATTGTTTTTCCTTTTTTAAACCACACAAGACGACTTTGAACCAATTAATCAATTTAAATTTTCCATTTTTTTTTTCAGACCACACCAGAACTTAAAAACATGAGTTGGCTTTAAGCCTTAGAGTCAAATAAATTAACTGCTGTGAGTTTACTCAAATCATTAAATTTATTTTTGAATGAAACTTGATCAGCGTGTCAGCAGACTTCCCAGCATGCAGTTGTTTTTGTTAAAACTTTCTTCAGACCCCTGATTAGGGTTAGCATCAAAGTCTTTCCCTAGCCTGTACACTTAGTTAATTTAACTTAATATCTTAAGCTTATACTGTATATTTGAATGTTTTTTTTTATTAAGTTCATTTAACTCAATTGGTTTTACATTTTCAAAACTCACCAGATGACTTTGAGCCAATTATTCAACCCATGTTCAGTCAACTCACATTTTTAAGTTGAACCATCATACAGGAATTTTGTAGAATCACCTATGTTTTCTTGTTAACATAAATATCTATGTTTTAATAGTCTTAAGTTAAATCATTTTAAATTTCTTTTTTTTTCCAGACCACTTTAGAACCAAAAAAACATGAGTTGTTCTGACCTGAAGCCTTTTGACTTGGATTGATGTACTTTTGTGAGTTCACTGAACTCATTAAATTAAGTTTTGAATGAAACTTGATCAGCATGTTATGATTTCTCAGCATGCAATTGAGTTCAAATCTTCAGACCCCTTCTGTTTTGTTGAAGAAAATTATTTGCTTCTTTTCATTATGATTTAAACAATGATAATGATTATCATTGAACTTGGATGTTTTCTTAAGTTCGCTTAACTCAATTGGTTTTACATTTTGAGAAATCACAAGACAACTTTGAACCAATTATTCAACCAGTGTTCAGTCAACTCACATTTTTAAGGCAGTGGTGAATTCACATTTTTAAGTTGAACCAGCTTAAAATGATTTGCAGTGCACACATACTCTACAAATACACCATGAAAGACAGAGAGAAGAGAACCAACCGCAAACACACACACACACACACACACACACACACACACACACACACACACACACACACACACGCACACACACATACTGTATATAGCATCTATACGGCATGTGTGATTGTACAGCACTGTATGATTGATAATGTGATCTAGTGATCCCTCCTGAGTAGCGGCGTGGGGCTCAACAGCAGCAGTGGCTCCATGCTTACTCAACCATAACACACTCTGCTCTCACTGGGGCCCTCCTATATGTGTGTGTGTGTGTGTGTGAAGGAGTGTGTGTATGTGTGTGTTTCAAAGGGAGATGGTTGTTTATATTATTGCATTTTGCGGAAATGTGACTACACCTTATACAGGAGGAATATCAGTAAAAACTGTAATTTTTCCCCAAGACCTTTAATTTTTAAAACCTGCACGGTGAACGCCTTTTTTAGACACTTTCCCGCCACTGTTATTATCCACTCCAAACCTCTGCCCTACCGAGAGTGTGTGCGCTTGTATGTGTGTGTAAGAGACAGAAAGAGCGCGCTAATTCCAGGCACCTCCTTGTCATTGTTGTGTTTTGAATATCACCTCCCTCCTTCCTCCCCACCTCTCCCTCCCTCCTCTCCACTCTTTCTCCTCTCGCCTTCCTGCTGCTTGTTTCCTGTGACAGGGGAAGTGGCAGCTCCTGGTGACCCCCGACCCCCGGTTGGTCACTTAGGCAGATACGTGGGACGTTGAGGACTTTGTTGGAGGGCAGCAAGGACTCAGAGAAAGCCAGCCCTAATCAGATGAAGGAGGAGAACAGAGGAGGGCAAAGTTATTGTTTGTTCTTCTTCAGAAGGTGGAGGAAAATGGCTTCAATAATTCCAGCCTCTTTTTATACTGTCAAAATAAAGCCTACCACAAGTCTGGCTGCAGTCGAATACTTAGAAACACTGTCACCTTCACTTTTTTCTCCTCATAAAAACAGGTGTTTTAAAGATATAATATTTTATTAAAATTTGAAAATACCATACTAAGATCAGGAGAACAATATAGGATTAAAATGGTTTGCCAAAAGAGAGCCGACAATAAAGTGTAGTAAGGCCATGCTGGCATATTACAACTATACTTTATTCCTGGAGCAAGGATTAGAAGACTTTTGAAACTGAAATTTGTCAAGAAAAATACAGGGTAACACTTAATAATAACATTAATTAATAAAATGAATAGTTAATTCTTCTTTAGTTGATAGTCAAGTGATTAAATAACGACTTTCAAAATATAAGCACAAAAACTACTTGGGTAAATTTAGGGAAATATCATGCTTTAGTTTGAAATAAAATGTTACTTATGTAAGTTCACGCAATGTAATGCAAGTTCATATGATGTAAATTCACGTAATGCAAGCTCACGTTACGCTACGCTACACCACGTGAACTTGCATAGCATAGCATAGTGTAGCACAGCGTAGCGCAAGGCAAGGTATTACAGTGGAATCCTCCAATAGTGATCACAGTTACAGTGATCAACCGCTTATATGGATCAAAAATCTTTGGAAATCTTGTAAATACTGTTTAAAAAATTGCTCATAGTGATCAAATATGCTGTATTCGTTGCATCTTAATATGTTGTGATTGGCTGCTACCTTGGCCAGGTCTCTCTTGTAAAAGAGATTTTGAATCTCAATGGGACTTCCTGGTTAAATAAAGGTCAAATAAAAGTAGACAGCTTACAGTGTTCATTTTAGATCTTTTCATATGGAAAAATATTTAAAGAGCGGTAATTCTATTTTCTTAACTTTAGACACAATACTTTGTCTTTTGGCTGGCGCTGCATGCACATTAAAGTCCTGTTGAAAAGAAAGAAAGTAAAAATCAAACTCAGTAAAAATCAAAGCTGTCCATTTTGTTACTTTATATTCATGTAATAAATTGATGGTAATTTGCATGAGAAATGTAGAGAAAGAGGAAAAAAAAGTTGAAATAATCATCCACATGTAATGATCAATTTGACCCTGACAGCTGTGATAACTATGAAAGGTTTCCATTGTATAATCATAAGCTGCAATTTTATAATAGTATCATATAATGTTTATAGAGGGTTTATAAACTGATTATAACATTTAGAAAATGCTACAAATATCTGATCCATTTCACTATGTAACTTAACTTAATACAGTATATACAATGTTATATGTACAACAATAAATCGTTACCTCACTAATTTATTCACAATGTTATTGTGATTTGTGTCTCTCATCAGCTATGGTACAATATATAATTTATAAAGTATTTCATATCACACAATTAATGAGAAAATAACAAATCATATCATTGCTAATAATTTGTAAACATAATTATCAATTCATTGTTTGTTGAAATAACTATTGACTAAAATTTAATTAACTACCAATTTTCCATTTATTAACGATGGTTATTATTAAGTGTTACCAAATATAATATTGAGCTATTAATATAATCAATATAGTTTTACATTTATTTTTTAACGTAATTTGTTCATATATTTTCTCAAACAGAACAATTATGATTCAAATTTAAAGTGTAGCACAATTAACAGATCTGCTTTCACTTTGTGTTTGTTATTAATTACTCCACCACATGTCGTCTGCAGAGATATTCGACTGTCAGTCACAGATTAACACACAGATTTTATTCACAAGGACAGTGCAGTCCCAGCGTTCCCTCACCATTTGCCGGATCCACTCCAACACCACCAACAGGATGCAAAACAACAGTTCACAATGCACACAACACACCCCACAACATCATCAAAAAGCCTCCTTTGCCTTTTTCTCTCATATTGTTGTGTTGTTTTCCATGGGACCATGTTGTCTCAAAGGCTCAGTTAATGAATTCCAGACAATTAGTGGGATTGAAATTTATTGACAGAACAGCAACGAGCCAGCCTGCCTTCCTGCCCGGCTGCGTGGCTCTCATTGTCCAGAGTGTTCGGAGCATATGCTATTGAGCTGCGCTGCTTGCTTGACAGCAAAGGGCTGGTTCAATTACATCAATTGCTTGATGACTGAGGAGAGAGCAGCGGGGCCATGCATGCTAGTTTGTGATAAGAGGGAAACTCTGCTGCGCCATGGCCCTCATTATGCAAGTCTGACAGTAACCTAGAAAACCTAGGAAATTGTACACAATACAAAGCATATGTTTCTTGTTTCTTTTAGGGAGGAAAATTGATTCCAAGAAAGTAATGATGACAATGTGGGGCTGACCAAAGCACTCTGACACAAACTACTGTACTGTTTTGGGGTGGGTGGTGTATTCATGCCAATTGGATATTTCTTTTTAAGTCAGCTGCACATTCACATTCTGTCCCGCGTGGATAAAAAATGGAAGCATATGCAAGCAAGTCACCCGCATAATGACTACTTTGGGGTTTTATTGTTTTCAGTTATGGATGATTTTAGATAAACTTGTTGACACAATGTCACAACCTACCACTAAGTTTTCAAAAGACTTTCTCCCCACTGTTTCTTGATGTGGCTGCCGAGCGGCTTATCTTAAAAAACTTCAAAGACAAATTTATCTAAAAATGTAGCTTCTTCAAATGTTGAACTGAATAAGAAATTAGGTTACATTAGCAGTCGAGAGCCACACTTTCTAATTCTGGTTTCATATATAATTTTAGGGTTCTGTATGTTTTATATGCTTGTGTATGTTGTATATATTATAGATTATTTTCGTCCCAGAACAACCTGTCTTTGTCTTCTATCCTTTGTTCCCAGACAAAGACACAACGCTGTGACATTCAGTATTATTTATGGCAGGCTTTGAATTGACTCCTCAGCCCAACGAACTGCAGTTAGCTAGTTAGCTGGGAGCATTCTGTTTGTGTCAACAGCCCCCTTTGTGTGTCTGGAGTGATTTATTATGTAAAAGAGGGTTGGTCGGGGGGAGCAGGGAGGGTGACACTGACCTTCCTTTAATTAACACTGATGGAGACCAAGGTGAGAGGCAAGATGATGAAGATTGATCTTCCCACATAAATCATCCTTCCTCCAGGCCGGTGTGTTTGTCTAAGTGTATGTGTGTGTGTGTAAGTGTGTGTTAACGTCATTTCTAACAGAAATAACCTTGTGGTTCACAGGTTAAATGAACGTTTGGGTAGGTGCAGAACCTCCATTATTTACCCCCGATGGGCTCCCCTTTGTGGTTAGTTACTCAAAGGTTTAATTGATTAATCTTCTCCCACTCCATTCAATACATTTTTTTTGTAATATTTCTAATGTACTTTTTCTGTGTTCCTGTGGGATAGAGAGAAAAAATAGTCAGGGCATTTTAGATGATGATCACATTGCTCCAAGCAGCATGGGTTTGTATAGCAGGCAGACAGTAATATGTCTTGTACAGCAGGAATAAGGGCTCCTTCTGCACCACCCGAGGTCTACATACTGTAGGAACAATCACATTTTTTCTCTTTTTAATTTGTTTTGAAGGTGCATACATATAAAAATGAATCATACAAGAGACAGATAGGAAGATGTTGCAATATGTTGTTTAAAATGTGATCTCACTACACTTGCATATGCAGCTGAAGGACCCTGACATAGCAAATGGTCAAGGCCAGAAAAAAAAAAAAAAAAAAAAAAAAAAAAACCCTAATAGAGTGGAAACCGCTTACAGTGATCATGATTACAATGATGAACTGCTCATATAGACAGAATCACTCCTATACAAATACTGTTTAAATAATTTGGTTCATATATGCATCCATGTTTCATACATGAAAACATACAGGCCCAGAAATGATAAACGATAGCAATTCTATTTTCTTTTTTTTTTTTAAACTTCACCTTACATTGACTACACATTGAAATCATGACGGGCTGGGCAATATGGCTTAGAAGAATGAAGAATTATTACATAATGTTTAGGCTACTCCTGTGATATACAATAGGGCTGAAGGATTTTGAAAAATGATCTATTATTTTGAGTGACATTACAATTGCGATATGATTTGTGATATTAGAGGGAATGATAATTTACATTACTATTTATTCATTTAAAAACATTGTGTTAAGAAAAACACCTTTTATTTGCAGTGCCGTAGAGTAACTACACTACCCACAATCCTAAAGTGTAAAGGGACATCTCATATTGATGCAGCTTGCTGGGGTTGGTATAGTTCCGCTAGCAGGCTGGCTAGCTATGCATAACATTTGCTAACATGAATAGTACCAATAATGTCATTATGCCGCAGTATAATATAAAGGCTACACACACAAAACAAATACATTACTTCACTGTTAGTAACAATATAAACACTATAATACAAAACGTTAAATTTAAGAAGAAATGCTATAGTTGGCAATGTTTAATGGGATGAGTAGTTTCTCTTATTTTAAGTTTGTAGTAAAATGATTTTGTACACAGTTTTGTACCTTTGCTCATGATTCATTTCGTAGTTGGTTGTCTTCCAGGCTTAAAACTCTTTATATCGGAATTTTCTGAAATGTCAATGGAAGGAATGAATGGAAATTTCACTTCTGGAACCAGAGCTGTTGAAAAAGTGGGTCATTGTTGAGCTCTACAGAAAAAAGAAGACAAGACAATTAAAAATAAAAAATAATAATAAGAATAATAATACACTTCTAGTGATTGATTTGACCCGGACAGATGTGATCACTGTATATATTATATAATATGTTATATGGTGTAGTGCTAATGAAATGTTTAGGTTAGACATCAATCAGGGCAGAACATCTGCTCAGGTATATTTGGAAATCTAAAAACAACCCATCTTTGGAAGAAGGCACCCCTGACTGACTGATTCAGATAAACCAATGTGTAATTATTCAAAGATCTAGCTCTGCCTCTGTGAATCCTGCAGCACTTCAAAGGCAGACGCAGGCCTTGTATGGCCGTGCCATCTGTATGTCATGTTAAACGCTTAGTCTTTTCTCAGGCAGGTTAGCAATGCGGCCTGACCGGCTACCCCGCCACCAGTCCCACCTCAACCCTCGATCTGCAGCCATGATAACACCCGCTCCTGACACTTCCTAAAGGTCCGTGATTTAAGAAGAACATATCAAATATATGCACACAGTCACCAACATTAACTACCTTAATTCAGGGCCGACTGTACAACTAGCATCTTATTTTTTCACATTTACAAATTCTATTTCATGTTAATAGATATTAAATTATGTGTGAATATTATTATGACAACATGTCAGCATACAGAAATGTGAGAACTGCTGCTGCAGTTGGTCAACATGTTGGTTTGTTTTTATTCATTTCCCATTTCCATAAATATTCCTGAGGGCAATTAGTCACCACGCTGCCTGCTGGTTGTTGAGGTTGTCACATTGTCAGTGTAATTGTCAGAAATGAAATAATTGAAATGTTTCCATCTTCATCATCCCCATCAACATATTTCTCGGCTTTTATGACATGCGTCGAGTGTGGTGTATTATTTTGATTGAGACTTTGTGTAAGCAAATGAGCACAACATATGCTCCAATGTGCATATGCTAATCAGTTTGTTTATCTGTCAGGCAGTTGGTCGGCACGCGCCACTCTGTGTCATTTCGCCTCTCTTGACATTTCTGCGGCGTAAAATGTTTTATGCATTTTTATCGTTTTCTTTTTTTTTTTCTTTTTATTTGCTGTTCTTCTTCTTGGTCTTCTTCTACCACCACTACCCCACAATTCATAAATAATGTATTTATTTATCATGAAAATCTGTTTTGGAATTAGACACTACCCCCACTTCAAAGACAGGAAACCTTTGATATGTTTGATTCTCGAAGAGTATCCGTTGGATTTATTCAATTTATGCAAAGCACCTCCAGGGTAATAAAGGTGGCATTTGAATACGTTTGACTGGACTAAATCACATAATGAGGACAGTTTCTGCCCTATATCATAACAGAAAAGAGACCTTAATATTAATGGATCATTTGGCTAAAGAAAAATGTTTCGCCTGGTGAACTGACAACAGCGGACAGCGGTGATTAGCTCAAGTCTACATGGGTAATGATTTATTGCTCAAAAGAGTACAGTCGCTGTGACCCTTTTGGTCTGGTAGCTAAGTTCAGACATGGGTGTCTTAGGGGAATAAAATAATTATTTTCAACTTCTCTCTTCAAAACATCTCATAATTAATTAGACATGACCACATACCACATATGGTGCATTGGAGGTGGTTTCTGTCTGTGTGAAAGTATTTGTATTTATATGTGTGTGCATACAGAGTTAGTTGTTGATGATCATTAATTAGCAACCTGGAAAAGTTGAAAATGGGACTGAAGTCATTAGAATAGTGTTAATTACCGTCTTAGATTTCTGTCATGGGTCACTTTTTAAATAGTATATAAACACACATACACACACTCACCTGAATCAGGCTCCTTTTTTTGATGCAGTTATTGTCAGTGTGTCATCGAACTTTATCTCTCCAAGGACTGAACTGTACTTAATGAATTTTTAATTTGCATGTTTGTTTTTATATTTAATAATTTTGTACTTGTAGCTTGAGTCAGGATTGCATATCCTGTTTTACCCAAACATAACAGTCATAATAGAAACAAGTTAATGAAAAAAAAAAAAAGTTTAAGTGAAAAACGCTAATATAAGATCACACAGCACTGAAGGATTTACAAAATGTGATTGCAAATTGAAGCCTTCCATTTTAGGTCTTATAACAGCTAATATGTAACCTTTCTGCAGTAAAATGCCTAAAAACTGGTCATATGTTATATATTGTGCTGAGTAGTGTTTTTTGATAAATCTATCTTATTACTCTTTTTAGAAGAGAAGATTTTGAAAAAGTAAAGAGCAGAGAGGTGAACAGTTCCTCTGTTTGACCTGTAAAGTTTTGAATTTAAATGTCTATATGTAATGCACAGATTTATTTTTCCCTCAGTTTTATTAGTTTTACAAAAAAAAAAAGTACAGGGAAAACAAAGCACCTTCCTAATCCTAGATTAGAAGTAGATTGGTGTTTTCATAAAGACAATGTTGCATGGATCATCTTATTTTATTTAGTCTGACTCTCCTAAATTCTTTCTGCTTCAACAGCCTGAGGTAAAACTTTTAAAACGGTAAGTGTCTATACTTGACAATGGATATAGCCAATGAATGGGCTATTTAGCCCATAATGAAATTATAATCTTCTAATGAACAATGTGAACACCTATAAACTTGAATATTAGCAGGTGATTTAAAGCTGTAATATGTAACATTTCCACATTGAAATATTTAAAAATGCTAGACATATGTATGTATTTGAGTTGTGTACTCACATTATTTCAAAAGTTTCCAACAATGTTAAAATGCAGAGAAATCCATAAATTTATTCAAGGTACATTAGCTGCTAGCCGTTGCTAGCTGGTTGCCATAATTTCCATGACAACTTAAGTTATGTCAAAAAGTGAGCAAGGAAGTCAGTGAACGTGACTAAACATAACATAACAAAAACTTTAATATTACCTTGCTCATGAACATGATTTCTGCCTGAGTCAGATTTTCATCTGCAAAGGTTGCTTAACAGTGAAGACAACAATGATCACATGATATTTCAAAACGTCTTCAATTTACGTTGTTTATCGTTTTCTTGTGAGAGACACCACAAGGGTAGAATTTACATTTTGTCCTTTCAAATAAAATCACAATAGTTTAAATTAAAAAAAAAAAATATTATCAAAGACCACACTGAGGTCGTTAAAGGGCCCACGACCACCAATTGAATAGGCCTGACTTAACAGTACGCAAGTTTTTCCACCAATGGTCAAACCCTGAGAAAAATATAATTGATTCAAGGTAAAGGTGTGTTTGCCACTTGCTGCTGGTTGCTATAACTTCTAGGAAAACATGGGATACTTCAGATATGTCAGAGGTGAGGAAGGAAGGTCAAACACGTGACTCAATGTAAAATTAAATGCATTATCACCTCCATGAGCAAGATTTCTGCCTGAGTCATGTCAGATAGATTTTAATCAGCAATGGTGGTTGTTTAACAATGAATACAACAATGATCCCACGCCGCTTCATGACACATCAAACATCTTTTGTTATTGTCTTAATGTGAGAGAGAAACCCCTCCTGGCAGAAATGATAAATTGTGCATTTAAGCAAAGGAAAAATTCAGCCAGGCTATGTCTACATTTAAAGTCAAACTTTTGTCCACTCCTTCCAGTGCTCCCTGTCTAGCCTCTCTGGAAGGGTGATGCTTCCACTGGACAGCTAATTATCTGGTCAACTCTGCACCCCAGATGGTCTACATAAATGCATCAAGTTTACATGATGATCCCACTGTCATCTTCCTGTATAATTAAGAGAATAAATGCAATGTCCACCCTCAGTGTCCAGTCCCTGTCAACCTACAACATATACTGAAAAATCAGCACACTGTAGCCTTTGGCCTAGTTGGGACAAAAGATTCTGATGTCCGATTACCTGACACATTCTGGACTTTCTTTGGGATTCGGAGCATTAAGGCCACCTTACAGGGTCCCCCTCCTGTCCAGTCCCTGTGGAAGAGTGATGTTTCCTCTGTGGACAACTAATTATCTGGGTCTGACCCTCAGCTGTCTGAATGCAGGATCCTATTAGGCAGCTAGCAGGTTGAAATCACCACCGCCGACCCCCTCCAATCCCCTTCCGTCGTATATATTTATTTCCCTTCACTTCCTGCTTCTGAATATTAAGAATAGATTTTTACATGTATATGTGTGCGCTAGGGGATGGGATTGATGGTGGTGGCGGCGGAAGGAGGAGGGCGCAGTGGGGGGATACTCCGCTGATGGGTGAATGGCGGGCCTGGAAATGACGAGCGGGCTGACTGAATGCTTGTCCATCACTCCCCATTCTCTTGGTTACAGGTGGTCTCTCATTTTCCCGACCGGCGCATATCTGCCTGCCTTTATATGACAGCCTGGGCTCGCCAATTTGCATGTACGACAGACAACAAACGGGCCTGTGCATGTCAAAATAGGTGGCGGTGCGTGACAGTTTCTACACAATGCTGTCTCCTTTTGGCTTGACCCTCGACCTCGTGCCATGTCTCCTTTCATAATCAGGGAAAGGGGAAGACGGGGCGAAGAAATCATCCAGCCTTCCTTCCTGCCTCCTTCTGCTGCTGCCTCTTTGGAATAAATCTGATACCAATGCCATTAGCTATGCTTTCCCCTCTCACTTTCTCTTATTCTTAGTCTGTTTTGTTCCGTCTTGCTGACTGTCTGTCTGTCCCCCCCCCCCCCCCCCCCCCCCCCACCCCCACTTGTCTCTCCCCCCTCTGTTTGTGTTTTGGCATAAAAGCACTCAAATTTAAAGAGTGGCTCATCTCAGTTTGTCTGTTGTTTCAAGATAACATTTCAGCTTTTTTTTTCCAACCAGAGATAATGAGATCTGTCTTCTCTTGTTGTGACCAAATCAGTGCCAGAAAGTTATATTATTATTTTTGGATGCTTTCTTGTTTATTTTCATATTTTGAACTAACTGACTTGAAAAAGCTGTGGAGAAAAAACATGTTTATCCAGCAATTAAAACTCCCCCACTTTAAAGCAGACCTGTAGGAACATATCATTGGTTTCATCTTATCAAAAATCATCAAATGTTCAACAAAATTGCTTTGCAGCAAGGCAGTCACAGGTTTTCTCATTATTCATCTTGTGTCTCATCTTTCATGAAAGCAATACCTCCTATTGAATAAATGATAATGAGCTTCATATCGACATTTTCATCACTCTGATTAACACTGTGATAGCACGGGGAGACTAATTGCCTTTTAACACCTGTGACATTTCCCTCTTTCACTTTTATTTTAATGAGTGTTTGATATCTCAACGTAAAATTTGAGAAACTGCAAGCAAGAGCACTCTTTTATTGGAAAACTTCCACCGCACTGACTTCTGCAATTTACACGTGAACTTTCCTCCCCTTGTTCCAGTGGATAAGAGGCTGATTTAAAATGGATCACCATGTAGAACTGCATATCCAGGAGTGGGGTTTTAGACTTAAGACATAATCACACTGCTGGGTTTTATTAAGTCTTATACTTTACATATTTAAGGAGACCGTTACATCATTAGCCGGTGTTGAATGGGGCAGTGTTAAAAGTCAGAGTGGTATCAGGGAGAGGTTAACAGAGAAGGGGGCAATGGGTATTGAAGAGAGCGCGCCGTCATCAGCATACAGTAAAATAATCCTGAATTATATGCTAATCAGCAGAACTGAAATGCCATATCTCAGTTGAGGAACTTGTGTTAAAGTACTTTGCTTGATCAGAGCATGCTGGTACTTGGTGTAGGCCTTTGTTAAGTTACTTGCAGTTCTTTTCTTGCTGTACATGGCTTTGCTGCCCCATATGGTTGGGATATTTGTAATGTAGTTCAATCTTCACGTGTAATGGTTATCGCTGTGCTCGTGTGTACTGTATCTCATCATTATTAGAGAGAGATTGGAAGCCTTTTCGTAGTATATTAGGAAAATGTTCAGTTTGAGGAACTGAAATGGATTCCTTTCAATTATTTACATCTCAGGAAAAATTAGTTGCATGTATCAGTGTTAATTTTGATGTCCTTGGTTTTAGCCTTCGACATTAATTGAAAATCCTAGTTTGTTAGTTCCATTGTTATATTTTGTTTTGGTTTAGTCAAGAGTTACAGTGGAACATAGTTTCAATTTTAGTGTTATGATACTGTGATGGATTTTGCTAAAGGATATTTCTGTAAGAATTCCAATGAGAGTTAAACAGTCCTTGAACTATATGCTTAAGAGGCCAATATTATGGAGTAAAATAATTCAGATAAGCTAACAAATAAAAACAATCTGCATTATATTCTGTTACCAAAAGGTTTTGACAGCATACATTCCGAGACCAATATACTGTAGCTGTGATAGGCTGATATTGGGCTGATAATATCAGCCAACTGATATTTGGTCAGGTTCTACTTCTCAGACACTGATAATGTTTATTACAACAACAAAGAGTTTTTATATATTACTTAGGACTTCTGCAAAATTTTGTTCCTTGTTTCAATCTGATTTCATAAATTAGTAGTAAAAAACGTGTGAACTATGTAAAATTAATACAGAATTAGGTTAAATGTTTGCCAAATGAATTATCTTTTAGAAGGAGTAGATGTTTACTGAAAGATTGGCTTGGTAAAATAATAACAATATGTTACTGAAGCAAGACAGTATGTCCTGATCCATACAGAAGTTTAAGCTATACCAACATTACATTTATTCATTTAGTCAACAAATGAAATCACGATACACGTCATGAAACAATCAACATACATAACTGATCTTTTCTTTTCTTTTCTTTTCTTTTCTTTCTTTTTTTTCTTTTCTTTTCAGATCACTGGTAAGAATAAGGCACACATTTTTTTAGGCTAGATACATTTATTAATGCTTTGAGATGGCTGATCACAGTGATCTAACTGAAGTTTTCAACTATTTTGTCTTGTCTTTACTCGTCATAACAAACAGAGATTTCATCATAATATACGTTGTCGATATTTTTTTCAATCACATTGTTGTCACAGTTTAGAAAAAATAAAAGGATGTCAACGAATACTTATTGTCAAAATTTTCATGACAGAATTAACACTGCACACTTTTATTTCTAGGTTAAAATGACTTTTTCTTGATAAAATAACTACATATTCATGAGAAGACTTTCCCCATACGTGCTGATGAACTAAGACTGACCTCATGACTAAAAAGATGTTAATACTCCATTAACACTGTCAGTTTTGAAGTGGCTGCTTATTTGAAGTGTTAAACAAAAAGAAAAGGCTATAGCTGCAAGGCCACACAGCCGTGAAAGAGACAGTAATCTTTGCTTAATCTCTTGTTCTGCTTTGAGGTGGCTGGCAGCCATGCATGTAATGATAATTATTACTCTTGTCATCACAAGTGTTAACCTATTTAATATTAGCAGTGTAAACATTTCAGGAAGACGTTCTTGTTCTTGTTGCACATGGGAACTATCAGCCCTCCAATAAAGACATCCAGTGCCGCTGTCTCTTTGTTTCTTTCTTTTGGTTGAGAAGCAGCATCTGACTCCCGGGATTACTTTTAATGTTGCGTTAATCCGTCCCACGGAGCCCTGCGTGTTCTGCCATCGCAGGGATCATTCTTTGATATCAAATGGTGAAGAGAGAAACTCTAAAACCACTTCAGATCCCTCTTGTGAAATGTGTTGTCAAAACACAGGTGGAATGTGAATGTTGAAACCGCTGTGTGTTTCAACCAGTCTCCGTCTCCGCCTCTACAGTCCCAGGGAGTGGATTCACAAAGCAGTGAGCCTCAGAGAGACACAGGGGGACACAGACAGGTACAAAGTGATGAAAAGAGAGAAGACACACACGGAGATAGAAAAAGATGCATATGGAGAGAAGGAGTTTTTTCTTCAAGCCTCAAAATTTTACAGAAACCAAACCAAAGCAAACCAAAATGTGTGCTTTTAATTTAACAGTCAGCTGAAGAAAAGACAACCGCCAGTGATTGCAAGTGGCATGAAAACCAGATTTACTTACAAAAAAATAGAAAATGTACCCTCAAGTGCAACGCTGTGATGACCAGAGTGTTAAAAGCAGAGAAAGAGAACGCTCCAGTTACATGGTGCTTTCAAGAAAATTCAATATTTTCATAGTGGAAAGTATTTGTTCTCACACATGTGAAAGTGACGTTTGGTTCCCTTGTCCAGAGGACACAACAGGCAATAATGCAGACAGAGCCCTTACTGACCATAAGTAGAAGAAATAAAGTTGTACATTGGTAGTAACACACTTCCACACTGTCAGAGTTCTATTGTAGCCAATCAGAGAAGGTCACAAAAGGTGGACTGTTACAAATTACAAATACTTACTCATCAAATGCATCAATATAACATACAAAATACTGGTATGAAACTTTGTATTTAATTAAAATACATAGTACTTTGTAAATATAGAAGATACATTTTAGCTTCATTATGAGTCGACCTCAAAGCTACTCATAGTTTTTTTTCTGGGATAATCCAAAGGATGTGGCATTTGTGATTGCTACTGAATACCTTGTTTCCTCAGCTGCCCTACAGTGCCACAGTTTGCATTAGCAAACAAAAAGGAGTCTCTTAACATTAACAAATCACCAGCACTCACCACAACACAAGCCTAATTTTACTTACCTCTTCTATCAACATTATGCCAGGCATCTTTTAAAAGGAATACAATTATTGAAGAATGTATTTCAAATACACAAATACAAGCTCTTTAAGTATTTCGTTACATTTTTTTCCTGCAAAATACAAATTACAAAATACTCAAAAGTTAATTAAATACGTGTTGTAAACACAATATGTAAATTCTGCTGTTAGGGGTCTCTTTCACATTAAAAGAATAACAAAAGACATAATTTGATGATGTAGTGAAATAGTGTGGGATCATTGGAGTTGTTGACTTTTAAACAACCACCATACCTAATGAAAATTCAACTGGCATGACTTGGGCAGAAAAATTTATAGTTATCTATTCTCACTTTTACACTACCTGATTGTTTTTTCTTTTTTTTTGTAAGTTATAGCAACGAACAACTAGCTAGCACTAGCTAGCAGACAGTGCACTGTTACCTTGAATAATTAACAGATTTCTCTGCATGTGAAATTGTTGGAAACCTATGGGATAATATAAGTACACAACTCAAAATATATAACATGTCTAGCATTTTTAGATATTTTAATGTGGAAATGTTACATATTACAGATTTAAATACATTTACTTGAGATACTGCCCATATCCTATTCCAATCTTTTGTATACTATTCTTGATTTAGTGACAGGTAAATTTAATCTAATGTGACACAAATTTTCTTATATTATGCATTACAAATTACTGTATTGGACCAGGAAAAAAATAGATGAAAGATAGAAAGATTCTGTTGTTTTAGCATATTAATCATTGTGCCGAAACAAAGACAAACAAAAGGAAGACACAGAAACAAACAATGAACAATGAGAGAGAAGATAATGTTATTCAATTGTCTGTCTGAATCTCCATCAGCAAGCTCCTGTCCTTACATCACAGACACGCTCTCTCATTAGCAATGACAGCTAAACATCATTGAGCGTGTGTGTCTGTGTATCTCCTGTTTTTTGCCTGTGAGTGTGACCATCATTCAAATTTAACTTTACTGCGTTTGTTCTTCTCCCTCTGCACCCCTCCTCTCTCAGTTTTATGAGCCTGTTATTTATTTCCCTCATTAGCGATTGTTTCTTTCCATTAGAGAGCGCCTCTTCGTGCCAGCTCTTTCCTAGGGGAGAGCGGAGAGAGACCTGTGCTCTTCTTGGCAAGAGGAGCTCCCTTTCTAACCCCCTGAAATAGAGTTGAAACAATCCCCTCTACGAAACCCCTTCCCATTGCCATCTCCACCCTTTTTTAGGATCCAAAGGAGGGTGGTGGTGGGTGTGTCTGTGTGTGTGTGCGTCTGAGAGGAACACTAGTGTAAAAATGAAGTGAAGATTTGATCATAAGCTCCTGCCATTACCTGTGTACTGACATACTTGTGAGTCGGGTGCCACCCCCTTCGTACCCTCACCCCCCACCCCCAGCACATACACACTTGTATAAAACCCCCACCGGTACACACAGGAATTTCCAGAGCCCAAAGACAACACAGAGGGCCCTCCGACATATTTGCCGTCATCCTCTTATTAACTCTCCCCGTTTGAACAGAGGCACATCAAAAGTAAGCAAAACACATAATTACTGGCATTAATATAACGAGCTCTTGGAGATAAGCCACTCTCCTAAGCCCACACCCCCCACCTCCCGTACTTGGAGGGCATGAAGGAGGGGAACAGCAGAGGGAAGGTAGAGCGCCCCTTCAATTAAGTGAGCTGTTCAACCAACATGAACAAACATATTTAGTAGATAATTAGTAGATAATTTTGCAGGTATGTCTGGCACAGGCCACAAAAGGCAGTGTTAAGGAAAATAGCAGGGAGGGAGTCAAAGGAGGGAGGCTTGTGGGATGTGCAAAATGCCCCGTGGCTCTGATAGACTCTTAACAGTCATTAACAATGAAGAACGAACAACACACACACACAGAGACACAAACACACACACGCAAACACCCTCTTCCCACCTTTTACACAAGCCCTCGTCTTTGCTCCATCTCTCTCTGCCCTCCTCCTTCTCCCCCCACCCTCTCTCGCTTGTTCTCCTCGTTCTCCGAGGAGCCCTAGTTTTCTGTATGATGAGCTCCTGGGGGGCTTCAGTGTTTGGCAGGAGGCTTTGTCTCTCATACGAGATGAAAAAAAGAAAAAGAAAAGAAAAGACAGAGAGAAAAGAAGAAGATGGAGAAGGAGGGTGAAAACTTGAGACCCCTGGGGGCACTTCTCCCCACATTGTGAGGATTTGCCTAACAGCTTCACAAGAGGGTTTACATCTTCCTCTGAACACGAGGGGTATAATCACAGATCAAAACAAATTACCTATCTGTAGTCAGCAGAGGTGTCTGCCTGTCAAAAGCCCAGAGTTACATAAGATTTAAGTCAGTGCTAACTGAGCCTCTGATTTGGGGCACGGGGTGAATTCTTACTTTGAAACATTACCGTTACGAGGGCCTGGCGCTAAGACGCCGATGGTGCATACCACACAAACTGACTGAAGAGCAAAGATTTGTTTTGATAATTACTTGCACTCCTCCAAAGTGACATTGTTGTGACTTTTGATTAACCTGCAGGCATGAAGTGAATAATTATTGTGGGTTTACCTCTGTGCATGAAGAGCATGTCAGTGCATTCCACAGCAGAAATATAGTACAGCCATGCTGTTTGTGATAACAAAAGTGACAGCTTTTCAGTATTTGAAGGTGTGTTCATAAGACTGTCATTACACTGTCATAACCATGTTGGTCTATGATGTCATTTTTAATGCGAAGTCTTTGTTATGGCAAAGCTGCTGAGTCCAACAGTGGCCTTGACAGAGAATACAATACCGCGGTTCTCTTGCTGGGTTTGGCTTCTAGCACACAGGGTTGAGTCAGCTAATTAGGCTAACAAGCTAACACCAGCGACTCATAACAGCAGACAGCGGTTAGCCTACTTTAGTAATGAGTAAAGTAGCTAACTGTTGTCTGTCCATCAGGTACCTCTGTAAGCTAAATCACCTTGGTACTGTAGTCCATCATCAAACTGGTCTTATATCATTTAATTATCTTAATGAGTAATAAGTCCAAATAGTAACACATTAGCTGAGGTTGAGGAATTTATTCATGATACTGCATTTGACATTGTAATAAAACTTAATGACCACAAAATGTACCACTTTACTTTAGGTCAAGGAAAATACTGATGATATTGATTGATGGTCTCATGATGGCCAGTGTCAAAACCAGCCACATATGACAGTATAAAGTAATGCTATGATGTAAAGCTAAACAGTTTCATTAAGTTTGATAATGTCCTGTTGTTATAACAAAGACATCTTAAACAGTGTTGACTTTGCATTAAAATGGCATAATTGACTAAATGACACTTAATGACAACAACTTAATGACAATGACATAAACATTCATGAAGACTCCTTCATGACAGGTGTCATGACATGGTTATGACAGTGTGATGATAATCTGCACACTCCGTCAAATAAGGCGTTGCCCTGAATTGTCCTCTTATGGATTGATGTGACAGCAAGGACGGTCACGCTGGTGGTTTAATTTTCAAACCTGTGCACAGCAGTGTCTGAAGACAACTGGGCATAATCAAGTTTTCTTCAAAGGTATAACCAACTCTATTTACTTTAAGCGGCGTATGTTACTGGTAACTTGCTGATGCAACCACAAATGTGTGAAAGTTCTGCACAGGGAAGAGCGGGAGGGGAAAGAAATGGAGAAAAAAGCTGAGTTACCACAATATCAACTGCAGTTTCAGAAATCAGTATGGTTGAAGGTCTATTGGGGCATCCAGAACTCCTGGGAAACACATTAGTGTGAAATGATGGACTCTGTCACAGTACCTGTAAAAGAATACATGGCTGATTATCCTATTAGGAGTTTGTGCCTCTCTTTGTTTGGCCAGGTGTGTATTATATACCATATTTTTGCACTATCTAGCCCATCTAAGCCCCTGCCACCACTTGGGAGTAGCTCTACAATCTGTTATTTATGTTTACTGGTGACCCTGTGGCCAAGAGGTTGGCTCTTAGTTCACACAAGTTATTAGGCCCCTGGATAGAAGCAAAGGAAAACACATTTCTTTTCTAAATGGTGTCGTCAGCTTTTTATGGCCAAAACTTTTTCACACATTTGTTACATCCCAGAACCAATTCTTTCCTTTTGGAGCCATGTACCTTATATCATCGTGTCAATGAGGAAAGATAGAAATGGTAGAGCCACAAGGGCTGCAAATTTGAGCAAAACCTGTACAGTAGCACAACTATCATTGCCCAAAAGTTCTCACAAACACCTAATAAACCAGACAATTACATGAACAGATTTGTAAGCCTACAGGAATCTTTCAGGCTGACACCTTCTGGTCAGTTGTTTGATTTGCTCTTGTCCGATGGTCTGACAGTGCTTCTTAATCTATTATTGTTGGGGGTGGGACATATGCAGACCTGATTTATGTTTGAGGTACTGAACATTTACTTGGCTCCAAATTAATTGACACCATGTCAAACGACCAGCACAAATCGCTACATCGGCCTCCAGCAGGGGACAGAAGCATTAGTGCTTAGCTTTGTATACAGAAGCTGGTGTGACCGTTGTTGCCTGTGTGTGTGTTTCTGCTGTATGTAAATGTACTTGATATACATGCCCTGAATGTAATGACAGAGCTACATGTGAAAATGGTCAGACTGCAGGGATTCATTTGCTTGGCAATGCTGTTTAAATGTGATTTGCGGCCATTTAGGCTACAGGTAGAGTGCACTCAGTACACTGTTGTTAATTTAGTTAGCCAAGAGCAGAGGTTTTCAAAGTGTGATGTTGGCCTCCCAGGGGGCTCCAAACAGTTTCAGGGGAAAAAAAAACTTACATTAGTTATTACAATAGATCACAGAAAATAGCCTAATGGGTGGTCTGGTTAAAGGAATCGTTCAAAGATACAGTATTTGGGGAATTTTATTGTTTTTCCCACTTTACCAGAGTCATAAACTACTAAATGCCTTAGGACTTTATGACAAGTCCAAATCGTACCTTTTTTACTGGACCTTTTTTATGTATTTTGTGTAGTCTGAAATTTTGTCAAACAACAACATTAGGCTAAACAAAGCAAGTAAACTAAGGGATAACTGTCTGAGGGGAGGCCTATGTTCTTGGACTTGGAAAACCCCTGGTCTAGAGATAATGTAGAGCTATTTTTTTCTCCATAGACCAATTAGTTGTTTGAGGAGTGAGTAGTCGACCAAGATTTTGTTCAGTGGCCTCCAGCCCTGGTTGGAATTTCAAATAGTATAGTCATAATCGACTGCGTGAGATGTGCTTTTTATGGCCTCTGCTGCTTGCAGATGAATGCCTTCAGCAAAAAAGGAAGGGATTTCTCTGACAGAGAACACTCTGTAAAGCTCCGATCTCAGGAATGCTGCTGGCAACACAGTGTCACCTCAAGGCATCTCACGACAGGTTAGATGAGGTGTCCGGACTGAGATGTCTATATAAACAATGTCTTTGTAGGGACATCGTGGGTTATTGTTAAAGGATTAAGGCCTTGTCTTTGATGTTTAAGTCAGCTGCTAATGCTGGTGTCACATCCTAGAGCAATGTAAGCGCGAGGGGTTGTGGGAATAGTTGGGACAGATAGGGCGGGGGCATGTCTACACATCTCTCAGGTGTCAGGTAGGTATCAAGGCATATGTCTGTTAGCTTATCCCTATAATTACCCTGCTATTACCGCACAATTAGCTGCAAATGAACTCATTAATGCCACTGACACAGCATACTGAACAACGTTAGCAAGGGTGTATTGTGACAGCAGTTCTTTCAGGTGTCAGATACAAATTAAACTGAGGCAGTGTGTTAAATTAGTACTACCCTTTTCCATTGATTCATGTAATTAGAAAACTACAAAAGGTGAAAATTGTGAATGATTATAGGAATATAAGGAACCAGTACATGATTTTACTCATTCTTACAGCATGTCTTTACAATTTTTCCATAAGGCATAGAAATAAAAAAGGAAGTAACACCTGCATTTGAGATGCTGTACAGCATTACACCTTCAGTTTTGGAAATCTAACTCCCCCAAATCCTAGATTAGTGGATCACAGAATCTCAGGTGCTAGTGAAAACAGCCACGTCTGGCGATGACTCAGTTATTGTTATAAAACGGACTTGAATGAAAACCTCATTAGTTTTATCTTTGAGCTGGAATCAGGGGTGCTGTCTGGCATGGATTCCCAGCAGTCAAAACAGAAAACAAGAGCTCACTGTGTGCTCTTTGAGACATCAAGGTGTCTGATCTGAATTGCTTTAGCTTGGAGGGAGAATGGCTTTACCGTCTCTGTGAAACTGATCCGTGAAGTGGATTAGGGACGGTTCTTCTTTCACTCAAAACAACACAGCTTGAGGAGTTAGACGAGGAGGTGGATAAAGCTCTGTGTGAGTGTGTGTGTGTGTGTGTGTGTGTTTGTGTTTAAGAGGGCAGCAGTGATACCATACTCACAAATATATGTTTACCTTGCACTTTGTGATATTTTTCCAAAATGACTGAATGATTTAGAGGCTGTTCATGCTGGAAACTATCAAAAACCTTACAAACATGACACAGTTCCTTGGAAAACTAGCAGATATTGCATGCAGATTTACTCTATCTTCCTCTAAGTAGGTTACACATCCCACTTTAGTATAACTGTTGGAACCCAGGAGGTCTATCATCCAAACACAGAGAAGTTGGACATGTTCAGTGAATTCATTTGGCCACTAGCTATGAACAGCCTAGTAAAATAAATAAAAACAGATCTATTCCATTACCATGTTTCAACTAGTGAAACAATCGTAACAGGAGTTCTGTCTGTCTTTGAGAACAAACACTAGTGCCTTGCCTATTTCTGCTTTATAGCTCCATTAGAATATTTCTGGATGCCAGTATGGCTTGTCACCAAGGTTTTAGTGCTGGATGGGGGTCAGACTGCGAGCACTCACACACACACAGAGTTTGTCCTTGGCCTGGCACCTCTTTTGGCAAGGTGGCTGTATGGCTCCATAACAAATGAGGGACACCCTAGCTGTGCCAATAGTCCTGGTCCCTTGGCAGACTCCACAAAATCATCTTTTCTTCCCAGGAGTTATGACTCTGGAGAGTTGATCATTAGTCAGAAATCACAGAAACGCAGACACACAGTCATCAATGTGACTCAGGTCGTAACTAACCTGACTGTGGTGACCTGGGATGACTAATCACTGCAGATGCACGAGAAGCTCAAAATCAACTTTTCAGACTTTGAGCATTTGAGGTTACCTCAATGAGTTCATTGTTCTTAACTTTAATGTCTGCTGTTAATGGACAGCAGGGTCCATTGTTGGGGGGGGGGGTCTGTGGCTCAGTAGGTAGAGCGGGTCATAAGATTGGCGGTTTGATTCCCGACTCCTCCAGTTTACATGTCAAAGAGTCCTTGGGCAAGATACTGAGCCTGAATTAGCTCCTCACTGCTCATTAGGATGGGTTAAAATGAAAAGATCGAAATTTCAGTATGTAGGTCAAATTTCACTTACTGGTAATGATTATGTAAGTGACCCATAAAGTTATTTCATCTTAAAAAAAGAAACATAACAATCACTGAAACAAATAATGCAATGAATTAATGAATTACAAAACAAATCCCAAATTTTCAACCAAATTGAAGCTAATAATTGCCAAAATGCTCATTTTCTTGGGTGCAAGTGTATTCTACATCTTCATGTCTTGCCATATAATTTTACTGTGATGGCAAAGAGATTTTGGTGTCCTGAAAAAAGTGCTGAGTTTGTGCTATAGTTTAGGTAGTGAAGGCACACCCTCTTTAAAATAAAATAAACAACTTTCTTTTGTTAATGCAATGTAATATGACACCAAGAGACAGTACTGAATTATTCATACAATTAGTCCAATGTTTTGACTAACTCCACTTTATACAAATATTACTTTTCTTAGGGAATCATTCTGGCTGTTAGGATGCATGCTGCCATTCCTTTCAGGCTGATCATACGCCTACAACCATCTGAAGGTGGTGCAAAGGCACATACATTCCATCAATCTGCAATGGTATTTGTGGCCTCATTCATTGAAGACATTATTAAAAGAGTATTTATTTCATTTTATTTTTTTAGTTTGTTGAATGTATTTATATTATAGGGACAATACATGTTGGCATTGTCATATTTAAATAAAAATGCAGTTGATGCAATGTATATAGGACTTCTAGCCATGGCTAATTTGTAGTGCATGTACCGGATTCGGCCTTCAGGAATAAAACACAGGATTCAACACTCTAATACAGACATGGAGACTAACAATAAAAAAGACATAGACAGAAAACCACTTACAGTTATACACCAGTTCAGAATTGCACTCCCATAACACTGTCATGATGGACAAAAAAGATAAAAATCAATGCGGCATTACTTTTTTATTCAGTGCCTTCTTTTTCCTTGTCAAACCCACAATGCAACTCCAACTGATTCCAGTGTGTTATGGGAGTAGCTGCTAATGTATTCTTGAGCAAAGATGGGGAGTGGGCTATAGGTCTGGTAAACCCACTTTCTAACTCCAAACCCCCAGGTCTTTAGCTCCAACCCACGCTCCAGTAACATCACTTGAGGCAAATTTCGGTTTCACAGCTCCCTCTGGAGCCACAAAATGCTTTATCCAACTTTTTTTTATTTTTTTCCAGATATGACCTGTAAACACTTGTATACAATTTTTGATTAGTTCTGATATGGTAAGTTATTCAGCTTCAGCTTTCAGCATAAATTTTTAAGAGCACAAGAGTGTGAATGGTGACAACCTGAAGAACCACTGGTGAAGTAAACGAAACACCTCAACAGAAAACTGTTGCACCATTCCAGATTTTTCTCACTACACCACTGAACACGCTGAGGTTCAAAAGTACTGACTCTGTGGCCAAAACCCTCCCAAAGTTGCATCAGTTTCATGAGTCATAACTTTCTCTCCAAAAGTAGCACCTAGCATTTGCATAGAATGAAGTAAACAACATGGTGTGGTGGAGCTATGGTTGCAGTGGTTTTGGTTAAATTTGGTAGACAGAAGATGTAATAGTTTTATCCATAAAAAAAAGTCTGACTTTTCAATCTAAATGGAAAATAAGTTCTGTACCTTAGTTATGTAAGTGATCATCATCTTCTTCTATTGTTGGAGATGTACTGTATCAGAGGTTCTGTATACTCATAGTTGGAGTGCTGTATATGCACTTTGCATCTCTGCAGCTCCCGTCTCTAAGTGTACTGCGCAAGATGAGTTTATTTGATTGGCCATGATTGATACCAGAACCTAACAATCCAATTACTTATTCTTGCAACATCAACCCTTTTTACAGCTGCGTGTCTAGTAAGCTGCTGCTCACATAGTTTGCATGTTTTGTTCACACACATACTGTATATATTTTCTTGCACCATTAAGTTTCTGATTTGTCAGATTTTGGCTCTAAAATCTTAACTTGTCAATGCTGTTTCCTGTGAGCCAACAGAAGCCTCTCTTTAATCTTATAGCAATCAATCAAATGCGTGTCAGACTAAATGCTAATATTGCCAGATTGCTCAGTCTTAACCCAGACTTGATGAATGTGTGCCCATATTGCTTGCACAGCGTCAGCCTGGTCAAGTTAAACCAATGAGCAACACAATCAAAATGATTGGTTTGGCAGTATAATGAGGACACCAGTCTGGTTTCTAACTTTGCAGTTGGGACTGTGTAATTATTCATGCAGAAATACTTGCGGGCGAATGTAATGTGTAAGCTGGTACACCTGGGGTAGAATTTCAGCGCTCAGAGGTGAATTGAAACACACACAGCAATGACACGATCGGGGTGCTGACACGTTCATTAGCACATAGGCAGATTTGACACAGCTGGAAGATGTAGCGAGGAGCTGCTGTCAAGGTCTTGGAATGCTGCAAGACTGGCACAAACTAAGGGTTGGATGCTCATCGCCGTGTCATAAGAGACCTGGCGCTGTCTCGTCTCCTTTTTTAAAAATATTTTATTTATTTCCCTCCCTCCTTGTGTCGTTGCAACACACTGAGTGTCATCATTTGCATGAGTTTGACACCCCAATGTCTAGCTTCTTTGTCCTCTCTCCAACTTGTTTCCTCTCTGTCCGTCTCTCTCTCCCCCCTCCGTTCATCCCCGTCGTCTCTCTCCCCCTTTTCCCTCACTCTCACTCCCTCTTTTCCCTCTCTCTGTGTGCCTCTCCTCTTTCTGCTGATGGCGGCGGTGCCATCCATGCCAATTATGGCAGTCGAGCAGGTGGCTCCTTGCAGGTGGTAGAGGATTAATCCCTGTAAAGACTTCACTTCATTAGGAAATCCGTTTAATGTGGCCAGTTGATTGATAAATCTCCCGGACCTCTCTCAGAGTCCCCAGATTACTGCCAAGTTTGTCTATTATATGCTAGGTTGACCCTGATGTCAGAGACAGCGAGAGGGGGGGATATGTAGAGAAAGAAAAGTGTTTGTTGTGTCTTTCCAGCTGAAGTTAGTTTATAGGACTGTTATGCTATTTGCTGACAGGGATGGATCGTCTTAGTATTTTATGCTAAAGGTTGGAAAATGTGCTTTTTTCCCCCTCCAAGCCTCCAAATCCCTGAGGGTATAACCTGAAATTTTGAGATGCTTGACGTTTAAAGTTATTACAAAATAAGTGACAGGTTTAACATGCAGGTTTAACAAAGCAGAACCTAATTTGAAAGCAGAAGCAAATTTTGTGCGCAATGAAAGAAAGAAAGAAAAAAGGGCTTGGCTTATTAGATTTAATACCAGAGTACATGTAAGCACTACAACTATCATAGCATTTAAGAATGAACTGTAAGAACTTGCCCTCGCCATCTCAGACCACCCACACTCTCCTCACTGTGTCAAGCCTCTGCATTTAACTCAAGTATCTCCTTAACTCACCCCTCTATAATTTTCCATCCCAGTATTATCACAATTACCCCGTGAGCCAGGAGGAGGGGAGGGAACTCCCCCGCCGCTCGTGACTGTCTATGTGCCACCCGCGGGCTTGTGGTCTGGTCGGATTTGTGAAACACTGACAGACAACCCCTTCATCAAGCCTGTCAAACAAGGATGACAAATGCGTCTCCACATCCCCAAGATGCCTACAATATTTAAAGCCATGGGAGAATGGCGAAGCCGACAGAGAATAGCCCCTCCTGGCAGACGCAAAGTTCAAGCCGCGTCAGGCTGTATCATTCTCAAATTCTGAGGAGAGACTCGGAGTTGAACCTGATGGCATGTTGACTTAATGATTCTGACAGAGCATATATGGTGTCTGTCTCAGGTTTCTACAAGGCAGTGAAGTCAAGTCAAAATATATTCCGTTGACTTAAAGAGGGTTCTGGTTACAATGCTGCATATTAAATATGGATATCATTATCTTACAATTGGAATGTATCTAATCAGGAAATCAGAAACAAATAAAATAAAAATTTCAGAGGTCTCGTCCTATCTTGTCATACATTTTCAAATAAGATGAAAGTACACACACGTGTAGCGTGTAGACGCGCTCACATAAAGTGCACACAACTTTGATCGCTATCACCAAAAACAATAGCTCGGAGATACAGTCTGGCTATCAAGCAATCAAACATACAGTCATTCTTCTTCCAGCTGCTACCAAGCATGTAACTATATTGCTTTGCCCGGTGCTCGGAGCCTTGTCAAAATATGACAGAAGATCACACCTTTTTTCCCAGGGTGAGTGCTTTAATTACAGGGTGGCTTCGAGCCTTACCACATCTGTACAAATGTCAGTCCAAAGTTCACCGCTCTTTGTGGAAGAGGGTTCCTCAGAAATAGGGGAAAAAATATATTGTCCTCATTGTTAGGCAACAGAATATTATTATACAGAATCCTTGCATTTGAGGTCACCCCCCCACCCCACCTTTTTTTTTCCTATTTATGACAAGTCATGTGTGCTGTCATTACTCATGCTCACTATCACGTTTCTTTAACAGTCCCTGGCATCGGTGCTTTGATATCTAATATTTTAATTGCTGCAGGGTCATACGTCTTGCTGTCCTTAGCAACAATAAATGGGTTGTGAAACAATAAGCAGGCATTTGGGATGAGAGGTTTCACTGCATGCAAGTTCGCCCGTAAGGTCCACAGTGGACATAAGACACTCTGCATTAATCCCAACAGGTAGGAATGTGTACCTGTGTTTTCCTTGTGTAGAAATATTTTGTGAATGTATGGTTAAAGTATATTGAAATGGTAATTTAAATGGATTTATGCTTATTATGAAATATGTAAAAGCTAGTATTTTATTATTTAATATGTGCAATTTTTTTGTAACATTTATGGTCTTATAATAAGCATTTATCATCTTGATCACGGAAACATTCAGTCCAATATAGTAACACTTTTGAAATATCTGCTCTTTTTCTTTTCTTTTCTTTCTTTTTTTAAATCAGATAATATTTAGAGTTAAAATTAAGCAGAGCTTTGTTGTACAATTAAACAAATCTCTTTTTAGTAAATCTTAGTTTATTGATTTAAACTGAAAAAGCTGAACAGAATTTAATTATTATGGAGATGATTGCTTACAAAATTAAAATAACTAAATAAATTTAACACAACATAAGTGCTATTGGGACATAATAAGAATAAAAGAGGGGGAGAAAATGTTAACTTTTGACTGCTCTTTATTCTTAAAAACCTTACATTGTTTGCTAGCTAAAATTATCTAAAGTCGAAATGCTACATTGTTTGCCAGCTAGCCTGAGCTAAAAAGTTAACAAAATATTACATTATTTACTAGCTAGCTAAAAAGTTAGTTAGCCTAGTTAGCCATGATGGCTCGGCAGAGAAGCCCTAATTTCTCCTCCTTCAACAAAAAGCTGTTTGCCGAATTAATGGAACAACAGGACTATTTTGCCATCTGAAAAAGGGCAGCCATTTTAAAAGTTAAACCTTCTCAGGTGTAAATTTAAAGTTAATATAGGATCATATTTTAAATTGGAGTTTAATGCTAGAATCAGGGGGATTTGTCCTACCTGTTCTTAAATGCACCAGAAAGATGGTTGGTTGAGTCTCATTGCCAAGATGCCAGATACTGACATTCTGGGTTGATAAAGCGTCCCAAGCAGAGCAAAATGATGAGAAAATACAGAAGTACAGGCAGAAGGTGGTTTTCTCCAGGTACAGCCACCACCATACACTTCTAGTGAGTCACAAGTGATGATTGAAAGGGATTATATTTCTGGGTCTATACATTGTTTTTTTTGTTTGTTTTGTTTTTAGGAAGATGTTGTGTATTATGTCTTTAAAGTTTTGGTGCAACAGAATTACTTTTAATCTAGATTTAAAATAAAAGCTAAACTGAGGTTTAAAGAGAGGTTTAAAATCTTATCTTAATCATTTTAAGTTAGTTTAAAAGTGTGGTGAAATATAATTTATAGTCAAATCATGGTTTAATTGGGTTTAAAAAATGAATCCTTGTTGGTGCAACCCAGCCTTCAAATCCTTATACAAACACACATAATGCACAACTTATTTCAGTTGTCTGTGAAACTGTCACACTGTCGTCTTAATAAATTTGTAGCCTCGAATTAGAGTCATATTTATTATTGGTAATTGTGCATGATTTTTACAGTATGTGACTTACTACCCTGCCTGTTATTCCCCTCAGCACCCCCTGTGTCTTTGTTCGTACCCAGAGCTGCAGGTGGCAGCATAGTCTTAGAGGACATGAGAGGCTAGATTCCTTCAAAGATACACACACACACACAGACACACACCACTTAGCCCCGTTGAGCTTTTTCCTATTCCCCTGAAGTACACACTTTGACCTTTAGATATTTGTTACCCGGAGAAAGTGACATTGGGAGTCAGCCAGTGGCTCGCCGCTTAGCTTGACTGTCTCTGTTTGTAAGGGGGTGTAATAATTAGCAAGTCCTCAGCCTGTGATTTTTAATGTCCCTAATTTGGCTCAGACAGGATCTGTGTTTGTGCTACGTGATGCCGCCTGCATTTCTAAAGTGTTTTCGATGAAGGTGGCGCAAAGCTGAGGCAGGTTTTGATATTTTCTTACACACCATTTTGCATTTCATTACCATTGGTGAGGGACGGTGGGCTGTTTATGATTTCAAAACAGGGACAGGAGGTTGAAGTATTTTGGCTGCAGGGAAGAGTGTTTTTTACACTGATTTACCAGACTCGGAGGCTTGCATCTTATTATTTGGACTATTCTTTAACCTCGGCTGTTCAATTGTGTGAGACTGGGTTGTTTACGACCTGCCTGGGCAAGGTTTCCCAGGGGTGTGAGAAGCAGGCAGGATAGGATTGTTGATAAGAACTTGCAAGTAACAGATAAAGAAATATAAGTAATTTTTTAATCTCATCAGGATTCAATGTTATGTTTTTTTCTATTGCCCTGTTGTCAATTTTCACTTCTTCATTAGCAGTTATCAAAGAACAAACTGTAATTAAGTGTCATGTTTAATATAGGGCCACAACTCACACATTGTTATCATTATTGAATAATCTGCTGATTATTTTATTTAATTAGATTAATTGAACAATAGTTTGGTCTATAAAAGAAAGGTGAGGAAAAAAGTGAAAAATGTCCATCCCAGTTTGTCAAAGCCCATAATGATGTGTCATTGATCCAAAACCCAAATACATTCTGTTTAATATGATAATAAACAGAATAAAACAGCAAATCTCCACATCTGAGAAACTTAAAATGGCATTTTCTGCCATTTTTTTCATGAAAAATAACTTTGATTAATCGATTATCAAATTATTTGTGATTTTTTTTTTCTGTGGATCAACTAATCGATTAATCGACTAATCATTGCACATCTAGTTAAGTTTTAGAACACAACATATACATGGAGCAACAAACAATTGGTGAATATGAAAAATCGTATGACAGTCCCCCCTCCCTCTCCCACAGATGGACCTAACTGTCAGGTTGGAAGCTCTACGAAAGCTATGTGTTTAATTGTTTTTTTTACCTGACGGGGCAAGTAAGTTGCGAGATTTATTAACCCCACATGGCATTTTACTTGCCCCTGGCAAGTGGGCAGCCCTTATTGTTGAACCCTGCTTATTTGTTCCTTATTTATGTCAGACTTTATTATTATGTTTATTGTCATGATTTAACTTTTGATTATAATTATTATTTTTATGGAATGATCGGTTGTGTCATTCTGCCCTTACAAAGTAAAAACACATAGATTGGCTCATAAAAATATCCTGAAATGCTATTTTAGGCTTCTGAAAATTTAACTGAAAATGTGCAGTTTTCAAATAAAACACCAATAAAATCCCTCTGTGCCACGATTGCCCCCTCATCAAAATACCTCACAACACATTGTCATTGATTCCTCATAGATGCAAATGTCTTAAAAACATCTCAGTCCAGTTACTGCATATATCAACACTTCACAGGGAAATGTCTGGGGTGCCATATTCTGTCAGCTCTACTGAATAAATACAAGTCCAAATGTCTCAAGGCTGTACATTGTCATTCATATAGAAATAATGTGATTCCTTACTGGTGGTGACCCCACATCTGGCACAACTGTTAACCTTTTGCTTTTGTGGCTTTGAGGTGAGTGTAGCTCAGCCTAACCCCCCCACCCATGGATTTCACCTCTCTGGAGCTGGAGCAGTGTTACAGTGCAGAGTCCCCGTGCTGCTGAGAGGTAGGCGTGTGTGTGTGTGTGTGTGTATCAAGCAGGGGGTGTTTGAGGCTACCCATTTGGGAACAGACCCTGGGTGTTTAACACTGAGGAGCTGGAGGAGGAGAGGACTCTGTCAGCTTGGAGGACACAGCACAGCCAGCACGGAGGTCACTGGAGCACACGCGCACACATACACACATCAGTGCACTCATGCATCCATGCATACACACTGTCACTGTCCCTCTCTCACCTCCATAAACACACACACTGTCTCTTCTCTCTCTCTCTCTTCTCTCACACAAACAGACACACACAGCAAGCCTTCAACAGCATTGCTTTGCTCGTCTCCCCTCTCGTCCTTTATCCTGTCAAAACTCCACCATGGGGTCAGAGAAGCTGCGGTCAGGGGGATAATAGGAAAACAGCTCAAACAGGGAACTGTTGTCACATTATGAGGAAGTAAAGGATAGACACAGGAGCACAGAGAGAGTGAAGGTCTGTTAACTATCAACAGCCTTCCTCAAGGGAGCATTTTCATTTCTTTCTCAGAATAAATAACATTTCACATTTAACATTTAACATGTAACTTTTCAGTCAACATTTCACTTGTTTAACTTATTTTAAAAAAATTAAAGAAACCAGAAATCAGATGAAAGGAGCCTGTGTTTGCATTTTCCTGGAAAAGTCGCAGTGAGCAGTAAAAAGGAGATTTTTCTTAAGATAATTTTATTTTTGATATTATATTTTGTGGTTATTACGGTGGAAACACTCCCACTTTTGTCCACAGGGGCCTCCAAAATCAACAAAATCTGAAAGTTGGAGCCATATACTAAATCCTATTTAATATACAGTCTATGGATAAAGTGAGCTGTGTCCCCTCGCCCCCTCCTGCCAGACTCAGGGGAAGCTCAGGCAGGCTGCAGGAACACTGCAGGAGCACAGCACAAATGCGACATCTTAAATAGACAGTAACAAGCTATGACCAGTCCTACACTGGAAGATGATCAGCTGTTTATAAATGTTAATCATCTGTCAATGTAAAGCTAAGCCAGTTATCCTGAAAACAGAAGCCCAGTGCTGTGAAATAATACACTCTGGACTTTGAGGTATGCGACTGCTTGTCTTGCTGTCTGCCAGGCATATATGTGACTCATAAACAGACACTAACTTATTCTGCAAACATTCAGCTTTAATTTAAACTAATTAACAAGAAACGGGCAAACAAAAACAGTTAGTCCAACCCAGAATAGAAATTTCAAAGGGGGGCCACCACTGCTGTTTAACATGTTCCCTTAAACTCTGATCACATATCATGGTCATTCTATGATTTATTACAAGATGTATATTACAGATTTCTCCTTTAAAGATAAATGTTATTAAACCATTAAATTATCCTATATGTAAACAAACACTATCATTTTGAAGAAAACGGAAAACCTCAAAAGACTAATGTAGGATTAGAAATCCCTTGCTCTTTGTGTAAAACAGTTTGTTCCACCCCGATACAGCCAAAAGACACTCATTAACTATATTTAACTATTCTGATTTGCATCGTGTGAACTAGTCAATCAGTAGAGCGCATAAAATCTACAAATGTAACACCACACAATTTCAGCTGTAAAAGTGTATCAGCGCCAGAGGCAAAGAGTAATGATTGTGCTAAAACAAAACTACCCTAGTCCAAAGCATTTTTTACATGCACATACACACACACACACACACACACACACACACACACACACACACTTCCTCTCCGCATAGGCGTGAGTTGACTTGTCAGCTTGAGATGGCTTCATCTACCATCCATTACTTTTATGTCCTGCCTTTCACCTAAATGGCCTTTGCATATTCACCACGGGACCTACTAGTGCGTCCTGGGGGAGAGGACACACACACACAAGAACACACACACACAAGAGCACACAACATGCACCGTCAAAGGTTGGCCGAGTTAGATTTACAGCCTGGGACCATCACCTGTGACTGAGAGCCTCTGAAATTAGTCACAAATAGCATATTAGGGCAGCTAATCAGGCACGCCTGAGCACTTGGCTTTCTTTATGTGGTCATAAAGGGGAGAGTATATGGGCGCCCTCAGGCCTTGGGGTGAATGATCGTCCTGACCTCCAGTGAACCAAAAGCCATACACGGCTGGGGAGGGATGGGATGTAGGCAGGGGTACTCCCACAAAATCAGTCTTTGATACACAGAGGAAGATGACTACACTGCATCAGGAAGTGATTTCTCTTCTGGTTTTACTGCTGCTCTGCTTCACTTCAAGAAACCACATGACTAAAGCACACAAAGAAACATGATGATGGCAGTTACAGAATTAAGGACACATACTGTTTTGTATGCCGCTACTTTAGTGTAAGACTTGGGTATACTTTGTCCAAACCCATTCTATAGTTCTGTATTATAGCAAGAGATGGTGTGTATGAGTGTATTTTAACCCAAATCATACCAACATATTTAATATACAAGGACTACTGACTACGGAGTAAACTGCTGTAAGAAACAACCATCAAAGCAAAATGTTAACTTATTTCTTCTCAAAACATTAAGAATTATATAATAAATGAAAAGAAAAAAAAATGTTTAGGAAACTTACAGTAATTTCAAGTAAACATTATTTGTGTTATATTAATAAACAGGGTCTGTTGTGTTTATCTATAGTACCACAGTATATGACCATAGTATATAAAATCATTGAAATAAACCCACAGTCATTCGAACTTTTTAATTTTGTGTTTTAATATAAAAGTAGAAAGAGACCTTGGTCAGTAAAGGTTGAATAAATTCAAATTCAGATTTTTCAGTTTGTACATAATGTAAAATGAATGATGTTACATAGTATACTATACATACTATGAACACCACGTGCTACAGGCAGTTATAGTAGGCATGCATCTGTGTCTCTATCCTTCAAAATGACTGACACAGTGCCCCTATCCAACTGATAGTGTGTGATACTCTAAATTAGGACCGATAGCAAACAGGAACTCAATAAATTCAGGTGTAGATTCAGGTGCTTTTGACAGGGGGCCCCCCAGGAAGCCAACACATTGGTATAGCACTAATTAAAACAGAAACAGAAAACAATGATATGAAGTCATTAGGCAACAATTGATTGACAAAGTCATGATGAATTGGAATGATAGAATAAAGCACCTGTGAGACGGGACAAAAAGTATACCTAGCGTACTCTAGTCGGTAGGATTAAGATTAAGAAGAGAAGCTATATAACCACATGCAAAAACTTTCTAACCTCATAAATAGAAAAATCAATGTGCAAATTAGATCCAGAGATTTTAAAGGCAGGTATTTTTGGCCTCACATTTGTATTACACATGTGTGTTCTATTTTGAACGCGTGACTACAGTCTCAAGCGGACTTTGTCAGACACAGAAAAACTCTGGCACTGCCAAGAAACCTCACACCTTCATAAAATAGTAAAGCTATCTCTTGCTCTCTGACTCAAGTCTGTCGAACGAACAGGAGAGGGCACGAGGGTTGAGAAATGCATAAAGGAAAAGTAGGTGGCTGGAATCAAGGAAGAAGAGCGGAGAGATGGAGGGAGGGAGGGAGGGAGGGAGGGAGAGGAATGAGGACAAGGATTGTGGAGAGACGAGAGGAGGAAATCACTCCTGTATCTCTGCACACTCACTGGGGGAATAGTATGTTTTCATATCAGTGATTGTTAGACAGTCAGATCCAATATGGTGATTCAGTAACTACTTAAACAGAGCTCACATATTCTGCCCCTAATTGACTTGGTGTGGCCTCACTAAATCACAGTCTTTATTTAAAATAGCTCTCTGATAAAAATGAGTCGCTCTCGTTTTCTCCCTCTGTCCTCTCCACCCTCCTCCCCCCCTCTTCCTCTCACTCCCATCTCCCTCTCCTTTGTGATTTACCATTGAGGAGATGAATTTGAAATTTCAATCATAGAGTTGTTAAATATTGATGGGTCTTCTAAGTCGTTAACGAGGTCTCGGCAAGGACGGGGGAATCAGCCCCTCCGTTTCGCTGGCCCCAGCTTCGCCGCCGCTCAGCCATCTAGAGGGATCCAGCCAGGTCAGGAGGTCACTGTACCCAACCATAATCTCCTAACTTCTATGAGATCTTTTAATGTCCCGCCAAAGCTATTCTCCCTAACATCTGCTCTTATCATACATTACCATATGCAAAAAAAATGTCAAAAAACTTTCTAATTATGCATTATGTAGAGCAGCCTTTATTCACTGTTCGAGATGTGTCAATTATAATGAGAGCACTGGTGTGTGATTTGATATGATAATAGAAATCTTTAACTGGGTCTCAGCAGACCTCTTGTGTGTCAGGACTGATCACTGTTGAAAAGAATAAGTGCCTCCAGGCCACCATAGAGCAAGGCAGCACTCAGATGGTTCAATATGCTCCACCATAAAACCAAGATGAGACTTCTTTTATTATTGCCGCTGCCGGAACAAACTCCTGCCATCCAATCAAACGTTATGTACTTTGGGATGTGATCATTACATCTTACAAACGATGTCACACCAAATAAGATTTGTCTGTGCGCGAGGTCACATTAATGGCTTGTTTCCTTGTTGGGTTTGACTTCAGACACCTAAACACTGACTGATAGCAGAGGTGGTGCGTACAGTTGCAATGCCTCTCTGAAGTCAATGTACTTGGTCTTTGAAGACTGTCTCTCATATCAACTTGGTCTTAAACTACTGTATATGAAACTAAACCACATATGTTATTAAACTATACACATTAAAGGGATAGTTTGGATTATTTGAAGTAGGTTGTATGACTTACTTATCAATAGTCAGTGTAGATGCCAGTCAGCACGACCCTAGTTTGAAGCAGAGAGGGGCACCAGCACGGAAGCTAAGTAATGTACTACTGTTAATGAGATCAGCAACAAAAGATACTGTATTTTAGCCACTAAAAAAAGAAATGTTGAACTGTTTGCTATATTTGCAATATTTTCACCACTTTACTTTGCTATCAGACAACCTTTTCTGGCATGAGATTGCCAAGTACAGTAGTGAAAATCCTCTATATATAGTGTACACCTTATGGTGGCTGAAATACCTTCTGTTACCGACGCTGTCCACAGTGGTTCATTACTTAGCTTCCATGCTAGTACTCCTTGCTGCTTCTCCAAACTGGAGGCTGGGATCTACTGTGGGTAATACACAGACTATTGATAAATACCTCATACAACCCAACATTAAATAATCAATATGATCACTTTAACATTCTATTTGTTATATACAACAAGAAATAAAAAAAAAAAAAACAACCTCTTATTAGTGTACTTAAACAACAACAGACCTCTTTCACAGCAGCCATTTTGACATAAAATAATATAGTAAACATAGGTGTTATCAATGATACTAATTAAGGGTGCTGCTATTGTGCATGTTGGCTCACTGGAAAGGCTCTGCTACACTAAATGGAATGGGACATTAATTACTATTATGGGTAACACCTGTGTTTACCCTACTATTTCATATCAATATGGCTACTGTGAAAAAGGTCTACTGCACCTTTTTCTGAGGCTCTTGTTACTTTTGTCAGCTCCTGTGTGTTACAGCTTGAAAAATATATATTTATATCCACCACTAAAGCTGGGAACTGGGAGTGCCGTAGATGTCAATGATGATAATGCAATAAAAAGCATTTTGGGGGTATCTCCACTTCTGCACTTATCCTCTTGGCAGTGGTTTGATCAAGACGGAATAAGCTTGTGACTTTTCAATTCCAGCCATAATTTGTTTCGATATTACATCTCCTGGATAGAGCAAGTGATGGAATTTTTCCTATCCGAGGCTGAGGCAGTGGGGAAGCTGACGATGTCCCATAATAGGTTATCACCAACCATATCTTTTGCAAAATAGAAACCCAACACATGTACATCTGTGGCCTAGTGTCAGAGCCTTAAATATACATCAGAAATGCATTAAATTTGCTGATTGCTATTCTTTTCCAACAGCGTGTCAAGCCCCAAATTTATTTTTGTTACGTGGCTTCCCGATTACTTTGAATTGCCACTGGTCTCCCCTGACACTGACGGCTTTGAGGGAAGTGACAACATTAAATTTATTTTCCGTGTGCATATATGTGTGTGTGCGACTGGACGATGTACCAGTGTTTTCTCTTAGATTGTTTGAGGTCCATCAGCGAGAGCCGAGCCCTTTCATATTGTATGTAATTTACTGGAACCACATACACCATAGCGCCGGTACTGCTGAAACACTGATCGGATCTCTGGAGCGCCGTTGCTTCTCACAGGAAATGTAGCTGACACAAAGTAAAAGCTCTATTTGATTGTGTTTCCAAAGGAATATCCTTGTTGAATCCAGCACCCCGCTGACCCAAAATCCTACCTCTCAATCACCTGCTGTAGCGTGTGTCTCTTCCAAATTTTCAGACGGGTGGGATTTCCACACAGAGCTGAACCAAGTTTCTTTCAAGTGTAGCAAATGAGTCCCATGGTTTTCAGCTTGGATTTCACACAGCATTGTCAAAACACTATGATGATATGTGACATGATGGAGAGGTATGATGCAGATGGAACAACATAACTAAAGATAAAACAGGAAAGAAAGAAAAAGAAAGAAACACAAAATGTTTGACGTAAAACTTGAAACAACAAGCGGTCACACTATTTTACAGTAAACTAATAAAATGTAACAAGCTGTACTTTGTATTAAAGACAAAAACTAGAAATGATAATGTTCTTGATTAGTCAGTAAACAAACACAGCTATATCCTAATTAGGCACCATACACAAATAAGATGTTACAAACTGAATTCTGTACCAAATTAGACAAAAGCAAGAAATAATATGTTCTTTATTAGACAGTATTAGAGGGTAATTTGTGTCACATTTTCACTTGAGTTCTGTTGTAATGTGTCCTTAATTACCCTTTAATAAAGTCTAATGAGGGAAATTTTACTTTATGGTACAGTTATTTTTAGTGTACTGTAAAATAAAGTGCAGCCCAACAAACCACCAGGTATCTTTGTATTCTTTCCTGTTGTGCAAAAGAGATTAAAAAAGGCCCGTTGTTGAATGATCTGGCTTAATGAGAACCCCATTTGGACACAGGCATCAGGCTATTGACCTCTCTCGGGGCTGTGAGGAGTGAGCGCTTTCACATGTTACTGTCTATAAATTTCAGCCGTCGACACGGCGCCCTATTTCATCAGGGGCCAGGCTGACGTGCCCTTCGGATTGATGTGCCCCCTGCCCATTTGTCTGTTTTACACTCCTTAGTGTCTTTGTGCTCCGCTAGATCTGCACCTCTTCGCCGTGATTGGGTATTGACAACAAATCAAAGGGGATAATATATGATGATGTTTGCCAGTATCCCAACAAGACAAGATAGTCGTACGGCCGGCCCGGCTGGTTTACATGTGTTCTCTGTGAATGTCAGAGAGACTGCATATCGATTCCCCAGCGGACAAAGAGTCATTCTTCTTCTAGTGGCCAATACCTAGTTTAGTTAAAAGTGTGACAATGAAGAGGGCTGGGGGCAGTGAGTTTAGAATTAAGCCGTACTTGACATGCAATGAAAGACCCCCTTCTGTGGCGGGGGCTCTTCATGACTTAAGTAATAGACTGGGAATGCAGTTATTGCTTAGCCCTCAGAATTCCTTTGCTTGCGAGGTAATGTGTATATCAGAAAAGTTTGTTTTCTGCCCCTCAGGCCTACTCAATAAATGAACATAACAGCAGGTCCTTCTCTCTCCCTCTCTGTCACACACACAGTCCCACACACACGCGCTCGCCGAGCATCTTTGAAATGGGTTTTGTATTGATTTTTGTAACTACCCTGTTAGATGACGTTGTGCCTTAGCGTGTCATTTCTAGATGGCCCTGCCCCGAGCAGGTCATTGAGGTGCTAACTGTCATTTGGAGGGACAGAAAAGCAATCATAGCTTTTTCATTACTTACTGTTTTCCCTCCCTCCCCCGCCCCGTTTTCACTCTCTTTTTACCCCCAGTCGTGGGATCGCCTGACATATTATGGCTTCTGTGATTTAACTGCACTCTTAAATTAAGTGCTGGAATATCAAGCTGTAGCTTTAGAAAAATAAACTCTGTGTCAAGGGATCAAATACCCTGGAGGTCAAAGTCATGAACTTGTAGTGGCGCACTCATCAATTTCAAACTTGTATGGGCTTGTTCTGTTTTAGGTGTACACAGGAGGAGGAGGTTGTGGCTTGATTATGGCTGTGTGTATGGTGTTTTCATTTCACTCTGCAATATCTATATATAATCCAGTGCAATACAGACTCATGGAACTCAGGGAAATCAACACAAGCTTATTCACGTTTTAGATCTTTTTCCCCTGTTAGAGTTTTTTTTGGTGGGGGGAGTTTTTCCTTACCGAGGGTCTAAAAGACAGGATATTGCTGCACACTGTGCAGATTGTAAAGCCCCCTGAGGCAACATAAATAAAATTTGACTTGACTTAAATTATTTCACTTAGACTTTGATTGTGTCACAGTGCTAATCAGAGCAGTTTATTCCTTCCTGTCTGTTGCATGACAAGATTGACAGACATAGTTGGGAATAGTATTTAGATCCTTGCCAAAAAGGTAGAATCACTCGGATTTCTCCAAGCTATTCAGAAATGCACCAGATAGATACCAGGTTGTCAAATACAGACATTTTGGGTTGATAAAGTGTCCTGAGCACAGCAACATAATGAGAAAAATCAGGAAATACAGGCAGAGGGCAGGGTGTCTGCAGACACAGCCACCATTACCACACTTCTAGTCAGTTACGAGTGATGATTGAAAGGGATTATGTTTATATGAGTCTTGTACTGAAAATATTACTTAATTTATATGTACATATATTCTTGAAAATGTATTTAAAGTATTAAAAGCAAAAGTACGCAATGCAGAAAAATGTCTCCTTTGACTGTTGTACTATTATTTATGATATCATTAGATCATTATACCCATGCATTCATGTAAAAGCAGAATTTTACTGCTGTATTTGTTGAGGTGGAGCTCATTTCGAGTTATTTTGTATGGGACTGCAACTAAAATAACTCTTTTTTATTATGGATTAATCTGCTGATTATTTTCTCAATTAATTGATTGAATTTTGGTTTATAAAAGTTCTGAAATGCCTTCACAATTACCAAGAACCCAAAGTGACACATTCACAATGTTTTGTCCAACAAACAGTCCAAACTTCAACATGATTACAAATACATCAGAATTATCAGAATGTATTATATTAATTATTATAATTCTAAGCTATACTTGCATAAACAGGTTGTACTTATAACCATTACTCTTTTTCTGTAAACTCTTCATATGTTTTGTGTATAAAAATCTATTTGTAAAGTAACTGGTGATTAAGCTGTCAGATGAATGTAGTGAAGTGAAAAGTACAATGTGTCCCTCTGAGATGTAGAATAGAGGTAGAAAGTGGCAGAAAATGGAACAACTCAAGTACAGCACAAGTATCTCTCTCTTGTACTTAAGTACAGTACACACACTTAACCACTGAACACAGTTGTGAACAGTGAACTGCAGTAACACAACTTTAAGTCACAGCTGTTTCTACAGCGTGGCTGTGGTTTAGGTTATGGTTATAGCTGTGGTTTTTATTGAAACTGCACAGAACTTTGGTTAAAGTTAGGCAGCTGAACTGAAACAATGTGTTGAGGTTTATTTCAAGTTTAGGAAAAAGTTGTATGAGAAAAAACCCTAACTACCAGTGGAAACTTCAAAGTTTGGGAGCTCAGAGTGAACTCTGGTCAGAGCTTTACCCAACTAAACATAATTAACTCAACATGTATTTGCTTTTCATGACATCGTGCTTATTTTCTACATCTTGGGAATCCAGTGTGATATGTAACATACAGCAATCATGGCATATTTTCAGGGGCCATGTAGGTGGTCAAGTTATTTATTTATTTTTTTTAATTTTTAGTCTTGACTTGTCTTGTACTTTACAAATTGTAGAAACAGAAATAAATCAATTTTAACTCTTTAGACCACCTATATAATCATCTCTTTGTTAAAAAATTAACAGTTTATTTTAATGTGTTTGTTTAATGTGTATGTTTAATTTAATATGTACAGACTGCCGTAAAATTTTAAGTTGGCTAAACCTGAAAAGACAAGTTGAGGTAATTTTGTGATTATTCTAGTCAAATAGACTTGATACTACAGTTGTACTTGAGAAAACAAATTCAATAAGCTTAAGATATTAAGTTGACCAACAACTTTTCAGTCACACTGATTAACATTACATAGCAAACTCAAGGAAATCTCCTTTTACATTTTCTCAGTTTGGAAAAAGTTCTTAATTTCAAAAACTGTGACATATCAAACTATATTAGAGACACACAAGCAAATTTTCACATTTTCTTCAAACTATGAAAAAGATGCGTCTCTTTTCAGTTTTAGTGTTTACACAATCAAGATGGAAAGTCTCCTCATATACTGACCATGTTTCTTCAGAAACTTAATTTAATGAGTTGACTGAACTCTGTACAGCACATTCACTCAGCTCATCATTTCAAATCAAAAGACATCAGCTTAGAAGAACTTGTGTTTTCTAAGTGTTCTGAAAATAAATTCTAGAAATTTTAATTAACCTGAGTGAATAATAAAATGTTCAGCTAATGAGAAATGATTAGTTGATTCCACCAAAGTTCCTTTATGATTTTTACGTGCAGTTTTTTATGCATTTGGCCGGCATATTTATTTATAACAAACTAGAAAAATCAGAGATTATAATGATAGTTAGCATTAGTTAAAAACAGGAACAAAAATTGGCACAATGAATGACCAACAATTGTATCATAATCAAAAGTAAACCAGAGTTTTGAAGAATTGATATGAAGCTGCGGTCTTGTCGTACGTGCGGAGGAGTCATTGATTTACACTGGCTGAGGAGTGCCGTGTACGGGCACCGACTGCCACAGAGAAGCAGGCTGATGGAGACAATAGTCAAAGGAGGACAAGATCAAAGACAAATGATGTGTACCAGTTACTGTGAGTAGTGCCGCCGCCGCGCCTGCAGTGTGCTGAGGGCTCTCGTTTGGTTTTAATCAATGAGCCTGCTCAATGCCGCGGCCTTGCACTGACTCCCATCTCTTTATAGGGAACTTAATCACCTGGGCCATTTTGAATTCAGTGCAAGAAGGAATGAGGGTGATGTCACTGCTTCCTTGGGTTACAGTAAGAGCTTGGGACGCCAGCCAGGGGGAAATAGTCACAAATGACTAGTATGAGCCTCATTCATTTACCTCAGCAGGAAAGTTCATTTACATTGAGTGTAAACGAAAAAGGACATTGATATTATTTATAAGATGCAGTTTTATGAGAATTTATTGCAAATACACTTCTGGTTATGAATAAATATATGTACGTTATGCACCCTTGACAAATTAATCAACTCTTTTTCATTTAGAAACTGAAACGAAAGGAGTCTACACTGTAAAAAAACAAAAAGTGTATTTCAGTAGTAGTTGATTTAATGTTTTGAGTCTCATTTAGCTTTATGCTTCAGTGATGACAGTCTACTTTAGTGGAACAACTTGAAATTACATCCTGTTCACTTAACCTGCTGTTCTTATTTCAGTAAAAACACATCCGTTAGATTGCTCTTTGTATTGTGTATCTGCTGCTATGACATCCATGTCTTTTTCCTCTTGGTGACTTGGATATAGGTATAATTCAAGAAAATAATATATTGTGATGAAATAATGCATTTTGTTAGATATAAATGGTATACTTGAACAGGTTAAATTGTCTTATTTAAGTTTTTGTAAAGTCACTGAACCGAGTCAGTCTAACTTTACCAATTAATTAATTAATTATTAATTATCAAATTATACATTAAATAAACAGCAAGGTTTAAAGAAAAAACTACTTTTCATGAAACCATACTATTAGGTTGTACATGGGCAATTTTTTTACCTTTGGGTATAAAGCAAATAATTGAGTTGGAAAATTGGCAACTTTTAAGTTGCCTTGCCTGAAATTTAAGTTGTATTAATTTTTTGAAGTTGATCCAACAATTCTTATTTTTTCAGTGTCTGAAAGAAAATGCTCACTTACTTCTTTCTGACTTCACTCGCTTGCTTCTTGAGTGGGTCACCTTCAGCTCAGCGTTGCACTAGTAATGACTACAGAGAACGACAGAGTGTTAGGGACGAGGAACAAAGAGATTACACCAGTACATATCCTCCCCCCATCCCAGTCAAAATATTGTTCTTGTTATACGTTAAGTGGGGAAGAAGAATTGCTCTGCCAGAATCATAATGTCATTAACAGTTAGGCATAAGGTTAGCCTTTACATCATATGCTCAATGTGACCCCATTACTCTCCATCAACTCATCCATCCAGACGTCCTGGGGACCTGGGCTGTGGCCCTGCACACCCCCTGTAAGCCTTCCAGAAGCTGGCGAAGCCTTCCTGCTTGCCCACCCGCCCCACCTCGCCACAGGTCCCTCACATATGCACAAACACATATGAAAAATCTCATATACACACACACAAGGATGCACACATTCATATACAAGCACAACATGTAAGTTTACAGAAGGTGTCTGCGCACACTTACTTGAAGAAGACGACCTACACACACACACACACACACACATGCATATATGTCGACAAGCACGCGCCTGCTCGCCACCCTCCTCGTCCATCGTGCCACTGGAAGATTGTGCTCCATTCCACTGAAGGTGTTATGGGCTGTTATCAGCAAGACCATTCCATGGATGGCTGCCCTAATTGAGAATAATGAGGGTCACATTGAACATATGGTCGCTGTTGTGTCCCCTTTCCCCCCTTCTTCTCTCCTCTTCTCTCTGTCTCTCTCCCCAGCTCCCCCAGACAAAAGGTTCAGTCAAACTTTGCCACAGCCGAGCAAAGATCTGTGTGGCGAGTAGAAAAGAGAAAGGACATTGTCAAAGTTGTTCTTTTTTCTCTTCTGACAAGTTAATGTCCACACAGTCAGTGAGAAGGGCAGTGACCAGCCAATCAGTCGGAGGCAAAATGCTAACCCCGCTGAGACGAGCAGTGGTGGAAATACTGGCCTAAGCATTGTGCTGATATCAAGCTCCTTTGTTCTACACGCGAGCGCGGACATTTGCTCCTCGTTACCAAGGTCCCTTCTGTCATTGAGAGCTGAAGAATAGAAGTGCCAGCATATTTTAACATCACACACCTCACAGACGGACGGTCACCAGTGTGCTGATAATGATTAAGCTTGCATGTGTATAATAATAATAAAAAAAATCATATGTTGAATGTTATTTGACCTGATGCAAAATGCATTCTTTGCATTTTTCGGAGGTGGCAGAAGAACACACATTCTGAAGTCACGTTTAAAAAAAAAAAACAAAAAAAAAAAAATAGAAGTACTGATTCAACTTCTTTGCTCAAGCAAAAGTTGAAAAAAAAGTACAGGTTATAAAACATACTCAAAGTATAAAAGTAAAAAGTATTGTTCTGAAGGACATTTCCACTGACTGTTTATGTGCTGAACTTCAACTTTTCTCCAGTTGTGCTGTCACGTCTTCTACATAGTTTTAAGTTAAGTGATCTTGTTATGTCTTATATTTTGTTTTTTGTCTAATGTCTCTTTTGTCCTGTTACATCTTTTATGTTGTTTTTGTCTTGTTACATCTTTTTAATTTTGTTACACTATGTTTAGTGTTTTTAGTCTGCATCTTTTTTGTCTTGTTACATCATTAACATTATTTTTGTCTTGTTACTTCTGATGTCCATGATGTGCACTGATGGAGATTATCTTTTATGTGTTATTGTTCCCTCCATTTGTGTTGAAATCAGTCTCGATGTTGGGAAAGCAGCGTGCAGTGATGCCAAATAAAGATAATCAGTAATTCCCCTCAGAAGCATTAAACAAATTTAACAAGACTGTTTTGAAAATGTAAAGAGTAGAAAGTACAGATATATGTGTTAAAATGTAGGGAGTAAAAGTAAAACCTTTGTCAGAAAATAAATATTTAAGCAAAGCATAGATACCTGAAAACTGTACTTAATTACAGTACCAAAGTATTTGTTCTTAGTTACCTCTCACCTCTGGCATTTGTGTAGCATTCATGAGACAGAGCTACAGGAAGGACATGATTCAGTGGTGGATTAAACGTGAATGTCAGTTGGAGTCAGGAACTTAGTTTACTGTTCTCAAAGCGGTCATGTGATATGCTTGGATTTCAGAATAAATCTTAGTAGCCTGCCACTATCATGTCATGTATTTCGTCATTCAATCTGTCTGCACAGGAGATATCTAATGTACACAGTTAAAATCTGCCCAACTTGTGTTGCACGGCTAGATTCATGTCCCGAGCTCTGAGCACTTTATCAACGCCGTCTCATGGTGAAATAGAAATCCTGGAGCTGTTCCCGGTAATAACACCGTTGCGACTACGACGAATTAATCTACTGAGACATCTCTCTTGCTTTCTTTCCACTGGTAAAATTGTCTGCCCTTTCCTCGCTCAAGGAAGAACTCTTCAAGCGCTTCATTAATTGCACAGACAGTGTGGAGTTTTATGTTTCCCAAGAAGTTGTCGGGTCTCCAGTGCTCCCTATAAGATCTGTCAGCATTTGGTCAAAATAAAGTTAGCAACTGTCAAAACAGCAGACCTGCAAACCGGCATCACCGAACACAGTGAAACCATTTAACTAATGTTAAACAGTTGCCTTACTTGTTTATGTGACACACCCCTGTTGCAAAGTCATCTGCAGGAAGTACCTTTGCATGAAATACTGTACGTCTCTGTTTACATAGGAATCATGCTGATTGGATTTAGATGAACTCATAAAGACGCTTTATGAGCCTACTACCAAACTGTGAATTGATTTGCTGGCATCTCAGTTTCTTGTGTAATATCCTTAGGAGGTTGGATTTATGACTATCTGTGACCCAGTTGCATTGTCAGTGCGCTGCGTAGCCCCTGGATGCAGGCGCGGGTCTCCGGTTTCATGTAGAGACAGGTGTAGTCTCGATGTCCGATGATATGTGTAACATATGTGTGTACAATGTCGACATATGCCTTAATGTACTGACATTGTAGAATGTTAAAGTATATAGCCCGTGCACTGACATACTCGACATGTGCAACATATGTGTGTATGACATAGAAATATACTTTCATGATGGAGGATATATCACTTACATGATATGTGCAGCATATGTGTTTGGTGTATAGAAAATCCCGACTTGTCATGTGGTGTAAATTTTTAGAATGTAAATTGTATACATGGAAATATATCAGTTGTTGAATGAAGCAGATATTGATGGGAATATACATATCTTATATAATTTTATGCTACAATCAGAGATTGGCACAGACACATCAAAAACACTTTTTCATTAATTACATTTATATAAAATACAAAATACTGGTGTGGAAAATTAATTCATACAAGTAATTTGGTATTTGAAAATACAAATGGTATTAACAGGTATATTAGTTAGCCTCAGTGGGTCTGATCTTAACCCCCCTACATGAAAAAGAAGAGCTCTGAAAATGTCCCACTTAATGGATTTGAAGTGGCTGATCAGTATACCTTGGTGGTGGGAGGCAGCTACTTCAGGAGTGTATAATTTGTGGTTTCATCCAATCCTTACCAGAAAGCCACACTGTTGTAACGCATGCAGAATGTTTCTTGGAATGGTTTCTTGCTGCAGGGACATCCCTGAAAAAGACCTTGTCTAGATGGCAGAATATGTTTCTCCAAATCCTGTATGTACTGTGTGGTCACAAAGAACATAAATGTTATATAGTAGCTCACAATGAGTGGGTTGTTGGACCTGACAGTACATGTCACGTGATTCACTTGGATTTGGCCAAAGACTGTGATTAGGCTTTTCTTATTTCTTCTTTTGGATTTTTTTTTCTACAGTCTAAACCAGGGGATAAAAGTGTGTCTCATTTGGGAATAAAATGACATATTGAATGATATATAACTTAAGTAGTTAAGTATTTTGATACAAATTGCATCTTATTTTTTTTTGACCAACAAAATAAAAATCACAAAATACTCAAAAGTAATGAAATACCCATTTCAAAAACATTTAATTGAAATACTGCCCAATGCTGGCTACAGTATTAACAAATATGTACAAAATATTGCTTTCTGTTTCATTTGATACATATGCCCCTAGTTAATTGTTGGCTGCCATGGTGTGTTTTATTCAAAAAGGAGGAGCCTCTACCACACAGACAAACACAAACCAAGCCACAAAGCCTCTGCGCCATAAGATAAATGCAACCACTCAATCCATAAAATATTGCTACTGTACATTAGTGGTGTATTGAGAAAATTCTGTCTTCATTTGTTTGACCGTTGAAATATAAATGTCCATACAGGCCCCCCGACCACTGCAGGAGCCAGCCGTTGACATTTCTCCACTTTGAAAACACAATGAAATCTGAATATTGCCTCGACTGAGCGGATGCCCGTAGGGAAATAATCGGGGGTCTCTGAATAGTCCCTAATTGAATTGTCTTTTACTAAATAGAGTTTGCTCTAATGCATTCTCTCATCGGAGAATATGACAGCCGGTGATGCTTCTCATATCTGCCTAAAAGAGCCCCCAGATCCAAGGACCTATTAACTGTATTACCCAAACCAATATCCCTGCCTAAACCCATTACCCTGAACCCATTGTGTATTTTTGTCACTACATCTTTGCTCAAAATCCGAATCAGCCCGTGATGGATGCTTAACAAGACTACACTTTTATCACATATTCTGCTGACCTTCAACAAATTGCTTTGCAAGTTTGCTTCCAAGATTAATGTGACAGAGCTGCTTTCTTTAACGCAGGATTCAGGGTGCAGAGGGGGGCCGTGTAGGCCCACTGTTTTAGTTTCTCCACGCTCGTACGGCCCTAACCTTCACATGAACTCGCGCCATCCGTCAGACGTTATTCCTGTGAGGTAGAATGTTCATTTCGCTCATATGCTTATGCTGCTGCAACTGGAAAATTGTAAAGATAGTTTGGTCAATTAGCCAAAGTTGAAAATAAACAAATGTCCACCTACTCCCTGAAGAAGAATGGAGCTTTTCCAGGCAGGGCTTGACAAGGAACAGGTTAAATACCTGTGTTGTTGTTTCTGGATAAGGCATGACGCTTGTAAAAAGTTCATAGAAATGATAAATCTTTACACCCCACAGCCTCCCATAGCTCCGCTCCACCGTCACATGAGCCAAAGGTGTAAATCACTTTGACCTGCGAACCCCCCTAAACAATATGTAGCAAAACATGATGTATTGCAATTTCTTACCAAAGTAAACGCCACTGTTTCAGCAGACAGGAGGATCATCTCTACCACTAAGTTTGAATCATTATGTCTGAGATGTCTGTGTTACTGAAATTACACTAAAAGCAAGCCAGAAATCCTCTCCATTACTAAATATTGGTTCAGCAACACCTTTACTCTAGGACATAATGTACTGCATGGAATTATATGCAGACACTGTATGCAGTGCTCCTTCTTTTGGGGGATCATGGCATTTCAAAATAGTACTTTTATACATCAATATTACTGAATGGATATATTTACCAGTGGTGGAAAGAAAATCTGTACTCATATTAAACATTAAAACATTCCTTAACTAAAAGAAAAACTACTGTGTTAAAAAATACTTAAATAAAAGTACAAAGTATATTATCCAGAACTACTCAAGAGTATTAGTTACTTTTTAACTGTTGATGTTTAATGCATTATCGGTGCCAGGCATTCAATCAAACAGGGTTTCAAATTCTCCAATATTTCCGTCCGAATTATTCCCAACTCCTGGATTTTCTGACATAACTATTGTCATGTGCTTTTCATATGTGGACTTTGAGATCATGTAGCCTTATTGGCCACAAAAATGCACATAAAAGGTTTGTATAATTATATAAATTATGCTCTACTCGTTCGTACCTAATTCAAGCTTCATTCAAACCTTCCAGTGTCCCACATCTTCAATACATTATGAGGTTAATTCAACTTTTAATTCCCATTCATATGAATTAGACCCTTTCTGACTTTTCCAACCCTCATAGTCCTTCAACTGCTTGTACATACAAACATATTAATGTCAGCATTTCCACTTTTGCCATCAGCTTTTAAATAAATCTTAAAATATTAAACATTTGTCCTATATTCTTGGTATTATTCAACTTTAAAAACAGCAATGCAGTTTAGCATCAACTTTTCAACAGTCAGCATTCACACCTACAGTTTCTCCAGAAATTGCCTTCTCTAGCTCAAATTGCACTCGGTCTCAATTATCATTTTAAAACTAAGTAGATTACATAGTGCAATGCATACTAGTACACTGTACTATGTAAAGACTTGAAAAAACTCGTGGCTTGGTTACAGTAATCTGAATAGTTGTAAGTAGTTACTTCCGCCCATGATTTTTGCACAGAAGTACCTTAATAAAAATGGTTGACAAGGAGTTGTGGTGTCCTTTAAAGCTATATAGACAATAGCCTTTCGTCTAAATCCAGCAGGTTTCTTGCAGAAACTGCATTCCGTAAGTATCTCCTCCTTAGTTAGCTTTGGAGAGCTTTTCCTTCGCTTTATCAGTGAGGACCTGTGTCTTATCATGACTAATGCTGGAAATTCCTCCCTGAGATAAGTAAAGGAGCTTAGGATTACCCTCTTGACTGAACATTGGAAAAGAGAGGGAGAGACGGAGTATGCACTACATGTTTGTCTGTTGGTGTGTGTGTGTGTGTGTGTGTGTGTGCTTGCAGGAGAGGGAAAGAGAGTGTGTCTGAAGACGAGAGAGGAAGAGAACTGAAGAGGGGGTTCAGCTGGCTCCTCTGTATATTTTCTCAGTCGTGAGGCAACCTCACCATTAGTGTCAGACACTCAGATTATCCAACCAACGGAACAGGGATAAGTGGATTGATGAGGTGCTTCCATAGTCCCCGGCTGCTACAATGGAAACCGGTCCCCGTACTCCTGAAGCAGCTATTTTCCTCAAGGAAGGGCAAAAATAATGAGCTACTTAACCAGACCGTTCACTGCATTTCTGTCATATTACAGCTGGCTTGTTTGTTTATCCCAGACAGATCTATATTTCACTTTTTTAATTGAATTACTTTGATACAGACTAAAAGCCCTCAGCCTAATAACATGCCAATTACAATGAAGACCTACTTAGAATAAATATGAATATAATTCAGCAATTTATTGCTTTAAATACAGGGAGGGCCTGGCTCCCTTGACACCCATTGATTAATAATTGGTGCTGCAGTCTTAAAGGGCAATTAAGGAGAGCAATTTCAGATCTTCACTTAGAAGTTAAAATGCCATTTGTCAGAGACAGCGGGTACTCCTTACCTCTCGAGCTCAAGATCAACAACTAAATCAAATAGATATTCCCTGACATAATGTATGCCCACGTTTAAGATATTGGACACTATGATTTTTGAATTGATAGAGCGGCATAGTCCTGTGGAAATGTTTGTGGTGTGCCCTGTGATTACCTCCTGGCAATCTATTTTGAGCACTCTGCTTGATGATGCCATGCATTTGCATTTCTTTGTCATTTGCATGGATATGCTCTCAAAATCCATACGGTAATGAATCCTCACGTTCTCAATTTATTAATGGAGCCAGGCTTTGCAGCTTGTCCAAATCTAGTAACATATGTTCTCTAAATATGCATTGATTTATTTTGGTCTTAGATAAATTATTCTCAAAAAGCAAAGTCTGTGCCCTGGCTACTTAAGTAATGACCTGTCTACAGCGAAGTATTCACTCACTGGCTACTCGTAAACATAACATATAGGTAACCATATGGACTGATGACCGTAACTCTATTAGAAGCATTGCATTTGTTTTGCTCGCTCCAGCAATACATTTTTTTTTATTGAACATGGCATTTTGAGAAAATGCATCATATCAGGATGTCTGTCACTAAAGATTTAAAATTTAGCATGCTTTCAGTTAGTGCAACTGAGCAAAAATAGGCTGTAAAAGAATTGGTTTTAATGCCAGCACAACTGTATATTTAAATTAAGTGTTTCAGATCTTAGTCTCTAGCCAATAAATCGGGGACTTATTAACACCTCAATGCAAGAGAATGCAGTTAACTTGTTCTTAACATGGTTTTAAGGCTTTACTTTGTTAATGTTTAAAAAAGTTGAGTTCATTCCATACTGTAAAATTAACATTATTTCAACTTAAAAGCATTAGTGTCTGGGTTCTCAGATAATTTTCCAATATTTTAAAACAAATAAACTTTTCTAGTCAAATAAACTTGATATTAATTCAGTTGTACTTGAGAAAACATGTCAAATAAGGTTGAGATATTAAATTGAACAAACAACTCTTCAGTCACACTGCAGACATTACAAACAAACTTGATTTCCTTGAACGTTTTCTCAGTTTGAAGTATCAATTGGCGTAAAGACAATGTGAAACTGCTCCCAGTGAATTTATTACATTTTAAGAATTCAATACTAACCTTCATCATGGTTTCATTTCAAGTTTTCATCATGTGTTTACTTCAAACTGTAGGCAGAAAAAGAAGGTTATCAGGAGAGTTTTCACTCAAACAATGCATGCTGGGAAGTCTAATATGCTGATCATGTTTCTTTATAAACTTAATTTAATGAGTTGATTGAACTCTGTGCAGTAACTTAATTCAACTCATCATTTCAAGTTAGAACTTCAAGTTGGAAGAACTCATGTTTAAAAGTGTTCTGAAAGTAAATACTTGAAATTTTAAGCTTAATGGACTTGAATAAATGAAACTTGTAAATTTATGTTAAGTTAAGAAACATTTAGTTAAGTTCACTAAATTCCTTCAGGATTTTTTACAGTGTAGTTTTGTATGCATTTGGCTTGTATATTTCATTTATAACAAGTAAGAATAAACTAAAACTTGTAGTTTGTAGTTAGTTGATTCAGTTAAGTTCCTGCATGTTTTCTTATAGTGCACTTGATGATAAAGTAATCTATTATTTTAGAAAGACAAGAACACATTGATATACAGTATCTTATCCTGCGGCTGACAGCGGATATATTGGCAAGGATTTAGGAAATTTATGTCTTATAAATAAAATTTGCCCATTTGGAAAAATATGGTTGGCTGCTTTACACAGTGAGCATTATAGTAAATACAAGAGTTAATCATTCTTCTGCTGCAGTCTGTAGTTTGTTTAAGGCTCTGCTCATTCACAGCATGTTAAAGATAGCAGCAATAACAATTTTATTGGCTCTCAACAGTTAACAGCTCCCTTGTCCTCGAGCTATGGAGGATGAAGGAGACGAACTGTGCAAAAACTACCAAAGTGCATATAAAAGTTAACCACTTACCTTCTATAAATAGTAAACTTCTCCTGCTTGTCTCATACCGGTAGTGAACTTGGAAACCTCTAAAGTGGGTAATTTATTCTTCATGAGTTAACGGCAAAGTAAACAGCACTGCGAGCTCCATTCTGTCTTGAAAAAACAGCCCATATGAGAGAGGTTGGCCTTCATTATGTGACTCAAGTGTAGAGTTCATGACCAAATGATTGATCTAATCAGAGAAAGGGCATTTACGGTAAACACATTTTGAGTGAAGGTTTTATATCAGCAGTAAAAATTTCCTTCATAAATAAATGAAACGATATACCATCCCATTTTAAAATGCCTAATCGTAAAGAACATTTGACTAGACCTCACACTTGTATTCATAAATTGCTCACAGTTTGGAATAGGAGCTGTACATAAGGTCATATTGTACACTGCCTCCAATATTCTGTGTTGCTGAACAGTTTTTGCTTTAAATGTTAAAGTTTTATGGTAAGAACTGGTCACATTTGACACACATAAGGAAGAATGGAGAGTAGTACTGAATAGGAGCCAGTGCAAATTTCTACAGTGCTGATTTGCAGCAATTCAGGTCTTTGATACATGACCATGACCAGTGGGATCAGCCATAAGTGTCCTAAAATCTTGTATCACCAAAGTCAGCTTTTCAGGAAATGATAATATTTGTGTGAGGAGAAAAGTTACAGCTTCACTATGAGTAATAATTTTATTTTCCATGCAATTCTTGATCATGTTTTGAGTGTTGCCTTTAATTCTGCTGTAATACATTTAAGGCAGATGATATTAGCACCCAGGTGTTCATAGCCAAGAATGCTCTTTGCACACTGGGTAAATAGTCAATGTAGCTATTTAAACTTAGGTTTATATAGCTTAGAATGACAGACACAAGCATCAAGGTGTCAGTAGCCAGCAATGCTATTTGCACCCTGGGTATAAATAGTCACACTGGCTATTTATACCCTGGTGTATAGAGCCTAGAATCGCAGAGACAAGCACTGGTGTCTGTACCCAACAATGTCATTTGCACCCCAGGTGTAAAAGGATAGTTTATTTATTTACACCTGCATAGCAGAGACAAACGATGATATTGTCCTAACCCTAAGCATGTAGTCTTGTTTCCTAAACTTAACCAAGTAGTTTTGTTGTCTAAACATAACAAAGCTGTGAGTTACATTTGAAAGAAACAAACAAAAACCCAAAGCAATCAAATAATAATAATAATAATAATAATAATAATATAATATGATAATAATGATAATAATGATGATGATGAAAATAACTGAGCTCTTGTTTCACACAGGACTCAAACCTTGGTTCTGTGTTCAACCCATTCACCACCACATCCTTCCCTCTGTAGAGACTTAAATAGCTAAATAGCTGCAGTGTGACTATTCTCACCTGGGTCCAAATGGACACTCTGTACTTTTAAAGACCAAGGAATATGGTATATGGTATTAATTTCAGTGGTATGAGCTGATAGGCTCATTGGATATTCAGTAAATACCAGCCTTTCCCATACCATCACACACATTATTTTTTAGTAAATGTGTAGAATGTAAAAAGCCTGGACCCAGCCATGACATAGATTGAGATACCTACAGTAACCACTTCCTTTACCATAACCCCAGTAGAAGTAAATGGATCCCTCTCCTTGTTCCTCTGACCTTGTGTTTTGACCCACTAGGCTCAGCTGTTAAACCCAACACCTATTGGATATCACACAAGTCCTTAACAACCTTCCCAAGGCTGTGATAGAAGAATTATCATGCACATAACCATAATTCTGATTCCATCGTTTGGAGCAGTGTTGTGGTTTAGCAGGTGGGAGTGAGATGTTTGACCTTGTTTAAACCCATAAATCTAATCTCATCATCCATCATCCAGTCAATTATTTGTCATTTGTGTTGTGATCAACTGCTTCAGGGGATGAGTTGTGTCCCAGGTTTCCCCAACAGTCAATCTCAGCTTTCTCTGTGGGGACTCAGTTGTTGCCTTCAGCTCAGTCATCTTACAGTCAGAAGATACAATATTTGTCCTAGTAGAAAAGTGGACTGGATAATGCTGCCATAATCCAGTTAGAACTGTAAACAAAAAGCTATTTAGTCTGTGGTCAGTGTTCTCATCTGAGGAGCCTCTCTGTGAGTAGATGCTTTAATTTTTTATCAAACATCCAAATCTGGACATTGCATTGTAGATTGCATGACCACAAGAATTTTAACCCAATAAAAAATATTTACCAGATTGCTAAAAGAGGCATTTAAAGCAATAGTTTCAATTAAATCATCAGTTTTAGCTTTTTAATGCTAGCTTTGCTGCAGAAAATTGAAGTTATGTAGATAATAGACAACAATCTGTGCAGTTTGCTGGTAATGAGTTTATAAAGATTAAATGTGGAGTCCAACAAGAGAAAAGTTTTGGGCCCAAAACTCTTTATTCTATAAAGGATCTGTGAAATATCCAAAATATTGCAGCTCCCTCTGTTATCAGAAGATACAACAAGACTACTTTTTGTTTAGAGTACCAACAAACAGTTTATCAAATATGTGTTGAAGTTTAAAGATTTAGAAGATTTCAAAATGATATTAGTCATGTATGAAGGCAGAAATACATTATTACCAAAACTGAAGTTGTTTATATTAAGTTAAAATGACATGGACCATAGGAAAGAAATCTAATTTCCTAAAAGTTCATATGCATATACAACATACAACAAGCAGATGTGTATTTCAGTGTATGAAGTGAAACTGTGGAATTTCTCCGGACAATGATTTAAAATGTTGCTCAAATACTATTCAAGATTTAGGAACACTTATTGAGACTAAACAATGGGACATTATGAACTTCCTGAATAATATTTATATTACAATGGCTGTCATTGATGGTATTTGAGTTTGGTTGAGTCATGTAAGCGATTGCATTTGAGTTTGTGTGGTAGAATTTTTGTGTGATTGGGGCAAAGGAAAACAACCATCTGCATTTATTATGTTATTATTAGGGGCATATATTATATATAATATTATATAAGGGGCAGGTAATATAAGATTTTTCTGCTTCCTGATCCTTTTATTGTATGGATATGGAATATGCTTAAGTTTATTTAAGAGTGTACTATCTATTTTTGTAAAAGTTGTATCATAAAATACATATCAAAATGAGCGACATAAACAGAAAATAAACTAAACTAATGTTAATGTTAATTTGCAAAACCCCATTTTAGATCCCCAGCCTCAATTCAGTAAATCAGAAATCTATTTAAGTTTGATCTAAGTCATATTTTGTTGCATGTTTTTAAGTAATAAGAATTTTGTGTAAATGTATGACATTCAGCAATTCATCTTAATATGAAAGTCTTAATAGTGGAGGAACAATAAAAATGTATGAATGAGTCTTGGGGGGGATTATGCCAATGAAGAATTGTCAGTTCCCCAGTTCTACAAAAACTTTTTGTCTGCAATACCAGAATGATTTGCTGACATTTTCATGAAGGGCTTTAGCGCAGTGGTTTGAAGGGCGATGGGAAACAAGGCATTAAGGGGGGAATACAAACTGAATTGTCCTAATGCTCAGGTGTAAGATAGGGTAAGTTATACAAATGCTGAAGTTGAGTTCGGTTTTCCTCTTTAATTCCTCCTTTATCTTTGTTCTGCCCGGACTGCCTCTCAGCTTCCAGTCTGTCACAGTGAAGGGGCATAATGGGCCTGAGAAGATCAACCCATCTAAAGAGGGATTTGGAACCTTTCACCTCCGAGAAATCCAGGCTGGGGGAAGCTCCAGGCTTCATAAATGTGCAGAAGTGCACATTTTCTCGAGGTGTTAATACCCTCTACCTGCTCTTGTCTTGAAAATCTCATGAAAATGTAAAGGAAGGAATGGATTCAGTTTTCTTTTTGGAATTTAAAACTATGACTGATTCAAATAAAATTAACTGTGAATGATATACAGTATGCAGACTCAACAATAAGGCTAGTTTAGATCATTGGGTAACATTGCATGGCCTCTTATTAGATTACTTTTAACAAGCGTTTTATTGAATATTTTGTCATTTAATCAAATGGGCTATGATACACTCCTTTAGAGCAGAATTGGTCTCCTATTCTTTTTCAGTGCAGTAAAATCCATAAAACCGATAGAAAAGCCAAAGGCAGGAGAGCCTTAAAAACATTAGCAGAATCAGATTGTAGCTGAGAACCTACATGGGGAATGATGTTATGTTATGAAGGATTGATCAGTGCGTTGCTTGAAATAATTAGCAATGATTTTTCTGTGCATGCATTGTGTGTGTTTGCGTGTGTGTTTGTGGCTAGCATGGATCTGTTTACCTCTTCTTATGTGCCTCACAGTGTTTGATTGAAAGTCTTTGAAAATATGCATAAGCTCCGAAGGCTCTTCCAGGCAGATAATATTGTTAATGATAATTCTTAGTTTTTGTGAATAAATAAACATCCATTTTGCACCTTCTTCTGGGTTTTAAATCACTGCCTTTGTGTTGTAAGGTTTATTAAATCTGACCAAACTAAGCCCACCTTTTCATCATTTCAAATCTGCTTGTAAGAGTGGGGCTTCACATTTACACATCCCTGCTTTAGATAAAGGGTAAATATGCACCATGTACTCATTAATTTTAGCAAAATCTTGTTGTGCTTTAGGATTCCATCCACATAGAAATATCAGAATCTACAAATCCACGCTCTAATGGGAATAGCACCCTGGATATACACAGGGTATATTTTTGTCTGAGTGTGTTTATTTGATTAAAGCAGAAGAAGCTATGATACTGACAATCATTAATCACTATATACTAATTACCAGAAGATTCTTTCATGTTCAGCCCAAAGATGCTAGAAAATGAACTCCCTTGTCATTTGCTGGGATGTTCAAGGCAAGGGACAAACAAACGCTAATAAGGTCTGTCCCTTTCAAAGAGGACCAGCCATGTAAACACACTGCGCAGCTTCCCACTAGGTGCAAGGACCATTTGGTGATATTGAGCTGTATATATTAAGGAGAAAATATGCCTAATTATCAAGTTGCCTATCCTCTGTCAACATGCTTTCATTAGTAACAACAAGGTTTGAACTGAAAGCAAGAACTGTGTGCAAGTCTGAGACAAAATCATGAATTGTGACAAGTGGTAAAACTACATTAAGAGAAAATATAAACGGTTTTGTTTTTGCTTCCATATATCATAGGTTGGCTTAAAAACTCTAAAAACTTTTCTGTGCACGCAAAAGGTGTCATTTACTCAAATGTTATTCATAAATGTTGTTGTAGTTGGCCAAAAACTTTACCATTACTTTTAGGTTTTATCTTGAAAAAATGCATTAATTAGACACTGAAATATGGCAGTTTCACACAGGGCCACAGGTAGGCCTATTTTTTTTTCTTCTTCTTTTTTTTTCCCATATGAAGGCAAAGTCATGTCCCGCTCTACTCGACCTCATTGGTTGGGTTTGTAGGTTTAGGCATAAGGAGTGATTGGTTAGGGTTAGGGTAAGAATCACCACTCAAACATGTTCAGTTTGATCTTGAAAAAAGACATTAGGCACTGAAATACGTATATATATGTTATATGTAATATATTTCACATAGGGCTACAGATACCAAATATTTCTCTTAGGAAGGCAAAGGCATAACCCGCCCTACTCTGCCTCTGATTGGCTTCCCCTGATATTCTTACCTTAACCAATCACTCCTTATGCCTAAACAGAACCAACCGAACCAACGAAGGTAATGAATACTAGCCAAAGCAGAGTGGGGCCAGACATGACTTTGCCCTCATGGAAAGAAAAAGGTAGTTGTCATGGGTTACTTTATTCCATTTTTGATTACATCTTTAAAATATGGCAATTTTAAAATTATGAATTTGTTTTTATGATAGCCAAAAAATATTTGTGGAACTCAAAATTTTGTGGCTGCGGGCAGTTTTTTAGTATAAAGTGCAATATTTTCAATGTTTGATTTTGAAGTAATCCAAAAGTATATGGACTAGGTTACACTGTTGTGTTATCCAATGGATTACATTACTAATTACAAAAAAAAAATGCAAGATAAACTGACTTCATTTAAAAGCTATCTGACCCGACACTGACTGTGACCAGTTCAAGACAAACCTGTGTGATAATCATCCTGTTTAATCAGCATCTCTGTGCTACAGCTGACAGCAGGTGAATGGAGAATGTTTGCAAAGGAGAAGTGCTCACTAACACAGATTTTAACAACTTTGTTTACAAAATTTTAGAGAAATAAAAATTTTGTGAGCACATAAAAGGTCTTACATTTCTTACTTCAACTCATGAAAAATGGGAGCAAAAACAAAAGTGCTGCCTTGATGTTTTTGGTGAGTATATATTAGTGATAACATAACTGATATTGTGTGACTGTGTGTGGTGAGTGAGTAGTACACACATACCTGAATAAATCTGATCTTCCTCTGTCCGATGCAATAGGCGGGCAAATGCATTTATGAAATAAGCCCTGATTTGTTGGCTGCATTTGGCAGATAGCCAAAGGCAACAAAGCGACATAAGCAAAGGTCGTAATGTTGTTTACTGAGACTCAATCAAATAAGAAATGACAAACCACACTGTCTGATTCTAAAAATTACACTGAACATTACTGTTAAATTGTCTTTATTGTTTGTTGGAGTTCCTTCTTTGTGGTTGGGACATTTTTTGCACCAGGGATAAGTGGGGGCAGCAAAGTGGTTGCTGATGGCCCAAAGCAACTCTGTTTTTGTTGATAAATTGAGGTAGATGAAGGAAATGTTGGGTGTTGGTAGGAATACAGTAGTGTAAAAATGGCTGTTTGTAAAAATGATTCACAAGTTGTTCGTGTCATAATTTGAGCTTTTCCCCTTGTCAAACTTGATCCATGAGTCGTTTTCCTCTGAGCGTTGTGAAAACATCTTGTGTTTTTGAAAAGCTAACTGAGTTATGAGATACAATGTGAAGAACATGAGATTTAGCCCCGGCGCTAACACAGTATCAGCTGGGCTTTGGTGCGAGCAACAATAGCGGGGCCTCCACAATATCAAATTTTAGAATCAAGAGTTTATGAGCAAAGCTTTTGCTGGACAAGAGGACCTCGGGGCCTTATAGCCTGAAGAAAGGCAATTACTTGTATAGGTATTATTGTGTGATGGATCCTATTTGTTGGTGACCCGAGAAACATGCAGTACAATACACAATCTCTGTGGAAGCTAGTAGACATACTGGTGAAGCAGTGCTTTTTGTTATCAGAGCACAGTTTGGGAAAGAATAACGAACGAACAAAGCAAAAGGCAAAAAAGATTCCACACAAGAAGCAATGATTTATAATGTGAAGAGGGCTGACACAGTGGCAGTTTAACTTCAATTTTCAGTTAAACTCGGTCATCTGAAGAAATTTTGCTTTTGTGCAGAATTTCCTGCGCTTAATATGCAAACAACAACAGATATAACTCAGACAGCAGACGAAAGACAGTAATGACTGTATATTTAGGGAATTTTGGTGTTTAACTGATAGGGGAGACTGGGGAGTGCCATAACACGGTGTTAGTTCTAGCACTGTCCTCTGATCAGAAAAGTGCTGTGGTGACACCATCCATACTGTACACTCCCATTTCCTCTCTGACCTCACATGAGAGGTATGTCGATGTGACTAACATTGTTGATTTTATGACCAAAAACTGATTTTCAGGTAAGACAGTATTTTTTTTAATCAATATTTTTTTTACCAGCCTGCATTGTATTATATACAATACTATATGTATATATATATGTATATGTATATGTATATAAAAAAAATACCAAAGTTTGAGAGATCTAGCACAAACAACCACTGAATTACTAATGCTCAAACAAAAAGCATTCCCTAGTCTCCCCTATTTATAATTACTTTCAATGGGGAATGCTTATATCTGTATAGACTCAGCTGAGCTACTCTGCCACTCTCAACAGTATACCCTGAATAGGAATAAAAGTCAAAGAAATGACACCAGTGGGACCATTTCCACCTCTCTTTCTGGAATATGGGCTGCACACTTTACTGCAGAGGACTGAATCACTGCTTGTATAGGTGATTCAGTTTTAGTGGACCTTTACAGCCCTTAATTAAAAGTAGCATTTTGGGCAATTAAATAATCAAAAGGGTGAATGCTAACACACAGGGGGTCATTTATGACCCATGCTATAGAGATATCAAATGACCCAGGAAATCAATGGCCACATTTGTTTAATAATATTGCAGGAAGTTCAAGGTGGAGACGCGGAGCAGATGGAGGTAATAAGAAAGCCAAGCAACAGCTGAAACAAACCAGAGACATCTTGCCAGAGAGCTGCCGTCACTTTTCAACACATTGGATCAGGCAAGACAAGGGCAGCCCCACAGGGGGGCCTAATGCTCACTCCTCTCTTGAACCTTTCATTTCTCTTCATCACAAAGCAGCGAGCACTGGTTTCTGTCATGCAGATGGTTGTTTATTCTACTGTAGCTGCTCCACAGCAGTTAGCAGCTACATGGAAATGATCCCCTTGAAGAGTAAGACTTTCATGGTATAATAGAACATCATAAGTGAGTCAGCAACACTTTATAATAACCACCATTAAATAAATTAATAAATTAATAGATTGGATAATAAATTGATAGTTAAATAAACCTTAGTTAATAGTTATTTTATTATTAACAAATGTTTATATATATGCTTTTTAAAGTATTTATTAAGCAGTTGTAAAGTCTTATAAATATCAGTTGCAACTTTGTAATGATTGTCCAAATAATGTTTATAGATGCACTACACAGTATTAACCACTTGCAATTTTTTATAAACATCACTTCCAACTTTACAATAACCATCCAGATAATCTCCAACTCCAAATAATGCAGCTTGGTCAGTGGCCTCTCGCATCAGTTTTGTACATGCAGAGATCTGTGGTTAAAATTAAGGCACAAATCTACTTGGCAACAAGACTACCTCCTTAGGTTTAGGAAACAAAACTACTGTGTAACTACTTGTGTAAGTTTGGAAAAGATCATGCATTAGCTTAATAAAATAAAATAAGTATGTCATTTATGTAAATTAATGGACATAGTGTACGCAAGTTATGTATATGAGGATTATAATCATCAGTTGCAACCTTACAACAACCATCCAAATCATGTTTCTAGATGGTTTACAAACTAATTATTAACCATTAACAAAGTGTTCCTGGTCCACCTCTCCATGTAGGCCAATTGATTTTTTTTAAAAGTTAAAATAAAGCAAAAACAAACAAACAAAACAAATACTTAATAAAGTATATAAAATATTATAATGTGTGCAACAATTAACTGTTGGTATTAATTAGAATGCAATTGTGAATGTCTCTTATCAGATAAATACAGTATATATGTTATTAAAACTAATTATTTTATATAACACACACTAATGATAAAATAACTAATTATAGCATTACTCATAATTATCATTTCATTGTTTGCTAACAGTGAAATAACTATTAACTTAAGTATTTTACCATTTATTAATGACGGTTATTATAAAGTGTTACTGAACCTATGGTGGCTGTGAAACGCTTAAGACTGTACCTAAAGTCAGTGTTTGGTTTGTCTGGTTTGGTCTGCTGTACAAACATGGCGGTGCAACATGGCGGGCTCCATGCAAGAGGAGCTGCACCCTCTAAAAATGGCTCATTCAAGGTAACGAAAGCACAATGATTATATTTTCAGGTGATTATACACCAGTGAAACCATACCTATGGATATTCAATTCTATTTCTGTCATATTCTGCCTATAAATCCCTGGAAATCATACAGACTGAACCTTTAATATCAAGTTTGTTTGCCTAGAAAGTTAGTTTTGAATCATTGCAAAATTACCTCAACTTGTCTTTTTAAATTCAGTCAACTTAAAATTTGAGTTTGTTTTTGCAGTGTATAAAATTGGGGAGAACCAATTGCTAGAACCATGTTTGTTAAGCACCATACCATACCTATTTACATATATCCCCCTGACTAATATTAATAAAATACAGCTGTACTATTCTCCCTATGGTTGTCAAATGCACCGTAAAATATACCCAGTCATAAATCCACAATAATACCCTCTCTAACACAAAATTTTAAAATGTACAAGCTGTCTGGAGATTTCTACTAGAGCAGACAAGTACATCCTTCTCTCTGTCAAATGTTTTACACCACCTTTTCCCCAACCAGTCCATCCAGTCTCATCCAGGGCCATCTCTGTCATTGTACAGTATATGTAATATGTCCCAACAGAGCACCTGGGGAAGTGGCCATGCTAACACCTGGGACACACACACACACACACACACGCACACACACAGACACAGATTCTCCCATCAGCTCTCGAGGTCCTGCTGGATAGATAGAATAACACCCTGTGGAGCTGCTCCGACACCACCTGGGTCCCCCCTCTCTCTTCCTGTACCATCCCTCTGCAACATGGTCGTGTCACTGCCAATCAGGCCTTCCTGTCACTGCACTGCGGTGCGCGTGTATGTAAGGCAATTGCACCGCCTCACCCCTGGAGTGGACACGGAGAGGCAGAGAGTGATGGAGGCTGCCACCTAACAGCCTCTAATAGCACCTGACACAGCGTTACACACGGCTACGATCTCTGCGCCGCCCAGCTGAGTTTGGGTTAAGACAGGACAGGCGAGGCGAGGTGGGGGTTGGGTGGAGGGATGGAGATGAAGGTTTGGGTGGGGTGTATGTGCCTGAGGAAAGACGACATTGAATATGAGACTGTCAGGGAGTGAGATTAATACAGTTTCATCGCTCCCCATCAGTTTTATTTGATCATACGGTGGCATAAAAAGAGAATAAAATAAAAATTTCACAATCTGTAACACGACAGGATTTTCCCACATTTAGGCCTCCTTTACACCACTCCCTGGTGATCGTATTTATACAGCTTCAATGATACCCATTTCTTCCTTTAATTCCACTTGATGTTGTGTGTTCTTTGCTCCTGCTACAAATCCACATTAGGGGATTAGCCCTAATCCAACCCTAAACCCTAACCCTAACCCAAATAATTCATCTCATCCTGTATGACTTTTTTCCAACATATTCAAACTTTCTCTTTTTCGCTTCCTCCTCAGGATTCGTCCTGTACACTTCAAACGGGGGAGGATGCAGGGCTTAAGTGAAGATGATCCACACCGCCTATCTTTCTATGCCAACTGACACTGCTGGTGACCCCTGAGCAGATGTTCCTTGTAATAATCTGCAGTTGAGAGAGGCATGCGCGGCAGGTGGAGATCCCGGGTCCACTCCCAAACGATTTTCCCCTTATAAAACAAAAGGAGCTTTGAGGTATCGGCTTTCGGCGACACAAAGATCGGGGTGTAAGGGCCCGCGAAGGGGAGTACTTTTAATACAATTAGAGGTCTTTAGAGACAGGCAGCATGGCCGGGCAGGCTGACAGGGCACTGGCTGACTGATCGACTGCCTGGCTGAAAGGGTTGGCGTGTAGCCGGAATAAAAGTATTTAAAATATGTATTTAAAATACAAAATATGATTAACTGTATTCTGTTGGTGGTATTCTGAATATGATTACCATCCTTAAAAATAAATCACTTGAAGGGATTACCTTATTTGCTTTTGTTTTATTTGTTCTAAAATTCATATGAGGCACACATTTCCCATAAACAAATATTTGCAATAATTGTCCATGCCAGGACACTGTCAGGAATGTATTTTTTACATGGCAATATAAAGAAATTTACCCACACACATGGTCAAGAAGGTTGCAACATTATAGCACAGTACAAGCTGTGCTTGCCATCAATCAAACTGCTTTCTGCATCAAAAGACACCATGTCCAATTTTAAGAAGCTCTATGAGATAACTTTAAGGGTCATATTTTATTTTAGAATGCACAAATACAATGTAACAAGCTGTACTTATTAGTAATCTTTTTTAATTAGACAAAAATTTGAAATATGTTCTTTATTAGACAGTAGTTTTACCCTAATTTGACACTATACACCTAATGGCACATTAATAGACACAGCAAGCAGCACTTTGTATCAAATTAGCAAAAAAAAAAAAAAAAAAACAATAAATATGTTTATTAGACAGTACTAGACCCTTTATTAGACCTTTATTAGGCTCTCTTTTAGGGTAATTAGGGACACATTACAACAGAATTGTACTGTAAAGTGTATTATTTCCCACTGTTAGACCCTTATTAGACTTTGTTAGCGAGTAATTAGAGACACATTACAACAAAACTGTCTTCCTTTACAGTGTTATATTGTGTCTCTCTAACACGGGTCTAACAGTGGGAAATAATACACTTTAGTTTACAGTACAGTTCTGCTGTAATATGTGCCTAAATACCTTTTAAGAAAGTCTAAAGGGGCCTAATTAAGGGTTTTTTGATTAATTGATACAAAGTACAGCTTGTTATATTGTACTGTAAAATGAAGAGCCACCACTTCAGGGTTATTTGTAGTCATGCTCTGTCATGCTAATGAGGGTCTAACATTAGGGACAGAGAATGTTGTCCATTGTACAGATTGTAAGGCCCCCTGAGGCAAAGTGCAACTTGCTATTTTGGGCTCTAAAATTTGACTTTGTCTTTGTTTTGGCTAACTAGCTGGCTAAAAGCCTCAGCCAAATTACCAATATGTATTGCTAATTAGCCACAAATATGATCCATTTATTCAACACATGATTCACATTATATTCTTTGGATGTGTCAAACATGCATGAGCTGCGCTGTGACCTAATCTCTGCAGTGAAGTCATTTCCAAAAGCAAGCGGTATTTTCACGTGGAGTGACCCACACAAATGGGCTCAGCAAAATGGTTTTGACATATTTCAAAAGTATTCAGAAAATGTGAGTAATCTCATGGAATATGTTATAAATTACATCTCAGGGCATGTACTCAGAAATCTGTAGTGGAATATGTTTTAAAAGTAATCCTACCAACACTGTCTGCCTGACTTGGCGAGACAAAGACAAGCATGTTTGGATGGGCGCAAACAGGCTTTTAAAATGACACAAGGTGCACTGTCGCGGCTGGTGTTGAGGTAAGAGGAAATAAAGAGGCGGAAATGAGAAGATATGCCATAATATGTGTAAACCTATCTGGATCTGGTTTGAGTTTAGGAGGGTGGGGAGAGACGGGGCAGAGGCAGAGAGTCAGTAAGTCAAAGACAGGAGAGAGAGACTCAGGGACTGGAGCCGCCTGAGCCAAAGTCCCCTAAGCAAGGGCACAGCTCCTGTTACCGCCTGCTAATGGAGTGGGGCTATTTCAGTAGCATTGATTGACTGCTTTCTTCCTCTGAGCGAGCAACTTTCTCATATCTGGGGGAAAATGGATCATAAGCACCCCGGCAGACGAGAGCAGGCTGCTTCGAGAGGAGAGGATGATGTTGGTGGCACGAACACCCCTCTGTCTTCTCCCCTCTCTCCCCTCTCGCTGTTTGACTGTCTGGTGGTAGCTTAGCGGTGGAGGTGGTGATGGTGGGGTGGAGACGGGGTGGGTTGGAGGTGCAGGGGAAGCCGCCTGTGAAATTCCTCCCAAGACCTTTAGGGGGTGCAGTCATTCCACCTTGAAAGCGAACGAGCCCCCCTCTGCTTTGTCATAACTGTCAAACGCAAATCCTTCCTGGTTGATTGTTTTCATTGTGGGGAGAAGGGGTAAGGCTGACAGATTTCCTGAATAAGAAATGGGACAGGATATGAGAATTTATCTGACAGGTATACACGGCTGATTTGATACCAATGTGGAGCTGGATGAGCAGGTCACAGCCAGTTTTAGGACCAAATTAATGATGGGTACTAATTAATTTGACAGGGTGGGATGAGGAAGGGCAACATCACGCACTACTTTGCTGCTCATGATGAAAGCCTGGCCTCTGTCTTGATTAGAGTTTCTCTCAAAATGAACAAGTAGCTGACGTGCATAATTTGTGGTAGTAAAACAAGTTTATCTTCAGCTTGCTTTCAGGTCCATCAGCCAAATTTGTTTCTAATGAATTATTTTTATTATATTTTTTCTTTAAAAAAATCCTCATAAAACATGTATCATTTTTAAAGCGCTTATTCTTTTTTTTAAAATAAAATTCCAGCTCTTTCAAAAAAAGAAAAAAAAGAAAAAAAAAAATCTAAATCAAACCTCAAATTGGCCATAACACAAAAATAAACACACAAGCCCCAGCCCTCACTACTGTCTTTAAACATCTGCTAATCTGCTTTCATTGGCTTTCCCAGCCCGAGGCACGCAACTGAATGTGTGTGTGTGTGTGCTTGTGTGTGCGGAGATCTGTGGTGAATGCCTAATTATCTGATTATATATGTTTATTCTAATTCATCTCTCTGGAGGACTGCACGAGGCACGGAGAAACCAGGCACCAGACACACACCAGCTATAAGTGGCATGAGGAACTCCCCACACCTCTTCACTCACTGTTTAGTTCTCCGCATAACATCCGCATGCCCATTCATAATCTGTCATTTAAGTCATAATACGTGTATCTATTTCATCTGCAAACCACTCCACAATCTTTACAGACTGTTTGACCCCTGATGAAGCTGAATATGGTTAATGCTTTTTTATGGTAGTAAATAGATATTATACATTTTACATACTAAAATATTAAATATGTGTTTGACAAGTTATGTATTTGACCTATATTTAAGGTTTAACAAGCAAATTTATTCTCTTTATAGGCAGAAATTCTGACTTATAATTATTAATATATTTTCCAAGTTCAGTTATTTACTCTTGTATTTTCAAACACCATCACATGTAAGTTTTTTTTTTTTTATATTTGGACAAAATGAATTCAGACATCTTAACAGAGAAATAAATAAATAAATAAATTTTAAAAAACAGGGAAATGTGATTAAGTTTCAACAATATGAAGTGGAGAGCAGGCAAAATAAACTCAAAAGGAAAGCAGCCTGCATCTGGTGGACTATATAAAAATGTGACTGAAAAGCCATCAAAAACATTTCCCTGAAGTTGAAATTGTATTTTTATAAGCTCAGACAACCACAGCAAATAGCTGTGGTGATTTTGATAAACCAGTTAGCAAGTGTGGATCAAGCCGTTCAAGATTTCAAAGGTGTGTCTTTGAATTCGGGCCTTTACCCTTCAGAAAACTTTCTTCTTTATTTTCTCCTTCACTTTTTTTCACTATCAGGCATTAATGTTTTCAAAAAACTATACATTTTGGTTTCAGTGGCTGTGGCTTTTAAATATGCGGCCCCTCTGAATATGTGCTGTTCTTATCCCGCACATTTGAGAGGGACGTGCTTAATAGGCTTCAACTACTATTGCCTTTGATCAAGTTTAAAGAGGAGCAAAAAGGGCTCTGTAGCTAATGCTGATCCCCATGGCTTTCTTCACACCCTGTGTGCTCTTTCTCCTGTACATGCATGCACACACACACACACACACACACACACACAAACCCGCCCCAATCCCTCGCACAGGAGCACTCTCTCCCACACACATATAACCCCACCAACCGTGAGGCTACAAATAGCTAACCAAGGTGACTCTATCGATCTCCAAACAACAGCGAGAGGGAGACACACATTGAAAGAGAGACAGAGACTCTGTGAAAGAGGCAGAGAAAAGTGTGTTTCTGAATAGACAGACAGTCGTGGGTTAAGGTTTTTGTTTCCAGTTTATCACTTTTATTAAATACAGTTCGTAATAAAATACGTATTTATTCTTAAAGCCTCTGCCTCTGTGATCAGAAATGATGTAGACAGTTGACATGCTGTCTTTAGCAAAGCTGATATAAGCCTTTACTACTCTTCTTTGTGTGTTGGTGTAATTTTGTAATTTACATGTTGTACTTTGTCTGTATATTGACATTTGTACAGTGTCGTTTGTATGGGAAAATTTTGATTAAAATGATCATTTTTGCATTAATATTTACATATTACATTTTTATACTGTTAATTGGTGTGCGCTGTCCCAATCAAATAAACAAATAAAGTTAAGTGATTATTTGGCATTTTGTCAATATTAGTATTAACAGAGTATTAACACATGCAACTCTGAATAGCTTACATTACCTGTACATGCAGCAAATGAATACGTAATAAAAATAATTTTATTTTATGTTTCCACGTTATTTCTTCTACAATCCATTTAGCATACTTAATTTAAAAAAAATATTCTAAAATTCTGCTAGACACTGGTCATTATCTCAGTGTTTACTTTATCTCTTCATTTATGTTTCATTGAGTTTAATGCATGATCAACATAATAAAGAAAGCACTGTCCAGGCTGACTAAATGGCCATTTTGTCAATTTGAGTCCACATTATACCACAACCCACGGAGAAAAATACAAGGCATCATGCTCATCTTTGAGTAAATCAATAGTAACCTGCTCTTCCCTGGACATACTTTAGTTTAGGTCAGCACTTGATTCTTCAAACATGTAAATTGATTGTCTGTAGGACATTGAAAATTGCTTTAATGGTCCTCTTTACAAACGTGGTTTGTATTGATTGCATTAGATTTTGAATTGCACCCAAGCAAATTTTTTTTTTTTTCTTTCCTGTCCAGAAGCCACAGATGATTGCTGGGAATATACTCACCAAATGTAGCCTGTTGTGTAGGCACTTTCATTTTGGCATTGTGTAGTCATACAGTTAATAAGGATTTAAAACAAAACAAAACAAAACAAAAAAAAAAATTTAAAGTCATACCCATGACTGATTATTACAAAAATCTTCCATATGGGTTTAGTAATTTCCTTCAGAATATTTTTGAATTAATGCACTTCGTAATTTGTACTTTACGATTTTAAATCAGGTTATCTGAAAGACAAGTTAGTCGACGTTCATTTAGATATTTTACATTCTATTTAGAGCTCCTGTCTTTGGCTCGACTTTTTAATTTTCTCTCCAAAAACATATTAAAAATCTTTATTTGTGCATTCATCTTTAAAAACTCCAACAAAACCTACATAGAATGTTTCATTCTAATATCAAACCATTGGGTTGGCAGTAACTTTAAATCTTTCATTTGAGTCACTGTTTCATTTTTTTCCTTCAGGCTTTTATAAAGTTTTATTTTCATAAAAATGAATAGTCCATCTCAATATAAGTTGTTTGTTTTAGTCAAAGAACAAATTATTCTTTTGTATGTGAAGTTTCAAAAGTCAACATTCCTTTTCATAAATAAAGTGAAAATAAAAGGACAGAGTTTTACCGCACAAGATTTCATGGTCTGTGTCATGTGTTTGCTGCTCTCTTCCATCCTTCACTGTTCTATTTAAAGTGCTTTGGTCTACTGTACTGGTTTGTACTGATCTTTGCTGCAGAGTTGTGTGCCGCTCTGTTCTGAATCATTCCATGTGATGGAAACGGAGGAGGAGAGACACCGAGCGAAAGAAACACAGAGCGAGTGACGGGGTGAGAGGGATAGGGAGAGGGAGAGACAGGGGAAAAAGAGAGTCTCCAGGGGAAGTGAATGGTTGGAATGCGCGTTGAGGCTCAGTGAATGAGCTGCACGCTGGGCTGGGGGGTACTGGAGGTATTGTGTTTAGGCAGCAGGGGTCACAGTGGCTGTGACTGACACCAAAACAACATTTCATGGCAGACGACACTGGTTAAAGGCCGTGGCCAGGCCTCTACCCGCCGACCACACCTTGAGTATCAACAACCATTTCTTTTTATGGTGAATTCTCTGTGATTGGCTTTGGTGGTTTTTTTTTTTAAACTTTTCTTTTTTCTCTTTTTGCTTGGAACAAAAGTAGAAATTTTACTTGTGGGGAGGGTGCCACCAGGGCTCCTAAAACTCCAATGTATAATTCTGAAAATGTGTGTTCTTTTGTTAAAAATAGTTTTCTCTGGTCAGCTGGAGGTGGGAGGGGGTGCCTTTTATCCCAGTTAATTTGTTACAAAACAGCTTAAAATATAAACTGGAATCGCTACTATGATTCATCTATGCTGCCTCCCTTCTGAAACAGCCAGTATCTACTGTACCTAGGACAAAACCAAGGAGAAAAAAAAATCCAATCATTGCATGACTGATTTGGAGTGTTTTCACAGTATCAAACATGGAAAATGCACAGTTTATGTGTGTGAGCAGTGCGTCTGGCAACATGAATGTGCAGTTCACATCTATTTCCATGCATTTTGTTGTTCTGTTCATGCAACACACCAAGAGGAAACGTTCCAGTAACCTTCCTAGAACATTCAGCAAACCTTCTAAGAATAATCTAATAACGGTGAAGGTAATGACCAACTTTATTGTGGTTATACAATCACACAGAGTACAATTATAGAGTTAAATTCATTCTTTGTCTTTAACCCATCCTATTAGGAGCAGTGGGCAGCTACTGTACAGCACATGGGGACCAATGCACCACGTGCAGCCCGAAATTGTAATAATAATGGTGGTTTTTACGCCAGAAAAACTTGCTGTTTTAACATCTGGGGAAACTGAAGGGAAAACGTTCAAGTAACCTCCCTGGAACATTCAGCCAGCCATCCAAGAATATTCTGAAAACGTATCAATAATGTTGTTTTCAAGGAGGAAAAACTTCCTTTCTCACTCTCTGACGTGTCGGACATATATTGTGTTTTCCTGGAAGTTATAGCAATAGTTGCAAAGAAATGCACCTTTATCTTGAGTAAAACTATGGATTTCTCTGGGTTTGAGCATTGGAGGAAACATTTGGTATAATGTAAGTAAACAATACAACAAAATATATAACACAAGTCTATCTTTTAGATATTTTAATACTGAAATGTTGAATATTTTAGCTTTAAGAACTGTCATAAAGCAGTTCCTCCAGGATTTCACTCTTTTTTTGTGATTGTTGCAGCCTAAAATGACTGATTTTACAGCAGCTTTTCTAAAAATTGTGATGCATATTACAATGTCTTAATTTTTTTTTCAATAAAATTACAGGAGCAAGTGAAAATTGCAAAAAAAAAGTTTTTATTTTGTATAATTTATTTAAAAATAAGGGCAACTTGTTCAGTTTGTTCTGCGTGTTCTACATTAACTAACCCTACCAAAAAGGCTCAGGATTACAATGGTGAATGGTGTATCTCGCGGGAAGCTATAATGATTAGTCAAATTTAATTGAATGGGTTGAATTTGCATGAATTGTTGCAATAAACTAATTAATAAAGTTACGGCTGCTTTTGCAGAAAGATACTATGGTCCCAGGAATCATGTTGTACTATGGCCTGTTTTTGCCCATAAGTATCAATGAAACACCATGGTGATATAACTCACATTAAAAAAAAATCATCTTTAAAGGACCTACATATTCCTAAGCAGCAGCTACGGGGCAGGACAGTGGAATAGACGAAGATGCCTCTGAAAACTACATCCCTACACTTCCCAGGCTCCCTCAGCCTCAAGTTTTCATTGCTTCCTATCCACTTATCAATTCCCTTTAATAGTGAGCTAGCTGGCTGATAGCATAATTAGGCAGCTAACATCTCTTTTAGGAGTCTATTGAGCATTCTAATTAGCAGCAGATTAATGGGCAGTGAAGGCTCAGCTCCACACCACCAACACCAGCGACCCACTGTTACCTTCAGCTGCGCACCGCCCAGGGGCGAGGAAGAGGGGTGAAGTGGGGGTTGCAGTTAGGGAGTGTAGTGTGTGTGTGTGTGTGCATATGGAGGTTGAAGGTGATTGTGGTGTGTGAGGGGTTTTGATATTGTTTTAATAGTTGGCACTGAGAAAGGAAGGGTTTGAGGGCCTGTGTGTGAGGTGTACAGAGCGGCGCTAGGTCAAGGATTTTGTGTGTGTATGAGTGTGTGTGTGTGTTTTGCAGGGGAGTGTACCTCCAGGTCCTTTACAGACATTGTGAGGCATTGAAAGTCTCGCCCTGGGGGTGCCCGAGCACTAATTCTAATTATCACCAGATTACAGAGATAATGGGAGACCCCGCTGTCAAGAATCTAACACCTCTCTCTCAGACTCTTTCTCTCCTGCTCTTTCTCCCTCATATGGCCATTTTACAGCCCAGCAGTCACTAGGGTTGCCTGGTAAATGCGCGAGAGGGAGTGTTCAGGGAGAGAATGAGGTGCAGAGAGAGTAGTTTTCAGAGTATTAGAGAGGGAGAGCGGGTGAGGAGATTGAAGGAGGAGCAGAATTGACAGGAGGGTGAACGTGAGTGAAAAGGAGTTAAAGAGAGAGTTAGAAAGAGATAGAGAACGATTTAGTGATAAAGAGAGACTGCAAGGTGAGAGGGATAGGTAAGCGCAGTGGAGACAGGAGAGGAGAAATCTCCCTCCTCTGCCCATCTAACTTACTGCACACACACACCAGAATGCCAGCCAGTCTGTCTATTTGGTGCCATCCAGCAATTCACCAGTGTTAGTCCTCTCTGTCTCCACTTTCTGGCTCTCTTTAGCTCGTTTTTGTACTTTAAATGACCACTTTTTAGCCTTTTGAATAGGCTTGCAGTGCAAAAAGGCAGGAAAGATAGCCCTTGGCCTTTCTTTGCTGATGACACCAATGTGTCACCACTGAAACACAATATACTCTACTCAGTTACTTGGCCAAGATCTTGTGGAAACATGTTAGACAATGTTTTCAAGTTGCTTAAGCTTTGGTATACTTATAATAAAATCTCCACCCAAAGAAAATTCACCACTTTTATTGTGGATGTCAAACCAATGTTGATGGTCAATGTAATCAGTTGAAGTAATAAATTCCTCAGTGTGTGCTATATCAACCAAGAAAGCTGAGTTCTTCTGCTTGCAGAGCCATCCTGACAGCGCCTACATGTACCAGGATGCATTGCGTGTGAACATCTGAAATGCACACCATCCTAGCCCATAGCTATTACTTTGTTGACCAAAACAAAGCATTGGGTGACAAAAATACTCATCTAGCATACCCCCTGGCTAAAAAGAAGCAGAGACTAGAAATCCAAGCTGAAACAGCCTGTAGTTTGTCCTTATCACTAGTTACATCACTGTGATAGGGTGTTTCTGTGCTTGGTAACAACGCATCACATGGTATTTTATGCACACAAACACCATCACCACCACCATGTCCACTGATAGAATTTGGACAGAACTGTGTGTACAGCCCATTTAATGAGAGACAAAAGACAGAAATGCTAGTTTCAGGAAGAATAGAAGAACAAGATTTTGGAGGAGAAAGAGATCTGCTTTCTCAGACAATATAGTATGTACTGAGAAACTTTTTGCTTTAATTGACTACATTTACCATCAACACTGACTGGACATCCACATGAAAAGTGAATTTTCCCTTTTAGAACACTTGAGACCTTAAGAATGGGTCCAAACTAACTGCAACCAGATTTTTCAAATAAAGGTGAGCTTAAAATTTATCTTTTTAAATTGGTTGATGGTTCTTTTTTAAAAATAAGTGTGAATGAGCATTTTGCTTAATGCCAAAAAAGTGCTGGATGTGAAGTTTTCAACAGTAAGAAAAAGAAGGGGTTGTATCTGTGCAATCAGCAGGTACACTCCGTATACCAGCCTTCCACGTTTTAAATGTAACACACTCAAAGCTCTTGTACAACACACATCATCCTTAGTAAATACAAAAAAAATACAAAAATGGCTCCTCACGTTATGGTACTAACTACCTCTTGTTTATAATGACCCTGTGCCTTGTCTAGCCAATTGTCTTAGCATATCATCCTTCTTACAATAGTTCAGTCCTTTTTATGAATCCATCCCAGCCTCTGAAAAGACATATGGTTTCCAAAATATCCTTGACTTGGTTGTATATGCAGCATTTATTGCCTTTTGATTTAAATTTCCAATTAGCATAATTGGATAAGCAATGGATCAGCAATGTAAAGGAAATACCATAGAGGTACAGTAATGTGATTTACTTCCCTCCTGTTTTTGAGTCTCAAAAAACGTATTGTTGCAAATCCTGGTTGTATAAATAAGTAACTGTTAAATACATAAAACATTTGTAGATAGGATGTGGGATTTGATGTAAATGTTTTCCAATATGTAGAGAGAGCGTGAGGGATAAGGTCAGGGAGTCTCTCCCTATGGAGCAGCAAGTGAACTGTAGTCTGTGCCAAATGGCCTACACCACACTGTTCTGCCAATCTGTTGGAGCTTGGCTCTAAAATGCACCTGCGGACACCCTGAGGCCTGTGGTCGGGGTGGTTTATCATTGCTAAGTACTGCACATCAATGGATTTCAAACTTTTCCGATGGGAGTCACATTTTCCACATCCTGTTTTTGTGTGACCCAAAACTAATATTAGCATCTTGGCAGCCAAATATACATTTGAAAACATATTGGTGACAGTTTTTTTGATTGTGACCATTTCACATGCATGACATTATACAGTGGAATGAGTGTGTCCAGCCCACATTCCCTGCTCTACAAAAAGTATAGGGCGTACAGTAAGGGCCTTCTCAAATAGAATTACTGAACACATAAAGTCAAATGTCAACAGTTGTGCACTCACTTTAAATGACTGTTCATCACCCTGATGGATTTACTGGGAGGGGGAATCCTGTTTTTATTCTCAAATGAATCTGTTCAGGACTCTGATGGGGGCCATAAAGAATGACATATTTATCTTCAGGCTAGGTGGTTTGACAAGGACAGCCACAGTGAGTTATTACAGCACACCGGATGGGGCTTCAGTGGAGACTTGGCTTCACTGTACTGTATCATAACAATAACCGGCTGTACTACATCTACATGGACAGTGCTTTAATGGGGAAATAATAATGTATGATGTTATTTTATATTGTGATTGTATTGTAAAAACATTCAAATATAAAAACAAAACTTATAATAACAAAAGAGTTAAAATTATTTTTCCCAAATTATCTGTCATGCATTGCTGCATTTGAGTTTCACAACCATTGTGCTTTCTTGTAATACTCACTGACATCATTATCAGACTGTACACACTGCACCCTCCTCCCACAAGACCTTATTAATAACAGGCGCCATTAAAATTTATCAACCACCATTTTATTGCAACCTATATCATAAATTCTATCGATGGTGGCGATATTTAACTGTTTGTAGTTTATGATATTATATCATTATTTTCCTTACAGGGCACAGTTGTGTTGTCTGACCTGCTATAAATCAGCTCTCCTTAATTAACCGAGCAGCACAACAACTACTAGTTGCATTTAGCAAATTAAATATTGACTATTGATGTTATATAATGTTGAAAACTCCCGGTCCATTCAATGTACAGGAAATATGTTCCTGTGCCAGGATTATTGCAAAGCAACATAGTGCTCAGCAGGGACGTAGCACACAATTCTGGACCCTGCATATAGGAATTGTATATGGGCCTCTCGCTGCATCCATTCATTCTCATATCTTTGTGGGCCCTTCTCACATGAAGATCATTTATGCATCGTCCACTTTTCCTCCCAGTCCTACACCCTGGTGGTGAAACGTATATAAACAACAATAATCAAGCCTTGAGGAATTATATTTCCTCAATAAAATACATTAACCATGCTAATATTAATTCCAAGTGGGTAAATTATAGGGATGCACAACAACATCTGCATGCCATTGGTATGGCTGGTAAAGGCCTTAAAATGAAATATTGGTCTTAGCCTGAAATGAAAATTTCTGCCGATATGACAGGCCGATAAGATGACACTTTAATAATGTGCACGGAGCATCAGTATATCTGCCTGTGGAGAGTTTTTTGTAGTGTCCAAAATGCAGGGCTGTGTCCAAACCTTTTTGACTGTGGTGGAGCATTGACTTATTTAGAGGTGACATGAAGTATGTGCATGTGCATCCAGTCAGTAATGTACAATTTCTCAAATCTACTTTAATTACTAACATTACAGTATTTTACAGTTTTTGACATTCCTGTGTTTAGAAGTTTCATTTTAAAGATAAATGGTCATGCTAATTGCAACACAACAGAGTGGCGCCATACAAATAAAGCTTTTATATTTTATTCTTTAAGTCCTCAAAAATAATTTTTACCACTTTCCTTGGGCTGTGATACTCCTTAATTCAACTTCAGCATTCCACCATGAACAAAAGTTAGATTTTTATGATTTACTATTTTTTATTAATGATTTATTATTTAGTTACCCATTTGCTGTATATAGCTTTTTGGGTCAAATCACATTACTACAACACTACAGATTTAATTGCCCATCTTAAGAGGTGTCATCCTGACCATTGCAACAAAGAAATTTGAAGAACAAAGAGAAACATCTCAGCAGTAGTTTTTTATTTATTTATTTATTTTTATTTTGCCCGGTGATTGTGTGCATTTTGAAAAGTACTGTATTTTATGTGTGCATCTGCCAATGTTCTCTGCAATTAGCTGGAAAAATGTGTGCATCTATTGTTATCAGCATCAGTAATCAGCCAAAATGAGTTGGAAAATATTGGATATCGGATATTGACAAAAATATATGAAATTAATGAAATGTTTTGAATGGATGTGTCTACCTTTAATGTATAAATATAGTTATCACTTTAGTCAAATGATAAACTGCAACTTTATTTGGCAGTTCTGGGAACTTTTAAATCCTGCTAGTCAAGATCTGTACGTTTTACTGTATTTTTTAAGAGTCAATTAAAATAACCTGTGGTGGTTTAAAATAAGTACAGTCACCTTGAAATAAAAAAAAAAAAATCCACCTCATAAGATACAATACAGTATCTGTGCTAAATTGCAGTCATCATGCTTTCATTAACCATTGTCTGGCCACTTGTTCTGCCATATTCCCTGTACATTACATAAACCTATAATTGCTACCACATAACTAAATCTGCCCTCTCACAACAGAGAAAGAGAGAGAGAGCGTTGTGGAAGTGGACTTTCCCAATGTGCCTCATGCTTCAGAAGAATGGTACGTTTGTCATTTATGTATATATTTCAAAGGGCTACTCCTGTAAAGCAATCCACTGGCATTCTTTCCCTGCTCAGTCTGTACTGTGGGACCGCTGTGTTGTCTGCTGTGGCATGTGGAGCTGGAGCTGGGGAGTTAAATGGATTAATTACCTTTAAGGTCCTTTTGCGTCTTTTATTTCACAGACAGACTCACTGGGGGCTTTTGAAATGCACACACACCCCCCTATTCCTAATGACATAATCACATAATTAGGTGATTTTCAAATGGAATCGCCACATAAGTAGGGGGTTAATTTTCCTCTTGGTCTATTCATCTGATTTGCTGGTGTTTTAGGTCACTACACTGCGTGTTCAAAAAGGAGACTAAAGGAGGTTACATGAGAATACCTCCATGGAAAATAGCAGACAAACTGTACTGAATACAAATAGAGTGATTGGATTATAGGAAATATGAAATGTGACACATAAAACATTTGAGATGACAAAAGACATTATCACTTTGTCCGTGTTTCACATGTTTAACTTCAAAACGGGCGCGTACAGTTTTGGTTCTGCAGATGAGATGTTGAGGCAATCTGGATATCCAGTTTCATAGAGAGCACACCTCAGAAAATTCATACAGGTATTAAGTGGAATCAACTAATCTTTTTTTTAAATTTTTATTAAAGGAACTGTTCACCCCCAAAACAAAAATACATACTTTACCTCTGGCCTGCAGTGCTATTTATCCATTTAGATTGTTTTGTGAGTTGCTGAGTTTTGGAGATATTGGCTGTGGAGATGTCTGCCTTCTCTCAAATATAATGGGACTGATTGAAATCATGACCCAGTTATTCTCAAGATAATCTACAGACCTTGTTGTGAGCAGTTTAATATAGGAACTACTTTCTTTTTGCACTAGAATCATTTTTTTCCTGCGTAAAAAAAAAACTGCTCTCAACATAGTCTGTGGATTATCTTAAGTAATTGGATCATGATTTCTGGAATTTCTGGACATTGCTTTTGAATTTTTCAAATGTATTTTTCTGGTGCTTTAAGGACCACAAGCCAAGCTCATATTTGTCTCATTATTCAAGAGAAGGCAGACATCTCTACAGCTGGTATCTCCAAAGCTGTATGTATTGTATTGTCTGTATGTATTTTTGATTTTGATCCCTTCAGGTTTACATATTGGACATGTTTTCTCAGGTACGACTGAATTAATATCAAGTTTATTTGACTCAAAGTTTATTTGTTTTGAATCATTACAAAATTACCTCAACTTGTCTTTTCATATATCGTCAACTTAAAATTTTAGGGCAGCCCAGACACAAATGTTTTCAAGTAAAATAAATATTTTATTTTTACAGTGCAATATCCTGGTTCAGAATCTACCACAATCAATGGCAAGAAAGGAGGATGTAAGGCCTGGTTTCCAGAGCAACAGATCTCAAATAAAGATTTTCCCTTCTCTCAGAAATTCTGTGGTGACACGGCTGAAATGCTCTCCTCATTGACTCCAAACACAGGTCCAGTGCTCACAAACACTTGGGCCTGTGCGGAGCGGTCTAATATGTGATGTGAAACAAGAAGGTGTCCTTTCATTCAGTCCACTGTGGGCTTTAGTGAGAACAATCAACAGCTCTCCACAGCAAGAAGGCGTGAGGAGCAATCCTTTTCTCCTCCCAGCCACGGGAGGAGAAGAAATCAGATAATTAAATGTGAGAAACGGCGTAGAAAGAGAGAAAGGGGACGGACCTTTCTGCACGGCTACCTTCCTGAGGCTACCTGCTCAGGCGTGGAGCTAGCGAGCGAGCTAGCCATGGTGGTATATAGCAAGGGCCCTGCAGCGTGGAAACGGTAACGGCGCAGACCGTGACAAAAAGGACGGCACGGCCCCTCAATGCTCCACCTGGCAAACACAGACGGTTGTCAGGGACTGGCAAGTCAGGCATGTCCTCTTCAAGTGGCACCACGTCCATCAGAGCCCATTCTGAATGGGCCCTCTTGCTGTTTGCAGGGCCTGAGCTCCAATGATATGCCTCACTCGCCTCTGAAACTCCATAGACTGGTTTCACTGTCACAGCAATGGGAGGAGAGGTGTTGAGCCAAGGCTATTGTTGGAGACAGATAATGGGAGAGAGAGGAAAGTGTTAAAAATGATTGTGTCTCTGTCGGGGCTCTGTGTAGAGATCTGTGGACTGAATCACATCATAATAAGGAAGTGAAGCGGAGCAGGTCCCCTTTTTATTCTCCTTCAACAAGACATGACATGGCGGCCATGTTTGGTCTCCTGGTCAAATATGTTGCCACTGTTGGATTAAGCAAGCTATTGTCTGGAAACAAAGAGGTCATCTGAAAAAAAAAATGAAGCCAGTAAATACATGAGGAATGCAACAAATCCGTGCATTTCTATAAAGAGAAAAATTCAACAATTTTCTACACTATCTTCAATAATTTCTGCCTGTGAAAAAGAGTTTTTTCTTGCCACAGTCACCTCTGTGATTACTCTTGGTGGGAGTAATTGGTTTCATGAGGAGTATAGTCTAATTCTGCTCCGTACGAAAAGTGCCCTGAGATAACTTTGTTATGATTTGGTGCTATACAAATAAATAAAATTGAACTGAACTGAATAGCCATGTTTATGGGACCCTAACAGCGCACAAATAATCAGAATAATACATCAATCAGAATAAAATTGCCTCAAGTAAAACCAATCCAATCTGCCGGTATCTGAAGGAATTTTCAGTTGGGTTGAGAGGGGTGCCTTTCATAATCTGTTCAACAGGAAAATAATATCCATGCAAACTTCTTTCTGTGCATGTCTTCCCCACATGGGGGTACGTGTCAAGTCACAAACAAGTTTCCTGGAGGGCCAGAAACATGATGATAGGAAAAGAAAACTGGTCAGTAGCAGATACAGCTCTTCTGTTGTATCTGAAATCTTACAAGATTTAAAAAGTATTGTTCTCAGGATATGATGCTGGTCCTTGAAAGTTACCGCTTTACCATTTTCATGTAGGAACTACTTTCTTTCTAAGGTAAAACTACATTTTTTTTTTACTAGAAAGAAAGTAGTTCCTACATGAAACTGCTCACAACAAGGTGGATTATCTTGAGTAACCGGGTCATGGTGTCTGGCATCTCTACTGTCGATATCTCCAAAACTTGGCAACACACACCAAAACAATCTAGAGTGAAAATATGAACTTTTGATTTTGTAGTGAACTGTCCCTTTAATGCTTGGAACATGTAAACACACATTTTATTGAATCACTTTATGAATGAATGGATGATTTAAGTCAGACTGAAATAATATTGTCCATGTAAACTTGGCTAGATTTACAGTACTGAACATAATGTATGCGTTACTACCACTAATGTCACTACTACTACTGCTTTGAAATGCATTTAAAATAATGCATTACTTTAAAGCTAACACTGAATTTATTGCAAAACTATTTGGACTAATTCCCCCATTTTCTTCAATAAACAGGTCATTTAAAGTGAAGTGATGTATCAGTTTCCCTTCAGAACTGAATTGAATATTAGTAAATGGATGGGAATGGAAAACTGCTGCATTAGCCTTTGTGTTGTAGCATTATTGTTTCAAATGAATTTTTTTTCTGCGACAATAAATATCCTAAATCTCTTCTCTATCTCTGTGTGTGTTGCATGTGTTTGTGTGCACTGTTGTGTGTTTGCTCCTGGGTCTCGCATGAATACAAATACCTCTGTTAAGGGCCAGTGAGAGCAGAGCTTTCTTCACTCTATTGACTGAAAATCTAGTTGTCTCATCTCTCTAAGCAGATGTCTTTCCCCAAGCATCTGTTTGTATTAGTACTGTAATTGCTGGTGATAATAAGCCCATTGATTCAGTATCTAAGGAAATAGTCAATCAGAGCAGCTCATTCGTCTTACTTTTCCTGACAGTTTTCCCCTCTAGCTAAACAGACAGTGCCAGGGCCTGGGCTTTGTTGACTGGATTGGAAAAGCAGACTGTGGTGGGTTGGGAATGGCCGGCCTGTCGACTCTGAGTGAGTGATGGGATTGGTGCAAACACACCAGTGACCCAAAGGCCCTTACAGGAGGCCCTGGGTGATAGATGTGTTGATTTGTTTATAGACGCCGAAGCCCATTCTCTGTTCTCTCTCTCTCTATTCTCTCTCTTTCTCACTTTGAGTTTATCCATTTCCCGCTTCTTTATATTTTCTGGTTTTGGTACGCATTCTTCCTACCCTCTCCTACACTCTCCACCTCTTCAACTTCCACTCTGTACTTCAGGTGGTTTTCATGTTATCTGAAGTATCCAGCCAACCCATAAAAGCGTAAATAAGATTTCAACAGCTAATGCTGAGACGTTAGTCACAGTTTATCTTTTCTGCAAATCAATGAAAGAACCCACCAATATATTGATGGACAGATATTATCATCCTGATATTGGCCTATCACAGCTATATTGGTCTTTATATATGTTGTCCCATATGACCTGATATGATTTTTTTTTTAACATAATGCAGATTGTTGTTATGTGTTAGCTTTATAGGCAGCATTTTATGTATTTTCCATCTGCTTTGTTCAGGAATAATATATTTTGCTCTATTCGTGTTTTTTTTTAAATTTATAGCCATTTAGAATTATTTAAAATACCAGCGAAAGTTTATTGTTTCAGTGCCCTGATGTCATTTTGGACAATAAACATATTACATATCTTTGTCACAAGTGTTAACCACGTTTGAGGAATCATTGTGAAAAATGTGGTTTATGTATATATTCTATATTCTGTATATTGTACTCTGTTTTAAGGATATCAGCTGATATCTCATTTTAACTCCCTAATATCGGTATCGGCATTGGCCCCTTAAATCAGTATCCGTCCCGCCCTACTTATCTGTGTCTGATAAACATGCATCGGAAAATATTCTAAAATAAATAGAGCTCCAACAATTAATCAATTAGTTTTCAACTATTAAATTAATCACCAACTAATCTGATAATCAATTAATGGTTTGAATAATTTTTAAGGGAGATAAGTCAAAATTTTCTTATTTCAGCCTCGTAAATGTGAATTTCCTGGTTTCTTTACTCAGTAAACTGAGTATCTTTGAGTTGTGGACAAAACAGGCCGAAAATAATCAACAGATGAAAATAATCATTAGTTGAAGCCCTAAAAATAAAACCATATGTGAAATCACAGAAAGTATTCAGTTCTCTGTGGCTGCAATATTGTACCTCTGGCTTCCTCCACCTCTCAACAAAGACAGTTGTTGAACGGATCATTCAGTAGGAAGCACAGCTTCTTTTTCTTCAGTGTAATAAAGACACTATGTACCTTTTGTGACAGAGGCAGGGTTACTTTTCTATCAATGCAGCGAATGTTTAAGGAGTATAAAACATTTTGGGACAACATGCTATTCTGTTAATACATTTAAAAATCTCTTAACAATCAACTTGAGAGTGAGAACGCATCATTTGGACCACAGTCCCATTAGTTTCTCCCCATAAACCAGCAGCAATCTGAAAGGTGAGTGAATTTTAAATACCTTCACAGAGTGGAATGAGAGTAAAAGTGAACCGTGTCCTGCCTAGTTAATGATTGTCCCATTCAGTGTCCAATGTGTCCAGCCCTATGACTTCAGAAGCCGTAATATTGTCAGAAATAAATCACTGAGCGCTGGTCTAAACTAAATGTGTTCATTGGTTGGGGTTAAAGGGCAGAGCCACCCATTACTCTGTACTGCCAAAGGGTCATTATTGCCATGTCAATGATGTTACAAATGAGACTTTGTGATGTATCTTTTCCCAGCACTTCAAACATGTTGGGCTGAATTGAAGCTTACAAATGGGTGCAGTCTAAGGATATAGGAATCTTGGTGTCCCATTTGATTGGATATTATGCTGTTAGTGGTGTTGCACTCAAGTTAGTTTTTAGAAGTGACAACAAGTTGTTAACAACAGAAAACAAAGCAAAAATCTCCAGTTACTGAAATGTTTATGCTTTCTGGTAAAACCTTGAATATGTATATGTATCGATGAATTCTTAAGAGCAAACAAATAAGAGAAATAAAGAAATAAAACTATCCAGGAAAAGGATTGTTACCACTGAAAAAAAATACTCCAACACACACCCACACATTCACACACCTCTCCACACACACACAATCACAGGACTGGAAAGAGGAGAGAGTGGAATTCTTTACGGCCTGTCACAGTGTCAGAAGCAAGTTCACGGTGAGCGTGTCTTATTATGCACGGCATCCGAAAACTGCGGTAAATTAGCAAAACATATGGCGACTTAATGATATCAATGAAGTGGCCATGAGGGCTGCCTAGGAGCAACAAATCTGTTAGATGCGGAGTGGTGTTGCTCACCGTGCCCCACTGTTTCCCTCTGACTGATAGAACAAGCCAACGCTACGTCCATTAAGATCAATACGCCAGCCATTAAGATAGTAAAAAGCACATTTACCAGGGTTGTCAGGCTCATTATTGCAAGCAGATGGCAGCCCTTGCACTTACAATTCTAGACAAGGGAAGCAGTGACAAGACTTCAAATTAGAATCTATAATGCTAATCTATGGCCTGCTGGTGCAGTGGAGATAAAAATACATTATACAACACAAGACAGTGAGTATTGGACTGGACTGTGAATACAGGTACAGTGCAGCAGTGGGCCACAAATGTACTCCTTGCTGTGAGCCTCTGGTAAAGATTTTAAAGCTTCTAAAAAACATACAGGATATACAGACTACATACTATGTGATCTATAGGGCCTCTGTGCCTGGGATCTTTGAAATGTCTATTTGCATTTTAACAAAGGAGAACTACACTGAAAAATATCTGTCTGCCTGCTGATCACAGGCCAGGGCTTATTGTGGAAGTCATGTGACCTGAGCAATGTTCCCAGTTGCACTCATTGTTGTTGGCCTCATCCCTCCATGTTCAACCATGTCTCCCTACAATATTCCGTCTGTATATTACTGAATTGTTTTCATTATTACATTGTGGCGACAACGTGATTCCTGTCTGGATTATGTTCACACACCATGTTTCTTTGAACCAATAAATTTATATAACATGCTGGATTTGCAAGGTGGTGGCTGGGGTGGAAAGCTGGCGCAAAGTACAGGAATTAAACGCCACAGTACAGGATTCATGTCCAGAATCCGGCAACAAGAATGCTTTGGTTAAGGTTAGGGCAAGACCGTGATTCTGGGAAGGTTTAAGTTACAAAAGCACTTTGGTTAAGGTCAGGGAAAGATCGTTATTTCGGTTAAATATCATGCCTCAAGTCAGTGCTGACTGAATAATGCTGTCATCACTGTGACATGGATAGTGTATTGCAAAATTGTCTGTTTTGTCAGAAAACAAATGAAATGCTTTGTCAGCGAACATTTCACCAGTATCAATATTTTTGTACCTTGTCAGGTACGGTTACATTAATCAAAAAATGTATAAGCTCATGGAAATATTGTGATTTTGGGGAGGTTTATGCAACAAAAGAACTTTGGTTAAGGTTAGAAAAAGATTGTCATTTCGGTTTAATATTAATAAATAAATCTCATGTCTCAAGTCACTGCTGACTTCTGAGTAAACACGACATGATTGGCAAGTTTACCTGTTTTGGAGGAAAACAAGTGAAATACATTGTCAGTGAACATGCTCAGTATCAACATTTTTGCGACCTGGCATGGTTATGTTAACAGAAAACATATTTGGGTCAGCATTACGTTTCCCTCAAAATGTCTTTGCTGCAAATTAGTTGAATATAAATATTATTTCTAGGGGACAGGGCTGCCATGTTGCTCCTTTCCCACATCATTTCTGTGCAATTTTCTGAAGAGTTCCTTGTGGGAGTAAAGCTGAAATTCCAGACACTTTTTCGGCAAGTTTTCCAACATGGCAGCAACCAGTATAACAGTATACTCACTGTTGGAACCTTTTTTCTTCTTTATTTTATGTATGTTAACTCTGTTTCTATACCAAATCATAACAAAAGTTATCTCAGGGCACTTTTCATATAGAGCAGGTCTAGACCATAGATAAAACCATGATTGTTTCCTGTTAAGGAAGGCTAGTCAATTGTAAAAACCTTTTCATATGGGCTTGATCGGTCATTCAGGGCCACAGTACCTAAATATTTGTGAGACACTGGTGTATGCATAGTATAAGGGATCAGCAGCTCAAAACACATGCAAGCAGCACAAAGTCTTTGGCCAATAACTAATGAATTATGGTCAATAACAAAGTTAATCCGTGAATCATGTTTAGCTAATGTAGTCTTAATGTTCTTTAAATAAAGATCAATCCACGACTGCTGCCAGTGAAAGCTGAAAAACATATTTTTCCACAAAATGAACTTGTAAGCTATTTGCAGGAAAGATGCATTTGGAGAAGGAATGCACATAAATAACAAAATCACCACTCAGTAATTACTTCAAGTAGAAAAAAAAAAGAAGTCACAAGATTTCAGGCAAGAAGAGCAGCAGTTGTAATAAATGATGGAGGACTGACAGGGGAGCAGGAGGGAGGAGTCGGCTGATGAAGGTAAACAGTTTGCTAATCATAGGAACAACTGGAACGATCCATAAAGACATTAACACTTCATTCACCCTGGACATTACCAGACCTTTAGAGAAGCCTCACCGGGGCAATAACACTGTGACAAATTCAGCAACAAGAGATCAATGTTAAGGAGCACCACAGGAGCCTGGGAAAGAGTCTGTCACTGGAAAGCCACACTGGTGGCAAATGGTATAGCTGTATAACTAGAAATGTCTTCTTTATTAAACAGTATTAGACCCTTTATTAGACCTTTATTAAACTTTATTAGAAGGTAATTAGGGACGCATTACAACAGAACCGTACTGAATTAACTGACTGACTAAATTAAAATGTTTATTTCCCACTTATAGACCCTTATTATTACTATTAGAATTATTATTGTTAGTAGATTTCACTTTAGTTTGCAGCACAGTTCCATTGAAATGTGTCTGTAATTGCACTCTAATAAAGTCTAATAAGGGTTCTAATACTGTCTAATAAAGAACATATCTAGTTTTTGTCTAATTTGATACAAAATACGACTTGTTGCATCATATTACTGTACTTAGTGTACTGTAAAATAAAGTGTGATCAAGAACTATTTCACATTGTTTAATATCTATACAGCATGATAAAACACTAAATCCCAGCAACATGATGTTAAATATTAAATATTATATATTGGTGGAATACAGCAGTGAAAAAGCCTTTGAGGGTTAAATCAGGGAACCTGGTGTTGAATCAAAGTTTGCTCTGGTATCATAGTCTGAGTTTCCCTTTCAGGAGGAAGTCATGCTCTGCTCTTGTTCATCCTGCTCTCCCTCTTTCCCCCCGGACACTCCAAATAAATGGCTAAAAAGAGATCTACTTAAAGCTGTCAGAGAGTGTCGGAGCCAACAGCCGGGCCATTCCGCACGACCTACTCCCTGACCCCCTCTTTTCAGGGGTCACTTGTAGGCTGCCTCTGGTGGGAGTACGGGGTAGTCATGCACTGAATGACAATGTATAAACATATGAATCGCTCCCTCCCAGTTTCTCCCTTTCAAAGGCTGCTGAAGAGCTGCTTCACAAGATCGCAAGGTTTATCTTAATTTGCGGAGAATAAGCTGTTTTAAAGAAAATAATCAAATAATCAAAGGTTTCATTTATACCAAACAGTAAAATAAGGACAACCAACCCCTTGAGAAAATTGCTGATTAAATTGTGCTCTGTAAAAATAACCTCTTTAAAAACAGTTAGTGTCTGAATGCCTTAAAAATGTAAGTTGATTGAATTTGAAAAGACAAGTTGAGGTAATTTTGCCATGATTCAAAATGTTTTTCTTCAAATAAACCTGATATTATTTCAGTTGTACTTGAGAAAGCATGTTCAGTAAGCCAAGTTGAACCAACAACTCTTCACGCTGACAAACAAATTTGAGAAGAAAGTTTGCACTCTCAAACAATATATAATGGGATGTCTGCTGATATGATCATGTTTCTTTAGAAAGTTGATTTAATGAGTTGATTGGACTGGATTCCTGTATTATTTTTTACAGTGTATGCTGTAGTATCTAAAAATATTTTTTCCCTTGTCGTGCCATGTAATTAAGATGACAGTTTGCTCTTTGGCACTCTGAAGTTTTCCAGTGACTTCAGTGTCCCTAAAGATCTTGAAGCAATAATAGAAACACCAGAGAGTAACAACACTGCAAGACTAATGACTTGATGTGACCTGGGGTGATCTGACAAGATGTTTAAAATGCATGTTTTCTATATCAATACAATGCCGATTTTACCCATCATTAAGCCAGACACATAAAATCCATAATTGGCAGAGATATTAGCCCATAATTACTGACCTCCTCTCATAGGAGAGTTTGAAAATTCACCCGGTTAATATGGTGCAAATGATAAATTATTCCATTGCTTTGTGTTAATCACTACAGTGGAGTCATAAGGGCTCGGCCCCAAAGCTCAGTTTTAACATTAATGCCCTACCTCTCATCAATATTAATAGGTGCCTTTAGTAAGGGGATTGGGTGTGTGTGTGTGTGTGTAAGTGGGTGGGGTCTGTAGAGGGAGAAAGGGAGAGGAAGTGAGAAAGCCATGTGATTTTGACTCTGATGCTGAAGGTACATGGCAGCAAACTGAGCCAGTATTGCTTATGCTCAGAAGACAGCAGACCTTTCATGAGTGAAGATACTTCAAGGTGGAGTCAGTCGGATTTGTCTGAGCAGTTTGAAAACACATCAGGACTACAAATACCATCTTAGGTTGGTGAAACATCCCTAGCACAGCAAAGCAATAATAATCAAAAAGAAAATACAGGCAAAGGGGCAGGGTCTCTGCAGATACAAACACAACCACTTACTTCTGGTGGTCTTAAGTGCTGTTTTAAAGGGATTATAAAATATGAGTATATACATAGTTTTTTTTAGGAAAATGTTGCAGGTTATACCTTTAAATTACAAAACTGCCTGTTGATCATAATTCTTACTGTTTGTGCTGGTCAGCCTGTGCTGTTCTTATTGTTCTGGAGAATATAAAACTTCCCTGTAAGTAACACTCCATAAAAAAACATCATGAATAAACATATTGATAGCTAATTAAACTTTGTTTTGCATAAAATATGCAATATCTGCAAAAGTAGATTTAGGAAAAGATCATGCCCTGGGTTAAAATAAGTATGTCACTTAGATAGGTTTACATCACATAACTTAAGTTCACGTAACTTAAGTTCAAATAATGTATTGTAGCACAACCCAACGTAAGTTTAAGTGACGTGACGTATATGTAATCACTAACCGTTAACAGCCTTTTAATGCTTTTCTTAATTATTAACAAATGCTTACGAAAAATGTTATAATGTGTGCAATACTTAAGTGTTAGTTTACTGATTTATGTCATTGTGATCGTCTCTCATCACCTTGCGATACAATACATAATTCATAAGGTAATTATTTTATATTACACAAACTAATCATAAAATAACAGTAACATTAATTCTACTTTCATTGTTAGTAAAATAACTACTATCTAAAGTTTAATTAATTAATGATGGCTATTATTTGTACCAATAATTTCAACCTCTCTTCTCTCTTTTTTCAGTGTTGCTGTTTTTTTTTCCCCTTTGCGTGTGTGTGTGTATGTATATGTTCTCTAAGCAGGGGCTGTTAATTACCGACAGTGACAGATGTGTCAGCAGTGCATAATAGCATGTTTGACTAGCATGAACATGAACCTGAGCAAAACAACCAGGGGAAAAAAAAGCAACTGGCAGAAGAAGATGGGTAAAAAGAGAGAAAAGAGCTAAGATATAATATAGGACAATAAGTGATAAGATGATAAAGAAGGGAAAGGTAGAAGAGAAGAAAAGAGCAAGAAGGGAGGAGAAGATGCCGTTTGGCCACTAGTGAGGGGGCCTGAGTTTGACAGATGCTTTCAGTGATGACCATCTGCCCTGAACAGCAGAGGTGCTGAACTGCAGGTTTTAAAGCTGCTCCTTCCAACAGCTCCAAATGAAGCGGAGGAGAGGACCTCTGGACAAAAGGTTGTGCTGAGAGAGGACCGAGGGCCACGCCACCGCTGTACAACTTTAATTTATGATGGATGAGAGCGGAGGAAAGGTCAGGTGGTGATAAATATGAGAGCGTTTGTCCCAGGAGGTCATCAATTATGCCGCGGCTTCTAACTTTCGATCTTGTGGGCGAAATGGATCTCTTCTTTGTAAGAAAACTATCTCTCAGAAAATTGGAGTGTATTAATCAAATTGGCGACGAAGGAGGGATGGAGTGTGAGGGGGAACATATCAACTTAAATCTGAGCCATGATCCATATCCAAGCAGGGGGCTCACGCTGTGTTTTGATGCATAACCGTGTCCTCAAACAGTATTACAAGCTACAGGATTAGCCTTGAGGTTTCATTCTGATTTTTATATCCAATTTGAGTAAATATTACAAAATCTGCCAGTTTGTAGCTTGACCAGAAGGTTTTAAAATCCTTCAAAGAAGCCAATAACTTGTGGAAAACACACAAGCCTGAAGTATTTACTATAGCAATGCTTCTCAACAATGAGAAGGTAAATGGCTGCCTTTTCAGCACTGTAAAAATGTTTGTTTTAACTTAAAATAAAAGGTTGACTGGATTTGAAAAGGCAAGTTAAGTTAATTTTGTAATGATTGAATGCAAATAAACTTTTCTTGTCAAATAAACTTGATATTAATTTAGTTGTACTTGAGAAAACATGTCTGCAGTGTCTTCATTATTGTGAAAATGAGCAACCATGACAAATCTGAAGGTGTAATAGAGAGACACAGCAAGCTTTGATCACATGTTGTCTACAAACTATATAAAAAAATGTTCTCACGAACAGTTTTACTCTCAAACAATGCATGCTTAGGAAGTCTGCTAATATGCTGATCGTGTTTCTTCAGGAACTCAATTTAATTTGTAAGTAAAATATATATTGTGTGTGTGTGTGTGTGTGTGTGTGTATAAATAATTTTTATCTTTAATTAACTTGAATGAATAAAACTTTTATATTTAACCTATGATAAGTTCATTAGAAGAGAAGGTTGACTCAATTCCTGTATGATTTTTACAGTGTGAGAATTAACTCAGTCAATAGTTGGAAAATGCTGAAAATGTGTTTATTTTACTAATGTTTTACCTGCTTATTCATTGTTAACCACAACATCTGACCAAAAAAAACACATTACATGAATGAAGTTTGAGTGTTTATACATCACTCCAGCTCTTAACAGCCTTTATTTCTTTGAAACCTTTCTGAGAAATAGGTTAAATTCCATCCCAAGGTAATGAAATACAGAGGTCTCTTCTTGAAAGGGCCAAAAGAAACGACAATAAGATCACAGTGGCTGACCTTTGACCGAGGCCACCGTCCTTTTATCATCACCGTCCTTCCCCTTTTCTTCCCCTTGGCAAAAAACTGCCACTCTGGGAGAAGTTATTAGCCTCCCGCTATTGTTTCACAAACTCAGTCTGGTAATGTAGAAAAGATTGTGATGATTATAGGATAAACTGGAGAAAAAGAGAAAGAAAGGAGGAAAAAAAGGAAGATATGGGTTGATGAGACAGGAAGTAAAAGTCCCAATTCTTTCTTCCCTGGTGGTGTATATCAAACCAGAGCTGAAGGGGTAATGGTCTTTTTATTCAGCTGACAAGAAGCCAGGATGTCGAGCCCCCTTCCAATCGATGGCTCTCCATTGTCTCCCTGCTAGCCCACATAGACAAAAAACTTTACTTGAATTATCTGCTACAGCCCCAAACAGCTGTTTTTAACACAGTTGAAAAGATAAAGAAATATATTAGTGAGGCCTCTGTAGCGGTGGTGACCCCAATGAAAATGTATTACCCTTGTGCCACCTCTAATTTCAGCCCCCAGCAGCTTTTACTAGTGCTATGGGTTTTTAATTGTGGTCCCCCTTTGTGTTTTGTGCTCCAAATGAGTCATTCATTCTATTTAAATGACCCAGCATGTGCACCACAGTGGCTATTAAAGGTGTTATGTTAAACTGTGTTCTCGAGCTGCTAACCGAAAGTGTCAAATTCAGCAGAATAAATCAATATCGTGGTGTGTTTACTTCGTTTGTCTTTCGAAACAAAAAATTGTTTTTGACAGACGCAGCAAAAAAACTAGTGTCTGGGCTGCCTTAAAATCTTAGGTTGACTCAATTTGAAAAGACCAGCTGGGGTAATTTTGGAATGATTCAAAACAAATAAACTTTTCTAGTCAAAAAAAAATTTATACTAATTTAGTTGTACTTGACAAAATATGTTAAATTTATTAGATTTTAAGTTTAAGGGGGTAAAGACTGGATTCATATACTCATACTCACGATTTCTCACAGTTTTAACTCTCAAATAATGCACACTGGAAGTCTGCTAATATGCTGATCATGCATCTTTACGAACTTAAGTTCTGAAGTGTTTTGAAAATAAGTAAATAAATGTTAATGAAAAAGATAAGCGGATTGTGACGTTATCTACTGCGATAATGCTTATTAATTTTATTGTGTTATTTGTACTTTATTTTATAAAGAGGACAGCTATCGACTTTTGCATTGATTTTATTTTGCAATTGTACAGACATGACAATTCATGCCATTTTTTTATACATGCTAGGTCATGCCTGGCTACTTGTATTTTTATTTTATTAGTGAAGGAAAAACAAATATTATATATACAAAAACCTTGTACACATCAGATTTATTATTTAGTTAAGAACATTTTTTTGAAGTTGTCGTTTTCATTTTTTAAAATTGCTATAAGTATATTGTAAACTTTTTTATTATCATACAGTTTTCAGTAGCTTCACATCCATACTAATTATCATTTTTATATATAACAAATATTTTTATTTCATTTGAAAGTGTTTCATATGGGACGATATATTTTAATCAATATATGCCAAAAATTAGTCAAGCCTGCATTTTAGGTTGTAGTCTATCACAGGGAGTTTCTTTCTTTCTTTTCTTTTGTATTTTTTGTAAATTATTGTGTTGCCCTTTTGTCCAAAATAGTATTGAGTGATGGCTCTTAAACAACAACAGTATATTTCCACTGTCACTTTTAATTGTGTTTATCTCACCTCCCCACCTGCCCATAAGTCTTTGTTTGCGGGGGGACATCTTGATTGCTCGAAGCCCCGCAAGAAAACTAACAAAAAACAGCCATTAAACCCTGGGTCAACACTCATATTTTGTATCTGACTTACTTTGGCAATAAACAGCCTCTGTGAAAACCTCTGTGAGAGACAAGTGCCACATAGAAATACCAAATAAAAGATTCACAATCAAAAAATCCTTTCGGTTGGTCATGCACTTGAACAAGGAGTATGGAGTATCAGGCCCAGCTATTATTGTCGCCACCCCAACCCCCCTCCAATCAGCAAAAGAAAGGGGTGGAGGTGGTGGTGATGGTGCAGCGAGGGGCTCCATTCTTGCCTCTCTAGTCCCAGGGTATGGTGTAGGGGTCTCCTAAATGTGCCATGTCGTATTGATCCATATGATCCTTCAAAAAAAACAACAAAAAAAACAAAAAAAAAAAACAGCCAGACTAGCACTTACACACCACCCCAGCTGAGTAAGGGCTATCGCTGCGCTCGAAGCTAATCAATTGTCTCTGTATGGAACGACTTGTCTTCCGCATGACAATGTTAGATTTTCCTCACTGCCTCAGAGATGTGTTTGTTTTGTTTTTATTTCTTTTTTTATTTATTTAGTTTGTATTTCTGATAATGTTAAACATTCACTGCATGTGTGTGGAACAATATACTATATGTACCATGAAATGTGTGGTGATTTCTTGAAGCACATTACACTAGAAGTACACAAGGGCATACATTGTGCAGACCAACATACATGCTTTTTTGCTTTGTGTGAACTGTTTGTGTTAACTTTAAAAAAAGTTAGTGTCTAGGCTGCCTTAAAACTTTAAGTTGACTGAATTTGAAAAGCCAAGTTTCACTATAACACCCCTCATTTGAAAATCATTCCCAGTGTATTAAAATATGGAAAAAGGTCCTGAGTTTTGTGTTAACTGGAACCAGAAATCCAAGAAATTCCTGTATGTTTTTTTTTTTTTTTTTTACAATGTGAATTTCTGAATTTTATCACTGTTTACAAGGCTTGCTCTATCAGTGTGGTAATAAATATGACGCCATGTGTTCCCTTTTCTTTTTAAAAATGATTAACTGATTACAAAATGTATACCAAAAAAGTCAAAACAAAACACTTACCACAGCCATTCAGCTGTGAGGGCTTCCATGTTTCTGGGATCATATGTATGACTGGGAAGGATTTGTGAATGATTAGCACTTAATTTGCTGCCAGCTGTGCCTCATGAAATCAATTTAGTTGACATTTTGAACTTTAACCAAAGCCATGTATGCCCAAATTAGTGAACTGATATTCCTTCTTTTTCTGCATGCTACATTTTAATTGCTCCTACAGGAATCTGGGTTTGGTTTTTGTCAAAACACCACGCCTTAGCTCCCACAGCTTGCAAAATGACATGGATTTACTTCAGCTGACTAAAACAATTTCTCGTCTGCAAAAATGACAATCAAAACAACTTCTGTTCTGTAACGTGTTATTTCAGATCGTCAAAGAGACGCAGAAAATCCCTGCAGAAAGCCATGCAGAGCCTGAAGGAGAATTCGGTTGACCTCAAAACTTCTTACACTGTTTGTAATGCTTTGGCCCAACACACGGGAGATCCGACCAAAGGTCTGGTCACCATGTTATCTAACAAGTTAAATTCAAGTGAGGAAACATGGTGATAGAAAATGATGAAAAATATATAAGAAGACCAGTTTTCAGGACTACATGTCTGCTTTGGAATTGTAAGCGCTCGGGTTCACGATGTCATCCTCATACTCTGACTGTGCAGTGCAAGAAAAAGGGGGAAGGAAAAAAAAAAAAAGAAACTCGCAGCAGTCCGTTTTTCTGAAAGCTAATATGTGACCCACTGATGAAAAGTTCCTCCTTCGGAATTAAGTTGAATGTCCAGCGTTATCTCTCTGTTGGAATTTCTCTTATCGCCCCGAGGGAAGTGAGTGACAGATTGATGCAAGTTCTTACCTGAGCCTCCCCACGTACCCTCTATATGTATCCTGCAATGGACAGATACTGTTAGTGCACCTAGCTATTTTATACTTAGACCTCTCAAAAGCTGTTGAGAGACAGGGGTAAGAGAGATGGTCCCGGGCATCCGTGTGCTTGGGTGGGAGGGGGATTTGGTTTCAAAAGATGTGGGGCTTTGTCTGCACACCATAATAATGTTGTTGCACAACATAGAACCATATTAGGGGAATATAAGAAACATATTTTACATTTCATTAGGATTTTAACTTTAATTCTTGATGTCTTTTCAGCATTGTCACCTTCTAATGTTTTTTAGTTATACATAAATTCTAACAAAATACACTTTGGAATAGAACAGAGTTTAAATGTAAGCCACAGTGCATGTATAGGCACTGAAGCTAGGGTTAACATATATTAGATTTTGACAGTTGTACAATGTTTGGGTGTAGTAAATGTGTCTTTGATCAAATACAATGAATTTCCCCAGAAAATGTAGCATTTTCATGATGCAGCCTCAACAATTGCTCCCTATCCTCTCATTAAAACATATCCTTGGACTCCCTAAGTGAGGACTGGCCTGCCTTAGTCCCAAAATCAAACACATACACTTTACTCACTATCAGTTCAGTTATCCCTTCCAGTCTGAGATTCCAGACTCAAGATTGTGATTGTGATCATTTTAGAGTAACTGAAATGTAGTTTAACTGTTTTTCATTGGTAGTACTTTGGGAAACTACAGTTATAAAGTAGTTTTCCAACACTGCAATTGTGAAATCTTGTCATTATTTGATAAAGCAGTAATTATTTTTGCAACAAAAGTAATTTTGGCTGCCATTAACAGTCAGGTGGTGGAAAATAACATGAAGTGTATATATATATGTATACATATATATATATATATATATATATATATATATATATATATATATATTTAAAGGTATAATAAAAACAAATTCATCTCCTCTATCTTACTTTGTTTCAGTTATATGTGTTACTCTTTTTTTGAGTTAGATCTGTTAGCATTCACTGACAATGGGATTTATGTATATGACTGGAGCCAGCAGAAGAAATTTGATAAAGGCTTTGATAATTCATAATTTTTCACTACTGTCTTTTACAAAGCTTAACCACACTCTGGAGCATGAGCTCCGGCTGACCATATTATAAACACATGTGCAGCGCATGCATAACCAGCAATGTAAAAGTACAGTTCAGACTTCTTGATATTAAAATCAAAACTTGTTTGTTTTTTTAAAAATTAACCGTCTCTTATGAAACCAGTGTTCAACCAGTTCCAATTAAGAAGTGGGCCCAGATACCCAACCTTACTGCGAGTGACTGTTGCTTCCTTAGGTTGACATTTTGATATCCTCAAATGACCTTAATGGCAGGAAGAGCTGCAGACAGCCACGTGGCGAACACATGTACACACACATACTGTAGTCCTTAACAGGGAACAAAGGTCTGTTCATGCTTATGAACTGGCACAAATGCCACATTACATTAATGCTTTACATTTGCATATACTGTCTCTTGTGATAGCAGTGCTTCTAGGTATGTATTAGCTGTAAACTCTGTATAACCTTAATCATTTCTTATACAGTAGCCCTCTCATGTGATCTGTGTCCTGGGTCAAGTTCAATTTTATCTCTTATTGACAGCTTTATACTGGACAAATAACATTCAAGGTTAAATAGTATTTGATCGACCTCTTTACATTAAATGTAGTGTCAGTGACAGAAAGCTGATGATTATTTTTTCTGAGATACTATATAGTAGAGGTGCACAGAGACGTCATTATCTGTAGCTGTCTGTCCACGCAACAAAATTATCTGTGTCTGTATCAGTATTCAGATAGAAGGCCGGGGATGGACATAATTTATACTGGAAGTTGCATTAAATTGGGCAAATGTGATCGTTTTTCCCCTATTATTTATTGAGAATGCACTTTTTACAGTAAAGATATAGAAGTTGTTTAAAAAAGTATCCACCATTTGAAGGGAATCATCTTAAATTGTAATGATGCTGCACTCATGATTCTTGATGTGTTAATCCTATTGCAATTGCAGTACTACAATATCATTCATACATTATAATATATCATAAAATATTAGAATCTAAAAATTAAGTAGGCCTACTTGTGTATAAATATACTTAGATAAAAGTGAAGTCATGCTCTGAGCTTTACTGCTTTAAATTGTGGAGCTAATTTTTTCCCCAAATAAAAAACAAGCAACTTTAGGTAATGGAAATATCTGTTTCTATTCAATTATTTGTGCTTTCCCAAATAGCATATTAATATTTCGGGGACCTCTTTACTAGATACTGTATGTGCAAATTAATTTATGACTCTCTGACATGTACCCAGTTTTTGACACACCTTTAACAAGAGCATTAAAGCATTAATAGCACAAGTGTTTCTGCTCACTCAACGACCTGAATGAACCCAGAAATGCTGCATTTGCCACATTTTTAAAGCTGACATACAGCTACAGATATCTATCTAAAACCACTGCTTTAAATTGATTGCTTTCGTCCCCAGGTAATGGAAACTTAAGATGCCTCTGTCATCCACTTTAAGATGCACTTGGATTGGCTGTGGGTAACGCCTGATTAGTCAGCCTGCCAGAACAGCTTCAGACAGCTTTATTCGCTGGTCGGAGTGCTGACTGCGTGCCCCTGAACCAGGACCACCAATTACTGTGTGAGAGGTTATGATCCGACATCAGTACTTCTGTTTAAAGATGCTTTGGGAGTACGGATCGTGGCAGTTAAGGTCTCCACACCCACAAGTAACTTTCTAACCTTTGTTGAGCTGTGAGTAGAGTTAAACTTCTGACTTGTGCGATGTTTGATTCCACCTTTTTAATGGTGCACAATAACTGCTAAGCTTGTAGTCTGTGAGCTGGGTGTAGTGGGGTCTTTTTTTGTAATTACAGAGTTTTAGAGTGCGCAGACATTTGTGATATTTGAGAAAAACCGCATTAACAGTGATCAAAACTTGACATCCTGACAGTATATCTCAAGCCGAGGCGCAAGAGTGCTTACTTTGACCTCTGACCTTACACTAGTCTGAGGAGATCAGAACAGCGGAATACATCTAAAGCTGGGGTGCTGAAGTTGAATCCCTTCTGCAGAGCTATCGGAAGGATCTGCCTCCTTCTGCATACCAAGACGGGGCTTATACCTCGCCAATAATCTGCACCTGGACAGTGTTGTTCTACTTGTGGGCTTATCGGAGAAGTCATACATTTTATCATTCGCCAGGTGCAGCCAGGACATGGTTTAAAGCAGACAAGGTCTCTGTTATCAAGAGTATATATCTCAGTGTCTGATGCCAGGGATTCAGAGGGGAAATGACGGCGTTGGGACCTGGTGTGATGGATAATGTACAGTCTGGTATTTTGGTTGAGAATGAAGCCAAAGTGAACACACAATGTGCAGTACGGCCAAAATATTCAAGGAATCAGCTTCATAGTAGCTACTTTCAAGGTTTTCTAAGCAGGTTTAGCAGCAGTGTAATAGAGAAAGTGTGACACAGAACATAATTGTAAAAATGAAACAGTTGAATAGGGAAATGGACCTTTTTCACAGCAGCCATATCAGTCGGATAAACACAGGTGTTACAATGATACTAATTAAGATCCCATTCCATTTAGTGTAGATCCTTCCCAGTGAGCCAACATGCACAATAGCAGCACCCATCTGTGTTTATCCTACTATTTCATGTCAGAATAGCTGTTGTGTAAAAAAGGTATATTGTTTCCTCAAGACTTTAAATGAATTGTACAAATGACACTAAATATCAAAAAGATAATAGTGGTTATATGAAAAAAAGAGGATTTTCAGTGTAAAGTAGGTGACTGATAAAACTCCCCTTTATGGAATCTGTGACAACTTAAAAGAGCTGATAGACCACCAGTGCCATAGAAAGAGAGACAGAAAATGTGATTTTAGCAGTGGTAGGAAGTAATTAAGTACATTTACTCAAGTATTGTACCAAAGTACAATTCTGAGTTACTTGTACTTAACATAGGCATTTTCATTTTACTGTATACTTAACTCTGTTTCATTTCAGGAAAAAATATTGTACTTTTTTATCCACTACATTTATTAAGAAACTTTTGTTTCTGGTTAATTTGCGGATGAAAATTTTAAAAGCCTATAATAATAATACAGGATACAATATGTTGTTACATAGTAAATTATATAACCCAACAATGTAAACAATGAATAAAATTAGCAATAGGGGAGACTGGGGAGTGTTGTGACACTGTCAGTTTGACTAATCAGAACAGAGCTACAGTGATGTCATCAATATTGTACACCTCCATTTCTTTTTTGAGCTCACAGGAGAAGGCATGTCTCTATGAGCAACATTGTGGATTTTATTACCAAACGATTGATCTTTGGTTAAGAACGTTTTTTTTTTGTTTGTTTGTTTTTTTTTTTAGATTTTTTTGTGTGGCAATCATTGTATTTTAGATACAATGCTTTGACTTGCATAACCTAAAGCAGCGGTTTCGCTAGTTTAATTTGATGCTTTCCATTAATGCTACCTTCAAGCCCACTGTAGTTTGGTATACAGTGCAGAAAAAGACACAAGAGATCAAGAAAAATTATTGTAGAATGAATGTGAAGAGGAGCTGGGCAGAGTACACTGGGGTTAAAAAGGGAATTTCTGTGATGTGATGAAAAAAAGATCTTTAGCTTTTAGCTCTTTTTGTTCTAATGAATGTTTGCTGATGTCAAAAAACACATAGTTTTAACAATGTTTGCTTCAAAAGTCAGTCAAATATTTTAAAATTTCATTTTAAGTCCATTTTTAATCCAAATTCTAATCAATGTGTCTCAGATAACTGTGTGAATAACTTATTTAATGTAATATTAGATCCATAAATACGGCTTTACAATTTAGTCCCACCTGACACGCAATCCATCTTGATCATATTCAGAGAACACAGAACCTGTAACCTATATTCCAGTGAATCTAGCAGCTCTCTCATGGGCAGAAAAGGAGAAGGAGAGAAGACAGAAAAGCAGAAGGAGATCCATCAGGTGATGTATTACCCTGTAGGCATTGTAATTTGTTATATAAGCTTCATGTAAGCTCAGCAGCAAGATTAAAGACCTCCAGCTCAATGTATCAGTCACCCGTCAACTGCTGGGTCAATTTCCCTTTAACCCTTGTTTTGTGGTTCATAACCCTCTTACAAATATGACACTGTCAATCAAAATGTAGTGGCCGAGCGTTCACTGACTGCCTCTTTTGCCATGTTTGAAATCAGTTTGTCCACAATTCATCCAGAAGAAAGCAATGCTAAACAAAAATGCTATCAATTTTATTTATTTTCTAAGATTATTTTAATTAGTTATTTTCATAAACAGTTTAAAATGCTCCAAAATGAAATTTAATATAGTTCTAAATCCCATGAATTAATTCTGCTTTCAACATGCTGTGTGTTCTGTGTGTTGGTGGTTTGCCTCCCAGTCAGTTTTTTTTCCTTGGATTTGGGAAACAGGCATCTTGAGAGGCTCACTTGTCATTAGCAGCCAACAGACATTGGACGCATTACACACTGTGACATAAATGACTAAATGAATCAGCACATCTATTAAAGGGTGTGTTCCCTCCATGGTGCCTTGATACGATAAGCCCATATTTTGTTTTGAATCCTAATGACTGGCGTAGGTGTGCATTCATCATGGATTATTGGGGACTTAATTTAATTGAGCTGAAGCGATCGCCTGTAAATCACATTACACTGTCATTTCTCTTTACAGCAAGGAGACAAAAGCCCCGCTGGCTGTGACTTGACAAGACACCAAGGTGGGTGTTCCAGCAGGCAGCTCTATCCCACCAACGGAAAGACGGAGTAATGAGGATTAGAGCTGTGTATTTATAATTCAAAATAGCGCCTTTGAATATCAATAATGGAAATGACTGTGCACACAATGAGAGCTGTTATAATGTTTGATTGTTGTCATCGGATATCTGCTCAAGCTGCTGTTGTAGCTCTTTGTCTAAATCCAGTTAGCATGGTGATAAACTGGGGTCTGATGGTGTTTACTCTGGAGTAGCAGCAGCAGCAGCAGCGACGGCGGTGGCGGTGGCGCGGCTGGAGGAATGCTCTTATCGCTGTTATTGCCGCCGCTGCTTCACACAGTTGGTTAACAAACTGGCCGGGAAAATAAGAGCTGACAGTGTTGAGCCCCCTCAGGTGCCTGCAGCCTCATTCTCTCAGCTAATGTCCATCAATATGGCTCGTTATTCAAATGAGATGAATGGGATATTGTCAGACAGCGAGAGCCGAGTGGCAGTGTTATTTTGACCTATTGTAAATGTCGCAACCTTGCCCCGGTGCCTTCGCTTATACAGCGGCGGCTGAAGGAGGGCTTCTTGGTGTAAATAATGGGCCCTTGGGTGTCAGGTTTTTACAAGATGCCTCTATATAAATCAGCCATAAGCTCGGCCATGACATCAATTTTAACATGGGAAACTGACATCTGGCTAATTTACAAGGAGTCTGTAAAGACTAGACTGTTCTGTTGTGAATATAGTTTGTTCTGGTCACACTTTATTTTACAGTATGCCAATAAGACTTAACAATCTGTAGTTTATTAGTTTATTAGTTTGGTATCAAATTAGACAAAAAGAAATAGTGTTATTTAGTAATGTTATTTATTCACCAGTATTCAACTCTTTTCATAGACCTTTATTAGACTTTACTGGAGGTTAATTTGGGACATGTTACAACAGGGTGTACTGTAAACTAAAGTGTATTGTTTCCCACTTTTAGACCCTTATTAGACTTTCTTAGAGGGTAATTAAGGACACATTACAACAGGACTGTCTAGTAAACTAAAGTGAAATTACATATCTTCTCCCTTCCCCTTTAAAAACAATATTGTGAATCGATCAAAGAAGTAGGCATCGGTCTTGCTTACTCTGCCAATTGTATGGGACCAGCCGAAGAAAGTGTTCCTCAAGTAGCAAATATGTGGGTTCACTTTAGTTTATAGTACACTTCCGTTGTAATGGTTTCCAAATTACCCTCTATTAAAGTCTAATAAGCGTCTGAGGACAGTAACACATTTTAGTTTACAGTACAGTTCTGTTATGTCCCTAATTACACTTGAATGAATTCTAATAAGCGCACAATACTGGCAAATAATACCCTTTAGTTTACAGTACAGTTCTGTTGTAATGTAGCCCAACTTACCTCTAATAAAGTTTAATAAGGGTCTAATAAAGGGCCTAATACTGTTTAATAAATAATATATTAGCAGTTTTTGTCTAATTTCATACAAAGTACGTCTTTTTAGGTTAGAGTACAGTAAAATAAAGTGCTGCCATTCTTATAGACCTACAAGGCCACCACCCATGTAAATAATTCATCAATCATTGTACAAATGCTACATAATGACATTACACTAATCAAACAGAAGCCAGGCTGCAACATTGTGAAGAAAAAATGTTTGACTCACCAAATCTAGAACGCTTTATGAAGTGAAGTCAGTGTTGTGAAGTGCAAAAAGCGACACTAAAGAAACTGCGAGGAAGCGACAGTGTAGTGCACAGGCCCTCTGTATTGAGAGGAGGAGGCCAAGTGTATTGTATCCCATAACCTCCTGTTATTGCCACACAACACAAGCGGCGGTGGCGGCCCAGCCGCTATGATGGAGCACCCTTCTCCCCCTGAGAAAGAATGTTTGCTTACTATTTCATCATCCCCCGGGGCCACAGGAAAATAAGCCCATCAGTTGTCATTGTGACAGGATAAAAATGGAGCCGTCATATTTCAGTAACACAATGCAGGCGAAAGGGAAAGAGGGAGAGGGACAGAGAGTGCCATCCAGCACCATCTCCCTATCCGGCAAATGAATTATGGACCAGCTTCTTTCTCACGCAAAGACTATAAGTTAATATTATCTCCTCAGGATAATTATAGCAAAGTTCAATTACTGACCCAGCATTACCGTGTGGCCCTGCACCACGGGTTCTGACACACACCCCTTTTACACATTTATCTTTTCACTCCAACATAGTAAATCTGCATGATGGCAGTGATTTATCTACTGGTGCCCGGTCCCTAGCTCCGCCACCATTCTTCTTCGCATACAACGATTGGCCCGGGTCCCTTGAGTCCCCTTGAGCTTAATGTAAGCTTTTCTTTTTACACTGTGTTTTCGGACCAATTTGTGTCCCCCCTTTTTGTCTTCAATGAATGGGGCAGAGGTCTGGGATTTTGAATTTACTCCACAAGATGTATGACCCGGTGATTCCTATAAGAGGAAGCACATGAACTCCGCTGCAAATCCTTTGGGTGCGCCATAACAACTGCATTGTGTAGGACTACCCTGAGCTCTTAACAATACAGCTCCCGAGCACACATCTCGGATGTTCTGTGTGAAAACCTTGACGCTGACTGCAATTGAAAGCAACACATTGTCTTGTCAGTGTGGAAGGCATCTTGTTGGCTCTGTTAGCGTCGGGGCTGTATTGGTGTTCTTCAGCACAATGCTGATGGTTAAAGGGCTCTGAGCGAGCAGGGCAGAGCTTCAGGCTGCCCCAGAGACATGTCCTCAAGTTCACAGGGATAAAGAGTGGGACAACTTAAGGGTTCCCCTCCAAGGACCTGTAGTTTAAAATGCAAGAGTTCACAAGGAGCCTTATTTTTAAAAAGACAGCTGGTTATAGTTTATTTATTCACCCACACTTACAGTAAATTATGAAAAAGAATATTTCAATTTGCAATTTTTACTTTATTGAAAAAAGTGTCACTCTCCTTGTCATTTTTTGTCTTCATACACATTACATTCTGTGCATTAACACCATTTTTATTCCATAACTCTTTGCTCCTAATATGGAAAATTAATGATGATGGTGCTTTATTGTCAGAACAAGTCTGAAATTTTTTCTTGCATCACAGCAGCTCTATTTCAGTCCCTCTAGGAAGTTTGGATGTTGTGATTGCAACATTTAGCGCAAATTCAACTGATCTCTGTGAATCACTGTAGCTTACTATGAGTTCCACCAATCATAGCAGTCTGACTCAAAGTTTAATTATTAACTATTTTCTTGTATTTGTATTTTTTTTTATTTCATCACAGCTCTGGAAGGAACAGAAAGTTTGCCAGTGTTACTGACGTTTATCAATGCTCTGTGCAATTTTGTATTTTATAATTATGTGCTTGCTGCAAAAAGAGCACCAAAAAGATTTTGTTTTTTGTGAAATACCTCCAGCTGCACTTCCTTATTTACAAATAAAGCATATTTTGTTATAATTTTGGGAATCCTGAGCCTATTTGTTAAGGTTACTTAGAACGCTCAGAAAAAAGTGTGGTTTTATTCTCACCAGAACAAGTTGCCTTTGATTTTTAATGAATTATACAAAAAACTTTTTTTCTGCAATTTTCACTTGCTCCCCCAACTTCATTGCAAAAAAATACTTAAAACTTTGCAAAATGAGTCACATTTTTTTGGATGGGAAATTGTGGAGGGAAGACAGGAGTCGAAATACGTACTGTATATTTCACATTACAAACACTATAGATGATATTGAAGGCCCTATAATGTAAACTTGATCTGGGATTGAACTCTATATTTAGTTGTAGGATTGACTGCTGTACAAAAGAGTTCTTCAGTCTAACATTACTAAATTGGGAAGCCCTGTATCTCTGGTTTGATGTTAACAATTTGCATTCACTGTTCAGGACATGGTTAGGCTCAGAAACAATGTTGTTGACCAGCCTTAGCATGTTTTTATGGTATGCTACTGTTTTTTTTCAAGAACACACTTGATTTACAGACTTTGATAAGATGTGCAAATGGACAAAGGGTTAGGGCTAAAAGATCAGATAATCCAGATACAGATATATACATCAGTTGTATACAGTCATGACATGTTCCAAAGGTGTCACAACTCTAAGGATATCTTGTGTGTCACCAGCCTACCTATACCGATACAACATTTGGGGGGAATTACATCTAAAAGATTAAATAGGAATATCAAATTAGGAAGCATATATTACAGAACAATATGTAAGTCAGCCATTTTTATATCACACAGACTCTTACTCCCAGTGTGACATTTGATCTACAGCATATTATATCCCGTACTCAGTCACAGGCTATTTGCATAAGAATTGACTGTCTGCCTACTAAGCAACGGCCCGCTTAAAGACTCAGCTGAAAATGTGTGTGCGTGTCACGAATATGAACATCTAAATCAAGTCAGAGCCTCACCCTCATATTCCACAACAATTATTTGGCAACACCGTGATAGTCACATTCAAACAAATCAAATTTCATTTTTATGAGACACATGTTAAAGAGGTGTACACTTTCAGTAATTATTCTGTAAACTCGGCCCCATATTTTCATGCAAATGTATTAGATAGTGACACGTCAAATATGAAATCCAATTTGTTGGTTATGAAACACATGTAGGGAAGAAATGTGTACACTAATTATTTCTGGGGCATCCTGCCTCCCCCACCCCACCCTCCCCTCCCTCCACCCATTTCATACACAAACTGAACTGGATATTACATTTGCTTAAAACTCAATCACGAAAAATGAAGACTCGATTTGAAAAATTTTAATAAAGATAAGTTGCTTCTATCATTGAATCAGGGAATGCTAATCGGCGCTTTCATTCGGGTGGCGGCAGATAATGTCACCCTAGCTTGAGGCTCTTATTTTGCAATAAAGCATTTACATTCTAATGATTTTATTATAGCTTATACAGGCTGTCAGCGACAGACCAACTGAGCCGCAGCCCCTTCCTCCCAGCCTCTCCCCATTCAAATCGGCTGGCAAATTGTATCAGCTATCAGCTCATAGTGCTTTTATCAAGCTGGCCCAGTGGCAAGCCAGGGCCCACCACAATGAGATGTCTATTGCTTGAAGAGTCTGTATTTAATCATTTCTGCTCGCCGGTATTGTTCTGCTTACAGTGCATAAATAAGTGCTTCAAATAACCCCGGAGTGCCACTGACAATGAAACAAAGTATCTGTCTTATTTATCTTCCTTGCATTCTTCACTGCGCCCCCTTATGCTCTATATATATTTATTTTCTCTTTCCACCACTTTCTTTATTTGCTTCGGGCGATGTTTCTTATTCACTCACCTATCATCTTGGAGCAGTCTGAAATTACTCACTGATGAGTAGAAAGCTTTTGAGATATAGATAAACAAAAAGCAGTTTTGAATGGCAAAAATCTCCACTCTCCTGACAACTCTATTAGAGAATCATGAGGGAGAAAAAATGGAATTGGACTTGGGCCAGTTCCCCTGGAAGTGAGGAATTGTTTAATCTTTCTGTTATGGAGAGATGAGAGCAAAATGGCCATGTATTAGCTTACATCACAATACACCAAGGTCTTCATACCTAAATGACAAAAATAGGTTATTTTTTAGTGCCTTCCAAAAGGACCCATAATATGCATTTTATGATCTGCCACCCATATGCTTAAGAACACTTCAGTTTAGGCAGCAGAACATGTTGAGGAACTACTGCTTATTAGTGGAGCACTTTGTAATAGCAGTTTGGAAAGGTACTATATAACTAAAATTACAATTAAGTTATTACTGTGGCCATGATTTAAGTTATAGTAAGAAAATCATCATCATCAAAGGTATAGCCATAATAGGAGAAAGGTCACAAACATTTACAATATTGAAGTCAAACATTCAGTAGGCCACTTTCATCTACCCCAACCTATATACTAGACATGCACAGAGACATCATTATCTGTATCTGTATCTGTATCTGTTCAACAAACAAAATTATCTGTTTCTGTATTTGTATTTGGGTAGAATAAGAATTGGGCATAGTTTATACTGGAAGTCACATTAAATCAGACAAATGTTTTATTTTCTAACCTAATATTCATTGGCAATGCAACTAATGTGCATTTAAAGCATCAAGTTGATTTAATATTGGTATATAATTATGACTGAAATCGAAAGATTGTGTTTTGCATTGAAAAGAGGAACTCTTTGGAAAAAAAAACTTCCGTTGAGAGGAATAATTTAAAATTGCAATGATGCTGCAGCAATGTTTCTTTCTTTTTCATCTGTTAATCTTCCTGCAGTTCACAGTACAAGAATATTATACATATAACATTATAATTAAATAATTGTGTAAAAATGCACTAAGATAAAAGTAAAAAGTAGCGCTTCTAACATTACTGTGTTACATTTTGTAAAAAAATACTGATGCTGTTCTATACCTGTTATGTAAAAGCTGGGCATTAAGAATGAATTAGACCACATACAGGTGTAACAATCACAACATATTTGTTACACTGTTACATGCTTAAGCTGTCTTACAAGTTCAACAAATCAATAAATTCTACATAAGTTTTTTGGGCTACTTGGGGCTGAAGACTGGGATAGAAACAAGATCTGTGACTCTGGGCATATTACAGTCAAGCCCACAGTATATTGGTCATGTGTGAACGCAGCACTGGTGTAACATGAAGCACAGGTAATATATAGTATCAACAGTGGGAACTCTTTCCAGAGTGCAGCCCATTACAAGAAATGTGGGGAAACATGAAAACATGCCTTTTGGCTTGATTTGTACTTTAGGGTGTGACATTTTGTATGCTGTACATTATTAAAAGCCACAAAAGCTTGAGATATACTTATGTTTTGATGCCTATACCCTACAGATAATCAGTAATATAAAGGTGTGGAATATTAATTACTCTTTATTTTGTTCTTAAATGTGCATTATTGATTAATTCACCAGTGTACATATGTTGTTGCATGGTCACTGGTCTAAATGCTAGCTAGCAAAGTGCTGTTTGCTCAGCTTCTCTTGCTGATAGCATATTGCCAGTTTGGGGGAATCACAGAGAAGAAGGTGGTATAAAAACAGGACAAATATGTTTCGTTTATGAATGTTGAATATTCAAAATCAGATTTGTTTTGCAGCATTCAGTACATATGTGAATTACCTTTTTTCATTTTAAAAAACTTTTTATGCAATTTTTTTGTTATTTTATTTTGGATACATTGAAAAATATCAGTTAATTTATTATTTTTTATTGTTTGAATTTCCAGAAGGATGATTTGATAAAGCCACTGTTTGTCTGATAATGTGTTTTTTTTTTTTTTTGCTTGGGATTTACCCATCATGTCTAATCATTGTCACACAATCATGGGTGTCAGTTAAACACTGAGGACGGTGATGACGTGATGCCCTCATCCATGTCCTTCTATAGTTTTCAGGTGTTCTAATCCAGCGTCTGGCCATCGCTGCCTGTTCAGGGTGTACCTATACCCTCGGCAGCGCGGTGTTGTGTTCCAAGTTTAACAAGAGTGCTTTGAACTCACTTTGGAGTTGAATCACCTAACCCCGGGGCAGGTTTGTCACCGTAGCCTCATGTATCAACACGAGATAGAGAATGCCTCAGAGGGACTTTGACTAATTGGGGGGGTTAAACCGCTGTTCATGAATCTCTGGCCTGATCCCCTCAAAATATAATGAATCCGGGCAGGATTTGAAAAGCCAGGAAACATTTCTTGTGACCTTCGTTGTGAGACGTTATTCTGGGAGACGTGACCGTAAACCCATCCCTCTTCTCCTAGGGCAGTTAAATACCTGCCATTGTGCACCATTGTTCCGTTATTGCTGTTGTCCCTTTTTCTTTCAAGCTCAATTCTTTATTTTGGTGTATATTGTTACTCCAGAGGAGCTCTTTTTATCCTGAAGGCAAACATCAAACTAAGAGACAATATCAGCTCCACAAAAGACCTCCAAACTCCATTATTTTTTTTTTTTTTTTTCTCTCTTTTTCTGTTTCTGCCTCTTTCTCCCTCCTTCTCTCTCTCTTGTCCAATCTTTTGGGGAGTATCACGATTCTCTCTTGAGTTTAAGAAAAGGTAATTTCAACGTGTTAGAATCCTGTGGTTCAAAGATCCCACTGAGCTCATATTTATAGGTTGGTGTAAAGATTCAATGGTCGCACTTTATTTAATGGTACGCTTATAAGACATAACAGACTGCACTGCATTAAATTAGACAAAAACTAGGAATAATATGTTCTGCATCAGACAGTATTAGACCCTTTATTAGACTTTACTCGAAGTTAATTTGAGACACATTACAACAAAACTGCACTGTAAACTAAAGTGAAACCACACATCTGCTACTATGTCTGTGCAGTCACCCATAGACGAAATATTCCTCTAATTTTTTCTTTACTTGGTAGATATGGTTCACATATTGTGAGTTGCCCTCAAATAAAGTCTAATAAATGTCTGACAGCAGGAATACACTTTAGTTTACAGTACAGTTCTGTTGTCATGCTCTAATTACCTTCTAATAAACCTAAAAGGTGCAACAATGGGAAATAAAACACTTTAGCCTGAAGTACAGTTCTGTTGTAATGTGTCCCAAAAACATGATCTAATTAGTCTAACAGTGAGGAAAAATACACTTTAGCTTATAGAGCATTCTGATGTAATATGTCTCCCATTTACCCTCTAATTAAGTCTGATAAGGGTCTAATAAAGGGTCTATTACTGTCTAGTATAGAACATATTATTTTAGTTTTTGTCTAATTTGACACAAAGTACAGCTTGTTATATCTTATCAGTGTGCTGTAAAATAAAGTGTGACCGATTCAACTTATAACGGCTGCTAAAAACTGGAATCACAATTTTATAAGTAGCTGTGATACTGATGACAAGAATGTAGCTGAGAGGCATAATGTAGTTCATGAATGTCTTCAATATGTCTCTCATGGTCAGTCTTCATCCAAATACAATAAAATATGGGCTCTATTGCCAGTAAAAAACACATACAAGTTTCGGTGTCTGCCCATGAACCATACAGAAGAGGAAAATTATATGCAGATGGTTCATGTTAAAGGTCTTCAACATTCTTTTAAGATTAAAACATTTTAATAACTTTAATAAAAGTTACCTTTGTGAATGGTAAATTTGTAGATTCAAATGCTTCTTTGTGAGTTTTTCTTTTTTTCTTTGCACTGGTAAGAAATTTTATTTGGTAATATATTTAAGATGATGAAATCTGATAGTATTATCCCTCGGTGCAAGTCCAAAAGCTTGTTTTGGCGTCAGAAATACTACCTGAGGTCACTGTATCAATATGCTGCAAATAGCCGACCTTCCATATATTCATACCCGTGTTAACCCGTATGTTTGTGCACATTTAGGTTCAGAATCATTATAAATTTTCAATTTATCTGTCAGCCCACTGAGGTAACAGGTAATAAATACAGTCATAGAGTCACCGTGATAAGCCAGCATTTCAGTGGAAGATGAGAGGGTTTTTTATGCTTTTAAGATGAGAAAAAACCTGGGGGAAATTTACATTCGGCACATCAACGGACCAATCCGCTCTCCTTTCAGTCATTGCATTATTCACTGTGTGTTCATTTCCTGTTGATCAGATTGACTGTTTGATGTATTTCCCTAACTTGACACAATGATGCTGATAAAACACTGGCAAATTTACTTATTCTGGTGACAGACAGCAATTTAGCGGGAAATGAAGTTGTCTTGACGACGATGCCATATTACATACACACACCCTGGCAAATAACCTAGTTTGAATAATCACCGCCACTGTCTGTTTAAATGATTTTTTATACCCATTTTAACGGAAGCCTTTGATGTGATAATACTAATTCCCTGCCTGTGAGAGGGAGGCGGTGAAAAAGTGGAAATTATTTCAGTATTAGGGTGTCAGTCAATCCTCTACCACACCTAGCCCCCTTATTAACTGGTAATGATTGAGCTACTACATCCACTACACCGCCTTCAGTGCTTTAGTGTGCAATGCATTTGATTTCAAAAAGGTTGTGGATGCTTTAATCTCATTATTTTGTTACTCTGTGCAGAATATTCAGTTTGGGGGAAAATGTGAATGACTGTTGTTGTTTCTTTTCTCACTATATATTTTTCTTTGGTAGCAGACGGCATTATATGTTGGCTGTAAACAGCATACCAGGCCTACAATCCAAGACATATATACTGCATATGTACAGTATATATGAGGATGTGTACATTTGACTGATGTATATTAAATACATCTTGATTAAATGAATAAAAGAAGAGATAAAATCTTAGTCTTGACACTCGATAATGTGCTGAAAAGCACACAGCAAACACTTTTTCTGCTGTCCCTTTTTTTGAAAGCATCAGCCGAGTTCAAAGACAAAAGCCCTTGTTATCCCCCAAAATAGTCTAATTCACTGTCTGTTTTACATAGCACAATGCCCTAATACATGATTTAAGGAGCTTTCACATATCACATGCATTAGGATAATGGAAGGGAATGATAAAAGTTTCAGTAGCATTAACATGTGATGCATAAAATAAAAGAATGAGAGAAAAAAGGTTCAAATAAGACTGTTGAATAAAAAAGAATTTGAGGTTTTGGACAGAATGTGCATGTCACGAAGGACTAACTAGGCTGCCAATTATACATTATTCATTTGCTTATCACATTTATTCAGTTTTTCACCTGAAGTGGTAGCACATGTGGGTTGAAATGTTTACAGTGATTTGCAGCTAAAAATCTTTAGTCCAATGTTGAAGAAAAACGTGTAATGCTCAGAATGTGTCTGAGTTTGCAGCATGTGTTGTACATTTAACATAATGAATTCCAACAAAAGTCTTGACTGTGAACTTTGTTCCAGTAGGCCTATCAGGGATTAGATGTTGGATATGACTCTGACAGATTTTTAAAATACATTTTCTATTCAGATTTTTATTTATTTATTTATTTTTACTTGCTACTTAATAGAGACAGAGAAGAAACGGTGAAAGATGGATTTAAACACATCAGTTTTGTAACCCTTTATAATAAGCATCATTAATAAATGGTAAATTGAACTTTCAGTGATAGTTATTTTACTGTTAACAAGCATTCAAATAATGTTTATATATGCTTTATAAAGCATTTATTAAGCAATTGTAGTGATTTATAAACATCAGTTGGACTTTGTTATGGCCATATAAATGTTTATGCACTACTCAGTATCAATTTATGAAGCATTATAAACATCAGTTGCAATTTTACAATAATCTCTATCTTTCAATACCACAGCAAAAAGGAAAAAAAAAAACAGTCCTAGGTACACAAAATAATATACACAAAATACACCCCTTTTTACTAACAATCTGCACACAGTGCTGATACAGAAAAAAAAAAAAATCACTGAACACTATGGCTATGCTGCACGACAAATTTCAGGCTGGACAAATAAGACTGAACTTACCTAATATTGATTTATACTTTGATACTTTTGACAACTTTAGTAAGTGTCCCTGTCAGTTTTGCATGTGCAGGGCTCCACAGATAAGTTAGCAGTAAAAATATGCGACATCTGGTCAAAACACCAGCTGAACTGGAAAAGATCATGCTTTCCATTAAAATAATGTTACTTGCGTAATCTAACATGTCTAAGTACATAAGGTATTATCAGCTGAAACTTTATAATAGCCATCCAAATAATGCTTAAAGAGGGTTTTCAAACTAACATCTCTCTGTGTAATGATTTCTTAAAGGTTTACAAATAATTTAGTAGTCAGTAAGAAATATTTTATATAGTATAAAAAATGTTGTAATGTGTAAACTGTTTTAAACTCATTTAATCAGAATTTAATTGTTACACAATAATCTGTTTGCCATTAATAATGATTATTATAAAGTGCCACTATTGTTTGTTCAGGTAAATGGTAGACAGATTTGGTATACACATGAACCTAACCTGGATAGATTATTGTATCTTTAACGTAATTACACAACAAAGGCAAAAAAGAGGCTGGATATTTCCACTTACCTGAATTTCTTTTTAAGACACAACATAGATGCTAATTTAACCAGCTTTTATAGCAACTGATGAGAATTTAAGCAGATTGTCACATTTGAACATGACTCCTCTATAACTGATGAAACTTCTTGGTGGGAAGCCTGTATGGTGAGATCTCTACAAGCATTAGTACTTCATTTACGGTAGTAGTAGTATCCTGAATATTGATCGGCTGTAGCTTCATTAGCTGGGAACTGACATCCCAGATTGATGTCTCTTTAAACTGGGTCCTGGTCAGGGATACCTGGGGAATCACACTATTGACTTTGGTGTGTTTGTGCTGCTAGGCCTCTGGAGACTTTGTGTTAGCTTTAATGGGATCCATCAATTCAGCTCCCCTTTTAATAATTATTGTTTTACCATTCACAAGAGGCTATACAGCATCTGAAGTTTTTATTTTTTCGTCACTGTTGCCTGGAAACAACAGAGACTCTCTTGTCTTGGTCTCTGCATAAGAAATTTACAATGTGGGGGTTGGTTTTTGTTCATTTTTCTAAGTCATGACAAGCTCCTCCTTTCAACCTGTTCTTCCAAAGAACAATACACAAGGGAACAATACAAAGAAAAGATAAAATAGCATATGAGTAATCCAGAAATCCCTTTTCAATGATTTGACATCATTAACCTGTACACTGAAGAGAGAGAACTTGCTGTTCTCAAAGATTAGCATTGTGTAATTGAAGCAGTGTATTTCTCTGTGTGAAAGACAATTGATTTTCATACACTTGATGCCAGAATCCTGTTGTTGGTCTTAACAGTGTCTTTGATTTTCCTCTGGTTTAACACACAATGACCACAGGAAGTTGAGACACATAAAAGCACAACCTTGCAGACCTTCAAGTTCACCTTGTAAGGTGGGGGAGGGGACGGCGGGTGTGCCTCAGATGGTTCTGAAAAGGCGTTTGGATGGAGCGAGGGAATGACAGAGTGATAGAACAGGAGGAAGAGAGGGAGAATTAAGTGATCTTGGTACATGATGAAAAGGAATGCTAATGTTAAGTACATTGATCAGCTTGCTCCGCTACAGCCAACCCACCCTTTGCCCCCCATGATATCAATACATTGAAAACATCATTTGTATCAGCAGTTGTTTCTTTAATTAAGATCTGGCCCAAATCTTTGCTATTGATCTGTGCCATTACGTTATCGACATTGTCTCGCCAAGCTGACTCAGTGGCTTTCTCTCTATTGAAATGACCTGGCTTAGGGGTACAAAGTGCACCACCGTATTATGTCATATAAGCAAAGCCACGTCTTTGTCTGCCGTCCAAACGAGGTATTCAAGGTAAGTGGTACAGACCGGTATTGACATCCGTTTGCGTCACTTAACAAAATTAAACATGTGGGAAAATAGCCTGCAAGGCTGCAGTTCTTGAGGGAGCGATGCATTTGGATCTAGCAGACGTGATTTGACACTGAGTGCTTATCAGCTTTGTTTTAGACTGTGGTGATGTCACTTATTTCTTAAACAATATAGTCAATAGAGATTTTCTTAAATACATATCCGATGGAAATGGTGGCCCATGAATATGCTGAGGATGTTACAAGTTTTCCAACATTTTTTGATTTACTCTGTTATTTTTTTGGTGTTATGCTAAAACATGTATCACCTATGACAGACGTACACTCATAGGCATTGGAAAATTAAACATGGGGTTTGATTTGGCTTGTTGACCAGATCAGTTGGCCATCTTTCGATCAGCCAGCAAGATCAGCTGGACACATCGCCACGACCACCCCAGGAGGAGTGGAGGAGAGCACTTTGGGCTTAAGGTTGCTCCTGGCTAATGTCCAGTCAGGAAAATGGAACGGATGAAACAGGATTTAGGTTAGCCAAGGAACAGGAAATCAGAGACTGTTGTGCCACATCTTACCTGCTCCACCACCGGATCAAGGTAGACTGTACAGGAGGACCAGTTCTGAGCTGACAGGGGAGCAGGACTCTGTGTTCACATGATGATGCTTCACGCACAAATGCAGTCAAAGTTGTTTCCCAGATGTTGAACTTTTTACATATAGATGCCGACCACATTATTTTCAGACGTCCTGAAAAATTCAGGACATTGAATCCTGTCCTGTTTGTCCTGAAAATTGATCATTATAGTAATAGATAATACAAACAACATACAAATCCATGAACGTATTATGATCAAATCACTTATGAAGATTAATAGCTGCTAGTTTTTTTTTTTAACTATTATTAAAAGTATTTGAGTATTATTGATGTGTTTTAATTTGTCTGTTGCACTGATTAGGCTATTATAAATAATGGACTGTTGAAGTCAATCAACCTGTTTTAAACCAGATCAAAAAAGAGTAATAAACAAATTCTTAAAAATGTGTTCGTAGGCTCCTATAGACAATCATAGCCCCTGAAGACATTTACAATGACTGTAATACACCAATCGCCTTGTGTAATAGCTCATGTGTCTTGTAAACAGCCAGGACATTGTGCTTCTTATCATCCTCTGAATCTGTAACTGATTGTCATAATATAAATAACAAATTATCAGTTACAATCTGATTTTACTTTAAATTATTTTATACTTTTTTCAACCTGACACAAATAAAAAAATGCAGTGCAGAATTATTACCTGGGTGTGTATGTGTATATGTCTAAGTATGAAAATAACTGTATACATATTGTCTTTGTTTTATTTCACTATATATTTTGTCTGGTTATATTCTGATTTTAATTACCCATATTATGCGTAGCATGAAGGGACTAAAACTTTCTTTACATGGTGCAGGTCTGTGCTGTGTAATGACACCTTGATGATCAATATGTAGATGAAGTAATTCATTCATTGAATAATAATTGGTATGTACCGCAGGATTTCTTGCTTCTCACCAGAAAGTCCTCGGAAGAAATCTTTTCCCAGGGGTGCAGCAATAATTCCCTCTGAAATAGCCTCCATTCCTCAATACAGTGTCTAGTATTTACTTCATCATCATTAAGAATCTATCCCACAGTCATTACAGTGATTGATACTGCCATTGAGACCTTAAAGGCATATTTTCTATACAGAAGATCCCTTTACTTGGATCTCTTTCCTGTCTAATTGAACAATGACACATTTTCTTGTGCTCTGTTATCTGGGTTTTGGGGAGCTCATCCCTCCCTCAGCCAACTCTCGGCCCCCCTCCTCCTTCACCCTCCCTACTTTTCTGCCTTCCTCCGAGGCATGTGCAGAGCTGCCTGGTGTCTCCTCCCCGATCCAGCCCCTCACATGGCGTGCATGGTGTAGGAGAGAGGCTCCTGAATCCTCAATGCCTTGCTGCGCCTCAGGTGAGGTTTCTGAAGAGCCTACCGCCACAGCCTCTTCCTCGCAGGCAGCCGTCGACACTCGAGCAGCCCGCCGCGTCCTGCTGAATACCGCCAGTCAATCCCACTTGTCTCACCGCGTGAAGCAGTCCAGCATCCACCCACCTGATAAAATACACAACCCCCCCACCCCACCCTCTCCAAGTCCCTGAAGTGTTAAATTTGTTTCCCCCCCAACTCAACCCCCACCTACCCCTGCAGGAGCACCCCACATTACACTCCTGAAAAACCCCCAAGAAGAGTTTTTTTTTTTCTTATGGGTGAAAGGATCGGTGGAGGCTTTGCATCTCCATGGGCATTTTGAACAACGCCTGCTTTGCTCCGATTGCAACCACCACAAACAAATCCAATAGCCACCGTTAATCTGATCATCTCATCCCCAGCACTTTTCATGCTGGGTTCCTTCCTCAGAACCCCTTGTACTAGTTCCAGTCTGGGAGTGTGTGATAAGACACTGGAAATTTAGTCATCATCTTCCGCGCAAAGGAGCTCAGAGGAGGGATTATGATATTCCTATAACCTTACATTGGATATGGACAGGGGCAGCTCCTAGCGCGGATACAATCCTGTACATAGCTGTCCGTCCAGCCCTTTTTCTCCCAGCCCCATCCGTCGCCTCTTCCCTTTTAAAAGGTTGACTTTACAAGATTAGTGCACGCTAGCCGTCATCATGTTAGCAGAGATAGCGAGGGGGAAACGCAGTGTTTACTGTTGTTGAATACATTTTGCCACTCTGATAAGAGGCCTGATAAATATAAACTATTAATTCTATTTTTCTCGTGTATTGGTTTATAAAAAACAGGGGAAAAGTGTGTGTGTGTGAGTGAAAATGGATGAGTTTATTCTGAAGAGAAGCTTAAAAGGCTTGACGATTGGCTTGCTAAGATAGAGAAGCACTTGAGAATGGAATATGTATAATCTTTGTACCAGGAGATTTTTAGCAGATTATTCCAAAATGCTTGCAACACACAAAAAATGATGGACAAGATAAAAATCACTCTCATTCCCCACAGGCCTAATTTTGCTCAGGTTGGCACATTTAGATATCTGTACCGCAAAGATGAGCACTGAGATGACTTTTTGGCATTTGTGGCTGCCAAACAAATCAAAACACCATGTTCACATTTCGCAAAGCATGTGTCTCATTTAGTTTGGCAGTTGCATGTGACTCGCTGTGTAATTATTGTGGATGTCATTCAGAATAGTTTTTGGCTGGTCAATAATGTCTACTTTCAGTGGAAGTGGTGCACTGCATTTGCTCCATTTTGAATACATTAAAACATCTCGATATCCTTTGGTTGAACTCGCAGGAGCTGCATCAATTATTCCCAGCTCTACTCAGGAACTCAGAAAGTATTGGAACGCGTGCTCTCATTTATCCAGCTATTTAGACACAGCGGAATCAAGAACCTGGATAAAACATGTCAGATAAAAACATTCCAGGAAACTGGAAAACTGGCTGGTGGTATGAAGTTAGTTTGGAAGAGCAGTGAAGTACCATTTTTATCCTAATTTAATGTCTACTCTTGAGCTCCAGATGCCCATTTTACATTGTGTTAAAGGAGCAATATGTAACAAGCGTGTCCAAAAATTAGTATTGCAGTCCAAATAGCACTAACTATAGTGGATATGTTAAATAGGTTGAAATCCGATTGAATAAACGATCTATGGAGTTATTTCCCCCTGCATCCTCGTCTCCAGACATGTGGAAGCTCAGGCAGGCTGCAGGAACACCGTACAAGATGCATGCAAAGTAGTAATTTGACAACAACAAGTGACGACAAGTCCTCCACAGTAAGTTAATCAGGTGTTTATGACTGACAGTTGTCTGTCAACGTAAAACTAAGCCTGTTATCCTTAAAACAAAAGCCCACTGCTCTGAAAATACACACTCTGGAGTTGGAGTTAAGTGACTTCCTCTCTGCCTGCTATACTCCATTAAGATATTACTCAATTTAACCGCTATAAAAATCTACTCCCTTTACAAGATTATTAACGACTTCTTATGATTCATAAACAGACACTAAGTCATTTGGCAAACATTCTGCATTAATCTGAACTCTAATTAATGTGAAACAGGCAAACAATAACAAGTTACAGGCTGGAATAGAAATGGAGGACACTGCAGCTGTAGTGTTGTTTTCAGAGAATTTCAACTTAGCAAGCTTCCTTAATTTCTTAGGACATATCATTCATTTTATAATTTATTACAGTAAATATATAACAGATTTATCCTTTAATGTCTACTCTTGAGCTCCAGATGCACATTTTACATTATTTCAAAAACTAAAGAGTCACATGCTGCTTTAAATAAACAGACTTTGGACGATCTCCTCTCTGGCCATTGTATACCTTCACTGACACATCCAGCTGTTTGGAGAGATCATTAGCAGGGAAATGTATTTCCTTACATTGCAGAGCAAAGCCAAATCTGAAAAGCCAGTCTTGATTCAAACAATGTGACTCATGATAGTTATTAAAAGACCTCTGCCTGGGGTTTTGTGGTGAGATGGACACACTAAATGGTGTCAGAGGCAGGTAATTATGTAGCAGCCACTCTGTAGAGCAGCTCGTCACTGTCACACAGTTCACAGTTCGCTTTTTTTTTTTCCCTGAGAAACTACTAAGCTGCATCTAATCATGAAAAGAATCCCAAGATGTATCTCAGTCCATTAGCGGAGCCACGCTTGCGGTATAACATCAGTCAAACATTATAATAGCCTGAGCCGCGCTGTGTCTTATATACAGTAAGCTCATTGTTCTGTCACATTCAAAAAGTATATATTAGACATCTCTGACAGGCGATGTTAAATATTGATTATGAACCGTTTGAAATGTTTGGGCTGTATATTTTAACACTGTCTTTTCTCTGTCTCTTCTTTCTGTCTCTCTGCTCCTCTTTGCAGCGCACTAAGTTCACATTTTTTACCTCCTGTGATACAGACTCATTCAAAGTCAGATTAAATTAGGGCAGGGCTGTCTCCCGGAGATCCAGAGTGACAGAGATGTCCCAAGCTACAGGAAGCAGCAGTTACAGTTCCAACACCACCACCACCACCACCACCAACCCCAAGCCAACCCAACCCCCGCACTTCCCACATCTCCCATCAATATTTCATTAGGTAACCTTAGAAGCAAAGTATAAGTGAACACGCACGTGCATGCACAGCGTGCGCGCACACACACACGAGCGGCGATTCTCAGTCACACACACACACTATTCTTTTTCCCCCTGTTACTGCCGTACAGGTTTGCTGAGTTTCTGTCTAGCCAGACGTGCAAGGAAAGCTAAGCCCCCCTCTGCCTCCTCCTCTTCCCTCCTTCCTTCTTCTCCTGCTACTCCTCTTCCACCTCCTCCTCATGGATTCATTTATCCTCATTCAGGATGACAAAAATCAATCATTTCATTCTCTCTGGATGGCTACCCATTAAGAATGGGGACAGCAACTGAAATGAAATACACATTTCCCTCAGCTGATCCCCTCCTATGATAGATTTGTGCAGCTACAAATGGGTGGAGGTGAGGTTTCTCGAGTCAAAATGGAAGTGTTTGTACTATATGTCTTCTAATCACCCTCATTGGGCAGACACCACAGTGTTGATAACGCTCTTATCTCAAAGCGAATGCATAGTGAGTTGTCGACTGTAGTAAGCCAACCGTGTCATATAGAATCAGGCTATGAGTCACTTTTTCAAACGCATTTAACACCTTGTCAAAGGCCTGTGAGTCTTAGGGGGAAAACATGTGTTTAATATAATACGATTTATTTGTAAGGGAATTCTTCTTTATTACAATAAAGACAGGATCAGGTTGGGAGCTGAACTGATATTGAGCCCAAAAACTTGAAAGTAAGGCCTAGCATTTCTTTTCAGGCAGGAAGGCACTTTCAGGGTGCTGCAGAGCACTGGGATGAAGTGCCTCTACAGTTAAAAAAAAAAAAAGAAAGAAAAAAAAAATAAATACATGGTGCATGTTTTTTTTTGTTTTGTTTTTTTTAACAATAATATCTTGAACATTCCTACGACCACTATTGTTGCACAGTCTAGCACTGACCCTTTGGTTTTTATTATCTGTTAGTATATATTTGTCATTTTTTTCAGTATGAGCACCAACTGGAAGATGCTTGCTCTCATGTGGCCATTTCCCACATACACACAAAAAAAGCATAAAAACAAAAACAAACAAATAACAAAAAAAAAACAAAAACAAAAAAAAAAAAAAAAAAACAGGGTGATGAGTCCAGCAGTTATGACACCAGTGGCTTTCTAAAAAGTTCAGAGATTTTCAACTAAAAGCGCTCAGAGCAGGTGCACAAAAAAGGCAGAGCACTCGGAAGTAAGTAATATGGTATGGACATGAGCCTGAATTGCTGTCAGCTGATTATAGGATTCCCCCCAGATTTTGTCAGTCAAGTATATGTTTATGTTTTTTTTCTTTACTATAAGTTAAATGAAGTATTTTGACCACTTAACAACACCAAAACTATTTAATTAAAATGAAGTTGGTTTAACTTTATTAAGCTTCTAAATAACAAAGCAAATTATGTGGGTTGTACTAAACTAATCGAGTTAGTCTAACTATAAAAGTCCTCTGGGATATACTCAATAATAGCTGAGTTTGTATTCTTTTTTGTGCAGAGTGTTAAAATGTCTATATATCTGTGTATATATATAAAATATAGTATGCATACATATATACAAATGAGCAATATTCAATTATTGCAATTTTTTACAATTCATACATTTTTTCCGGAATATAATTGTTTTGCTACAGCTTCCCACACTAATACATATCTTAAAGTAAGATAATACCAGTAAACAAACAAATGAACAATATGCCACCTAGGTCTGTGGATCAGACTAAGCTCCCTGTCATCTCTACCTAGAGGGAAAAGACAGAGATGTGTTTGCCGCAGCTTTTACAGTCATTTGATCTTAATTTCTGTCAGGTTAGCATCAAAATTTTTGGTTGTATTAAGTGTCTGAAATACATTCTCCTGGGTAGTTACTGCAGAGGCTTATCTGCCATATCTATATTCCACTAAGGTGACAATATTATTTCAATTTGAATGAAAATAAGTCCCATCCTTTTGACAAAGCTTTGAAAAACATGCATCATGTAGCAGCATTCAACATTGTTTATGGCTTGAACATAAAATGGGTTTGGGATGTATCGCTGCAAATAATGTATAAATGTATTATAGCTGTCAGTGAGCTACATGAGAGATTTATTCTTAAGTTACGCTACTCTTTTTCATATTATTTTTCTGACTTTATGTATTCATGGATTCCTGATCTTCTGAGGCACTGATGCATGAATTGTCAAAAACCTGGATTAAATGAAAAATACCTATTGTTGAAATACTGATTGTATTTTGTTGAATACTTGTATGGAAAATATGCTTTTATGTATTTACACCTATAATTTATTTAAAAATGTATGCACATACATACATACAGTTATTGCAATTCTGAATCTTGATGTTTGTTGGCCTCTAACACTCCTATCGTCCCCCATTTCAGGCAAATATTTTCGTTTATTGCAAAACACAGGCACATTCGTACAGTAGCATGTTCCCTTCCTGACTTGTTTTCTATAATGTTCATTCCTCTCACTGAAAAAGGCCACTACATTCCTCTATGTTTAATGAAATGCGTTGTGAAAACACAACCTGCACGAGAAGACTAAATGACAAAAGGGAGCAGAAAATTGGCTGGGACTCACACCTGCTTGGAATGATTAAGCTGTAGCGATTCTTTTTTCCCCTTCCAACAAATGACTGCAGTAGTCGACAAAAGGTGTTGATTCAGAGGGCAAATTAAGCCTTGAACAGGCAAGATAATGTGCCTGTGATCAATTAACACAGACACAAGGTGTACCGGTTTCACTTTGAAACTTTCAGGGCCGGCCAACGGGCCCCTTTGTGCCTTTCAGCTGAGCAGCACTAATCATTTCCGTGGCTTGCTTCTAAAGGCAGCCCTGGACTCAGAGTATGGATTTTGCCTGGGGACTCTCCCGAGGCAATGAACTGACTAGTCAAACATGTTCACAGCAGCACTAATCTTACTCTAGGACAGTGACTTGACATGAAAGGCTATGTATCTATATATTTTTACACATTACCTGTGTTGGGTTTCTTTCTTTTTTGAATTGCTAAAAAATAAAGAGTAGTCTTTCACATTCATTTGGGGGATGAACTGAGTCAAGACCAGAAATGTGTCTGAAGCCCAGAACATAACCTGCACATTATTCCACTTTGTACAGCCTGCTGCTGTAAACAGATTGAAAGATAGTTGTGCCACACTTCACAGGAGGTTTGATCTCTATCTCAGTCCATGTTTTTGTGAAGGACATCCAATAACTTTTCCAAAGACATTGCAGTAAATCAGCATACTGAACAAACCCAATATGTTGCTGCAACCTTTTGATTGAGATGTTGGTTCACTTGTGATGTAGCTTTACACTTAAAATGTTATGTTGCAGCAGACGTCACGACAATAGCAGCTTAAAACATTACGGCGACATTTGTCGCAACGCTGTCTTGAAACATTACACTTAAAACTTACATTTCAGCAACATTACAGCAACATTACATTTAAAATGTTACACTGCAGCAATGTTACTGCAACAATATACTTAAAACCTTTCGTGGCAGCAACGTTACTGTAACATTAAACATAGAATGTGACGTTGCAGCAGTGTTACTGCAACATTACACTTAAAATGTTACAATGCAGGAACATTAGTGCAACATGACACTGAAAACTTTACGCTGCAGTAACGTTACTGCAACATTACGATGAAAACTTTATGCTGCAGTGACATTACTGCACGTTACACTTCAAAAGTTATGTTGCAGCTGTTTTCTGGCAAAGACCCTGTCTTAGCAGGAATGATGTGTGCAACATCCCAGCGATAAAAATGGTGACGACACTCTGGAATTTCACTTAGGTAGGTTGCTGCTAACTTTGTGTTAGTAGGGTAGTCACAAACCTATTCCAAATATGTTATAAAATATTATATTCATTAGAGGCCCTATGGAAAAAAAGACACTGTTTATTCAAAATAAACAAATACAAGGCTTCATACTAGAGCTGATCCGGAGTTGAGGTGCATTAGTGTCTGATCTCCGCAGGGTCACACATTAAACAAGATATTGAATTGCGTGTAAGCTTTACATACAGTAGGTACTGTCAGCTTACTGTCACTATGTTTCCTCACACACCAAGTGTGTAAGTATTAATCTTGTTTGAGACAGAATACGCAGGCATAACAGCCGGGCTTTGGTGGGAGGCAGATGATGATATATCTATGGAAGTGTGAAGCTGAAGTAATATGATGTACCTTATAAAAGCTGGCTCCACAGTGAGGGAGCGCCTTAATCCCCCCTCTAAACCACCCTCTCCATCTCTGAGAGGAGCTGATTTTGCTCTGCTTTGAATCCCCCTCTCCCCGTCTCTCTCTCTTTGGTTTGTCTTGAAGAAACGGAGATATCTGCCGCTACTATTTTCTTTTAGATTAACTGACTGATGGGTCTCTTCAAAGCACATCATCCACACCATATGGATCATGGCAGATACAAATCACATATAGGTGTTGGGGCAAAAGATAGTTCTCATAAAACACTGTTGTCTGACAAGTGTCAAGGTGCGGCCTTTACAGTATTAAGAGCCTTATAAACTGAGGATTTGTAATTTGTTTGTACAATTTGACGATGCTCAATTTAAAAACACACTGAAATTGATGTATGTCTGGTGTGAGAATAGAGGAGAAATTCAATCCACTGTGTAACCATGGCAGTAAGACCAACATAAGCATTTCAGTGCATGACACGTGTTCCTACAATGTAAAATGTGGTGTTACTTTTGGCTGTAACAGCCTTTTCTTGGAGGAAAGTAAACAAACACTTGCTTCTCCTGCGAATTCTTGTGTTAACTGCAAGCTAATGATATTATATGGAACCTATGGCCTTGGTAAAACGTATTACATATCTGGGCTTGAATGTATCATGCCATGGATTATGGTCCAGCCTCTGGAGGACCACAAACCACATTAGCTTGAATTACCAAATTTCAACTTTATGCGCAACCGCCCCACACCCACGTAGCAGGGTTTTAGCATTTTATATGTCATAATCCCCTATTCCCCACCATCATAACCCCCTCCCTAGCCCCTCCTGTGCCGAATGACTATTAGGTTATTGAGAAATTCACCACAGATGTCATCCTTAAGATGAATGTCTCCATTCTGATGTGTGAGGAATGGAATCCGAGCAGGGCCTGAAAGACGATAGTCAGGAAAAAAGAAGGGAATGGTCAGCTGTGAAAACACAGGCAAAGCCAGATAAGGCGCTTGTGTTCTGTCCACTTCATGCACAGCCAGATCCCAGAAACCTGGAGGAGTTTGTGGGCCCAAAAACAACTTAAGACGCTAATTATCTGCTACCTACTGCTGCAGAAAGAGGGAGAGACAGACCAAAAGACAGAACAAAAGATTGTACTTGCATGTTTAAGGGTACATAGTATATGTCTATTTATAAGCTTGGGTTTTATACATAAGATATGCATAACTACAGTATCTGTATTCAGTATATTTATGGAGAAACAGAATATTTGTTAATATACATTTATTATGTATGTTTATGTAAAACATCTTGTTGAATATAAATTATTTTATTGTAGGTAAATAATAATCTCTGTCACACAAAAGGTTGTGTGTATGTGTATGTGTGTGTGTGTGTGCATGACCAATGGGGTTGGAGCCACTGTCTGCAGCTAATCTTGCATACTACTGGACCCGTCAGCCTAAAATTTTTCTGTGCATATTTATGACAGTAAATGTGCATTTATGACTTTAAGACCTCTCATAGTTGTGGTGATTCATGATTTTTGAAAAACATATAAAATCCTTCTAGAACCTGTTCCGATTACTCTTCAGTCCTCTCAATCAACTGGTAAGTGGTGCAAGTCACAACAACTGCTAGGCTATAAACAAGTAAGTTATATAATCAAATGTAATTGTTATTACAGTTACTGAGAAAAAGATAAAATGTTAAAAAATAAATAAATAAATAAAATTACATTTACTAATCAAAATGCTGATGATTGCAAACAGGTTACATCCCAATTGTCTTTTTTGGTTGCTACCTGCAAATCTGCTCTCTACTGAGCTCACTGTTCTCTTTTTTCACTCATTTTTCTTACTTCTATGGTTATATTATTACTTGTAAAAGTAATGCCCAGAAGTACAGTTTAAATGTTTACAATCAAATCAGTCCAAAAATGTAAAATAGAGTTTGCACACTAGATAATGCTTCCACAAACTTTTATTCTTATACTGTACCATCATGTGGATCTTTCAGGTGCAAGCCCTTCTTCAGACATATTTGAAGAAGGGGCTTGTGCTTAGCTTGCACCCAGCTTGTGCCTGAATTGTCACATGGTAGTATGAGAATAAATGTTCATGGAAGCATTATCTAAGTGCAGATTTTTCCTTTTTTGACATGTACGTCTGTCCATCACAAACTACTTATCATGCTTTTATATACTTTCAACATACGGTACCTCAGTGGTTAACATTCTTGTGTTTGAATCTTAGCTGGGCCAGGGTCTTTTGTTGTGGAGTTTGCATGTTCTCCCCATGTTTGCATGAGTTTCCTCAGGATGCTCCAGTTTCCCCCACCATCATTAGGGCATGTATGTCAGGTTAATTTCTTTTGTCAGTGGCTACCCACTAACTTAGGGTGGGTTTAATGCAGAGAATGCATTTCATTATACATTACACTATGTATAACTCTGTATGTGACAAAAAAATGTTATTTACTATTTAACTGTAGCACTGACAAGTCTTCCTGTTGTTCTGTTGTAAGAGGATCTCTGGATGGGATACAACAGGTTCTTCTCCACAAATACTGTCAACCTCGCACTGAACACATTCAGTCCTTTTCAGCATTATTGTTTATCTTTGTCTATTTAATACATCAATCATCTCACTATTTCCAATCGAATGTGTTTTTTGCACATAGAACACTATGTTTACAGTAGTTACCAGTTCAAATACAAGTTGTTCAGGGTGTGAAAAGGTTGTACAGTAAGTGGGATGATATTTATCTTTGCCTTTGGAATGTGTATCTATATGTTTGTGTGTCTACATACTGAACATACAGAATCTGCATACAGGCCTGTGTCTGTATGTGCGTCCCTCCTTTGTATCCATCAGATGGGAGTGGAGGTCAGTCCCTCTGGGCTGTTTAACAGACATCAGTTGTCCTTTCTTCTTCAGGAAATGAATGCAGCCGATTACTATCCAAGGATTCATAAATTCTTTATGGGCAAGTTGAAGTTATAGGGGCTGATGAATTCAGTCTGTGAGATGGCCCATGCCAAATGTCCCCTCCCAACCCCGCCATCACCCCACAATGGTTAAGATAAAGAGATGAAGGAAGAGTCTGTCTCCGTCCCTTTTCTTTTTTTCTCTCTGTTGTGCTCCTGTCTCCTTTCTTTCTCTTTTTCTCTTTCTCCTCTTCTTCCCCTCTCGCAATGTAAAGACTGTGTCCATTTAGCGGGACCCCTAGAAGCAAACTAAGACTTGTTTTCGGTGCTCTTATCCCTCTTTGTGAGAGTGCTGATAGAATTTTTCCTACAGAATGTACACACACTGTAAAATTGTCCTTGTTCGTCTAATGTTACAAACCTATCCGTCCTGAAATGGACTTTACAAACAGATAGTAGCCCGCCTGTCCCCAGAGGCCATTATCATTCTTTCGGCTGGTTCACTCTGGGTTTACACTGGGGCTTATCTACAAATTTGTGAACTTTTACCAAATGCAGTCTGTCCAACAGTTGACGTCCAACATCCTTTTCCACATCAATCACTGTTTTAGTTTCTCCTTTCAAAGCTATCGGAGGCCTTGATGTTTTTCTTTTGCGAATGGATATCCAGAGGCAGCCTGATGTGCTGCCCCCCCCCTTATTTCCAAACACTTTTTCCTTGGGTTGTCTTGTGTGGGGTGCTCACTAACTAAGCCAATCTGGCTACACCCAAGTATGCAGAGGAGTTATCCACCGGTTGGGGCTGTTTATATAAATGAGGACAGTGTGACACCCCAGGGTGTTTCACAGTGGGTACTACTCCTTCAAAAAAAAAAAAAAATAAGAGAGAAGAAAAAAATTGAATCTGTCTGTGTCGCTTGCTCCTCAAAGTCCCTCGCCTTGTAAATAGATTTTGATGGATACGCTTTCCTCCTCGCCCTCACGCTCAAAGTACAAATAATTCCGCCACATAAGACCCACTACCCACTTCAGTGCAAGTGGTACACAGCACATTGGCAAAAACATATACAAACATACAGAATCAAACGCCGGCCACCTACTAGAATATGATCAAAACAAGTGTGGGAACAAAATTAGTGAGAGGAGCCTCTGCCTTATACACTCAAAGAAAGATGTATGGATTTTGTATTGCTGATTGGACGGCCTTTAACCGGGAGAGTGGGAAGTGTAGGCTTTGATGTGAGCTTCCCGCTGGGCAAAGGTTTGTGCACGTAAACAATCTGACTAGATCATTTGTAGGGTATCACTCATACGTTTGCTAATGGTTGTTTAGACAAAAACAACACCTTCAGATGAGCGGTTCCATCGCAGGAACTGAAGCTCAGCAAGACGAGTCAAATGTGGTCACTGTAGAAAGAAAAGTCCATTTGATAATATTTAACACATTGGAACCGTCAATTTCTAATCAAAATTCCAACTGAAAAACAATTTTTTGTAACACTATATTATAATAAGGGTATATGAATTCATACATGATTTCCTGCATGAAAAAGTATGCATCCATTCATGTCGTACTTCTTGAACTATCAGGAACTTACAAAAAATTAACAGTACCTTATGCATTAATTATTAATTGAGTTATTGATGTTCTTGTTGTCTTCATAGGTGAGTCTGCAGGGCATAAAGGGACTGGGACAAAAACTGACCAGTCACAACAGTGCATGTGTCATAGTTTTTTACATATACACATGTACATGCATACACCCAAAATAATTTTGTAGCGCATTTTTTAAATTTGCATCAGATTGATTATGAACAGCAGCAACAAGATGGTGATGACAATACGTTTGACATCTTAACATAAAAAGTTTGACATCAGGGAAACAATTGTCCATCAACTTTGACTGGGTGTGGGCACAAAGCACCATCAATGTAAAAACAAGAGTCCTCCTCCCCCTCGTCCTGCTGGAGTCTTGTGTGCTGCATCCTGTCAGCTCAGAACTGGTCAGTCAATCAAGCTGCAACACCAAGCTGGAACGTGGCCTCTTATTCCCACTCACCTCCTCTCCTCCTGGGGTGGTCCGCAGTGATGCGTCCAGCTGATCTGGTTGGGTGGTCGAAAGGTCGCTACTCTTCAATCCAAAGACCATGCTTCCTTCTTCAGTACCAACGAGGGTAGTTCATGGCATGGGTGGTGCGTGTTTCAGCAATAAACCAAAAAAAAAAACAAATTAAAAGAGAAAAGTAGCAAAGTTTGAAGGAGCTACCAGTCACGGCATCTGCATGCGCAGCTATTGTAAATAAAGTTAGCCGTTCTGTATATTTAGGCTCTATCAGGAAAAAATGTTGATGCAAATTAGATGATAATTTGACTCCATTTCAACTAAGGTATTATGAATACCTTAGTTGTTACATTAATAAGTCATGCACGAGTTACTGTTCTTGTGCATTCCTGAGTGTTCATGAAGTACTACATGAATGAATTCATACTTTGTCATGCAAGTTATATATGAATTCATGATAATTCAGGTACACTTACCATGAACTGTTTTTATTCTTTTCATTTATTCCTTTTTGTATTGCATTTCACATTTGCCCGTTCACAAGTTGGGTCTGTACCTAGCTTTTCAACTCAAGGGTGACTTTAGATCCTTTTTGAAGCTGTGGACATGGTGCTCCTGCTGGGTCTTATCAAATAAGTAAGACTTGTTTTGATCTGAGATTAAAAAGGGTGATGATGTGGAAACCAGCATTTCTTTTAAAAGAAAAGGTGTTGAAATAACAGTGGACACAGAGGCCCTCTTTACACCCGCTGCTCTAATGCCGAGCAAGTGAGAAGAACAACCCTGCTTGATCTGGCCATGTGTGATGACTCTTGGAGGTCAGACAGGTTAAATGGTATTTGATTAAAATCAGTAGATGGCCAACTCTGTCTCTCTCTTTCTCTCTTTCACACATGTGGACACACACACACACACACACACGCACGCTACAGATACACAAACAGACCCTCCCCGTCTGGCCTGTTGGGAATAAGGAGAAGAAAATAGCCTTCATTCTGCTCTCGCCGTCTCTCTCTGAGGTTGTTGTGGTTATGGAGGGGGTTTGGAGAGAAGTGGGCTTTAGGGTGGGGGTGGTGGAGCGGGGTGCTGAAGTCGACCTGTATGTTTGGCTGGCAAAAAAGGCTTGCCACTGTTTATCAAGCCACGGCAAATCCAATTAGCCTGTGGCCTGCCTTCCAACCCTATTAACCTGCTCAGCTGTGAGAGCACTCAACAGCTCCTGCCAATATCTCATTTCTCCCGGCCGTTGATAAGATCGGCTCAAGATATTCAGTGGGGTTCACTCCAGCTCCATCTCAGATGCTACAGCTGCCGCCGAGGCTTTAAAACCACGGCATCCGTCCTGATCTCTCCCTCCGTCCCTCTGTCTCTCCTTCTCTTGCTTTTTCTTTCATTCTGTATCGTTCATTGCTCTTCTCCACCATCCACCTGTCAGCCTCCCATTTCTCCCGCTCTTTTCCACTCACCACACCTCTACCAACATCCCACCCTCCACCTCTCTGTCTCTCTTTCTCCCTCTCCTCCGTCATGTAGCTACACCGAGACAACAAAACAACTAGGACAGTAACTTCCAGGCCCATGGCTTGTTTCCTCCCAGACAGCGATCAGGGCGCAGGCCCCACTGTCTGACAGGAGGGGAAACTGATTTTCCTTATCATGGCCTGCCCACAAAGGGCCAGGCCAGGCCCGCGTGATTAGCATTCCTTGGTGGAGATGTGTCAGCCCTATTTCTATCACAGAGACAGATTGAGGCTTTCACTCAGACTGGCGACTGAGTGACACATGGCCCTGACCGGGGGGACAACATTGTTATTTGAGTTAAGAAATCAATTTGTATCAAATGTACACTGTAATTTATTTGTTGCCTTTGAAGGGAACCTGGCTAAGATAAATGGGAATGGACTTTTTTTCCTCCGCTCCCTTACCTTGAGCCTGAGCCGATAAAGTTCTTGTGAAGCCCATGATAGTTCCCCGCGTCAGAGTAAAAAGTGACAAACATGTTTAAAGTTGTGCAGTGATCTTTAAATCTCAAAAAGAACACCTTGTCGGACATGATAGAACATTTTTACCTCTTCCCTCCCCGTCTGTCAGCCGCCTCTGCTGACATACGGCTTTAGTATTTTTGCTGACATTTCGCTTTATCACATACATCTGGCGGCGAATGGAGAAGCGATATTTGTCCCTTTTTAATACTTTTTTTCCTCACTCGATTCACAGTGAGCATCCAAGCTCTGAGATCAAGATGGTCTTTTGGGATTAGAAAGATTAATCTTTTTTTTCATGTCGTATTTTAAAGCCTCTGAAACAATATTCATATTCTGTGACATGCATCCTTTACAAGAGAGGGGCCTCTAAAGTCCCACTGATAAAAACTTGTTTATGCTGTTTTTATAAATAACATTTTAGAATATTGACAGAATTACTATTTATCAGCAAAATTGATTATTTATGGTACTAAGATAAATCTGCTATGGTACTATCAAATGTATTTGTTTTAAAAAGATAACAATACATCATCATAAAAAGCGTCAACTTGCAATAATTATTATCAAATTTTTTTGTGTATATTATTTATGTTTGATTTTTACATCATTGTAGGAAATGTATTGTTCTTATTTTTGTGTATTATTGTTAACAAAAAATAACGAAGAAGCAAAAACACTGATTATAACTGATTCGGCACCACTTTACAACAAGATTGTGCTTATTAATAATTTGTTTATGACAAGGTTTATGACAAGTCATCAATTAGGTTGTAAACACTTTATAAATCATTAATAATACATCGGATAAAAAGGGCAACAGTGATCTGTTGCTTGCCAAATAGTGAGCCCACATTTATCTTAATAAGGCTCCTTTTTGCCAGTTATAAGTGTTAGGCGGATACTATTTGCACCTGGGAGCAGAATAACCAAAGTAGCTATTTACCCCGGGTGTATATAGCCTAGCATGGCAGGCAGCTAGGTGTCCGTAGCCAAGAATGCTACCCAGGGTGTAAATAGGTTATTTACACTCACATGGCAGTGAGGAACCATGATCTTTTTTTAAACCTATGCAAGTAGTTTTGTTGCCTAAATGTAACCAAACTGTGACTGAAAAAAATTAAAAGAATCATTTAAAAAAACTTAAAATGATAAGTCAACTTAGCCTAAAAATGTAGTTAACACTGACTTCTAATTTCACACTAGACTCACCCAGATGCAAATAGACACTCAATAAATGTTAGTATCTAATTAGTAAGATCACGAAACCAGTAACTGGATTTTGCCAAATAGTGAGCCCACATCAGTGTATGAAAACTGTGTTTCTAATTGTTTATTAACCCAATTAATAACCATTTATAAATAATAATGAGGATATTTTAAAGTGGTACGACTAAATTCTAAAATTTTTCAACGTCAATATTTACAGCATCTACTACATCACAATAGAGACCATCTTTTCAGATACAGTGCATAGTTGTAGCTTACTTTGTAAACCAAGCAGTTGCACAAATATGAGGAGGAAATCTGGTTCCATTTAGTCGGCCGCTGCCTCCCTGCTGGCTAAATCAGAGGAACAAATGTCTTCTGCATCATCGTGCCATGAGGACTTAACACTCAATTCATAGGGGACCACTTGGAATGGAAAACCTCTCAGCACTTCACAATTATTTTACAGATCGGTGCACGTTAACTCTTGCAGGTAATTGCAGCAAGCCTGGCTCTGTGAGTAAAAACCAATGAAGGACATGAATGTCTTTTTTTTGCAACATAGTTTGGATCTTTAAATTAATTATTCTTTTAATCTGTATGTAGAACCAGATGGTTAGGTGGATTATGTTGAGAAAATTCCCTAAAGTAAGTATAATATTATATCTTCTGCTTGGAAAGAAATGGTCAAATGTTTCTGACTATTTCACAAATGGTTTGACTCTTATTTCTTATAGTGTTGTTTAAAAACACTCATTGAGTAATTTTCAAAATGAAAAAAAGGAAGGCTGGAAAAAAACAAATGAGCAAGAAAGCAAATATGTCTCATAGCTTAAACTTTAAGAGTATATTTTACTTGCATAAAAAGAAAAAAACCACAAACTATTCATGTCATCCATTTGGGAGGAATAAACTCAATGTCCTTTCTACATCTGAGGATGTGAATTATGAAGAATAGCAGACTATCCCATTAACATCAAGAGGGAATTTAGCATTTCTCAGAAACTGGAGTAAGAGGAAAAAAGCAGGTGGCTATCTCTACACATCAAACATATATTAAGCCTCCAGGTTGACCCAGCGTTGCTTCTTAGTTTGGGCTTTTTCAGAGGGCCGCAAAGCAGAGCCTGTCCTGAATTTCAGTACAAAATTTAGATATGCAAATGTCCTCAAAGGATCCACGATTGAAAAAGGATGCCATATTGCCTCAAAGCCACATACTCTAAAGCTAAACAAGATTAGGAAAATTGAATCATTTCAAAAGCTGTGGGCAGAATGTAAACTGGTTAGCATTCTAATCCTCTGGGCCAGGTGACCAGCTCAGCATGTGTACAAACATACTGTATGAAGAACAAATGAGACGAGAGGCTGCAACTGTACATTGGCTCATTTGAATTAAATAATACCTGAGCGGTTTCCTACCTGAGAAATACATTTATTTACCAGCTTTGTATCAGACGTCCTCTGTAGGCTTCTGGCCACAAATATTATTATAATTCTGGCCTAATTTCCATCCTGGCATTCTATTGCCATATGTTTGCCTGGGGATGGTTTTGTTTGCTTTCCTGCATCTTCAATAGAGGGAAAACAGTCTGTCTTTTTTTCTCTCTCTTTTTTTTACACACAAATTGCAGAAAATTATGTATGTATTTTATACAATCACAATATTTTCAACATATTAATTTGGTTGAAGCAGTTGGATTGTGGGTCTTAATGTGAAGTTTATACAGTTTTTAAAAGCTTATTTAAAAGACATTTTGATGCCATCTGTGTTATGTATCAGTTTGAGCTAGTTCGGCTTAAGAATGTGAGTTTCCTGGAGCGTTAAAAAATGACTGAACATTGGCTGAATAATTGGTTCAAAGTTGTGTTGAAAATGTAAAACCAACTGATCAAGTTAAGTGAACTTGAGAAAACATTCAAGTTCAGTAAGCTTAAGATATTAATTATTCATCATCATATTTCCACGTTTTCCTCAAACAACAATACAGAGGGTTCTGAAGAGAGTTTTAACTCTCAGACAATTGTATGCTGGGAAATCTGTTAATATGTTGAATATGTTTCTTTCGAAACTTCATTTAGTGACTTGAGTGAACTCACAGCAGTATATTAATTCAACTCAAAAAGTTTCAAGTCAGAATAACTCATGTATATAAGTTCTGAAGTAAAAAAGTACTCGTAAATATAATACTCTCAGGTTAAATCATTTTAAAATGCCTAATTTGTATTGAGCTCAATAAACTCAATAATTCAATAATTATAATTCAAAATTATAATATAAATAATTATAATCAAAAGAAACTTTAGCACACTTCCCAGTATGCAATTGTCTGAGACTTAAAACTCATTTCAGACCTCCTCTTGTTTGATGAAAACATACCAGAGGGAAACTTGCTGTGTATCTGAATACATGTTAAGATGATGATTGTTTTTTTCATATTAATGAAGATTGATTCATGAAGATGAAGATGAAGAATCATGGTATTAACCATGATTAAGGTATTGATTTCCCTACTGCTGTACACTTAGTTGATTCAACTTAATATGTTAAGCTTATTGAACTTAATAGTTTCTCAAGTTTGATATTTTACATATCCAAAACTGACCAGATGACTTTGAGCCAATTATTCAACTCATGTTCAGTCAACACAGTCTCACATTTTTAAGGCAGCAGAAAAACATTTTTGAACTGAATCAGCTTAAAATATTTTCTGTGTATATATTTATGTGACATTAATGATTAAAGATAGTTTATGCTGCTGAATACCTTATGATGTTTTACAGTGTGGTTACACATAAACCTAAAAATAGATGAAACTGATAGTGATGATGATTATTAAAAGAGATAAATGAAGTGGTCAGATAACCATCACATAGTAGTTGTGGTAAGTTTTGTACTTTGGATGGATGTTATACTGAAATGCCATCCATGAGGCTGAGATTTGCAAAGGTCATTCAAACAAGAACTGACCTCTTCACCCTTGAAAACCGATAAGTAAACAAGCGACTCTCTAATAAAGTATCACATTTCAACTGTTTGTTTTCACAGAAGTAGACAGAAGAACTTTCTGCAGGCAGAATAACTTAGCATTAGCTTAACTGTATAGCCTACAGCTTCAACAACATATGTAACTATACAGAGGGGGCATCTCTAAAGCACTTTGATGCTTTTGGATGTATACAGTCTTATCGGTTGTACTCTGGCTGACCTTTATGCTACGTTCTCAAGGCTCCACTCTATATTTGTCATATCAACAGCAGAGTGATACTCTTTCCATGCTCCTCTCAAATGACATTGTGGGAAACAAATCTTGGGTCAACACAAGAGTTAAGGTATATTTTGGACACAGAGGTACAAACTGACGCACAGATGGGTGTTTTGCAGTCGGTTTCGATTGAACGTTACAGAGCAGATAAGGCAAGTATCTTAAGATTTTCATTTTTCCTCTAGTTCACGTGGTAAAAAGAATTGTCATACTATCATACTTCAAATATGCAGTGACGCTTTGATGCTACCAAATAAACTACAGTGACTAAATCTAACTGGTGTATTTACAACCTGTCAACAGGGATCTTGTTGGAAGCACATGGGGTCAGCAAACTGCTTAATCCCTTCCGTCACTGTCTCATACTGACAAACTGATAGATGTTGCCCGGCTTTGTAACAGGAAGTCACTGCCCTCTTCGGTAAAACTTGCGGTGCTAAGGGAAGTTAGGATGTCAGTGGATTTGTACTCAGACTGGACGGAAGTGGCATGACTGGATTGAATTTTACCACAAGTAACAGATGTTGATTTGTATTGTTCAATTAAAAAAATAATAATAATGTATGTATGTATGTATAAAAAAAAAAAAAAAAAAAAAATCCCCTTCTCGCCCCACCTGGGGCGGTATTGTGCCTCCTTCAAGCTCGGGTCCTCTACCAGAGGCCTGGGAGCTTGAGGGTTCTGCGCAGGATCTTAGCTGTTCCCAGGAGTGCGCTCTTCTGGACAGAGATCTCAGATGTTCTTCCTGGTATCTGCTGGAGCCATTCTCCCAGCTTTGGGGTTACTGCTCCGAGTGCCCCGATCACTACTGGGACCACTTTTGCCTTTACACCCCACATCTTCTCCAACTCCTCCTTGAGACCCTGGTATTTCTCCAGCTTCTCGTGCTCTTTCTTCCTGATGTTGCTGTCACTTGGGATCGCTACATCCACCACTGTGACTGTCTTCTGTTCTTTGTCTACCACCACTATGTCCGGTTGGTTTGCCATCACCAGCTTGTCTGTCTGGAACTGGAAGTCCCACAGGATCTTGGCTCGGTCATTCTGGATCACCTTTGGAGGTGTCTTCCACCTTGATCCCTGGACCTCCAGCCCATACTCAGTACAGATGTTCCTGTGCACGATGCTAGCCACCTGGTTATGACGCTCCATGTATGCCTTCCCTGCCAGCATCTTACACCCCGCTGTTATGTGCTGGATTGTCTCAGGGGCATCTTTGCACAGCCTGCACCTGGGGTCTTGTCTGATGTGGTAGATCCCGGCCTCTATTGACCTTGTGTTCAAGGCTTGCTCTTGTGCAGCCATGATCAGTGCCTCTGTGCTGTCTTTCAGTCCAGCCTTTTCCAGCCACTGGTATGTTTTCGCTATGTCAGCCACTTCCTCAAGCTGTCGATGGTACATGCCATGCAGGGGCTTGTCTGTCCATGCCATCCCTTCTGGCTCCTCCTTACTGGGCTTTTGCTGCGTGAGGCATTCAGCCAGCAGGTCATCATTGGGCGCCATCTTCCTGATGTACTCCCAGAGGCTTGCCGTTTCCTCCTGGATAGTGGCTCTGACGCTCACGAGTCCGCGGCCCCCTGTCTTCCGCTTAGCGTATAGCCTCAGGACGCTGGACTTAGGGTGAAACCCTCCATGCATCGTAAGGAGCTTCCTTGTCTTGATATCAGTGGCTTCTATTTCTTCCAGTGGCCAGGATATTATACCAGCAGGGTATCTGATCACTGGCAGGGCGTAGGTGTTTATAGCCTGGATCTTGTTCTTGCCATTCAGCTGACTCTTCAGGACCTGCCTCACCCTCTGAAGGTATTTGGCTGTGGCTGATCTCCGTGCTGCCTCCTCATGATTGCCATTTGCCTGTGGGATCCCTAGGTATTTGTAGCTGTCCTGAACATCTGCTATGTTGCCTTCAGGTAGTTCAACCCCTTCAGTGGCGATCATCTTCCCTCTTCTGCACACCATCCGTCCACACTTGTCCAGTCCGAATGACATCCCAATGTCATTGCTGTATATCCTGGTGAGGTGAATCAGGGAGTCAATGTCACGCTCATTCTTGGCATACAGCTTGATGTCATCCATGTAGAGGAGGTGGCTGATTGTTGTCCCACTTCGGAATCGGTATCCAAAGCCACTCTTGGTGATGATCTGGCTGAGGGGGTTCAGGCCTATGCAGAACAGCAGGGGGGACAGTGCATCTCCTTGGTATATCCCACATTTGATGCTCACATCTGCAATTGACTTTGAGTTGGCTTCCAGAGTTGTCTTCCACAGCCCCATCGAGTTCTTGATGAAGGCTCTAAGTGTCCTGTTGATCTTATACAGGTCTAGGCACTCCAGTATCCATGCGTGTGGCATCGAGTCATAGGCCTTCTTGTAGTCAATCCAGGCAGTGCACAGGTTGGTACTTCTGGTCTTACAGTCCCGGGTGACTGCCCTGTCAACCAGTAGCTGGTGTTTGGCTCCTCTGGTGTTGTTGCCAATTCCTTTCTGTGCTCTACTCATGTATTGATCCATGTGCCTACTCATCTTAGCCGCTATGATGCCTGACAGGAGCTTCCATGTTGTGCTCAGGCAGGTTATAGGCCGGTAGTTGGATGGTACTGGGCCCTTCTGCGGGTCCTTCATGATGAGGACTGTACGGCCTTGGGTCAGCCACTCTGGGTGGGTTCCAGATCTTAGCAGCTGGTTCATCTGTGCTGCCAGTCGTTCATGGAGTGCGGTTAGCTTTTTGAGCCAGTAGGCATGGATCATGTCGGGCCCTGGTGCTGTCCAGCTCTTCATCTTAGACACTCTTTCTTGGATGTCTGCGGTGGTAATTTCTACTGGTTCCTGTTCTGGAAGGCTACTGTGGTCTGCTTTCAGTTCGAGCAACCACTGGGCATTGGTGTTATGTGATGCCTCCTTCTCCCAGATACTCTTCCAGTAGAGCTCAGTTTCAGCCTTTGGTGGGTCTATCTGGGTGTTCTTACTACCCTGCCATTGAGAGTAGACCTTAGCTGGATTGTTGGAGAACAGTCTATTTATTCTCCTGGTCTCAGCTTCTCTGCTGTATCTCTTAAGGCGGGTAGCCAGGGCTGTGAGCCTCTGCTTGGCAGTCTCCAGAGCGTCATCTATGGACAGCTTGTTGTATCTCCTTGGCACTTTCTTCCTGATCTTTACACCTTTCTGTAGCTCAGTTAGCAAGCTAACCTCCCTCCTTGTTGCCGTGATCTTGCTCTCCAGTCTCCTCTTCCATGGAGGGTTCCCCTGCTCCTTCCGGCTACTGTTCATCTTGTAGCCTAGCATGCTTAGGATGACTGTTGCCGCTGCATACATCAGCTGATTGGTCTCAGTGATGGTTTCTGTGGGTATAGTCATCAGTGCCATGTTCACGTCTTCCAGTAGAGATTCATCTGGTACTTTGTCTCTTAGCCTTGGCAGGTAGGTAGTTGTGTTCCCCCAGGATTCTGTAATCTGTTCTCTCAGGTCAGCTGCCCTTGTATTCAGGGTGTCTGTGCTTCTTGGGGCTTGGTACCCAATCGCATTATTCAGGGATGCAGATGACATCCCCGCACTGACCTGTCGTCCTGGCTCCCCCTTGCCGTAGCATCTTTGTACCGTGGATGAGGCACATTGTACCTCATCAATCTCTAATTGCGACAGTAGGTTCTTCTTACGGATATTAGAGCACTGGGTCACAAGTTGCTTTGCAGTCTTCGTGGATGTGGGGTTTCGAAGCATCCATAGGTCCCACATCCTCTTCATATACCCTCTCTCACTGGGGTTGCTGGTGTAGTAGCATTCCAGCAGTGTCTTGTTCTCTGCCCTGCTCCATGTATGTCGTGTTCCAGTAGCCAACTTCTCGTCAGGGTGTCCTGGTCCCCCAACACCTAACGCGGACCTTGTTGGACCGGGCGACGTCCGAGCCGGTATGGCTTTATCTGTTATTGTTGCTCTCATCTGAGGTGTAGGCATGTAACTGCAAAGGGTCTTGCCTAAGGACCCACCTGGATCTCCCGTTCAGAGCGGGATTCGAACCCCGTCCTCCTGTGTGGCAGTCAGTAGTCTAAACCACTGAGCTATGGTGTCTACGGGGCCCGCGCTCTAAGCGGGATTCGAACCCCGTCCTCCTGTGTGGCAGTCAGTAGTCTAAACCACTGAGCTATGGTGTCTACAGGGCCCGCGCCCCAAGCGGGATTCGAACCCCGCCCCTCCGTGTGGCAGTCAGTAGCCTAAACCACTGAGCTATCCAGTCAATATATATATATATATACATATATATATATATATATTTATAATTTTTTTTTTTTTTTACCTTAATCAAAGAAAGACGCTTGTAATGGGTCTTCCCATGCAAGGTGGCATACCATAAGCTTCACTTTTTGGGCTGCTGCTTTTTTTGATATAACACCCAAATAGTAATGTCACCAATAAACTTTCTTAAGCCAGGGGTTGTTTTTTCAGACCCCTTACCTGACAGAGAGACAGAGCAGGGATCCCCTACTACAGACTGCAATGAATATTTTTGGTTCTTCTCTCATTTGCACTTACCCATAGCTGTTAAAGGGATAGTAGCATTATTTTTAAGTGGGGTTGTATGAGCTACAAATAGCCCCTAAGTACCGTAATTGCAGTAGAAGACTCTCCACACTCCTCCCGTTAGCAATGCCAGCCCATAGTCCTGCTCAGAGATTTCCAACATACAGTGCTGTGAACGGTCCCAAAAAAACGGCCTATTTTCGCGGCCTAAAAGGGGTTTTACCGGAAAAAAAATACACAGTTCCATTGTTCGCTATAATAAAATTATGCTCAGCCCCTCAAAGTGCAGGAAAAACGCAGTTTTTATTTGGACCTAACCAACTCACGTATCCCTCCGCCCACGGTTAGCGCCCGCTGATCAGCCTACTACACAGTGTACTAAGCAGAGTGCTGTAGTGCTCCGCCGATCAGCTGTTTTGAGTCATTGTTGATTGCAATTTCGAGGACGGAAGATGGTGAAACTTCTTCAAACATTTTGAAAATGGTTCATGTGTGTTGCTATCCAGGATGCAATAACAAAGCTGTGTCCCATAGCCCTTACAGCTTTCACCGCATTCCTTTGCGTGATATTGGCCTTCGGCAGCTGTGGCTAGTTGCTCTAAACTTGGATGTCAACATGCCAGCATAATTTTATTATAGCGAACAATGGAACTGTGTATTTTTTTTCCGGTAAAACCTCTTTTAGGCCGCGAAAATAGGCCGGTTTTTTTGGGACCGTTCACAACACTGTATGTTGGAAATCTCTGAGCAGGACTATGGGCTGGTGTTGCTAACGGGAGGAGTGTGGAGAGTCTTCTACTGCAATTACGGTACTTAGGGGCTATTTGTAGCTCATACAACCCCACTTAAAAATAATGCTACTATCCCTTTAAGTCAGCAGCATGGCTAATGTTGGGTGCTTTAGCCTTACCCTCTGCTCTTTCACTAGTTGTTTCTGCAGTGGAGGGTATGTCAGAGTCAATAATATGTAGATAAGTAGTTTATTGTTATTAATAGATGCTGGACAGTGATTTATTAGGCTAGCTAGTTTTTGTCAATGTTGTGTAAATTAAATGTTTTTTTCAAACAGGTTGATTTATGTTCGCTAATAATATGTTAGATTCATGTTAATGTGTGTTTCAGGCAATTTTTAATTAAAACATTATGGAAAAATTTGGTGACCTTCCTGCAGTAACTCTGAGGACCCCCTAGGGTTCGTGGATACCCTGTTGTAGACTGATGTCTAAGCCTTTATTTTACACATGACGAAACAGGTTTTTGTTTGCAAAAGGATCTTGTCACAGCTGTTAGGCTAGTAAATGAAGAGCTCCCTAAGATGCTTAATTCCAATAATCATCTCTTAACAGAAAAAAACAAAAGCTTCATATTTTCGGTTTTAGGCCAAGGATTTCTAAACCATTCAAAAAACCATAATGACTGCTAACATTCCTACAAGCAAAGTGACAATAAAAAAATATACACCAACAATGATTCCTCAGTTAGGTGTCCTTTGTTTATGGTTTACACATCAGTCTATATGGTTCCTTAAAGAAACATCTTACAGAAGTTCCATGATACAGAGCGGAGCTAAAAATCTTTGTAGTATTTTCAGTGTATCCATTTGTTGTCTAATTTCTTTTAACATCTTTGCTTTTTAATATCAGCTCATGTACTTTGCAGTTTGCATGGGGATATTAATACAGTGTAGCTTGTTATGTTTTGTGCATTTGAGACTTCTTTGTTAGGCTTTCATGTGTTTTCTTGTTTCTTTAAACATAGAACAGGTTTTCTAGTCTAGTTTTTTTTCTTATGTCAAACTTTATTGATCTTATCTAGCTTGCTCTGGAGAATGCCTCAGTCAAGCAGGGGATGGTTTTATGGCTTTCTCATTGTGAGTTAATGTAATTCCAAATATATAAAAGTTGTTAAATATATTAATAGAAATGTGATTAGCTCAAAAGATAGTATGACCATTGGTTTTCAGCACAATTTAGCAAATAAATGCAGCTGCCTTTAAGCCAGACATCCTTTGCATAGATCAGTTGACACTTGAAAATGCCAAGTCTCTACAGGACACTGACATTATTCTAGTTGAAGCAGCTAAAGCATGCAGCTATCATAGATCAAGGGAAGTGGGGAATGCAAATAACAAAATGAAAGGGATATGATATTTGGAAAGGAATCTATCCTTATTTTGGAAAGGCTCCCAAATGAGTAAATATATAGCGTTTGAATTCCAGTGTGAGACAAATTCTTGAACTCAGAAGGTCCAAACATGTGTTCACAATCTGTTTCTCAAATATGTGACACCAACCTGTCACACAACTGCTCCCTCATGGACAAATTTGACTTGGGTTTTTTAGCTTGTACTAAGCAAAGTGCTAGGTTTAGGAACAGATCTCAACATACAGTGCAATGTTTGTGCATAGATTTTTTAACATGCATAAAATGAATTTCTTTCCTGTCCCTAAGCAACCTGTGAACAACTTCATTTGACCCTAATACAACCAGGACGACATGCCATCATTTTATGGCTCTTGACATTTGGCATTTGGTGATTTATTATTTCCTGGGTCATACAGGAAGAATCTGGTGGTGTAAAAGTTTAAAATGGGAGACCCGAGCATACGTCATTTGCAGTACAGATGTCCAACCAAGTGAGCAGTTTCATTTGCTGCAGTGAAACTTGAGTGAAACATAAACGTTTTAATATGTGCACCTAAAAATAAAGTGTAGCTCCATAACAACAAGGAAATCTGACCCTGCCTGCCCCCATACTGGCCCAACTATGCATCCAGGCACCAACCTGTTTGCAGAACCCGGCTAATACCAATGTACTATTTCATACACGAAGAGCTTAAAACCAAAACTTGTTTGTGCTTTAGAGAGATTTAGCTTGGCTCTGACAAGAGGGGCTCAAATGCCATGCTGCTCAGTATTAATCCCAAAAACAGATTTACTACTTGTAAGATATTTGGAAAGTATTCTGGTAAGTGAAATAGGGAGATGTTAATGGCAAGGGGCAGGGGATGTCACAGGATCATTGCCTGCAGAGCCTGAAGTGAAACTTGGGTCACAGTGGAGCAGTATATTAACTGAAGAGCCAAGAATGTGTGTGATAAATCTTGCTCAACCCGGTGCTAAGTGTCACATTGTGTTTATGGTGTACAGATTGCAAACTGCTTGTTTTCTGCAGACTTGGGCCAGGACAGACTGCTCTGGCTGGCAGACAGACTGGCTGACTGACTGACTCCACAGGCTGACTCGACGCAAGCATTGTCAGGTTGACTTTGTCGTTTTGAGTGCACGCTTAGAAATAAGGGTTCCAAAAGGGTGCTTCCTTAAGGGCTGAGGTTCTATCCAGAACCATTTTCTTCTGAAGAGCTCTCCTTTTTGAAGTAGATGTTCATCAAGAGTTCTTTTAAGACTAAGGGTTCCATTAAGAAACATTTTTTTCTGAAGAGCCCTTTTTTGAAGAAAGATTTCTTCAACGGTTGTTGAAATCCTTGTGAAGGCTTCGCAAAGGGTTCTTTGTCCTATGATATAAGATGGTTCTTGGTAGAACTCCTCTCAGTAGAACCCGCTGATAGGCCTTTTCCACCAAAACGGAACTGGCCCCATTCTGGTTCAAGCACCTAATTTTGAACCGTTCCATGCCTTCCCAGCAAAAATAAATGCATACAGAACCCTTAAAGTTGGTTTCCAGCTAAAACCAAAAAATAGCTGGTTTCCCTTAGCAACCAAAGTGGGTGTGTCATATTCTGCAGGTTGGTGTGCATTCTGCAACACCCTCTGTTGATGGCATCCTTGGTTGAAATGGTTCTGCTCAAAACTGGTGGAAATGTGCTCTGGTTCACTGGCTAGCACCAAAGTTGAACTTAAATTTCAATTTGGTAGAAAAGGAGAGGTCTCAGACAGGTTCTCTGTAGAACTCTTATAGGGGGATCTGGGTGAAACCTTTCACAGATGGCTCTAGGTATGACCCTTTAGGTTGGGTTGTCGGTAGAACTGTCCAAAATGATTCCTAGTGGAACTTTTATGAAAGTTTCTACCAGGAACCAAAAAGGATTCTCCTCTGGGGACAAGCTGAAGAATGCTTCATAGTTCTCGTTTTTTTATAAGAGTGTACCTGACTGGTTATTTTGCTGGCTGAATGGCTACCTGACTGACTGACTGACTGACTGAGCGACTGCCTTACAGCCTGATTAGCTGGTTGGCTTGCTGCCTCAGTGCCTGGCTGGTTGAGTGATTGGTTGGCTGGCTGGCTGTCTGAGTGAGGCTGTGTGATATATGATGTGGTTCAGCGTGGTTGCGATTAGCGGATTGGCAGAACAGTTGCATCCATTAATAACTCCACCCTATAGGGCTGGAGCGGCCCCTGACTGCATGCTGTTATTGCACTCACATCACAGTTTTTGGAAAAAATTAATAAAGATTTGTAGATTGTGATTTTGAAATGTGTTTACTCTACACTTTGAGAGTAAATATCAATTTTGAGAACTGTTTGTGGTGAAAAATACATCAGAGGTGTCATCATCACTACGTTTGCCTGTCAAAGACAGGAAAATGCACCGCTTCCCTGCGCTGCATATATAGATCTCCTTTGAATCTCACCCACTCATCGCTGCAGGGTTTGAAGAATTTAAGTTAATATACCGGCTCATAAGGCAAGATTAAAGATGCCGTGTAATTTGATTAACTGAATGGGAATGAGAGAGGCCACAGATGGGAAAATAAGCTTTTCCAGGGCCTCATTAAAGGGAACAATCCTGTAAAACCTCCTGGGTGAAATTCTACTGTGAAGAAGCTCTATGAATGAAAAAAAGAGAGAACATTTTCATGGAGTTTGAGCATGCTGTTGAAAAGTGTCTGCGGAGGAACATTTTGTAATAATTTACATGCTGAATGAGAAAAATGTTTCCAGTCGCGGTGGCCGCTCTGAAGGGAAACATCCTGTACCTGATCCCCCAGTATTATTTTTGTAACAAAACTGGCTTAGATTCATTGTTCAAACATGATAAATTTGTTTCTTCATTCTTAGTCTCCCACAAACAAAACAAAGACATATGTTAATCTAAGAGTGTGACTAATTCCATATAAGCACTTGCCCTATTTTATTTGTGTGTTCAGGCCATTTTGTTTGAGAGTTCAAACCCAGAATATCAAGTCAATGGCATATCTAGTTGTTTATACATTAAAAGACAAAAGATAGAATGTAGTTATGAAGCACACACTTACACTTACATTACAGTGTATTAAAGAAAAATAAATACATTGAAAATGAAACCATATGGGTGGGAAACCACACTCCAGTCTTGTTTCTCACCCATACACATGTGAAATACAATGACATGTACATAGCACAGGTACACAAAAATGTCATTATTTGTATCTGCTCAATCAACAAAATTATCTGTCTCTGTATCTGAATTGGGAGAGAAGATCAGAAGTGGGCGTGGTTTCATTGTGTCATGTTAAGTCGGGCAAATGTTGCATTTTCCAACCTGATATTTTTGGCAATGCAATTATTGTGGCTACAAAGCATCAAAGTGATTTAATATTGGCATATAATCATGAGGCATATATTTCCACATACTCATACTGTACTTCATCTCTCTGTTTCTCTCTTTTTTTATCTAACTAAATGTTTTTGTTTTGTTTTCTAAATTATGAACTGTCAGAAGCCCACCACCACTCCTCTTTAAAGGAGAAATCTGTAATACATTTACTGTAATAAATCATAAAATGACCATGATATGTCATCAGATATTAAAGAAACATGCTACACTACATACAGTACACTAAACACTACAGCCGCAGCGTCCTCCTTTGAAATTTCCATTCCAGGCAAGAATGAATGTTTGGCAGGCAGTTACTGAACTCCAACTCTGTGTATGTTCAGAGCAGCGGGCTTTTGTTTTCATGATAACGGGTTTAGCTTTACATTGACATTGACAATTGACAGTTATAAACAGCTGATCAACTTACACCGCAGAACTCGTTATCACTTGTTATTGTCAATGTTGCGCTCTTGCACTCCTGCAGTGTTCCTGCAGCCTGCGTGACCTTTCCCAAGTTTCGGGAGGAGGGTTCTGGGGGAAACAATCTGCTTCAACCATAGATGATGTATGAAATAGGTTTTCAACCTATTTAATTTACTGTCTATGGCTCCAACTCTTTTAACTGAGGGAATTTTGAAATGTAGTTGCACAATAATAGAATATCTTTCAGTTAAAGGGAATAATGTTGATTATCATTATATCAGTGACTGACTACGGCAGATGCAACCTTTTTTAAAACTCTGCTGTGGTAATCATGGAGGCGACTTTTTCCAAATAATAATGAGCAGATTAGGTAGAAGAAATATCTGTTTCCATCCCATTATTTGTGCTTTCCCAAATAACATATTCAGATTCAGGCTGCATCCCTAGCACAAACTGTATCTGCTACAAAATGTAGAAATCCTGACATGGTTTGATATTCCACAGCTAACATGCAGATGTAATGTGTTTACATGCATGTGTTTAAAACATGCCCAATTCCACACTCGTGTCCAGCCAGGTAATACACATTTTTCATTAGTTTGGGGATGTTCATCTAAGAACTTTAGGGGAAAAAAAAAAAAAAAAAAAAAAAAAAAATATGCCAAGTCCATTCTGATTCTTTCATATTTTCAATGCTGTCTGACTGCACTCCCTCATCCACATGTGCAGGGAGATCAAGATTAGGTGTCTGCAGAATGAAAACCCAGGAAGCTCACCTGCTCGCCCTTGATATTACGCTGGAAATATAAAATCCATTCCCAGATTTAGACATCTCTCGCCACCAAAAAATGTTCTATTCTGTCTGGAGCCACAGACTGCCTGTCTGCGGCGTCGTTCCTTTATGGCTCAAACTAGATGTCTTAGTTATTGGGATGAAGAAATCCCTGTCAGTGGACATTCATGGGAGAATCCCCCCACCCCTCTCCACCCTCACTCCCAGCAAGGTGAGGTTAATTTATATTTCTCAAACCTGTTCCTTTCTCCTTAGAAATGGATTCAGTTGAAGTGTTGGCGCCGGATCGTTATCGGTGTGCTATCATTCCGCTGGGACAGCCCAGCCATCATCACAAATGGCCGTTTTTCAGCGGAATAAAACATATGAATTAAACTTCATAAGCTTATCTGGTCTTTGATATGTAGAAAGCCCAAGGTTTATTTCCACATTAATCCCCACACCCGTCTATTGCTTTGGCTCTTTGATGCATGAAGGTGGGTTTAGAAACTGGAATCTGCCAGGTATATATAACTGCATGTTTTACCCATCGCTTGAGCTTCAGGCCCTCTTTTCTCTCTCTGTCTCTCTCTCTCACACACACAGGTTTTCCCTAAGAATTTCATTACAAAAGGCAGCCATATGCATTGAAATACTGCCGGCAAGCAGGGGTCATGTAGCTCGATACTGAATTTCCCTTGCCTTTGTGCAATCTTAATTGTCTGTCATTTCTGTCTGCAGCCCCGTCTGTGCGCGCTCCAAATAAAACCTATGGAAACATGAAAGGTGGAGCACTGCCCTCACTTTCATCAAGGGATCGCTTACCAGGCCTTGCCGTGGCTACCCCGGGCTTGTGTTACGTACCTCATAAAAGTAGCTCTTGTTTCACCGATGCACTGCCCCATCTGGGCGCTGGACTAATCTGTCAAGCCGAGCTCCCAGGCAAATTCTTCTGCAGCGTAATAGACACTGTTACAAACTCTGCTGCCTTTCTCCTCTCGCTCGTTTTTCCCCCTCATTTTTGCAGAGGGCTCCCCTGATGCCCTCTGATGCTGCTGACAGTTGGAGCTGGGGCTGGATGCCACGGTGAATTTATATCGTGCTACTGCATCTGTCATTGTTTTCACCGAGGTGTTGACCTCCACGCGTCCTCATCAGAATGTTGCCTCAGTTCTGCAACTCCAAGCAAAATAGATACCTACAACTCGGTTGATCGTAAAGGGTATTCATGCCGCAGTAGGAAGAAGCCCCTTCCCATTTCGGTAGTTGGTGCAAAACTTTGACAGGCAGTTGGAAACCTCGGGGGAATTAGGTCACGGAGGAGTGGGAGAGAGACAGAAGGCTCAGGGGAGTTGGGCTGTGTTTCTATAGCTCGAGTTGTACACTGCCACCACAGCATGCATTCTGAGGATGGAAAATACTCCTTCAAACTGTAACCTATCCAGTGTCCTTCATACCTCACCCCTGCTATCGTTTTGATCCTCTCAACCTTGATCTCATTGTCAGCCTCCACCCTTGTTGCCATTATTCACAAAATCTCTTCTGTGTATAAAATATGTATGGGAAGCACTCCATGAAGGACATTATCACTCTATGAGGAAACATGAGTGTCGAGCTCACAACATTCACTCAATGTATTGATCGCTTACTTGCCACTATAGCGGTTGATATCCCACAGCAAAGCTTATTCTTCCTTATCCAGCGTTGAGGGCATCAAGGCAGATATGTGGCTTACATTTGGGACAGAAACAGTGACAACTCTTCTGTTTTTGATGGCTTGTGCCAGTCACTGGGCTTCGAACAGAGGGAGACAGTTGCTGTATTGAGTTTATTACCCCTAAAGCAGCCACCGATGATCACACCCTGCATAAGCCACATATAAGACAGTCATGGTATTTTAAGCAGATTTCCTCTTAAAGGGGAGGAGAGGCGGATATTTCTCCTTTAAAGTGGTCTTATCACTCGGGCTGTCGACTCGCTGGAAAGCCTGACAGCTACAGCCCGCTGAGGCACTGAGTGGCCTCGCTGTGTCTTCTGCTGTTAACGATAGACAGGCGGGACAGCCGTGCTACTCTGCTATTCTTCTCCTCATAACACAGAGTGGCATGAACCTTTTTGCCTACTTATTTATGGACATAAAGCCCTTTTTGTGTGTTAAACTGAAATTAAATAACTTTGGTACATTTATGAGTGCAGCAGTGAGGAAAATATACAATACATGTGCAATATTTTTCAGTATGAATAAAGAATTTGCCCCATCACAGACCCTCATAACTAGTGTGAAGACTTTGTGATGTGGTAATGGTATCAACCAACCTTTTCTCATTAACTTCATGTAAATATACAAGTTTTATTTATTTAGGTTCATTGATCTTAACATTTCTGGTATTTATTTTCAGAACACTTCAGAAGTTATAAACATGAGTTGCTAACTTGAAGTCTTTTAACTTGAGATGATGAGTTAAATGAATGTAAGTTAAGTTAAAATATGTTTGCATTGTGTGAAAATTAACTCTTCTGAGATCATTTTATATAGTTTGAATAAAACATATATGCTGGACACTTGCTGTGTGTATCTAATGTATTTCAAGTTAAATCATTTTTTCACAATCATGAAAACACTGCAAAAAATGATGGAGGTGAATATTGAATTCTTAAAACTTAAATAAATAAATTCACTGGTGGGAGTTTCACATATTGTCTTTGTGCCAATGCTTGAACAATGTAGCTCCAACAAGAGTAGCTAAACTCTTAAACTGACTTTTAAACAGAGAAAACATGAAAAATCAAATTTGTTTATCTTGTTCATCAGTGTGACTGAGGAGTTGTTGGTCCAACTTAATATCTCAATCTCAGTGAACATGTTTTCTCAAGTACAACTACATTAATATCAAGTTTATTTGAAGACAAGTTTATTTGTTTGTTTGTTTTGAATCATTACAAAATTCCCTAAACTTGTCTTTTCATCTTCAGTCAACGTAATAATTTATGGCAGCTCAGACATGAACTTTTTTAAGTTAAAACATATATTTTAATTTTACAGTGTAGTTTGAGTTTGAGTATTTTGTGTTTATATTTTTTAGTCAGATTTAGTCATGTATTTATTCATGTTCCTTTTTTTGGTCTTTTTTTCAATTATATATTAAAACAAATAGTTCTCCATCATATCATAGTGAAGCAGTGTGTATCTCCATAATTTCTAGAAAATCTAAAATCATAACTCCAGGGAAGTTTTTCCAATAATTATGACCATATTTCTAAATGTATACAATATATATAATTTTTTGTACGCCATAAATGTGTTGTCCTTATCTCAACTTATATTTTCCCCTCCCTAACATGACATTTCCCACCACCTTTACTTTGAAAAGTTGCCCATGAGTCGTCACCTTTATCATTATGCTAATTCAAGTCTGTTATTTATGGTTAAGTGAATTCTCTTGTCTCAGCCAGGGGTCAATGTTCAGTTAAAGGCCTCAGCCATGTGTAGTAAAGTAAACGGAGCCCTGGCATTGTATACAGAGGGGCCTGTAATATTCATTATGCTTAACAACACACAGAGCTGAGAGTTAAGCTCTCCTCACATTCCAGGCCAGTTATTAGTCAGCATTATAGTTTATTTGTCCTGAGGTAAGATAAACCAGAATGCTCTCGGCCCCCTGCTCCGGACCTGCAACACTGACTGGTTTGTTTGAATAAAGGGAAGTGCTTTCTTATGACAAATAGTCCAATAACAGAAGATAATGCATACATGGCCTCAAAAGCAGATAATGCCACTGTCAAGCTGTGAATGGAAATTATTAGACCTTCACTTATTCTTTTTTTTTTTTTAGCAGTGCTTTGATGTTGTGTTTTTTGGCATTGGTAATAGGGCATTTATCACTGTGGACATACTGTATCAGTGAAACTTGAGATCCCAACACAGGAGTGAGTTTGTTGTCTGGAAAATATTTGAAAGGTCTGACATTTTGGAAATGAGATAGCACTTAGAAAGTTAAGTGTATCGCTGCAGCTTTCCATTAAACAAGCTGTGCCTTAAAAATCTTCTAATTCATCATGTATACACATCTCCCATCCTTAACTTTATGGATTTAAGTTTGTTGGCAGCACTTGCCCCATATGAACAGTGTTTCCCTCCATAGAAAACCACGTTCTTAAACTTAAAGCCATCCATATGCCAGCTATTGGCTTCAGTTGAAACAGCACGTGACAGTTTCTCTATGAGTGAGCTCCTTCCCCTGCCACATGAACACACTTAACCAATCAGAGCATGCAATCATAGTCACTTTAGGTTCATGTAACCTCAGCAGCTCAAATTTGTCTCTTAAGAGGTAAAATCTACATCTATAAGTGTTTATGCTGCAATATCCTGCTTGTGGTCATCTCAACTTCAAGATGTTTTTGAAGCCTGCGACTTCACTGCAGTATGTATCATTACAGAGCTGTATTTCAATTTTGACTTGAGTGTGGCTGCACTCCTAACGTTGTATGAGCACCACTATATTCAGTGGTGACTAGAGTAGGCTATACTTACTTAAAAGTACAATTACTCCCAGAAAAATTACTCAAGTAAAAGGAAAAAAACCATTTGAGAAACTGACTCCAGTAAAAGTAAAGTAAAAAAGTAAGAAGTGGTTAGTACAAGTTACTTTCCATTTCAATATTTTTAGGGTGTATTGCTGCAGTTAGTTGACCCTAAGTCCTGCCCCTTTTTGGTCTTTGCTCCAATAAGAGTTGAACAAGCTTGGTACCCAGCAGAAACTTGGTCAACTCACCTTTTCTGTGCTTAGATACGCTATATGTTAAGCTTGTATATGTTGAAAAGAAAAGCAAATATTGAACATAGTTAAAAAGCTGTAATGCTAGCTGTGAGCGCCGACTTGGGTTTTGGCGGGTTGGGGGGCACATTTTGCCACAGCCAACTGCTGAAGGTAAATCCATCATATGCTGCAGTATTCACCCAGAAGTATTTTTGATAAAGTATAAATCCAGTATTCCTGAAGCTTTGGGCTTTAACCTGGAATTTTGTCTGAGATTCCAAATGTCACAACAAACCTTAGTCCAGCACATTTTATTCCTCCAGTGCAGCAAACACTTCGCATCTTCCTTGTTTAATATTTTGAAGTATTTTCACACAAAGCTGGTGGCAGACATTCTGTTGTGTGTCTAATTTAGATGGTAGAGCCACAAGTTAGTGTATTAGAGGTACAGTGAACTTTAGGGGAAGTTTGTCTTGGGCATGGTGCTAGAGTCCATTGCTTCATATAAAACATCCTAAAAAATCTGGAAGAGACATCTGACTATGCATTTCACATTTACAACACAAGTGCATTAAAGGGATAGTAGCATTATTTTGAAGTGGGGTTGTATGAGCTACAAATAGCCCCTAAGTACCGTGATTGCAGTAGAAGACTCTCCACACTCCTCCCATTAGCAACGCCAGCCCATAGTCCTGCTCAGAGATTTCCAACATACAGTGTTGTGAACGGTCCCAAAAAAACGGCCTATTTTCGTGGCCTAAAAGAGGTTTTACCGGAAAAAAAATACACAGTTCCATTGTTCGCTATAATAAAATTATGCTCAGCCCCTCAAAGTGCAGGGTTAGCGCCCGCTGATCAGCCTACTACACAGTGTACTACGCAGAGTGCTGTAGTGCTCCGCCGATCAGCTGTTTTGGTCAGTGTCTTGGCTTTTTGAGGAAGAATAGAGATATAATATACTTTTTAAAAATGAATGATTTTGACAGTGACAGCGAGAATGAAGTGCCATTCACTTTGGAAGCGAGCGGATATCTGTATGAACAGGAGTACACTGAAGAAGAGCTGTTGCAGATGGAAACTGAACGGGCCGAGAGAGAGAGAGGGGAAACATCGGTGGAAAATAACGTTACAGATCGAGAGAGAGTTGGAGGAACATGGTGGTGCCAGTGTATGAACTGTGACCTAATGCCCACGGATGATGAGAGCTATTGCTGCCACGAGTGGAACTTGGTAACAGAGCAACTACAGGATCTGGGCGAATCAGAGGACGCTGTCTGCATCACAGTGAGTTGGTGAGGTCCAAATAAAAACTGCGTTTTTCCTGCACTTTGAGGGGCTGAGCATAATTTTATTATAGCGAACAATGGAACTGTGTATTTTTTTTCCGGTAAAACCTCTTTTAGGCCGCGAAAATAGGCCGTTTTTTTGGGACCGTTCACAACACTGTATGTTGGAAATCTCTGAGCAGGACTATGGGCTGGCGTTGCTAATGGGAGGAGTGTGGAGAGTCCTCTACTGCAATTATGGTACTTGGGGGCTATTTGTAGCTCATACAACCCCACTTAAAAATAATGCTACTATCCCTTTAATGATCGGAGGTGTTTGAATTCATGGAGCTTTGTGTTTGTTAACTAGTTAATTAAAGCGCTTAGAGCAACAACACACACACTACCCTGCATGAAAATTAAACCTTAAGAATAATATAGCATATGCTATGACTTTATTTGTGGTCCTTTCAAATACCAATTAAATTTATTAGGCTATGGCAATTTTACAACTGCATTTTTTTCGTGCTTTGCCTCAAGACTGGGGGTTGTTGCACCCCTAACTTTAACTTTGGGTTGGCATAAAACCCAATGCCCCCTATAGATGGTGCCTATGATGCTAGCTAACTGGTTTGCTAATAATTGATGTAGACTAGCTCGCTATTTAGCCAGCCTTTTCTTAACATTAGCTAACTGAAGTTGAAGACTATATGTCACTTTTACAGGTCCCCTTAACAACACCTTTTCACTATCTTAAAAAGTGGATTTTCTTTTCAACATGGATGAGCCTAGCACATACCATATCTTGGTACAGAAAACGGAAGGACAAAGTTGACAGAGGTTCCCAAAGGGGCAGGACTTAGGAAGGGTCAACTATGAAAGTAACACTGAAGCTGGCATTATGTTATGTTAACTGCATTCGAAAATTACACCAATTTAAATGCCCAACAGACCATGGGCTACAAGATAAGTTAATGTGAATAGCATTAGCGGAACACAGGAGTGCAGTAAGTTGCACTTTTGCCTCACAGCAAGAAGGTCATGAAATAAAATCTGGGTTTGTGCCCACATGTTTGCGTGAGTTTCCTCTGGGTGCCCCTGACCCAGGTGCTGGCTTGAACTGGAGCTGGTCTCTGGGTGCTGCCCATTGCTCCTAAGATGGGTTAGAGACTGAATCTGACTGTATAACTGTGCCTTGTATAATTGTATATGTCACAATAAAGTTGACCTTTAATGTTACACATGAGAAATTAGCATAGCTAACATATAGCATAGCTAGCAGGCTAAATACATTTTCACCCACAGTACGTGCAACATACTTCAATGTGCTTGCAGAGGTTGGAAGAGTAGTTTTTAAAAGTTGAAATCTCAGTGTTTTCAGGAGGCACTCCAAGCATCTCATCCAGTAGTCAATCTGTTTGGTATAAATTTTCTGGGTTTTGCTTCATCACCATCTCTACAAGTTGCAACAAGGTATAAATGGCAAATGTAGTGAAGTAAAAAGTACATTACAGGCTCAAACATATTCTCAAGTAAAGAGTAGAGGTACATTTTTTTTTAAAAGGAACATGAATAGCACATGTTTCTTTAAAAAAAAAAAAAATCTTTTTACTTGTATATTACATGTAACTTATGACTACCCAGCCCTGGTTATGTTTATTTATATATTCTCATATAAATGCAAAAAATTGACAAAGACTTCTATTATGTAAGTGAGGTAATGTGTCAATCCAGAGAAATATGTGATTTCACAATGAGCCTTTTTTTAATATGTAATCCCAAGATAACTACAGCAAATAAACAAGTTAAATGCGAGGTGTGACACACGTACACAAAGCCACATGGATCGTCAAACAAACCAAACCACCCGTGATTCCACCCGTTTGCTCTGAGTGTCTAAATGTTTTTAATTAGCTAGAAGTTGTGGTGTTCCCTCTGTGACTGCTTACTGCCTGCCCATCACAGTCACTTCCTGATGTGTCCCGAGGATGAACTTTGAGAAAAACATGGATTGAAAAAAAAAAAAAAAAAAAAAAAGCATCTTCTTCTTCTTAACCAAAACCAGCCTACAGTGAGGCGGCTTGCGGGCTGCCTGCTGCTGCACAGAACATTCCCATCACAATCATGTTCAATTGTCCCCTAATTGTCCTCCTCTCGCTCCCCAGAAGAAGTTGCTGACATGAGAAATTAGGCAATCAGGATGGCATTAGTGCATGAGCGGAGGACCGAGGCATGCTTATACTATAATGTATAGGCCCCATTGGGGGTGCAAATAAGCAGGAAAATACTCACATCTCCCTTTGAAGTGATGGCTGCTCCCAAATTAAACTCTTAGTCACACTGCTATCAAAAGGATATGGTTGTTAGCAGGGCCCTGCTCTGATCTGAGCACACTTCTGGATCTTATTACAATGTGACTTCTGATTGATGCCCTTTAGGGTGGATCATTGTGAGTAAACACACATATTCCTGTCCTTTTCAGGAGGATGTCACAGGAAAGTTGTGAAATTATGGCTTATTATTCCAGAATCAACACAGCTGCGTAACAGATAAGAGTGCATAATTTAGCCAATATTCAAGAAAAAAAATATACATTTGGATATTTGTTCTTCTTTGGGATTGCGCTATTGTGATACAAGCAGGTCTACACTGTGAAAATAAATGATTTGTTTTAACTTTAAAAAAGCTAGTGTCTGGGCTACCTTAAAATTTGACTGAATTTGAAATAAACGTATAAACTCTTCTCGTCAAATAAACCCGATATCAATTCAGTTGTCAAACATGTTCACAAAACTTAAAATATTAAGTTGAATGGACAACTCTTCAGTCACAGTGATGAACACCACAAATTTTGAAACTTAATTTAATGAGCTGATTGAACTATGTGCAGTCTTTCATCTTGTCATTTCAAGTCAAAATACTTCAAGTTATGTTTAGAAGTTCTGAAAATAATAAAAAGTGTTCAGAGAATAAATACTAGAAAATTTTAACTTGGATTAACTTGAATTATTAAAACTTGTGCATTTACATTACATTGCAGACAAGATTAGCTGATTCCACTAAATCCCTGCATGACTTTTTCTGGTGGGCAGCATCTTCATCAATCATATCACAACGTCTTCATAGAAGTTGTACAGGCCTGTGGTGGGGCAAATTGTTTATAAGCTCTGAAAATAAATACTAGAAATTTTAAGTTGAATGACAAGAATAAATAAAACTTGTATGTTTACATTAAGTTAATGTAAGCAGATTAGCTGATAACACTAAATTCCTGTATGATTTTTACATTGTACTTGGTAAACAAAGATCTTGTCTTTACTCTGTCACAATGCCCTGTGTTTATCATGTTAATCTGTTAAGGCAGTTTACATCAAGATTTTTTTTAAGTGAGTTCTTTGTATGATCATTTAGTGTAATGTGCACCCTTCATGACAGCAGTAAGAAGGAAGCTTTAAGTGCATGATAAATTAAGTCACTGTGATTGCAGAATAATTCAAAAAATCTCAAAAAAAAAAAAAATAAAATAAATGTTTTGAGATAATAAGATAAAAAAGAAACTTTATCTGAATAAACTGGGTCAGGTATGGCAGTATGTTGCAAAAAATAGAGGGGAAAAAGGAGAAAAGTTCCCCCCAAACCTCCTGGGGGATTCAATGAGATTACCCCCCAAAAAGATTAAATTAGTTTGGCCAACAGAAGGAAGAAATGCTAGAAACTAATGGCAAATAACAAGCTTGTGACAATTCATCAGGCAACTTCACAGAGGGGAGGGCTTCAGTGGAATGCCTGAGACGGGACCTTTCCCCTGTGCTATGTTATTCTAACAAACAATGTCAATGAGATGGCATCCTACCTCTCACCAATTTGCATGGTTGTCAGAGGAGTGAAAGCCAGTTTAAAGGTACATCCTTTATGTGCCGGAGAAAGGATTAGGGCCAGCCCCACAAAGAGGCTTTGATTTTCTTGCAAATATGTATAAGAAGTTTGGCTGAGAAAAGTGAGTTTTCAAAGCTGCAACTTTTCCAAAGCATAAGTTTTTTTTTTTCTTTGTGTGTATGTGTGTGTGTGAGTGTGTTGTGCGTGTGTGTGTTCAAAAAAGAAAGTTCACCCCTTTGAATTGGAGTGGGTATAAATATAATATTACACAACATTTACATCCAAACACTTTTGTAAAATTTAACTTGCAGGAAAAAAAATGAAAATAAAAAAGTACTGATCTGGACTATCGTTATGGAAGATAATTATAATATGATCATTTTAATCAAACAGTCACAGCTTAGAAATTATTTTAAATTCCAAGATTATTTTTTTACCCTCCCAAAATTATGTTTAGAGAGATTCATCCTGTGAGACTTTCCAAGCCTCCTCCTTTTCTTTCTTTCTTTCTTCCTTTCTTTCTTTCTTTTTTTGTTTTGTTTTGTTTTGTTTCAGGGTCTCTGACTGAAAGCTTCTCACCACTCAGTTCAGTGATGGACACACTGATCCCACATAAACGCAAGACACAAGCCTGTGTGTGCGCCATATGCACTTAGCAATGAGGTTAGAGTGCAACCCTCATTAGCATGTATAAACTCCCTGTGTCAAGAGGTCGCCTTTGACCCTAACACACAAAATCTTGCTCCAAACATGGCTGACACGAAGTGTATCCATGTGGGTGAGGGATGTGCTCTGCTGGCTGGAGGTTATGTCTCTTTACGTACTCAACATTGTTAAAGTAGGTTGAAATTCATTCATTGCTTCAACATGATGCTACGTAATAGCCAATAAAGACTGATAATCAGTGGAGGTGTTCATTTCTTGCTTGTCACTTTAAATAAAGAGAAATTGAAAAAACAACAAAAAAATAAGCATGAATAAATACATTATTAAACCTGAATTTAAACACAAATACTTGAACTATTGTTTCCACAATGATGAAAACACTGCTAACCGTGATGAATAGTAGTATTGAATTCAGTTGCTAATCCCTCACACTTAAAATGTAATAAATTCATTGTCACTTTGCTGGAACAAAGTAGCTCCAACAGAAGCAGCTGCAGCTGTAAGCTCTTTGTTTGAAATGAAGAACTGACTTTTCAAACTGAGAAAATGTAAAATGATATCAAATTTCTTTGTGATGTTTGTCAAGAGTCTGAAGAATTGTTGATTTAACTCAATTTTTAAGCATATTGAACATATTTTATCATGTACAACTGAATTAATATCAAGCTTATTTGACTAGAAAAGTTTGTTTGGTTTGAATCTTTACAAATCACCTCAACTTGTCCTTTCAAGTTCAGTCAACATAAAGTTTTAAGGCAGCCCAGACACTAATGTTTTAAGTTAAAAGCATATAGTTTATTTTTATAAAAACAGAATTTTGAGTTTTGAATCCAACTCAAACTGTCATGATTTGAAATAAAAATTGTCAAAATATAATCTTCTGATATAATTTACTTTTCTTCTTTAGATAAACTTGAATCTTTGAGTTTTAGAATTGTATTTCAAAAATTGGTCAGAGACAGCTGTGAACCTTGTTTATCATTATTTGGGTGCCAGAAAGTTAGTTTTAATTGAAATAATTAAAATATTCACCATTATTGACTTTCACTTCAATGAGTTTACACAATAATTATTATACTTTTTTTGATGTTTCAAAGCTCAAAGATTCATGTTCATCTAAAGAGGAAAAGTAAATTATCTCAACTAAAGATTAGTAGTCAGTAAAACTTTTTTTTCAAAACTTAACAGTTTGAGTTCGGCTCAAAACTCAAATCAATTGCAGTAAGTTGCCTTCAGATTTTGAGTTGTCTGAGTTGTTTCTCGTTTTTACACTGCCACCATAACTTATCTTAATGTGTATTAGAGACACACAGCAAGTTTTCACCATGTTCTCTTCAAATTATAAAAAAGGATGTAGTGAAATAAAAAGGATGTCTGCTAATATACTGATCATGTTTCTTTAGAAACTCTATTTAATGAGTTGATTTAACTTTGCAGAGTACATCCATTCAACTTATCATTTCAAATCGAAAGACTTCAGGTTAGAAGAACTCATGTTTAAAAGTTCTGAAGTGGTCTGCAAATAAATGTTAAGTTTGATTAAGTTAATGAGAAATTATTAACTGATTCCTCTTAATTCCTGTATGTTTTCTTACAGTGTTCCAGCTAATGTATTAAAAATGGACAAATACGGTACAGTACCATACAAAACTGCGTTGAAGCAGTTCTTTCATTTCACTACTAAACAGATGGAAGTTGTGTTGCAGCAAAATGGCCTCCTAAGACTGCTTATGGATGCATCTGTCTTGCTTACAGCAGACTTACAGAAATCCTTCACTGTCCGACAGTTGCTTCACAAGTTTAAGTCACGTAATCGATTGATGCCTACATGGCAGCCGTACTTCCAACAACTCCAGTTGACATTATAGGGTTTACACACACAAAAAAAACACACTTCTTCATGCTTAAAAAAGATCACCGGAGAGGCGATGTCCCTTCGGTGGCAGTCCAGCACAATGTGTTCCAGTTCACTTTCATCATGTTGTACCAGCTGAACATGGTGTAGCTTTCAGCCCTGCCCTGTGGGAAACCAGCCTGTCTTTTCTCTCGCTGTGTGTTTGTGTGTGTGTGTGTGTGTGTGTGTGTGTGTGATGCTGTCGAGTTGTCCCAAGCTTTCCGCGGCACAAACTCCCTGTCCTAGGGCCTCCAGCGTGGATTGGCCACAGAGACTCTGTGTGGCATGCTCCGATGAATGCTACCCCGATTCTCCACCAGAATGCCACCAATGCAACCCCTAAAGCATGTCTGTTGGACAGCGCTGGGCTGCCAAGAGGGGGCCACTTTCTACATTTCTTGTTCTACTTCTCCCTCTTTCTTTCTTTTCTTGTCTTTTTTTCCTCTCATTCTTTCTCTTTAAAGGCAAACAAAGCAAGTGTCGGCCTGAAAGCAGTGTGATGTGTCTGCAGCTCCTTTATTTTCTTTCACTGATAAATTCTCTCCACTTCTGCTTTCTCCTTACTTTCCTTTGTCTCTCCTCCCTTCCTTTTTTCTTTACTCATCTGTCACACAGTATAATTATACACATAAAAATACACTCAACAAAAATATAAACACAACACTTTTGTTTTTGCTTCCATTTTTCATGAGTTGAAGTGAAAGATCCAAGACTTCTTCTATGCACACAGAAGTTTTATTTCTCTAAAATTTTGTTCATAAATTTGTAAAATCTGTTTTAGTGAAAACTTCTCACTGCAATTTTATTTTGAAAAAAAGACATTTATTGGGCACTGAATAGTCTGATTCACACTGTTTGTATATGTCTGCCACTGGTCGCTTGTTTCAAGCACCATCACAGCATCCGCCATCTACATTTTCAAAATCCCAAGGAAGCAAGCTCCGAGCTGCAACCTACATGTTGAAAACAACAAATTAGCATTTGGAATGCTAATGGTACCAAATGTAAGCAAGCTAACAACCGTAATTTTTTTCTTTTGCAGTGATGTAGTCATTCTAATGCCAGAGCTCGCCTCCCAATGTGCAAATGTTCCACCAAAACAAGTTCCCCCTCAGCACTTTTTTTGCAGCAGGACTGTGGCTGCATCCTGGGCTGGGTGCCCATAACCACATGGGGTTATGTTTAGGGGAAGATCATGGTGACAGTAGTCACAGTGTCTATTTACACTCCAGGTGCAAATAATATTGTTAGCTCTAGACACCTGGGTGCTTGTCTCTGCCTTGCTAGGCAATATACACTTTGGTGTAAATAGCCACATTTGCTATTCCAGCAGTTGCAAATAGCATCTGCCAAAAAGGTATCTGTAGCCCTATGTGAAGTAGCCATAGTTTGGTGCCCAATACATTTGTTTTTTCAGGATAAAACTGTACATTTTAGAGCAGACTTTTATTGTGAATTCTGTTTAATCAGCATCTGTACATCACACTAGCATCAGGTGGATGAGTTATCTTTGCAAAGGAGAAGTGCTAACTAACACTGATTTAAACTAATTTGTTGAAATCTTTTGTGTGCATAGAAGAAGTCTTAGATCTCTTACTTCAGCTCGGAAAAATGAGAGCAAAAACAAAAGCGTTGCATTTATATTCAAGTATACAAATATGCCATTTGGCCTCACACACTGCGTCTCTTACCCTCCAGTGGTGAATAAGCCCGCATGGGAACCTTCCTTCTTTGGGAGCTTTGCTTGGGTCTTGTGAAAATGTTCTCCTCTATGCATGTTTATAGGTCAAACCATGAAACTTGATCATATCCTCCACTAACGGTAATTGTTCTGTTTATATCACGTGTGAGAGAATCTGCCTTGACACCAACAGACTGGTGCAGCAGTAGTCAACCAGTAAATTGCTCTCCTGTAACTGTTTGATTACAGTATACTTCCTGGGACACTGGATAATGTAATCATACTTCATTGAAGTTTTTACACATTAATTCCTTTTTTTTCTCCTTTCCATCTTTACCCTTGAGTTCATGTCGAAACAGCTGTCTGGCATATAATACGGTCCTCAGTGACTCGTGTCAACAGGTTTACGAAAATAACAATGTTCTCATTGTTTGGATAGGCCACCGTTCCAGACGGTCTGAATCTTGACTTGTTGACGTTCTTGAATACTTTATGATATTAATTCTCTCCCCCCAAGGTGACTTAACATGACCTAATAACAAGTGCCCTTATTTTTGTAAATATACGTGACAAATTCTAACGTTAAACTTGATCCCGCTCTCTGTGTACGTTTTTGCCTAGCACAATAAATCACACCACTAAATAATATAAATTGGAACAAGAATAATACACAAGAGATTCTGTTCAGCGTCACACGTAAAGGGTGTAATCTAATTAGATGGTTGTTTAATTCAAGTATCAGTCCTTGTCTACAGGGAGGGGATTTTATTCACAGTGTGAGTCAGACAGTCATTTCTGGGCCTGGCAGCTTTTCAAAACCTTATAGAGATGCATAAAGACCTGTGTGCGATCATGTTAAACTCTGGTCAGGCTAATTTTAATAGTGTACATTACATCTGGTATTTACTTTTTGGCATTTTCAAATTTCTACAGTGACATTAAGCAGCTGTGGCCAGTTCACCAATTAATACTTAGGGCCAAATGTTAGCAATCCCAGGGGAAACAAATCTAAACAAATTCCAGGTTTCCATTTTCAAGCAACCTTAGAGAAGAGGATGTGAAAGTTTGAATCAAATATCTCCTTTCAGATGTCTGCTTTGTTTACATTTTGTTTCCTCTTGTATTCCTTTGGGGAAGCTTGGAAATGGTAATAATGTCAAGACGTGCTGTGTCTTAAATGGCTCAGGCGAGGTAGAACTCGCCTCCAATGTCCATGTAAAACCAACACTGTGCTGCGGGTGTTTGTACGAAGAGCCTAATCAATTCTGAAGCTGATACGTAGGTAAAATAAATGAGACTTCAAACAAAGTAAAGTAGTCCTCAAGGGATGAAAACAAGGCACAAAGGGAGACGCACTCTGTGTGACATACGCAATGTTTCATCTGTGAAGAACACCAGCGAGCCGCGGCCTGTTTAACATAAACTCAGAGGGGTTGGATTTGTTTGGTGTCAAATCTAGTAAATAATTAGCTGATTCAGAGCAATGTGGAGTTCTTCAGAAACCTAACCTCATTCCACAGTAACAATAAATTATAAACACCTATGACACTGGCTGAGAGTCAAGAATATGCTGGGAAAAATGCAAGACATAAAGAGTTTCATGCATTACAAATGTTATTTATATATTTATTGTAATTCTCATTCAAAATCAGGTTTGGGGAGTAACAGAAAACATGTAAGAGAGTTGCATAATTTGGATACCAACAAAAGGTAATTTATTAAAGGCTGCCCCCTAATAGTCAACCAAAGCATTAGTCAGTGAAAAGAGTCTTTGTCTACCACATTTTCATTTATTTGTTAGTTGTTCACAAAGTTGTTCAAATTTTGTTCGGGAGCTGCATCTTGCCATTAGCCCTGAGCATTGTTGCAACACAGACCATTTCTCTTGTAACACTGTAGTCACTGGCGCACAACTGCCAACTCTATAGCTGCTATTAGCTAATTAGCTCAGTTAGTGGTCCCATTAGACTGGGATACAACCCTTCTGAGAGTGACAGAGGCCGTTTGACGACAGGGAATACAATAATGTTACCAAGGTAATGTGCAGGACTTCCTCTGAAGGGAGTATTTGTTTTTGTGAAGTTGGAAGTTACTTTTTCCCTTGTTCTGAACAATGAAGTTATACTGTGTTGAAATACATTCACAAAATGTTCAGTCTCCTTGCTGGATATTTATGTAATTAAATTCATCTCATGAACATGTGACAACTAGTTGATTTTAAACTAATAAAACGATATACTGCCATGGGATTGTAGGTGGTTCTGCTGGTGACCAGGATGTTGTGTGGGTAAAAACACAAGCCCCATAATAAGTTTATGGCAGTTTACTTGAAGTTTAAGCTTGAAGTATAAAAAGCATACTTACATTAATCTAATTCTGCTTGTCAAATGTGTCAAGATACTGAACCCCAAATTGCCTCTGATGACTGTTCCATCTGTGTATGAATGTGTGTGATAGTGTGAGTGAATGGTTGAGTGCGGCATGTAATTGTAAAAGTGTAGTCAATAGACTAGAAAAGCGCTATACAAGTCCATTTAGGTTGGTCAACATTCTGCTTTTCCAGTAAAAGTGACATGTAGGGCATGTTAGCAAAATGCTAGCTAACTAGCTTACTAATGTTTGAAAAACGCCAACTAACTTGCTAGCTACTGATTGATGTAGATTAGGTAGCTAGTTAGCTAGAGGTATGTTAACATTAACTAACTTAAGATGTGAATACATTGATTTTAAGGGTCCCCCAGCAACATCTTTTAACCATCTTCAAAATCTGGTTTTCTTTTTAATGTAGATGACAATCTAAGTAACCATTTAAGGGTCAATACATTTTTTAAGTAACCCTCCAATCCTGTTCACAATTTATTTCTAGTCATTCTACGAGTCATTGTAAATAAATTTTTTGCAGATGTTTTTTTTGGTATGAACCCAAAGTTTTTCAATTTTAAGAAAACAATGGTTTAAAGAAATTATTACTGGCAGGGGACACATGGTTTGTCCGTTTCCTTTGTGACGTGATGTCCATTGTATAAGTTCCACAATTCATTTGCTGCTCTTTTTGTTTGACAAAAACAGAATACCTCCCTAACTTTTATTTATGACTTTATAAGATTTGTACAAACAGTATGAAAGAAGCTGTCTGCAGCTTTAAAAAATATTGTCCCTTGGGAATAACATTGATTTATATATCACTTTTTGTTGTCACAGTGTACCCCTGCAATTTGACCTCATGCCATGGCCCCTTTTCAAACTGTACACATGTTCATCACTGTTAAATTAATTCCTTTAAGGGTCTTGTCCTCTATAAATTGACGTAAGAATGAGCAACTCAGCTCCAGTGAAGCCACAAACATAAAAAAAATAGTACAATCGCACAAGTTCCAGGTTTGCAGCGACAGCATTTAAAACCATTTGCCAAAGCTAGTTTGAAACACGCTGCCTTCACGATCAGTGGTGAAATCAGTCCTCAGAAATGTCTGTACTAACCAAACATTATCTGTTGGTGATTATCTAGCACCACTGCTGAGGTAGTGCGATCTAGTGCACAGAAGTGGCCCCGGGGAGCCCTCCCTTTTCTCGAGAACTAATGTTTACAATCATTTAGGGGCGTCCGTGGAAGGCATACAGGAGACACTGGCGTATGTTTGTCTCCGTTTCGAGGATTGTGGTTAAGCTGAAGCTCATCTGGCAACCTTATGGGCTGCTCATCCACTCTAAAGCTCCTGACGCTCTTTCCTCCCCTGTCCTCACACTTTTTCTTTTTCCCCACTTTTCTCTTTTCTTCTTTCTCCCTGTGATCTTGTGATTATTTAATCCTTTTCTTCCACTTATACTTTATAATATTGCTTTGTTTTTGCATCCAATCTTCCCTACGCTCTCGACGTGTCCTCTTTGTTTTCGGGAAGCCATCAGCTGTCTCTAGTCATACATGTCATCCGCTGGTATGTGCTGATGGCTGAGTTTTAGTACGTCTTTCATGTGTGCATCATGTGTAGCAATGGCTGGAATGGGATGTAGCTCGAGTAAATCAATTTGTCATATGAGTAAAATCTGCTGAGTGCGTGGGTTCACGAGCAGGTTTTGTGGCTCATCTTCTGTCTTCTCTCCCATCACAGTCACAGATTGTTCCAAATGGCCCCAGAGACCCACTGTTGCAATATATTGAAAAAAAAAAGAAAAATAGCAGCTTTAAAACTGGTCCGATACTGCTTTTACTCAAGGTCGACACATTACCTGAGCTGCTCTTTGACTGAAGTTTAATGCCAGACTGATGTAACAGCTGTAATGTTGGACTGACGTAATGCTCTGACTCAGCACTGATGTCACTTCCAGAAGAAATACATGAGTAGAGCGATATTAAGTCTTTCATTCCAAATTGATACATTTCCCGTTTGTGAAAAAAGTGACACCAACTCATGCAGAATGACTGCTGGCATCACTCCGCTGTGTGCAATAAGCAGAAAGTGCTGCAAGATGGTGATCTGAAATGAGTGCTGCAGAGAGTCTGCCTCCCTGAAATTATTTCAAACGAACAGTTTGTGAAATATATGTTCATTTATCACATTCTACTAATGCAACTACACGTGGATGCAAGAAAACAGCACAACACAGTGTAAGAAAGTGAAGGAAACACAAGTCTGTCACTCCGACATTGAAAGAGTGCATTGAAAAGTAAGGGAGCTGTGGTCGGGGTAGCGGGAACTACATCTGTTTTCAACTTCACAGAAACTTGGATTCAGACTCGGCTCATACAAAGTTGTTTTTTACGGTAAGTTATCATTTTTAGCTGAAGTTTTTTCTTATTTAACCATAACGAAAAACTTGGGTTTAGGGTTAACCAAAATTATTTCTGTTGCCTAAATGTAACTCCAAACTTAACTCTTAACTCTTGCTGCTGCGTGTAACTGTGTACTTGTACTTTATTGTCATATACTTCAATTAATGGTGAGGGAATATTATTCAGGTAAGTTGTGATCACAAACAATGTCTTGGCTGTAGGTCGGTCTCTTCATGGTGGTGATGTTGTGTCATGCGACTGTGATGTAGTTCACTTATAGCCTTATATTAGCTTTTTCCGCTGATTGCATATATGCTTAAAAAATCATCAAAGTGGTGTTGTTTGTGAAGGTTATCTTGCTGGACAAAACATGTAAGTATCATAAACTTTTGTTCACCACAAATATCCAAAATCCAATGTAAAAATCTAATTTGTTTTTTGTGGAAGGAACCAGAGTGACGCTAACTTCTGAGTTTTCTTAAAATGCCACTCTTGACACATTCTAAATGATGTAAAAATACCCTGTTATGATTGATATTTTGTTTAACGTGTTTTTCCACTCATAAAAAGTGGAATTGAAAAAAAAAAAAAAAAAAAAACGCTCAGGATTTTGGATCTGGACTCCCGTCTTGCCCACACTGCAGCCTCTCCCAGTTTGACCGTTGAAAGAGCAGTGTGCATCAAGATGGCTTGCATCGGAGGAAACCTCACATATATTCAGCCATACATGTTTGAGCCTCAGTCAGACCTACGCTAAGATGACCACTAATGCTAACTCCCTTCTGTCTGTACTGATGAGTCGGCTCCGCGCTGGGGGTTTCAGGTTTCTTTACCTGCATTTTCATATAAGACAGTGACTAGCTTTCAAATTTGTTATGTACCAAATCTGTGGTATGTGTGAATCACAGATTCAAGGGAGCGCACAGACATCTCCCGCATGAGTAGAGGAATGTGAAAACACCTCTCTAGTGAGAAACTTATAGATACAAGTAAGTACAGTCAAGGTCAGGCAATTTGGGGGACATAAACACATGGAAAACAATGCACAATAAAAAGTTAAGTGGAATTGTAATGCCCTCACTGTGCCCTTGTTTAATGTTGCCCAAATAACCCACAAATCTGGCTACTGCTCATCATATGTGTTGGCTAGACTACAATTCAGATGCACTTAAGGCATCTCAAAGGCAGCCTCTGCTAACCATTTCCATCAGTGGACTTTTTGTTCTGATGTTGCAAAGTGAATGGTTTCTGAAGTGAATGGTTTTCATTCTTCTCAATTTAGCTTGAAAATCTTGTAATAATATCATGCACCCTTCGCCTCACAGACACAAAACCTGAACTGATCATGCAGTGAAGAATGTTATAAAGTCTGCTCCCTTCTGTTGCATTCAGGTGCATTTAGTTGTATTGCTAAATAAACTGCTGAATCTTATTTGATTTGAAACATTCTGAGCAATGGATCCTTTTCATATGTCACATTAAGTCACAAACCCATTATTGCCAGTTGTTCTTAAAAGTGGGGTAAGCAATTCAGGACTGTTTTTTTTTCTTTCTTAGCTCAAATTTCCAGAAGTTAAGTGGACACCAGATTGGTAATAATGTTAAATGGAGAAGCAAAAGAAATGTGCATTTTATTAAGCTTAGAAAAAAATGCTTGAAAGCTAATTACTGTGACATAAAAACTGTTTGATCTCACTGCAGGCCTTGTTAAACCCTGCTAACACCAGCACCAGGTAACACAGCAACACTAACTGACTGACACACACACACACACACACACACACGAAAGAAAACACAGCTGAGGAGGAAATGGCATCCCGGGGTCTTTAGCTGGACCAGTGTGTTTATTTTCCTCCCATGGTGCACTAGGGCCAAGCTGCTTAACGCGAGGCTGGTGTTCCTGTGGGGCTCGGATATACTGTATGTGTGTGTGTAATTGTTTGCAGCTGTGTGTGTACATATGTGGTTGGTAGTATTGTTATTATTACTCTAATAGATGGGCAATATGTGAGTGCAGGATTTGTTTTTGTTTTTTTTCTCCTGATGTAAAAATGTCAATAGTCTTGCTATTTAGCTTCTATAATGAAGTTATTAAGTGTCACTGTCTTGTGATTGTATTTATTTTTTATAATTATTTATTATTATAGTCAGTAAAAGGGTGCATTTGGTCAAACCTATAGTACATGAACCTACAAACTCTAAAAACAACTAGTTGAGTAGGGGGAGCTGAGAGTGAGCTTGGGGCCTGAGCGTTGGATAAACGTTTGGTTTTCCCCACTGCCTCCGCCTGTGTCTGGATTATGAAGGGCAGATATACAGCACTTCAGAGTGTGCCAATTAACAGCCCCAGCAGCGGCCGCCACACAGGAGGGCCCCTCATAAAGACTCACCCTATGGTGTAAGCCCTGCCACTTCCAAGTGCTTTATCCGGGGCCGAGCCCATACACACAGCTGTTAAACTGGCAGGTTTTTAAGCAGCCCCAGCATCGCCGACAGGCCCAGGAGTTCATAAAGATTTTCTCAGCAAGTGCTTTCCCAAGGAAAGAGAGTGAGATGAGAGGAAGGAGACATAGCAAAAGAGGGGAGGGTGAGCAAGGCAGCTGGGCAATCAAGGGGCAGACCTTGCTCAGAGACAAGATAGAGCCACTGCGCTTCATCCCTCTTTCTGTCCCTCTATCTCTCCATCTCTCCTTTCCTTCTTCACTGCACTCTTCCCCCTCTTTTTTTTTTTTCATGTGAAGAACCAGTGATTGCGATGGTGGGCAAGCCAACAACAGGCAGGGGGCGGCCTGCTGAGGACTTGGAAGTTGGGATAACTCCAATCGTCCAAGCCACTGCCACCCCTGCCTGCCACATACCAACTGCTGGCATTTGAACAGCTTTGATACATATTTTAAAGGCTGCAGTGCATCAGAACTGTACTAATCTTAGTTAAAAGGCGAAGCACCATATACCGTTTTTTTCCCGCATAGACGCTCAGCGGCACATGCTGCAAATTGCTGGGATGGAAGGACATACAAGCTGTGCACAGATCGACGAGCTTATGAAATTTTTAAAATGGGCTGATATACACTCATTGGCTGATGTATACAGATTAAGCCAACACAGAAGTGTGCAAAATGGATTGTTGGTGTGGTATTGCTGTACCCACAACAGGAAATGATTAGAAGAAAAATCAACAAGGTGCAGGCAATGATTTAGCACAGTGGTATTCAACCTGGGGGTCAGAATCCTCAAGGCGGTCGCAAGATCATTTCTGGGGGTCACCAGAGGGTTGTAGAAAATAAAGTATTATAGCATATTGTGGCAATTCAAAAGCGAGGAGGAAGCTCTCAACAATGTCAGCCCCTTAAAGACATTCATTATAAGGGACAAGCGCTCAAAACACAGCTGGTGCAAAATGTAACACACTACTCCAGCTAGCATGTTGGGAAATTAGGCCATATTTTAGACTGGGGGATGTTTTTTACATGACATCACCTGTACCAGTGATATAATTTACCTTTGAATAGATTTTATTGAGCGTGCTTGTTAGAGGCTAAACAATAGTCCTGCTGTTTGAGTTTGGTAGCTTTTAAGTTTATCAAACTTTTAATATTTGTAAAGCAGAAAAAAATTTCAAACTTTGCTCACTGCATGAAAAGAGCCCGGTGTTCACTTCTGTTGTGACAGTGAAGAGATGTGAGCCGCAAACTAACTGAACAGCACACTAGATATTATTTGACCAAGGCATGTGAGTGTATGTTGTGTCCATGGTCACACACAAACTGTATATGCATGTATGCACTGAAGTTGAAACATGTCTGTAGTATGCATGTTGTATGTGCATATCTAAATGACCACATGGATTTGCATGTGTGCGCTATCAGCCGAGGTTGCACCTCCATTGCTCCTGCAGACTGAAGCAGAGATAAAGCAGTAGAAACTGAGCTGACCACATGCTAGACAGTATTGGCCACAGATGTGCCCAGACAGATCACAGAGAAAACGTGATGGCATTTCCTCAAGATGTGGATGTGTATTTTTAAACTTTGATGTGAACATGATTTGCCATGAAAAAATGCTTTGTTCGTGTGATTCAGATGGTCTCAATAACAGAGCTCATACATATTGTATGCCTATCCAGAACTTTTTTCTGGTCTCAGTAATAGTTTCGTTGATCTCAGGACATTTAGCAGCATGCAAAATGAGCCTTCTGCTAAAGAAAAATGATGCACGTGGTTGAATAATACTTTGACGACAGGGCTAACATGCATAGCATGTCAGTGGCTGAGGAAGTTGGTATCATGGCTACAACAAGACTATGAGATATTCTTCACTTTGAGGTCATGTATGGTCACGGGTTCTTTGTGCTTATTCCTCTGTGAATATATTAGCTAAGGAGTTAAAAGATGTGATTTAATAAAATGTGATCAAACAGATGTTAACATCTAACATCTAAAGGCTGTCATACAGATGCAACATCTTAAGGCGGTGTGGATGGATATTTTTGTCAGCAGCCAAACAACATTTTTTTTGTTTTAGTATTTTCTCACCATTGAAGACCTTTTTTTTTTTTTTTATTCATGTTAACTTCATATGACCTGTCACTTCTTTAGTGGCCATATCAACAGTTTTCTTCTTCAAAAGGTTTCATAAGAATAAACTATTTGTTTTAACACAAAAAAGTTAGTGCCCAGGCTGACCTAAAAATTTAAGTTGACTGAATTTGAAAAGACAATTTGAGGTAATTTTGTAATGATTGAAAAATAAAAAAAACTTTTCTAGTTTTCTAGTCAAATGAGTAATTCAGTTGTACTTGAGAAAACATTTCAATGAGCTTGAGGCATTAAGCTGAACCAACAACTCTTCAGTCATACTGACAAACATAACAAACAGATTTAATCTCCTTTTACATTATCTCAGTTTGAAAAGCCTGTTCTTCATTTCATACAAAGAACTCACAGCTGTAGATGGTCTTGTTGGAGTTTTAACTCTAGAATAATGCATGCCAGGGGGTCTGCTAATGCACTGATCATGTTTGTTTTGAAATTTAATGAGTTGATTGAACTTGTATAGCACATTCATTAAACTCAACATTTCAAATCATAAGGCTTCTAGTTAGAAGAACTCCTGTTTAAAAGTTCTGAAAATAAATACTGTTTAATTAACTTGAATAAATAAATATGTTAATATAAAATAAAATTCATATATTTACATTAAGTCAATGAGGAAATACTAGTTGATTCCACTAAATTTTTGCAGGATTTTTTATTGTAACTTAACACATCTATTACTGAAGTTTAAAAAAAGGGAAAAATCATATAAATTTTTGTGGAGCAAGAGCTGGCACATCATACATTCCATGATGATTTAAACTATTGTTATCTTGACTGACTGGCATGTTTGTATTGTATAATGTAGTATTACATTTTGTATAAACTGGATCCATATTCTTGTGATTTTCTATGTGGTGCACATATATCATTTTGTGCTTTTAACATTTAGACATCTTTGCATACTTACATATAAATGATTCACTAAAAAGCTGGATGTTTAAGAGAATAAAAACTTGTATTTTTGGACATAGTTTGCATGACATACATTAGACAAACACCACCTCGCTCCTTCATATGGTACTCTGCAGTTAGTATTTGACATGGCGATCTTCTGTTGAAACTCCCGGCATCCTGCGCCATGTGTCCTGGCTAACATTACATGGGGTACTGTACAGGGGAACGGCAGGCGTGAAGAAAGAGCCTCCGGTTCAAGCAGAGGGGAAAGGTATCACTGCAAGGTAGTGTGGCTGTTGACCGGCCTGCTCTGTTTAGTTCAGGTTTGCGTGTGTGTGAAGTGATAGTTCCAACACATTGTGTTCTTGTTCTGCTCATCTTCTGTTTCAGTTTTGGCAGGTGACCCGCCACTGGATGTACTGGCTACTGTACACTAGGTGACAGCTTCTGACATTGTAATTGTCTGCTTTGGGTGAGGGGATGGAGGGTGCAATACATCTTATGTTTCCTTTCAGTAGAAATTATTGATAACTCGAGCTGAGAGGCGGTGTTGGTATCACTAACCTGCTGAGCAAGTCTTGACTGATGATGGTAATTTGGGTTGACAAATATGCTGAACTATAGTTAAAATTACCTGAAACTGACTTATTATCAAACATCTGTTATAAACATTAAGAGATTAACTTTTCATGATGCACCTTAATATCTGACATAACCGGTAGTTTAAATGTGATCCTCAAAACTCCTGAAAATCCTCTGATGCATTTCTAAACAACATGGTAACTGCATCTTTTTTCTTCATACTATAGCACAGCAATGGTATAAGGTAGGTTTGATAGGCCCCATGCAATTTTTGTTTGCTTTTTTAAACACTAGGCCACATTTCTAGAGACTATATATCATGACTGATATTTCCAAAAAAAATGCACATTGCATTCTTGAGTTCAGCAGCATCATTGCTATACTGCATATAAAAGTAGTAAATAAAGGCCTTTTTGAAGTAAACGGCTTCATTTAACTGTTCCTGCTCATCAAGCTAATGCCAAAAGACAATAATAAGTGAAATGTTAGCTGGGCCGTGTGGAATGTTGAAGCCAGAGTAACAGATTAAGTTAACAAAGTGAAATCAGAATCTATTAGCTTGTGTCCTCAGAGCTGGTAAAATATATGTCTGAAAGTATGAGCACGCATGTCATTTTATATTTGGCATGTGAAGTAAAATGTATCCATTTGTTTAGAAAACATTACTGTGAGTATGATGCTATTTTCAGTTAGCTTGCAATGCAAATTCTCCCCCAAAATAATAAAAAAAAAATAATAATAAAAGATTCAGCAATGTTTTTTTTAAAAAAAAACAAATGATAAAAAGAATTGATTTTTTTCTCCCACCTGCAATTTTTTTTTTTTTTTTTTACCAACAAAATGTTGTTGAATGAGTTAGTTTTGGGCCTAAACTAGATGCTGTAGGATTATCAAACAGAGACAACAACATACATATTATCCAGAAATTACATCTGTGTGTGACCAAAATAAAATATGAAATACAAAGCTATTCATTTAATCAAATGTTTTTTCAATAGTTTATGTTGAATAAGCATATTATTTTGTTATAGGGTGCTACTACAAGACAACCATGATGGAGATGTGTTTGTCTTTTTGAAGACAGATATGGCAGTTTTCACCATTTTTAATTAAACATCACTTCTTCTTTGAAGGTAAGTGTATTTTTAAGGTGGAAATCTCAATCACTCGCAAGGGCCTGTTCTCCACCCAGCACATTGTTGACGGACCTGCTCTTTACAGGTTGCCCTACCTCATGGGCCCCAGTGCAACTGCACTGTCTATATTTACACCCCCGTGGCACGGTTCTGTTCCAACCACGCAAGCCAAAATGGAAATGCAGTCTATGGAAGACATTACCGGCAAGAGTAAGTTTCTGTACATTTAGTACAATGGTGTTGAGGTCACATGTCAAATGTTACTTTAATGTTACTTTGGCTTAACTTTATGTTGTGGAAAAAAACATTCATCACACCAGATTTTAAGCTACTTTGTACTCTCTATACGTGTTGAAATAAACATGAAAAAGTGAAAAAAGTAAAGCAGAATTTGTACAGCCTCAGGAAATACACACTGACAGTCTATAAATGGACATTTTTAACCACAGTGAAAAGAAGGAAAGCAAGAGCGACGGGTGCAGAAAGGGAGAGTTGGACAGGGAGAGAAAAGATTTCACATTAGCAGGGACGGAGAGATGGTGAGTTGCATTTGATATCACCTTCTGCGCTGCACATGTGCTGCGAGTGTTCAGAGAAGCATCCTCTCCTAAATGGAAATTCCTGTGCTTCAGCCACAGCTGCAGTATGACACTTCAGATGGCCGCGCTTCCCTTTGTACAGCCCCCTGGAATTAGCCCAAACCACAATGGCATCACATCAGAAAAGACGGCAGGAAAATCAGACTTTATTATCTGTCGCTGTGGAAATATCTGTGCAGGGAGGAAAAAGGGGGCACGAGGCCCTTGGCTTCCACTGCCATGTCAGCCTGCATTTTATTATCGAAAACACACACACTTTCACACACTTTCACACACAACTGTCTTCAATAAGTATCAGCTAAACCACTGTTATGATACCTGTACTTAGGGATGGCTTGGCACTGTACTGGAATGTAAACACTCATACACTTTTTCTTATTGCTCTGATTTTGGAGGCACTAAAACAGTAATTTTCAACAGATTGCAGTCAAAAACAACGTGATATGTTACGTATGACATGCTACAAGTGTGCTGCAGGGAAATCTGTGCAGCACGTACAGTAGAATGTCAAACTGAACTCAAGGGTGTAGATTTGAGCAGGGAGGGTAGGGACATGTTCCTACCAGTATCCAAGGATTACTGAATTGCCCATAGCAATAATTTTGATTTAAAAAAAAAAACTGTTTACTATAAGTGTCTAGTCAAACTGATTTTCAGTCCTGTAATAAATCACCTGTGCTAATTATAGATGCACAACAATTAATTTTTAAGTTCTGAAAGATTGCATGCTCCACTACATTATGCCTTAAATTGGATCGGCCCACTACCTACCTATAGTGGGTCTCTTTTTACTGCCAAGATATTTCATATATGAATTAAGAATTAGCAGCAAATCTGATCATTTACTCAGATAAATAGGAAGCAAGTGAGAAGTATACACAGATCTATTTTTGTAATTTATTCCCATGCATGCTGAAATCTTAGTCAGCACTCCTCTGGCAGCATCTCTCCATCTCCCCTCGCAGCATGCACCTCAGGCAGAAGACTGACAGCTTTTACTATGCTTATGGGGACACGTGCCCACCAACCGTAGCATGAAATATCCACCCTTGACTGAAATGATACTCATCAGGACCGGAGAAACATTGTTCAACTAGCGCCGGGATGCAAAGTCTCTGCTAACGAAGACAAGTGGAATAAAACTTTCCATCAAATTGTGTTCGGGGAGGGGGGATTCACTTCAAAGAGATCTCAACAACAGTGCTGTCTGTCTAATTTACGTTTTCAAGCACATGCCAAATGTAAAAACCCCAATTTTGAGGAGTGTATAATTACAGGGAGAGAATGAATGACTATAAATACCCCCATCATTACTAGTCCCTCCTGAAGAACATGATCCATACTGAAGGATAATTAAGGCAAAATATTTCTGATCCTCCAACAGACTGTACCGGGAATGTGTGCATGCGTACTTGTGCTTCCGTGTGTGTTTGAGATAGTGTGTGTGTGTGTGTGTGTGTGTGTAGGGGGTGGGGGGTGGGGGGATCACAAGGCATTCTCCCCTAAATATAGTTCTGTTCTGGTGGAGCTGCTATGTACGGATACTTCAGGAGAACTCAAGACAGACCAGCTTTAATTGGTTTGCGGAGTCATTAATGAAACAGAAGCACAACTCCAGTACAAGAGTGTGTGTGACTTAACAAGAGCGCTTATGTGTGTATATTGGACCCTGTCAATGCCCTTTAAACAACAACAGACACATGGAAATAACTTTGATCAACAAACATGTAGCAAACAAGAAGATAATAATGAACCTCCATGTTCAGCCGAGGTCTCTTAAAATAGAGCATTTCAACTAGGATACATCAGATTTGAGGATAATATTTCTAGATTAGGCCAGCTAATTAGTGCCCCAATATTTGGCACGGTGCTTTGACTAAGCTCCAAATAAGCATATTGTCCTCATCGCGGAGGAGTGAAAGAGCTTTCCTGTGTTCTTCACTCAGAGTCAGAAAGAATGTTCAAGTGAGAAACTTTACTCGACTGCTCTCCCTGCCTCGCTTTGTTATCTCTTTCTGCCTTTCTTGCCCGATCAAAACAGAAGAATGTCGCTTTGAGTGGCCAAATGAAAGGGAACCAGGCAAACATGAGCGAGAGACCGTGTTTATTTCGAGTGTATCTATAAGCCAGGCCAGGTTTTTGTGTCAGCAGGGGTCTGCATGGGTTGTTGAGTTGTTGCGAGTTGCTGCTGAACCGGCAGCGAGTCAGTCAGCCAGCCAGTTGTCAGGCGAGTACCAGTTCCTTGTTGCTATTTGTGTTTGCCATGCCGAGAGCCTCCCTCCCTCCGTTTTTTCCCCTTTTCCAACCGAATCCTCCAACCTCTCTTCCTGTGGCAAGAATCGTGTCTTAAAGCAGCTCCTGGAATGAAAAGCCCTGTGACCAAGAAGGCATCCGTCCCTTTCACTGCCATTGTGTCGCCGAAACAAGGAGCAGGAGCAAAGTAGTCAGCTAAACATGGTGTAGCAGGGTTCGACGGTGGCCCCGCTGTGGCTGCTGCTACCGCCGGGCTCCAGTGACTTGTTGTTGCTTGTTGTTGTGTGTTTCCCCCAGCTAGGGGCCAGGGCCGGACGGCTTTTGTGTCTACATTCGACCAGCGCTGCACTCATGAAGCTAGATAAATGGATTAGAGGGCCGCAGATATGGGCGGGCATCTTTGAGAAAAAGACAACGGAGATGTTGAAGGAGGGGGAGAGCAGGGGTTGGAAGGGGAGGGTGAAGGGGATAGGAAGAGGCAAAGACATTTGTGTTGTTGGACAACAAGGGGTCGAGTCTGTTGTAAGAATGGCCTGCTTCTGCCAAAAAAGACAAGACAGTGATAAACTTTCCTCCCCATGCAGTCACCTCTCTCCCCCCTCACTCTCCCTGCAACGCACGCGCGTACTCTCACACTCACTCACACACACACACAAACTGTCACGACACACAATTCGCCACTAAAATGAATGGATTGCCACAGTGTGACACATCTCAGTTGCAGGGGGAGATGGTCCTTGTTCGCCAACAAAAGACTGTGGTATTATGGGGGGCCACAGCCTGCGACAGAATGCTAAATTGTTTTAGGGTCAACAACTTATTGTCTTTGCATGAGCCACAATTTACATATCTCCTGAAGTAGGTTTCAGCACTCAGTCCTCACATGGAAATAGCAGAACCTCCTCTAGCTTTTAAGAGACTTATAAGCATTTAATAAAGGTTGCTGGGAATAGTTTCTTTCTTTCTTTCTCTTCTTTCTTTCTTTTCTTTCTTTCTTCCTTCAATAAAAAACTAGTTATAAGTAAATGAATTTATTATAGTATGGTAAGTAATTTGAATTATCTTATTATATCCATAATAGTGCAATCAATATAAGAATTGTTTACTGTCTACTGTGGAGAGCTGCAAAGATTAACTGATTAATCGATTATTAATTGACTATTAAATTAATTGCCAACTAACCAATTAATGGTTTTGAGTCATTTTTTTAAAGAAAAAATTGTCCAAATTCTCTAATTTCAACTTCTCAGATATGAATATTTTCTGGTTTCTTTACTCGTCTATGACAGAATTGAACACTTTTGGGTGGTGGAGAAAACAAGACATTTGAGGACATCGTCTTGGGGTTTTCCATTAAAATACTGGAGCTATTCTACATTACGCAGAGCTGCAACAATTAATCAATTGGTGGATTATGAGATGATTATTAACTTTATCACCAACTATTTAAATAATTGATTCATTTAAGTAATTTTTTCCCCCAGATATTTTTAAACCTGACTCCATCTCCTTAGATGTGAATATTTTTTTTATTTCTTTACTCTTCTATTACAGTAAATTGAATATATTTGGGTTGCAGAGAAAACAAAACATTTGAGGACATAACCCTGTGCTCTGAGAAACACTAATAGACATTTTCACCCTTGTCTGGCTTTTTATGGACCAAACAACTAATTGAGTAAATAATCAACAATTTAATCGAGAATGAAAATAATCATTAATTTCAGCCCTAATTTCTTTCTTTCTTTCTTTCTTTTAAAAAAACAAAAACAACTCTTTTAAATCTTGTAATGAGTAAATAGCTTCATGATATATATGACTTATCTTAGCACTAAAACCATTATCATTCAATTACCATAATATAGACATTTTTACTGACTAACAACGTTTTAGAAAACAGTTAATAATATGTATTTACCGCTGTAATCCAAAGGAGCACAATTTTTTAGCTCTATATTTACATTTAATTCATTTATCTGCTCGTCTTTCTTTCTTTCTTTTTTTTTTTTTTTTTAATTTCATGGTCTTTATTTTCTTCTCCTCCCCTGCATCGTGGCCCAGGGCGTGCGGGGAAAGAAATGGCTGCAAGTGACAGCCTAATTATCAGCTCCCAACTCCGCTCATTACCCATTAGACAATCCACTGTACATCCACTTACTAAATGAATAATTTTGTATATATTATGGAAACACAATATTATGGCCTGCAGCTAACGCCTTTGCGCTAACCTCACGCTGTTTCAGTACAAAAGAAATAAATGGGACACCGAGAGGTTATTTAATTTTAGCCCCAAAAGCCAGCTCATGAGAGGATGTCATGTGCAAATGGAGTGCGGAGGGAGGGAGGGGAATATGAAATTTACACACCTGCCTTTTTCCGCCGTGATATTACAATCATTATTGCCAAAGCACGTGTTGTAGCATAAGTGAAATTGACAAGAGTCAGTTCGGGCTTCACGTGGATTAATATTATTATCATTTCCACCGACCGACGTCTAATGACGGGGGCAGGAACAATTTCTTATTTCTATTTGACATATTTTACACCAATTGAGTTAGTGCTACAAAAAAGAGAGTAAAGAAAAAAAAATAAAGGTGACTGTTCAGTTAATATTGACAGACATATTAAATGTTTTTCTTGGACAATTACAGTAAAAATCATGAATTTTCTTTTGGCTCTATAAGGCAGGCCTGTTTGATATTTGCACATGATGGTGCATTTGTGGTGTGAGTAAAGTTGCGTTAATGTAAGTATAAAAGAAGAATGACCCCGCTCCGGTTAACAAAACCTTCAGTGACCTTTGTTAATTTTTCCTCCACCGCGTGACTGTTTAGCGAATGGCCTTTTAAGTGACACAGATTTATGCGCATAGACGTCCCCCCTCTGCCACACAGATATGGACTAGTCAACGTTTAGCAAGCATTTAAGAAAAGAAAAAAAAAATCACTTTTGCCCTTTTGCACTCTGCTGTAATGTTTTCGACTTGTGCAATTATTTGAAATGACTTAATTTAAAAGCTATGCACACTCTTCAAGATGTGATCATATTGCAAATCCAAACAGCGAAAGATTTATTGCAGATTAGTATTTGAAAATGAAATATGATTTTGGCCTCTAACGAAAAATACCCATATTTGTCTTATAATATTTATGTGAGCTCAGTGTCATAATATCCTCATAAATAAAGAGATTCCTAGTTTTGTTCTGTATTCCTCTAGCAAATGCAGGTAGGTGCAACGGGTTTAAATCAAACTGTAATGTATACTGCATTGTGTGTGATAATACAGGTATAGTACAAGTATTTCCATGTGATTTATAGCTCTTTTGGAGAGTGAAAAGCTGTTTCAAGCTTAAGCGATATATTGCTCGCCTATAGAGGTCGCTGTGATATTGCAGAACAGATGTGCATAAGTCACTCCACAGGTTTAGGCCACTCAAATAATTCACCCTCTGGAACAGCTCACTTCGCAGCTTACTGTCATTTACAAAAGAGCCCAAAACTCAAACAACGAAGGTTTTCTCTGATTATTCTGAAGCCATTTCAGGGCAGACTTTGAAACATTATGTGTAGAATTGTTTTTAACAAGATGATAACACAATAAAATGTTGAAGCTAAAAAATCATAGTCACATTTTGCAAAAGATATAGTTGAAAACGTTACTGTTACTTTTCCCATAATATCCATAGACTCTTGTAAATCAAAAGAAAAGGAGAAAAATACAACCCTCACATCATCTCCCATCCCAGCTAATTATTGCACTTTCTCCTTATTATGTTTAAACCCCATTAGGCCGCTGTGGTAAATCAATATTTGCTTTTGGTCACCGATTGAGGAGCAAAAGAAGCTGCTTTTATAGGCTAATGATCATTATCAGCCTCGGAACAGACAGGACCCCAAAACACTGACCCTGCTCCACAACAAGGCCGACAATGTCAGCCTCCTCCTCCTCCCACCTCCCACCTCTTCTCCCCCCCAAAAAACGAAAATATTAATAATTTATCTTCGAATCGACTTCTCTCTCTGACAGATTAGATTTTAACCATTTGATTTTGTTTGGACTGGGCGTTCCCATATTATTACTTAATGACCTTCCCAGCTGCTCCTGTCCATTTTCTGTCACCAGCAACCATCTGGACACTTATTAGCACCTCAATGCATCCACGCTGCTTTCCTCCCAAACTTGAATAAAATTAAGCCTGGTTGCACACTGCCAATATATTTTTTTCTCTCATTCCCACCCTTCTTGAAACCGGCAGTAGGCCTTTTCTTTCCTAATAATTATCTCCAGTAATAATAATCATTATAATAGTATAATAATAATAATAATAATAATAATAATGATCATAGTAGGAATTTAATCATAGCATTGTCTTAAATTCATGTGAAAAAAATAAAAGAATAAAGAAATATAGGCTGTGGATACTCTTGGGTTTTCTCTATAATTTCATTTAGTTTATTAGGCAAAATATACGATCTGGACAAATTCCTTCAACGCTTCCTATTTACAAATTTAAATCACTTGGTATTTACATTAAAGAAAGGACACCAAAAACACAAGATAGAGACAAAAATAATAATAATAATTATAATAATAAAGTAAAAAGCCTACCAAAATGTCCCAGCCTGCCTGGGCAAAGTGGAGAGAGTAACATTATAGGCGCGATTATAGGCTACACAACAATAGAGGAAGTAATCCATCCATCCACAGGATATTACCAAATTACGCCATTTGTTCTGTACCGACTGAATGCTACGCTGCATTATTATTTCTCATTGTCCTTTTTAGGGAGTGTAAAGTCTTTTTTTTCTATTTTTCTTTTCTCTTTTTTTCAAGCACGAAAAAAATGTCTTGATCAAGCAGAGGAGAGAGCAGTGAGGACCCGTTGCGTGGCGTCTTGTGGACTCCTGGCGCTGGAAGGCAGAGAGGATCTGGATAAAGAATAATACAGAAAGGTAGATAAATACCCCCGCCGTGTTTGGACAGCGGGTTTCAATATGCATCTCAAGTGTCTGGCTGAACAGTTCTGATTTGAAACAGACTGCAGTCCCTCCTCTCCAATCCCTTCTTTCTCTGAGGACTAATAGCATAATAATAATAATAATAATAATAATAATAATAATAATAATAATAATAATAATGTGGTGAATTAATCATAATAATTATTTTACAACCTGAAAATATTTTAGCGTTTTTAAAAATAAAATTCTCTTTATGTCACCATTATCAGCATTTATAATTTACTTGTTATTTTTATATGTTGCGCAGCTCTCTATGCAACAGTCAAACAGAAATCAAGGGGTATTTTGTAATACTTAAAACAGAGGTAAACTTTTTCCCCCCTCTCGGTAAGAGCGCTCCCCTGGGCTCCGGGTCTCCCAGGGGTCTTTAGGGAAAGCACACAGCCCAGACAGAGCCCGTTTTACTCGGTGACTTGATAAGTAGCCACACTCTCCCCAGAGGGGAGGAATTAAAGGGGGTGTGGGATGGGAGTCAAGACCCCTGTCACCCGCAAAACAAACTGTGTTTTATTTATCTTTGTTTATTTTATTTTGTAGTGTTATTATTGTTGTCTTATGCAGAAAAAATAAAATAAAAAAAATAAATGTCAGACATAAATTTGACGTTTATATGGTGGAATTTAACAGTTAGCCCTATAATTTTATTTATTTGTTTGATATTTTTATCAAGATGTTGGGCCTTCCTTAACATTCATCTTCATGCTTAATTTTATCTATTTTAAATACTGTTTAAATATATATATATATTTAAAAATGTCTGACTCAGTTCATGTTTTGATTAATGCAACACTCAGTATTCTACATTTAGAATAATTGAATATATTGTGCTAATTTTCTCATGACAACGTGTTTCCAACAATCAAACAAAGCAAAGCAAAAGTAAAAACGTGTCTCACCTGTCATGGATGGGTCGAAAGGAAGACTTCAGGGTCTGTGTTGGAGGTGAATCAGACCTTACACCGTTTTCATGGTCTAAAAAGGAAATAAGCAAAAACACTTATGAGCTCTGGCATGCTGGGTAAATTAAAGGCCTCTTATTTTCTGCGATTAAATATGAACATGTTTAAATAAAAAAATAAACGCTGCAGTATTGTTATGTGGACATTGGATTTAGGCGTGTAGCCTTCTCGTGATATACATGCTTTGTTATTATAATTAGCCTATATATAAATATAAACAGGCATGTCACACACACAGGCTGTGTTCAGTATAAAACGTTTAGCGCTTGCATGTGACATTTGGCCGCTGTCCTCCTACCTATGTGTTTGGGACTGTGGGTCTCTGGCGGGGCCTTGCTGTCATTGCTGAGTGCTGCTGCAGCTGCCACCGGCGACACCACCACTGATGTCGGCTGCTGCTGCTGCTGCTGCTGCTGCTGCTGCTGAGCCGGCAAGTGGTGGTTGTGGTGGTGGTGGTGATGGTGCTGGTTTACTCCCAGAAACGACCTCACGTTCAGCAGGGAGTTCTGGCCCAGGAAAGCCCCGTTTGTCCAGTTGTGGAACTTTCCAATCTGGCATGTGTACAGTCCGTGACTGGGGAGGAAGGCCGGGTGGGTCTGGAGCTGGTGGTGGGGGGCTGAGGAGTGGGTGGTGGCCGCGGGGGCGCAGGGGGACGTGGGTTTCTGAGATGAGCTATCGGGGCTAGTGGCGGTCTCTGCTAAAGACCAGATTTTGGGCTTATTGTTGGACGGGAGAGGAAAGCTCCCGGGTCTATCCGGGGACAAAACTCTGGTGTTATTGTTGTTGCCGTCCGAGTTCTCTTTACTCCCTGGGTGAACTGAAATTGTGCTCTTAGATTTGTCAAAGGCCTCGTGGGCCTGCAGGGCGAAGGCCCGTCGTCTCTCCAAGCTGTCCAACTCTCCACCCGCACCGACACCGCCCCTGTGGTCCCTGTTCCCCTCCGTTGATTTATCGTCATCGTCCTCGTTGCTTTGATCCCCGTCGTTGTCGTCGATTTTGTCTATATCTATGCTCTCCAAATCGATCTCCTCCTCGTCTTCGTTTTTCTCCGCCTCGTCCCCGCTGCCGAACAAGTGGCCGTCCTCCCCGTCCTCTTTGCTCCTGCTGCCCCAGGTCACCTTGTTCTCCTTCTTGAGCCTCCTCCTGGCGTTGGCGAACCAGGTGGAGACCTGCGTCAGCGTCATTTTGGTGATGATGGCCAGCATGATCTTCTCCCCTTTAGTCGGGTACGGGTTCTTCCGGTGCTCGTTGAGCCAGGCTTTCAGGGTGCTGGTGCTCTCCCGGGTCGCGTTCTTGGGCCTGGCCGGGTCCCCGTACTGAAACTGGCCGTATGGGTAGAAGGCCGGAGAGGTGTGTGCTGCGAAGCTGGCAGGATGGACACCAGGACTGTCCTTCAGCTCATACTGGGATCCCTTGAAAATAAAGGATAATGTTTTATAACAGGCTGGCATGAAATATATTTTCTAAAATACATTCTTTGATCATTTTTTTTTACAATGTAGCTCAGTGTATTTTGGTCATTTTATATTAGACCCATCTGCAGTTCAAACAAGTGAAATGTCCTCTATTTCAACAATCCAAGAGTTGCAGTTGCACCTGACTCTGAGCTTTCCACAAATAAGCTTCTCAACTTGCAAAAATACCACATGCTTACAGGCCTGCGGCACCTGCCTGCACAACCACTCACTCAAAGGCACAGAGACCTTTTATTAGCAAGCATTTTTCATACATGACAGTCCAATAACGGAACAAATTAAGTCAACAGGATGAGAGAAGAAAGTTTGTTGCATCACTGTGAACGCACAGATGGCGTGCGAATTGCCAGCTTTCACTTGTACCTGCCAAACTCCCCTCCACACTCCTCAAGTATGTCAAAGTACTTTTGAAGGCCTGAGTTAAGTTTTACCCAGCGTGCCACACTTTTATACTCCTGTGCAGGATTTAATCCACAGTGCTTTGGACACGACACTCCAACACACCGCTCAGTTCAGGCAACGCGTGTGCTTGTTTCATTTTTTGGATAATAGCTCTTATTTTGAAGCTTCAGCGCAATACTCACTGCCTTCAGGCCTGAGGCTCACATTAGCCAACACATTAACACACTGCAGTTGATTGTTATCACCAGGTGTATTTTAGGCCAATAAATATCTGACAATTCTTCATCTAGACGCAGTAAAAAAAATCCACGTGGCAGTCAACCATGACAGAAGGATATGCTGCAGCCAAAACAAAGCCTGCACGATTAAAACTTATTGCATATTTATAGCTTTATAATCGTTTGTTCTGTGGTAGAGATCATTTCTAACGATCGGATAAAAATAATCTGGCTCGGGTAAGAAGCGAGTTGAAACTTTTTCTTTACATGCTGAAACTAATATCTAGTGCACGTTTTTTCTCTTCTACCGTGAAATGCATTCAAAATAGATCATTTTAAAAATATAAGACATAACAGTATAATTCGTGTGAATTACATGTTCTGTTTACATCTTTTCCTTTAATGGAAAATATATAATTTCGAGTCAGATTTTTTTTCCGTTTTCCTTTCATGTTTATAGCCAAACTTTTGACATTTCTAACTCAGCCAAACAACTTACTCAACTCTGAAAATATCGAGCAAATTTGGACTCATATCAAGCGATCGATATTTTAAAAATCAGACAAATTAGAATGTTTTTACATTTCCCAATTGTTTTTGCTGAAGTACCCAGCCTGCCTTGGTTCTTTTTTCAGACATCGAGCAGAAACAATTGTCAGTGCACCGCCAAACAGAAATTAAAGAAACTAACATTTATTCTTACCATTTGTGAGAAAAGAGCCAAGTCCGCGCTGGTGTAAGGTAAGAAAGCGCTGTAGTTGTGTGCGTACGGGTTGGCGTACATGCCCAACACCGACGTGACCGCCGCTGCGGTGGCGGACGGACTTCCCCCGATTTCGGTGCTCCCTCCCCGGGAGGAAGGCGTAAGCACTCCCGGTCTGTCGCTCCCGTACACCGCCTGGGAGGCACTTAAGTACTGCGGGTAGCCTAGCTGCGGGAAAGACATCTCCACCGCCGGACAAGTCGCACAGCTGTGTTCGTCCGACAAAACTGTGCGTTTAAAAAGTGTGCGAGAGGAAAAAAAAAGAAAAAAAAGAACCCGGAGGAGTGAAGAGGGAAAGTGTTTAAGCCAAAGTCACAGCTACTACAGACATACAGTGGGTTGCAGTCAAAACAACCCCGCTCTTAAATCTCGGCTTCCTCTCTTTTCTCGCGCAAAGTCCGCTGGATGTGATCTGATCAACAATTGCGCTCCGAATGACGCGCCTGGCCCTGAGGTCTCCAGGCTGATCTCTCAGATACAATTTGAAGTTGATGCTTTGATTGGCATCCCCTACTTGAGCCTGCAAGCTCCTCCTCGTTTGGAGCAATGTGGATAATGTGAATATAGAGTGAGCACATTGGCTGGGGCCTCTCTCGCTCTCGCTCCCCCCTTCTCGCTCTCTGTGACTCTGACTCTCTCTCTCTCTCTCCTCTCCCTCTCTCTCTCTCTTCCTCTCTCTCTCTCTCTCTCTCCCTCCGTGTTTGGACTTATTGTATGTTAAATGTTCAAGCATTAGAGTCCATTCACCGAAGGCTTTGATTGTTGTATGACAACCTGTCTACACGATTTTACAGCTGTCCGACACAGGGGGAAGTAAACCCGTCAGAAGAAGGAACTTACTTTGAATAGATTTAAATTGTAATTAAAGGGGAAAATGCCACTCCGCAGAGGAATTAGTGTTTGCTATCACGGGCTGCTGGTGCGTTTATTTAATTCATAGCGACTAATTTACTCTAAAAGTGTCTTCCTCCAACTTGTATTCATTCTTTGTAGTGCTCTTCATCTGGTGTTTTCAAAACTTGTGTGCTTGTTAAAACGATATAATAGTTTAATTGTGTTTATTAGGATGAGTTATTCTAAAACTTTTAATAAAATTACCAAATAAATGAATTACATTTTAGCCGATATATGTTTAAAGATTAAAAAGCTAATTTCAAGACGCTTTATTTCCTTCAAAAAAGTCAAGGCAGCGACGGAAAACCATGCAAATGTCTCCATATAATCTATTAATTATGTATGTTTTTATTGACTTCTGTTTTGGCTTCCTTTGATTTCTTCATAAAGGTTTAATCAGCCAAATTCTCCCCTCTCCCTCTTTTTTTTCTCACCCTCTTTCCATCTGCACACACACACGTCCGTCCCTGCGCGCCTGTGTGTGTGTGTTGTGTGTGTTTGTGTGTGTGGACTTAAACCAGATTGCTGTTGTCCTTTGTAACAACAGAGCCACTTCACGTTTCCTTGTTTTGGGTGAAAAGGAAAAGCCAAACACCGAAGCACCACCAGGCTGGAAAGTCTGCAGGTCCCTGAACGCGCCACACAAAAAATATTTGTATACATTTTGAGTCCTTAATTCAATTTAAGGGACGAGTCTTCACTTGCAACACATTAACCAAAAAAGAAAATGTGGATGGAGAGTAATTTATCCATCATAATTTCATAAACCTGCTCACTGTAAATGGCGACTTTTGGATTCATAAAAAGCACAGCTAATTACATAAAATGATATTTTATTTTCTCATATAAAATATGATTTCCAAGAAGAAGAAGAAGAAGAAAAAAACAAATAATTCCATAAATTTTGAGTTGAAAAAAAAAGAGAAAAGAAATAAATAAAAATCGGACGCTGTAGCTTTTGGTCACCTCCTCTTGAACCGCTCATCCAATTTCCAGCTCAGAAAAAGAAAAAAGGGTCGGACTTTAACCTCTACTTTCCTTAGCTGTCCAGTCCTGACACAGCCATGTGGCTCACACTAGATGAGGGGTGGGGGGTGTTCAGTTCATGTTTTAACAGTTCTATTTTGATTTGATTTTGATTCTTATATCAACCCACCTCCTCCCGAGTCAACGGGGGGTATTCTGTAGATCTAGATTTAATGCCTTAACGACTGAAGCCCAAGAAGTCAGTATAGATTTTGATCTGCACCAGATGGCTCCGAGTGGATATTGCCGAGCGCCGAGGATCTGTTAAAAATATCTGAGGGGCACTGATGGTAATCTGGGTAACACATCAGAAAGGAGGGGAGGAATGGCAATTGTGATAACCCACTGGAAATGTGTGCAGGGGGCTAAATATGATGGCTATGGTGGGGCTGGTGGGTGGGAGGGGGGCAGCCTGGGAGTAAGGAGACAGAAAATATCTCTAAATAGAAATGAAAATGAGACATTAGAGAAAAGAGAAATAAATAAAAGAAACTGGCTTGATAGCCAATATAAAAAAAAGGAAAGCGACGATTTAATAAAAATAACAAAATATTAATTAAATAAATGTTTTTTTTCTGTATGCTCTACGTTTTTCTCTAACGATTTTTTTTTTCCTTTTTTGAAAAATAGGAATTTGACTCCTGGTAAACAATGACACGTGTTGAAAGCAATAAACCATCAGCGTTAACTGATTTATTGGGTCTTGTTAAACTCTCATTACCACCAGGAGCTCTTCAGCTTCACCCAGAGAGGAGAGAGAGAGAGAGAACAGACAGAGAGAGGGAGGGAGAGAGCACGGAGGAAAACTTTGTTCCGGCTCCTCTCTGCCGTCCATCCCTCTTTAAAACTCGTCCACACAACTCGTTCACCTTCTAATGTGAAGTATTTCCTCGAAACAGATGCGCTTTCGTCGCCGTATGACGAGCACGACCGTCCACGCACACACGCACACACGTCATTTTTTCTGGATACTCTCCTCCTTTGTAAATCCTCAGGCTGCTCATATTAGATAGTTTTTATCATGTAAATCTACGGGAGGCTCTTCATAAGCTGTTCTGCCTTAATGGCCTCATTCTAATAAGTCACTCGGGGAGTGGATAAGTTCTTTTTACTTAACAGCTCGTGTTATACATTTTTAAATCACCAGTTTTATCTTTTTTATTTTCCTGGTAGCTGCCTTCTGCGGAAAAATGTAAAGCCATGTGTCAATATTGTTTATGTGTTATTGAGGTGTGTATTCGTGTAAAATGGCATATACGCTCAGCCAAACTGCCACGTACAGAATATAAAAGAAAGAGATCAAACGATAGTGAAGCGTCTCTCTCTGATAGCATATAGAGTTTGAACCTCTAATGATATTAAAAGGAGCAGAAATATTCTCAGTCACTGACCCCTCACTCATTACACATGTCCAAGGAAGAAATCAAATTTAGCAGCATACCTTCTGTACATTTTGTTTAAAACACGTTTTCTATTCAGTAAAAAAGGAAGAAGATAAAGTGATAAATGTAATGATAATATAATAGCCTACCATTAAATTCAGACGAGTACCGTTAACATCATTTTAAAAGTTGACTGTATTAAAACAGATGAGGCAGCACACTGTAAAAAATCATACAGGAATTTAGTGAAATCATCTAATCTTTTCTCAAATTTATTTATTTATTTTTTCAAATATTTTGATTTATTCAAGTTAATTAACCATACAATTTCTTGCATTTATTTTCGGAACATATAAACACAAGTTCTTCTAACTTCTCTAAGTCTTTTGACTGAAATTGTGCGTTGAATGAGTGCACTGTACAGAGTTCAATCAAATCATTACATTAAGACTGAAGACTGTTTGTTTAAGGGGATATCTTAAGCTTGCTGAACACATTTTCTCAAGTACAACTGAAGATTATTTGAGCAGAATAGTTTATTTGTTTTGAATAATTACAAGATTACCTAAACGTGTCTTTTAAAATCCAGTCAACCTAAAATTCAGTCAGGTTAAAATTTTAAGCCTGGACTTTGACTGACTTTTTAAAGTTTTTTTTTTTACAGTGCAGTGCTTTATAAACAACATCCACTTAGAATTGTTGTGAATATTGAAAAGTTCTTTTTCCCCCAAGATGTATGTGTGACATTCATGTATGTAAACAAAGTTTCATTTTCATTTTTATTTTCCAAAACTATTTTATTAAAATAGTTGCCACAAAATTTAGTTTAAAATTGCCTGCTGTACTTTAACAACATGTTTATGTAATTTATGTATTTTAAACCTAATAGGTGCATGTTAGTATGGGATCATGGCATTGTAGTCTTCTAATTTAGCCTAATTCAGTTTAATTAAAATCGATATATGCCTGAACTCAGGCCTGTTGGAGCTGTGCCAACACATAAACCTGAAAGACTCCAATAGAAGTCAAAGAGAGTTAACCTGCATTACAATAACATCGGTTATGTTGACTGTTGGCTACCACCGCAGAGGTCAGGGGTGTCTCTGTGAACTAATAACTGTGGTGAAAGATACTCCTTTCCTGCCTCTGGGAGTGCCAAAGTTGAGGAAAGGTTAAGAATCCGCAGAATGTCCCTTTTGTGCTTTTCTCACAGATTATCAAATTAAGTGTTGAAACCAAAACTCCTTTTCCCCCTGAAGAGAGGAGATTAGATGAATATCAGTGATATCAATGGACCATCACAACTGTTAGACCTCGTCTCTTCGACATCGCACACAAACATGTACACTCACGCATGGTTCCAGCGTACTCCCTGAACTGCGTCAGAGCAACTCAACTATTTAGCTGTGGGTTAGAGTCAGAGGACCACTGGTGTTACTGTGAGACATTTGATACAACGACAACTGCACCACACCTATAGGTAAGGAAACTAGGAATTTCCTGGATAATAAAAGAGGTCTATTCTGGGTCTTAGAAGGTCAAGACGCTTTGCACTTGACAGCTAAACACTTGGAGGGGTGGTGTTCCCCAGTGTTGATGTGACAAAGAGCTTCTGAGCTCAAATTGTTGCTAAATTTAAAGGTGCTTTGCAACAGTTGGATGTCAGTACAGTTTCTCTAAAACTACATGTTTCGCCCTATAACAGGTACAAGGTAATACATAATTTCACCTCATATGACAGGTCTTCCCATTTATAATACTAGATTGTAAGAGCAAATAGTCTCCTCGGGCCCAGAGAGGATATTTAGATTATTGGTGTCTTATGTATATGTGTCTGCATTGATCAGCCTTCAGCTTGATGAACAAAACATACCTGTAATTATAATCAAAATATCCAATTTATATATGCAAAATATCCTGACCTACATTTTAATTGTTATTCTGATTCAGATTTTTAGAATTGTCCAAAGATAGCAAGAAATGAACTTTGCTTTCACTTTGTCATTTTTCTTTTATTGCCCCTACTTAATGAGTACTTAGTCCATATTTTTAACCATGTAACCATGATGCCGAAGCAATAAAAAATCCACTGCGTTTAAAGGTTTTATGGGATAACTTTGGGTTTTCCAGGCCCTTTGCAACAGCGCCACCCATGAAAGAAGGAACAACTGAGTACTCAATGGCAAGAGGTAACACCACAACAATATTTTTTTTACTGCATCTACATTTCTGAATACATGTTTTGCAATTTGAATGTTGAATAGTAGTGACAAATAATATTTTAAAATGATTTTTCCAGACAGATTTTCAAAAATTGTGATGTCGAAGGCTTTCAGGGGGTCTCAGGTGTCAATCAAGGGCTCTCAAACCCCCTTGAGACTCCTTGTATTTTGCATCCTGCTTGTAACCATCACTTATCTCTTGACTTCTGGATATGTTTAAAAGTAAAAAGCATCACATGAATTTTGTTTTCCCAAAATTAACTCAAGCTGGAATTCAAGACAACCATGTGCATTGCATAATGTTAAAAGCAAGTCCTTGACAGGAGTTAACTGCTACTAAAGTAACATGACTTTCTAAATGGTTGCCTTCTAGATTTTGGTCAAATAAACATTGAAGGTTTTGTTGTTTTGCAACACTTGTTTTCTGATTCATTGCTTCTATCTATATCATACAAATAGACCACCATGTTCCTGAAATTACATGCTACCAATTTGTTTTGCAATTAGGTTTTCACAAGAAACATAAAGCACAGGACTTTCACAGCAGAGGCTGTGTGCATCTTAAAGCCCACGTGTATAAATTTAGGCAACAAAAGCTCTTTGGTTAAAGCTTGGTCTCAGTTAAAAGTTTATAAAATAAACACATCCGGTCTTGAGTTTCAAGTCACTGCTGTCCTTTTTATTATCAAACCCAGACCGAGATTTTTCCCTAATCATAACCAAGTGCAGTGAGTGCCAAACAGAAAAAAGACTGAATTATGCTTTAGTTGCTGCAGATGTTGCAGAACAAAAACAAATAAAGTATGTTGTCAGTGAACAATTTGCAGATATGTGGAGTATGTCAACATTTTGTGCCTTAGCAGATGCGTTTATTAACAATGTGTCCTCACTGTGTTTATAAAAAAGCGATCTGGGATGCATTACATTAGAGATGCACCCAAATCTGAATGTTTTCTTCAGGAAAGAAGAAATAATGTATTGGAATCATATTTCTTCTAGTTGAAGTTGCTGGTTATTATTTGGGAAAAAAAATAATTTCCAAAATATAAAGCAGTAACATTAAGAGTACTTTTGATATATTTTAATATTATAATATTATTATACTGTATCATATCATAACATTAATATGTATGTATAATATTCTACTATTGTGAAGTGCAGTCAAGAAGGATGATGCAGCATCATTGTAATTTATTTTTTCCCTTCAACTTAAGTTTAATTTTCCTATCTTCACTATAAAGACTTTCAATTTCCAATGCAAAAAAGATTCATAGAACTTCTTTAAAAAGTTTCCTATTGCTCAACATCCCCCAGTCAAAGTGGTGGTGGTGGGGTTCAGTTTATAAAACTTACTTTAAAATAAAAATATAAGAGAGAGAGAGAGAGAGTGAAAAGTACAGTACAAAAATGTGGTAATATATTTCATAATTAATTATATGCCAATATCAAATCAGCTTGGTGCTTTGAGGACACAATAATTGCATTGCTGATGAATATTAGGTAAGAAAATAAAACATGTGTCTGATTTAACATAACTTCCAGTATAAACCACAGCCACTTCTGGTCCTCTATCCGAATACAGATACAGAGACAGAAAATTTAGATACAGATACAAATAATGATGTCTATGTGCACCTCTACATTTCGCTCAGTGTATTTTCTGTTGCATAATAGTATCATGTAAATGTTTTTTCTAGGAGAATTGGTTGAAAAAGGTCCAAGCAGCTCCATTTAAGGTAACTCACACTGAGCAGAGAACTTTGTCCTACACTGTAATTCAAAATAATCAGCTACTGCAGCAAGAACGCTACCACCACCACTGTTAGTGACACTATAATGAATATATAAAAGCAAGACCAAACACCAAGCACGGAGGCTGTTACCTCATCATGATTAAGTATTATCATGATTAAGTAACTCAGCTGGATAAGCACCACTTTGCTACCACGTTGAGGCAAAGTTGCAGGGGAAACACAGCACTTCATTAATGTTGACAAGTTTCTTTTTAACTCATTCTGGCTTCTAACTGCATACCATACAAAAGACAAGAGCCAAGGATCTGACTTTTTTCCTCCCCAAGGGCATTCTCAGGGTGGGTAATGAACGGGTGGGCCCAGATTTTGATGTGGTTAGGGGCCAAGGGGAGAGAAATGTGAGAAGGGGTGTTAATTGTTTTGGCTCTTTGCTGGGGAAACATATCAACATTAGATCTAATGGAGGTTAAAGACTCTCATTGCCATAGGGGCTGCAGCTAATGAATAGCCATAGCTAGCCAAGGAGAGACAGAGAGAGGCAGAGAGAGGAGAGAGAGAGAGAGATGCAACGAGGGGGAAGAAACAGAGGATGTAGCGTTTACTGGCCTTTAAAAGGTTTTAACTGCAGTCAGCTGAGTGTTTCATTGCAGTATTGACCTAAGAGGATTAACATTAAGAACTCATGAAAGTAATTTTTATATGAAATGTTTTTTTGTTTTTTTCAAATGGAACATCTGAAATAGTAAGCACAGCTATTTGCAACAGTGAGTGGCCTCAAGGACAACTTCAAGGATGAGTTTAGAGAAGCAAAGATTTCCCACTCCCAACATTTGTCATTTTAATTTACCTTCGCTTAAAACAACTTTGTACTAGAAGTATACAGAGGTGTCATTATTTGTATCTGTATCTGTTCAGCCAACAAAATGATCTGTCTCTGTATCTGTATTCAGACCAGAAGTGGTGTGTGTTTATACTGGAGGTCACATTAAATCTGGTAAATGTTGTATTTTCTAACCCAATATTCATTTGCAATGCACTTGTTTTGCCAGCAAAGCATCATAAACCATTCATATATTATTAATATAATAAAATATGGTGGCAGTACCATCTTGACTCAAGTGTGTTCCCTGACAGACGTTTTGTAAAAATGTTTGTTTATTGAAACAAGGTGTTTTTCTACCTTGTTGTAACATGCTGATAACAAGGGTCTGTACATGATTTTGAGATTTTGCCTTTCCTCTTTTTTTTTTCTTCTTATCTTCCTGTATGTGCGATTCATGTAGATTTTTCATATATGAGATGATGAATTTGTTGTTTAATCTATGTTTAATTGTTTTGAAGTATGGCTGTTGTATCGCTGTTTTTCTCTGGGTGTTTTTTCAGTGTATTTTTTCATCATAATTTCTTGAATTCTGAATGTTTTTTGAATCATCCTGTGTAGTTTGAATGCTTAACCACACCACAGCTTGTCAGCCTATTGAGGTCCATGATGTATAAATATGGGTGTGGTTTCCATTGTTCAGATATTCTGACCTGACGAAGATCCAAAACTTTGTCTTCATTAAAATTTTGTAACATGGAGCATCCTGGCTCCGTGTTACCTATTTCCTTTGACACTGGTTCTGATAGCCTTGAATGTATGTGATGTGTGTATAAACACTTCCAACCTTTGTAAACCATGCAGAGGCAATCATGGAATGACTTTTTCTGATTAATAATGAGCAACATTCGCATAGAAGAAATATCTGTTGTGCTTCACTGAATAACATATTTGGGTGCATCTCTACTTTCGGCTCTAAAACCTGTTGCAAATACTGTAGAAGTCAGCACGCATTTATACGACCACAATAGCTAATTAACCATTTTGGCAATTCACAAACTAATTCCATTACTTGGTATTTAACTTCTCCATGAATAATCAGCTGAATTCTAGTGAGCCAACAGGCTGTAAGCCACAGACGCGCAGTCTATACTGTATATGCACATCTGCACAATTCACTTGCAGATGTATGCAAAGTACAGTAAACGTGCGAGATGTACAGAAAAGACTTTGAACAAAGCAAACAGCGATATCAAAGTCTTCTTTTTGTCCCACATATAATTTTATGCTAAATCTCAATGAGGGAGAGTCAAACATTGGTTTGAAACACTAGCTTAGAAATATTCATAAGAGTTTTAGTCTCCCATTTCAGATGTTTATTTGCTGCCTCAGAAACGGTGGAAAAAATGGGAGCATGCAAATCTGCTTTCAGATGATACAATTCCCACGTTTATTTATCAACAGAGTTAATTGAATTTTAAGGAAGGGCCTTCTTGGGGAAAAAGATTTTTGTAGACTGAAGTATTCTTTTGAAATTACACCCTTTGATAGTGGTGTAAAGGATAGACTTATAGATAAAATGATCAACAGAAAGCATGACAAATGGAATTTTAATGAGGCTGTTTCTTTCATCTGTTATCATGTTGTGCTGCTTTTTGCTTTGGTGTGTCTTTGTACTAACTATTGATAGTAGTTGAAACCTGCTGTTTTTATGTTGCTGGACATGCCTCCCCAGGATGCCTCGGCCTCTCACTCCTAACAGCGCTGCTATCACCTTGATCACTGATCAGACTGACTCTGTTTCAGTTGCTTTGGGGTTTAACTTCCTGCAGTGTTTAATTGGTTATAAACACACAGACCTAAAAAAACTGAAGAGAGAAAAAATTGGTCTGACTTTTCAGATATTGCTGTCATGGGAAGGTCTGGATGAGATGCTTTTTTTTTTCCTTTTTCAGCCATTTTGTGAAAAATATACAACATGTACTGTGGACAACTGCACTGTAAAAAAAAGTCATACTTGAATTAAGTGGATTAACTAATTTTTCTCATTAACTTTATGTAAATATACAAGTTTTATTTGTTAAAGGTAATAAACTTAATTTTATAGTATTCAGTTACTGAAAACTTCAGAATTTATAAGCATGGGTTCTTCTAACTAGAAGTTTTTATGACTTGAAATACAGAGTTCAGTCAAGTCACTAAAGAAATATGATCAGCATAGTAGCAGACTTCCCAGCATGCATTCTGTGAGAGTTAAAACTCCTGAGACCCCTTTTTTATAGTTTCAAGAAAACGTATAACTTTCTGATACATTTAATACATTTAAACAAATGTTTTTTTTTCAGTGTGACTGAAGTTGTTGGTTTAACTGAATATGTTAAGCTTGTTGAACATGTTTTCTCAACTGAATTATTATCGACTTTATTTCACAAAAGTTTTTTTTTTTTTTTGAATAAACACAAAATTATCTCAACTTTTCTTTTCAAATCCAGTCAATTTTAGGCAGCCCCAGACAGCTTTTTTAAGTTAAAAGAGTTAGCTTATTTTTACAGTGTAGATGTTTTTTCTTATGATTATTGAAAGTTGTTGATTTTTCTTTTTTCTTTTTTGCATGTGTGACATTTTCATTTCAGTCAACTTAAAATTTTAAGGCAGCCCAGATATTTTAATAGCTAAAACATTCTCTTCACAGTGTAACTTTCCACCAGACTAATAGAGGATATAGTTCTTGACATCTGTAGGGGCAGAAACTACTATTTGAATTCAGATTATTAATGTCATCATAGCTCCTGAGTAGCGTAACCAGTGGTCCCACCCTCCAGCCTTGGGTTTCAAGGGGTCCCAGATGAAAACAACAGTCTGTCAAATTCACTTATGCAACAATGAGTTATAGACACAGTGATCTGGAAAGGGAGGGGGGTGTTATAGGGCAAACACCCTAAAAAAAACAGGGGTCCAAGGGGGTTTACAGGCTATTGATGTATTAGATTAGCTCTTTGTGGCACAGATTAGATCTTTCCATTGCAGCTGAGCAGGGACAAACTACATGGAATCTTCTTTTTCTCTGTTTAGACAACCATGACAAACCTCGATATGAGCTGAAAAAGAATCAGGGTGAGCGCCCCAGAGTATACAACCTCAGATAGATATGTTATTTGGTGATGCTCAGGACATTGTTTTGGCTTGGAGAAATTTTGATAAGTTCTTCAGGAGAAAAAATAAATGGGAATCATATTGCCCCAAAAATTTAATGTCCACCTACATGTTTGTCTCCCCTTTTATTCATCACAAATGTGTCAGTCATTCTGATGTCTCATTCCAAGCATGTCTCTAAGTGAAATTATTGCATTGACTTGAACCGCACATTCTTTGTGTGTTTTGGAAATGACAAAATGAAACAAATGTTTTTTTTTCTTTGTCTCCAGTGTTGATTGGTTTGCACCTGCTCTTGTTGACAACACCCACAAAGGTCAGTTCTGCAGGACACTGCTTACAGTATATGACTGTGAATTGAACGCCTATTTGTAAAAAACAAAACAAAACAAAACAAAAAAACTTGCTAACCTATTACAACATTGTGCACCACCCATCCATAACACCAAAGAAGTGAGCTCCATGCAACTGAAACATATTGGTCAATTAGCCGTATTATCACACCAACTGTACAGACACTTTTGTGAGCCACGACGGATCATTTTGTAACTTCATGAGCAAGAGACTCTGACATACCCTCCACCTCAGAAACCACTGGCGAAAGTGCAGAGGATGAGGCTAACAGAGCTAACATTAGCCATGCTACAACTGCTGCTGACTTAACAGCTAAGCACAAAGAAGAGAAGAGCCAAAAATATTCAATACAATATATGTAGTATGGGATCCCTCCTCCATCTCTTATCAGCTAAGAGATCCATATGGCCTTAAAAATGTTGAAGTCCCAGCCTCTGTCCATCACAGGATTTTCTACACTTCAAAACAGAAAAGATGACAGAACATCTAGCACTGTGATTGTGATCTCATGTTGTGCAGAATCACCAACCACCTAATCTAAGTGAATATGATATCATATACATTAATCAAATAGTTTATAAAATTTGATTGCATAGGATAGTTTTTTTTTTTTTTTTCTGTTTACTATACCAACCTTAACCAACACAGCTATCTTATATTCTGCCAAAACCTATATGAAGCATGTTGGACAGCCACTCAAATGTAACCATTATTTTAATTTTATGAGATTTCATGCTTGCAAAATATTTGATTGGTGATCTTACCAACAGCAAAAAATGACTGTAGAGTGCATATACTGTGGAAAAGTTCATCTACAGAAGTTCAAGTCAAAAAGCCCTTGAAGGAAGGGTTTGCTCCTATATTTCAAGTGCAGTGATGGTGTTAGGTGGAGTGGGTGGCAGGTTGCAGCACGGCTTTTTACATCACGCCCATGTTGAAGCATCATTGATCCCAGCTGAAAAAAGAAAAACCAATCTGGACAATGAAGTTCAATAACAACTGTCTCCCGTCTCAAAAGGGGGCCAGCTGATCTGGCGCGGTGTAATGCTTTAGCATTAGTGGCACTCAGCTGTTTCTGCCAAACATTGGCCCACACCATGAAATCTCTTGTTAAGAAGAGAGAAATAGTGTTCGCCTTGTAATTGAACCATTTTATACCCCCCCTCCCTGCCCCCTCTATCACTCTTGTTACCCCCTTTTTCCACCTTCTTTCCTTCTGTCCCATCCTGCTCGTCCCCATTTGTTTTCCACTCACCCCCATCTTAACACACACACACACACACACACAGTCAGACACACACACTCCTTTTGTATGAGCAGCAGCACCCATCAAAATCTGGATCGATCCCCCGGTGTCATTGTGTGAGGAGGTTATTTATGTGGGCATCCAATCTGCACCTGCCGTTGTGTTTGAGCAAGAGGGGAACACGGCCAGAGTTTGTTAACAGTGAAAGGGGAAACATCAAAGCTGAGGGGGGGTGGTGGTGGTGGAGAGAAACAGAGAGAAAAACAGAGAGGGGGGAGAGAAAGAGGGGGAAGCAGCCACCTCGGAGCCCCATGAGTACCCGCCAGCTCACTGCCTCGTCTCTCGTGAAATGAGCACTTTCACAGTCAGTTAGTCTTTAAGTAATAGATATATTGAGTTCATCCCTTGTAACGTTAGACAACTAATTTATTATTATTTTTTCCTCTCCCCCCCTCACCCTTTGCCTCCTCCTTGTCCCCCTCCATCTCTTTTTCCCTCTGTGTCCCCTTCTCCCTCCATTCCCCATCAACACAGGATTATGAAGGTTAAATAAACTCTGTGAAAATGAATGAATATTGCCACCAACCTCCTCCCCTCCTACCCCTTCCTTCTGCAATCAAACCCACCGCCACCCTCTTTCTCTCTACCCTCCACCCTCATTGCCTGGGAAAAAAAAAAAACCTCCAGCCCAGGCTATCTGGCGGCAGAATGAATGATCCTATTTATGTTAATGCATACATGAACGTTACACAGGTTTTTCCCCTGATAAGGCGATAGGTTAATGAAATGCTCATTTCATTTTACCAGTTGTTTTCTCTGTGAAGTTCCGATAAGTAGCAAACCAATGAAGCTTGTAATTACAATCTTACAGAAACCCGGCCAATCTGTGTATAAATCTCACCATCCAATTACAAGATGTAATAATTTTGCAGTCAAGCTGGTAATGAGGTCTAATACTCATGCATGTGATAATCCCCCCTGGATGCTGACTCTATCAGATGTTAGCTTTGTAATTATATGAGCTTGAGAAAAAAAAAATCATTATTTCATGTTCAAGTAGAAAATGAGGTTGGTGGGAAGTTAATTTTCTCTATGCTCTGTGAAGCGTAGACAAGAATTTAATGATTTAATTACAGTTGTTAGCCCTTTTTTGCGAGAGGCTTAAATTGAGCTAAGCATTTTTCATAGCCCCCGACATCAAGAGTCGGGGAACATCAAAGATTTTGACAGCATACAAAGTGATGAGCAGGCCCAGTGGCACTGAGATTTTTTTTTTACTCTTCTTGGTAGCCAGAAAATAAGGTGTCCTGGTTCCTTTTCCTTTTCTCTCCTTTCGCTTTCTCTCCTTTTCCTTGTTTATCCTTTCCTTTCCTTTTGGTCCATTCCTTCTCCTTTCCTTTCCTCTTTCCTTTCTCTTTCCTTTCCTCATTGTCAGGGTAACATCAAAGATTTTGACAACATTCAAAGTAATGAGCAGACCCAGCATCACTGACTTTTTTTTTTTATTCTTCTTGTTGCCCAAAAATAAAGTTTGCTGGTTACTTTTCAATTTCTTTCCCTTCCTTTTAGTTCCTTTTACTTTTTATCTTCTCCTCTCCTTTTGGACCATTCCTTTCCCTTTCCCCTCACCTTTTTCTTTCCTCTCCTTCTTTACCCTCCTTTCCATTGCCTTTGGTCTCTTCCTTTTCCTTTTTTATCCTTTCCTTTCCTCCTTCATTCCTCTTTCCTCTCCTCATCAGTCAGGGTAACCACAGCTCAGGGACACCAGACCTGCTGGATAAAAGCAACATAAAAAATATTAACCAGGAAACCTTATTTTCTGGCTCCTTTTCCTTTTCTTTACCTGCTTTCCTTTTCCTTTCGGTCCATTCCTTTTCTTTTTATCCTCTCCTTTTCTTTTGGTTGGTTCCTTTTCCTTTCCTGTCCTTTCCTTTCCTTTTTCCTTTCCCTTTCCTTTCCTCATCGTCAGGGTAACCACAGCCCAGGGACACCAGACCTGCTGGATAAAAGCAACATCAACAAATATTAACCGCTCTGGCTTTCACCACCGGCAGCTAATCCACTGTATGTGAATTTGTCATATCAGATTACTATGACAGTCATGGTGCAGCGCAGAATGGAAAGCATCCTCCTGCATCCTCAAAAGGACAATATAGTTTTACTCCCCACCTTCTTTGAATTTCAAAACAGCCCATGAGTGGTGTCTGTAGTCCTCTGATTTCCATACAGCCTTTATATGAGAGAAAGAAACTGTAAATACATTCCTCAGAGTAATCCCTAGAAAGAGGAATGGCTGCTTTTGGCACTTTAAAAAAGTGCTTTGAGCAATGTAATTCAACTTCATAGTAACACTAGCTACTTGGTTATGCAGGGTGGTATGGTGTGAGTGTGTGTGCGTGTGTGTGTATGTGTGTGTGTGTGTGTACTGCTGTCATCCATCCTTTTATCAGGTTTTTGGAACCTGGCATCTGGGGAGTTATTGATTCTGATTTTAATAAGTTATTTAAGCTCTGAAACTTGACATGAGAAATTGGTGAATTTATAAATAATTTGTGAAAGTCTAGTTTATTTTTTCCATTTATTGACTCTTTAGATGCTTGTATATTACAGACCATGATCCAAGAAAATGCAGTATTAATATATGTGTTCATGTATTTTTACGTGTGCATGTTAGCAGATGTCTATAGAGCTGGTTACATGTATGTTTTGCTGCAAGAACTGTCAGCAGGAGCAGCTTGTTAGTATCTTAACAAATATACCACTAGGTTACATATACCTGAGCACCAGAGCAGCAGGTTAAATGTCTTTTCAAAGGTTAAACCCAATTACTTCAGTTCAGTTAGACTCTTTTTTGTTTAAATTCAAAGTAAAATTTGGGTCATGATTTCACCTAGTTTTTCATTTAAAACAAAAAATAAAATCTGTGTTTCTTGCTCTGAAAGCAAAAGTCTTGGGAAAATCTGAAATATACAAAGTAGTATAAGCAATATAATCAAAATAACAATAATGATTGTTTCTGTTTGTGTCACATACAAGCAAGTGCCACTGCTTGAAAAGGGTTACATGATATTGAGACACTAGCAGGTACTGACATGTACTTCCTTAACGTATAGCATAGAATTGTGTTGCACAAATGATATTCTTTGCAAACTTTCGCAGACCACGTAAAAAGAGGTCCCAGGCTGACTTTAAGTTTGTGTTTTCGATCTTTAATCATAACACTGCCATTAGGAAAGTTAGTGTATTTATGTTTTTAAGGTATTTGCAACTATGGAAAGTGCAGACATTTACATATAGTTCTCTGTTTTCTTTATTTTACCTTTATTTAAAGGTAGAATTAATAGGATTTGTCCAAGCTGTTTGTGCAGGCCCCAGAAAGATAATTGATTGCTGAGTCTCATTCACAGTCTCAGCTGATACAGACACCACCACACACTTCTGGGTCATGAGTGATTATTTAAAGGGGTTATGTTTATATACGTTGTTATATAAATTTTGCATATGAAGCCTTTAACCTTGCGAGTCATTAAGAGCAAATTCTTATTTATAGTGGCAGTCTGGTGTGTAGCAATGCAAACATTTGTCTCACACCTTCAATCAAATGCAGAAGTTTGAGAGTGAACAAAACAAAAAACTACTAGTGAACTATGACATACTGCTGCAATTACACCTGGGTTTAAACAAAGATGGTGCGTGGGCTTCAACTAACAACTATTCTCATTAACGAAAAATCTGTTGATTATTTTCCCAAATAATTTATTGTTTGGTCTATAAAATGTGTCAACATAGTGAAAAATGCCCATGATGATATCCAAGAGTTGTCAGCAATTAGTAGTAGACCCGACAAAACTATTGTCTTAAAATAACAATTAACAATTAATTATTTCTCAAAATTGTTGATTGACAAATCAATTAGTGAACTTATGGTTCCAGTTTTAGTTCTGATGTTGTCTGCCACAGTACATTCATAAGATTTGTTCATATTTACCATGAAATGTCTGATATGTACATATTTCACTTACATATTTAAAGCTACTACAAGGAGTTTTTAACTAGTTATGAAATGGTATCAGTCTATTACTGATGCCTCTATATGACCTACAGAAGCCAACAAGACAATCAGCAAGAAGATTGGCTATTTCTATTCTTAATGTTCACCACTGGGTCAGAATCTTTGTGAAATAAGATGAAACAAGCCTGTGTTTGCATTTTCCCAGCCAAAGTTACAGTGAATAGTGCATTAGCCCATTAAAAACAGGCAGGAGGAGATTTTTATTCAGATAAATTAATTTTTTATGTCATATTTTATAGTTATCATCGTGGAAACAATACAACTTTTGTTCTAAGTGGCTTCCAAAACCAACAAAAAAAGTTCCTTGTAGTAGCTTTAAACTATATTGTAAAAACTGTGCTTAAAATTGCACGTAACACTCCTATGGTGTGAGGTCATCATTAGCATTCATAAAAAAAAATATATCTAAAAGCTTCCCTGATTGTGCACTTCTCATTCTCCCCCCCCCACCCCCCGTCCAGTAGTCCCAGCCTCCTCTTTTGACCTTTTTTAATCCCCCCCAGCCCTCTTACTCCTTTCTCTGTGCTTGGCCATGTCCTGTTAAACAAGGAACGTGTTGCGGTGTTGTGACCCACAATTGTGGGCAGCTTCACGGCAGGTTTTGCAGGCCTTTTTTCTGCTCTGGTGTCCAGTCTGCCTCCATCTGCCACTGCCTCGCCACAGTCCCACTGGGGGAGATGGGGCTAATTCTGCAGTCAATTAGCAGAAGGGCCGCTTTTGTTCTCTCACTGGCTCCCATGGGCCCTATCTGCTTCACTGCTCCCTCACTCTCCCCTCCATTTCGATGCTTCTCACTTTCTGTCTCATTTATTTGTTCATGGCTCTCTATCTCTCTCTGGTTGTGTCATTTCTTTTGTTTCATTCTGTTCCCCTCTCTTCCTGTTCTCTGCCTTTGTACCTTTACTTTGTCCGTCATATTCTCTTCATCCTGTTCCTCTCTCCGACATAGATTCTTTGAGGTATCGAGTGTCTGCTTGCCATATTTCTCTTCCCGGCCCACCCTTGCGCGGTGACCTTTGTGACATTGTTGGCCAAACGCTGTCTCTGGGAATCATGGGCCATAAAAAGAGATGGAATTATGGGTAAATATTCCCCGACAGATTTTGATACATTGTATCATAAACATTGGCAATCAGTTTAAATGGCAAACGGTAAACAGCAGGCTACAAATTAACTTAACATGCTGTGTGTGTGTTTGTTTGTGTGCATAATTTCCTGTGTTTTGTTTTTCATACTACTAATTATATATTATGCAAATCACATAACAATATTCTTAAAGGGACAGTTCACCCCAATCAAAAATTCATATTTTTGCTCTGGCCTGTAGCAGTATTTATATTTTCGTGTTGCCAACTTTTGGAGATATTGGCTTTTCAAATATAATGGAACTAGATATTACTCAGCTTGTGGTGTCCCCCCCACCCCCTGAAACTCATGACCCAGTTACTCAAGATAATTGTTTCATGTACTGTATGAACAGCACAGTTGACCAGAACTATTTTATTTTATGGGAGACACTACTGACACACTGAAACTACTTTCTTTCTAGAATGAATCTGAACTATTTTCTTTCTATGGCAGAATCTACTGGAACTACTTTCTTTCTGCAGCAGAATCGTCTTTCTACTGCCATTTAGTCCCATTATATTAAAGTGAAGGTTGACATCTCTATGGCTGATATCTCTAAAACTTGGCAACTCACACCAAAACAATCTAGATGCATAAATAGCAGTACAGGTAAGAGGAAAAATATGTAATTTTGATTTTAGGGTAAACTGCACCTTTAATATCTCCTTAAATATTCTCCCATGGATGATATGTTTATCCTCCTACTGTATCAAGTATAGAAGTAGGTTTTAAATTATGCACCCATATCAAGCTCTAGCATGACTGTAGAAATAGAGGAAAAGTAAGAATAGACTTTAAAATGTGTGTTTTGCAAGAAACTTTCATGATTTTATTTTCAAATTTTAAAAAAAATGTTTGGATGGAGAGAAATACCACACAATATTTCTTTCATTGTTTAATGATGAGGCATTACATTTAAACATTAATACTTTTTTTCCCTTCAGCTGACTTCCATTAGAGAAAAAAAGGAAGCATTATTGAAAAAATATGCACTGTAAAATAAGGTAGAAATAATTCTTTCCCCGTTTTTTGATCGATGCGGCACCCTGTGGGTCTTACCCCGCTGTTGTCCCTGTGGCTCTACCTGGCCCTACTGAGCTGTACCTGTCTCAAGTTAATAAATCATTTTGGCATTATAAAATATTCAAAGGAGGGGGGGATCAGGCAAGGCCAGGTTAAAGAATTTCTTAAATTTTCATGGCATGACAGCCTGTTCCACATAGGGCCCCCCTTCAGCTGCTCCGTGTTCTGGGTTGTGTGTGTGTGTGTGTGTGTGTGTGTGTGTGTGTGGCTAGGGGTTGGGAGGATCTCCCGTGTCACTCTAATAGTCTAGAATTACACTTGTATCAGTGTCACTAGCATATGGGGTCTATGTATACCCTTAGGCCCATCACACTCCCTTCCACCTTCCACTGTCATGGCATTTAAAATGATACCATTTGGGCAAAGCTAGTTTTGACAGAAAAAGTGAAAAGCTGTGTGTTTCCCTCCTTAGCCCGACGACAGAGCTGCAGCCACCAGGGGCCCCTGCCACTGAGCAGCCAATCAAATGATATTTTACAGGATAATGATGGAAAGTAGGTTTGCCTCCTTAGTGAGTGCTCTCTCCCTCTCCTCTTTTTCTCCAACCCTTTTCTTCTCTCTGTCCCTATCTTCTCCCTCACCCTCTCTCTCTACCCTCCTTGTCTCCTGTGCTATGGGACATAACAAGAATCCAATGGTGAGGATGACATCCTTAAAGCAATCAGCACTTCATAGACTATACTCCAGGAATGCAGTATTCCCTATAGTGAGATTTACATTCTATTCACACCACCACACCAATTGTTTCAAGAGGAATACGCATCAGATTAGAGTCCTGCACCAGGTTGAGTACCCACAGGTACCTGCCAGGTAACCCATGAAAAAGTTGTGTAACAGTAAAAAATATATTTTTAAATTCATGGGTACAGGCACCGATGAAAACACACACATAGATATACCCACACACACACACACACACAATATGAAAATATATACAGTATCTATATATATGTATGTATATAATATATATATATATATATATATATATATATATATATTTTTTTTTTTTTATTTATTTTTTTTTTTTTTCCCCTAAGAAATACCTAATTGTGGACAATAAAGATTTGGTGTGATCAAAAACATGCTTGTAAAAAGTTGTACAAAGTATATATATGTGTATATAAGTAAGTAAGTAAGTAAGTAAGTAATTAAGTAAATAAATAAATAAACACACACACACACACACACCCTACACACACGGCTATGGCCAACATTAGCATGGCAGCAGTTCTGTCATTCATTTCAAAGAGGCATTTCAATGGGGGCTGAAGTAGATAGTTCAGCTGTACATGCTGTACATGTCTTTATCAGTACAAAAATGCTAATGCTAATTCTTGATGGTTAGCCATAGTAACATCAACCACTGTTTGCAGGTGTTTGAATTTGAGTCACTGAGAGAAGAGGGCAATGCAACGTTAAGTGTTCCTTAGCGGGCAGGGTGACGGAGTGTTCTTCATCAGAATACAGCACTGCTTTTGATGTCCCATTCAGGAATTGCTCTTGATAAAATTTCATGTTATTGTACCCTCCAAAGCAGATATCTGATTTTCGCCCCAGTAGCAAACACAGTGTGGTCCTGCAAAAAAGTTGAACCTGGTTAACATTTTGCTGCAATGCAATGTGGCAAAGCATTGACCACTTATTTGGCCAGTCAAATGCTGTATTGTAATGTGAATGCTGTAATTCGGCTCTTAACCTGCCAACGCTGCAGCAGAGGGTAAAATAATTGTCCCTGTGATTACTTTCCAGAGAGAAATCTTTCCTCATGGTTCAAACCTTTCTATTTTGGTAAGCCTTCAAACTCATGACTCTATTACTCGAACCAGCCTGTCTGTAAAATGCACCCCAAAGTAGCCCCTTGTATTTTTTAACAGTGTTGTTTTTTGTCTGAACATCTTGTAAGACCATTTTTTTCAGTTTCATTAAATCTGTTTCCTTTATTTGTTTAGTCATGGTGGCTATCAATGCTGATATCAGCCTCCTTGGTGATTTTCTATTCTACCGATCATTAAATAAAAGCTTTCATAAACTGGCTGGATGTTAAATCACTATTAAATCATTTGTGTGTCACATTATTTATTAGAGCTAAACAGAATGGATTTCACTAAGGTGAAAACAAAAATCCTAACAGATTATGACTTACTTCGTTTGGCTTGTTCAAATCTGTCTTGTGTGTTGTGAACGCTGTTGTCTGAAAGCACAGATCAGGCAATAACACAAGAGTACTATGAAATGAATCATTCTGTCCTTTGCTGTATCAAACAGCTGTAGAAGCCTGCAGTAAGTTTGCCTCACAAAGGTTAAACAGCACATGAAATAGTGATGAATCCATGGATAGAGGGGCCAATTAAAGCTTCCTGCACTGTCTCTCCCATCTCTCCCTCTGTCCTCCCCCCTCCCGACCCCTCTCACCATCTCTCCCTCACTTTTCCTCCTTCCTCTCATCCTCTCTTGTCATACCTTTCACCATCCCTTGATCCTCTCTTCCGCCCCACCCATGCCTCCTAATTCCACTTTTCCTCTTAACCCTCATTCATTCCATTCATCCGTCCATCTATCCATCCTTACATCCTCTCAAAGACAGACTGTGCTTTGGCTGGCTGTGACGCCCTCTGTGATTAATTCCCTCTGGGTAGAGACTTCACAGTTGGTAATGTGGGAACCTGAGCAGGTGAAAGGTTTGTTATGCTACCACATGAAGAACAGTGGAATGTGTAGGATACAATGTGAAAGAGGAGGTAAGAGCAAGGTTTGAAAAGGGTCCCCATGGTGCCAACTGAAGCTCTGACATTAGAGGTTTACAAGAGGCCAGGGTGCAGAAATAGCCATGGGGACATCCTTCCTTGTAACATATATCACCTCAACATGGAATGCCATACAGTGTAGTGAATAAAGAGTGGGACAGAGTCCTGCATGGGTCCAGTTTTTCAAACCTGCACCTGCAAAGTTCAGTACCAAAAGTGACCTGTGCAATTATCTCCACATCAAATCCAGACTAGCCCAGAACCATTAATATAAGGGTAACACTTTATTTGAAGGAGTGTGTATAAGACTGTCTTTGCAATGTCATAACCATGTCATGACACCTGTCATGAACATGAAGGACTTAATGAATGTTTATGACTAATATGTCATTAATGTAAAGTTGACATTGTTTGAGATGTCTTTGTTGTGACAAGTCAATGTTAATCAAGCTAATAATGTCTTTGTCATGACAACTTGGCATTAACCATAGCAACATAACCTCTGTGCTTTGTCATGATAACTTGATATTACCAGACTTAAAGTAACTGTTTGGCTTTATGTTTTAACACTACATTATATTCTCATGTGGTTTGTTTTGACACTGGCCATCATAAGTGTGTTATAAACATTTTCCTTGACATCAAGTAAAGTAGTACATTTCTGACTTGTCATAAAGATGTCATTAAATGTTATAAGGCCACTTTAGTTTATGAGTACAGTACCAAGGTGATTTAGCTTACAGAGTTAGTTGATGGACAGGTAGTGGTTTGCCAGTTTACTTGTTGCTAAAGTAGGCTAACCCCTGTCTTGTTATCTGCAGCTGGCATTAGCTAAATTAGCTTGGTTAGCCAAGGAGCTAGTGACCATACTCTTAATAATATAACGAAGGAATGCTTGCGGCAACACAGCTAGCTGTTAGCATCAATGATGGCTCAGCTGTTCCTTCCCAGCAACAGGTGAATCTTGCAATCTTACTCGAAGTGAATTAGGCAGTTCTATTACCTGCTTCTCTTTGCTGGCACTACAGTTGTGATGTAAAATTTTAGCCAAGAGGATTTTCTCATGTAACGTTTTGTAAGAGTATGTCATGTCAACAAACATAAAACAATAATAATTCATGCAATTATGGTGATTATTTGATATTATGATCAAAGAAATCATGGGTCTTAATTAATATCATTAACTCTGACTTAATTAAGTCTTATAGCTCTTATTCTTAAGCAGCATCTCCAGCAGCTAAGTTATACTGGCCCTTGCCGCTTTACTGACATCAACAACACACACACACACTTGCAATATTGATATGTTTTTCCTTTGCTCATATCTTGTCACCCTTTCTGCCATGCTAGTTTGACCTCTCTGAAATCCCTAATATATGCCAGTAATTGCACATCAAACCTCAATGCATTATTTCAACCCCAAACTCTCCCCTATACAGCACACACCCTAACACACACACACACACACACACACCACACACACACACCACTCTCTCTCTCTCATATACAGTTTTCTCTCATGCAAACACACATATATAAATCTGTAATTGCATGTGCATATACAAGCACACATGCATACATTCACCCACACATACACACACAAACATGGCTTGCTGGCCTGCTGATGGTGTAGGACTCATGTATTTTGATGATATGAAAGTTGACCACATTTACATGCAAATCGAAGTTCCAGATTAATAGGGTCCACGTATGAGGGCGAAGGAAGACTGCATGGTAATATGCTATTATGGCTTTTAAATACATTTACCGATGTTTTGACGCAGAATTAGCATGGTCCTAGCACAAGGAAATCATGTCGGTCTGATAGCAATTTGGTTTTCCAATTGGGAATACAATTTCATCAGGTTCAACTGTCATTTCTAATAATGACTCAGGTTGTGCTTGCTAAATTGAAGATTCTTTTCCTCACTTTTTTTTATTCCAACCTTGGTGGATGAAAGAACAAGCAACGTGTTAAAAAAGGCTCTTGCAGCTCAGAAATTGGTGTACCTAATACTATTTACTTGTGACAATCTGACTGGAGATAGTGCAAACAAATGAATGACAAGTGTCTCTATGTTCATGCATGTGTATTGGCAGTTTCATGTTTAGAAAATCTCTAAATTGTGATAACTTCTTTATTTCGTCTTAGCAAGTAAAGATCTGTGTTGTCATTGGTTTACAAAGCAAAGGTGAAAATGACTCTCTGGCACCACTAATAGTCCTTGTCTTCCTCTTTCCTGCTAAAAAGTGCATTTGCATATTCCACATAAAGCATAATCTAGTCCACACTGTCAAGTGATGGAGTAAATATGACTAGTCAAATCAGTGCTTGTCAGCCACAGCAAAATGTCAATCATCACTCACCCAAAATGGTCCTGACAGCTAAATACAGATCTCAATTTTCCTGCAGAGAATTCATTACTTCAGAATAATAGATGGTGAAATAGATTGTTTAATCTTTGCGTTTCTTTGCTGCGTATTTTGTCTTCAGAATGATCATTTTCAATATGATGCCGGCTGACAAAACTCAGATGCCTCGTTGTCGACAAGTGATTATAGCCTGACCTAAAAGGATGAGCTGAATGCTCTCTACTGTTATAAGCCTTGTTTATCAACTTTGCCTTTAATTAATGCATTCAACAGTATCATGGTTTGATTTCCTTTGAGCACATGCAAACATGAGAGACATAAGGAAAGGGAAGCATAAAGGGAGGCACCCCCTCCCTAAAAAAAACAAAAAAAAAACAGACATCATCCTCGGGTGTTAGACTTGTGATGTATTTCCTTTAAGTTTCCCCACTCAAGAAAAACAAATAATTAACAGCCCCGTGGGACATAACACACAAATAGAATAATGTATTTGTGTCAGTCAAATGCCTTTCCACAGCTGGGCAAAGAAAACATAATAAATGAATATGAAATACATAAACAGAGCCCGGATACCATCCAATTAATAAATACCATTTTTATCGTGTCTTCTGGGGGCTAAAATACTTTTGAAAAATCGCAGCATGCCTTTTGGCGTCCTTGTCAATTTATGTAAACAGCCTGCAACCATTCTAGGGGCGAGGAGCACAAGGAGATCATAGATTATTAATGGAGTTTGAAAATAACAAAGGCTGTGTCAGCTGCATCCTGTGCCACGGTATCAATGGCACCCGTTTGCTAAATGGCAAAGAATGGTTCCTTGCTGCACACCACAGGTTCAATATCAAGTATTCCTAAGAGTTACACTGAAAAAAAAGAATTTGTTGGACCAACTTAGAAAATACTTTATTTAGCAACATGCAAATGAATTAAGTTTTTCAAATCAATTCATCTAACCAAAGTTAGATGAACATAATTGCTTTCAGATGGGCTTAATAATCTGATTGCTTTCAAATCAACATTTTGCATTTCTGCAACTTAAAGTTGACAAAGTCCAACTCAGTTATTAATTTTCCAACTTAATTATTTGCTTTATCCAAAAGTAAAATACTGCTCTTTTACAACCAAATAGTATGGTTTCAAGAAAATTTGTTTTTATTCTCTTGTTTATTTAATTTGAGTAAGATCTAAATGATCAATTGGTAGCTAGTAGTTAGGTAGTTAGCCTGACTTGACCTTAGTCTGACCTAATGATAGCTGGTTTAGTTCAGTGAATTTACTTACTTCACTTTTTTAACTAATTCAGGTAGACAGTTTTATATCTAACATAATACATTATTTAATCACAAAATAAAATTTTCTTGCATTAGACTTACCTTCTTTCCAAGTCACCAAGAGAAAATGGTAGCTCAGCTGCAGGGGGAAAAATCAGGAAATGACATAGATATCATGATGTCAGATGCACAATGCTAAGAGGTATCTAACATAATGCTCTTTTACTGAAATTAACAAAGCAGGTTAATGGGATAGTTCAGATTATCTGATGTGGGGTTGTATGAGGGTGCTTACTGATCAGTCACTTTATTACCTAAAGTAGATGCTGGCCAGTGCACCCCCAGTTAGGAGGAGCCGTGAGGAGCACCAGAATGGAAGCTAAGCAATGTACTGCTGTGGACAGGGTCAGCAACACAAGGTATTTTAGCCACTTAAAAGCAGTCCCAAAAAAAAAACAAAAAAACAAAAATCAGTTTAAGAGTATGCTATATTTAAAATATTTTCACCGTCATGTTGCTGTCAAGCAGTTTTTAGATGTGAAAGCACCGTGAAATAAAGCAAATATTGCTCTCTCTCCAAACAAACCAAACTCTATAGGTGGAATCAGTAATTTTATGTCCACAGCAGAGGAGTTACTGTTCTACTGCTGCTTCAGTCTGTTTGTATTTGTTATTGTGTGACTTCAGTGATTTAAAAAGACTTAAGTATTTTAAAAGGAAAATTAGGAGGGTGATCATTGTATAAAAACCGTGGTCTCCCATAAGAGAAGGCTGTCTGACGGTGTGCTGACCGGCATCTACTGGAGATAATACACTGAACTCTCGATGAATATAGCCTCACATCATCTGAACTATTCCTTTAAGGGAACAGGGTGCAATTTCAGGGTGTTAAAATCCATAAAAGTAGACTACCATCACTAAAGCCAAAAGTTGAATGAGACTCATTCAAAACATTACATTAGGCTACTTCAACTACTACTGAAATACACTTTTTACAGTGTAGTTGCACTTCTTTAGAAACTGATAAATAGGCAGTCTGTAGTGCAAGTTAAATTAGAAAGAAAATGGCCGTAGAATAATCTTTATCTTATTCAGGCTCTGATGTGTTGAGGGTCTGCTAATAGGGGGGTTGGGGGAGCGGGTGCGGGACTCCTGGCTGAGTAGGCCAGAAATGTTAGGCCTTTGACATCAAGGATCGATTTCACTCTGAGAGGGCTGAGCGAGGCAGAGAGAAAGGAGGATTGTGGTGATGCATGCCCCTTCTCATTAGCTGACCATGGGGGAGCGGAGGCGTTAACTTGGCTTCTCCTGTGGGACTCTAAATGGGTCTAGGGCCACCGCTGATGGGGGGGAAGTTCACAACCACAAAACTGGCTCCAATATTGAGTTAAGCTAACTTTGTTTTTCTTCGTCCGACCAGCTGGGCTGCTAAGTAGCTCATGCGAGATGGCCAGGGAGACAAAGTGGGCAACATGAAACAAACACTGCAGGTATGCAAATTAACATGCACTCGAGAACTCACATAAGTGCACACACACCCATCACAAAAAAAAAAAAAAAACACACACACACACACACAAAACAAGCACACCTCTTTAAGAACAAGACATCATAGCAGTTCAGTAAACGAGATTACACTCTTTAGTTAATTAATCTCATACACCCTGTCATTAAACTACCAGGTAGCTAGGAAATGTTAGTAGACAAATAGGCTGCTTTGACTAGCAAGGTTGAGATAAAGGGTTCAGATAATGAGGGACTAATCATCTGCATCAGTTAAGTCCACCAGGCCTAATTTCCCTAAAAACAAAATACCGTACACATGGAACTAATCTCCACCTTTTATTTATTAATTTCCCATCCCGAGCTTCAGCACCACCACTAATAAGGCATACTCGCACAACCATGCAAGCATGCATTCTAGCCCCCTCCTTTCACACACATGGAGATTAAAAGGTGTTATGAGCCATGGACTGCTGAACAAAGAGGAAGAGATTGTAAGTAGATAAAGAGTATACTCATAAGGAGATGCAGCTCTTAGGATAATGAGGCATTTGAGGCTTCACTGAAGGAGCTTCTCCTTATTCCTCATCCTCTTCTTTCACCTTTCTTCTCATTTTGTGTCTCTCTTTGTGTCTAACCCCCCACCCCCAATCCTGTTTTTTTTTCAACACTGCAAAAATAAACTATTTGTTTTAAAGTAAAAAAGTTAGTGTCCAGATTACCTAAAAAATTTATATTGACTGAATTGAAAAGGCAAGACAAGATAATTTTGCAGTGATTCAAAACAAATAAACTTTTCGTATTGAATCAGTTGTACTTGGGACATGTTCAAAAAGCTAAAGATATTACACTGAACCAACTGTTCAGTCACATTGACAAACATTACAAACAAGTTTGATTTCCTTTTACAAAAAGGCCACTTTGTTACAGCATTGCCACAAAGACAGTATGTGAAACTGCTTCCTGTATATTTATTATCTTGTTTTAATTTGAAAACAAGCAACAAGCAACTTATCTTAAAATGTATTACAGACACACAGCAAGTTTCCTTAATGTTTTTTCAAACTATAAAGAATGGTGAGTCTCAGGAGCTCTCGCACAGTGCATGCTGGGAAATCTGTTAATATGCTGATCATGTTTCTTTAGAAACTTAATTTAATGAGTTGAGTGAACTCATAATTTCAAGTCAAAAGACTTCCAGTTGAAGAACTCAAGTTGAAATTCAAATGTGTAAATTTTATTTTAAGATTCATTTTTTAAACTAATGATTCCAGCAACAATTCCAATTATTTTTATAGTATTTTTGAAGTCCTTTGTGAGGTAAAGAGCACTGTAAAAATAAAGTATTTGTTTTAACTTTAAAAAAGTTTGTTTTGTTTCTGAAGGTAATTCTGCAATGATTTAAAACATCAACATTTTGAGTCAAATAAATGTGATAGTAATTCAGTTCAGTTCTTGACCCATGTTCAATAAGTTTAAGATATTATTAAGAACCAACAACTCTTAAGTCACACTGACGTACTGTACATTACAAACAAATATGATCTCCCTTTACCCTCAAACAACACATGCTGGGAAGTCTGCTGTTATACTGATCATGTTTCTTTAGAAATTAATTTAGTGTAGTTAATGTACTGATTGAACTCAACGTTCATTCAGTTCATCATTTAAAGTCAAAAGACTTTGTTTAATTAACTTGAATGAATAAAAGTTGCATATTAAAGTTAGGTTAGGATAATAAAACAATATTATTTGATTCCACTAAATTCCTTAAAACGTATAGTGTTAAATGCTGAAAGGAGATGAGGAATGACTATATAACATAACATCATATTTGTCCAAATTTGTGTATGAGAGTATGTATATTGTTGTATAGCTCTTTGTCTCTTTGTTTTGCTGTAAATGGCAAGCACAAAAGCTATATATATGCTACAGAATAAATATTTAATTGCACTCTAACTGCTGTATAGGTTGAGCAGCAGAATTTGACATCTTGCTGATTGACACTTGAAGCTCTCACCCCCCTTCCGAAGCGTATAATGCTTATAACCAGCTGCAAATTAGACGGATTCTCATACAGGCTTAAATACTTACAAATCTGACCCTGGTAGTTTTCCATTGTATTAATAACCAATTATTTGCACCAGTTGTAGCATAACTGTAAACCCAAGTTATAAAACAGAGAGGCATTTGCCTGTCTCAAGTGCTCTAATTGGCTAAGCTTGTCGTTCTCAGAGGTCTGCTCGGTCTTTGTTGAACTGACAGATTTAAAGAGATAAAGAGTCGGAGAGAGCAAGATGGAGAAAGAGCAACAGCCCTCCACTGGAATGAGATGTCTACAGTCTATCTCGACACATTTTTTAAACTTTCATGGCCTCCTGTTTGGCCTCTTTGCCAGCTACGTCCCGGAACACTCTCCTGTCAACGTAAGAGAACACTCAAGATTGTGTTGGTCTTGAATAAATAATATGACATTAATTAATTAAGGCACAACAGTCCCTAAACATAGTGTACATCTGAGAAGAAAAGCAAGCAAGATGTGGAAAATGAACTAAGTGTTGTGTCATGGGTTGGCAAGCATCATCTGAACTGAAGTGTACTTTCTGTTCAGAATGCACGTGCAATGCATCTCACTTCATACATCAAATGAGTCTTGCAATCTCTTATTAAAAAAGCATGTATGGTGCAGCTTATTCACTGAAAGATGAGAGGATTTGGTTCTAACTTAAAACAGATGTTATGCATCACAGATCTTACCTGCCTCCTTTAAAAAGGAAAGGGGGGTATTTAACACTCAGAGCCTTTCTACACTCTTAGAAATAAAGATGCTGACTAGAACCATGAATGGTTCTCCAGCTTGCTCCTACTGTAGAACCATGACATTTTTATAAAGGTTCCATTTGGAACCCTCTCTAGCCAACATAATGTGTTTTCGGACTGCAGGAATTTTGCCACATTCTAAGAACTGCTGGAACTTTTTTAATGATTCTGCACTGCAGGAACCATGAACCATTGTAGTTCTTAGAACACCATTTTCTGGAACCTTTTTAGCTCCTGCCTCAGAGTGGGTTCTTTTCCAGCACAAGAGGAACTCTGAGTGATGTAAATACGCAGCAATTGGTCCAGTATATGGATGAGTATATGGTGATTGGTCAACACTTGAGTCAATGCAGCAGCAGCAACTGCCATTTTTAAACCCCCATATAAACATTAACTAAAAAACAGCTCGTAACAGTTCATAATTATTTAAGAAATGGAACAAAACATGGACAAATGGACTGACTGTGAAGTCTGGGGGTTTCTATCCAAAACATCTCAACCTTGTAACGGTGCCAACAAGAACACACCCAGGGGGTTTTATCAATAACATTTTTATATTCCAAGGGTTTATCTAGAGCACACTCAGGGGGTTCTACTAAGAATCTTTTTATATTCCAAGGGTTTTAACTAGAACACACTCAGGGAGTTCTACTGAGAACATTTTAATATTCCAAGGGTTTTATCTTGATAAACCCTTGATTAGAGAGAGATTAGAGAGATTTCAGCAAACTTTCTTGAAAAGAGTTCTTAATGGAACCAAGAACCCTTGACAAATCTTTCCTTCAGGAAAAGGGCTATCCAGAAGCAAATCGCTCTGCTTTTCAGGAAGAACCTTTTTGGAACCCTTATTTTCTAAGAGTGTAATTCAGTAGTACAGTGAAAGTGAAAGACAGTATACAACAGAGAAGAGAAGAGAAGAGAAGAGAAGAGAAGAGAAGAGAAGAGAAGAACCAGCAGCAACATGGACCATTAGAAAGCTGCATGGACCACCAAAGGCCCAGAGAGCACAGCTAATATGACACCCAAAGGCCTAATCTTCTTAGTGGGGTGGGATAAAATGAGTATCCATTACGGAATCAACCTTCATCCCAACCCTCTCTACCCCATATTACCACCACGACTACTCCATCCCTCTTTCCTCTACTCGCCTCCATCCACCCGCCCCCCGCCCTCCCTCCAGAGCCAGTACTAGCATTGATAGCCAGCACTGAGACAATTGGCTGACTCGGGGCCCTAATCAGGTATTAGCCACTAAAGCTGTAAGGGAAGGCTGCTAATCTCCATACTCACTTCATATGTAGAGGCAAGGCCCCAGCAGCTTGCTTTCCTCTGGCACAGGCCTAGATCAAAGATGCCTGCTAGAAATCAGATTAGAGTAAAGAAGAGAGGACAGGGTGAGAGGGAGCAGGGTGCGAAGGCCACAGATCTCTCAAACCTCCCTCCACCTTGCCTCTTTTAAAAGCTTTTTGCATAATCAGGGAGGAGACTAGGTGACTTTAGCCCCCCCAAAAGCCTCTTAGCTGCAGATGAAACAAAAACATGAAAGAGTTGAAAGATAGGTAAAGTGAAGATGAATGTCCATTATGGCTTGCAGCTGTATAATAATGTTAATTTGCATTTAAACATACTCAAGCTACTGAGTATTGTTCTACACTATAGAAGTGGAACTGACCAATGGATGTTGTGGTGGTAGTAATGTGATTTGTGGCTTCTGTTTAATCCATGATGCAAAGAATTAATAACTTAATAACATTTCAAACTTTGTCTACTGGTTGTCCCAGTACCCAAGTGTACCCAGTAGAGATCTTCAACTATATGTGAGATATTCTGGCTCATTTTACACTAGTTGTTAATGAAGTAGTGATAAATACACTAATATTCAGTGCTAAGTTCAATTGTTGACCAATAGTAAACTGTCATGGCAATGTTGACCTTAGAGGGAATGAACAGCCTGAGAGTTCAACAGAGAAAGCTATCATAGCATATTAGCTGTACCATCTTCATTTAAGTATGAATTGCTCCACCAAAAGAGACTAGACTTGCAGACAGTTTTGAGACAAGAGTCAATAGTACAAATACAACTCAAAAATAAACTGTGTGAATAAACCAAACTATAGCTAGCATCTTGCCTACTTGCCCAACAGTTAACAAGCTAGCCAGCTCAGCAGCTATACAAGATCACATGCTCTTCAAATGCATGGTATGGCTCAACTCCACTGAAGTCACTTTTGGTACCAAGTAGCTACTTTTCTGAATTTAGTTTTCCATTGCAGATAGTACCCCCTCAATAATAGTGGGATTCTTAGTTGATCATCATAGTGACACTGCATGAAACAGCAGATATCATCTTCAAAGTGACACAAACACAAGAACAATGGAGGATTTCGGAGGGATGGTGTGCTTCATTCTCGGTATGTGGCTGTTTGTCACAGCAAGGAGTAAAGCTTTGTTTCAGAAAAGCCTGAAGGCAGTAAGACAAAAGACTATCTTTGGGAAATACTACATCAGAGTGCCAACAAACGAGCTGACTCTGGTTGATCTGTGTTGCCCATGTGATGATTCTCTCTGACCAGCCAATGGTCTGCAGTGTTTTCACTCCACCTTTTAGTATCAGCTCAGCTTGCTTGGAACCTCGACTGACATGATACTGAAAAAAGAAGCAGGTACCAGCTTTTGCTAATGGAAAATCAAAAATGAATGGTTTCAAGTGAGTCTAGTCAAGCTAAGCTGTACCATGCAGTGGAGATGAGTCATATGTCACAAAGTTTCTAGAACCACCTAAGTATGCACGGATGAACTTTGCTGACCACGGAGTTCCTGACAGGATTTTAGCCCTGATTTTCCCCTCACCAACAGTTTCTGGAGATCACAGACAAAAGCCCCCGATCTTAGGCATTATTATTACTATGTCTGATCTATTCAAAGACTGAGCTCAGTGAGAGCTCGCCACTGCCTTGCAGACACCCTAAAGATCAGTCTGGTCTCACTCCCAACTTGTCAGAAATCAATGAAATGTCACCGCCCCTCGGCGACTCATACTGACGTGGATGGTACCTGTTTACTGCAGAAACAGACACACTCGGCTTTTCAAGTGACTTCAGTGTAAACCTCATCCGCTGCTGTATAAGACGCCCTGAGAGAAGGAGAAAAGAAAGAGGGAGAAAGTCCACACATGGAGGAAGTGGGTGGATGGATGGCTCAAACAGGCACTGGACTTTCACCCAGAAGACCAGGGTTCATGTTCCATGTGAAAACAAAGAGTCATAAAAAGTTGTAAGGTGACTTTTGTCATTTGACTTTTGTGTCGCGAACATGTGAGTTACATATGTCACATGACTTTCATGTTGTGAGTAACTTCAGTGGCACATGACTTTTGTCACATGACTTTTGCAGTCACGGTAACCCCAAACATGATCTTATCCTAAACCTAACCATGTAGCTCTTGTGCCCTACACCTAACCAAGTATTTTTTTATGTCTAAAGCTAACCAAACTGCGACCCTTTAACAGCATTAATCACGTGTTAAAAGGCTGTTTCACTGCATTAGTCACATGTTAAAAACGGCTTTCTGACCATGCCAGATACTGCCGCTAAAGGGTACCTTCTGACCGCGCCAGATACTACAGTCAAAAGTATCAGACGCTGAAGGGTGGTGACATTTTCTAGGTATGTGACAAATTTGGATAAGAACGTGTTGGAAAGATATCAAGCAGGTTTGATATCTGGTCATGTTGGAGATGGCAGACAAAGAGAGAGAGACTTAAGCGCACTGAGGCAACAGCCAGAAAAGCCCAAATATAGACAAAAATGAGCAAAAAGTAATTATAAAGTCATAGTAGATATAAAATACTTCAAATTAGCCCCACCTACAGCAGTGCTTGTGCAATGCTGTGGAGAGACTGGCTATGCAAGACAACGGCAGTAATGCCGAGCACTGATGCTTCAGTATTAAAAATCTAGCAGGTGTTTTCAGAACAAAATAGTTTGGAGAGCAGACAGACTCACAGGGGATTCCTCAGGTGAAAGATCTGACCCCCTGTCGCTGATCAATCATGTGGTGTGCAACTACAACTTCAACATTCCTGATTACAAAGCAGAAAGTTGCGCAGTGTGAACAGTACATCAATCTGACAACTCAGACAGTGTGACCATGGCATTAGAGGAGACAATGTCATGTCAAAGCACATGGCTTCCACTGAAGGACCAACCTGAGCAAGGAAAGACAACTTCACTGGGATACTTGAAATCCAATTTTCAGTCCAAGTCAATCCAAAGTGTAGTTTCAAATAAACAAATGGTTTCACTTCTAAAATGTGTATTGCTTTTTCATTGGCCACTGCAGGGCACCAATTCACCTTGCTTTAACAATTTTTAAGGTTGCTGGTTTACACTCACACACCGCTCTCGCTCACACAGACATGTGCACACATCCACACATTCTTGTACAGTGCATGGCTATTGTTATTGACTGGAGTACATTGGGTTCACACTTTACCATGATGGATTCTGAGGTGGAGGTGGTCCTTTAATTGTGAAGGCAGCTGCCCGAGTGGAGCAGAAGGTGTCAGGGGAGTTCTGCTGTGTCGCCTCTCCTCTTGAGGATGGTCAAGGGCAAGCTGATGCTGGAATATTACACAAACACACACATACAAACACACACACATTAATTCTATGTATATTGTTGCTTTTGCACGCAAGTTTTAGCCTGTTGCAGTTAACCGTAACAAATAGAATTACTTCAATGTAAGGGTGCATGTTTGCATGCTACTTCCTCTATTTTTCTACTATTTTATTTGCCTTTATTTTTCAAAATTAGGATAAATGTTCTTAAGCTTAAGCCTCTCATTTTCATATGCAGTCTATAAAATTTAAGTTTGGACAAAATTGACATACAGTATCTTTAAACTAACTGCATAGCACAATATGGTGCTGCATGACCCTTAACTACACAGAAATGAAAATAGGCTAAAGCTCACCAATCTGCACACAGTTCCTGCATTCTCCATGGGGGACAGCCTGTCCTTAGCAAAGCAGACAAATGTTAATTCCCTTCAGTGAGCACAGGTCTGACCTCCAGACTTCTTGAGGAGAGCACACACACATACACACGTACTCACACAGTCTTCTCAGAAGGTCACAGAGCAGATGACACCAGCCTGTTCCCTGTTTCACTTCGATTGGCCCATCTTTTCTCCTTCATTACCACACACAGCTGTGAATAAGAGAGTCTGTGTGTGTGTGTGTGTGTGAGAGAGTGTGTGCGTGTGTATGTCTGTTTCGCCAGTCTCTGAAATGGCTAAGTGCTGTTAGTGCAGTTTTTATCAGCGAGGCCACTGGCGAGACTCAGGGGAACAGACCAGGGCTATCTCTCTCTGCCGGCCCTGAAAATTGATATTGAACATGGAGGAGGAGTAGGGGAGAAATCTCACATGCTGGTAGCAATTAGCTAAAAAGGGATTTGCAACTCTGTGATTCATCACACCAGAGATCGAAGTCATTTAAAGACACTGTTTTTTTCCCCTTCCCCTCACTCCCTGCTCACTTCCTCTCTGGCTGTGCCTCCTTTAGCCCACTTACAAGACAGTGTGAGATTTCCTATTTAAGGTTTATTTCTCCCCACTGAAAACCTGCACTGTGCTGAAGCACAAACAAGGTCTTTGATTTGACTCGCTGTGTGTACATACCTAACACCAGGGTGCTAAACTGATGCAAGGCCACTGTTGGTTTGCTTTAAGAGTTGGCAACGCAGCGTGACACACTGTCAACAGCATGGCGAGGGGAGCGCACCATCGCTGAAGGGAGGGGAAACGGTGCAGGTTGAACAAACTTTCTACCCTAGACTCGAGGCTTCTTATTTATGGCATCCAGAGCCTGTTAAGCTTTGTTTACACTGTGTGCTTCACAAATACTTTGACCAAACCGCCAACTTCAGGATATGAGGTTGAAGTAGTAAAGCACACACGCTTGCCACTACACTGGCGAAGTTCATGTTACAGTGAGAAAGAAGAGGCGCATTCACCTCATTTTGTTATCTTAACAGCTTAATGTTTGGAGTGATGGAAAAAGTCTATTTTGCCTATTCAAACATGGACTTAATGAAACTCACACACCCCAGACTGAGAGAATGTGCGCAATGCGGCCTCGTTTGGGCTCTGTGTTTATGCAAGTGGTGGGGATGAGGTCAAAAAAGCCTGAGGGTAAGGGCAAGAGCTCATTGGACAGCGGGTATGTGTTTTTTCATTTGCACGACAATATTCGTTTTGCTTGAGACAGAAAAATGCAACCTCTTAGATTTAATATGCTCATATTTCAATGACCATGACTGGCAAATTTAAGTTGCATTGAAGGCATATCAAATAAATGTTTGCATGTATATTTAATCAGGATTTATGTGAAATGCTGGTAATCAACAAATCTAATTCTGTGTGGCAAACTTGTTAAATATATTTTGCTTTTTTTCTAAATGAACTAAAAAAATGCTGATCCATAATGTTTAAAAATATGACATTATGAGCCATTATTCACTTTTACATCAATGAATTTACGTCATAACTTTTGAAATACTTTTTAAAACTCAGTTTTTCTAAGAAGAAAAGAAAAAAATATTATATCAACAAAAAATGACAGATCAGCAAAACTTTTTAAAGTTTATTTTAAGAGAGTTTGAGTTTGATTCAGAATGTTTAGTGAAGATAGCTGCCTTGACATTATGAGTTTTCTCAACTTTTTGTTTTTTTTACAGTGTAAGGACCAAACCAAAAATAATTTTAAAAATGAAAAAAAAAAAAAAAAAAAAAAAAAAGATAACAGTTGACTAATATAAGTAATATAAGTATATAAAGTATAAAATGGTATTTGAGGTGCTTGATGCAAACATTACGCAGTGGATATGTTAAGATAATGACTTACTTATGCATATTTACTTACATGCCACATGTAAAATGATTACATATTGTAGTTCAATGAACGGTTGAAAAGCCGTCTAATAGTGCTCCACAGACATCGCCAGGCATTGCTATAAAGTTATGGACAAGGTCTTTGGTGCCAAATTAAACAGCAGGGTGCTTGTTTTTTTTTTAGCCTTGCACCTGTAGAACCAGAAGTACAACTGGCATGTGTGCAAACATAATTCTGTATAATAACTGTAATTTCCATGATAATGGCATGACAACATGATGTTGAAATGTGTAACAGTGACCAATGTAAATTGATACAGACTGTAGAACAGATGTAGTGGTAGAGAGGACCTCAGTGGACAGTGGATGTGGGCAGCGTTAATGTGAAAAGATCCACTTCCAGATGTGACTCATGATGTTGGGGTGAAATGGAAAGCATCCTTGCTGTGGCTATCCTCAGAGGTTCAGAGCCATATGTTGTGTAGTGTGACACTAGCCCTGAGTGTGAGTGTCCACCTGCCCAAGTAGGGTATGTGTTGGCTGGAGTGAGGTGAACTTTTCTTCCTGTTGATCACAAATTCTTCTGAGTTAGGTGGAGTGTTAAGATGAACTGAAACAGCGCCTATTCCTTAGATTAGACCTTGAGAATTAGACGGGCTCCGGCGCCACAAAGTTTGAAGGGCCAAACATTATTCTGCTACTTGGTAGGATAATATTAATTAATCACCAGGCCAGAGCACCAATTATGTTCAACAGCTTATTTAGGGGATAAAAAAAGAGGTCAACACAACTGACACCAGGCAAATTCTTAAAGAAACAATGTGTTTAATATGGCCTCCTGTCAAAGGTAACTCACCTATTGAAGGTAACCCCAAATGCATATCACCAGAGTAACCACTAACTGCTTTTCACTACTCTCTGCTGAACTACCTTTGGCTGCAGCTAGCCTACTAGCTGCCATTAACTTAGTCAGTCATGCAGCTAGAGGCCTTGTTATGACTCGAGTCTGGCCAGACCCACAGCTTGGAGCACTGAGAGAATTTGTGGGTTTACACCATGGGCAGTGAAACCAGTCTCAGCAGCATTTCAGGGAGCAAGGCCTGAAGGAAACTATACTATATAAGGTGACTTATATCAGCTCTAACCAGGACTCTGACTCTGGGAGCGATGAGGACAGCAGGTGGGGACAGGAGAGGTGTGAGGTAAAGAGGGTCGGGCATAAGAGAGGTAGCAGGCAGTCAGAATATTTTTCACATCTAAAATAGTCGATTAAGGATTTATTTCAACCAAACTAGAGTTGGTGAAGACTTTTTAGTGAGTTTTGTTTAGTTTTTGTTGAGTTTGAAGTGTGTTTCAGGAAACAACTCCGCCTTAATTCAGTAAAAGAGAGAAAACTGAATTCAGAAAGGGTAGAGTTTATTACCGACAGAAGGTGTAAAAAAAAAAACTTAACTCTATTTACATTTTGAGTTTATTTTGTTTATTTATATAAACCAAGGAGAGCTTGTGGAAGTCGCAACCTCACTGCTTGCATCTGCCAGCTGAAACTACAAGGGATTTGGACTATCGCCTCTTAAGGCACAGATTGGTATTATGGACAGGATGTGCCAGGGCTAGCTGGTTAGCATGCTAACTTTAGTAGATATCACTCGAACACAATACACAGATGTCTTTGACATAATGCCATAACTTTTACTTCCTCACATTCTTTGTTTATTTTGTTGATAACTTGCACTTCTTGTTTTGTTGAGTGACATGTTATGCCTTCATTTGAAGAATTTATGTTCCTACAAAGATTAAGAAAACTTACAAAACCCCCTATATACTGTACTGAGGTATAAAAGCCAGACATTTTTTTAAATATATTTCCTGGAGTTTTTGTTTTTCAACAATGAAGACCTTTACAGTTTTTTATTGGACAGCAAGGCTCACAGACACCCCATTTCCCTAACCATAGGCCTCACCAAGTACCAATCTCACTTACTCACTTCCCCATGCACATACACATCCAATACACAAAATGACACATTCCTCATAAAGCATATACAGGCAGCAGGGGAGCGTTGCCCCAGCCAGTAAACCTCTGCAGTTTAAAACCTGAGCTGCAGCCATTAATAGAGCCGGAGATGACGGATGAGTTCATATGCCATGCAAGCAGCCCTAGACAATGGCTTTAGCCTGATGACAGATTGCCTGACCGTAACCCAGTTTATGTTAAACTCATTCTTGCTGTTCAATTTCACAAGTGTAATTTTGTTGGGCTGCGCTGCATTGTCCTCGACTGTGGGTGAGGTGTTGGGGTGCGCTCGCGAACTCACAATCCCTACCTCTGGTAATGATTCCCCTGCTCTATTCTATTGTATTGTTTTCTGCATAATCAGGTTGGTAGTCAAGGGTTTGGGTGACACAGCCATCTGTCAAGTTCATTTGCTCGGCGAAATGCAAAGGAATAATGGCTGATCCTACGGGAGCCTATCTGTTATCAAATAGGAGAGGTGCCCCCTGTTTATGGCGCTGCTCCACTGTACAGCAGAATGGGATTGTGTTAGAGCACACACACACACAAAAATGCGAGTACACACATATATGTGAACTCACACGCTTTTTTTTACACAAGCCAGCGCAGACACACAGGATACATACAGTATGTGGCTGCCACATACTGACACATACTGTTGTGCATGCTTGGCTTGATCAGCTCATCTTACTTTAGTATAGTTGTGTAGGCATCCTGTGTTATGAAATCTATTATTCAGTTAACACTGTGAGCTGTTGTCCATCTGGAGCTCTGCGCCAGCTGTTTGTCTGACGACTTTGATCTGTGATTTGTGTGTGTACTACATGTGTGTGATGGGAGAGTGGCATGTGTTTGTTAGCGTTCAGTGCATAGACACGTCATTTGCAGTTGTGTTTGTAAGTGTGTGTTTGTGTCATGTCTACTTACATATTCCATACAGTATGCTTCGGTTGTCACTGCTAACCTGTTATCTTATTACCGTGGTAACCATACATTTATAATTGTGAACTAATGCCACGCACACAGTTGCCATTGTAAAGCCTAATGTGAAATAGATGAGATAAAACTTTAATGATCCAGAGGGATAAACTTAGAATGTTCTAAGAGGAAATATAGGATACAAAAATTACAAAAACTTGAAAAAAGAGACACACAGACAACAAAAAAATCAAATCAGAAAAGCAGTGTGCACAGAATCAAATCATAACTGCATCTCTTGTGCACTATGGTTGAAGAAGTTTCCTCCTCTTTTTAGAGTGCATCAACAGCATGGCAAATATCAGCAAGCAGAATGGAATAACTCCTTAGCCTGTGTTACCTAGCTTCTCCAAAAAGGACAACAAAGAGAATACAAAAAGAACATGAAAGCCAAATTGGACAGAAGATGAGAATGTTGTTGAAGCACATAATCCAAAGTAAATTTAACTCAGCTGTAACAAAAAATAGGCACAAGCAGAAAATGTTACAAGACGTAAGTTAACTGACAAAATCAAAGCAAGAAATCTGCTGTCACACAAACCGTAGATGAATTAATAAAGAAATATTATTGTGCTACCGGGAAAGGACAAGTGCAACATGCACAATATGGAGTCAACAAAGAGAAAGTTATGTTAATGTTTGGCTAGCTAGCTATGTTGCTAGTCCTAACATCAAATCTATACTCTCTGACAAGTTGCACATCACTCCCAGTATCCAGTGGGTTTTCTCTGTCTCAAAAGATGCATCTTGGTATCTCCTCCTCCTCTTAAATCACCATTAATTGAGCCATTGTCTTATGTTCCACAAATGATTTCACTTTTAAAGGACTGTTAGGGTTCCCTTAAATTTTCTGAGGAAAATGGTTGCAAAGGACCGTCTAGCATAGGCCTAAGGGGATACTTAATTAGCTAAGGACAAACACAAGGGTTTTTCTTACAACTCCTACGAAAACTAATCATTTAGTACGATAAAATTTTATAAATTTTAAAAACCTTAGTCCAAGTAGTTTTATGCAACCGCAACACCACTGGTGCATATTATGAACAGAAATACATATAATGTCCAGGAAATCCATGTTAATTTGAGCTGCTATAACATAACTTAACAACACATTCACACCCTAAAATGCTAATTATAATTTCCTGGAAAACTATAGGTAAATTAAGTTTTCAACTTAATTAAAGTAGCTTAAATACAGTGAAATGGCAAACTTAAGTATATTCAACAAATGAGTCAGTATGCATTCTGACAACTCTGTGGAGAGGAATTCAGAGTTTTAACGGCATAACTGCATGTTAGAACAAGAACTCTTTAATCATTCCACAGCTTGATTCAGAAGTTGAAGCTATGCCAGACCTAAGGTACAAAAACTGTGTCTACAAATGTCTAGTTTGCTGCTGTAAACAGTAACAGACTGTGAAAATGTGAACAACACTGTCATGTAGACAAACTCTTAGCAACAAACACCATGTAGGTAAAACCATCAGAGACAACAAACAAAGGTCTTTGGTGTGAAACAAAGAAGAAACAACTAAAACAGTAACAAAGTAAAACTGTATTTCACATTGTAAGGTAGAGAGAAAGATTAAAGCAAAGTCTGTAGGTTTCAGATCACATCAGTGTTTACTTCAACCGAGCAAGAAGTCCCAGAGGAGCAAAATCTGAAAGAAGCACAAAAAAACTGCACAGTATGGACTCTGATTGGAGGGCAGGTTCTTGTCAGCACCCCAGTTCTGTTTGCTTTATCTGGCAAAGTATTGATTCAACTTTACTCTCTGAAGTCAGTGATCAAACAGACACCAGGACCTTTGGCGTAGGTGGTTGCAGTGGATGTTTGAGTGAGTGGTCAGGTGGAATTAGTTGATGCAGTTATTTCAGCTATAAGGAGTTTACAAATGAATGACATTCTGCATTGATAGGGTTTTAATCACAGACTGTATATTAAATAATGGAGGGAGCTTCTGGGTCTGAAAGGTGAGGACACTGCAGAAGTATATTGTATTCTTTCTAATGGGCAGCAGGAGTTTATTCCACTGGCTGCAAAACAAGTCCGATTGTATGTACTCTTATGGCAAAATGACCCTACTTCTCACTTGATTTATGATCTCAGTAAACAATTTCCTAATAAATGTATGGTTTAAATCACTAGATTCATGTACCAAGGCTAGCAACAGCCCAGGGTTTGATTCCAGTCATTTTCTCTTCCCCCTTTCTCGTCCACCTTCAGCTGTCCTGTCATAATAAAGACAAGAAAAGCCTCTAAAATACTTTAACAAAGGGTCAAATAGATGATAAAGAAGGTATGCTTTAGGGCAGGCCTACTTTGTGACTGACAAGTCATTCTCAATATGTCCAATGCAACACAAGGAGTTCACAAACCATCAACTAGGCAGTCATGATCAAATATGAATTCAGATTCTGTTACTGCATTTCATATTTCTAGCCTAAAATGTTTTAAGAAACATAAAAGTATACTGGTTAGCTGTAATATGAAACAGATTGTGACCCAACGACCGTCATTGTGTGTTTGTTTTCCTACGAGGCCTCACAGATCAAACTGTTAAAACTGGGCAGGTGCTGGTCAATATGGGTCAATATTCTGTTACTACGTTGACTGATTTCTACCCTAAAATTTTTTAGAAACGTATTTTAGTGTTCTGTTAGTTGTAATATGAGAAATTTTATGGTTAGGCAGGCTGCCATTTTTTCCTGCTGTACCAATGAACCAGAACCAAGCACCCCAAAGTCACAGTATGTCACCCACCAGCTCCGTGTTCTTGTTGGTATTGCATGCTCTGGTTACAAAAAATCAAGATGGTGACCCCCAAAATGCCAAACTCAAGGCTTCAAAACGAATGGGTGATGTCACAATTGGTTCACACTTGGCTGTAATTAACAGTGCTAAAAATAAATATATTTGATTTTAATTTTAATCATTTTATTTAACACAAAACACTCACACTCTACACTTTACATTCCAGCTGATTAATTTCTTCCATATATTCCAAAAGCAATGCTTTGTTGCACCTATTTGATCTCAAAAAAATGTTCACATATGCACTAAATTTACATTTATCTTTGTTATTATTTATATTTACAGATATTGTGTTTTGTATGTTCAGAAGCCTGTATTTGATGCTATTTTTTGTCAGGCTCACACACCGTGAATAAGGACAACATTGAAATAAATTCACTTTAGAGAATTTCAAACAATGATTTGTCTCTGACTGAAAATGACATGTGAACCCTTTCTAATCTGAATCTATCCTCTCAGTTTTTCTCTCTCTCTCTTCCCTCCATGTCTCTCTTTTCTACCCTCTCACCACCCCCTCGCTTTACTCTCCGCTCCCTCACCTAACCCATTATTCCATAGCTTGTGTGAAAAGGGTAATCGCTCAAATCATTCAAAGGCAACTATCTGTGTGTGACACTGGGGAGCATAACCATCATCACAAGCAGCCGCTAATGGCTCTCTCTGGATCCAGGAAAAACGCTCCGCAGCTCGGCCTAGCGCGGCGCAGGGCAGCAGGGCCAAATGCTGTGGGCACTACAGTGCTGCAGCCAGGGCCAAATTTTACCCTAATGAATTTGGACCTTGCCAGGTTATTGCAAAAGGCAGCCACGGCCATCCAATACCCTCCTAGATGATCTGAAGCGACTCCCGTGGCCACCGTTCATGCCAGGGAGCCCAGTGCCATGTGGAAATAGAGGGATAGGGAGGGGAGGGGGACTGTGGCTGTTTTTGTCTTTGGCACCCGTCTGCTCAGCTCAAGCATTCATTCCTGCACACACACACACACACACCTCACTCACACACACACACACACACACACACACACACACACAGGGGCCTACAAGTAAACACAGGCATGTACGTGTCCACGCTCACCAACACACGCATGCATCTCGTACACAAAAACAAAAGGGGACAATTTCACGTGCACAAGCTCTCATGCACATACACATGCTTCCAAACACTGCCACACTAGCTGTAATGAAGCCTGAAGAAAATGGCACGATATCCTATTATTTCCAGTGTTCAAATTTGGAGAGAATGTGTTTTTTCTTTCCCACAATGAACATATTGATTTTTTTCCTCTGAATTGCTTGGAAGCTTTTGCATATTGTATATTGAACACTGGTCCAGTCCACATTGAAATGCACTGTTTTTATGGGTTTTGGGAGCGATTTGAAAGGCTATGAGATAGGCTGGAAATCCCTTTGTTAGCACTAATTTTTGCATGCAGTTTCCTTGTTAAAAGCAGATTTTAAGCGGATGTATATTGAGAAACCAAATTTGTTCAACTACCCGAATGCTGAAAGCTAAACATCCACAGGCCTTACATGAAAGAAGAGCACTGGTTATGCTTCATTAGTGAGCCGCCATGACTTTATTAAAATGTATTAACCATGTACACATTTTACCATTAGACAGTATTGGTATATAATTTATTAAAGGGATAGTTCAAACTATTTAATGTTGGGTTGTTGAGGTACTTCTCGATAGTCAGTGTATTAGCTGAGTTTGGAGGAGCAGAGAGGAGTAGCAGTGCAGAAGCTGAGCAATGAGCTGCTGTGGACAGGGTCAGCAACAAAACATCTTTTAGCCACTTAAAAGTGGGCCATGTAAAAACAATAATTATCAGTGTAAATATATGTTTTATTGGTGGTATTTTCACTGCTTTTCTTTGCTGCCAGATTGCCTTTACTAATGGAAAAATGTTACAGAAGCCAAATATCGGTCTCTCCAAACCAACCAAAATCCATTGGTAAAATTAATAGTTTTACCTTGCAGAGCACAAGAGTTGCTACTCTACTGCCGTCTCAATTTTTCAATTTGTTTTTGAAACTGTGTGACTTTTAAAAGAATATTTTGAATTCACCAAAGTCACATAATAGCACAAAGAAACTAATCGATTGAGGCAGCAGTAAACCAGCAACTCCTATGTTTTGTGGAATAAAATGATTGATTTCACCCATGGAGTTTGGTTGGTTTGGAGAGAATGATATTTGGCTTATATAAAAAGGCTGACATCAAGGTAAAGCAGGGAAAATATTCTAAATATAGTGTACACTTAAACAGATAAAGCTTTTTTTTAGGTGGACCGTTTTAAGTAGCTGAAACACCCTTTATTGCTGCTCGTTAACAGCAGCACATTGCTTAGCTTCTGTGCTGGTGCTCCACTCTGCTTCTCCAAAGTAGGGCCGTGCCGACCGGCATCTATGGTGGGAAATACATTATCAGTAAGTACCCGATATGACCCTGCATTAAATAATCCAAACTATCCCTTTAAAACCAACTGTCTTTTTTATATTTCCCAGCCATTTCTTTATCTTTTATCTCTCCATCCACCTTTCCTTCATTCCTCTACTTCCCATGTCTATCTTCCTCCATCCTCTCTTACCTATCCATCCTCCACTCTCCTGTAACACACACTGCTCTTTTCTCCCTGCCTGTTTTCCTCTGTCCAATATGCTCAAGGCCCCCCAGCTGTGTTACAGGTAGCGAAAGTCTCCTTCAATTAGACATAATCATCACTCACGGTCAATGATTGCGCTAAAGGCTAACTTCCAGTCTATGAGGGGGCCTTCGCATCTAATGCACTGATTCAGCTTGTCTCGGCCAACTTCTCTGTCTGCTGAAACCAAAGCAATTTATTCGTCGCCCAAGGCTCTTTTGGCAACAGCCAGTTGAGCAAGCTAACAGGAGAGACAGATAGAGAGACACGAGGAGGGGTGAGAGTGAGAGAGAGGGAGCGTGAAGGAGGGGAAGGAGGACTCTCTTTTTCTCTCTCTGAGATACAATTTAATCAGAGACATCTGTGCGCAGGCAGGCAGCTTTTCCTTGGAGGAGACTTAAGCAGAGTCTTAGTTAGGGGGCTGTGTTTGAAGTGCCGGGGAATTATCACTTTCTTCCAATAACAGTGCCAGGGATGGAGAGAGAAAGAGAGAGCATAGAAAAACAGAAAATCTAGTTAATCTGCTTCATCCCGGTGTGCCGGGGTGTGCTCCGGACACATGAGAACCAAATCCAATCATCAGACAGGAAAGGCACACAGCTGACCAATCAAGTTACCACCTCGCTGGCCAAATAGACAAGGCCAGAGGAAATTAAATACTGTAGGTTTTAAAGTAGGGGGTGGAGCAGGGAATGTGCGTGTATGGGTGTGTGTTATACCTTTTTTACACCAAAATTAGCCTGTATATGAGGGTTTTTCAAACACAGCTAAACCTGCTCAAAATAGTTGATTGACCCTTTTCCCATTGCTAGTAAACAAATTTGCTGTCCTGTTTTTTTTTTCTGATGTGCTCCAGAAAGCCAAGACTCAACTGAGACAGAGGTTTTTAAACATATCTGTGTGTTCAGCTCTCTGTACTTTTGTAGCTTCAAACTGAATCTCTGTGGTTTGAACTTTAGTTTCTGTGTGGTATGTGCATCATTTTGTGAAGAATTTTTTGGAACATGTATGAGAAAGGGGCAAAAGAGTTGTAGTAGTTACCCACAGAGGCGACAGCCTTTAATTAGCATGTCCACCTGGGTGTTGTGTTTCCATCACTGGCTATCGGAGCTGGAGTGATAAATACCTGTGACTACAGTAGAGTCCCAGAAATCAATTGTACCTTTGTACCACTGACGACAAAAGTCTGATGTTAGTAAGTGTTAGTGTTTTTTTGTCCAATGTAAAAGCAGCTTTAATGTGTTTGCTCATCTGTAATACTTTAAATGAGGTGCAAAGTTATCCTCAAGCATTACAGCTCAACAGCAGGCTACATTACAGGCAAGAGAAATAAATCCAAAAGTGTTCTGTGTAATACAAAACTATCACATTACTAATAGCAGGCATCTGTGCCCTTTTTAATGTCCTATTTTATTTCCTTAACTCATTCCTCAAGCCTGTGATCTTAATTGCCATGAGTCACAACTCAGAAATACAACATGACATCTCCTGTTGGTTCATTTAGTTCCTTTCCTTTAGCCGCCATCCTGCTCTGAGTGGCCAAGCTGTGAAGAGACATAATTTGGGTGAAGTCTGAGAGGGGAGCGATAACCGCATAAGAGCGGGGCAAGAAGGTTAAAAGGAAAGATAGTTCCTGCCATCGTGTGCTTTGCTAAAGGGCAAGAGAGGTGTGGAAGTGCTGTGTGTGTGTGTGTGTGTGTGCACGTGCAGAGAATAAGTGCGTGTCTTCGTTATTGTCCTGTGTGTGTATGTATCAGTGCACGTCCTCATCCCTCCTTGGTATCTTAAAATAGTCAAGTGATGGAAGCTCGACAGAGATAGAGACCTTGAGCAGTTTGAAGTCACAGTTCAACAAGGCTGAGTGTCGCCAGACAGTGCCGTCATCACTGTCACATCAAAGGAATGAGGAGTTTTTTTAAAAGCAGTCACTGCTCTATGCCCTCTTTGATGAATCTTGTATGATAAACCCCCACGATAACTAAAAGAATTACGCACCCAGTGTACATTCAACACTTACACCAGCACAAATCCAAACGTTGTTTTTTTTCTGCGTTCTCTTCAGTGTAGTCTTTGAGTTTAGAGGGATAGTTCGGATTATTTGATGTGGAGTTTTATGGGGTACTTATCGATAGTCAGTGTATGAGCTACAGTAGATGCTAGTCAGCAAGCCCCCAGTTTGGAGAGGCAGAGAGGGGCATTAGCACAGAAGCTAAGCAATGACCTGTTGTGGACAGGGTCAGCAAGAAAATGTAATTTAACCACTTAAAAAATGTCCACCCTCAAAAAAATTCAATATCAGTTTAGATGTGCGCTATATTTAAAATATTGTCAGCACTTTATCTTGCCATCAGACAGCCTTTTCCAAGGAGAAACTGCTGTCATATAAGCCATATATTGCCCTCTGCAAATGAGAGTTACTGGTCTACTGCTGCCTCGATCTGCTAGTTTTGTTTGTGTTATGGTGTGACGGTGGTGAATCTGAACTATCCTTTTAAAACACAGAAGTCACACAATAACATAAACAAACAAAGTGAGAGAGTGGTAGATCATCAACTCCTGAATTTTGCAAGGTAAAATGACAATATGAAATATGGCTTATATAACGGCAGTTTCACATCTGAAAAGGCTGTTTGACATCAAGGTAAAGCAGTGAAAATATTCCTAAATATACCGTACACTTAAAGTGATATTAATTGTTTTTAGATGGACCTTATTTAAGTGGCTAAAATATGTGTTGTTGCTAACCCTATTCACAGTCGTACATTCTTTAGCTTCAATGCCAGTACCTGTCTCTGCTTCTCCTAACAAGGGGCACTAACTACTCATCATTGATAACCTCATACAGCCCTACATTAAATCTGAACTATCCCTTTAAGTGTGGCAGTAAAACTGCCACACAAAGAAAGCATTAAAATCTGCCTTTGGGCATGATCCAGGTAGCTTATGATCTCATTATTTAGGTACCAAGAACCACTGACTTAATGACAGAACAAACATTGTTTTAGAAAGGCAAAGCAATAACTTAAATACTTTCCGACATTTATACCAACCTGTGAACGAGCAGACGTGTGTAATATGTAAAGTATAATCCTGTGAAAGTGAAGGCTGCGTGGGGGCACAGATGAGTTACAAAGTGAGTGGTAAATCAATCGGGCAGATTGTTACATTCACTTGAATCATAACAGACACATGCCAAACAATGATGAGGTTCTCTGTCTGTCTCACACAAACACACACACAGTCACACTCACACACACACACACACACGCAGGCTGTGATTACAGCTTGGGAAAGTAGTAATTTAGTCCATGATTACAATCTATCAGGCTGCCTGGGGCCAGACTCTGAGAAGTGTCTGTCTAAATGACACTTTAATAAGACGCCGTCAAACACACAAAAGGTACAGGCGCACATGCAGGCACACGCTCATGCAGGCTCAATGGTAGCCACGTTACACACACACACACACTCATGCACATTTAAGCATGCATAATAATAATGTATGCACACATTACTGCACACACACACAGAAACGAACAAACTTGCTGCAAAAGAAAGCACACTTTACACACTCTTGCATGCATGATTGCACACACACACACACACACACACACACACACACACACACACACACACACACTCCAAAGATGGCATCTAGAGTGATTACTTTTATCACTCACAGTGTGTCAGCCATGCATCATTTCAGATGAACGCTCCCCTCTCCCTCTCTCACTGCCTGACACTGGATAAATGCAAATGAAGTTGTTGTGGAGCAGATCTCATGCAGCAAAATGAATAATGCCTCTTTGTTTAGTTGTTTTTTTTTTTTTTCAGACACTGTCCTGCACAAGAGAGTTTCAACTATGTAAGCAAGGTGATTTAATTCTGTGTGTTCATCCACCTTGATTAAATGAGTAGTTTTTACTTGCTACTTTACTCTTTCAACCTCTTTCAAGGAGCAAAGGTCATCTGCCCTCTTCATAATATCATTTATCATTTTCATCAGTTCTTAGTTTGTCATTTGTCCTGTTGCTGCTATACATAAATACCATGAGACGCATTAGCTACTGAGGCTTATATGGATTTATTTATGTACTTAAAAGATGCACAGGTAATATCCAATACAATGGACCCAGCTAAACAAAAGAAAAATAACTTTGTAAGTGAAAAAACCCTCCCAAGCAATTACTGTGAAGGACAATTTATCAAGCAGCCATCACAGATTTCAAAGGTGTTCCTTCGCCTACACCAGCACATGTTTTACATATTTTACCTTGCCTAACAACCAGTTGTTAGATTTGTAATGTTAATGTGAGTCATTTCAATTCAATCACTTTTACACATAACATACTTGACAGTGCCAAAGAGGCATGCAGTTCAAAATAACTGCTGCATTTCTGGCGTGTTGAAGTGAATGGCACATATTTTTTTTTTTTTTTTTTTTATTATTACAGAGTAAGAAACTTAGGAACAGAACACCTGGGCAAAGAATAAGTTTGTAATGCCGGCAAAAATACAAGAACTTTCTTATCTTATCATGCAAGCCGTGTGTGTCCACTTTCTATGCTTCAGTAAGACTCCAGCAAGTGAAATCAATTCAACCTCAAGAAGTTCAAATATTTGCCCCAGAGGGATAGACACACCAAAACAGATCAAATGAAAACATGCTAATGACTAAAAGAATACACAAAAACATACGAAAGAAAGTCAGGTGAGTGGTGTGATTGAAGATTTTTTTTTTCTTGCAGCTGACATCTATGATGCTATAAATCAGTGAGTAATCAAATCTAATCTGAAACCCACAATTTATCATTATGAAGCTTTCAAGTTTCAGTATAAACACCTGTTTAAAGAAGTCTGACTCAGCCGAAAGCTTCAAACAGTAAGAAATGCAAATAACCATTCCCAAAATCCAAACTTCTGTTTCACTTTACAGATGTGTAATCAGCTCTTGTAATCAACCTGGTTGTCTTTTTTTTTATTTACGTCAGCAGGGCGGTGTAGTGATAATAGAGAGGCCTTCCCTCAGCTGGAACACCCAGGCCTACTGGGCCATTACCTGTGACAACAAGCATTTGTCCTGTCTTTCAGTGTGAATCCCTACTAGCAGCAGAGTGCTCCTGTAGCTCTGTGCTCTGCCACACAAACTAGTTTTCTATGAAATTAACAGTGCTGGAGAGAGTACTGAAAATTTGCACTCTACTGTTACATTACTTAACTACAAGCAAAACTACTGGTGTTTGAAGAATACTCAAGTAAAAGTACAAAATAGTTCAAAATAATTCTCCTCACTCCTAACTCCTGCACTGTTCTGGTCAGAGCCTGCTGAAGATATATACAGTATATATTATATATATATATATATATATATTTTTTATTTTTTTTTTTTCTGTTGGCATGTCATGGTTTTCATTGGCCTGTTTGCGATCGGATAGCAGATGAAGGGTTTAGATATGAATTCAAATCGTAGGCCTACTCAGTAGTGAATTATAATTTTTTTTAAAAAAGTGAAGTAGATTACATAATGTAATGCATACACTGTAAAAAAAGAAAAAACATAGAGGGATTTAGTGGAATCAACTAATCTTTTCTTATTAATTTAACATAAATATACAAGGTCTGTTTATTCAAGTTAATTAAACTTAAGTTTTCTGAGTTCAAGTTTTCTGAAAATAAATAAGTTTTTCTAATGTGGTTTTGACTTGAAATGATGAGTTTAATGACTGAACTGTACAGAGTTCAATCAACTCATTAAATTAAGTTTGTAAAGGAGCATGATAAGTATATTAGCAGACTTACCAGCATGCATCTTTTGAGAGTTAAAACTCACCCAACACCCTCACTCATCGTTTCAAGAAAACATATATGATGAAAACTGGCTGTGTTTCCGATACACTTTAAGATAAGTCATAGTTGCTTGTTTTCACAACAATGAAAACACTGTGTACCATGGTGAAGATTAGTATTGATTAGTCCCTATACCCCTTTCACTTAAAGTATAAGAAATTCACTGGCAGCACTTTCACATATTGTCTTTGTGCCAATGCTGGAACAAAGTAGCTCCAACAGGAGCAGCTGAAGCAGTGAGGTTTTTACATGAAATGAAGAACCGACTTTTCTAATTGAGAAAATGTAAAAGGAAATCTGGCAGGAAATTTGTTTGTAATATTTTAAGCTTATTGAAACACATTTTCACAAGTACAACTGAATTAATATCAAGTTTATTAAGTTTATTAAGTATAAGAAGTTTTGTTGTTGTTGTTTTGAATCATGACAAAATAACCTCAACATGTCTTTTCATATTCTGTCAACTTAAGGCAAGGTAAAAATTTTACTTAAGGCAGCTCAGACACTAACTTTTTAAAGAGTAAAAGTGCTGACTTTGAAAACAAACAAACAAACAAAAACCTGTATTAACTATATAACTATATGACTAAATTATAATACTTACTTGTTGTTTATTGCTTCACATGGATAGATTTAGGACTACAAATGCTCGTGAGGCAGGTAAAATAAGGTAGTTAAATGCAGAGATGTGAATAAAGTACAACACAATAAGATAAAATGTGCTGTCATTTCACTCAAACATCACAATAAAGCAAGAGAAGCTGAAATGTGTGACAGTATTTTGTTTTCATTAGGATGGCAGTGAGTGATTAAACTCAGCCAAGTTTATAATGAATCTTAATCAACTTGAAATAGCAAATAAATCACCCAGGATGATCCACACTGTGAGGCCTGCGTTTCCTATGAAGCACTCACACACGCACACACACACACACACACACATACACACACACACACGCATGTTGTGTTTCCATGACTTCTGGGGACATTACATTAACTTACATTCATTTCCTGGAGACTTATCCTGACCCTACCCATCACAAGTCCCTGCCTAAACCGAACCCTAACCCTGACCTTATCCTAAACCTAACCTTACCTTAACCCTGACTCAAGTCTTCACCCTAAAATTTAATGATTTACCTCATGGAGACTTGCAATTTGTCCCCATAAAGTAGGCGAGACCCCACAATGTGAGTGTGTAAACAGATTTGTGTCCCCACAACAATAAGTAATACACGTCCACACACACACACACACTCTCTCTCTCTCTCTCTCGCAAATATTTCTACACAGTGTGTTCACAAATAAGAACATATACAGAACACAGATACACACACACACAGTTATACATGTCCTTTCTTCCGCAGTCTCTGTCTTCTTTTGCTGTCAGCAGGATGCACGGAGGCCTGGACTCTCTCTCTGTCTCTTCTCCTCTGTGTCTCCCCACCACTCAGATATTCATGGCCACATCTGGGACAGTTTAATGAGTTAATGCCAGTTAATTACTCACTCCGGTGCGGCTGACCGACCAAACTCTGCAGCTCTCTCTCTCCCTCTGCATAGCTCAGTCCTCTCTCTCTCTATGTCTCTCTCTGTCTCTCTCCTTCACCGCTGATTAATGGCAGAGAGAGAATAAGAGGAAGGGAAAGAGGAGCAATCAGCATCTACTGCCATCATCAACATTACTGGTGTCTGGCTGCATTAAAGCTGGGAGAGAGAAAAGGCTGGGGGATCATGTGCGAATGTGTGTGTGGTGTGCGCGTGTGTTTTGGGCTGCCGAGACAGAAGACTGTTAGACCACTAATTGAATAGAGATGATTCCATTATCAAGCAGTTTGTTTGAGTGAGGAAGCCAGTTAGTTATCTGCTGAGGAAAAGAGAGCGACAGAGATGGCTTTTTTAAAGAGAGTAAAGAGAGAGAGGAAGTAAAAGAAAAAAAGAACCGAGTGTCTATGTGTGCCCGAGCATGAATAGACACATGGCAACTACTTGGCTATTCACATCCAAACCCCTTATTTTAGCAATAAAGAGCAACAAATTCACTGTTGAGAGGAGGATGCGGTGGGTTAAATGGGTTAAATTCAGGGCTTTCCTGTGGGACAGTGGGGGTTGAGTCCTCCCTTGGGAGACTATGACTTGACAGTAGTGTGAAATTACATGTCATGTCATTACCTGTTATTTACAGACTTTTTATCATTATTTTGTGTTTTTAGTTGTAATTTTAGGAAATATCATGGTTTCTCTGTGCTATGGTTATAAATAGCCACATTGGCTATTTACAACCAGGTGTATATCTAGGTTATATATACACCTTGGTGTAAATAGCCACATTAGCTATTCCACCCCAGGTGCAAATAGCTACATTGGGTCTTTCAACCTGGGTGCGAATAGCATTGTTGCCTACAGACACCTGGATGCTTGTCTGGGCCATGCATGGCTATATGCACCTGGTTGTAAATAGCCACATTGGCTATTGCACCCTAAGTGCAAATAGCCACGTTGACTATTCCATTATTCCACTAACATTGTTGGCCAAGGACACTTGGGTGCTTGTGTCTGCATGCAAAGAAACCCCAGTGTAAATAACCACAATGACTATTCCACCCTGAGTGAAAATGCATTCCGGGTGCGAATAGCCACCTGAGTGACTATTCCAACCAGGGTGCAAATAGCATCTGCCAGAAAAGAAGAAAAGAAAAAGCAGACAAATAAAATGATGAGGGACCAAAGGCGAAGAAGACAGACAGATGTGCAGTTGTCTGTGTGTAGGTGAAAGGTACTGACATACAGCAAAGCCAGTCTTCATTATAGGATCACTCACTGACCACAACTAAGCTCTGCCATGGCTCATAGAGATCTATATGTACACACACACACACACACAACACACACACACAAGGAGACAAGGTGGTACACATGCACTCAGCAAGAGAGAAAGAGATCTACAGTTACATTTGAAGCCAGTGTGGAAAGGGAACCTTTTCAAATCACACAAATTGATTAGTGATTATCATCTTAATTGCATCTAAACAATAACGACACCTGGCATAAAAGCACAGAGTTCATTCTCATCTATTGTATTCTCATCATAGAGGGAAAAAAAAAACAAGGACAACGATTAAAGTTTGGATGGAATTTGCCGCTCCACTTAACAGACGCTTTGGTATCTTGCAGTAACTCCAGTTCCCGCATGCACAAATGAAACTGTATTAAGATTTATGATAAGAAAACAAAAGACAGAGCGCAGGGGAGACGGATAAAAACTTGTTCTGTTCCTTTCTATTTTTACTGTCTTGCAATTTGTCTGAGGGCCCCAGACCCAATAATTTATCACTTTTGGTTTTACAGCCATTGATTTCACCCCTCGTGACCTCTTGCACCCAGCAGTAACATTTTTGTGTTTGTGTGTGTGTGGGAGTGCACATGTACTGTATGCCTGAGTGTGTTTAGAAATTGGTGCATGAGTACAAGAAGGAGTGCATGCATTTGTGTGCAAATGTGGTGTGTGTGTGCAGGTTGCACTGTGAACAATTCATGGCACAGGCTGTTTTTCCTTTCAGCACTGAAAGGTCAGTCGCAGTGTAAGAAGGATGGCCCGAGGTCAGAACAATACACCAAGAGACTCTCGCTGTACGTGTGTGTGTTGTGTGTGTGTGTGAGTGCATGAAAGAGAGAGAAAGTATTCATGATGCATTTGCAGCATTATCCACCCAAACTGCACACAAGTACTTGAATATTGAAATCAGATTTTTCTTTATCCCAGCAATTGAATGGACTAACAGACTCTCCTTCTTTTGTCTTGCTCTTTTACAAAGAAGTATGAATTTAAAATTCACATGAAGTCAAAATTGATGTTCAAGTGTTTTGTTTTGTTTTTTTTTTCTTTTATCACATATACACACTGATGCCAGTATCTGGCCCAACAATGACAAAAAGGCCATTCTGTATTCTGGGCTGTATTTAATAGCATTTCAGAATTAGTCTTTTAATATAAAACGATTAAAAACTATTGATGACTGCATTCCAGAGCGTACACTAAATTTGCATCCAATGATACTCTTTCTCGCTCATGACACCATGAGAGCATAACTGGAGCACACTGGAGTGTTTCTGGGTGCTGAGCCTCACTGTAAAACAACACAACTTTATTCACTGATACGTATGAGACTGGATCATATTTTATGGAGACTGTCCTGATGGACACATGTTGTTGCCAATAGCGAACTGTAACTGTTAGCTGGCATTAGTGGGCAACAGAACCAGCCTTCCAATGAACATGACCAGTCACCAGGACGGACACAGCCTCTGAGACTGACAGGGAATACGGTACTGAGGTTGTTTAGAGAGTTTCTTGATGGGAAGATAGCTTTATTTAACTTAGCTAACTGCTAATTCCTGTTAGCTCGGTTAGCCGTGACTCAGCCGTGACAGAAGCTAAACCCAGCAAGAACAACACCTTGGTGCTGAGCTTATTCCCTGTCTTAAAATTGGCCTCTGTTGGTAATACTAGCTTCTGGCTCTGTTGTTGGCTGACTTGGTCCTGGTTCAGTTGTACTGACTGGGAGTAGTCAGTACCAGAAGAGTCAGCCAATATGACCTTTCACACAACACATAAGCAAAAAGCATTCAGCTAGCTGTTTCATGGAAACTTTAAGGTGCATCTGTACAAAAACACAAAGAAAGCCAGTTAAATATAACTAAATGTAACTTAGATACAACATAGATAGTAATAAATTAATGTGTCCCCTACCACTATTAAAACAGCAATAATAACAAAAAAAAAGGTTAATTTTCACTGAAAAAAAGTTTATCTAACCCAACTGGCAGATTGCATGATCATACAGTACAAGAATGTGCCCTGTGTGATTTGTGGGTCTGTGTTTAAGTGTATGTGTAGGTGGGGACATGAGTGTGTCTGTGTGTGTTTGTGGTCACTGAGTGGTATGGGCTGAGTCATAGTTTGTTTGTTGTTGCAGCGGTTGCTACTCTCAATTTACTTGGCGCTGGTTGGTTTATGGTTAGGGCTTAAAGTTGACACTCTCAATTTACCACTGAGGAAAAGTTGTTGAGCAAAGGGTGATAGTGAGAGCAGAGAGAGACGGAGACAGGAAAGAGACAGATGAAAATAAAGAATCCAATTTAAAAAAAGAAAATGCTTTCATGGAAATGACTGATATGACATCAAATGCTACAACAGTGTCACACAAATAGTTGCATTCATCATCTTGCACTTGAGCTGGGACTTTGTGGTTTATTTTGTTGTTTAGATCATGTTTCCTCTTTCTTTTTCATACTTCCAAAGTAATTCAATTGACTTGCTGAGGTTTTGTGGGCACGCATATGAGTCTGTGAGCAGGGACTGTAAATAAACACAACAGTGAAACCTCTTATCCGTAGTTTATCTGTGCAGAGCTTATTCATCTGCTGAGTGTCATCAACTGAAGAGACCTCCAGTCAGTATGTAAAGTACACAGTATTTGTGTGTGATACAGTGCATGTCTGACAAGTGTTTGAATTTGTGAAAGGTTGTTTCTAGTATACTGCTGCTTTAAGAGAGAGTGAGGACAAAGAGTAAGATGGAAAAAAGAGGGGGAAACAAAACAGACAAAGACAAAGAGAAAGGAAATTAATGACCCCTCATATATTGTCTCCTTTGTGCTTTGGGAGAACAAAAGAATGCCAAGTTAAAATACAATGTACAAGGAAAAAGAGATGAAAACAGAGGAGAAGGAAACAAAAATAACAAAAAGAGAGACCATGACCATAAATACGAGGTTGTAAATTCCACAAAACATTAGCTTCATTACATGGCAATTACTAGCTGCAAGTGACTAAACAGGAAATTTCATTCTCTCCTCACTGTTTAGCCATTCACTTCTCAGAACATATTGTGTCTTTTGTTGGGTGAAGGTCAAACCATTATTTCAAATTAAACAAGCCTTGTGTCACTTATGCTGTAGCACCAAAAGCTTTATCCATGGGCAAAAACAGCACCGTTGTAATATGCAAGCTACATGACAAAGAAAGGCTGATCTTGCCAGAATGTGACACAGCTCACATTTAGTTTTCATTTCATAAATAAAAACATTTCAGAATTTGTGTCCACTAGGAAGCGGAGAGGCAATCATTTTGTTTTTTTCCCTTTAAAACCACTGGAAACTAGTGAGAAAATAGTTTTAATCCAAAGTCTAGATACTATCATTTAGGTTTTTGTGGACTTTCATTAGGTTTGAATTGAGCATGGTTATGCTCAGACATTTATTGCTGAATGTCTGCAATTAATTCCACAAAATAGAGTGCAACTAAACTTCTCTGCTCTTGCTGTCTGAGCCAACTCAACAATGGGGAACTGAAGTCACTGTATGGCTCCACACTCCTTTGACAAAAACAGTCATCTTACCTTGCAGAACACTGGAGTTTCTGTTCTATCATCAATCTGCGGCAAGCAGCCTAAGTTCTGATCATAGACAGCAAAATTAGCGGACAGAGCCAACGTGATGTCACCCACTGGTTTGTGGACTACTGTTCTGAAGCAAAGAAGACTTGAAACTAGCAACTGAGACCATAAACTCATTAGGAAACTGTTTACTGAGGTCATGCGTCGAGTGAGAATTAAGTTAATTTAGGGCACTTTTGCATGGGCTTCACTGTCCAGACCCAGAAGCTCTGTCCACTTATTTGGTGCAGATCTGAACTAACAAGTTAAAACACCAAAGTGAAACAATAGCAAACCCAGTGATGCTGTTACCAGTGTTTTTCTCTCCTCAAATTTTCTATTTTAATCTTCACTTTTCTACTCATCTACTCTTACTCTTGCTGTGCTTAGTCCCTTGTTACTCATTCTGATGAGAGACTGAATCGAGGATGGATGGAGGGTGGTGGATTCTGAACAGATTGTAAAGTCCTTAGAGGCAAATTTGTGATATTCTGCTGCATAAATAAAGAAAGTTGACTTAATGTCACTTAAAGAAAACTACTGTCCATTATCTGACAGCCAGTCAGTGCTAAAAAAAATAATAGTTAAAAATAATCAGTCTTAAAAATGTGGAGCAGCACAGGTGTTGCATAATAGTCCTTTTAAAAAAAAAAAGAAAGCTCTGTTGGCAAGTGGTGAGCTAGAGTAGATTGGCCCGGGAATGACCTCTCTCTGATATTTATTAAAGATAAGCAGGGAGTGTCAGGATAAGACAGGAGTGAGTGTTCAGATCTGATACACTTGTTATTATGTTTAACGTTAATGCTATAACTCAGTGATAAACACAAGTTGAATAATAGCTGCTTAAACACTGACACGGTGAAGTGGCACTCTCACTGCTCTTTGATGGCGAAAGCCACACTTTGATGTGTCATGCTGTATATGTTGTATGCAGGTGTACAGAAGGAAAGCCGAATGTCAACAGAAAAGCCAAACCAATGAACATTCTGTATTTTCTAATTCAGCTATCAGCCATGGATTAGCAGTTGTGTTTGCCACAATGTTCGCGGACCCTCAAATTCTGAACAAAATTCGGTGACCTACGTAGCCAGTTTAAAGAATGCAAAAAAAGGAGAGAAAAATAAATAAATATATAAATAAGTAAAAAAAAACTTACTAGAGGTTACCTGAAAGTGTATTCCTCATTTGTTGGCAGAGGTTAATTGCTAGCCCTAACACCAGCCTTAGACGGAGTTTACCACCCGCTCTGGGCTGCATACACAAACAACCCAACTCCAAAAAGACTGGGCAAAAGCATTGTAATTACTGAATCTTAATTGGAACCCCTTACACCACTCATCACTGAAAAAAGCAGCACATTCTCACTCCTAACTCATCAAATAGCAGCTTGGTCAGTGGCCCCTCTAACATCAGTTTTGTATCTATAGGGCTCTGCGATCAAGTTAGCAATAATAAGTATGCTACTTCCTAGGGTAGACCACACAAAAACTACTATAATAAAGAGGGCATGCTTTCCAAGTTCAGTATGTCACAAATGTGTAGGATAAAATGAGTTTCGATTTAATTGAACAGCGCTGACAAAACTTCAGTAATATTCTGAAACTGAGTTGCAGTCCCCTTTGGAACAATTAGGATCTCAGCTGTCTCTGAGCTTAAATCTCTCTCTAACATGTCTGCTTCTCTTTATCCACACCAGTCACTATAATTGACAGGGATTCAATATAAAGAATCATCAAGCAATTACGTTTTTTTGCCGGGATTCATCTCATCAGTGTATTTTATCAAAACATGTCCTGAAACTTTGCCTATATCATATGTATCTCCAGCATGTTTTTGTAGCACACTAGCATTTATCAGGTGGTAATAAAATCAAATCTCAGCTAAATATGGCAGAAATAAGGTTAATTTCTTTTTTATTATTATTTCAACAAACACATTGCTTCACCACAAAAAAAATCCCCCCAACAAACCTCTGTAATCAACTCTGTAGCCCTCGGCTATGCAAACACTTCAGAACAATTCCGAATGGGTTGAATACAAAGGGCCATGTTAGACATAAACAAAACCTGTTAATCCTGAACCTGTGAGGTAATGTCAGGTCTTTTGTAAGATTAATAAGAAAAGCACAGACACCAGCTCCTACGTAAACTGACAGAAGGCATGTGGAATCCCCACTGTATGTAGGTTAAACAATACACTGTCAAATACTGAGACAAGATAATTATAGCTGTGAGACAGTGTGAACTCAGGGCACACACAGAGAGAACCCCTTATTAAGAGCTGTGTAATTAGGTGTCAAATAGCCGTGATGTGTGAATGCTGTCTTATCTGTCAACTTTGCCGCTTCTTGAAAGAATATGGGAATTACATTTTTGGAGGACAAATCTTTCAGGAACCACCCCTGTTGCTCCAATAAAAGCTTAAATTAAATTGGATCACTTCATTTTACTGTACACTAAAAAGATGTAACAAGCTGTACTTTGTATTAAATTAGACATAAACTAGAAATAATATGCTCTTTATTAGACAGTAGTTATACCCTAATTAGCAGTATTCTCCCTGTGTATGAATTTTTTTTTAGTCCCTGTACAGTATAGAAGCCCCAAGCTCTGCTTCCACCTGGACAACAATACAGCTACACTAAAAGTTGTTTTTGTGATGCGGAAGAGGGCTGCTCACACCCGCTATTGGGTGTATATCCAGTTCTACTTTATACAGCCATGCTCACGGGTCATGTCAAGAAGGGAACCCCAGACCTGCAAAAGTGTGACTTGTGAGTGTGATCATTTTAACCCAAACCATGATTTTCGCTAACCCCACCCAGATCAGTTTTGTCACATATAAAACATAATTTGTTTGTGCGACATGTACAATGAAGCGACAACTAGTGCAAATCCCAGGAAGGTTCACAAGACTTGGGTTCCCTTCTAGACATGACCATCCTTGCACCTCATCCTTCTCCATCTCTCAGTGAGAGACATAGAGTACTAAGAGAAAGATAGCATTTTTTTTTTCAAAGACTAGCCTAACTAACATACCTTTAGAAAAAAGTAAAATATAAATTTTCTGTTATTGTCGACAAACTTGAAATTGGACCAGTATGGCTAAATGCTGTGCTTTCACTGAGTTTTCCAGCTAATAATGGCCAGTTCTGCAGGCATTTATTTGGCAAAAATGTGGACTGATTATTTTTGTTACTTTCATTATTTAAACATCACTAGGATGCAGTAAACAATCAAATCAACATCGGCCTTCCCATTTTTGAGATCTCAAGTTTGAGAGTATGCTTAACAAAGTGTACTTGACAGAAATAAATAAGTGGGAAACAATACATTTTTTTGTTTACAGCACAGTAAACCCAAATGTGTCCCACATTACCCACTAATAAATTTTAATAAGGGTCTAACAGTGGGTAAACAATACACTGTAGTTTGTAGTGAATTTCTGTTGCAATGTGTGCATAATTACTCTCTAATAAGGGTCTAATAAAGGGTCTAATTCTGACAAATAAAGACCATATTATTTCCATATTTATAGTTTAATTTGACACAAAGTACAGCTTGATACATATGATTAGTGTGCTGTAAAATAAAGCCTGACCCTAAATTCATTTGCTCAGGATTTTGTGAAAGTGAAGTGGTTTATGGTAAATACTGCTCCATACTGTATCACAATCTTGTTGACCTTCAAGATTTCTTCAGTGCATCATCAGTCAACATAAAGTATTTCTGACACCAACATTGTCAAAAGTAATCTACTAATCAATCACTTAATTAATTATTTTGGTGAATAATTGATCACATTTCAGAACACACTTCTTCTCTGATGTTTTTTGAAACATGGTGTTGGGGGAAAAGTGTGGGGCACTAATATATACATTGCTTTAATCAGGCTTTTGATCTTCAGTACAATTCTGCGATAAGTCAATTAAAACTAGGCCTGCCAAAAATGAATTATGCAATAAGTTTATTAAAACATTTATCAGCTAGGCTTATTATAAATGGATGACTTCCAATGGAAGACAGGCAGATGAGATGAACAAGTCATCAGATTGGCTTCTTCTCCATCTCTCTTATTCAACTTGGTTGTTTACCATTTTGCATGCAGATTGTTTTTGATTATGGAGTCCTATATTAATCTGGTGTTTTTTGTCTTATTAAACTGCAGCCAGTTCAATCGGCGAGTATGCCGCTGTGGTTTCTGACATCATAAAATGGCAGCCAGAGATCTGAAAAGTCATCCTGTCCTTCATCGTCTGCTTTTATCTCCATTTTTTTTTTTTTTTTTTTATGTGTGTGTTTACTTATCAGTAACCGACAAATCCAGATTTGGCCCCAACAGACTGTGGGCTTGGTACTGTCCTTGGGGCATGTAGGGTGTCAGGGAGCACGCAAATGCCCCCCTGCCTTGAGGAATTGTCAGTGAAAATGCTACCACCAAATCAATCTCTCATGGGCCTCATGAGACATGGGTTTGGGTGTGAGAATAAACACGAGGAAGAAATATATGACACTAAGCAGCTTTGACTGTCTTTGGCTGGGCTTTGGTGCAGGTTGGTCAATTGTAAGTTGAGAAAACAACCAACCAAAACAATAAAGGAGCATGATGACAAATCCCTGAATCCCTCTAAATTACTTTTGAAATAGATATTGTCCTGCAGGAGGATTGTCACTAAATTTGTTTTGATACTTCACATTATAAATTATCATAGGAGAAATATATTATATATTTACTGTACTAAATTATGAAATCACCATGATATGGCATAAGAGATTAAGGAAACATGTTGAAGTTGAAATACTAGGTTCTTCAACAACAGCACTACAACCAGCATGTTCTCCTCTGAAATTTCCATTCTGGATTACCATCCCTTCATGAGTTGTAAGAAATCAACAATAATCTTTTTGAAGGAATTAATGTTTATGACGCTTAAATTGAGCAATATGTTAATGGAGTCTGGCAGGTAGTGAGGTAGGCAGTCACTGAACTCCAGCTCCAGAGCATGTATTTTCAGAGCAGTGGGGTTTTGTTTTAAGAATAACAGGCTTACATTATATTTTGTGGTTATTGTGATGGAGAAACTACTGCTTTTGTGCACAGGGGGCTCCAAAATCAACAAAATATGAAAGTTCCTTGTCGCAGATTCAACCTATTTAAAAGAGCAATATGTAACAATTGCTCATGAAAAAATGACTACAGCAGTCCAAATAGCAAATTGGAGCCATAGACAATATAAGCTGAAATCCTATTTAATATACAGTCTATGGCTGAAAACAGTTATTCCAACTGGAATTAATATTTCAAAGGGGGACACCCGGGCTGTAGTGTCACAGAAGTATTTCAATTTAAAACGTTTCTTTGATCTCTGACATACAATGATCATTTTATGATTTACTACAATAAATATATTACAGATCTCTCCTTTAATGTACTGCTTATGGCTTCAATTCACATTTGGACATTTTCGCCGTGCTCATTTTTGAACTCTTGGGTCTTACATATTTCTCCTTTAAGCTTTACTTGTTGTTCTTCAGTGCTTTGTCTTTTTGGTGATGTGAGGCAAGGTTTCTACAAACACTAAGAGTTGTTTTCCAGTAGAAAGTTGCTACGGACCCCCCCAGCAAACAACACATAAGTCCTCTGATGCTCAAGGTACAACAGAAATCTTAGGGTTTGGGGGGCTGCTGTTACTTAATTAGAAGGTTCAAGTGAAGACAAAAAATAGGGGGTAAGACAAAAACAAAACATAGGGACAATTATTTTGTAAGTGTTTTCCTCTGTCTCTGTTTATGTGACTCTTCTGGGCATTTTGGAACCTGTTGACACAGATTATTCAGGTGGAGGCCTGAGGGGCTGGCTGAGGGCGCTAAGCTGGGCCAGTGTGCACATCTCAGCGCTTCTCTGGAATGGCTGCCAGCTCCGTCTGCTCGGCTGTGATAATGGAGCCTCCATTCCCCTCTCTGTGTTGTGTGGAAATGTTTCCATTAGCCTTTGACAAGAAAAGTCCTCTCTGCAATTTAGTCCATCTTTTATGTCCATCTTGTTTCTTCCAGCATGCAGATTTTATGCCTGCCTCCCTCTCTTCCTCCCTGCGTCTTGCTTGCTAGTTTGCTGCCTGCTACACCCCTCAAGCGCTGCTGGAATGCTGTGGTGAGATAAAGAAAAGGCCCCGCTCTGAGCAGGTTCGAGTGTTTTGCTTTTTTATATCAATGACCTTTTTTTGTGGGTTGTAAACACAAGGGATAAACTACGGTTTGACAGAGGCTATTCCAATTCAAATCCCGGCCTCTCTCGCCGGCCATTTAAAAACATGCGCTTTGACGGATGAGTTTAGTATGACAGAATCATAACACATTGCCGTTTGAATGGTATCCTTGTTTTCCAAATGCGCTCACGTCCATTGACACAAGCACATCTGGAAATTCTGATGTGACCTTTATTTGCATTACTAAGCTCATCAAATTTGAACAATAATTCACACATCCAGCTGAAACTAATGTGAAATATTTTGGCAAGCGCCTGAAATGAGTGTAATGCAAATCTCATGTCTTTTTGTAGCACAAATAGGAACGGCGGCCAAAAGACTAACAGCTAGGCAATAATTCAGTCAGATGTGGAACACACTTACAGCACAGTGGAGAGAGACAGCAAGAGATGGAGAGGGAGAGGGAGAGATGTGAGGAGGCCATACAAAGGCTGAAGCCTTTCAGCCTGGCACAGGAATCTGGACCGGTTAGCCAATACTAGACAAATTGTGGTCCTCTGTGACTCTGTGAATTAAATTGCTTACAGTGGATGGCTTCTTGGACCTCTGAACTAGTGGAAATACTGTACATGATTGTTGAACCCTGATGTCAAAGCATATGAGATTGACATTATACGTATGGTTTGGTGGAAAGGATGCTTGGAAATATGGATAGGGGACTTTCTAATAGAGCATGGAAAGTGCTGGAAATGGGGTTCTGTGTTTTGGCTGAGAAGCTTTGAGTTGACGCCAATATGAGGAGGTATACTAAACAAAAATATTAATGCAACATTTCTGTTTTTGCTCCCATTTTTCATGAGGTGAAGTAAAAAATCTAAGACTTCCTGTACGCAAGGTTTATTTCTCTCAAAATTTGTCCTCAAAATGTATTAAAATCCATGTTAGTGAGCACATCTCCTTTGCCAAGATAAAGATAAGTACAAATGTGAAATAGCTGCGACCAGCTATTGTGATATATGTATGCACAGGCATCCACATGTGCATGCATTCAAACACACACACACACACATATAACAACTTGACCTCTGTGACTAAAGTAAAATGAGTGGGACAAAGTCACACCAGTGGCAAAAGAAATTCTTTGCTAAGTCCAACAATGACTGCTGCAAGGCTCTATGATGGTCTGTAATGGTTCATGAGTTATGACAAGAGGTGACTAAAGTATAGGGGGCGAGACAAATGGTCACCAATGAAAAATTAACTCTGCTTAGTCCAATGATGCCTTTAAGTGCCTAAAGCAGTTTAAAGTATATTGAGTGAGGCTAACTTGCACCATTGAATTGGGAACTTTCTCTGCTGAGTCCAGTGATGCCTCCTGTAAGTATCTAAGACACCCAGCTCATGAGTTATGAATGGGACTTGGATAAAGCATAGGGGGCGAAGCATACATCACTAATGAAAAAGGAACTTTGCTGGGTGCAATGATGCCTCCCACAAGAGCCTACGACAAATGGTTCATGACTGGCCAGCTTTATGTGAATGCATTTAGAAGTTCTGCACCTTTTGCTATATGCCACTCCCACTGCTATGCCCCATTTTTGCCAACTGGCATGAACACAAACACACACTTGACCTCCAGGCCAAATTTTAACGTTCTAGGTTGAAAATTGTGGCCACTAAAGGCTGAGGGATTGTTGTGTACCAGCTGTTGCTGGTTGCAGCTAAAAACAAAAGTTGTTTTTTTAACATGCAGGCAAAGTCTGCCTCTGCCTGGCTTACCCTGATATCCTTACACTAACTACCAACAAAGGTAACAAGTACTAGCCAATCAGCAGCAGAATAGGGCGGGTCATGACTTGGGAAAAAAACTGGTATCTGTAGCCCAATGTGAATTAGCCATAGTTCAGTGCTCAATAAAAGAGATAAAAGATAAAACTGAATATTTTATATTAACCTTTTATTGTGACCAGTCCAAGGCATCCTGTCAGGTGGATGGATCATCTTGGCAAAGGAGAAGTGCTCACCAGCAAGAATTTGTGACAAATTTGAGAACAAAATTTAATAAAACCAAACCTTTTATGTGCTTGGAAGATGTCTCAGATTATTTACTTCAATTTATGAAAAGTAGGAGCAAGACAAAAGTGTTGTGTTTATATCTTTGTTGAGTGTAGTTTGGTCTCATGGTAATATTGCTGAGAAATCAGCAGTTGCTGAGCTTTATTTTCAAGCAGCTCAACCAATTTCTCATCTTAATACTTGTCTTGAACTTTGTGTTCACACCTTGAGTCCTGCCTGTAGTTTCTAATAAACTGACGTCATGTTGGGTCATTTAAACATGGTCCTTGGTTTATTGTGATAACAGAGCACCCGTCTGTGACCACGCTGCACACTAAATCTGTCCTACTGAGCATGAGATGCGTTTTCATACTTTTTGAGAAACCAGTTGTAAAGTCAAGGATGCATCCAGCTGTGGGCACTCAGCATGTTTGCACGAAGACGCACAGCTAAGATCAGTAGGAGCGAGTGATTCTGTAGAACAGAACAGAGAAAAGAGCTGAGCGAGCCTGTCTGTCCATTTAGTCCCCATTCTACACCCAGCACAGATAATGATAAGTAGAAGTTGGACAGTTGCACAGCTGCAGTTGATGTGGCATTCTAGTCACAATTATTGTTTTTTTTTTTTTTTTTGTGGATTTACTCCCCTGTCAGTTTTTCAAGCAAACCTGTCCTCAACTTGAACATTTGATTATGTACAGAATGTTCTTTATACATTACACTTTTTGTATTTATTATGATATAGACAACTCAATTCTCAAGGCAAGCACATACATTACATACTTTACATTACACAGGCAGGAATTGTACCAATGCTCAATGATCGGTGCTGTGGAGGGTGGGAGTATGGCTGTAATGCCCCTTCTAAAACATGACCATTTTGGCATGCCCAGCTAATTGGCTGATATGCTTGAATAATAAGTAGCTAACTAGTTAACTGTTATGAAGAAGTGTGGCAAAGTAATCTAATGGCTAGCTCACGTGATTGTAGATTTATCTTTGCTATTCATGTTACTGTATTTTCAAAAGTATTTTAAATTTTTAGAAAAACAGAAGAACTTTCAAACAATAAGGACTGAATAACTGAGGACCACCTAGGGGTTGCAGTCCCCATGTTGAAGACCCATGGTTTGCAGTGTAAGTATTAATATGTGTGTGCTTACTAGGATATACAGCACATATTCCAATGGGAATCTTAATTTTTCAAACAGTTCACCTCCTATTTCCACGATCTTCTTCCACTAGGTAAGGCAGCTAACCAACAAGTTAGCTAGCTAATGAGCTGAGACAACAAAATCCTAAATATAAAGTTTGTACAGAAATACACTTTGTCTTTGTGGATCATATTGATGGCAGCTTTTATCTTGTGTTTCTAGGGTTTTGTGTTTTTGCAGACATGTAAGAGATTTTTAGTAGCTCTATATTTAAATTCTTAAAGGGAGTTTGGCGTAATATTTTTCAGAAAGATCATAACGAGCAAACTGCTAATAGGCTTCTGTATGTAGCCTTTATCTTTTTACATTATGTCACTATACAGAAACACTAGGCAACTGCTAAAGCATTACAGTATAAGGTTGTCTGATGTTGACTGTGGTTATTTACTGTTACAGTCTAATAATGTGTGCTTGTATTGATTACTGAGGATGGCTGATCAGGTTAATTAGATAAATGTACTAATACTGTTTTTTCTTCATACAATGTAATTAACACATATTGTTATTGCATTACTGGCCTTGATGCCTGACATTTTGTCCGCGATGCACCAAAAAATTTGTACTTATCAAAGGCCAAAGGGGCATTGCCCTAAAAATGACTTAATTATTTATTGAGACAGTCTCACTATTCACTTTATCAGTTGTGTCCCCAAACTCCAAAAGTTTCTCCCTGCTCACACCTGATGCTTTGAACCTCAATACAGTTTGCAGTTGTGACTGTGTCACATTATTAGCCGTAAACTACTGAAAGATTTGTGAAAATTAAAAGAAATACATGTCCTAATGAAATGAAATTGAATATTGAATGTAAATTCATCACTGTAAGTTAGTGTGAGTATATGCTATTAATTTAACACCTTTCTAAGGCAATAATCAGGAAATTAAATGACGACTACTACTACTACTACTATGACTACTAATACTGTCTTTTAATATGCTAGTCATCATGATACTGCTTGGTGGCTGTGGCTAAATTAAAATAAAATTAGCTTCAAGCAGGCTATGGTTCATTAGTACAATAGATCTTCATTATCATCTGTGACTAAACTGCACTGCTGTAAGTAATTGTCAATTCATAAATTACTAATGCAACATGCAGCCAGTAGCAAGGAGTGCAAGGCTGTGGGCCACAGTACCATTCTACCTCATATAACAAACAATAAATACTCAGCAGCACTAAAACTACTGATAGGCCCTATAATGTAACAACCTGTAATGAAATTTACCCCCACTGGAAGGCCTGTTTATTACAATTAGAGTCCCTTCTGGAAGACTTTAAAGAACAGTCACTCGGCCTCAGCAGACAAATAAAAATGGTGAACTTTAGACAGTGTCCACATGAGTCCACATGAAACGGAAAGCAGAGTGCTATTTTGCCACTGCATATTTATGTGTTTCTTGTAAAAACAGGCAGCAAGGGAGGGACTTGTTGCAAATATTGACTGGCATTTATACTAGCCAATAGCCCAGTGAACATGGCCAGACTGGGGACAAACAGCCACCTGAACTGACAGAGGTTTGACAACAGGTAATACAGTTCAAAGGTGGTGTTATTGCTGGGTTTGACTCCTGGCACCCCGGGCCTGAGTCAGCTAACTTAGCAGCATGGCTAACTGAGCTAACTAGCTAACAGTGCTACAATTAATGGTTACATTAACTCCTTTAACAACAAGTAAAGCTATCAGGAAACTCTGTAAATCACCACAGTTCTGAATTCCCTGACGTCTCACAGTCTGTCTTTGTTTGTGGTCCAGCCATGTTAGGCCTAGTTCCATTGCCCACTAACGCCAGCTAGGTTAAGTTAGCAGAAACTCTTACCCAGAGTTGAACACCCAGAGTAAACACACATCATATTTTGTCTTACAGGAAGAAAAAAAAAAATAGCAAATTTAAAGTGATATTCCACCTTCACACGATCTCGCGAGACTTCCGCATGTGCGCCCATTAAAAGATATACGAAGTCTCGCGAGATCGACGCCATGTTTGCATCCTACCGGCTACATGCTACAGTTGACATTTCAGCTAAAAACATGGCATAAATGGCATCTTTTGCGGTTAATTTTTAATGTTGCGGCTCACGGACACTTGGATTACACCACACAAGCAGGATGGAGACATTTTGTGTTTGTTTTGTGTTCTTTTTTTTAACGTTTTATCCGTGGTCTCCATTCACTGCCATTGTACTGGATGAGGCAGCTACCCTGTTTTCTGCTGAAACTCCAGGATTGTTTTGTGAACTGAAGATCTTCACCCATCATCATTTCATCTTTACATTAAGGTTCTTCACCAAACCAGTCAAGAAAATGGAAAATGTCTGAAGGTTCTGGTTGTATGGTATGAACGATGGAAGCAGTATTTTTAAATGTGTGTGGGTCTATATGTATCTAGACTTAGCAGCAGGAAGCAGTGGGTGATTGACAGACTTCTCTCATTTCCTCGAGGGCAAGGTTGCATGTACTGTTGCATCAGGTGACTGCAGCAGTGAGACTGAAGAGCATATGAAATCCATTAACCCTTGCTGTTATTATTTACCAACCCTCTGAAACACCCAAATGAAGGTCACATATCTACAAATGCAGCCAGCATGTCATATGCACCATATCTCTCTGTATCACTAATGTTTGTGCATCATCCCTCATCAAAGGGAGTGTGATATCAATGTGGCTCAGAGCGTGTGATAAAATATGCAGGAATGTGAGTGACAAACATACAAAGCTGCCCCTGATTGTTGTGGTACATTAAAACTGCTTTCAACATGGGAAGTGAGCTCAGAATATCAGTTTACATGACTTTGAACAAATAAGTAGTCCCTGGGATTACATTAGTGAAGAGCTAAATTCTCAACACTCAGCTTTAAGTAATATGCTGATTTACTGCTGTGCCACAAATGCACTTCTGCAGCAGGAAAGCGTTCTTAAAATTTGAAACTGGTCGTTTACTGGCCATTTGTCATTGAAAACCAGAGTGTGTGAGTATTGTTCAAAGTTATCACGCCAGGGAACAGATGTGCTGCCTTTTCCGGTCTTGTGGAGCTTGCCCAGTCACACTTAATATAGATCCACTGTCGCATACACTTCACAAGTGTTTGTAGGATAAGTGCTGGATTTCACCGAGTGTTAAAAGCTTAATCCATCCAAATGTGTGAAACTGAGAAGTATTTTGTTCACACCAGAAGGAGTAAATTGACTGAGGTTTGGTGTCAAGCACTTCGCTTTGCCATAAGAGGTTGGGATCAATAACGTGACCCTTCATAATGATTTAACTTTCAGCCAACTGTTAAAGAGAGGCCCACATACAGTAAAATGTAAACCAGTGAACTGATGTATTAGACCAGGTCTCTTCGACTTATTTTTAGGCCAGGGAACCTTTAGCTGATAGAGAGACAGAGAAGGGACCACCATGACATACACTGCATTGAATATTTTTGGGTCTTCTCTCATTTGCACTCATAGTTGCTACAGCTAATGTTAGCTGTGTTAGCCTCACCCTCTGCACTTCCACCAGGGTGAAGTAGAGGGTTTGTCTTTTGCTTATGGAGTTACAAAATGATGCCATGTGGCTCACGAGAGTCTCTCTACTCTTGGGATAATAATACAGCTAACTGATAAATATGTTTAAAAAAAATTATTCAATCTCAAAAATAATTTGCAATAATTTGGGGGACCCACTGCAGTAACTCTGAGGACCCCCTAGGGGTCCCAGACCCCCTGTTGAAAACCCTGTGTATTAGACAATTACATGATGCTATATACAATCAATATTGTTCACTGTTCACTATATTCAAAACTGGCACAAAAACTGAAACAATTCTTGACTGTCAATGAGAAAATTGTTGTGAACATAATGTAGAATTACTGCTGTAAGCTCACTTGATACAGTGGCTTCCATAGCTTGAATGAGCATAATGATTGGTAGCACAGTAAAGCATGGGCAAGGCGGCTGGGATTTCAACAGTACGGGCATGTTTGCTGGAGAGTTTATGGATTTGTCATTGGAAACAACCAGATCTCCATGTTCCAGACTCTATAACGCATCAATTTGATTCCAAATAAGACTCCCGCATAGGCCCCCGTTCCTTATCAGCGAACATGTCCACGTCAGTCTCCAAGATTTAGCCACGGCTAAATTCCTCCGTATTTAGGCTGGCTGAACGATATGGACATCTACGCAGTTCCAATAGCTGCAGGCAGCGCCTCTTGAATAGCATTTTGTACATAAGCTTTAGCTTACTAGCCTAGGATACCAGGCCAATGCCTTATCCCTGTTAACAGAGACCCTTCTAAGACAGGATTAGTGGGGAAGATAGTCAGCGACAAGGGGGGACGGTCCATCTCCTGGGAAGCACCACCGCTAACCCAACCGTAATTGCATTTGTTTAGATAAGGAGATCACAGCAAAATCAAGTGCTATGTTAGTCCAGCAATGCAATGTGATTTTATATTCATAGCACCACAATATATAAAGCAGAGCTCTATAAAAAGATGTTGGAATATTGTAGTGTTTGTCATTTTCTTTTCTTTTCCTTAGCCATTGAAAATTGTGTGTTTTTATTCCCTGTAAGCTATATCAAACAAAATACTGATTTAATCACATCATCAGAAATTAATTAGCTCTGATTTTATGCCCATACTGTATATATCATGTACTGTTGACAATAACATGTGCAGGTCAGTGAGACAGTTTCACTGTGTGAAATAACATGAACAGAGACAGTGAGTGAGATACTGTAGAGGGAGGGAAAAAAAAAAAAAAAGCAACCTGACTTTCAGGTGTGACCTTCCACTCTTCTCCTAGTCTCCCATTCCTTTATGGGTTAAGCATCCTAAATGCTTTATGTATGCCTTGTGTGACACTCTTTGCATAAATGATACCAAATAATTGGGATTTATAAATTATTCATTGTGTATTAATGCAGGTGAAATGGCTTTTTGGCTTGGACTGCTGTCTGTCGTTCAGAAAATAAAAGAGGAGGAGGTGGGGTATCATAGATACTTCACCGGGGAAAAAATAAATACCCTCATGGAAATATATGCAATCAAAATGCATGAGCCACGCATGGTCAGTGCAGCAACCTTAGTGATATCCTGACTAGTATTTTTCCTTCTCATAAACAATAGCTAATAAAGTCATTTTAACTTTAAAGTTGAAGCATGGATTTACTGCATATACTGTATATATATCTAATGCCATAAATAAACACAACACCATATTCCTTATGGCCAAAAAGATTTGTGTTTGTTGGAAACGGTAGATATGATAGAACAGGAGCCATATAGACTCTAGGCCTCACTTTGATGCCTATGTCAGAGGTTTTTTTTTTTTATTTATTTTTTCCCAGCCAAGGACCCTTACAAGATAGAAAATAAAGCAGGGACCCTTTTTGATGCTTCTACTTCATTATGTGAAAGAACAAGACGAGAGAAATTTGTTAGACATTGCGACACTGAACTCCTGTCCATTTAAATGAAGCCATACTGGAGATACAAAACTTCATTTGTTGCTATAGTTACCAGTTGTGTAAAAAAAATCTGTGCATCGTATGATTACTGACTAACCACCTTGGCACTAGAGCCATTAGAGAGCCGGTTTCCACCTTTAATGGGTGACGTGGGTGATGTGTGCAGTAGAGTTTTACCAAGCATGCAAGCAAAACAAGAAAAAACACAAACAGTCTTAACCTTATGCTATATTAACAGTTTCCCCCAGTCTCTAGTGGCCTCTAGTGAGTGATTCAGTGCTCGATGAAGCAATGTTGTCTCCACTCACTGATAATTTTACCTATTAAAAAGATTATTTTATTATTGAAATATAGTGTGTCGATATGTCAGAGTTAGGCATCCTTGCTCTCAGCTGCTGCAATTCTACATTGTGCAGTATATCATGAGTATAGACCGCAACTGTTTGATCATAAAACTACAGCAACAAAACACTAATAGACAGATACACATGCAGAGCAAAATGCATGTAAGACCAATTACATTAACAAGTAAAACAAGTGTCCACACATGTTTTGAACAATGTCTCCTGGACTACAAACTGCACCGTCATCTCCGCCTCTGTTGAGGCATCTCTGCCTCTGAGCTGCGCTGGTCTTGAGTTCCCCTATTCTTGTCCTAAATGCCTTGCATAATATCATAATTACAGGGCTCTCGTGACCTTACTTTAGCACATACTGACCCAAGCATTTGAAACCAGGAGCTTGGGAGGCTAGAAATATTTAGACTGATAAAGAGGGACCCTGCTCCTTCCCTGGGCGAGTTTTAGTGCGACATAATATTTCTTTTGGCAGGGGTCACGGGTGACTCGACGTACATCATCACTAACTTATTAGATCTTGAGGCAATTAGCCGAAAACAAACAGGCCAGACAGACTGGCTATTGAGTTGCCTGAACAGGGAGAAAATAGCCTATGGCGCTCAGTCATTTCAGAGCCGCATCAAAGAGGAGTCCGTGGCATCAACAGAAAGAAAGAAACACATTGTTGCGGTGTAACGCCTATACAGTACTGGGGGCTTAGCGCATTATTTTTCCAGTGATTCAGGTTACAAACCCAACTTGCCCTAGTATAATAGAGTGGTGGAAAGAACTTTTCACCTGAACACTATATGCAATGTGCAGCATGGTTAGTTTAGGATTAAAAATCCATTTAGGGTCCTCCCCTGACATGGGAAATCAAGCCTCTACTCCTCCGTCTGTCGCTGAGGTCAAGGGGACATCTAGATGTGCAGTGCCATAATGAATGCAACAAGACTTGGCGCAGAAATCTTAAACCACCCTACTTTGCTCAAAGGGGGAGATATCACTTCCTCACATAATTGTCTGCAATAATTACAAATTGTCCTTTGAGTCGCCCAAGGACTGGACACCATGATGCTGTTTCTTTGTAGTACTTTTGAAATAGCTAAAGTTTAGAGGATATATTTCATTTTCAGAGCTTGCTAAATAATGTTGCAATGTCAAATGTATACCAGGACAACGACTAGACAAAAGTTGTGAATTGCCTGAGGCTCCAAGCTACCAAGTGCCCTATAAGATGCCTCAGACTTGTTTAATCATGTTTTTTTTTTTTTTTTCATTATTTGCTAATTCATTGTTTTTCTAAAAATCCATATGCTAAAATGGCATCAAATGCTTAGTTCCTGAGTGTGTCAGGGCCTCCGCACTAACTTGGACTCTTTCATGATCTTACTGTGCATCTTCAGAAATGATTCAGGAAGACAGTATCTAACTTGTCTAAACAAATGGCTTGGTGTGGTGTGCAGACTGTTGAAAAATGAAGTAAAGCTATCCCACCAGTACCAAAAAAAATAAATAAAATAAAATAAAAAATAAAGAAGCAGGAGAAAACTAGAAGACAACTGACCCCTCTTAAATCCTACCTCTTTTTGCTCTGTGCTCCACTAACAGTTGAGCAAACTTGGTTCTTCTGTCAATTTTCTCCTTTTCCTGTAAAAGCGACTTATTGGGTGACATATTAAGGAAGCTAAGGTTAGCAAAACTCTGACTGACTAGGTTGCTCATGTTTGATGTAGATTAGCAAGGTAGTTAGCTAGCGTTTTGCTAACATTAGCTAATTTAAAATGTGACTGTATATTATTTTCATATAGGTCCCCCAGTGACCTCTTTTAACCAAAATCTGGTTTTCTTTTCAACATAGACGAGCTTTGCACGTAACATATTTAAGTAGAAAAAAAAAAAAAAAAAACAGGAGAAGGACAAAGCTGACCAAGGTACCAAGCTTGCTCAACTGTCTTTGGAACACAGAGTGAAAAGGGGCAGGACGTAGGAAGGGTCAATATCCACCTCTGCCACAGTCTGTTCATCCCTGCTGCTGTCTGCCAAGAGATACAGAAGTATCTGCTGCCGTACCACCAGACTCAGAACAGCTTCCTTTCTGAGGCTGTGAGGCTGCGTCATTCATCCTGTGCACTCCACCATAAACAAACATTTTTTGTGACTTATTATTTCTTCAAAATTTGATAAAGGGAGAGAGCAAAGGAATGTGGAGGGCCCCAGGCCTGTGTTTGATTTAGGCCTCAAAATGACTCAATCTGCCCTTGTCAGGAAGGTATATGGGAAGTTTGAGTAAAAGTGTTTCAGAAAAACTAAATGTTAATGCAACAAAATGAGCAGCAACTTGCATTTACAAAGCAGAGCAAAATAGAAAAAAGCAACAAAGATTTTTCTCACACATATGTTGCATGCCTACAGTGTGGGAGTCATGCACCTGTGCGCGGTTATCTCACAACTCCTGTGTTGATGTTTTATCTTTGTTCAGATCATAGTTAAGTATGAAACATCCTCACCACATATCAATTATTCCACAATTGAACACAACAGACAGACGTTTGAGAAACAAAAGGCACTTTCATCAGCCTCTTGGAGGTGGAGACAAGGGGAAGAAAAATGGGAGTCTTTTGGCTTTTCAGACTTATCGGTTTCATGTGAATGGCCACTGGAATGTCGAGATTTTAGTCTTTGCCTTTTTCCCACCAGATTTCTTTCTTTCCCTCCGTCTTTTTTTAATTTGTTCGTCATTCCCTCCTCAGGATCTGGTTCCTGGACATGATATGCCAAATTACCTGCGGTATCAGTTGTGCCACTGGCGATGCATTGTAAGCTTGTAAATTCCACACAAACCCCCTCAGAAGGATTTGCCTCTCCGCTGTCACTAACTTCATTGTCTTTTGAAAGTGGCGGTACAAAAGAGACGCCTTCTGAAGTTGAGAGCTTAGGGCTGGCATTATCATAACAGAATAACTGCGTGCACTGGCAAGATGAGGAGCTGTTACAAATTGAGGGACTCAGATGAGATTTGATCAGGGTAATTATTCATGTCTAAGACACAAACTTGTCATTTTATTAGGCTTTTACAAAGGTTAACATTTTTATGTTTCTTATACCATCCATACAGTAGTTCATGACAGTAAACCACATGTTAACATCACAGACACCTCACATATTAAACACTATATTTCAGTTTTAAAGCCAGGCAGCCCATAACTTAGTGGTCATTGTGAAACTGATCCAACTGTGGATATCATGTTCTGACATCCTCTGCTACAGTTTCTGAGCTCACAGATGCTACACAAGCTATGAATCATTGTTCCAGGACATCTTACATTAGGAGCCAGCTTACTACACCCTTTGTAGCCCACTGAGAAAAAGCCATTGTGGAAGTTGCACTTTTTGCAACAGTCTTGCTGCATTTATCCTTTCCCTAAAGGTGTTTGGAAAAGGTTCAGTTTTTCTGGTCATTGCCTGAAAATAAATAACCACTCTAAAATTGGGGAAATAATACTCAGTATTCATGGGGAATGCCAAATAGCTGTGGGATGGGAAACTTTACTAGGGCTGTTGTGGCTGTCACCAGATTTGTGCTGGAAAATGGATAATAAATCATTGTTTTAACTAAGAAGAAAAAAACCAACAAATGCTAACACTCTGAAGAACCAAGTGTGTCAGACTCGAAATGACCATCCTCTAGTTTAGCAAATAAAGTTAAATATATGTATATAAACCTCTTAATGATGATGGTACTTTATTGTCCTTAAGGACCTGTCTCTGTTGGATGATTAATCGTGGTTGTGCTTTCAGTTTATTAGGGTTGGTTGGATTTTTTTTTTTTTTTTTTTTTTTTTGGATAGTCTCCAATAACAGGCTAACAAAGCACAAGACTGGGGGTCTGCATTATGTAATTGCACCCTAGTGTTACTATTCAGCAATGGATGAGACTAATATCCTTTACAATATCAGTATACAAAGCTGCTTAACACGACTCCCATGCTGAAACACTTAAGGAAATTAAGTCTTAATTAGTCTTTATTTCTAATAGACATTACCACAGGTCAGTATGAATAGCCTACTGTAGTATATTCATATGAATAATACAGAGCAGTAACAGAGGCTGCATTTGTATCTGCACTCACATATCTATTTAAAGTGAAAGTTCACCCCAAAATCAAAAATACATACTTTTTCCTCTGGCTTGTTGCGCTATTTATCTGGCTCAGTAGTTTTAATGCGAATTGCAGAGTTTTGGAGATATCCTCAAAGATGTCTACCTCCTTTCAAATAATAATATAACAACATTTGAAAAACAGCAATTTCTCTTTCCTGAAATCATGACCTGGTTACTGAAGATGATCCACAGACCATGTTGTGAGCAGTTTCATGAAGGAAATTCTCTCTATGAGGAATCTACCAGAACTATTTTCTTTCTACTAGAAAGAAGATAATTAAGAAGATAATTCCTACTCAAGGTCTGTTGATTATCTTGGGTAAATGGGTCATGAGTCTTGGACAGAGACACTGGTGTTGAGTTTTTAATTTTTTTCTAAATTATTTATTTATTTATTTATGGATGCTTTGAGCACCAGAAATCAAGTGCCATTTACTCCCATTACATTTGAGAGAGGGCAGACATCTCTACGGCCAGTATCTCCAAAACTCTGCAACTCCCACCAAAACTATCTAGATGGATAAATATCACTACAGGAAAGAGGAAAAATGTGTACTTTTGATTTTGGGGTGAACTGTCCCTATAATAAAAAGGTATGTTTCAGCATTACTTTGAACTGCACAAATTTTACTCTCCACTTTTCACGAAAGGCTTATGACCTCCTCTCGTACATATTGGAAAAGTGTTCCAGTGTTTGGTTTGTCCACTCTGGGCTACTGTAGAAATATAGAGGTTCAACATGGTGGCTGTGGAACAGGACTCGTGCCCTCTGTACGTAGATATAAACCAGGTATCAAAATTCTCATTTTCAAGTGATTATACACTAATGAAACTTATGAATGTGTTATTCAGTTTCTGCCAATACATCCTCGTGATTCTTACACACTGGACCTTGAAATACAAACATATATTTTTCAAAAAATGAATAGAATCAAAAGTTGACCATCCAAAACATTGAGAGCACAAAGGAGATGCCACATTATGGCATCATGTACCAAAACACTGTATGAACAGATGTTTAATAACCAGAGTAGCATGTTAGTCATTACAGCTAGATTGCACTGTAGCATCCTGCTCTCTCTGTACTTAGGTGTGTTGTATAAAGCTGTAATTTATGGTACCACCCAGCTCCACTGTTGGCAGTGCATTGCATCACACTGTGTTATAACATACAGCCCTGTATTGTATGATAATAACTGTTTTACCACAAAGATCCAAGCTACTCTCAAACACTTTAGCTTGAATTGGTCCAAAAAAAATGAGAACAATACACGTGGATCAAAATAGCATACGTGTCTCAAAGTGCAGTGTGCGTATTTGCATGTTAAAGATTTTGCAATCCATCTTAGCAAACATGTACAATCAAAGATTGAACACAATGATTTTAAATTGCAGCACATTTATGGGGCTTCTTTGTTCAAATAGGTAGTTTGCATGTCTCTGGATAATTTTGATTCAGTGATAAAACAGTCTGTAGTAATGTAGCAGGAACAACAGTGGCTGCTATTGTCTCTGCTTTGCATAAAGTATCATCGCCGAGGTCTCATCTTAAGACTTTTTTGTGAGCCATGCTGGAGTGTTTATCTGGTGGCTGTGTGTAGAAGGTGGATGATCTCACGGGGGCTGCCGGGTAGGTGGTGGGGTTGGAGCTAGGGGCTCATTGCCTATGCATGACGGTGTTGTAGGGAGATTAGAATAACATTGACTATATTCTGTAAATGAAGAAGAGAAGCAAGGGAAGCCTCAGGAGTCCATTATGGATTTTAATAATACATCAAGGTAGTGTAACTGAATAACCGATCTCAGAGGGAAGAGGAGAGGAAGAGGGGAGAAAAAATACACACGTGACATTTGGCTAATATTACAATATGAATTATGAAAACAAAAAGGACTTTTAGTTAATCTTGTCTTCCTACTTTTATTCATCTTTAAGCATTTTTGTTTTCCTTTTTTTTTCTTTTTTCCCCCTCTAACTTCCCCCTGAATCCAGAACACGGTGTAAACAAATAAAAGTGGAGGAAAAACAGTTTGGCATCTCTGTAGATTAATTAATGTGCCTGCGACTTGGCATCACCGGGCGAAAATTATGTGCATAAATAATATCACTAATTAAAAAGATGCAGATTAACATGCAAATAATGTTAATGAGGATCTGCAATTCCAGAGTGTATTCGCATAACATCAACAATTTAATGTGTGTGGAAGGACTGTGTTTGCATTACATTAATAAAATTCAAAGACCCGTGCATAGAAAATTCTGTCGGAGTCTGTGTTTCCACTTGTGAGTTGTAAATTCTGTGGGCAGTAACAGCCACTTCTTTGGCAGATGCAAAAGTTATTATCTCAAAGGCTGGCTGAAGTGGTGCCATGAGCCAGTACGACCAGCTGTTAGCAAGCGGCCAGCCAGAAAAGCACTAAGACAATTAACTGTATTAGTTGTTGGGCTCTGCTGTTTATTTTCCCTCAGATTAATTTCACATGGCTGACCAGAAATGTGCTGGAGAGGGGGAAACAGACACAAAACAAACAAAAAACAACACTCCAACTGGGAGCAAATGTGTGAAAATCGAGCTCCCCTTCCTACTTAGAGAAACAAATCAGAAGAGGAGTACTTGTGGCTATGGCATCAACAGTGGCTCATCCACACACACAGTGCCATGTTACATACATGTCTTCACTGTATCGAGTCACACTTTAGTTTACAGTACACTGATAAGACGTAACAAGCTGCCCTTGCAGCTTTGTATGAAATGAGATGGTATTAAACCCTTTATTAGAGGGTAATTTGGGACATGTTACAACAGAGCTGTACTGTAAACCAAAGTGAAATCCCATATCTGCTACTTATCCATTTAAAAGCTATATCCACCAAGTAATTGTAGCATAATTTAGTTATATGGTGTGGGAAATGATAAACTTTAGTTTACAGTACAGTTTTGCTGTAATGTGTCCCTAATTACCCTCTAATAATAAGGTCTCATAAAGGTCTAATATTGTCTAATAAAAAACATTATTTACATCTTTGACTTGTTTGAAACAAAGTATGGCTTATTATCTCTTATTAGTGTACTATAAAAGAAAGTGCTGCCATGTACTAGACTGTACATTGGTGAGACAAGAGCGACAGAGAGAACATATTCTGAATCACTTTTTTTGGATTACCTCATCAAATGCATTTCAGCACTTGTGTAAACTTTAGATCTTGGAAGAAGATCCCACTAACAGCTCATCCAAAAAAGAAAAAAAAAAAAGACAAATACTGTACAAGCATGAAAAAAGAGACCCTCAGTGTGTGTGGACTTAATGGATTTCACAGTAGAAATGAAATGACAAACTTGAGTGAGCGCACCCCTTCCTGTGGGGCAAATGTCTGCTGGATTTGGATCGTTACCTGCAGAATAAACAAGACCCTTTCTTAACAAGGAAAAATACTGCCCGTGTCTATCAACACAGTGTCGAGCAGGGAAAAAGGAAAGGCTCTCCAGTCTGCGGTGATATGCATCGACTGTCCTCAAGAGGACATTTTCTCTAAAGCCATTCATTTCACAATGGGCGAAGGAAATAAGCCTGTTCCTCTTGCAATGGGCAGAAACCCCGGAACAATAACATTTATCATAGATGGTACAGTGTGGCTTTCACTAATACATCCACAATTTCACCATACACTGGGTATGTATTGAGCAATATGTCTTTATGGAAGACTTCATGGAAAATGACAGGAAGAGTGCACATGAACATCATCACTGAAAAATAACAGGGCATATGTAATGAGACATCATGGAAAATAATATTCATTTGTATACTTTAGGAAAATTGGATATCATTTACTTATGTCAGGAAGTTATACTCCTATTCAGGAATTAACAACTAAACATGTTAACAACTAAACATAAACTTTCTATTGTATACTGTGTTAGTACAGCAAATAAGTCTCAAAACAGGTTTATGGTAAATGTTTTGTTCAGAAAGGAAATCTTCACAGACAATCACTTTTCAGATTTTTTAAAGCATACATGCAATCACCAGAACTAAAAAGATGACGTTTAATGTCCATGAGAACCACTGCAGTCTCATTTAGCCTCTGGTTAGCAACTTTTTTTTTTTTTACAATATACTTATAGAGTGCTGCAGAGATGATGTATTTTTGTAGGCCGGTCTGGAAGTTAGCAGTGCTCTGGTTCCCTCCACAAAAAGCTGCTTGGATTTTTGATTAGTGCATAAAATAAGCTCTGTGGCGAAGAAAAGTTTGATACTTTAAACGTTTTGTTCAGCAAGATAATCTTTACAGACAAATATCACATTTTTGATTTTTGAAGCGTAAATGCAAGAGGTAAAAAGCTAATGTTAGCTAGAAACTAACTATTGTTCAGTGAGATGACGTATAATCTCTGTTACAGCCTCTGTAGTCTTATTTAGCCACTTGGTAGCAACTCCCTTTTAAAAAACATGTGAAAGCTTAAAAGAAAAAAAGAAAAGAAAAAAAAAAACCCACTGACTTCAAGACAACTGAAGCATTAGTGCTAATATGCTACCTCATTTGCAGGTTTTAGGACTTCTGTAACACTCTATAGCTGTAAGGTTAAGCCAGTAGCCCTCTCCAAATATGATGCAGTATTAAATCATGCGCTATAACTGTCCATATCTTAAAGGGCAGTTGTTTCCTGGCTGTTGCCATGGAGAGCGTGACATTGCATCATGACAAGCAGAACATTTAGATTCTAATAAAGATATGTTTATTGAGAAGCCATAGAGCGGTTTATGACAATAAAATTCAAGCAGCTGCATAACATAAATCTTCTAAAATTATAGGTTTGAACATTTGCCTTCTTTGTTTCCACTGGTTTTTCAAATGTGATATTGGAACACAAGTTTCATGCTGTGTAAAGGCATAATATGCCATATTTTCAAAAAAAAAAAAAAAAAGACTAATATAACCATAATCCCTTTCAATCATTACTTATGACCCACTAGGAGTGTGTGGTGGTGACTGTAACTGCAGATATTCCACCCTCTGCCTGTATTTTCTTATTTTCTTATTATTTTTCTGTACATCAGTATTTGATGTCCTGGGAATGAGACTCAAGACTCAACTATCTTTCTGGTGCGTTTACGAACAGCTCGACAAATCCTACTGATTCTACTTTGAACTCCGTGCCTGGGCGGTGAAAAGAGTGAGCAAAGTTGTGAAATTACTGTTCTGTTCTATGATCTGTTTTTTTTTTTTCGTATACACAGTATTATTTTTAATTTTTTCAGTCAAATGTCTTCATTGTGTCCACCATTGCGTCTTCATCTGTGTGTGGGGAAGACATGGAGGCCTGCTAAAATATTCAGGCACAGTGGATGCAAACGATAGCTTCTCAGGACATACGGTTTGTATTATGCTTGGCATTGAGTGTGCTACAGTGTGATATTCTGAGAGGAAAAGGAGAGCGAAAAAAAAAATGAGAGAGAAACACAATGACCTCTTCAGCTGGGCACGGATCTAGCAGCTGGCCAATAACTTAAACAGGGCCTTGTAATATGCTTGCTTTGGGCTGCAGGGAACTGCACAGACAACACATAAAAATATGACAAGCAGATGATGGATTAGGGTCATAAGTCTCAGTTCAGCCGTACAAACAAAACATCATGATCGTGTGTTACGACAATACGGTTAATAGACAGAAATTAGCAGATGTTGATTGCAGTCTGGATACTGTCCGCATACCAACAGGCTCTCAGAGAGACACGGGCAGGCGGGCGGCCTGGCTGGTTGGGGTGAAGCGATACGTGGAGCCAGGGAGACCCCCTGCTCATGGCATGTGTAACCACAGATCTGCCTGCATTTTATGTTTCATAAACTGTGTTCTCTAGTTTGTCCCACGATACCCTGAACTGACCTGTCCATGTAAACCTCAAACTTTCACAAAAAGATCTACAAAAAAAACCCCCACGAAAGAATCAAGCGTTTTTGATCTGCCATGGTGCTGTTTCAAAGTTGTCAGGGAGGGAACTTGTTTTAATGTAATGATTCGAGGTTTTTATGTTCTCCTCTCATAGCCTAAGGTGAAATGCACATTTCATCAAGGTTATGGAGGGCTGCTGTAGTATTTGCTCCCCTCATGAATGCAAAGTTGGCTTTGCCTCTCTGAAGACTCTCAGAGAGATTTGAATGCTGAACTACAAAGCGCTTGTTAGAGCAGAGCTTGGCAGATAATTAAATTCAACCCTCCCACCAGTATCTCTCAGCGCTGGACAGGGAAGTAGAAATTTCCTAAAATTAATTGCTGGCTTCCAGAACTTGTTGATCACTCCCATTGTTGTGTCTCTCTGTTGAGTTGTTTTGTTGTGTTGCTTTTTCTGTTCTGTGTTATTTTGGTTTACATTTGAGTAGAATGACTTTCTTTCAGTTTAAATTTTTATTCATAGCTGTGCATAGTGATTTATAGTGATAGCCTAATGCTAACTTTAGTAAGCATGATCCATTGTGATATTTACTGGGGCTGCAACTAACGATTATTTTTATTGTGAATTAGTCTGTCACTTATTTTCACAATTATTTTATTTGTCTATAAAATGTCAGAAAATGGTGAAAATGTTGATCAGTGTTTCCCAAAGCCCAGGATGACATCCTCAAATGTCTTGTTTTGGCCATAGCCCAAAGATATTCAGTTTACTATAGAGGAGTAAAGAGACCAGAAAATATTAACAGTTAAGACACTGAAATCAGAGAATATTGACTTTTTTCTTAAAAATCACTCAGACAATAAATCGATTATCAAAATAGTTGCTGATTAATTTGCTAGCTGACAAAATAATCAATTAATTGTTGCAGCGCTACCACTTACCATAGGACTTCTGTTATGCATCTTGTTTAATACTTCATACTTTAAAGAAGCAATATGTAGTAATTGCATGTCCAAAAATGCCTACAGCAGTTGGAGCCATAGATACTGGTTAATTAGATATATTTAATATATCAGATAGGTCGAGATCCTATTTAATATACAATCAATTGTTGAAGTAGGTTGTTTCTCCCTGCCCTCTCCTCCCCAGACTCGAGGAAGCTCAGGCAGGCTGCAGGTACACTGCAGGAGTGCAAGATGGGCACAGTGTTGTAATTTAACAATATCAGGCGATGTCCTGAAAGAAAACAAAAGCCCAAAAGGAGGATCCTTTAATCCTTTAACTTGCTTGTTTCCTTAATCTCTAATGACAAATCATAGTAATTTTGTGATTTATTACAGTAAATGTATTACAGATTTGTACTTGTAAAATATATTAAAAATATTTACAGTCTTATACATGTTCAAAGTTTGAATATTAGGTGTTGGCTTTACAAACTACTATTAGAAGCACTTAACTAGCAGGCAAAACCAAGCATCAATAAAAATCTCCCAATGGCTGAACAGTCTATTTAAACATTCCTGAATTACCTCCTGTCCAAAAAAAAAAAAAAAAAAAAAAAGTAACAAGTGATTCCCTGTTTCACAAAATGAGGATTTACAAATCTCAATTCAGAGGAAATTGAATAAACCCATCCATTCAGCTTTAACTAATACAGAATTAATAGCACTCACAATGACCAAATTATTTTCAAACTCCAGACAGACAAAAGAGAGAGTGGGAGAGGGAGAAAATTAAATCGCAATTATCATAAAATCCATCATTGTAATTCACACACGGGCTGAGTGTTGCAGTGTTTGGATAGGTAATGATTTTCTAATATGAGGAGGCAATTTGCATAAATAGCCTGGAGATGGGTTATCGTCGTCATCATCATCATCATTTTCGATTCCGCACAATTACGATCCCTGCACTATATATCAGAGCTCACAGCTATGTAAAACCACAGCACTAATTAATAAGCCATTTACAGACTAGCAGCTAGTTACAGTTGGTCCTGCTGATGACCTTAGCGAAGATGAGCCGTCTCAGAAGTGCCTGTGTGTAACTACAAACATAATGATGTGCCAGGAGGGAATCATTAAAAATAATTTACACAAGCCTTCATTTACCCAGATCTTTTGATAGCACGCTTCCCCCGGTGTTTAGATCCGTGGCACAGAACCTCCTTACCATTTGGAAAGTGCCGGCCGGGGGAACGAGTGGGGATACCTAAGTGGTTAATTAAGAGCTGTTGGGGCGCCGGGAGAGCCTCCTGAAAAATCTCTCTGATGTCTGCCGTGTCAAGTGTCTCTCCCAGACTGAGCAGCGAGAGGTGGCTGCCACACTAGGCTAATTACTGGGGAAGGCAGGGAGCAGCTGAGGAGAGGAGAGGGGCCCCTAAATGAATCACTCTCTCCAAGAATCTAAGCATTTGCACACACACACACACACACATGGTGGCACACAAATATTTGGGCAATCAAAAACCTTTGAGCCTAGTTGCTAGACTGGCTGCTCCATTGAGCACAAAGAGGGGGTATCAGGGGTGTGCTCAATCTGCGAGGAATGTGAAAGGGTTAACTACACCTGGATGAGAACGATGCTCTGACAGAGAGGAAGGTGTGTTTTCATAGAGAGGGCAAGGACAGAGAAGGGTGGAGAGTGAGGAGAAGTGGGGGGGGGGGGGTGGGTTGAACAATAGGCATGTTAGTCAGATGATATGATGAAACAAGCTGCTCATACAAAGTCCTGCTGCTGTAACTCAGCTAATGGTGTCATTCTCTCCTTAATTGTCTTATCTGTGGAAGAAGAGGTTCACCACCATAGCTGAATGGTACGTGTGTGCATATACTGTACTACTATATTAGAGAGACATAAAAAGTTTTTTTTTTAGCTTAGAAGCTCAGATTATAGTATAAATGTACATATATAAATGGACTGATGGGTACACGGTTAATTTTTCAGATTTGAAAAAACAAATTTTACACAAATCCTATCAAATTATAGGGGAATAAAAGTCCAGAGGAAGGATGGAAGTCTGTGTTTCTTTTCTTTCTTCCTTTTTTCTCTATATTATTCATTTATTTCAGTAAACTGTAGCCAAAAGGCTATTTTTTGCCTTAAATAACAACAGTGTTTTTTATAGGTTAGAGTCAGTGTTTTAATGTCCTTGATATAAAAATAGATACACTGTAAAAATAATAAAATTGTTTTAACTTGAAAAATTTAGTGTCCGGGGATCCGTGATATTTTAAACTGACTGAATTTGAAAAGACAGTTTGAGGTAATTTTGCAATGATTCAAAACAAATAAACTTTTCTAGTCAAACAAACTTGATGAGAATTCAGTTGTACCTGAGACATGTTCATTAATCTTAAGATATCAAGTTGAACCAACGACTCTTCAGTCACAATATTACAAACACATTTAATTTTCTTTTACATTCTCTCAGTTTGAAAAGTCAGAAACTTCAATTTCATGAGTTGATTGAATGCTGTACAATACATTCATTCAACTTATCATTTCAAGTCAAAAGACTTCAAGCTAAGAACTCATGTTTAGAAGTTCTGAGCTGTTGAAAAAAAAATGAAAATAATTAAATACTAGAAACTACAAATTTTTACTTCAAATGAACAAATGAAAAATGTATATTTAAGTTAAGTTAGAGAGAAAACAGTTGATTCTACAAATTCATTCATTTTTTAAAATCAATTTTATTTTACTTATTTATTTATTTATTTTAGATACAATGTTTTAAATTAGTGCACAGTGGCTTCAGACACTATAATGCAATGTCATCTTGCAACACATCCACGTGACTGAAAAAAGACCACCACATGCAGACTTATGTGTTGAACAATAGGCATGTTAGTCTGATGATATGATGAAACAAGCTGCTCATACTGCTGCTGTAACTCAGCTAATGGTGTCATTCTCTTCTTAATTGTCTTACCTGCTGAGGAAGAATTTCAGCATCATAGCTGCATGATACGTGTATGCAAATACTATGATTAATCAATAAAGTGTACTTAAGAGAGAGGCATAAAATATATTTTTTAGCTTCAGAGTTCATATTCAGGTATAAATATACAGATACATATTGATAAACTGGGTGCATAGTTAAATAATTTTTCAATGAGAAGGGGAGAGCGGGGCATCTTGTCACATGGGCAAGTTTTCACACTGGTTATACCACCAGAGGGAGCTATTTAAAAAAATGTATGTGCAACTCACAGTTCTTAAGTCATTTTGCTCTTGACATGTAGTGAATGTCACTGTAATCTGAGGTGAGCATAATTATTATAATGATGTCACTCTGGGGCAAGCTGTCTCAGTGACCTAGCTAGCTACTTTACTAGTTGCTTAAGTTGGTGGTTGCTACGTAAACAACAATGTGTGCATTGATATAGTGTATCACACATCACTAGCAGTCGTAATTAAATTGTTATGAATGATCTGGTCACAATATGGTTGAAATAGGAGGGAGCATAATAAGCGTTTCACTGGTGAAAATATTGTAAAAGTTTCTTTTGTAGGAATATGCAAACACAATAAATAAAGAAGGAGGGTGGCACAAAGGTAAGCCTGTTAAAATGGTTTGAAATTGAAAATGAGAGATCGAGAATGACAGCGCACCACCTGACATAATGCTAAGGGCATTGAGGCAGTTAAGGCTGGAAAGTATTAATAATATACAAAATATCTGTCCAAATAGATCAGACTTTTTTTTCTGTAAAATGAGTGTGGAAAGCTTCTCACTTTGTACTTGTTTGTTGAGAAATGTAATGTGACAGTTTACCCCACATGCTGTGACAACTTACCTGCTGATGGGGCAACTTGTCATAAATACACATTCTGTACATAGCTATTTGTAACTCTTTATTAAAGTGAGATGTAAAAATCTAAAGATTATACATTTGTGCACAAGAATGTTTTACTTAATTTAATATAGAAAATGAGAAACTGTTTTGTGCTGAGACAGAGAAATTGAAATGTTAGCAAAAAGTGCGACACGATGCCCTAGTCTCCCCTACTATTTTGAATAAAAAAATAAATGCAAGAAAAATATCATCCCCGCTGCCCATTCCTTCTTAATGCCTTGATTAAAAATTTGCACCTTCCCCCAACGCTACAAAGTGCCAAGAAGGAAGTGTACCAAATATGTCCCCTTTAATCTGCAGAATTCCCCACTGCAGTGTCAAAATTCTGTTCAAACGAAAGTGCTGCCAGGGAGAAAGGGGGCTGAACAATGCTGCGGGATGCAGGCAATAGCTGCCGTGAAAGCCTATGCTGATCATGATACTTTGGACCAGGCCCTTGAATGTGCTTGGCTCCTTCCTCCTTCCTTCCCTCCCTCTGCCTGCCTGCCTCCCTCTCTCTTTCTCCCTCCGACTCCAGACCATCCTACGAAGGGAGCAGAGGGAGAAAAGGGCTAGCCGGGGGAAAGATAGACAATAAGGGTTTTAAAGCCTCGGAGCTGCCTACAGCAAAGCCGCTTTCCAGGCAACGAGGAGCCAGCCTAGGCAGCCACTACCAAGCCAAGCGCTCCAGCCACATCAGCCATGACAGAAGGCTGGCAGAACAATCATCTTAACAATATGGCTGAGTCGCTGACCCCACACTGAAATGGGGCTATCGCTCCAACTATGGCTAGTGTTATGGTTGGCTTGCCACTGGCGCTAATAGCTCAACAGTGAGCCAGGCCTTGGACTGAGCTAGTTGTGATGGGACTGCTATAGGCTTGTGTTGGTTGTCGAGGAATGTGAAGTCACAAAAGCTGAAGCAGGAAAAGTCTGCTCGCTTTGTGATCATTAACATGAACAAGATGACGACTGATGAGAATCACTGGTGGTGGTAATGGATTTAATGATGATGATAATTAATATTAATTTCATTATAGGTCGCAAGACATAGTGTTTGCCCTGATGCTTTACCCCAACTGTGAATATGTTATCCTTTGGAAATCTTTTAAACAATTTCCTCTTAACTACACTGTAGTTCAGTTTAACTTAAAAAGTTGTCCAGGGTCCAGGCTGTTGTAAAATTCTAAGTTGACTGAATTGGAAAAGTCTAGTGGAGGTAATTTTGTAATGATTAAAAACAAACAAACAAAAAACACATTTTCTTGTCAAATAAACTTTTTTATTATTTAAAATCATTATTAATTCAGTTGTATGTGAAAAAAACATGTTTAATAAGCTTAGAATATTAAGTTGAACCTATAACTGTTCAGTCACACTGTGAACATTACAAACAAATTTGATTTCCTTTTACATTTTTCTCATTTTGAAGAGTCAGTTCTTCATTTCACATAAAGAACTTAAGCTTCAACTGCTCCTATTGGAGCTACTTTTTAGTAGCTTAATTAGTTGATTGAACTCTGTACACTACATTTATGTAACTCATAATTTCAAGTCAAAAGACTTCAAGTTAGAAGAACTCATGTTTATAAGATCTGAAGTTTTGTGAAAATACATACTAGAAATTTTAAGTTTAATTAACTTGAACACATAAAAATTGCACGTTTACTTTGAGTTAAGGAGAAAAGATGAGGTGATTTCACAAAATTCCTGTATGTTTTTTCTTTTTTTTTTTTTTTTTTTACAGTGTAATCTATTTTTTATTTGATTTATTTTTGAAATTTTCGCACAGGGACTTCAGACAGTTCCTACATGCAATGTCATCTTGCAATACATCCACGTGACTCGTAGGGACCACCACACGCAGACCTGTGATCCGTGTTTGGTCCCCACCCACAGACTAAGAAGCATTGCATTAAAGCTAACCCTCACCAAATGACTGTGTGCTCTTCCATATAATCAGTCGCTTTATAAGAAAAGTAGGAGTTGGACTTCACAGCTCCAATTATGTGCAACTGCAAATCCCTAAATGTTCTAAAATACCCAGACCTTGCAGTTATCACAGAAATACTATAATTATTTTAATTGACCAGGCTACTTCTATCAAGCCGAAAACCTGGGTATACCTTTGTGAGGTGGAAAGCTGGCAATTATATGTTTCACTACGGAGTGAGCATTTTTTTTTTTTTTTAAAGAATGCTTAAGGATTAGGGGGAGAAACAAACGTGCTATTAAACGATTTCCGCTTGTGTGTATTGTGCTTTAAAGAGGCACTTTACTGCTTTCCTTTACATTTTAAGGCAACGCACTGTTTGACTTCAGATAAATGTTTGCAACAGAAAAAGAAAATGTAAGAGACTGCTTTGAGCATGTTATGAATCAAATGTAACATTTCAGGTGGATCAAGATAAAAGATCATCTCAGAAAAAATATATGAACAACTGTGCACAGTGTAAAAAATCCTAAAGAATTTTGGTGGAATAAACTTATAATTTCTCATGAACTTAACATAAATACAAATGTTTTATTCATTCAAGTTAACCTAAAAATCTCTAGTATTTACATCCATAACTTTTAACATGGGCGCTTCTAAAGTGAAGTCTTTTGACTTGAAAGAGTTGAATTAAGTCAACTTTTGACTTTTTAAAGAAAACAGCATATAATAGTAGATTTCCTAGCATGCATTGTTTGAGAGTTAAAACTCTCCTAAGAGCCTTCTCTTTATAGTTTGAAGAAAACATATATGATGTGTCATGGTTGTTTGTTTTCACAATAATGAAAACACTGTGAACATGTTTTCTCACGTGCAACTGAATTAATATCAAGTTTATTTGACAAGAAAAGTTTTTCTGTATTGAAGTTTTAGAATTACCTTAGATTGTCTTTTCAAATTCAGTCAATTTAAATGATGAAGACAGCCTGGACACTAACTTTTTAAGTTAAAAAAATTATTATTAATTATTATTATTATTATTATTATTAACAGTGTTAGTTATATTAACACTATATTAGTAATCTATAATAACCTATAATAAACAGCAGTGTAATAGTGTGTATGTATGTATTGTGTAAAGCAAAAAAATTAATAATATTTAAAGCAAAAAATAACCTTTTGGTTACAATTTACTGAAACAAATTAATTTATAACTAATATGACAGAAAAAACTGTTGCTGCAGTTCAGGACTTTAAGTTAAAAAAAAGAAAAGAAACATAGACTTCCGTCCGTCCTCTGGACCTTTATTCCCCTATAATTTGATAGGATTTGTGTAAAATACAGCTGTCCACAGACTCGTTGTATTATTTGAGTCAAAAACAGATATTTGCACGAAGGCTGAAGTCCCCAGACTGAAAATGAGAGGTGTAAGAAGGCATGGCGGGGCCCCAGGGCGTGGGCACTGTCGCCAGTGTTCTCAGTGTTACCCAGGGTACACATAAACACACAAAATGGAAAGGAAGTGTCTTGTCATGTGTGTGTGTGTTTATGTGTGTGGCCGCAAAGGATAGCATCACTGTTCACAAAGGATCGCAGCTGCAAACAAGCACACACACACACACGCTTACACATATGTAGCACACAATGCCCTGGTTGTTTGGCCAGAGTATGAGGCAACTAAAAAAGTTTACCCAACCAAAATGATAGTTACATATTACTGTACACTGTAAAATGTTTACTGTCAAATTAACAGTAATTTAGCTGGCAACAGTTATCCAGTAGTTGCCGTATTTCATACCATCGTAAAACTCACTACAGTAGTTTTTAACATACTGTAAAATTAAGTACAGTATTATACCTTTATTTTTTGGCATCCTGTATAATGAGTAGCACTATGCTGAAAAGACTATGTACTACTGTATTTATTACGATAAAATACTGTTATTAGCTGCTAATGTAAAATAAGAAAGGACAACTGAAGATTTAACTGCACAAACAACAGAGAATGCACTTTGAACAATACAATAATAATAATATGAACATTAATACAACAATATAAACAGATCTGTTTTAAAGCAAGACTTATAGTCTAAATCTTAAATCCAATAAATCACTTAGTAAATAAATAAATAAAGCAATTTTAGTGGGGCTCATTAATGGGCTATTGTATTTAACAATATGCCTAATGGATATGGTAACCCAGGTTGGAATACTGAAGATGGTCTTGGTCCCTCAAAATGCTGCAAGTCCTGCCCTGTGGACAAAAGAGAGTACACAAGCCATAAATGAAATCAAAAAGACTTCATGCTAACATTAGTATACATGCAAACATCCGAAGCCAAACTCAAACTCAATTTAGTGACATTAGCTTTGGCCTTCAGCCTAAATATAAAATTAAATATGCAAAAACAAGTATTTTTGCTTAAGCTAATTATGTTAATTTATTCAGCTTCTAACTTATTGACAAGCTAGCTAAGTTAGCTTGGCACCGCTAGCTGTGGCTTATGGGTGATGTTACAGAATATCAAGGCAGGTCTTTTATACTAACATTGGTATTATGTATGTGCAATTTTTGTTTGAAAAAAAATCCTAAGCTCTGATGTTGAAATATTTATTTGAAGACGGAGGTTTGTTTGTTTGTTTTTCAGTTAGTTACTGTGTTTAGATTTCCAGTCATATTTTACCAGAATACATTGAACATCTTCAGGAACATATTGTACACAGCGTATATAGTAAGAAACTGTTGAGAATACATTAACAACTGTGATAAAAAGAAAAAGAATTACAAAAATAACAAAACTTATTACAGTGTAAGTATTCGCAAACTACCTGTTTAAAATGTGTCTAGAGTTAGAGTGAAGTTTGATTAAGGGTTAAATGCTATGACTTGGGCCAATATGCCTTATGGAGGCTTATCCAGAGTTGTGTCTTACATCATGTGGTAACTATGTATTTTCTGGTTCAGTGACTCCAGAAACCAACAATTTAAATCAGTCACCATGTGAAGCAGACTATCACACCACTTCTATCTTCTTCATCTGTTCGCATCACCACATAATGAACCATTGGTGGGAATATGGAAGACTTGTAAGTATCGTACACGCTCCTGGTTTTGTATTTGCATTCTACTCCCTTTTCCCTCCTTTTTTTAATGAGATGAAAATGAAGGATTTCACTTTTAATGCCACATTTTCATGCCTGCCACGCTTCACGCAGCCCTGCGAATAAACACTGGTATCAATGGCTGGCCAGAAAGTAGTGCCATAAAGGCTGCCATGAAATTTGTTTATCTAGCTGCTGAATTGTATTCAGCTGGGGATATATGGCATAATAATGCAAGAACTGTGGGCTCTGTAATTAAGTCTGTCTTCAGATGCTTTCGAAGCAATTCATTAACACAGTCTCTCACTCTCAGCTGAGATGCAGAAAGTAATGCCATTCATTACGCCACGAAAGTTAATTTATTAAATGGTATTTTTAAGTTTTTGACTAACCAAGGATAACTTTTTCCCTCCAGTTTGTTATAATTAATATTTCTCATTATGAGTTTTGCAATATAATAATTGGTGTTCCAGAATGAAGTCATTAAAAGCTACATGATGTTTTTGAGTTAGTTTGTGATTGTTTTCCAGAACATTTTGGATACTGGGTCAGTTTCCTCATCTTTTGAAAAAAAGACAGTTTCTATATCATTATTGCACATATTAAAAGACTACACATGAAGTTGTCAAGAATTAAGTTGTCCCATATCTGTGTTAAACTAATAATTTCATAAAAGTTTACAGTGATTTGCAGGATTTTTTATACAGCTCATGAAGCAACAGTGTGAAGGCTGCACAGGAAAAGTTTAAAACTGAGTCTTCAGTGAAGGCTATAACTGTAGATGGCAGTCTGGCCTTTACTGTCTGCTTGCCTGAGTGGAATAGTTCTTATTGTGCCATGTGAAATGGATCATGTTTGAATTTAGATGGATGCCAAGAGAATAGCTTGCACACTCATGCTTCTTGGATGAAAAAGAGTGATAGTGTTTCAAAAAAGCATTTTTTCATGAAGTGTCTTTAGATTTCTTCACTATATCAAATAATTTTATTTATTCTAGCAAATAATGTGAGTTTCTTAAATATTTGGAAATTATACTGTATTTTTCTTCTGTTTACCGATATACAGTCAAGTCCAGGGGTGGAAATAACAAATTACAACTACATAAAATGCTGTAATGTTTTGAAGTCTGCAATTTTACTTTAGCATGCATTATATTGATCTGCATTTTTGTAGCTAATAAGGCTATCTGATCACAAACAGACGCATGAAAATCCTGACATACAGACAAAGACAAAACGAGAAACAAAACATGAAACAAACAGAAAAATGCTGCAGCAGGTACAAGTTTCAAGAGGTGACAGTGACCACAGTGCAAGAGCTGGAAGTAATTTAGACACAAACCCCTTTCAATGGAATCTCTGCTATTGATAATGCATTAAACTTTAATGGTTAAAAAGTAACTAATACTCTGATTTGGTTTTTGAGAAGAATACTTTGTACTTTTACTTAAGTATTTTTTAACACCTTAGTTTTACTTGAGTAGAATCTCAGTAATGTAACTAAGTACTTGTACTTGAGTACTGATTTTCAGTACTGTTTCCACCCTTGGTCAAGGCTAATCTTGCTTTAACATCACATTGTCAAAAGACAATATCCCCTCACATTAATTACAGCTGAAGTGTAGTGAAGTTTACATGAGTAGACAGGGGACTGCTGCTGTTTCCACCACTAATAAAACACGTATGGTGTAACTTTGTTTGACTCAGCTGTGTAAAATTACAAGTTGGTTCAATGCAGTCCCTGTGTCATATAAAACCACAATAAAGCTTTAATAAGTCACTTGAGGTTTTCCGATACATAATGTTTGCAATAATTGCAAGATAAGGCACATATTGCACCATGTCATCAAGTATTCTCATGGTGATGCAGTCAAAAAGCCCTTTTCCTTTCTTACATTTTGGACACTTTTCAATTTGCCGCAGAGGCTTAGCCAACTTTAAAGTGCCTACAAATTATGAAATGAGGCTTTTGCCCCTATTGCGCTCTTGCCAATTGGCTGCCTATGGCAACACATTCAAAGCTAAAAGTTGGTTTTTCAAAGCCAGACCAATTAAAGGATATGAAAAACAACATAATTTAAACTGTGATCGTTTGGCAGAACCTTGGAATGAACAGTGGCCCCCGTAATGGCCCATCTAAGGGTGCTCTGGAGGGACACTAAACATAGTCCCCATAGAGGGAGGGAGGGGAGAACCTGCAATCTGCATCATGTTCTGTTTGCATCTTGTGGACTTTCTGGGTCAGCAGTGAGAGAATAATTATTTGCATATTGAGCATCTGAACACACATCCTATGAGTGCTTCAAGAAGGTGTTAAAAAAAAAGAAGCTGGCTAATAAAAAAACAATAAAGATAATGCCACGGCTAGATGCATGTCAGTGATCTAAAGCACACTTTACGGGAAGGAACCTCACAGTCATTCCTTGACAAAACAGTCATCTTATTTACAAGGTTCACAATAACCCTACGCAAATGTCGAAAAGAGGAATAAAGAGAGGGGAGGAAAAAATAATTAGCATATTAATCTTTTTTATGCCGTCATCTCTCAGGTCCAGGGGACCCGCGGTGTAATTTAAATCTAAATGCTTTCCCTGGCATTAGAATTCATTTTAGATGGGTCAATTGTTCCATAATAAAGGGATAGAAGGTGTACTTCATGCAAGAGATTTATGTTTGCCATTTGTTCATATTCATGTGCTACTGAATACCCCTCAATTCAAATGGTGATGGCAGCTCATATCAGTCGAGCTCCAGACCTACAGATCACTAACCGGCAGCAATGAATTTCATTTGCGGAGGACAAAAAGAGTGAGGGAGGGAGAAGGAAAGGGAGAGACGTGGGGGGATCAGCTCCCCAACACAGTTTATTGATTTTTTTTTCCTGCTCGACAGAAAGCCTGTATAACAGCTCTATTGCCCTCATAATGATTAGTGACAAAAGTTTAATTAAGCAATTATGAAGCCAATAATAGAGTTGTCTGGTTTGCTTAGCTTTAGACTGTTTAAGACTTATCTCCCTCTCGCACATCACAGCAGCTGGAATGTGCTTGAAGAGATTAATGCCGCGAGAACACAGATGCCCACTTTAATACAGCGCCATGATGCCGTTTGAATGAAGTTGAGAACACAAGCTTCTCTTTATCAAATTACAAGTCTGCTTTTCATGAATATGGAGGAAAAAGGGGAGGAAAAAAATCAGCTATGGCTTCAAGGTGTAATTATAAAGACATACAACAGAAAGACACACAATTCCGTTTTAGTAATCTCCCCGTATGAAATATGCATGATAATGTATTACTGAATAAAGACTTACAATGTTCTAAGAGGCTTTGGCATTTTACATTTGCTCAGACAATTGGATATTTCTCAATGTTCCTTAATGTTATATTCGATCCCCCACCTCTTCCTTTTGTTTTTGCATCTTTTTTTCCTCTGAAAATTGATTAGATTATCTCCCTTCTCCACACAGGCAGCAACAAATGAATGAGGCTTCAAGATACAAACTTTGCATTCAAGTTGACTTATGGCTGATGTATCAGCAATAAGGACGCACCCAAATCCGAATACATTATTTGAGAAAGCACAAATAATGCCAAATAATACCTTAATCAATCACTGATACAATGCACCAAGATTATTCAACTAAAATATTTTTCTATTTTTTTTATATAAAATAGAGAAAGAGATAGATGGGAAATACAGCATGAGGAATACAGGATGTGGAAATATATTTCATAATTAATTTGATGCTTTGAAGGCACAAACATCGCATTACCAATGAATATTAAGTTAGAAAGTAAAACATTTGCCCATGTAACATTGTGTCCAGTGTAAATGACACCCCTTCTGGTCTTCTCTCTGAATACAGATACAGAGACAGATCATTTTGTTGGTTGAACAGACACAGACACAAATAATAAGGCCTCTGTGCACCTCTAATCAGCAATTTACATAGATGTCTGTAAAATATTCAACATAATAAGAAAAGAATGAGCAAATACCAAATAAAGTTTTGGCATATTCTATAATTTTTGGTTCTTGTCATTAAATATAAAAACCAAAAATACATACAAACCTGTGCAGCTGATTAATTACCCAGACACTAGCCAATTTCTGTCCTAACTGCATCCTTGCTTAATCTCCAAAAGGAAGGAATTTGTTCAATCTCAAACTGGGATCTGTAAAGCAGATGCGGTGTGTGTGTGACTTCACTGTATTCGAGCAAAAAGCTGTAGATATAGCATGAAAGAGCTTCGCTTACTGGTCTACAAAAAGTCCTCAGTCCTCTTCAGCTTATCCACATTTACTATGAGCGCAGTAACACAAAGTTGTGTGCTGTGACGGCCTAAACCCTAGAGGAAGCACATGAGCAAACAAGCTGAACAGAGGCTGCTGTTAGTATTACAGCATATCCAGTATTTATATGTTCTGAAATAAAACTATTATAAGAAGGGAATCTTAGACGGCTCTGGGACATGTTTACACCATTTTAGATAATGCCTGCTCTTGCTCAACATATTGAATCACAGATTAGTCTAATATCAAGTATTACAATGTGTCTGTATAAAAGGAGGTCAAACCCAGTTGGATTTAATGGGTTTTCTGAAGATGGTGTTCCAGTTTTAGAATCTTAATTCACATGGCGGCAGCCCTACAAAGTGGTGTGAGGTGGAGAAATGGGCCTGAGCTACATGGTTAGCTATATTAATGTTGGTGTATAAACCTTTTGCATATGTGTATGTAACATTTATTAACTTAAGCTTGCCAAGAAATGTTGAAGACACATTGGAACTTCATAGATGATGTGACAGATACACATAATTATATTATTATATAATGTAATTAGAAGAGAATTGTAGATCCAAATGTACATGCATGTATGTATATTTGTTACCCACTCGTGTGTTTAAGTTAGTCTGCGTTTATGTTATTATATAAATTATGTCTCTTCAGTGCGATAGGTCCATGTAACCTGGACAACCCACTTGTACAACCCAACCTGAGCATGACAAAAGACGAGGAGACGTAGACTGAATCAAATAATAGACATTATTAAACTAAAGAACTATGATGAACTCAAATAACCAAGGAAAATGAGGGTGTTGTCTGTAACCTCAAGCATTAATGCTGAACTGATGCATGACTTATAATGATTTAATGCATGAATTCATGCAGGATGTATCATGAAATCCCGTCGCTCACCACCAAATGATGAAGTCACTATGACTTCATTTGTTTTGTTCACATTTACAAGATCATCAGTTAAGGGATGTTAATTCCCACCTACTTAATACATTAAAGTTACATAAAACTTTATTCTATACCAGCGTTTTTGCTCACCCTGTCTTACAACAGAACATTTTCTCTTCTCACAGAAATATGAATCTGTCTCATCAAACTGGTCTTCAGATGCTGTGATGGTCCCCTGGCCTGTTACTCATCCTTTGTTTTGTTTTCTAATGCAGCAGGTACCTGAGAGGTGGAGCAATTAGCCTAGTTGTATCCACCTGAGCCTGGTGCTCAACTATAAAAACCCCGCCTCCTGGCTCAGAGTTTCTATTTCCTTCTCTCCCGCGCGTCATTCTTTTTGTTTGCTGCTTCACAACACTCTCTCATTGCACTACATTTTACACTCATACACACACACCTATACACCACTGATCTTAATAACATTCACATGTCATGTTTATTGTGTGTTCATCATGTGTCAATCATTCTTTGTTTAAATAAATTTTATAAACAAATTATTTTGCTTTCAGTCTGCGTCTCCCTCATCTTTTGTCATGGCTTGTCCAGGATTTGAACCTGGTACTTCGCACCCTGAAGAGACGTAATTTGTATAATGAAACATAAATACAGTAACAAAATAAACTGAAATCCAGCTAACATGATGTATATCAATTAATGCTTAAAGCAACTGTAAATTAACATCCCTTAACCGATGATCTGTTAAGTATGAACTAATTACATAAAGTCATAGCAACTTGATCATTTGTTAGTGGTGAGCAATTATCCATTAAATCATCGTAAGTCGTGTATTAGTTAAACATACTTAATTATATGATTTGTGCCCTTATTGTTGTTAGCATGTCTGCATGCTCACTCCAACATCCTCCGATAATACTTTGAGTTAAATATTTAAATTGCATCACTTTTCAGGGTCGAAGGTCACCTCAGGTGTCCTGCGATATTTCCCTCTCAGCTGGGTGTGCCGGAGCAAGAAGACTGAAAGACAGAAAGCAAAAACACCAACGAGGAAATGGAGAATAAGCAGAGCACAATAAGCACAATATCCCACAACACATGCTGCGTTGTGGGATGTTGTGCTCTCTCCCTCCTTTTCTCTCTCTCCCCCTGGCTTCCTAGGACAATGAGATGACATGCTGAAGGTGGGACTGCATCTGGCATCATATTTAAACAGGGCTGCCACATCTCAGGAACACGGGTCGTTGCCAGATTGCAGGCTAATTAAGGAGCTTCTTGGATGACCATCAGTGCCTGTCGGTGGGCAAGGTAGCGGGCTGAGCCTTGCTCCGCCACACTCCCACTGCGAGGCCTTGAAAAGACGAATGGCCACTGAAACCCCCTTGAGACCTCATAATACTACATATTTTCCTCCAAAACAAAAGATGTCCCTTATGGGATTCCTATTTCCCTTTTTCCCTTTGTCTCCCCCCTCCTCCTTTTCAAACAAGTGTAAATTACCTTGCCTTTTGGATAAGTATTCAAGTGGCCTGTCCACACATATTAGCCAATTGTCGCTAAAACAAATAGGCACTAAAATATGTATTTCACAGATGCTAGCAGCTGAATGCAATAATTAGCGGTGATATAATATGCTGTGAAGGTTATTTAATGACTTTGTCCTCTAATTTTGCAATAAATAATTATTTTGTATAATTAAAGGGAGGAAATGTGATGAAATTATGGGCTTGGCTTCAGGGGAAAAAGACCAAAGCTGCTATTGTGTTGACAGATAATCACCCTGTTAACTGCTTAAGTGATAACATTTCTGCGGGTGCAGTTTGACTTGCTATTAATTGCATTGTAAAAGTTCTGCTTTAGCAAGGACGGCTCGAGCGAGAAGCCTCTCCATTGTTTTTGTGTTTGGCATAATGCCTGTTTATGACAGGCAATATAACATAGCAAAGTACGGCCGGTTTGACAGCGAGTGGGAAGCCGGAATTGTTTACTTGACTTCATTTCTTTTCCCCACTTGCTGCCTTTATTTCGTGCCAGTGTGAGAAAAGCGGAGGGAAACAAGATGTGGTTGAAAAATGCAGCTGGCTGGCTGCTTGGCTAATAAGATGCCCATCATGCTAGCTAGCAGCGCTGATTTGTGTCTCCCTCTAACTCTCTCCATGATTACATTCTAAGAAGCCTCCCCCCTCCTCCTCTCTTCCCCCAGCTGATCCTCGTCTTGTTACGTGGCATTAATGACACTTCAGTCATTGTGGCTTTCAAGCAGAGCCCTTCCACAGCGAACAGAGAGTTGACATTTCCTGACATTTTCCCAACTAATTACAGTACAAATAATTAAGCATGTTCCTCTATGTAACAAATGAAGGCGAAAGCCGTCTGTCAGCCCGGGCCATGATTGATGACACTCCGGGAGACTTTATCTGATGGGTCCTGCCATGAGGTACAGAGGAAGCAAATTTATTAGAACGAACAATGCAAATTTAGAGTCATCTCATCCAGTTATGCGCCAAGGCAATATCCGTGTCAAGGTGAATGTGACAATGAAAGCAAAATATTAGCATTTTGTGGAGCGGGCTGAAGGGGAAATCAGAGCACTGAGATGACAGGCCTAATTATTTTGGCTCACACAGGCCAGGACAGCTGTTTCTGGTGTCCTGAACAAGCCTGTCACACAGGTAACCAAATAGGGTCTGCGTATGAGCCTCTGTATTCGACACTCCGCGGATGTGTCTGCCACTAATGACCAATGCTAATGTCGCTGCCATGTCTATAAAAACGAGAAAAAAAATGTGGATGTGTCACCATGTAAGTTTTTTTTTTCTTTTTCTTTTCATCAGTCAACATTTTTCTACATAATTATGGTGTTTTTAGAATTAATGCCTGCCTGTCACCTATTGGCCAGCCACATTTTCTATATGATAATTTTGACATACTATCTAAAAAGAAATTGAAAACATTTGAACTTTAAGATCTTTTACATTATTGTATTTATAATGAAGCCGCAGGCGGGTATGTTTGTTTTTGTGTATAGATATGACTGAATGAGACATTTGTAATGAAGATGTTTTCAGGAAATTGTTTCATATATAATTAAAGCTACTACAAGGAGGTTTTAACAGGTTATGAAACAGTCTCAGTTTAATACCGATGCCTTTATATGATCTACGTAAGCAATCAAGACCATCATTGTAAAGATCGCTTATGTCCATACAGTTACCTGCCACCGGGTTGGATTCTTTTTGAAATTAGATGAAATGAGACTGTTTTAATTTATTTTTCAAAGGCAAAGTGACAGCTAGCCAGTTCAAGGAGGAGAGGAGGAGATGTAGGAGGAGATTTTTATTTAGATAATTTTATTTTTGACATTGTATTTTATGGTGAATACAATGGAAATACTACCACTTTTGTCCACAGGAAAGTACTTATAGCAGCTTTAAAATTAATTCTGGTAATAATATTCAGGTGCATTTCATTTTACAGTGCACTAGTAAGATGTAACAAGCTATACTTTGTATTAGAGTAGAAAAAACAGGAATAATATGTTCTTTATTAGACCGTATTAGACCCTCATTAGACTTTCTAAGACACAACAGAACTGCACTGTAAACTGAAGTGTGTTAGAACCTTATTACACTTCCTTAGATGGAAATTTGGGACACATTACAACAGAACTGTGCTTTAAAGGAAAGTTTACACTGTAGTTTACTGTACAGTTTTGTTGTAATGTGTCCTAAGATACCCTCTAATAAAGTCTAATAAGGGTCTTATAAAGGGTCTAATACTGTCTAATAGAGTACATATTATTTCCAGTTTTTGTCTCAATTTGATACAAAGTAAGGCTTCTTACATCTTATAATTGTATTATAAAATAAAGTGCAACCTAATACTTATCAGGTGGTCATGAATAAATTCTCAAACTATCACCTATGTATCACAATGAGTAAGGTCTCTGGAAAAATATAAGCATACACAATAAATAATAATTAAAGATCAAATATGAAATGCACTGCAGGCATGTAGTCATCTGTGGATTAAACAACAGTCTAATTGAAGCTTTCTCCAATAAACCAACATGAAAAGATAAAACAAATGTGTTAAGGTCAAGTATGAGTGATGCTGAAAAGAAGGCTTTAATGGTTAATTTCAACCCCAAGTATTTCACGACAAGTGCTCTGCTCTTTCTGCATTAGAGAGCTACTTGTGATATATGAACCAACAATGAACAATGGGCTTAGGCTTTTATGCTACCAAATAGCAATATGTTGTCTGCATACATCTGTGCTTTGGGGAATACAAAGGTTGCCGCCCACACTCATAATGAATCTAGAATTTGTACTCCAGGGCAGCCTCACAATGGCTCTTAAGGGGCAGGCAAATCCGGATGGGTTTGGAAAAAATCTACATGGGGATCAAAGTTTGCTGCTTAGTGGCTCGCTGGCTGCCTTGGAACAGATGGGCGTCGGAGGCACTATGAGCCCATTGAGATTCAGGATCCAAAGTGGCTGCTGCTGCTCTGTACACACAGGCAGATGATGCCTTTGTGTCAGTGGATTGCCGATATGCATTTAGGTAGGTAGGGGAGGGATGTGGGCTTTTTTTGGCTTATGACTGCAGAAGTAAAGCGAAAGACAAAGCAGCAGCAGTGAAACAGGAGTTAGTTTAAAGCGGAGTGTGTTTAGGGATTCACTCACACAGGTTGGGTAAAATATGCAAGTTTCATATTCCTTGGTTGTAAGCATTGTAATTGAGTTTGTGTATCTTAAATGGAAACAACAGGCACCCTTTGTACACTTTGCCACAGCTTTTTCTGTTTTGTTTTGTCTCTAAAACACCACAATTAGCAGCATCTTTGTAGGCTATACAATCCTCTACTGTATGTATGTCCCTCATATTTACAAAATAAATTAGTTTAAATGGTTTAAACACATATAAAGGCAAACACTTAGTCCTTTCTTATTTGTTTGTACCCTCTTCTTCACAAAATTGGATTAAATTAAAATTCCTCTGAGCCACATTTTAATTTTACGCAGACAGCAATCAGCCCTCATTTAGTGCTTCCTCCTTTGCACAAAATATTTTAAAGGGCAGAGTAAGACAGTGTCACTTTTTCTGACATTTAACCCCTGACCTGAAGAAAGATAATAGCAGCCACCAGGCAGTAGCAGCGCAGCATTAAAGAACACAAAGAGCACTTATATTGTGGGCATTAGAACACTTAAATACAGTAGATACACAGAGATTGCATATTTTTTAAGCAGACAAGGGTTCCAAAATGCACACATAAGTGCTGCCTCATGCAGAGATGCACACTAGTTTTATGCATGCAAAAATATGCATATACAGTATTTTCATTTTCAAAAATTGTAATTAATTAGAAATATATTCATGGTAAAGAGTAAAGAGAAACCTTGATAGTGAATTCCAGCGCTCTCTAAACATTTCCTGTTCCAGCAGCCCCAGATGTCAGAGCGGTGCCATTCCTTTAATGTTGAGAGCAGTGACGTCGCAGCTCTCCAGGTTCACTCTTGACAGCTTTGAAATGCCACAAAGTTGAACAGGGTTCAGAAACAGTGACTCAAAGCCTGACTTTTTCCTTCCAACACGACAATTAGTTCGTACAACACAGAATGTCAGCACTTCAAGCGAGGAGAAAAAGCATTTAACAACGTAAAACAGGTTTAACATTTTCTGTTATGGAGACATCAGTGATCTTCGACAGTGCCCCTCGGGACACGGTGCTTTTTGTTCCCGCTGTGCACAGCAGTGCTAATTTAGCAGGATATTTATGTCACTTTTTTTTTTTTTATTACTTTTGCAGGCATGTTTTCATGACGGATGTTTTTGTACAAGTAGTGGATGTTTTTATTCATATGTTTCAGTTTGACATCAATTCTTTGCATGTGGAATTTAATATTTGAAATATAGTAAATGTACACTTGCCCACAAGGATTTGGGACAATTTAACTAAACTGAACTGAAGCTAAGGCTGAATGTTAGTTTTTAAGATCAAGATAAATATAAGGTAGACAATAGTCTATACACTTAAACCTTTTTACAATCAGGAAAACTGTGACAATGGGGAAAATTGTGCTGAATCTCCCAGTCTGGGTTGCACCAACCTGGATTCATTTTTAAACCTGATTTAATTATGGTTTAACTCTAAATTGTGTTGCAACAAACCTGGAAACTAGCTTAAAATTAAGTAAGATTAAACTAAACCTCTTTTTAAACTTCAATTTACTTTTTACTCTAAACATTGGGTAAATTCAACTCTTTTGCACCAAAACCTTAAACTCTCTTTTTCTTTGATGAGATGATCTGTTTATACAGTCTTCCACCTGCTGCCAAGCAGTCTCTCTTTAAAAAAAAAAAAAAATCTTTGCCCATGTTGCTCCACCATTTCCATCGTTTTTATTAAAGGAGGAAACATAAGAACTTCTCTGTGGAGTGATCATGAGTATAAGGCTAACTAACTTCTTAGCTAGCTAGCAAACAATGTAACTTTTTAGCTGGATAGCAAAATAACCTTTTGTAAAGTTTTGGAAGTTAGTAAACAATGTAAAGTTTTGTTAAGGAAGAGCAGGCAAAAGTTAAAGATTTCCCCCCTATTTTATACTTACTAGGTCCAAACAACACTCACAAGTTAATATTTTTTTAAATAAATTTAATTTGGGTAAGCAAGTATAGTTTTGATTTACATCAATAAACTTGGATTTACTGAAGAGAGATTATTTTTTTAATTGTGCAACAGAGATCTGTTTAATTTTGAATCTGAATTTACTCATTTTAAAACTACTTTTGCTGAACTCTGATTAGAATTAATCTTAGATCAAATCAATCTTTGTTGTTTGGTGCAATCCAGCCCAAGAGTTAAATATCCTGGCATGACAGGTAGCCAGCGCAGATAATTAAGGTAACTCAGATAAATGACAATAAATGTCCCCGTTGGATTCCTATGATACTGACAAATGTTTAATTTTGCAGCTGGGCAGTATTCGGCACTCCATCATGTTACGGTTGATGGAAGAAAAAAGAAGAGACAGAAGGAGACAGACAGAGTGAAAGCTAGAGAGAGAGTGAGAGAGAGAGCCTCAGGGGCTCGCATTTAACCTGCCCACCAATCGCAATCAATGTCATTATTCCTTTCCACTCCATTTTATCAGCTGCTAGTGACTGTAGTTTCCTAGAAGTGACCGTTGTACGGCGCTCTATGAAACAGTCACAGGGCTAATGGGATGAGATGCAAAGAATTATAAATGCTGACAGTAAATCATATTACATCCCTAATAAGCATTAACTGGATAACTGGGTCAAAGCTGTATTATCTTAATTGATTTTTCTAAAGAAACCTGACAGTGAAATGTCAATGCTTGAATATTTCTTCATGCATCATTAAAACAAGATTGGCTTTTAACAAAAGGGGAGGAGGACGGGATCCTTTGGGCTGAATTGATTCTTGCTCGGGGCTGCCTTGCACAAGTAAGTGTATTACATAAAAATCTATACAGGATATTAAAACAACACCCATTCTGCAAGACAGTTACAATTAAAAGCTGACACCCACCCATGCTTTTGTGTGTCTGCCACTGCTGCCTGCCAACAAATGCATTTCAGCCCTGTGACTCAACTGCAATCAATGGGGGGACTGTATAAACGCCCAGAACTCTTGTGTTTGCTGGGTAATAGAGCTGTTGCTTCCTGAACAGTGACAGCCAAGCTTTCCTGCCAAACTGAACTCATCTAACAATACTCATATGCCACTGATATCCTTAATGAATTTGAACCTGAAGTGAAAAACACCATATAAACTGATAGGTTGTAGAAGATATAACACATAAATTCTATATATATTTTTGATAAAGCATTAAAAGAGCATGTAAGTTGAAATCAGACTATAATTGTATTACTCTTGAAATGCTGAATACAGAATTAAGGTTCTGAGATATTTTAATACTCCTCTGTTTGTTTAAACTTATGGTATGGGGGGAGACTGGGGATGGTAGTAACACTTTCTTTTTGAGCCTAAGTCTGTGGTTGTTTGTGCTAGATATCTAAAACCATGGTACACGGTATCCATATTTTTCTACTACAAATAAAACTCACTTTGACATCAAAAGTCAAAAATGAAATGGGTGTGTTTGATATTAATAACATCACTGCAGCCCTTTTCTGATTGGTCAAACCGACAGCGTTACAACTAACCCAGTGTTACAACACTCCCTGGTCTCCCCTAAGCATGATTCTGGTCAGTAACAGTTGATGGTGTGGCTTAACAAATCCTATGATGTCAGTTCTCAAGAAATGACATACAGTATAACAATCGTAGTACATAAATCACAGTGGCTGGTGGGCTAGTGCAGAGGTTCAGTAGACAGGACATAAATATATGAATAAAATAAAACAAGAAGGGATCTTTTACTCCAGCCCCCGCTGTCAATTAAAAGTCTTGTTTGCTGTGTTACTATCACCAGACAAAAATTGCCCTCAACAGATTTTGGTAACATGACCTAAGCGTGATGCTAGCCGTCCACTCCATGTTATCCCCAAGACGGTAGCCTAGCTATCCACTATATTCTGTCAAACATCCGAAACTCGCTGTCCATATGAACCGACTTGTGATCTGAGGATTATGCAAAAGTTGTCCGGTTGTTTGTACCGCTATAACTCATGGTCAGAACGTCAGCAGAAATTGCCTTATGCTGACGGCATGTGAAATCACTCATTGCATTATCAACCCGCATCTCAGGCGAAATTCAATCGGATATCTGTGAAATGACTCGGGGAATGTTTTACATATTAAGTTACTGCACCTTGGTGGGCTGGGTCCTATTCTGAGGGTAAGCAGAGCCCTCCAAGATGCTGGGGTCTGTGCGTGTGCAGGGCTGGCGTGGGGAGCGGGTTGGACTGGGTCAGTTGGCACGACCGCAGAGCAAATGCTGGGAATAAATCAGTCTCACTGACATGGTGCCTCTCATCAAGTGACATCCCGCGGTGTCCCCATCAGTTACGAACTAATAAAGACGTATGGGAGGAAAACAGAAGTGATCACAGCAGATGCCAAGGTGAAATGCATCTAGTGTCTGGAGAGATATGTCAGGTCTGAGAAGTCCATCAGGAATGATTACCGATGTCACTGCTTTTTTAATCTGGGGCTGATAGCATAAAGACATTTTCATTTGCAAAATTTTTTAGGTAATCATTTGAATTTAGGTAATTTACCTTCCCATCAGATTAAAGTGAAGGTGCAACAAAATTACAACCATTCTATTTATTGTAAAGGTCAACATTGTTAAATGTGTTGGATTGGGGCACTTAGTGTATTATTTAGTGTTTTCTAATTAGGGATGGACCCAAATCCAAATATATTATCCTTTAACAATATCATCATATTTGAATCATCATTGTATTAGTTAGACACCTGAATCCAAATATGTTATTCGTAACAGCGCAAATGATGTGATGGAAACAAATATTTGTTTTATCTAAATTTACTCATTGTTCTTGGAAATATAATTTATAATTAATTATATGCTGGCCACTTCTCATCTGCTATCCCAACACAGATACAGATAATTTTGATGGTTAGAACAGATACAGATACAAATAATGACATTTCCATGTACTGCTATTGCATATACTGCATATAATGTTGTGTTAATATTTTTATGAATTGCTCACAATCGTTCAGTGATATAAATGAACAATTGTTGTTGTGAGTGACTCATTTAGCTGCAATAAATGGTTTATTGCAACACCATAAGCTTGTCTCTTTTGACGTCTGTGTGTGTTGTGTGTGTGACAGAGAGAGGGTGCGAGAGAGAGGAGGAGCTATATGGGTATGTGGAACGATGTAATATTCATGACAGTCCTGGTGGAAGTTGTCTAGTCTCCGAGCTCCTGGAAAACACCACACACTCACTCATACACACACATGCAGATACACACACAGCACATACACACACTGAGCAGCACAGTCCGGTGGTGCTCACCTGACATCTGCATATGCCATTCAGAAGGGCAATATGTGTCTGCATCAGTGATTTCTAAACACTTTGGGGTCAACAAATTATTAATATTTAGTATTAGCACTGATGACAATGTGGCATCCTCCTGAGAGCCGGGCAAAATGTTGAGCAGGGGCCATTCTCTTGACGTCAACTGTGTTTGGCAGATGGTGCTGTCAGTTTAGGTCTTCGTTTATTCTTCCATGCATATGGCAGCATCTCCCCTTCGTTAAAAAAAAAAAAAAAAAAAAAAAAAAAAAAAAAGCAAGCAAGCTCATGTATTATCTATGGGGCTAAAAAGCATGCAAACATAAGCAGGAATGTATCAGAGGAGCTTAAAACTTCTGTAAACAACCAGCAGTGGTTGTTGTAAAAGGGGTTTTACTGACAGAAATAGCAGAAACATATGGCCTGAGACAGGAAAAGGGGCTGATACCTGGATGGGATGCGGTTCCGCCAGGACCCACAGCGTCGTGTTTGTGACAGGATGTCATCTGACAGTGAGAGACATGGCAGCCTCAGCAGTGCACATGACTTTTTATGAAGCACGACCTGACTAACAACAACACAACCCTGTTTTAATCACCTCACACTTGGTAAAATCCCCTCCTCTTCATTTACAGAAAACACTAAAATGATATCATGATATATTATGTTGGCATGGATATGGCTTGAGATAATAATTACTGGGTCATTGTGAGTTGGCCAGGACTATTCTTTCATTATGGTATAAACATTTATTTTATTTTATTTTATTTATTTATTTTTCTATTTTATTGTATTGACCACAGAACTCAAAACTCAACAAGAAAATACAGACAAACAGCAATACGGCAACTTACAATTCCCTTTGGATGCTCCATGTGTTACTGAGCCTGAAGTTCTGGGTGGAACCACACATCACTGAGCACCTGAGTATCCTGATTATGAAGGCATCAGGTGAGTTTAAGATTAGTGAATTAAATAAAATTATCAAAACTTAACATATTTAATATGTTGAGAACATGCCAATGACATGATTGGCGTCCTGTCCAAAATTTTAATTGCTCGATTGTGTATCATCATAAGAGGTTTGGTTGTTGCTGCTTGTGACCAAGACATTACATAACAATTTAAATGTGAAAAGATCATAGAGTGCATCAAACTATTTGCAACATGTAATGATAGGCAGTCTTTAATAAGTCTAAATGTATGTAAATAATAAGAATTGTTGTGTTCCCGTTTCCTTAGAATGAGCTGTTTACAGAGAGTGCAGGTCCGCCTTTTAGCTTTCCCACAAGTTTCATGGCCTGGTTCTCCGGCTTGGACGGAGTCCTTTAAGTGAAAGTGGCTTGTATTATCCAGTAAAAATGAAAGTCCTGCATGCGAAACCGTACCCAAGTCAAAGTAAAGAAGTATTATCATTAAAATATATAGAGTGTCAAAAGTAAAAGCACTGATTATGTGGAAAAATGCCCCCTGTGCATGTTATGTGTTCTATTAGTGAATCGGTTTTATTCTTTAATGTATAAGTTATACTTTATTGTTGTCAAGTTGACAATTCTTTTGATAACTATAGTAATAGTCTAATAGTTTAATCTATAATAATAAACATAACATGTTGTCAACTATAAAATGTATAAACTAAAAAATGTATATAACTAAAATTAATATAGTCAATGGTTAAAGCGCAATATTTCTCATAGCAAATACTGTAATGATAATACTCAAGGAAGTACAATTCTCTAAAAATTGTACTCAAGCATAGTGTGTGCTTATACCACTGGAGTGGGGTCATGTATGTGCATATGGTTGGAAATGAAGTAGGAATTCTCTTGTTTCTTTTGAAGTTATGCCATACTTGTGTTTTATTTTTAGGCAGCTGTTCTTGAAGGTGAAGGCTTTATGCAGCAGCACATGTATCAACATCCACTTATACACTGAGAATTATGCTGTACACATACCATCACCACTATCTAAATTAGTGTAAAAGTCATCTTTCAAACAACAAACAAACAAACAACAAATAATGCAACACTGAAGGAGTGTTAAATAGAATGTGACTTTTAATGTGGTCACCTTCAGTGGCTAACTGAAAGAGAAGACAAAATTGGTTTAACATGATCCATATTGGTTGTATTTTAAAAAAATCTACCTTTCTTTCAATGTGTCAGGACCGTCTTTGTATTTCCACAGGAGAAAATCAGCTGTCTTTTCTGGAGGAGGTGGGAGAGGAAGGGAGAGGAGGGAGTGAGAGAGACCCCGGTTAACTTGTGGAGTGTTAAACAGCGAGGGGTCTTACTCCTGCTTTTCTCTGACATGAAGCTGGGTTGGATAGAATCGACACCGGGGTTGAGCAGGCGGATGAGTGGAGATATGAGGGTCCCTGTGGCGACCTGGCAGGTGCCATAGCAACAGAGGGTGGGAAGATAGGAAGGACAGACAGGGAGAGTGAGAGAGGGAGGATATCCCGTTAAAAACGGGGTGGAGGGGTGGGGTGGTGGGGGGGTATGATGGCACCAGCAGCAAAATCACTTGTGACAGACCCAAACACAGGTCGGCAGCTTTCATGTTGGAGCCTGTGTCTAATCTTTGGAAAAGAAAAGGAGTGAGGGAAGGCAGAGACACTGAGATAGACAGAGAGAGAGAAGGTGTGAGAAGGCAACAAAGACGGAGGTTGTCAATAATTAATCATCAGATTGTTCGATGCCGTGGTTGTTGAAATGACAGCTGTTTTGATTGACAGATCTGGAGCATTTGATCTGCATGCTATGGCTCTTGCCACTCTGCCACTGCTGGATGCTCACTGCTCTCTGTCGACTGTGTTTCTCTCCTGCTCTCACCCTGCTCTTTTTATCCTTTAAATCCTCTGCAGGTACACTCTTCGAAATAAGGGTTCCAGAGGGGTTGTTTCTGAAAGGCTGAAGTTCTACCCAGAACTATTTGCTACTGGAGAAGCTTTTTTTTTTGATTCTTTGTACCTCTAGGGGTCTATTAAGTACCGTTTTCATTGAAAGAACCGTTTTTGGAAGACAGGGTTCTTCAAGTATTGTTGAAAGCATGGCTGTTAAAAGATGTTTTCTCAATGTAAACAAAATGATGGGTGACCACAATATACAGTCTATGGGATTCATCTGCAGAATACAGTATGGTTCCTTATAGAACCCTCTCAAAACAAGAAGAACCCCTTATGAAATATATTTTTGGATTAGCTTGATGGGTTCAACATGAAAACTTGGAATATTTAAAGGTTTATCAGTGAACCATCTGGGTTAGTTCTAGCTGAAAACTTAAGAATTTAGAAGGGTTCTCAGTAAACCCCTCTGGGTGTGTTCTAGATATAACCCTTGGAATATAAAAAGGTAATTAGTAGAACACTCTGGGTGAGTTCTAAATGAAGCCCTTGGAATATATAAAGTTTCTCTCTCAAACACCCTCACTGGGTTCTAGATGAAACCATTAGAATATAAAAGGGTTCTCAGTAGAACCTCCTGGGGATGGAGGATTCTTGATGAAACCCTTTGGGTTCAACCATTTCACATGGAAGGGTTCTCTGTAGAACTCCGGAGGAGTTCTAGGTGGGGGTTCTAGGTGCAACCTTTCACAGATGTTTCTAAGTATAACCCAGGTTTTAGCACGGTTCTACCAGGAACCAAAAAGGGGTTTCATATGTGAAAAAACCCTATATGGTTCTAGTTAGCACTTTTATTTCTAAGAGTGTAGCAGAGCATCTATTGCATAGGAGTAGCAGCTGCAGGGCAAAAAAGCACCTCCCTGCATTGGAATTTGGTATTTACCAGGTTGCTCTGGGTAACGTGTACTTAACAACTCATATAATACACCTATCGCTGTAATAACAGACAGAGGGTGGACTAATGTTTTTCAGATGGAGTATATTTGGAATAGGACATAATAATAAATTATGTTTTACTGTAAAAATCCAACAGTTTGATCCATGGAGATGAGCAGAATGAGACAATCATTTAAGTAGCAGAGCTGGAAACTTGCCAGTTGAGTTTTAGAGGAGTAATGGGAAGTGTAGGCATCTGTACAGCTTGTTAGTGGATAGTTCCTTATTTTAATTCAGCTTGTTACATATTTAAAATGCTACGAGAATTTGAGTTCAAACGCTATCAATCCACAGCGCATACCATTAGGACCATAGTGCCTTAACAGGCATCACGGACAGGATTCAGTTGAAATGTGATGCGACGTGTCTGTCGCCATCTGCTGATTTGTCGCATTAGAAAAGTTATTTCCAGTGTGTAGGATCGGCGGATGGTGGGAGTCCATCATTCAGTGAGACAGTGAGTGTTCCCTGCTAAACAACGCCTTCATTGACCTAATAACTGGCAGCCTACTCAGTCACCAGCATGTTGAGTAGTATTCATTATTCATGCTCATTAAATTCTGGGCCTCATACGAGCAAAGACTGCCAGCTTGCTGCCAAACTGTGTTGGTTTTGTGATGTGCCCACTTGAGACTTGGGGATTTAAAAACCGGGACACCACTTCTGAAAAAGTAGCATACAAATACACAGAATTCATTCCGCTTCCAGTTTAATTTGATCACATTTGACAAAATACACAATTATACTCACCTCCATTCTTTTGCCATGAATAGGATTTGGAATTAATAAATGGGAGAAAAATGTGCACATGCTCCCCCATGAAAGGAGATTTGGAGTCAGTTCTGGCTGTTTGAATATGCATATTCATAGTTAGTTGATCATATTTTTTTGCCATACTCAATTCCTCATCATTTATTCTGCAAGGGAATGGAGCTTGTCAACAAAACCTTTTTCAATAAAAGGCGTCTTTGAAGCGTTTTAAAAGCGCACGGTGTTGCATCACATCCTATTCACTTGTTTCCTCGCAGACCTCCATCTATCTGCATCACATTTGTGAATTTTGGAGTGGAAACAAAGCACAAACTCAATATCTTAAGGCGCAGTATGTGTATCTCACGTTAAGTCGGGTTTAGCATGGTGCTGATCTTGAATAGACGTGTTGTTTACTTTGTGTATGATGCCAGTGCTACTCCAAAAATGTTGATTTGTCATGATCTCTGCAGACAATAAAACACTGAGGGTTCGACATATGCTTGGAAGGAGCCATGACAAGATGAACCTGAAATGGTGCGCTAGAAAAAGAAAACTGCTATAAATGTCCGTGCTGTTTACAAAGAGGAAAAAAGCAATACATTATACCTTTAAGGAAGAGAAGCAATGTTTTACATGCAGGCTACATACAGAGCAAAAGTGTTACAAGTGTGTTGTAATTTGAAAGGGAGAATTTTTCATACAGTTCTCTGCCAGCAAGAGGCTATGACAGATAGGAAACAATTATTTATCAGAACGCACATCCACAAAGTATCAGCAGCTGTCTGCACCATTTCCAGGACTGCAGGGCCATCCATATTTGTCTCCCCTATACTCAAATCCCCAAGAAAAATACCCTCAGTTCCAGCACAGAGAGAGGATTACTGCTTTCCCATATGTTGTCCTGTGCAGACACAGCCATATCAATCTAAGCCTGGTCAGTTGCTCTTTCATATACTCCTAATGTACTGGAAAGCCTTCCACAGTCGGCTGCCCCTCACTGCTGCTCCTGAACAGGTCTCAGTCCTAGATTCCACAATGGAGAACAATCAGGCTTTTCTGTTGGATTAGAAAAAAAGGGGAGGGGTAGAGGGTGAAAGCCCCTGGTGGCTGATTGTAGTCTGGTAAGGTTATGTTTTAATACTGGGACACTTCAGCGCTGGTTCTTTGTGCGGGAACTGTGTCAGAAACAAGAGGTCTAAATAAACAGTGAGGCCCACCGGAGCCCTTTCATCCATCATAGCCTCCTCTGACAGCGGCGTGCCGAGGAATCATCTGGAATCATCTTCTGCGGGCTGCGGCGAATGTGAGCTCCCTCTCTGCTCTCTCTCTCCTCCCCGACCCCGAAAATGGGGCCGGGCCATGTGACACACACACACACAGACAGACACACACACAGGAAGAACTGTGTGGTCTGCGAATACATGTAGGGGAGACTGGGGATGGTATTAACACCTTTAGTTTGAACCTCAGCAACTCAGTGGTTGTTCATGCTAGTTCTCTCAAACATTGATACATGGTACCACAGATGCAAAGAGTATTATTATTATTGTTGTTGTGTTGTTGTTGTTGTTGTTGTTGTTCAGTAGTCATGACAAAACATTAAAAAAATATACATATACAAATAGTTTGAATTAAACACAAACTTCCTTCACTCTCCAGGGAAATTGTTATGCCAAACTCCTTTTAAGAATATGACTATGAATATGAATTCCTTACATGTCCGTAAAGAGTTCTGCTGTCACATCCTACCCCACTACAGGAGTTGTAACACTAGCTGGGGATAGACATAGTAACGCGAGGTAATTTGCTGAAATTAGATCCATGCTGTTCACTTTATAAAATAACTTTCCTGAAGTATCAAGAATAAACAGTGCATTTAGAATTTTGAATAAAGTGAACAATTTAGAGCGACAAAAACCACATATTTCTTCTAAATGTATTAAATTTATGTGTCACATAAGTGTTCAGTCACTGTTTCAGCAGATATAGATGGCTGCCCTGGGTCTCAGGCTTTGTGGGTCCAGATCTGACAACAAACCACTTGACCCACATTGCTTTTTACCTTCAGTTTGCAAAGTGTTCCATGCACGCAATGCAGAAATTCTATCATTTTAATAAACTTGTGACAACTATCCCCACTCCAAGCAGCCATATAAGTCAAACCATTACAATAAATACAGTATAATACAGTGAACACTAAGGAAAAAAAAATTAAAAAAAAAAAAGCCTGAAAATCAGTTTGTTTGGTTGTAAAATCCACAATGTTGCTCAAAGAGACATTCCACTTCTCCTGTGAGTGTCCGATATTGATGACACCACTGCAGCACTTTTCTGATTGGTCAAACTGTCAATGTTACAACCTAGCCCAGTGTTACAACACTCCCCTGTCTCCCCTAATGAATATGCGTGTGTATCGTTCATGTGAAGTTAAACATATAAGTAAGAACGTTATTAAAACGTGCAGTGAGCGTCACCAGCAGCCAAAACACACAGCCACAGTCATGTTGAGCATTATATGAGACCTCTTTGAGGCAGCATTTGCCATGTTTGTAAAAGATCAGCAGTTATGCCTAAATCCTCTATCTATCATAAGCAGATTCAAGATGACAGCACACGTTTTATGAGTCACAGACTAACAATAGGCTCACTTGTGAGACATGAGCCCAAATATTAGTTTTGAGCCTGTTCTTTGAATTTCTGGGGTTAGTTTGGATTACTACTTCTAATCTAGGCACTAGTACGGTGGGGAATTTCCTGGACTCAATGAGATGGGAGTGTTTCCGAACAAACAAGACTTCAAAGGGTGTGTGCTCGGCAGAAAGGTAAGGTTGAATGCAAACATGTATTCATTTAACAATATTTATTTTTTTCTCCCCTCAAAGCATCTCTGTGCTTGGATCAAACGCTTAACCTTTTGACCGTGGAGAATGCCGTTGCTGGGTTTGATTTCTTAAAAGAAACTTTTTTTTCAATCAGTGAGCTCAATAACTTGTGGAGGGCGCAGCCTGCCGCCTGAAATGCCTCTTGTCTGCGAGATAGGATGGAACAAGCTATTTCAGTCTAAAACAACAACTCCCAATTAGTTCTACTGCGTGTGAATTCATTTAACAGATGTAAACTATCGGTCAACTACCATCAGATATTTTTTACCTTTCTGCCAACTCAGTTAAATGATGTGTGCAATGAAAGACAATGAATACAAAATAGTTATAGTAGTAGATTATGAATTCATAAACCAAAACAAGTGATTATAGTCATATAGTTTCCTTTGAATCCAGACAGTCTGACTTTTGGTCCATGGAGTTTGGCTGGTTTGGAGAGAGAGATATTTGGCTTACATGAAGGCAGTTTGCTGTCATAAAAAGCTTTCTGATGGCAAAGTCAAGCGTTGAAAATACTTTAAATATAACATACACTTAAACTGATACTGATTTTTTTAGGTAAACATTTTTAAGTGCTAAAATACCTTTTGTTGCTTACACCGTCCACAGCAGTGCATTGTTTAACTTCCGTGCTGGTTTCCCGCTCAACTTCTCCTGACCTGCTACGCTGACTATCAATAACTTCCTCATACAACCCCAAATGAAATAATCTGAACTACCCCTTTAACAGTGAAAGGGTTGTGTTCAAACATTGACAGCAGAATGGATTTTAGAGCAAACAGGCTAAAAAAAGAATTTATTAAGCACACACGCTGAGGTCTATATAATTTCCAAAGCTCCTGTCCTGTTCTAAGACAAGGAAACCTTTTTTTTATTCTTTGGTCACAAACTCCATCTAGTTCAGCAGCCACTTAATTGACATTTTGTCCTGTGGCTGGTTGCTGAGGGCAAGTCATGAGAGGGCTGTAAAATCCTATTTCTGGAAACTGGTCCTTTCTTTAAATGGTTGCATGGTAATGTACTTAATATAATTACTGGATAAGCCTGTAATAACCTAATGACATGCCGCACTAATGTTTTATGATCTCTAACAGCTCAGTTCCGCCTTTGAAATAGATGATCTTCTATTGTGCTGTTTTTAGCCAACTCCACACACATATTTTGGGTGGGCACGACTACAAATCCGGGGGAGGTTCTGAGGAATTTATAAGAAATAATTAAGAACAGATTTGGTATGCTAAGCTCCTCCAGTTGAGTTAATGGGATATAGACCAAAAAGGAGAGATGGGGAAAATGCCAAAAAATATATTGAATTTGCTGTTTAATGGGCATACTGTCAGCTGTCTTTTTCAGCGATTTAAGTAAAGAGAAAACAATGAGCTGATGTTCAATTAATTCCTCACAGCGTAACTGCTTACAGCACTGCATATAAATGTTGTCATCGCTGTCTACATATACATTAGAGGAGATTATCATCATCAGCTTGCACAGACTGTGTTTTTTTCTGTTACACCAAGACAACTATTCTGTTCACTGTACCAATTATTCTACCAATGTCAACTTCAAATCTTACACATTCAACTTTGCACTTTATTTTACAGCCCACTAATAAGACGTAGCAAGCTGCATCAAATTAGACAAAAACTAGAAATGATATGTCCTTTATTAGATAGTATTAAACCCTAGATTAGACTCTTATTAGGCATTTCAAGAGGGTAAGTAGGGACTAATTACAACAGAACTGTACTGTAAACTAAAGTGTATTATTTTGAGTACAGCTCTGGTGTAATTTGTCCCTAATTAATGCACACATCATCATGCACACAATGCAGAAATTCTATCATTTTAATAAACTTGTGACAACTATCCCCACTCCAAGCAGCCATATAAGTCAAACCATTACAATATAATACAGTATAATACAGTGAACACTAAGGAAAAAGAAGTTAAAAAAAAGCCTGAAAATCATCTATCATTTATTAGATAGTATTAAACCCTAGATTAGACTCTTATTAGGCATTTCAAGAGGGTAATTAGGGACTAATTACAACAGAACTGTACTGTAAACTAAAGTGTATTATTTCGAGTACAGCTCTGGTGTAATTTGTCCCTAATTAACCTCTAATAAAGTCCAATAGGGGTCTAACAGAAGGAAATTATACAATTTAGTTTTAAGTACAGTTCTGTTGTAATATGTCCCTAAATATCTCTAGTACTGTCTAATAAAGAACTTATTATTTCTAGTTTTTGTCAAATTTGATACAAAATATAGCTTGTTATGTCTTATTAGTGTACTGTAAAATAAAGTATGATGAACATTTTAAAAAAGTATTCACAGCTTGGATCATGATAAACAGACAGAAACAATTGTTCTGGTAATAATTTTCAGAAAAGCACCCATCCTCTTTGTCTCAAAATGCCTGTGTGACAGCAGATATATTTCAACAAAGAGCAATGTGTTTTGGAAGAAAGCTGCGTAAAGACCAGTTCAATATCATACACACAGTTATCACACTGTAGCCTGTATCCAGTAATCTAAGATGTCACAGGCAGGAGCAGTTTCACACGTGAGACAGCCGTGATCTGTGTCAGGCAGTTTCCGTCCCCAGGCGAGAGGTCATGACGGTTGACTTCATCTCCCTCCCCTGGCTTCCAATCACTCAAACATAAATCAATACTGTTAATAACTGTTTGAACGATGTCTAAATGGAATATCTTTGCTTGAAGCGATATTAAAAGATATTCCCTGCCGGTCCCCTCACACTCACTCACTGGAAAGAGAAAGAAAACCCTGAAATGTGTGCTCCAGACTCAATTTATTGGGTACAGTCTTTCTTATATCTCCATCAGATTTATTAGCACAGGCTCTTCTTTGTTTAGGTGCTGATGTGCATTAGATGCAATACCACATTGGTTCAGAAATTACATTTTTTAAAGGACTACTGTACCTCCTATAGATGTATAATTCAATTAATGCACTGGGTGAATCCTGTTGTCAGTATTTGAGGATAGTAAGTAGTTTGTTTTGTTCTTTCTTTTATTTGTTTCTTGAAGCATCTTCATTTTTATAAAATATGTGAGGAATGATAAACACATATGAGACTTATAGTTTACCAGTCTTCACAGATGACTGCCCCTTTTAATATTGCCCTTCAAGGCAGAATTTCAATTTAAGTCCGATCACACAAAATAAGCAGACATCATACTGATGATGGCCTGCCTGGGAAAAAAAAAAAAAAAAGCTCAGGGTGAGGAATGATCAGGTTTACGAAGGTCAAAGCCACTGACTGCGTGAGCGAGGCATCTTGGTTATCATTCAAATTATCCATTAATTAGCTTTCACACAACTGTGGTAATAACCTACATGCTTCGGACATCAGCTAAGGCACATTAAGTGTTTTAAAAGGTGTTTCTGCAGTCATGTGACCTCTATCTCATCTTGCTTTCATTTTCTACGGGGGTATGCATCACTGGGCTAAGCGTATTTACTCTGATAGCGCTGCCACAATGGAATTATGTGCGCTTGTAAATAGAGTTAGCAGTCAGCTGATCTTGGCTTTTCATTATTAGGTGGAGGGTCTGTGAAAGAACTGCAAACTGTTTTGCTTTATGATCCATTCTAAAACCCATTGAAATGATGGCCATAAAATAATGCCATTACTACTATGTATAAAAACCTTACTGCTCAGCGATGCAGGATGATCATCAGCACGATTTGTAGGCTAACGCTGAAGTAGCTGCTGCACAGTGAAGGTAGAATGAAGCATGGGAGTAATGTGACAATACGCTTTTATGTGACAATGTAATACATACAGTCTGACAGGGGTGTTTGTAGGACAGTGGAAGGGATTTTGCTCAGGACATTCTGGTCAGGAAATAATGCCCAATGAGCAGTCCGACTTTACTGCATATTTCATTTAAAACGAATGGTCATTGCAGAATTTTCCTACATGCTATTTCCAATTGCCTGTTGTTTGCTGCTATAAAAGTGCAGTGCAGATATATGGAAAATATTTGACATCCATGTTGATGTCACATATACTGTGAAATTAAAATGAAAGAATTAATTACCGCAATAACACAGTCCAATGTAGAATATTAAACTCCTCACCTCAGTAATGTGTTGGTGCATTCCCAAAAACACATCCTTTGTTGGTAACACTTTATATTAATATCTGTTTATAAGTGTTACTAATGGTATTATAAAAATGTTCATTGTAAGATTGTAAGAATTTATAAACAGTTATAAGTACAGTTTATTAGACTGGTTAAGAGCTTTAATAAAGTCTCCCCTTATGATAGCATTTCTATTATGTCATGTTACTAAGTTTCTATTGTTGCTATATTAAATTTATATATACTTAATTACACATTTATTAGTTGTTAATTATGCACTTATTAACAGTTAACTATACATTTTGTGACTACTGGGTCTAAAGTATGAACAATGCCAATAAAAGTTAATAAATCCTTTATCATGCACTTGTTAACAGTTACCTATGCATTTATTAACACTTAACTATGCATTTTGTGGCTACCAGATCTTAAGTGTGAACAATGCTTATTAAGGTCAATAAACCCTTTATTATGCACTTATTAAGCAGAAATGTTCCTTATACGTGCTGATAAATGTCATATAATCTAACCATGAATGTGTTGGTTATTATTAATGTGTGGCTATTATTAACACTTATAATAATCATTTTATGAGGGCCTTGTTGCCTATTATCTAACGCTTATTACAGACACCATAAGATAAAGTGTTACTCTTTTGTCTTTAATTTAAACCCTTTTCATACCCTGCAGTAAATTTTTACCATGGACATGTCCTCTAAAAGCTCAGACATCAATGAGAAAAAGCATTCAGATTTCAGAGAAATTGACTATGTAGAAAACACAAAGCTTCTGCCAGGCACTAACAATGTGATCATCAATGATGAAAAGAACAGGTAATCTTTTATTTTATTTTTTTCTATCCAGATGGAGGCTTTTATTTTTCCCTCCCTTTAAACCTATTATGCTTTGCTGTAAAACTAAGCAATGGTGAAACTATGGTAACAAATAATCTGTTTTGCTTCAATGAAAAGTATGTATCATGGTGGGAGACAAAGCCAGGGATAAACACTGAGGGAACCCTGAACAATGGGCCCTAAGCAGGCGTGTGTCCAAAACGCTGCTGCTCTTTTTGCTCACTGCCATCCATCCCTGTCCCCGTGTGGCTCTGTAAAATTGTATTCCATTTCCTAAAAAAATACCCTCAAACTGGTGGCTGTGCTACCGTAATGTGTAACAAAATGACAGTCTGACAAACATCCAAAGCAAATGTATAACACTGTTGGCCAATTACATTGTCATTCGTAGCCGTACATAATGTAAAGACTTACATTGCTCACATTGTATTTCATTTCTTTAAATACAAATTGGCTTTAGGTTGTCTGTAATGAACATTTTTTTTCTAATATGGTTTTAAGCTATGCACAGTTAGTTGTTGTTGCTGCAAAGGCAGGAAGAAACAGAAAAGATGATACACTAACAGGATTAACTGCTAAGGTATGTTGATGAATAAGTCAAGAAAACACGCTGCCTCCTGAAGAATGAAAATGAATAAAGCTCCACACATGAAAATGTCTTTCAAGAGAGCTTCTGATTGCATTTCTTACACGATCAATTGGCTTTGCTTCCCAGCACGTGTATCATGATTTAATCTACAGTTCACTCACTGCATTGACGTTATTAATTAGTTGATTAAAGATGATGGCAGCAAGTACTTTACATTATGTCCATAACATAGCAACAGCAACAGCGAGGCATCTACTAATATATAATAATAATAATTCACCTTGCTTCTGTGGATTAGAGCCAGACTGATATATCAGGTCAGCTGATGTTATTGGCCTGATATTGTCTCAGCACAGCTGTATCAGTTTATTTATTTGTTACATTTTATTAATAGTTATTTATAATTATTGAAAATACTAATGAAAGTTTACTGCTTCAGTGCCCGAGTGTCATTTTTGGACAATTAAGTTTAATATTAAACTGTAAAATGTCATGTGTCCATTCATTCATCTTCTACAAGTGTTTGATATTTAAGTATATAAGTGTTTAATCTTTTTGATATCAGTCGATCTATTAATATCTGGGTTTTTTGTTTTTTGGGTTTTTTTTTTTTTTTTTTTTGACTTCCTAATATCACTATTGGCGTCAGCCCCAAAAATTCAATATCAATCAGGCCCTACTCTGGATATGATGTCATATACAGTACATACACTTTCTTCACCTCCACCTTTACACTTCTGCCAACACATACTCTGGATTAGAGCGATATATTGGTTGGTTGATACTATCTGCCTAGTATTAGCTTATTACAGCTATTTGGGTCTTTATCGGTATTGGCATGTACGTCACGTTTGAATGCTTTTTTTTTACAAACATAATGCAGATGTTTTTATTATTATTATAATTATTATTTTTAATTAATTTATTTGTTTAATAAATAAAAAAATAGGCAGCATTTAATGTGTATTTCATCATTTTTCTTAAATAAAATTTAATTCTGCTCTCGGTCAGGCCCTATTACAAAGTTATATGCAGTATATACACTTTTTTCTATTCTAAAATCTGTGTCATTGTAATATGTTTAAATCCCCAAATTCAATAACCCATGATGTGTTAAATTTCATAAGTACGCTCTGTACACACCTGCAGATACCAGCCACCTACAGTCACCATGGCCAAAGTAGGGAAGCTTGCAAAATAAGCAGCTGTGTTTTCCAACTACCCTTAACTGGATTTGAGAGTCTGGGCTGGCCCTCCTCCAAAAGGGAAAAAAAGAGAGAGGCTTGAGCACATCTATCAATTTGCAAACCGACTTAAAAGTGTCAACAGTGGCACACAAGCCATAAGAAACGTTCTGCTTATCCTACACCAATGCACCCCTTCATGTGATGTAATTTCATTCTCTACAAGATTCTCTCTTTTTGCCCCTCTTCTTCTGTCACTATTGCACAGAGGGGAACAGAGAGAGAAAGCCAATTCCAACAGTGACAGAAAACTGCCCACTCTTCCCCCATAAAATTAGAAAAGCTGTTCGTGGTTTTTTTATCTTTCAGATTTCCTGGGTTTTATGGCTAAATACTAAAGCACTGGAGGCTGGTCATGCTTTAAGCTACTAGAAAAAGTTAAGCTTCAGCGTTGGGCAGCAGAGATATGGGCTATAAGCTGACAAGTAATTAAACTGGCATATCTGTAACAACTGTCATCTCTTATTTCTCCACAGCCTGGACGTAAACCAAAGGCAAGAAAGCCGAAAAGGATGGAGTAAGAAAAAAAAAAAGCGAGGAGGGGAGGGGGGCAGTGAAAGAGTGAGAGAGAGTCTTTACATTGCTGGGCAACTGCAGGGTATATCTCCTGCCGAACAGTTTAGCAGACTTGGGCATTTAGGGGATTGTGGAGGAGATCAAAAGGGTCAGGGATCCTTTTACCAATTAACAGCAGGGAGACGGACATCAAATAAGGTGTAAATTTCAGCTCTGCACTTTTCAGTGAGCCGAGCATGAAATGCATTCTAATGCTCTTTTTGAGTTTAGAGGCGGCTTTTGAACCACCAATGATGTCACCGCGGCTCCCCCAAAGACGAGCTTAATCGCTTCTCAGAATGGCGTGTAGCCATCTTGTCCACTGTGTAGGTGTCAAAGGGAGTGTCGAGTCAGTTATTGATAACGGCAGGACAATATGACTCTAGATTTAGAAAATCGGAGAGGAGACAATAAGCTTGCAGTGACAGAGATTTGACCTCTTGGCTCGTGTCCGCAGTATTAAGCCGTTATTGATAAATGTGCAAGCTTCGTAAATGAGTGATTACTTGAGTGATCTGTTTGGGTGAATTGAAATGTTTGGTTTCGCACTGAAGGCATCTCTTATTGGATTTTCATACTGCACAGCGGGGCAGCTGGTATACACATTTTCCTGATACCTTGATAAAGTGATCATGGAGAAAAATATATTTGGAGCAGAGCACCACATGCTTCACTTAGAGTGTTTGCTACATTCTGCCTTTAACAAAAGATTTAAAGAGTTTTGACTGCATGATTAGTTTCATTATGTCGAGTTAAACTCCTGGAGACACAAACATATCACGTTATAATTTAACTTTTATAAGTGTTTTGCGAGCAGACCCCTGTGGCACTCCATCTGAGAAGCAACAAGAATCTCATGACTTGTTAAACTACATAGTAAATGAGATTAGAGTCAACTTAAAACTATGTTGTTGTTTCCTTTTTACCCACAGCTGTTTTTGATTGTATGTAACTTTGTTTCAATAAAATATTCATGCCCCCTCATGACTTTTCCTAAAAGTGTGCTAAATTGTTGTGCCTCACAGATATTCAGTTTTTTGGTGCCAATACCAGTGCCACTATTAGGGCTTCAAAAAATTTTCGATTTCGATATTGACCAATATTCTTTACACAGAATATGATATACTACATACTGATATATACATGAACACACATTTTTCTTTGTCACAAAGATATGTAATGGAAGCAGAATATTACAATAAACTAAACTTTCACTAGTATTTTAAAGTATTAGAAATAACTATAAATAAAAAGCACAATTTATGTTTTTATTAAACCTAAATTAAGAAAAAATATACAAAAAATTCTGCCAATAAAGCTAAAAAAAACCCAAAACAATCTACATGATGTTTTGTTTAAAAAATAACAAACAAAAAATTTTCATATTGGTGCAAATTGGGCAGCATATATGCCGATACCGATATAGAGAGGGGCAGGTTATGTGACCTGCACCGACCACCCAGTTGCTACAGCTATAGAATTATATACCATTAAAGTTTTGAAAAATATGCATTATTAAAATGCTGGTGGTGTGGGGGCAGGGAGGTTATGCCTTTGAGTCATCCCACCTGTTAAAAATTAACAAATCACTCACTGCTTGTAAAATGATGTGTTCTAATAGCAGGTAAATTTTACCCATTGGCAATTTAAGTTACACAGCAACATCTCACAGTTGTAATGTTAAAACATGTATTTGGAACAAATGACTCAATGATTTCTTGATTAATATTACACAACATGTTTTTATTATGCTGCAAGCAACTACTTGAATTTAGGTGGTGTCTAACAGCTTGCTTACACCCAACCATTAAGTCATTGCATTTTACAAATATGGAATCCTTCCAGCAAGCTCTAATGGAGGTGTACATGAGGCATTAAGCTTGAATAAAATCTGAGCAGCTGCTTTTGTAGATAAATGTGGGTACATGTGGAACAGAACGTAATATCATAGAAATTTGAGAGAAAGCAAAGATAGCTTGAGAGTTGATTGGCTGGACTTTCAAAATGTAATGTAAAACATTTACTAGTTACTATCATCTGTAAGTAATAAGTTATCTTACAATACTACTGTCTGTGTATAGTAATGTGCTACATTAAGTTTGCGTTACTCTCACCAAAATAACTGCAGAAGTACATTCAAGCATTATGAATTGGAAGAGAATAATATTGTTTCATAGCGGTATCTCCACAAATGACTCTATATTGGAACATTTAGAGTAAAAAGAAATTTCAACCATTCCAGTTCTTTCTGAGTCTGCAGCTCTTTGCAAGACCTTAAGTCTTGCAATTTACAATTTATAATTTCTGCTAAAAGAAATTGTAAATTATAAGTCGTATATATAGTCTTACACCTTCAAATCTATTTTTTTTTTCTAAAAATGAATATGTTTATCTTTATGTAAGAGCAGAGCATCCTGCTCTCTCTTATCTGGTTTATAATGTAGGTTCCCATCTGGCCTAGTGCTGAGCAGTTTGCTACTCAGCAGACTGAGTAGTTTGTTAAGTTTGTTTGTTATGTTCCAAGTGTGTGTGTTTGTAATGTGGCTGTTCAGATCATGGTGGTTTATGTTGGTAATTGATATTTTTTACACACTGGTTGCATCTTGATCTGTTGAGCCACCACACCTAATTTATATCTGTTTACCTGTAATTGTAATGGTTGTGGTGATCAACTAATCGCTAAAATATGTTAACAATGTGTGAGTGTCCTGCTCTCCGGCTCTCTGATCTAGTTAGTAACATAGGTTGAAATATTGTAGTTATATTTCTTGTAATATTTCTTGAAACCAGCTGTATTTTTCAATATTTAGGTGCTCCTGGTAACACATTACATGACATACTAAATGTTATGAAATTGTATTAGGAAAGTGTTATATTTGTTACTTCTAAAAGTACAGTAACACATTACCAGCCCCAACAGTGGTTGCGTGGTATGCATCCTGACCTGTTGAGCCACCACACCTAGTTTATTTCTGTTTAACTGTAATAATGCTTGAGTTGCTGAACTAATTGCTAATGAAAGCCAGTAGCAGTTCCTGAAACGTGTGCTTGGAGTAGCTTATCATTTGATGGCAGTTCTGTATATTGTGTAGTCCAGAACTAAAACATATTATTGTTTTGGTAGAACATGATGGCACACTGAACATATGAGCTGCTTAGTCTAAACAAGCTTAAATATGCGTGTAAAACATATTGTTTCTCAATATGCCACAAAACCCTGAGATAGCCAATCTGTCTGGTTTTATCTTAAGAAAAAAGACAAAGGATCTGAATGCATGTGAGCTGACTATCAAAGGGATAGGTAGTTATGAAGTATATCATCTGCCAATATGAAAACTTTCCTCCTGCGTATAATTACACACATTCCCTGACAGTTTACTTCACAATAACCTCAGGTAGCATCATTAAAATTATCATTTGTATGTGGATGAACATGCCCTGGTTCAGACTACACACAGTCACAATCACTGCAGCTTCTGCTCCATCTTCTCCACTCTTTCATTATGCATGCGCTGGATAGGAGTAAGTAAAATAATCGTTTGTAATTCAATAGAGCAATCTTAACTCATTTAGTTGTGCTAAAGGCTGAGTGAGGGAAAGACAAAGAGCCTCAACATTTTGCCACCGTGCTCATTATGCGTATTTTAAAACAATTTGCAATTCAAGGCCACACAAAGTGGTGGGGAGAGGGAGAGGAGAGGTAGGCAGCCTGGGCTTCAAAGGCTGCTGCTAGAGAATGACCCCGTACCCCACTTCTGGGGTCGCCACCCCTGATGAGAGCCAGGAAGATGCAATTAAAAGAATTTAAAAACAATGTGTAACCAGAGATTGTGGTGCTTATTATCCTATGGTGCCTTGCAATATCAGTGACCTTAGCTTTTTCCCCCCTTCTCCCTCTCCATCTCTCTCTCAGGGCACTTACCTATTAAAATATCAGGCTAACCCTTTCACAGGGCTGTGGTATTATTCTGGAAATGTACTTTCGCTGTGGCTACTAATTGTATAAGTCATTAAACTGTTTAGTCGCCCTGCTCCTCAAATGTGCTCCAAATTTATCCCTATATTATGCCTACACCGCTGGAGATGTAAAAACAATTGTGACACATCAGTTCAGGCACACTATTAAATTGATCATGGCAACTAAGAGGTGCCCAGAAACGTCATTATTTGTATCTGTAACTGCTAAACCAACAAAATTATCTGTCTCTGTATCTGTACTTGGATGGGAGACCAGAAGTGGGCATGGTTTATACCAGAAGTCATGTTAAATCAGGCAAAGACTTTAAATCCTAAGCTAATATTCATTGGCAGTACAATTGTTGTCCATTTAAAGCATTACAATTTATTAATATTGGCAAATACTTATAAAATATATTTCATCAGTTGGTAGAGCTTGAAGCCCGTGTATGGAAGCTGTCAATCCTCTGCAGCAGCCATGAGTTCCATTCCAGCCTGTGGCCCTTGCTGCATACCTCATTAGTAGTTTAAGTAATTTAATTTTTTTTAGTGATTGCAGTTGTGAATTTGAAATTACACCCTTTCCCCTTAACTTGCTATTCCTATTTCAGTAAAAGCACGTTTCTATTTCTATTCTTCTATTTCTCTTTTGTCGATTAATATTGTGCGTCTTACGTCATGACGTCAACCTCTTTTACAATTTTTTCCTCCTTCATTGAGACGCCATTCTCTCTAGATGACTCAGAAGGACTAATGCAAGATAAAATTATATTTTGTGTTCAAAATAAAAATGGTCTGCCCCAATAGGTTCAACTGTGTTGTCTAAGTTTTCTGAGACTCACTGAACCAAAGTAGCCATCATTAAGCCACGCTAATGCTAGGTCAGTTTAACGCTGAGTCATGCTCACATTAGCAAGTATATCAATTATATAACAAATTAAAATCACATACTGAGGTTAGATAAAAATAAAAAAACAAACAAACAACAACAAAACAACTATTTCTTAACCATGCTATTATATTATAAAAGAGAAGTATTTTAGTTTTGGGTAAAGCAAATAACTGAGTTGGAAAGTTGAAATCTTTTAAATTTATTTGCCTTAAATTTAAGTTTCATTAATGCAGAGTGTTGATTTGTAAACAATCAGGTAATTAAGTCCATCTGACTTAAAACAATTATTTGAATCTAACCTGTTAACTTAAAAAACAAAAACAAAACTTAATTTGTGTGTTACCACTTGAAGAAATGTTTAAGTTGGTCCAATAATTCTCTTTTTTTAGTATAAAAGTGAAAAGTAATACTCTTACTGTTACTGCATTACATTTTGGATTTTTTCCCTGAATACTAGCAAGGATATTTGCATAGAAAAAATATCTGTTTCCATCACATTATTTGTGCTTTCCAGAATAACACATTTGTGTTTGGGTGCATCCCTAATCCTCCACAAACACACACACTGACACACAAAAAACAACAGTTTAATCTTCACATCATATGTTTGCATTAGACTTCCTATGAATGAATGGATTAGCTAATTTTGTGTCAGTAAGAGGCTATATATGCATCAGCTCTTAGAATTCACTACACCATGCTCACAGTATTAAGAATCAGTTGCTATCAAATTACAGTTTGCTGCAAAACCCATTATTTCTGTCCTCATATTAAATGTGATATCTGTCTGTACAACCCATGTCAGAGTCACTTTGGCGGAACAGTGATGTATTTATTTTTAGGGGATGTGCTCTCTCTCTGTGTGTCTGTCTCCCTCGCTCGCTCTCGTACAGTTATTGCTGAAACAAATGCAATCAAAATGTCATTGCAGGAATGAAAAGGAGCTGTTTAAAAATGCATCAGGAACCCGCCACAGAGGGTTCATTAATTCTACTCAGGCTGTGTTGAGCAGTCGTGCTGAAAGCACTACTCTGAGACCCTAAACATTCTCCGACACTCCCTTATCTTTATGGTGTAATTTCCCATTTAGCGAGTTAGCACCTAGGGAGAGCACAGTGTTGCTGGTCTAATTGGGCAAATGAGAACACAATACCAAACAAGCTCACTTACTTTGTTTACAGAGGTGTCCCCATCTGAACTCGTGTGTCACAGCTGAAGCCCTAAGAACTATACATTGTAAGCTAATCTAAAAAAAGTATTCAACCATCCAGTGGCCAAGCAGTGTAAAAATGTAAAAGCTAACATTGCTCAGTGGTGAAATTCATCCCTGGTTATATCTACCTGATTGCAGTTTATATGATTTTTTACTACAAGCTGAGAGAAAAGATCCACTTCCTACGTTACTTCATGCTGTTTACAAGGTTCATTATTCAAAGGTAGGTCAGCTCGGTTTATGTCAGTTTATAACGTTAAAATACCCTCTGCTCCAGGTGGTCTTTCAAGCTGCAAAACTGGTTCAAATAAACTCTGTTCTCAAAGCCGGTATTTTATGGGAGGGACATATTGTTATGCTTCCGTGCTGGCGACATCTGTGGCCGTTTTTGGATTGTCCGTCTGTCCCATTCTTATGAACGTGATATCTCAAGAACGCCTTGATGGAATTTCTTCAAATTATTATGCACAAACATCCACTTGGACTCAAGGATGAACTGATCAGAATTTAGAGATCGAACGTGACTGTGACCTCATCTTCATCCAATTCTTGTGAATGCAATATTTCAGGAGCACCTGGATGGAATTTCTTTAAGCTTAGTACAAATGTACAATTGGAATCAAGGATGAACTGATTACAATTTGGAGGTCAAAGGTCACCATGACCTGACAAAACATGTTTTTGGCCACAACTCAAGAAGTCATTAGCTAATTATGCCAAAATTTCACACAATGGTCTAATAGGATAAAATAATGAGGTGATGACATTTTATATCCAAAAGGTCAAAGGTCAACTTCACCGTGAGATCATCATATACAGCTCTCTATCTGTCCTCTGTGCTCCTCTGTAAAAAATAGTCTCTAATTAAGGACAGCATGTTTCTCACTGGAAATTATTCACTGGAATCACAATGACAGACTCTCACAGAGATAACTTCCATTTTGCAAAAAAATAGACTTATTACCTTTTAATAAATTCCTTCAAAGTCTTCCCTACATAAATTGCATAGTTTGGACAGCACAGATATAAAATGCAAAGCAACTATAAAACTGTGAGGTGGTAATTTTAGTTTCAAAGTAAAAGCTATAGTTACACCATCACTAAACTCTTTCCTGATTTGCTTCGATCTACAGGCACAATGAGCACATGTCTTTTACTCACTAACATCATTAACTAACCTGTGATGAAGTGCCACAGATGTACACTACATGACTTGTGAGCACTACAGTGCTTGTCCTCACCCGACAGGAGAGTGACACATGTGGTTCAGATCACTGAGCAGGATAGATAGCGAAGGAATAAATAAAATCTTCAAAAAGTGTTTATGTGTGAATTATTTCAAGAGTGGAGTCACCTTCTATTAAATATACATTTTCAATTACATAATTTATTTCAAAATACATTTTTCAAGGGGTACAACTTCATGTTTTTAAAAGTTAGGGGGATCTGCAGCCAAGTGTATAACATACATGATGATTTTAAAATGCTGTCAGTTCAAAATGTGTGTGGGGAGCTACACAACCATGGATGGTGATATGACTACTTTGTCAAGCCCATCAGGAAAGATAAATGGTCGATTCAGGATAGTTTGAAGAAACTATTCATAAAAGTAATTGAGTAGATTTGACGCCATCCACATTTTCTCATTCACAGTATCAGCTTCCTATCGCTAAGGTGATAGAAGTGGAATTACCATACGGGTCATCAATAACTGAAGCTGGGGTGACGCTTCATGTGATGGATAATAAATGACAGGTGGCAAGTTGCTGCAGGTACTCAATTCAGCCTGCTGTTGTAACAAACCACTCTGTTTCAATAAGTGATGTGGGCACACACGTGCTATACACACACACACATATTTACTTAAAATGCATGCACAGTTACAAAAACACTACATACAAAGTCCCCATGACACACACTCACACTGCTGTGGCCTCCCCACCCACTTTCAGACAGATCCAGACACACACGCCCACAAGTAAATATACAATGCTCACACAAATACACACTTTCACACACAGGTTATGTGAAAAGGAAGAGAGCTATTAGGCTGGACTGGTAGTGGGTTGGGTAGGTCTGGTCTAGTGCACCTTATCAGCACCGGGCTGATTCTGACTGTTCTGACACTGACACAAGCAATCCATCATGTCATCAGCTCCCGCTGAAGCCTCTGTGTGTGTGTGTGTATGTCGCTGTGTGTGTGTGTGTTTGCACTCAGGTCTGAGGCATGCATGTGCTTTTGCATATCTCCTGCGCATGTGCACCGCTACTTATGTGTGTCCATCCATCTGTGAGTACACAGTAGTGTGGTGGTTTGGAGGGGTGTATGTGTGTGAAGAAGAGAGAGAAAGACAGCCTATACCCAGCGTGCCAGACAGTAAGTAGCGCTTAACTCCATCCTGTCTTCCTGCTTCCTACCTGAGGCCTAAACCCATCAGTCAGTCACAGCCAGGAGAAGTGCACGACCAACTGACAGCAAATCCATACTAACTCTCACATCTACCATCATGACCATTTCACCACGCTGTAGTTCCATGGCCTCCAATATCATGGCAGGTGTAAAAGAGCAGTGCGTCTGTCCTCTGCTGTATTATACAGTCATGATGTCTCGCTGTCATTGACGTGAGACTGTTTCTTTTTCCAAAAGGCTGACTTTTTAGTAATTAAAAAATAAAATGAATAATTAGTTGAAATGATGTATCATCATTTTAATACAGAGATTCACAAACATTTTCAGCTTGAGATCCGAAAGAGAAATTTATCATCTACATTTATGACAACAAACCAAGAATTTAAAATGTATATGAAATGTATTTATTTCATTATGAACCTACAACAAAATGCTAGAGGGCTTTTAATTTTAAAAGTAATTAATGAAGTGTTTGTATTAACAGTGTAATGCAGTAACTTTAATAGGACAAATGGGAGTGGCCAAAAATTAAGCTTAATACAAAAATATTAGTGTGACAACCTACCTTCTCCATCATGCCTGGACTGAGTAGTCTGTTAAGTTAGCTGTTTTATGTTCCAAAATGCAAATGTAACTTTTTGTTAGTGTTGCATTGCACCAAGTTCTAAAGATTCATGTCCTCTGTGTCAAATATCATTTAAGTATTGATGTTGATCAGAGATACTTTATGTCTCTCCTTCTGAGGAAATAATTTCTCTGTCAAAAGTCCATGATCCATTTATGGTCCCGACCCTAAGTCTGAATGCTATTTTAATGTGTAGTTAAGTTTACAATAAATATTACTTAATTTAGAACAGCTTCTATGAAGTGTTTTACATTATTGTTTTGCATGTTTTTTGTTTAGAATGTTTAATATAGATAAGTTATTAAAAATCACCCTGATTTCGATGGAAATTATAATGCTTAAAATGAAATGATTATTGCATGTTGTTGTCCAATAAACCTTCTAATCATCATTCCTCTTAGCCCCAAATAATTTAAATAAGATATTTTTGATGATGCAAATTAAGAAAAAAATTAGTGAATAAAGTGTTCTTTTTTAAAAAACAGAGTTTGAATTTCAATTCACTTGCTCATGGCAAGGTCAGACCAAAAATCTGTTCTCTTCATATTTGGACAGTATTAATTTCCTCACATAAATATGTGTAACACCATATAGTCAGATACAAACAATACCAGACATCATTGTTGCCACAGTTGACTTTTTAGGCCCAACTCTAAATGTGTTTGCTGATCAGTTTGAATTTGATATGAATATGGATATATTTGGTTTCATCTTTACTTATTTCACTGAATATCATTTCAAATGCCGTTTGAAGGAACAGGTAGCTTTAGTTTTGGGGAGATAATCCGTTATGTTGGGTTAGTGGCTGATAACGATCAATAGTTGGAATGGAAAATTGCCTTGAAAGCTTCATGAACAGAGATAAGAGAGAAGATCAAGCATGTTGCTGCTTTGTTTTGCTTCATTTTGTTTTAAAGAAAAAGCAGCCTGGCCTATCAGTGAAGCGCACACAGACACATACAGTACAGTACAAACATGGATATATTGTACAAACACACACACTCACACAGTTCAAGAATCAGTTTTGTGGTTCCTCCTGTTCTCTGCTCCAGACTTCTCAGGAAACAAATGTGGCCTATTGCTAACACGAGCAAAGCCCAGCTGTGGCTGCAAGATGCTATCAAATGTGTGTCTGCTTTGTTCATCTGAAAGGAAAAAAGAGAGCGATAGAAAGGAGAGACTACAGTATGTATGTGCGTGTAAAATGTGGCAAGCCCCTTCTGAGGTTGGTGTCGATAACGTACAAGTCAAACGCTATGAGCGCTAGATGTTATCACTAAAAGCAGGTGGTGTAAAGTGGAAGAATAATATGGCTTCTGTTGTTTGGTGACTCGCTGAGGTTTATGTCAGATACATAACAGTCAAAAGCTGCTGGCCACATGCTGGACCTTAAACACATAACAGGCAGGGATCAAGAGATAAAGTTTCCAGAAAAATGTGGAGAGTGATTGAAGAGAGAAGTTTTTAGATGAGGCAACACCGTGTAGCCTCATTCAAAGGGATTCGCAGGCTTCTTGTGGCTAATGTGAAGCTTTGAAGGTGGTAAAATGTATTAGTTAATAATGAAGAGAGATTCAAATGTGTTGTGATTCTAACGCAAGAGGAATGCTGATTTATTTTAGGATCGAAAAACTGTTTCTTCAAATGACACACTTTCTAGAGCGGGAAGAAAACAAGCAATATCAAAAGAGGAAATAAACAAAAAATGAGACAAAATTCAAACAAATTCATTTCAACTATAGCGTGTTGAAAATAAACACTGATGTGTTAAATTATTTAAAGCTCTTGCATATTCAGAATGATAATTCAGAGAGTAATGCTGCTTGAGTTGCGAAAGCAAAATGTGCGTAAAGTGAATTATGTATAATAAAATTTGTTTTTGTATAACAAATGAACAACATTTCTCTATTTCTGTCCCGCCATCAGATTCAATTAGTGACAGAATGTCATCTTCACAAGTTTTGTTTCTGGTAAGCATTGTTTTGTTTGTTACTTTGTTCTTCTCTCTCTATGAAGAGATCTGTCACACACATTTGCATGACAAGTTTCTCAGTGTAGTGCTTTGAGAGCAGTTAGCTACAACAGTATACTGTCGTCCTTTGATTGTGTATTGTCTGCCACAATTTCTGCAATAACTGTGTGAGTGTATGCACAATGTACATAAACAAAGTTGTAGCAATTTCTTAGAAAATAGATTACATACATCCAAGTGCAATCTTTAGCTGTAATCACTTCATATCATTTCATTTATTATTAATTTGTTTTCAGAGGCAAAAAAACAAAATAAAATAAAGTTTTTAAACACAGTTCTTTGATCCTGATTGATGTTTTCTTTATCTCCATCAGGCATAAGCCTGGAGGGGATCATGCAATCGCCTGGGTGTTTGTGTGTTTGTCTGTGTGCTCATGACCAGTGGATCTGGAGTTTGTCCAAAGCTGATCTCATAGAACTGGACCGAGCCTATTCTTTCTGTGTACTTTCATGACTGTGTGCTGACGGGCCTCTGTGATTCAGAATTTTTGAAAAACTTTTTTGTGCTGTCAGCTGAGGCCAGAGGCATTATGTTTTGGGTCGTCCAATTCTCATGAACATATAGGTCCTACCTTACCTTACACCCGGCGCAAAGTGGATGGTGGCGCAGGTGGCATTGCTATCTTATATTGACACAGTTGTCATTTTTACCACGTCTGCAAGATAGCAAATGAACTTGTGCCTAGTCTGTACACCCATGGGGTCTACAAATGAAGACAAAATGAAGGCGTGGCCAGGTGCCTTTGGTATCTTGTGCCTGGTGGACTGTAATCAAAACCACTTGCGCCTTCGACCGGCTAAAACCTGGTTGAAGCACAAAGTCTATGGCGCAGTAGGTCCCTCTGCACAAGATAGCAAATTATGCATTTGGCTGAGGCACCTGTCCTTTGAATAGCTTTTTCTATCAGAAATAAAGTGTAAACATTGAAGTAAACAGTGTGCGTGTGTCTTGTGTTTGGCTGAGGCCCACACACATGTCGCTGCAATCACAAAACACCTTTTGTTTATGTTAAACAGCGTGTGCATGTGTGTCTCTTAAACAAATCTCACTAATAAGGAATAATGAATTATTATTATAATTATAAGGCCTAATAAATATCAACAGAGCTGCAAAGTGCACACTGGATGGGATCACAGCTGTGAGATGATCTTTAACAGATCAGTCCCCTGACAGCTGGAGTAACTGTAGTGTTTGTATCTGTGTTTATTGGGGACCAGAAAAGCAAGGATTAAACCGTTACAAAACTGAAAACACAAAATTAACAAGATGTTAAATCTGACCATGAGACTGGCCCAACCTGGGGAGAAAAACATATGTGTGCTTCTGCCAGAGCCTGATACTGGCTGGATATACCTGTTTGATAACCTGTGTGCAACCTGTGCATAATTCTTCCTTCAAACTTCAGAAACACTTTCTGATTCTGTTTCCTGCACTTATGGTAGTGTTAGGGTGCGGAGGAGCAAGAATGGGAGGAAGAGATGAGAATGAGGACAAAGAGGAGAAGCCAGATGATCTGTCTCCTCACTTGCAAATCTTTTTTCTTTTTTTCCTCATAGTATGATATCAGATGGGGCCTGATATCATAAGAACATCTTGAGGGAATTTCTTCAGTTTGGCACAAATGACGACTTGGACTCAAGGATGAACTGATTAGAATTTGGTGCTGAAAGTTCAAATGTTAAGGTCACTGTGGCCTCACAACAACTTGTTTGTATACGACAAATATTTCACACAAATGTAAAATAGAATACCAGCAGTGCTGGGATTGCTACTTCCATTTAAGTACTTACATGTAATCAAATTACAAAATAAATGTAACTGTAATCTGTTACAGTTACTGAGAAAAAATATGGTGCTACTTTGTCTCGGTGATTACAAGGGGATTACATCCAAATATTCTTTTCAGGTTGCCTGGCAGAGAACTGTACTCTGAGTTCACAGTTTTGTTTTGTTTTGTTTTGTTTTGTTTTGTCATTATTGTGACCTGAGTAATTGCAAGCTGTTACAATGAAACTCTGTACATGACCTGTTTATATGGGTGACTATATTAAAACGAATTACATGTTTCAAGTTAACAAATCAGACAACACTGCATGCATCCATGCACATATTGCATATTACTTTTACTTAATAACTAAATACTTAATTAATACTTAATGTTTATATAATGTGTGCAAATATTGCTATACATATGCGTTGTCTTCCACATGGACCTAAAATGTGCAAATGCTCTCACACTCAGAACCTCCAGAGTTATGCCTAAAACAGCAGGCAGGCCTACAGTTGCAGGTTGTTATTTTCTTGCGAGTACCATTGCAAAAATAACAGCCCACTGTGAACACTTGTCTTCCCCGGCCGTTTCCCACTGTTAACCTAATCTTTATGATTATTGCAATGGCTTTAGCAGCAGGCCATGTCTGTCAGCAGACAGCAGCTCTCGCTGTAGGGGAGACTCCATACACACACACTTAGCCTTCAATCAATGGGTAGACAGACAATTAGCGGAGTTTTCCATATTTTGCATGGCAGTTTTGCTTCGTTAGATTGTTTACAGTGAAGAGACAGAGGAGAGAGGTGAAACAATGAGAGGGGAGATGACTTATGACAGGTTATGATGAGCATTCTTAAAAATAAAATAAAGTACCTATTATGCAAAATTGAACATTTCTGCAATTCAAAGATCATGATTAATAAAAAGGCACAGATATGGGCATACAGTTTTATATATAAGGGTTGACTGAAGCACTAAAATATAACTGCTAATGTCGACCTGACTTTGGTTTTGTGAGTTTCTGAAATTTACACAACACAATTAACTAATTCAGGTGGATTATTTTATATATGATGTGATCCATTATTTGATCACAAGATATGATTTGTACTTGCCTTGTTTTCTGAGTCACAAAGAGAAAATGGTGGCTAGTAGGGGAAAAAGCTGGAAAATGTGTGGACATCATGGCGTCTGACCCACAATACTGAGAGAAACCCAACTGATATGCTTTTACTAAAATAAGAATAGCAGGTTAAGGGAATAGGGTATTACTAAAGCAGAAAGCTGAATGAGATTCATTCAAAACAATACATTGCTTCAACTACTAGTGAAATACGCTTTTTTTACAGTGAATGCGATTTCATGGTGGTAGAAAGAAATAGAAAAAATTACAATCACATTAGTTAAATAATATCAAATTTAAAGATGTATTTACAATTTTTCTTGTTCAGCATTTTAAGCCCTTCATGTTACAATAGAAAAAAATGACATAAAGTGAGTAAATTTACACAGTTACATGAGACAATTACAGCAACACTTGAAGCCTGTTCTACTCAATTTTTCCAGATCAGTACAGACAATAATATAGCTATTTGAGACATGTTTGCTTTTACTAATTATGTTCAGCAGTGGGTCTAGCTCTCTGTTTGCTTATCTCTCGGAGTACCACATGAGGTGTCACACTGAAAGAATTTCTGCCCAGGGCCAGTGACCTCTGAGGCCCTTTCAGCACAAGGCAACACTGCAGGAAATCACTGAAGATGGTTCCTGCAGCATTTAGCGAGATAATACTCCCCCCTCCCTTTAAAAAAAAAATCCCTAACAACAAACAGCAGACTGAGCTAAAACTAAGAGATGGCTGATAAGGTTATTAGCAGCTCAAGCTGGGAACAAAGGGGGAGGCACACAGCTAAGATCAATAGCAGATGTTAGCAGGTAGTCTTAAATAGTTTTATATTACAAATACCCCCTGTCAGAACGGACTAATGCAAAACAAATCTTGTTAACAACCCCAATATGTGTATGTGCTTGCATGTGTTTGAGCCCCCACTGGGAAATATTTAGCGAAACTTGATACATTCTCCATACTTAACCACAAAGAAGTAAAGGCATTAAAATGAAAGGGAGGGAGGTGCTGACTGACTGGTTAAGTCCCTTGACGGGATAGTTCAGATTATTTGATGTAGGGTTGTGTGAGGTACTTATAGATTGTCAGTGCATTACCCACAGCAGATGGCAGTCGGCACCAGCATGGAAGCTAAACAATGAACTTCTGTGTGACAGGGTCCCCAACAAATGGTGTTTTAGCCACTTAAAGCTACTACAAGTTTCAACTGGTTATGAAACAGTCTCAGTTTAATACTGATGCCTCTGTATGACCCACATGAGCAAATAAGATCATCAGTGAGAAGATCAGCAATTTCTATATAGTTATTCTTAATGGCCGCCACCGGGTTGGATTCTTCCTGAAATCAGATGAAACAATTTATGACATACAGACTGTAACGTCCTATGTTTCCCAGGGAAAGTAACATTTTTCTTTAGATAATTTTATTTTTTGTCATATTTTGTGGCTATGGTGGTGGAAACATTACCACTTTTGTCCCCCGGTGCTTTCAAAATTAACACAATATGAAAATTCCTTGTAGTAACTTTTCAATAGGTCCACCTGAAAAAAAAAAAAAAAATCAATATTAGTTTAAGTTTATGCTATGTTTAGAATATTTTCAGAACTATACTTTGTCCTCAGACAAAGTAAAGTGATGGGAAGCTGTTGTTATAGAAGCTAAATATTGCTGTCTCCAAACCACCAAACTCCATTGTGTGACTCTGGTGTTTTAATACAAAGAAACTCACAGGGTGAGGCAGTGTCCTGCTAGGTAAAATTATCAGCTTTGCCTATGGAGTTTGGTCAGTTTGGAGAAAGCGATTTTTGGCTTATATATAACAGCAGTTTCCAGTCAAAAAAAAAAGCCGCCTGACAGAAAAGAAATGCAGTGAAATTTATTTATTCTAAACATAGCATACACTTAAAGTGATGTTGATTTTTAGGTGCACCTTTTTTAAGTGTCTAAAATACCTTTTGTTGCTAACCACCATCGACAGCAGTTCATTGCTTAGCCTCCATGCTCATGTCCCTCTCTGCTTCTCCAAACTGGGGGCGGTCAACCCGCATCTACTGTAGGTGATACTCTGACTTTTGTCAGGTAAGTCAAACAATCCCGCTTCAAATAATCCAAACTATGCCTTTAATATCCTTGCATTTGCACATGAGTTTACTGTGCGTATTGTTATGTGTAGGGTACCTGTTCTCTGCTCCTCATCACAGAGCACCTTTTCATTGACAGCGCTCAGCCGGGCATCAGCTTGCATTAACCAAAGTTTAACATCATTCAAGAGCACGAAATGACCTACTGAGAAAGTACATGAGTAAATGTGTAGCAATACAGCGCTTATTACTGTTCCCCCTCAGGCAAATACCTTTTGCTTAAGCCCCACGCATGGGAACATTTTGTTTTATTACCTTGCAAGATAAGTCGTGAGTGAAGACAGAGGGAGGGTGTGGGCAGAGAGGGAGGGAAAAAAAGGGAGAGAGAAAGGGGGCTCTTAAGTACCTGGGGAATTAAAATATTCCGGCTCATCATATCAGTGTCTTAGTTCTTGGTTTTCATGTGGGGGGCACGTAATTATAACAGCGTTTTAAAATTGAGCCCAGAAGAAAGATGGGTTCAAGTGCAAATTAATTTCAGATTACCACAACAAAGACAATCAATTCTCAACGAGGACGCCAGCAAAATGCTCTTAAAAGGGCCCAAGGTCTCTTCCACTCACATACACACACACGCAACAACTCAAACAATTTGTGAAAAAAAAAGGCCTTTACTTAAATTACACTCATGATCTAAAGCAGTATCCATGCTTACCTGGTACAGCCTTTGACTCTTTGTTTTTCACCCTCTCCCTTTACAACCACCCCTTCCTCGTTCCACTACCACCACCCAATGTCTCCTCTCTTTCAGATGTCTCTCTCATTAACAGTCCTATCACCAGTGGACTATACAAGGCCTCATTAAGGCAGCCTGAAAGCATGAGTGTACCTCTGACTTTAAAAGTCAAAGTGAAGGAGGAGCAGGTGGTGGGGGGAAATAAGGGATGAAGAGTCATCCTGGCCTGGCAGTGTAACACAAGGTCAATGACAGGAAGAGTCCGTCTCGGATCTTTTCATCAGGCTAATTTTCCAGATAAAGTCAGAGTCAGACACTATCAGCATGGTTTAAAGGAGAGCAGAGAGGTTCGTGATATCACTGTTGACCTGGGCAGGTTGGCTTAAATTGATTGCAGAGAAACTCATTTGTTTGTGTGACAAAAGATTGGAAGTAAATATTTAAAATTAATACACTAAAGTCCAAACTATTTGTACTTAAAATCTGCAGTAAAATCATCTTCTTGCCTATTCAAGTTAGAATTTTAAGTCACAATGACTAGATTTTACAGTTCAGGGCCACATCTTCCACTCTCTACAACAATATCCGAACAGAGTGTGGAAGGCAAGAAAGAAAGGGCATAACAGAAGTCAAGGTTTACTTATTTTACACATAAGGAAACATATTAACCCAAACTATGATGTTTTGCTAAACAAACCAAACTCCAGCCATTCCACAGTGTTAACTTTGTGATGATGAGGGTCCGGTATGGCGAAGGTCTGGCCTGTTGCTGGGAGTCTCCAATGGTCATATGTCATTTTGGCAATCATAGATAAACGACCTATTCTGTTGTTTAGGCAAGAGGACATATTGGTTGAAGAGAAGGTGCCTTTAATGAGGTACAGGCTGACAATATGAAAAATGTTCGAACATGGCAGTTGTTTATTTATTTTTTTCTTTGTATTAAAGTCCATTCAACTCAAAGTGTGAAAACAATGATGTCTTCATAACAGTACTATATTGTAATATTGGTAAGGAAATCAAATTCAGTATTTTTTCTGGGCCAACAAGGTGGGCAGATTTTACAGGATTTTACAGATTTTACAGGGTGATGCAGTCACAACTAGTCTAGTCATAATTGAGTTTTCCAGTATACATGTATAAGGCTGTATTCACACCAAATCAGGCATTGCAGCAGAAATGGCAGTCCTACTATTTATTTGAATTGAGGTAGTGTGTTTAGGTTTCAACAAAAACAAACAAACAAAAAAATATATATATATAAAAATAAAACAAAAAAAAAAAAAATAGGCAGAGCAGCAAAAAGTTGGAACAGATTCATTGTTTAGACAAATATAACCGATGGCATGCTGTGGTGGCCAATCACATAACCTGGTGATCAGACTGCTCCACTGAAATTTTTCAAAATACAAATACCAAGAAGTTTCCTTTGTGTCCATTTGTTTGTTTGAGGGAAGAAAGACAACAGCGGTGGTCAAGCAAACTAGAGAGTGAATAAAGAGAAGGTCTAAAGTACAAATAAACACACCCACACCGCAGCATACTGCTGCACAACCTTGCTCTAATCACCACAATGGCTGATTTGGTGTGAATACAGCCTAAGAGGTACAAATACCTTATTCTATTCATAAGGCTTGAAATATGGGCCTATAATTGAACACAGTTTCCCCCAATACTAAATGTTTTGGGGGTGTCTTTTTGTCTGTTTTAGCTGATAATGAATGGTACAGTGTTGGCACTGCTTACTACACCACCATTCCCTTTTTTAAACGTGATGAAATACTGCCTAATTTAAGTCATTCTGAAATGCCTCCCTGTGTTACAGGTCTAAATAATTTTTCTGAATATATTCATTCAGGATCAAAATTAGGTTTGAGTAGCACTGAATATAGGGCCTCTGACCCAGCAGTACTGCCAGCCAATGAGCTGCTGGGCTCATACATCATGCCATATTATTTTAATGACCCCAAAATGGCCTGATTCATTAGACGTGGGTTTGCAGCACTGGGAATCAAACAAGTTTCCAAGAAAGCAAACAACAAGAGAAGAATCTGCCACAGATGTGTTTCAAAGACACTCGTATATTTGTCACAAAAGTAGGAAAAAATATGTCAAATGATGCACTATAATGATGCTTCAGTAGCTGAATAGGCACTGCAATGTGACCCAAGTCATTACTTACACTGTTATGCTTTGCCAGTTAGTGGAAAATGCAGTGCCAGTACAAGATACCTCTCAGCATTGAGGGACAAATTCTGCATTACATGTGATGTGATGGCATTTCTGACAAACTCTAACAGAATACCAAAACTGTTTATGAGCTCTGCATCCTCATTAAGAAAAAAAAAGGGAAAAAGTCTTACTTCAAGCTTCTGTGTGGATAATGCTTTCAAATCTTAACCATCTCGGCGAACTTCTTAAGCTCTCCAAAAGAAGTTGAGGGTTCAGAGTACTCTAAAGACTTCAAAACATTTAAGAATGTGTAAAACTTTTAGTGGTACTTCTAAAGGCAGGAATGATTCTGCCTTGTTCAGACTGTCAGTGTCTGAGCTACAACTCATAACATTTAAATTATCATCCTTTACAGCAAAATAACAACAAATTATTGGCATATATTATAAATTATTCATTATTCATCATATTCATATACAGAAATATACATTGTCAATCTGACACTGTGTGACCTCACTTTTACATGTCTTAATTTCCTAATACACCTGGGGCCCTATCTTATATCTGGCTCAAAGTGGCTAGTGGCACAGGTGGCTTTGCTATGTTACACTGGCACAGTTGCCATTTTTGCTACGTCTGCAAGATAGCAAATGAACTTGCGTCTGCTCTGTGCAGCCATCGGCAGGAGGTCTTAAAATTAAGGAAAAACAAACCAGCACATTTGCTATCTTGTGCTCGGTGCATTGGAGTAGAAACCAATTGTGCCTTAGACTGGTTAAAACCTGGTCGAAGCACAAAGTCTATGGAGCAATCGTTCTGAATGCACAAGATAGTATTTGGCTGAAGCACACACACACACGTCTCCACAATCACAAAAACCTTCATTTATGTTCAGTCTTTTCCCCACACAGGAGTATCGATGAGTAAAGTGTCTTTTGAACATATTTTCTATCAGCAATAAAGTGTAAATATTTAAGTTAAAAGCGTGCATGTGTGTGTGTCGTGCTTGGCTGAGGTGCGCGCACACATCTCCACAATCACAAAACACCTTTTATTTATGTTAAACAGCATGCAGTGGTCGTGTCTAAAATTATTCTCATTAATAATGAATAAGGAATTATTATTATAATGATTAAGCCTGATAAATCTCAATAGACCTGCAAAGTGCCCACAGGACAGGATCACAGCTGTCAGATCATCTTCAACAGATCAGTCAACATGACAGCTGGAGCAGCTGTAAGTGTTTGTGTGTGTGTGTTTATTGGGATCCAGAAAAACAAGGATTGAACAATTATGATCTATATCATACAAAATCAACAAGACGTTATATCCAACTGTGAGACCAGCCCAACCTGGGGAGAAAAAGGTATGTGTGCTTCTGTCAGAGTCTGATGCTGGCTGTATCCCCTGTGCGTAATTTTGCACGTGTTATCAGACTTCAGAAACACTTTCTGATTCTTTTTCCCACACCCACAGCAGTGTCAGGGGGACAGAGGAGCGAGGATGGGAGGAGGAGATGAGGAGGAAGAGGAGAACACAGAGGAGTGGATGTCAGGTGGTTGTCCAGTCGGATTGAGCTTTGTCTGGGTCAGCTCGCTTCTCCTCCCCACCGCACCATCTCTCTCCCCCACTCCTCACTTCTCTCCCTGACTCCTCAGCTGGTGGAGCTGCACAATAATGATGATGATAATAATGAATTATAAAATACAACATAATTACAATGACATTAATAGTTCATATATTGTATTACTTTTTGCAGGTGTTAATATAAAATAAACTATTTACACATGAAGCAGTTTGGAGATGTCCTGTCATCTCTATTTACTGTGCGCTCTCGTGCTTTAACTTCTTGAAGCAGGAGATTTGTCTCCTCGCTTTAAAAACCTTTTCTCTTTGTTTCCTCCTGGTAAATCTGCTGTCCATTTTTGTCTTGGATAATGGCAAGTTATCATAAGAAAGACATCTCAAACAGCGTCAACTTAGCATTAATAATGACATAATTGACTGTATGACACTTAATGAAAACAGTCATAAACATTCATAAAGACTCCTTCATGGTCTTGACAGGTGTAATGACATGGTTATAACAATCTAACAACAGTCTTATGTACATCCCCTTCAAATAAAGAGTTACCAACTAAACTTCCCTGCCCTCCTACCTGTAAAAAGGGTGCAACAAGTCCAAATGGTACCACTTTACTTGAAGCTCATGAAATTATTCAAGACACTGTTATAAAAAGCATTTGACAGTGTAAAAAAACTTAATGACATCTTTATGTCAAGTCCAAAATATACCACTGGAGATCAAGGAAAATATTCATGACACACATCTTGTAATGGTTTCTTGACGATCAGTGTCAGTCAGATGGTCATAAACATTCATGAGGATTCCTTCATGTTCATGACAGGTGTCTTTACATGGTTATGACAGTGTCATGACAGTACTATGTACACCCCCTTTAAATAGTTACCAACTAAACTTCCTTGCCTTCCTGTAAAATTCTGTAAATCTGGCTCCTGCCCCTTTCTCCCTCACTCCTCTAACTGTATCCATCCTTCCCAATATCACTTCCTCTGTCCCTCAATCCTTTTCTTCCTCCTTCCCTCATCCATTCATACCCTGACCCAACATCCCTTCTCCCCTTTCCATGTCCTTTCCTCTCTTACAACCTCCACCAACCATTCATCCCACTGTCTATCCATCAACACACACTGTGTAGAAAGGCCTCACCAGTTCTCCCATCCTGCATGCCTCTCCTCGGGGAACCTGTTGTGGAGTCGAGAGTCGAATGGCTGTGAACGCTGAGAGGAAAAAAAAAAAAGTCAAGCCTCATTAGATTCTCATTACCTTTGCAAACTGAAAGCAACAGAGATTTTTTTTTGCCACCATATAATCGCAGCCGCTGAGTGCCCTGGGAATAGGAACCCCCCACCACCAAGCAACACTCTGTCCCCCCACCCTTCCTCTTTCCTTCTACCCGCCATCATCCTTCCTCTTTAACAAGTGCACAACGAAGCATACAGATTAGCTTAGCAAGGGGAATTAAAGTTTTATTTCCATTCCAGTAGCACAATAATCCCTGTCATTAGAATGGTCCCTTAAAGTTAAACATGCCTCACGTTTCTCAGCATTGGAGTCAATTTACAGCCCCTTCAACAACAAGTGGCAGGTTTTACAAACCTGTCATGTCTTATTACCGACATGTAAAAATATCAGCTTCTTAAAGTTATTTAATGATCTCACTCTCTAAACCTCCCCCCTTCCTAGTTTCTGCTTTGTTTATTTTTTTTAGTAATGTTCATTTCCTACACTCCTCAGACTGTCAATCTCATCTGCATTTCTACCCCCTCCCCTCAAGGGAGCACGTCTATCTGTGTCTAAGTGTGCGCTTGAACTCACATCGGGGGAATCCCCCCCCACCCAATTTCTCCTCTCTGCACCATAATACAACAACGTTGCTGCTGCTCAATACAAAGCCAGTGTTGACGCTAAGTAAATTAGTGCATTTTGAAAAAGACGTGTTGGAAAACAACACATCACCATAAGCACAAATACCCAGAGGAAACCAATCATTACCAAAGCTCATGGCTGATACAGCCAGAGAATAAAAGGATTTGAGAAATGGAATTCTTGCTGATATTCTGAGCTGCTAGAGGTGGTAGCGGCAGCGCTTATGTACTTGTGTGTGTGTTTTGGGGGTGTGTTTGTAACCAGCAATTCAAATTTACATACAAGAGAGTTGCTTGTATAAATAGCATTGTAATTCTCATAATTAAGTATTGTTTTTAACCATTAAATAGGTCAGAGGGTTGAATAGATATGAAATTTTCCGATGCAGAAAAAAAAAGACAGAGGAAGTTCTCATTATTAATCAGTGGGCTCAAAATGCCGCCTTCAAAGGGAAATCGCCATATTGCAAAAGCATTGAAGTCGAAAGCCCTTGATGCAAACAAACTGAGCCCTCCGAACTCCCAGTCAGAGTTTAAGCCCTCACACAAAGGAAGAAAAAACAAACAGCGGAGTGACATTAACATCATATTTAATCTTATCACTAACCCATGTTTACTATCAGACCCCGTGTGTGACATGTCACAGCTTTACTTGAACTGAACAGCATGGAGTTGACAACTACGCTACAGGCTGAGAGAGAATGAGTGGTTCCAGCGCAGGTATCAAAGAGGAGGTGATTCAATTTGTTTGTCATTAGTCTCCTCCTGTGTTTATAGCTTTTTTTTTTTTAAATGTTACTGAAAAGGGAGATTTTTTGTTGTTACCTGTAAGGCATGTCCTTCCAGACAGTGGTCACAGACACACACTTTAGGCTGTACCAGAGAGAGGCAAACACATGTTTGGCAGTGGAGCTTTTTGGATATAAACTTAAGAATATTATATAAATAAGGGCCTGTGTCCACACAGTTCTTTTTTTCTGACAGAGAGGTGCTGGCAGGGGACTGGATGGAAGCATTTGTGTGGTTTAAGAAAAAAAAACAAACAAACAAAAAAAAAAAAACGCTACACGTGGGTTTTGTTTCTATGACAACAATAACTTACAACAATAAATTCCTCTCACCCCCATTGTTGCACAGTCCATTTTTTATTTATTCTGGAAGATGTTTGCTCTTATATAGCCCTTCTCCATACACATGTTTGCTTAGTTTGACTTCGTTTTGGAGTGTCACCCCAGCCAGCTGGAATTTGCATCTGGACTACCCACTTGAAGGTGTGTTTTGATACATGCTCTTCTTGAGTCGAGCCTCTGTAAAACGCTCATTGACCACATTTCATTTCCTATAAATTCTTCACAATAGAGGTCCCTCAATATTTTGTTGTCTAAAAGCTCTTATTATGAAGCAGCAAAATCAGGAAATGTTGGGTTTTCATCAGCAGTAATTTGACACCACTCCTACACAGCTGAAAGCAAGCAGATACCCGACCATACAAACAGACTTAAAACTGTATTTACCTCTGTTCTCCACACAAGGCTTTCTGTTGCACGTCAGGAAACAAAAGGAAGTCTACTGGCAGTGGGAAAGAGGCTAATCACCAATTTTTAGTGTGTTTATCCAAGTTTAAAAAAACTTGCATAATAGTGCTAATTTTGTTGTAAAAACAGTACAAGACATTAGAAACTGAATCACGAATGCTTGACAGAGTTGCTGTGATTAGCTGGTTAAATGCTGGCTAACACTGATTGGTTGTCTGATTCAGATCGAGTCCAGTTTAAAAAAAAACAAAACAAACAAACAAAAATAAAACAAGCGATTTGATACAAAATACGTGGGAGCTTACAGGCACACATTTTTAAAGGAAGCCTTAGTGACATGCAGTGGTCAAAATGAGCTATTTCTACCAACAATATAAAGAAAAGTTACTGCCCACTGCAGCTTTCATATCAACTTTAAAGACAATTTGGAAACCAATCTTTCAGTTGACTTGCTGTTGCTAAGATATCTCATGGTCACATTATGCAACCAGAAGGAGAGACGTAAAGGAGAAATAAAGACAATAACACATGAGAAAGCAAGAAAAATAAGACAAAAAAGACCAAAAGAAAAAACAACACAGAAAAACAACAAAGAGACTCGCACAAACAGAGAGAGAGAAAGAACCCACAATACAAGTTCACCTACCCTAACTAAACAGCCAGGCTGGTAGTTGTTGGGATGGTAAATTGGGTTTGGGTTCTTTGTGAGGTATCAAAATAGGATTATCCCCTTACAGTTCAAGGCCACCTTTCACTCAGTCTCCCATAATCCCTTGTGGGTCACTGCATACACTCAAACATAGACTTAGATTGGATAGATTGGAACTTAATTAACATTTTTTCTTAGTTCGTATAACCCCTAGAATTATAAGAGCCAGTGACTTTTTGCTGAAATAAAATCTTCAGCAATATGTGCTTTAAATTCAGTTACACCTTTGTTTATGTGGTCACCTTTTTTTAAAGAAGAAATCTGGTTGTTTGGCTGTAGTGAGTGGCGCTGAATAGACCCGAACCACAGAATTATGCTGATGTTGAAATATTAGTAAGGATAGTCACACATATTACCTTAAAAAAAATCCTCATCTTTATATATTTTCTATTTTGTTCATTATTTATGCTCCAGAAAGCTTACTTGAAATGGAATCTCTGTTCTGTCTGTTCTGCTTCTTTGTGAACAGCCTCCAGGATCCTGATCAGTCCCATATGCTGGGGTCTCACTTAAACATGCTGTACCCCAATGTAGTCCTGTTACAAAGTGTCTTCTGGGAAATGAAAACAAATTCTAAATACAAATTAAATTTTGTCATTACTTTAACAGAAATTGTATTATGGGAAAATATTTTTCTTGGTTAGTGAAAACAAGAAAAGAAGTACTTTCCTTCTGTATATATCTCTGAACTTTCTGTATTTTTTTTCTATTTGGTGATAAACAGAGGAGGGGAGTGTTCTTACCTCCATATTTATATCAGTGCCTGGAACCCAGCGAACCACAGCCTATCTGGGAACAAATGAAGAGAGGGGGCCAGGTGATTAATGAAGTGGCCCACGATAGCAAACTGACTCTGATAACAGTTTCTCTTGCAAATAATAAATTACAAACCTAAAATTCTTCTGGGAAAAATAGAAGGGAGGTATAAGGGTACATGAGGAAAGCGGCAGAAAGCGAGACTGAGAGAAAGAGGGGGGCAGAGGGTGATAAAAGAGGGGTGGAGGGGGAGATAGAGAAAGATAGAGAGAGGGGCAGAAAGACCCTGTTGTTAAAACATGGTTAAATAACTTTAAAAAATGAATGAAGACACATAAGGTAACAAGAAAAAACGACAAAAAATATTGGGATAAGAGAATAAGACTTCATTTAGTGTTCTTTCTTTTCTCTTTCTCTCTGCCCTCTTTGGCCTCAGTCACCTGCCTTTGCTGTCTGGAACAATATCTTTTTTCCTTTTCTTGTTTCTATCAAGAATGTTCCTTGCTCTTTGTTCAAAGCTGGCAGAAACGTGAAATACAATAGGTCCATTTATTTGGTCCATGCTGCGCTGTGAAAGCAAGCTTGTGGGTTCTGAATTTCTTCCACAACTGATTGCATGGTTATGCATGTAGTTTGTGGAACCCTCTCTTCTGAGAAGGTGGTACTGAGTCCGAGGTCCAGGAATGTAGATGGCTTATTCGTGATGCATGTCCTAGACTTTGTTGCTATTGAAGGCATCAACAGCGCAAACTGAAACTAGAACTAGTGTTGGAGCTTGTACATGGGTTCTGAAAGGTTCCAGTTTTTGAAACTTCCCTGAAAATTCTGAGTTTTTCATGTCCAGTCAGTGTTGATGGTAAATATAGCCAACTGAGGAAATACATTCCTTGGTTTGTGCTATATTGCTCATGAAGTCTGAGCTTTTGTGCTGCAAAGTCTGTTGTTCTTTCTGCATCCGGTTATGTCACAAAAATGTAGGCTAGTTGGAGACAATTCAGCTTAAATTTCTAGTCTCCACCTTTGGTTAGCCAGGGAATGTGCTAGATGAGAATTTTTGTAACCTAACACTATGTTTTGGCCAACAAAGAAGCAATAGGTGCATGTAGGCATTGACTGCTTGTCTCCACAAGCAGAAGAACTCAGCCTTTTTTGTCAGTATAGCACGCACTGAGGAATTTATGCTACAATTGAATTTACCATAAGCAGTAGAAAGTGCAGAATTTTCCCTTTAACTTCATGTGGATGAATGTAATTTGAAAATGGTCCATTCTGCAAAACTCTGTATTACGTTCATGATTTTTGGCTATCTAGGGATTAAGTTGAGGCGGATAGTGGGGTAAAATACAATCTCCCATGTGAGACCAGTAGTCCACATTGATTGTTTTAAGAAAGCAGTTATTTTAACCCATACCGAGATGTTTTCCTAAACTTCCCAAGTCCTTTTATCACCTAAACCTAACCAATCTGTGACTGACTCCTGTTTCTCATCAAGTTTTATTTTGAAAGTTTAACTTGACTTTGCATACAATACATTATTGCTAATTTGACCGCTAAATGAGTGTCGACAATACAACTATTGGAAAGTGTAGTGAAAAAAAAAAAAAAGAAAATTTGTGTCTAGTTCACTGCCGAGAGATTGTGTTGGGATACAATTTCTAGTATACTGGTGTGGAATAATGCGTCCACAACATGCCAACTGTGTGTCAGACTTACATTTGTCAGCTTAGAAAGTTTGATGAAATCACATTGCTTCCCTGACTTAATCAGGTCAAGAGTAAAAAAAAAAAGTAGTTATTAATTAAATTGGACAAAAGAGGAGGAAAGAGAGCATGTACCTTGTGTTGAAATGACTGTCATGCAGTTTGATGTATTTAAGTCACTATGTTGATGTTTGCCATTGTCTGATGATAGTGGACCTACGGAACTGGGCTTACCCACCATGGTGTAGTAAAAATTGTGAATTAAGAAATAGAAAACTGTAAGAGTGGGCGAGGGGGTGAGGAGAAAAGCAAATAGAGACAGATTTTGCGTGATGATTGGAAAGAGAAGCAACTGTGACAGCATCACCTTAGGCCCTGGGCCCTGGGCCCTGCAGCACACAACACAGCAGAAACCAGAGGAAGTTGCCAGGCCCACAGAAGCCTTGGAGGTAATTAATCATTTTAACCTGAAGCCTGTCAAGATACTGCTCACTCTGTCTCCCTCCCTTTGCTGATTTCCCTGTCAATTATATGTCCAGACAATTCGACAACCTTTCAGTCCGTCTTTCGGCCTCTGTCTCTCTCTCCAAACTGCCATCTGTAATTGTTTAAAAATGTTACTTTGAACCTTCCACAGTTCAACATTCTTGAATTCAGACTGTTTTACTGAGCTCCAGGTTGCTTTTAATGAAGACGGTGAAGAAGGAAATTATTAAGCTTGACGAAACAATGTGCTAAAAGTTAGTGGTCATAATTACACAACTTTAATCTAACTTAAACTTAAATCTAAATATGTCTATTTACTGAAACATTCTTCGAAATAAGATTTCCAAAAAGGTCCTTCTGGAAGGGCCGAGGTTATTTGCTTCTAAAAAGCCCTTTTTTGAAAAAAAAAAGTTTTTACAGGAGTTCTTTGTAAGACTCACAGTTCCATTAAAAACATTTTCTTCCAAAGAACTCTTTTTGATTGCTGAAATCCTTGAACTTTGTCAAGGGTTTATCGAGGGTTCTTTATACTATGACATAAAAGGGTTCACAGTAGAACCCCTGAATGGGCTCCAGGTAAAACCCTTGGAAAATAAAAAGGTTCCTGGTAGAATCCCCCTGGTGGGTTCCAGATAAAACCCTTGTAATAAAAAAAAGGTTCCCCGTAGAACACCCTGAGTGTGATCTAGATAAAACTTCTTGGAATATAACAAGATTCTCTGTAGAACCCCCAAGGTGGGTTCATGTTGGCACCCTTTGAAGATGGAAAGGTTCTGGATAGAACATCCAGAAAAGGTTCTAATTGGAACCTTTCACAGATGTGTCTAGGTAAAACCTTTTTCTGTTGGGTTCTAGGTAGAAGTCTCTGAAAGGGTTCCAAATACCTTTAGAAAATGTTCTAACAGAAACTTAATAGGGTTCTCCTGTGGGGGCAAAGAAGCCTTTATGGTTCTAGTTAGCACCTTTATTTCTAAGAGTGTGTGTGGAAATTGTCTGAATAGAACCTTTCATAGGCAGTTCTGGGTGAAACCTTTCTAGAACCCATGTTGCTAGAACTCAACATAAAGAGTCATACATACAGTAGGACCACCTGTGAAGGGTCCCAAGTGAAACCTTAAGAAAATGTTAGGAACCAAAAATGGTACATTTATGGTGACAAGCTGAAGAACCCTTTCAGGCTCTAGTTAACACCTGTTTTTCTAGAAGTGTAGCTTTATTTAGATAAACATAAAACATATTTCCAGAGATACAGTGGTTTGATGCGTCCAGTGTGTTGTATCATGATGGTTTGGAGGCAAGTTCAGTGTCAGATTTTTAAATGCTGATTTCCTCTCCACCCTTCCACCAGAAACATTTTTTTTTCTGGAAAACTGCACTAATCTCAATCATCCCAGTCCCTGACAGCCTGCCCAATGCTGTTGTGTGACCCAGAGGGCTGGTCCCCAGTGGTGGTCCCCCTTCTCCCAATTACTGCTTACAGACTTACTCAAAACCCGCCTCACCGCTTCCATATTGCTGTCTTTCACTGTTTTCACTGCTGTGTGGTTCTGTGTGTGGTGTGAGTTTTTTTCACTCTTCCTCTTTCCTTTTCACTCTCTTGTTTTCTGTTCTCCCTCCGTCCTTCCTTCCCTCCCTCCCTTCCCTCCAACCTCCATGCCTACATCCCTCCTTGTCCTCCAGGGAGCGGGTGCAGCACTAGTGCTGCTGCTGTGCTTGCCAAGAACAGATGTCCAAGAAATACCAGCCCAGTGAGAGAAAAGGAGTGAGAGAGAGAAAGAAGAAGAAGAGAAAGAGAGAGGAAGCACATGGAGGCAGATTAGGTGAACCGTAGGATCTGCCGGTGCCGTCTGGAAATGTGGGATTCCATTCAGAGATTTGAAAACCTGTGTTGCTAAGCTTATGGTTTTTGTGTTCCTACAACATTTGGGATTATTATTATTATTTTTCACATACAAAGTCTTAAATACCAAAGGTTAAAATCAAAAAGTTGCTCTTTAGTCTTAAACATAGAAACCACTGTGCCAATGTAACTCTGACGTACCCAAAGATCCACAGCTTTTCAAAGTACAACTTGGATAGACAAGTCAAGTCAGTTTTACTTCTGTAGAGCCAAATCATAGCATAAGGTTTATGTTTCATAAACAGCAAATCATGACAGTACTCGTTAAGATTTTATAAGATACATACTGTTAAAAGGCAATAAGCACAGATTAAAGTGTAAATCAAAACATTTCCTTGGTATACTTTGGTGTGGGGACATTGGAATTGCAGTATGCCGACCAGTTCAGTTTCTTTCAATATTACACTCCAAGAAAAACAATGGGTATGGTCAATGGGAAGGCAGTGAGGGATCAGGTTCTTGTGTTGCAGTGGTTACTAATATTGATAGAAAAAAAAACACAGTGGCGTGCGGCGGAATAGTTGAAACAGAGCCATCTTCTCAAGAAACAACCAAATGTCATGCTGCTGTGGGCAACCCTGTAAGGCGGCGATCAGACTCTATACAGTCAGCCTGAAATATCTCTGAAACCGGGACCTATTAGAGCGGAGTTTTCTGGAACAAACCTTGATCACTCAGTTGTGTCCTCACTTAGTTTATTTCAAGTCCCAGGTTTGTGTCCATTTGTTTGAGAGAGAGAGAGTGGCAACACAAGGCAGAGACTGAATGGGGAGAGGGAGCAGAGGTGGGGAGTCTATGGGCCAACAGAGTGGTTGACAGCAAGGGGGCACCAAGGTAATGCACAATTTGGAAATTAGCAAACTACCTAACATATGGAATGCTGTGGAATTGAGCAACAGATAAGTGGAATGGACTTCAAAAACTTGGGGAAACCATATGCCTTAAAAAAATAAGTAACATGCAATTAAAAGGTGAATGAATTTAACTTGCTCAAAAGGATGGGGCTGTTATTTGAAGTTCAATACAATAAATGCCCAGTTGATTTAACCTAAAATTTAATAATTCAACTAAGTATCTTAAGGTTCAGTACACTAAATTGCTGGTTGACTTAACTTAAAATAATTTGTCATACAGTTTTTTTTTGCCCAGGCTCAGGCCAGCATCTATTGTTGCTCTCTGCCATTAAGTGAATTTAGAAAAGTCCTGTTGAGATGCAGTACATTTAATGTTGCTCAATCTTTTCCTCATATTGGCTCCTCTCTCTTTTTCTCTCTTATCTCTTGTGGTTTTAAGTTTTAACATTACTCTGTTGGCTAGTTAAAGATTTACTCAACAGCAGCTCAAAGAGGTGGTCGCATTAAAAAACACCCCCACCTTCCCTTAATCAGACTACTGCACCGCACAGTTTTAGTTTAAGCTGGCTACTGTTTAAGTGTTACTAGGGATAATTAAAGCTGCTCTAGTCATGAGCTTCACAGACAAACCAGTGTGAGCAGGAGTATTAAGAGTATCCTTCCTTCCTTTTCCAGGCCTCCTTATTTTTTTGTGTGTGTTTTTTCTTTTTCTTTTAGGTGATTCCACTTCATTATGCATTGCTCTTTTAGCCATATTGGTCCAGTGATACCTGTGTGTTATGGTAAGATGAGTTCAGGGCCAGTAATATATTGTGTGCTGTGATCCCACAACTAAATGGCTAAACGGTTATTATCCACATTTTTTAATGCATGCACACTGCAGGTTCATGCCTGAATATACTTGCAATATCCACCCCTGTGACCTTAAATCCAAAACCACGTACACAAGAGTGGAAATTTAAGAGGAGAGAATAAGTGAGAAAATTGCAGAATAGGGAAAAGAGGAGAAGACTGAGAGAGAAAACACAAAAATGAGTGCCTGCCGTGGTACAAACCAGTGACCCAAGTAACCTGGGTTCCTCCCAGCAGATTATCATGGGCACTGTGTGATTAAGGCCAGCCTCATTAGCATAATGATTTCCCATCCTCCCTATTCTTTACCTCCATCCCACCATCCATCCCTCCTTCCCTCCCTCCTTTCCAGGGCCTTGTGTTGTTAGCCACCAGCTCCCAGTGCTCCTCAAGTACTTTAAGCTTGTTAATAATCATTATGGGTGTGCAGTGAAGTGGGGGAAAGGAATAATTACCTCACCTGAGCCAAACCAAATTAACCCCTTTTCAGTTTTTTTTTTCTCCTCTTTTACTGTTGTCGGTTACCCATTCCATATCCCCACCCACCCACTTGCACACATGCACACACACAGACATAGCATTCATCAGGGACCTATTAGAGTTGTCTGTTATTAAGTGCTGAAATAATAAATGCTTGCACACACCATTTGCTATTTGGTAACAGAAGCACCTGTTTAGATGAAAGCTAAAGAGTCCTGTTTCACAAAGCAGGGACGATGCTGAGTAAAACCCAGAACATGTTTTTTGTCCATGGTGGCAGATTATAAATGTGCACTTAGATAAAAAAAAAAAAAAGAAAAAGAAAAGAAAAAAAATATTATCTGTTCAGAATTAAGACTGACTACACTATGCTGAAGAGTTAAATGGATAATAATGTAAGTTGTCACAGTCTGATAGAATCCAGATGTGTGGCTCCTCTTTGTACATCAGTGTATGTGTTTCAAGAGTGAAGGCAAACACTGTCGACACAGGAGGTATAACGTGAGCAGCACAGTAACTTCAATCCTCCCTGTATGGCTACACTGGACTCATTTGGGCATACTATAGAGGATAGTAAGGCATTTCCATTGGCATTTTTGGCCTGGCATTTTTGGCCCTACCAAGTCCAACCACAATGCGCTGTTTTGCATTTCCTTTAGCACTCATAATGCATCAAGTTGTGCTAAGTCATGCTTGTGATTGACCATCTCTGGAGTAGGGCCAAAGCACACTCAACCCGTCTCCAAGCAGGTTGCAGTGATGTCTTATCCATTGCAGCCACTGGGCTGACTAGCCAAGTCAAATTGAGTCAAGCCAAGCCAGCACATGTGGATGGAAAAGGCGCTGCATTTTGACAGTGCTCAGAACCTAACATGCAATCACTGTAGTTACGTATGATGGGAGAAAATAGACTTGGGTCCAGTTTACGTGTGTATTATGTGTATATGTGTATAGCTTGATTGAAACACCAGCCATTACGTGGCCTGCAGACAGCTGGATTCTAAGAATATCTGTTCCAATCTGTGCCAGTCTTACTGAGAATGAACAACCAAGTCTCAGACATTTTCCACTCATTACCTTCTGTTAGTATGGTTAGGAGTAACCAACCCCACCTCATAAACCCACACAAAAATTTTTCCTCTTTATTATTTAATCTCATTTCCAATATGACTGTGTAATCAGCTGTTTATGGACTCTCACCTGCCAAACAGCTTTTTTCCCTTCCTTCACTGTGGCAAAGTTTTACACCGAGGAATGTTGGAAGGCAGTTTATCCTGGGGCCTTTTCTTCACATTGTTCAACTCTTGTCTGACCACTTAAAATGTGTTTTAAAAACACAAGTACCACAGAAATGTGGTACTCCTTAGACACCATGCTGTACTTGATGAAACACTAACTGTGTGACACGCAGTAACAAGTGAACAAATCTATACAAGTTTCGGGTGAACATTAAATTCCCAGCAGTATTTTGTCCGTCATAAATCCAATTTCCCCCTCTCAGCAGAGGGTAGACTAAAGACATATGTCTGTAATATAATAACCTGATGCTCCAATAGAGATGGATTAGGGGCCATAAGAAATGAAAAATGTTTAAATTGTTCAGGGAGAGACCTGATATTTTCCATATTTCACTGTGCGTATATCAAAATGACATAATCTTAAATGGGAGGAAACAGAAGTGAACGCTCAGTACATATTTCTCATTTGAGTCAGCTGAGAAGTCAAGAGCTGTAATATAAAGCTGGCTTAACTGTATTAAGAATGTGAATAAAACCCAGATGTTGCTCGGGTTTTTACGTCAGAATGTGAACTTTCCTGGCAACCTATGAAAGATACACCAATAACATAAAAAAACAACAAAAAGTGTTCATAATCAGTTTATTTGAAAGCTCCTCGTTATCAACGTGTGAACATGGAGTGGGTTGGCAACTTTTACTTTCTTAAAGAAGTAGCCAATGTCGTGAAGTTTGAGTAGTGAGTTGTCTGGGTAGATAGCTTTCTAAACACACAGTTTAAAAAAAAAAATTAAAAATGACAGCATTAGTGTGACTGGTCCTCCACTGCAGCATCATGAAACAATTACTCTAATTTCCTTTTACATCCCATATGGAAGCGTAGTATGGAGCAGTGTTCACCCTTTAAAAATTATAATTTCCCTCTTTTCTTGCCCAACATCTCTTGTTGTTTACATATATTTGAGCTCTGCATTTACTAACCTTCTCTGAATGCACCCCTTCTGTTGTGGCCTTCTTGGTTTAAAAAAAAAATTACAAAAGCATGCACATCCAAATGCAATAAGTACTAGGTTCTGGATGGAAGTAGATGTGAAAAAAGGAAAAATAGAGTCTGCACACCAGGTAATGCTCCCAGGAACATTTTATTCTAATGTTCCTCAGACAGCCCTCTTGGTTTGCAACATCTGATATAAACAGCTGGAGTGATCAGCATCCTGTTTTCACAGCGCTCTGGCATCATTCTTATTTTTATGGCCATGAGGAGTTATTATCACCCAGAGGTGTGGACTCAGGTCACATGAACTGGACTTTAGTCAGACTTGAGCCTCAAATTTAATGACTCTAGACTCAACTTGACAAAAATCAAAAAAGACTTGCAACTCGACTTGGACTTTAACACCAATGACTCATGATTTGACTTGGACTTAAAGGATATGTAAACGATTATTTTTAATTTTTGTGGGTTGTATGAGCTACAAATAGCCCCTAAGTACCTGTGATTGCAGTAGAAGACTCTCCACACTCCTCCCGTTAGCGACGCCACCCATAGTCCTGCTAGACATAGATTTCCAACATACTAGTGTTGTGAACGTCCCAAAAAACGGTCCTATTTTTCACGGCCTAAAAAGAGGTTTACCGAGGAAAAAAAAACACACAGTTCCATGTTCAGCTATAATAAAACTTATGCTCAGCTCCTCAAAAGTCAGGGTTAGCGCCCGCTGAGCAGCCGACTACACAGTGTACTACGCAAGCGCTGTAGTGCTCCGCCGATCACTGTTTTGGTCAGTGTCTTGCTTTTTGAGGAAGAGTAGAGATATAATATACTTTTTAAAAATGAGTGATTTTGACAGTGACAGCGAGAATGAAGTGCCATTCACTTTGGAAGCAAGCGGATATCTGTATGAACCGAAGTACACTGAAGAAGAGCTGTTGCAGATGGAAACTGAACGGGCTGAGAGAGAGAGAGGGGAAACATCGGTGAAGGTAATTCAAGAATCAGTCAAATTCATTTCATGTTACAGCACTACATCTCCGTTTTCACCTATGTGATAAATTTGCACTGCGGTGATAGGCTACATTACACTCTTTCACAGGTGTTTCACTTGTCTTACCAGATGGATGGCACAGCATGCTTTTCAAAGTGAAAGTGTTCTCACAAAATCCTCTCAGTGAAATGGTGACTGCAAACACGGAGATCCTTTAGTGATGCCGGTGGCATGTTGACATCCAAGTTTAGAGGAACTAGCTGCTGAAAGCCAATATCACGCAAAGGAATGCGTGTTGAAGCTGTAAGGGCTATGGGACACAGCTTGTTATTGCATCCTGGATAGCAACACCACGAACCATTTCAAAAATGTTTGAAGAGGTTTCACCATCTCCGTCCTCGAAATCGCAATCAACAATGACTCAAAACATCTGATCGGCGAAAGACACTACAGCGTCTGCGTAGTACAATGTGTAAACAGCTGATCACGGGAGCTAACCCTGGCGGAGGGATACGTGAGTTGGTTAGGTCCAAATAAAAACTGCGTTTTTCCTGCACTTTGAGGGCTGAGCATCATTCTATTATAGCGAACAATGGAACTGTGTATTTTTTTCCGGTAAAAACTCTTTTAGAGGCCGCGAAAATAGGCCGTTTTTTTGGGACCGTTCACAACACTGTATGTTGAAAATCTTGAGCAGGACTATGGGCTGGCGTCGCTAACGGGAGGAGTGTGGAGAGTCTTCTACTGCAATCACGGTACTTAGGGGCTATTTGTAGCTCATACAACCCCACTTAAAAATAATGCTACTATCCCTTTAAAACTTTTAAATTGAAAAAACTTGATATCTTACCTCAAGCCCAAAGATTAAAAAAAAATATATTTTTTTAAAGTGTGCTGTAAAATCAGTTCTTTCACCCTCTGTGCCTGAATCAACCAATGTTAACACTATTAATTCCCAGCAAGTTGACACTTAATTCCTCATACTCACTTTGTTTGAACCAATCCAACAGCAGTCAGTCAAGTTGCAGTAGATAACCATGAAGAACTGATCTTACATTTCTGAGTTCCAGTTGGAGAAATTATACCAAAGATATTTTTATTCTTGTACAAATACTACACAGAGATCAACAAAAAAAACAATTCCAGTATGCAAAAAAACAAAAACAACAACAACAACAACAAAAGAACATGCCAGTCAAAAATTACAGTAGGTATAAGGATGAGGATGTGTGTTGTGCCATTTCATCTAACGCATAATCATCTGACCCCTTGTTAATATGAAAATATGAATTAGTGCAGCTTTGACATATCTGTACAACTCGTGATGTAACATGCTGAATCATGCTACATAATATCTACAGCCTAACCAGTTAGTTCCATGTCTATCACACTCATAAACATAAAAAAGTTTGTGAAATATCTAAACACACATACAGACAGACAGTGTATAAGTGCAGTGTACATTCAGTGTGGGTGTGAGCAACGAGACATATTATAGGGCTGTACTAAAAATACATTGTAGCCTATGTATTCATATGTACTCTGCAAACAGGGTTGCCTGTTTACCAAACAGAAGCTATTAAGAGTTTGAAACCCCCCCGGAGCCCCCATCACTGCTCAACTTTGCAAGACAAAACATCAGCTCCAGAAATGATCTCCTCTAAATGCCTATAAGCACATTAAACATGGGTGTCTCCACTGCCCATCAATGACAGCATTCATGGGAGGGGTACGTAATGAAAGACTTGGAGTACAGAGGGATAACGCTACAAGCGGAGCCATCATCACTCAGGTGTGTGGTTGAGATGAAGGATCAAAGGCAGCCTCTGCCACTGGCATGCCTCTGCTGTGCTGCCGGCCCTGCTGCCAAAAAATCACTGGGTTTATATCAGGGAGGATAAAGTCAGGATTAAGAATAAACGAATTCTTGAACACACAACATCATTTACACAAGAAACAACAAGCTGGATATGTGGGAGGCCTTCTGTATTTCAATTTGAATGCTCAGTCAGAGGGAGACGCTCAGAGTGAAAAGGTCTGAAGAGACACAGACAAAGCAGTCAAAGAGCACATTTCAGCTCGGATTCATAAAAGCCCACAGAGATGTGAAGGTATGAACGAGGTATGGTGTCGAGACATATTTCTGGTGTGGAAGCTGCTGTTTATTGATAGTAACTTAAAGTCTTGTCATTATTATGAAGACAGCTCAAATCCTTTTCTGTTCAAACGTTTTCAGTGAGTGTTCTGGGTAATCCCTTGTTCAAGTCAGTCTAGTGAGGGACAAAAGTGATTGAAATGTGATTCTGGAGGTGTTACAAAAACAAAGTTTAGGCCTCTGTACACTCTTAGAAATGATGCTAGCTGAAGCATAAAGTGTTCTTTGTCCAGGTTGGTTCTGGACAAAGAACAAACAACCATTTGTCAAAGGTTTCCCACAAAACCCCCTATGAGAGGTTCTTCAGAGAACCTTTCTACAGTGTAATGGTTCCACCCAGATCCTTCTCTGGGGTTTCTCTCAAGAACCACTCCACCTTCTGGGTGCTAACGAGAAACCACCAAAAATATTTTATATGCCAAAGGTTTTATATAGAACCCACCCAGGGGGTTGACTGTGGACAGTTTATATTCCAAATGCTTTACCTAGAACCTGCCCAGGGAGCTTCTACCAAGAACCTTTCTATGATGTAACCCTCTTTGGGGATTCTATCAATAATCATTTCCACATTATGGGTGCCAACAAAAACCACAGAGAACCCTTTTAAATTCCAGAGATTTTATTCATTTTAACCCACCCAGGGGGTTCCACTGAGAACCCATTTATATTCCAAATATTTTTTATCTAGGACCCATCTCAAACCCTTTCCTATGCTAAAAAGAACCCTCGACAAACCCTTCAATAAAAAGTTCTCATGGATTTCGACAATCCTGAAAGAACTCTTTCTTTCAAAAAGGGTTTCTTGGATCAAAAGGGTTCTTAATGGAACCTTCAGTCTTATAAAGAATGCTTGAGAAACCCTTTCTTCGACAAAGGGCTCTTCAGAAGCAAATAGTTCTGGGTAGCACTTCAGGACAAACCATTTTGGAACCCTTACTTCTCAGGGTGTAGTGTGTGTTTATTGTTTGCTCTCATGTGTATGGGAGTGCATCTTTACGGTGTTTATCAGAGAGGATGTCCATACACGCAGCCACGCGTGCCAACTCCCAGTTCCTCCCCCCAGAACCAATCAACCACACTTCAGATTCATTCCCATTTCTCTTCCCATCTCTTCATCCAAGCAGTAGCATGTTGTTTCACAGGCACAAGCCCATGTTTTGTTTTGTTTTCTCCCCTCTTTGTTTTTAATTGCTACCGTGGAGGTCAATTAATTTCACTCCCCCCTCTCTCTATCTGCAGCCCACACAGCTGCGGCGCAGTGTGTTTGTTAGCCCATCTCCTTCCAAGCCCTAATGCCACATCACTTCAAATGGATTAATCGAGCCACTTTGTTGTTTAATCTCGCCTCGGCAGAACTAGTGGGTGGGTGGGTTGGGGGTGTGGGGGGCGGGTGGTGTGGGAGGGGTGTGATCAGAGATGCACAGGCTTGTCTGTCTTTGTCGTGGACGGACGGACCGATGGGCAAGACAAATGGATGGGCAGGCAGATGAATGGAAGGACAGAAGGACCAAATGATAGGCAGAGAGAAGGATTGAAGAAGACAAGCAGCCGGAAGCACAGACAACTTGGCGATGATTGACAGACACAGAAAGAAAGAGAAACAAAATGGTTCAAACTTGTCACCAAATGTCTAAAGGAAATGTTTCAATGCAGACATGAATAGGGGAGAGCATGGACAAAAATAGGGGAGATGGTTGCATCACAGACCTAGGCTCTTGTAACATGGACATGAGGAAGACCACATGAAGTATAGCTGGTCACTGAGTCCAAAGTAGAAAACCAGCTTGATCAGATCAGTTTTGCCAGAGTTTAAGCCAGTTTTCTGTTTTTAAGGTAATGTTCATTTGTTAAAGACTGTATACTGTAAAGAATGTATATCATCTGTTAGACTAAGTATCATTGCAGGTTTGTTTTATCATGCTAACCTGTCTTTGGTGCTAGCCAGGGTAAAGTTGACAGAGATGGTGCTGGGGAACGAAAGTATCGTGATGTTACATGCCCAGAGTTAGAGTGAGGAAGACGAACAGAGTTTGATGCATTGGACCAATTGACCCTTCTTGAGTCCTAACCCTTTTTTACTCTGTGTTCCAGTAACAGTGGAGTTAGCTTGGCAAGTTGGTCAGCTTTATCCTTTTCTGTACTTGGATATGCTATGTGCTAGGTTTGCCTATATTGAAAAGAATACTTTTGAAGATGCTTAAAATATGTTGCTGGGGGATCTGTAAAAGTGAAATATATTCTTATCTTGAATTATCAAATGCTAGTAAAACACTAGCTTACTACCCACTAATCTACATAAATCATTAGCTTGTGAGTTAGCTCATGTTTTACTAACATAAGTTAGCTAGTTGCTACTGTTTTGCTAACCTTAGCTGACTTAAGATGTGACCTCATATGTAACTTTTAGAGAAAAAGGAGAAAGCTGTCCGAAGTACTAAGTTTGCTCAAATGTTATTGGAACACAGAGCAAAATGGGGTGGGACTTAGGAAAGGTCAATTGCATACAAATGCAAAATATAATATAATAAATTGATTTGGGAGTAACATGGCCTACTTGGAGGGCTAACTAAAGCTTAAATGTGCATTATATCCCAGAAAGAAATATTAAGTATTTACATGTTTTATGGTCAATTTATCCAACTGTTACTTTCGCCGAGACAGAAAGGTGCAAAAGTATATGCAATGTCAAATCTCAGTCTGATACAAAAATAAAAAACAAACAAACAAACAAACAACAAAAAAATGGTAGATATTGGTAGAGGACATCAATGAGTATGTTGTTCACTGTGAAATATGATTGTCAATGATATGATTGACTCTAAGTAAATGCATCTCTGTGAAAAGAGGGAAATAGGAACTTGCTACTTTAGTCCCTGCTCTCCCCTGCACTGCATCTTGATGCCTGTGCAGTTTTCACAGTGTGTCTTTATACTGGAAAATTCCAACTCTTTTTTTTTTTTTTGTCTATTTTTTGACAGGTCAGAAAGTGGTTAAGAATTAATAAATGACTGCTAACTGTTTTTACACAGCAGACCAATACCTAATAGATGAACCTAATCATGTGTAAAACACATGAACACATCACACACACATTACATGTAGAAGCAGATAAATTCACACTGTCCCGAGGATACAAACACCAACAATCACAGGCCTGCAGACAAGCATGTGGACATGATACCAAACACCACCTCTCCAGACACACACATACTCACATGCACACACACACACACAAGCACAATTAAAGGTCCCGTTTGATGTTTTGATGCTTTCATGTTCTGATGACAATTTCATCGAGAAGGAGGGAGGCAGCGTGGTTCAAACCTCCTGGCTACTTGCACACAGACATGCGCAACAAAAAAAGACATGCTGCCACCCTACCAACATACACACACACACACACACACACACACACAAACACACACACACACACACGGATTTACACACAGGTACGCAGACAGCCTCCCAGCTACCAGCAGGGCTTGTCTCTCTTCTGACCTGCTGAGTCAGCCCGAGCCCCTTAAGACTTCTTGCCTCTGTGTTACCAGATATCAGAGAGAGAAAGAGTGCAGACGGGGAGAATATGGGAGAGAGAGAAAGATACTGTCTGGGGCCAATCCACAGACCTTTGTAGTCGCACCAGTAAGAAATCACTTGGCTGGCAAGCAGAAGAATGGAGGCCACTGACCTGACATTGGATTCATTGTGTGTTGTAAAGCCATTCCTTGACATTTTGAATTTGTCCAGTTAGTTTTGCCTTTCACTTGGCAAGTTGTGATGGAAAATAATGGTCTGCATTAGCCCCGCTGATTCTACACGTAATAGTTCACACGACTTGGTACTACTGTATTATTGTACTATTGCACATTTGAAAAAAAGAGTTACATTTGTATACAGCAGTTTGTGGCTCCAGAAAAAGCTGATGTGAAATCTTAAAATTCCCTCAAATGATGTCACTTGAGTCAGTATCTATAAGGTCTGAAAACTACAAGTTTGAAAATGAATCCACTCTGAGGGACTTGGATTTAGAAGGAAGTGAGGTTACCAGACCTCTGTAGTCCCCTCCTCATCCCTGCTTAAGGCTAGTGGTTTGAAGCTACATTAGCCACTCCTAGCATAACACGGCCATATCTCTGACTAAACTATTGGGGGTTGAATTGAATTGTGGGTACTATAGGTGTCAGATTGTGACAAGAAAGAAAAATGTGTGCAATATAAATTATACTATTTCTGGTTCTGTTGCATCAATTTTGATCATTCTTTTAAACTGTCTATCATGAGTCTGACAACATTATATCACTCTTTTAAGCCATATTAATGCTTAGATTAAATGACAGACACTACAATAACATCCAGCCATTGGAATTATGTTTTTGGGCTGTCTGTCTGTCTGTAGGGAATTCCTTCAAACTTGGCACAAACATCCACGTGGGCTCAAAATGAACTGAATAGATTTCAGTGGTCAAAAGTCAGAGATCAAGGCCACTGTGACCTAATCCCATTCATGTGAACACAATATCTCAGGAATGTCTGCAGGAAATTTCTTTAAATTTGGTACAAGCGTCCACTTGGAGTCAAGGATCAACTGATCAGATTTTGGTGGTCAAAGGTCACTGTGACCTTACAAAACACATTTTTGGCTATAAGTGAAGAATCAATATGCTAAATATGACAAGATTGTACACAAATATCAAATAGGACAAAATGATGAGGTGATGACATTTTATATCTAAAAGGTCAAAGGTCAACTTTGTCAGCACTGTAGCATCATAATCTCCAGCTCTCTATCAGTCCTCTGTGCTTCTCTGTAAAAATAGTCACTAAGGTAAGACATTCCTTCAGTCTTCAATACATAATGTATATCCGCACAGACATGGATGTAACTGTCAACTTGACTGGTTGGTGGTAGTCTCACCAGATTCACACTGCGAGTTTAAGTCTGCCATTGGTCACTTGTTTCAAGTGTCATTGCAGCGTCTGCTATCTGCATTTTCAAAGTCCCCGCGAAACAAGAACATCCTCTGAGCTGCAACCTACACACTAAAATCAGCAAATTGGCATTACCTGGGACACTAATAGTATGAATGTACACAAGCTAACAGCTGTTACCTTTTCTTCATTTTAATACCAGAGCTCATCTCCCAATGTGCAAATGTATGTTCCCCCTTGACACTATTTTGCAGCAGCACCATTGCTGCATCCTGGGCTTAGCACCACACAAGACGATCATGACTGGTTTAAAGAAATGCATTTTTTCCATTATAACAGAATGTGCATATGTGGAGAGACTAGGTTGGTGGAGGCATAAAACCAGGAGATAGTAATTCTTGTTTTCCATTATATTTTGACATGTTAGACTGTGAGCGTTGTGTTTGTGCTCGTGCAAAGCTGATAGAGGTGCAAATCATAATACAGTTTCAACTTTATCAGCTACAAGTAAATGTTTATGTCTGCTTATCAATTTTGTAATTTTATTGCTCAAAGCAAATTTATGATTGCCCAAAATAGATAAATTGTCATCATCACTTGAGATGTGTCCAAAATTGTTCTCCAAACACTACAACTCAACCCTTAACTCAAGAATATGTTTTTTTGTCAAGAGAACCTGCCTAGAATCTCTTCATGGCCAATCTTCCTGCTGGATAAAAGAATTAAAATAAAATATAAAAGCTTTGCTAAGTTGTTGATCACTCAGTCTGTGTTTGATGAGCATAGTATTCAAATTGAGGTCAGGAGCTGTTTAGAGGAGCTGACCTCAGAGGACTGAAAAGGAGCCCATAGTGTGCATCTTCTCATTGTATGTGTGTTTGAGTGGCTGTGCATGTGAAAGTGCACGCTAGACAAAGGAACACAAACACACAGAGTGTGGTTTCCTCTGCTGTAAAAGCTTTGGGTGAAGCAGTGAATAAACGGTTTTCAGTTAGCCCTAGATGGAAAGTTCCTTTACTGATAAGGAGAGCTAGAGGGCTGAGGAAGAGGGCAGATGAGACAGAGAGAATTGAGTTAGAGGGGCCACTGCGGGTTTCCACCAAGCTGACAGTTGGGTAATAACAGTGTTAATATTACAAGAAACAACACCACTGACATACAAAATCAGGTCAGAAAAGCATTTCAAGATGCAGATAAGTATGGAAAACAACAGATTTTTGCTTGTCAGTTGTTTTTAGCCATACCTAATTGACTTGCTGTCAAACCAAGGGATGATTTACCTAATAGACATGATTAATTTGCTCATTAGTCATCAGTCAACAAACGAAGTTATGTTTGCATTCAGAATTTCTCATCAAAATGTGCTGTGTATCATTGAGTTGGCGAATGCATTCTCTTCTTCATACAGCATTTGTTTTTTTTTATATTAACCTTCATTACATACGTCATCAGCAAATGCCTTCTTTCCCACCTTTCTTGCAGAAGTTCCACAACCAACTCTGTCAGACATAAAGATCTGCAGGATTGTATGTTACATCACCTACATTCTGTATTCATGTGCACAAGAAAAAAAATATACAAACAAAAAGGAGACCCAGTGTTACTATCAGTCAAAAACTTCATAAGGCACATTTAAAAAAGTTAAAAAAAAAAAAAAAAGATTTCACAATTTCCATAAAGAAAAAAAAGAAAGAAATAACATTTAATTTCCTCTGCTCATGGATGAGCCTTTATTACACAGAAACCAGTGCTTAAATTACCAAATAACCCCCCATAAAGCACCGTAACTTTCTAATCTGTTTATAATTAGCATTTCAATGATCCTACACATTAATGTCCGACCTTCAAGAACTCTGACCCAGCTCTAATTAGTGCTAATATCCGATCATTGCCATATATGAAACTAGCCATGACCAAACAAATGGACCTCAGGTACAGCTAATTTCTGGAGCAATTATCTTTTCATGTTGAGAGATTTAGCCGATTATCTGCACGATTTCACACAGTTTTTTTCCCCCTATGTGATTCTAAACGACATTACATTATATAAAAAAAATATTTTTTTAATCACTTCAGAAACCGGTCCTGTACAGAAGCTGTTCAGATGTTATTTCTCTTGATGTTTGATCATGTGTAAATGCGCTAAATGCTGGTCAACTCAACGGCACATTAATATGTGATGTCTCAGTGTTTTACCACAGTGAGCACACTGAATATATGTAAGAATGAGAGCAGTATTACCATTTATTTGGGCTTTTAAAACATGTATTCAGGAAAAAAAAGGGGAAGAAATCTATAAAGCATTATAACTCTCAGAGTTTGCAGCCATGCAGGTAATTTATTTATTTGGTTAAAAAATATTAGTCAAGTCAGTTTATGGCTTTGTGTTTGCTGAATTAGTGATTGAAACAAACCAACTGAAAACCAGCTAACTGAAAATCTGTTTTCAAAAACTGACTTAAATTGAATTCGTATCAAATTATTTTGACTAGAAAAGTTTATTTGTTTTACAAAGCTTACAAAACTACCTCAAGTTTTTATATATTATAATTCTATGTATTACAAATTTTATATTCAAATACTGTATTTTTTGTGACTTTGCTGTTCTGCTCTATATACGTGACATCTATTGCATAACTGTCCATCCTGGGAGGGGGATCATACTTCTGTAACTCTGCATGAGGTTTCATTCATTTTTCCCTGTTAAAAAGTTTTTCCATACTCTTTAAAGGGTCTGTAGGACAGCGGATGTTGCACACTGTATAGATTGTAAAGCCCCCTGAGGCAAATTGTGATCTGTTGTTCTGGGTTATATTAATAAAATTTGATCGATTTGATTAACTTACATTTTTAAGGCAGCCCGCATACTAATTACTAACTTTTTAAGTTAAAACAAATAGTTTATATTTACAGCGCATCTCTGAGTCTGACTGAAGCGAAGTGATGTAGCAAATTCAGCAATATTGCTGATACAGGTGTGTTAGGATAGTTCATATTTAAGCATGCAAACTGTATAATTAAGCTCAATGTACATCAAGTCATTATAGACATCCTGTGGGCAGAGGACTGAAAACAATGATTACAAGGTAAGTCAGTGAGAAAATTACTGTAGCATATAGGAAGCTGCCTGTGTGGTCCAAACATGCTGATTCAAATGTCCCCATTAGAGCCGGTGACAAAAAGCACAATGACAGTGTGCAGACTGGGTATAAACAGTGATTAGAGGCAGGTGTAGATGACCTAAACCAAGGCAGTGGACTGGGAGGATGGGAATTGTTGTAGGGTTATATAACATAAAGAGAAAAAATGGTTTATATCATTGACAAAATAGTTCCCATATCACAGAGTTTCCACACTGCAGTGTGTTCCCTTTCAGCTTCACCCTCTGCTGTGTGCTTCTTCGTGTTAACAGATATGCATGACGGCGGCGGTGTGATTTCCCCTCTAGAAACACCGCCTTTAATTCACTGATTTTTAATAATGAGAATATTAATTGTAACGCTTTGAATCACTAATGCTTTTGATTGCTAATCTTATCAATCCTGCACAACACAGGGTTGATCAAATGAACACATTTCCTGTGGTGGGTCTTGGGAGGAAAAAAAGTTACTGGATTAATAAAAAAAAAAAAAAAAATCAGTTAAGGGAAATGTGAAAGTTAAGAGGGAAATGAAAGAGATAGGAAGAAAAAAAAGAGTAATTTAAGAAAATAAAAGCAACAAAGGGAGTTCTGACTTCCAGTTGGCTACTGGATTTGTAAGATGCAACGATCTGATCCGTCAGTTCATCTCGGTTTACTTTTATGCTACTTAAAAGAAATAAGGACAAGAAAATACAGGCATTTTAAATTAAGAACATTTACATTTCAATGATATGTGTGTGTGTGTGTTAACAGCATGAAAGCAAGTGAGAACATTATATTTATTTACATTTTTGCTGGATTAAAAAATAAAACTAAACTATGGCCAGTTCAGAATGCAGCTGGGTCTTAACTAAAACTAAGGAGACTGGCTCCGTTTATCTTTTTTTTTTTTTTTTAAACTTTAAGAATTGATTTTAAGGTTTTTTTTCTTTTACTTGTTTATAAAGTCTTGAATGACCTTGCTCCTCCCTTTCATTTTATGTTCCAGCCAGATCACAAAGGTCCATTGCTTTCTTGTACAGGTGAGAGCACCTTCTGTTTTTATGCCTCTAAACTGTGGAACTCACTGCCTCTGAATATTGGAATGCTCTCTCAAAAGGAAAGTTGAAGGAGCAATATGTAGCAACTGCAGATACAAAAATCAGTACTGCAGCTTAAACAGCCAGTTGGAGCCACTGACTGTAAATTAAATAGGTTGAATCTGAATATTTAATTTACGATCTATAGTTAAAGCGAGTTGTTTCTTGCTGCCTCCTCCTCCCCAGGTGCGAGGAAGCTCAGGCATGCAGGCACACTGTAGAAGCACAAGACGATTTTGCTAGGTGAAGCAGTTTGGGCTGCATGTGTGTATGAATGGTGCTATGTAGATAAAGGTGAGTTGAGTTAAAGCTGAGTTATTTGCTCAGGATAGAAAAAGAAAAAACAATTAAGAAATTTAGTCACGTCAATCCCAATAATGCATTTCACTTCGCTTTTTAAAGAGGTTTATATACACTATATGAAGCCAGGATGAGCACAAGCAAGAGCGAAGGGGGTGGGGGTGGGGGGTGTTCCACCTCGCTAAGAGATCATTTCAAAAATGCATCCTCATAAATTGTCATCCCATCCTCCACTCGTCCAAATGTGTATTTTTCTAATGCATGGGAGGCCATATTCAAATGAAGGAGGGGAAGACCTTTCACACCACGCCGGGCTATAATGGGGAAAGCTTAGCATAACTTCCGTCTGATTTCCAATGCAAATATTAGCAGTCAAGTTCAGTGTGTGGTTGCAGATTATAGTTTATCCCTCTCACACACCACAGAGTTCTTTTACGCTCTGGAAACATTTTTGCTTATCAGTGCAATGCAATGATCAACTCTCCTCACATCCTCTCGGTCCCTCGGAGACTTGAAGTGGGACTGGGGGAGAAAGAGGCGATGATAGGGGGGTTAACGGCAGAATGAGAGAGGCAGATGAAGAGAGGGGAGAAAGGAATAATCAACATTCAAATGTAGTCAGATCCACCCCAAACTTCAGCCACCACCCATGATTTTTTTTTTTTCTCTTCTTCTTGTCTGAATCCTTAGTGCTTAAATCCTTAAATTAAACATCTTAATTGCTGTAAGCCTCGCTATCAAATAGGGAATTACAAAGACCTCAGAGGAGTCTAGCCCCCCCTTCCCCAAACTCCCCTCTCCACTCCTAATAACATATCACATATTATTGTTTATGTAATTACACTGTGTGAGATGCTGCAGCTCCAGCCCTCCTATCTCCCACTGCTCTTCTTGTGTGTGTAATGGTATAAAGGCAGCATGACTGATGAGTCGTTACATCAAACAATAGATGCAGAATAGCACCGATAATTCTATTAGCCCATAAAGTTTTCTCATTCAGATATGTGTGTGAAGCATTTCCATTTATGTATGTATTTTTTTCTCTTGTACTCAAAGAATAATCCATTCATCTCTTAGACAACATAAAAATGTGTTGCTTTCAGACAACACATTGGTTGGTTGCAGAACATGTTCTTTCAAACAAGAAACATACATGTGGCACAAATGAAAGACATAATGCAGAGTTTCAGGCTACTTTTTGAGCAATATTTTTTTTTTCACAAATCTGACAGTAGAATATATACCACAATAGATTTATTTCTATGAAAAGCAATGTATTCACTTCCTGATCATCAGTTGATGTGTGAGGTCAACCATATCCTCAAGTAATACGACCACGTCCTGACCTGCTCACAGTTGAACCTGAACCTGTATAACCTGCTCATTACAAACTAGGGATGCAACTAACGAATATTTATCTTTGTCTTTTATCTATTAGAGATGAAATGACACTAAAAACTCATGGCATCAATACCTCAATACCACAAAAATATTTGTCGCAATATTAAAAAACAAAGGAAAATTAATTTTTGAAAAAAAGTACTTTATTGAATAAATCTGATGTGTACAGCATTTTTACCAGAAAGTGTATTTCTAGTATTACGACTTGTTATAAATAAACGTGTGTTCAGTAACACTGTCTATGAAGCCCGTGTCTATAATGCATTAGTGCCTTACAGTCATACTTATAAAGTCGTATACTGTGCTTATAGCTATGTATAATGATTGTACTGTTCTTATAGCTATGTATAATTAGTTATAAACACACATTTATAATGCTTATAACACTAGTCATAACACATTATAACCATTTTTATGACTTGTTAAACAATGATATTAATCTTTATGTTAATACCCACTTATAGTGACTGTTAACCAGCTTGTAATAAATCATATCTGTCTATACATCAAGAATTTAACTACTTTACTCAATGCAATAGCAACATAGAATAATTTATAATCATGTTATAATAAATTATAACAGTGATTATAATGCTATATAAATTAATGAAATGTAATGTATTACAACTATGAAATTTAAAATACACTATGATCTTTGACAAATATTGTCAGTGAGAGACAAGCAATTATGAAGTATGATAAAATATGACCTTATAAGTCATAATAAAATCCTTAGCAATGTGTTATGATGATTGTGTAAAGCATTATGAATATGTATAAAGGCTTATGACTATGATACATTGCACAGTATAATGGATTGTAAGTATGTTTAGAAAGCATGATAACAAATGCATTAGAAACATGAACATTATAGCTGGTAAACATACATATGAGTAACCTTTTAAGTGAGTCAGATTTCTACCTGAAAATGAGCCACATATCTCATGTACCTGACTGTTGTGTCTTTAAAAATAAGCAGCAATATATCAGTTAATAATAGAGCGAGAAGAGGAAAGTGTTTATTTGTTTGGTGGATTACACTTCAACATTTACAGACAAGGCTGCAGCACTTTAGTTGGACTGTGTCACACTAAACACCAGAGGGGTGGGTAAACACGGAGAGCAGTGTGGCAGCAGAGCCAATTAGAAGTTACTTAAGGTCAGGCCAAGGCCCGAGGGAGTGGAGGAAACAATAAATAATTTGGAGGGTAAAAAGCAAAGTGTTGCCCAGTACAAAATGCATTGTGTTCTTTAAAGTCTTGACAATTTATTTTCCCGATGAATTATACATGTGAGACTGTGCTGCAAACATGCGTTGCCCAGCGAGGGGGAGATAATCTTCAATCTTTGTAAGTACTTCAACAATGGTGTGTATGACAAACACTGGAAGAGATTTGGTGCTGGATGGAGACGTGAAGTGCTCCCTGTATTGTTACATCGCCCAGCAGCTTTGGGAAACAACAATCCAACTGCACTTATCCTTAGCCAATGTTTACTGATTGTTTCATGTGATGGGAAAAATACTGTATTACACCAGCTCGAGGTAACAGTTAGGTTTTAACTGATGGTGCAAATGAGGGATAAAATCCTTTAAAACAAATAACAAAGGGTTCTTCAGCTTGTCCTCATAGGAGAACCCTTTCTGGTTTCTGGTAAAACCTTTTATTAAGGGAACCCTTTCAGAGAGTTCTACCTAGAACCCAACATGAAGGGTCATACCTAAAACAATCTGTGAAAGGTTTCACCCAGAACCCCCTATGAGAGGTTCTACAGAGAACGCTTCAGTGCTGTAATGGTTGCACCCAGAACCCTGTCCAAAATCTTTCCACTTTTAAGGGTAATAACAATAACCCATCCATTGGGTTCTGCCAAGAACCTGTTTTATATTCCAAGGATCTTATCAAGGACCCACCCATGTAGTTCTATCAAGAACCATTTTATATTATGTTTCCAAAGAACCTTTGATGGAGGATTTAAACAATCTTTGAAGAACACTTTATTCTAAAAAGGGTTCTTTGGGATTTCATCTATGACCCATTCAGAGGGTTCTGCTGAGAACCCTTTTATATTCCAAGAGTTCATCTAGAACCCACCCAGGGGATTCTACCAAGAACCTTCTTATATTCTAAGAGGTGTCATGAGAACCCACCCATGGGGTTTCTAGCAAGAACCATTTTTATATTCAAGAGCTTCATCCGGAACCCACCCATGGGTTCTACCAAGAACCCTTTTACAATGGTACAAAGAACCCTTGACAAACCCTTGACAAAATAGTTCTTCACGGATTTCAACAATCCTTAAAGGATAAGTTCGGTTTTTTGACACCTGGACCTTATTGTTAGGAATTAAATATGCTCGTAGACTCACCCAGACAATTTTTGGTGGAGCTCTGAGCTGTTTTCGAGCAATTTAGATCCAGCCGACGGCGTTTTTTCTCATGCCATAGTAAGCGGACGGGGCCAGAAATCGAAGCCCCTAAATTAGACATTATCTGCTGCGAAACTCATGCAATGTCCACAACAACACCACCAGTTAGCCCCCATTCATGGACGTGCAGTGTTTTGCTTGTTCTCTGGCCAGCTGTTCGGCTCTTTCCCTCTGCATCCTCCTTTCAAATAGCTCCTCGTCGGTGTATTCTGGCTCCAAAAACGATACGGGCACCCCATTATACTCAAAGTCGTCGTCAGACACTTCTACATCGGATAAATATTCCCCATGCTGCACAAAAATAGCCGTGTTGCCGTGTAGCCTAGCAACAACAGCGTCTCTACTGCGGCGCAACGTCTATGACGTTACCAAAAGTTAACCCATCCTTGTAAAGTCCCGATGACCATAACAACGAAGTTGAGCTGACATGGTGATAACACTGGCCATTCATTTATAACATGTAGGTGAAATGAACGAGTTTCACAGCAGATAATGTCCTAATTTAGGGGCTTCGATTTCTGGCCCCGTCCGCTACTATGGCATGAGAAAAAACGCCGTGGGATGGATCTAAATTGCTCGAAAACGGCTCCGAGCTCCACCAAAATTGTTCTGGGTGAGTCTACGAGCATATTTAATCCTAACAATAAGGTCCAGGTGTCAAAAAACCGAACTTATCCTTTGAAGAACTCTTTCTCCCACAAAAGGTTCTTTGGATGAAAACGGTTCTTATTGGAATTTTTAGTCTTCCTAAGAACCCTTGACGAACACTTTCTTCAAAAAAAGGCTCTTCAGAAGCAAATGACTCTGGGGGTAGAACCCTTTTGGAACCATTGTGTCTAAGAGTGTAGTTCAGGAAATAAAACTAGGATTTTTGATCTTTGATTAAGTTGGTTAAGAGCCAAACGTGTTGTCTAAGTTTATACAAACACTGGTATAAGTTGTGTAACTGGGAGGAGTAATCACTCTTTAGACTGAAGCTGTGACAATCATGAATACCGGCAGAGTGAGTGAACCTGAAGAGTGGCTTTTGTATTTAAAGTTTTCAGCTGTGAGATTAAAAATTTCCAGTTGAATATATGGCTGGGAACCTTTCCTCAGAAGCGTACATATCCTTTTCAAACCAAATCCAGTCACGCAGAGCCATTTGCAGCATTCTACTTTTCCCTATTCTTGTTTTCCAAAACATTAGTCTTGCAAACTCTAATGCGTGCAAATGCAATGACTCAAGCAGGCTGCCTCTCTCTCGTTGCCTTTCTTTCCCTCGCGCTTCCTCTCTCTGTGTTTTAGAAGGCGGTGAGTAAATCATATGGTCAGGCTTGTGCAAAGCCAGAAAATAATGGGATCATATTCCCCTCTCTTCCGCCTATCAAAGTTTCATACAAAAGCAAAAAAGCTTCTAGTTTCAATACCCAGGAAATTCTAAAGACTCTGACAAATCAACATCCCTTACAACTACATAATGTATGGCTTTTAGTATCAAGCCTGTGAAGCTCCATCACAGCTATGATAGCTACATTGACTTACCTACACATACTGCCAACGACATTGGAAAGCAGGCGGAGGATAGGAGTTTAGTTTACAATGTGTGAAAAGTACTTGAAAACATAAGTTGAGCAAAGGACATCTGCTTTGCAAGCTTTTGATGGACTTGGTAGATTTCACAACCAAAGATTTATTTATTTATTTTTGGTTTACAAAGTAATGAGTGTAGCGCAACAGCCTCATGAAAATTCAGAATTGTGTCATTTGAGAATGTGAAACATCACAGCTTATACTTTTGATGTAGCGCATGCATTGTTGTTAGAAAACTCCTTGAGTGAAATGTTTACAATCCTGCCCTTGATATCTCCCTCTAAAACACAAGCGCTTGGCTTTACTAGAAGCAGACAAATTCAGCAGAGATGCTTCTTGCTGACTGATAGATAGCCAGACAGACTCCAACTCCAACTTCACCAGAAATGACAACTCCTTCCAAAACCAACTTGTCTCCTCTCTCTTTTTTTTGTCTCAAGTTGTTTTCAAGGACATCTGGAAAGCAGCACCGTAGAAAATGTTACAGTATCTTTGCATGTTTGCACTTTTCGACAGCTGCAACCGCATATGGCACAACACAGAAATCATACGGAAATCATAACATGCCCGCTGTCGTAATTGCATTGTAAAAAATGCCCCCATATCTACACTCTCAGAAATAAGGATTCCAAAAACGCTCTTCCTAAAGCACTGAGGCTCTAACCAGAACCACTGGTTCTTTTCAGTTCAACTGAATCAGTTTTATTTGTATAGTGCAAAATCATAACAGAGTTAATCTCAGGATACTTTTTGAATAGAGCTGGTCTGGATCTTACCTTTTTTTGTTCACCCTTTTTTAATCCAAAAGATTCTTTTGAAAGAAAGTGTTCTTTAAGGATTGTTGAAATTCTTGAAGAACTTTTTCATCAAGGATTTATCAAGAGTTCTTCTTACCATTATAATGCAGTTCTCAGCAGTGGTTTCTAGATAAAACCTTTGGAATACAAAAGGGTTCTTTGGAGAAAACCCTGTGTCGGTTCTAGATAAAACCTTTGGAATAAAAAAATTCTCAGTAGAAACCACCGGGGTGGGCTCTAGATAAAATCTTTGGAATAGACAAGGCTTGTCGGAAGAAATCCCCTGGTTGGGTTCTAGATAAAAACCTTTGGAATAATAAAGGGTTGTCAGTGGTTTCTTGTTAACAGCCAGATGGTGGAGAGGTTTTTTGAACAAACCCCTAGAGAGGGTTTTGGGGTGGAACCATTACATCAGAAAGGTTCTCTGTAGGACCTCTCATAGGGGATTTTGTGGGAAACCTTTGACAAATGGTTCTACATGTAACTCTTTGTGTCAGGTTAGAACTCTCTGAAAGATTTCCACGTGAAACCTTTATAAAAAGTTCTAACAGAAACAAAAAGCATTCTCCAATGGGACAAAGAACCAGTGGGAACAAAGAACCCTTTAGGGTTCTAGTTAACACCTTTATTTCTAAGAGCTCACACACAATGACAGAATAACCCAAAGAAATGGTGGCAGGCAGGAACTCCACTTCATAAAGCACGCTCATCCACAACCACACATTAGGTTAGACATCTCATTTAAGTCTCTATATAATTTAGTATATCATACATACGCGGGGTCCTGTTCTTTACTCATGCACACTCCCTCTAATCCAACATTTCCTAGGGTCAAAGTGGAAGTGGGTGGAAGCCATTTCCAGCGAGAGCCCTCTGATGGGGTTGATTAATCCGCAGCAACTATGGTTTGTCTTCTACAGCTGAGTGAAAACAACTTCATTTCAACTGATGAGTTCAAGCTCAGGTCAGGGCGGTCCTCATCTGTGACATTACAACAGCCACACAATGAGAATTAATTTTCTCCCCTCGAAAAAACAACTACGTGGTGCTGGGACCTGGCTTTTGAGACATATTGCAATTAGGATCAAACAACTCGGAGAAGAGTTATATGCTGAAGTGATATGCCTTTGTGTGCTCACGTGTTTGCATGTGCGCACAGGATTTTTTTTTTTTTTTTTTTTTTTTTTTTGTTCGTTCTTCATGTGGCTTTGGTAATGTTGGTCAAGTGTAAACAATGATGGCTTTTTTCCAGACCTTCTCTACATTTGACAGATGATTGTTTGTGTCTGCTTCTCTGTAGTTTCCGGCTCCCAGAAATGAATGTGCTCAACACAAACAGGTGAAGCAATCTGCAATACTCATTTTCACAAAAAAGTGGCACTGGGGGAAAGCGAACTTCAAGCGATGTTTGTCTTTGTTTCTGAGACCATCCATTCTGTAGTATGGGTTCCATTTGCATCTAATATTACCACTGCAAAATCAAAGAAAAATGAAAACTATTTTTTGATTTCTGCATGGTTTGCCATCTGTTACCATACATCTGAATTCTACATCTCGAGTCTCTCAGGCATTCACTCGCATTCTCTCTAATTCACAACCATTTATCTTTTTTTTCTCTTTTCCACTTCGCAGTCAATCATAAAAAAATATGCCAAACTCTGAGGTGGCCTCTCAAGCATCACCAATTGCAGAGGGCTTCATCAAAATATTTAAACATAAGCAATATAAACCTTGTGTCCTGAGTCCTGTGTTAACTTTTGGTTTGAGTGTGTGAAACGATTCAGCCTTTGCATACCAGAGGAATGTTATACTGTGTATTTCAATGACGCTGATTCGTGGACACAAACATACACACATATAGGGTTTTGTAGACTGAAGGCATGGAAAAATGAAGTGACTTTTAAATGGTGAGCATTAATAAATCAGCAGGGCCTTTCAATAGACTATGTCCTGTTTCCGCTCAGTGCCTTTTCCACCTGTCTGCTGGGGCTTTGACAGAGGGAGTGCTGGCATTATTACAAATAAATATTGGTTTGAATATATGGCCCTGTCATGGCTCTGTATTATGGTTATGGTTTCAGGAATAATTGAATCTGTGCAGATTGTGATCTGGGTGAATTAATGGATTGTTCCAAGGGGCCGATGCGAGTAGAGGGGGTCCAGGTTTGGTGATGGTGATGTGTGGGAATTCATTTCACTGTTTAGCACGGAAGGGCATATTGTAAAATGGGCGAGGGGTGTCCTGCGATGTATGTCACAGTCAGTTTTATCATGAGCATTATGATGAAACTTGTGTGTCTGTGGGGTTTGAAATAACACCGCGTGTTATCTTTGCTGTGGAATATTCATTGCCAGCAATTATTCAAACCTGCAGAGCTCCTGTCTGGGCTTATGTGTACCGAAGAGAAGATATGGTGTATGAAAAGTTATTCGCAATTGTCTGTACATAAATCAGCATCACATTATGAAAATCAACACACAGCTACATAAAACCTCACTGAAGATAAGGAATGCTACCTGCAGAGCACTAGAGAATCCAAGATGTGCACTCTTAGAAAAAAAAAAGTGCTAACTAGAACCATGAAGGTTTCTCAGTAGAATCTGCTGAGGGGGTTCTACTGAGAACCTTTTTATTTTCGAATGGTTTTATCTAGAACCCAAACCCAGGGGGTTCGACCAAGAACCCTATTATATTCAAAGGGTTTTATCTAGAAAATACTCAGTGGGTTCTACAGAGAACCTTTTTTATATTCCAAGGGTTTTATCTACAACATGCACAGGGCATTCTACAGAGAATTCTTTTATTTTCTAAAATTTTATCTACAACACACACGTGGTTTCCATGAGGAGCCCGTTTATAACATGGTACAAAGAACCATTGACAGAAGTCTTCCTGAAGTATTTCAACAATCCTCGAAGAACTTCTTCCAAAATGGGTTCTTAGAATGAAAAACCTTTGACAAACCCATTCTTCAAAACAGTCTTTTGGGTATAACCTCACCCCTTCAGGAAGTACCCTTTTGGAACCATTATTTCTAAGAGTGTAACTGTAAATAAATCCAGCAGTTTCACAGCCCTGCAAAGTTAAATCTGCTTTGATAAAGTTTCCCGTCCAGCTTCGAGTCTGCACTTCATGTGAGTGAAAAAAAAACAAAAATTTGTAAAAGAGACAAGGAAAAACAGCCCAGAAGTTGTCAAGATTGGAACGATAGAGCGCATGTCGCCTGTGCTCTATCTATCTGCACTCACATGAAACACAAGTTGGGCAGAGCAAAGACAAAGAGCTTGTCTCCTTCAAGCATGAGGGAAGACAGAGAGAGAATATGTAACCATCCTTAAGTAATTTTGTTTACTGGCCCTGGCTCCTGTGCACTCGGGGTAAAGTCTCCAGGCACTCACCCATCTATTGAACAAAACTCAGCAAATTGGTACCTCAGGTTTATTTCTCTTTGAGCTCTCTCACCTGGGAGTCGGGGAAGAATTGCCTTGTAGGCCTGAACTGCAAACAGCTTTCTCTCTGATCTGCTCCCTTCGCCCTCACACTATTTGAACTGTGTTTTCCCCTGGCATTCTGGGAACCGTTTGCTCTCTTTCTCTGTGTCGAGAAAGAAAAAGGCTGTGTTCTTCATACATTTTTTAAGTCTGGTGTATGTTCCCTCATGCAAACCCAAACACACAGTCATACAACACACACACACACACATACAGAGAGACGCACTTTCTCCTGTGCGCTCGTCGAAGCTTTCAGGCCAGCCCTGTCAGTACCTGGACGTCAGGTTTTTTTTTTAAAAGAATGTGGTCCACCGACTAGCCCCAATTTGTAAACAAGTTTGAACGACATGAGCGCATTAGTGTCGGTTCTCTGTAAATTCAGTGTTAAGAAATGCCAAGTACGTGTACAACACGGCACTTTGATGAAGCTGTCATCGATCAATAATTCATCACAACTTTGCTGGCTATACAGGCATCTCAATAAGTTTCTACGCAAAACAGAAAAGAATCAAATGAAAGCAGAAAGATCAAGACAAGAAACATACACACACACATCGTGTTTATATTTAATGGCTTTTTGCTTTTGGAAATGCCACAAACGCACTTGGTCAGCATGTTTAGACAGGACAGAGGAAGGAAGGAGGATGGAAGACTGGGGGAGGGAGAGAGACGGGGTGAGAGTGAAAAACAACTTCGTACAAGCACCTCTGGTTTGTTTTTCATTTTGTTATCTAGCTCCATAAAGAAAGAAAAAAAATGCTTTGGCCACCATCTTGTGGTATTTCCTGCTAATCCCCACAACCTCCTGCTCAGCGGTGGTGCTGGTGGTCCTGTGTGTGTGTTTGCATGTACATATGTGCACCTGCGCGTGTGTTTGGGGCTCTAGTTTTCTCGTGTGTGTGGCCAAAATCTAAATCCATGCCAGGACAGCAAATCCGGTCTAAAACACAAACTCCTAATCCTTTAACCTTCAGAACAAGAGGATGAGGGGAAAACAGCTGAAGGGCCCGCATGGTGAAGCAGGACGGAGGGAGACAGAACCCAACTAAGACCCGACAGACCAGACCAGGAGGCCACTGATATTCAACCCCTCCTCTTTTCCTCGAGGCAGGAAAATGGATTTCTATTTCTGGTGGCTTGATATCGCTGATCATGGTTCATAGCCCCCCTTTCAGGGCCCGGAGTTAACATCGCGGGCTGATGTCAGGATGCGAACACTGATCAGAGCCAGGGAGATGGGTCCTGATGGCCTTCCAATCTGCCAAAGCTGTGATGGCTGCTTTGCTGATACCATCACAGTAAATTCTAATCACTGTCACTCTCTGTTTCTATCCAGAAGCACTCAGAGTATGTTTTTGGCACATCTTAGTGTGAGCGTTTGTGTGTATGATGCCTTTTCCAGCTGTCCGTGACTGACAAGTTATCTGATGGCATTGTGCTCTGTGTTATGTACTGTAAACTTAACCTCAATGATGCCTTTTCCTTGAAAAGTCGAGGAGCTGGAATAACAGTGCAATGACTAAACAAAAATATGAGTCAGAAATTTGTGATGTGCAGGAAGGAGTGGCGATGGTAATAACTTTGATGAATTTAATTTTGACTTGGGATGGAACCTGAACTGAAATGATGACTGGCATACAAAATGTTTGATGATGTCTTTCCATGTTAGAATCCACCAAATACAAACTTTATTCTTAAATAAAAATTATTTGATGCAGGGTTGTATGAGGCACTTGTCAAAAGTCAAATGTATTACCTAAAGTAGATGGCAGTCAGCAGGCCCACAGTTAGGGGAAGCAGAGAGGGGCACCAGCATGGAAGCTAAGCAATGTATTGCTGTGGAAAGGGTCAGCAACAAAAAGTATTTTAGCTATTAAAAAACAAACAAACAAACAAAAAAAGGTTGACCTAAAATATTCAATATCAATTAGGTGCAGTAGAGATGCTATGTTTACCTTCATACAGGCTAAATATCACTCGCTCCAAACCAACCAAACTCCATGGGTAAAGTTAGTGATTTTATGTCACAGAACATGGGAGTTGGAGATCTACCACAACCTTAATTTGTTAGTTTGTTTGTGTGTTTATGTGACTGCAAAAATGTCATTTTAAAACACCCCAAGTCACACAATAACACAAACAAACTAACAAATCAAGGCAGGAGTAGATAAGTAACTCCTATATTCTGCAAGGTAACGTGACTGATTTTGCCTATGAAGTTTGGTTGATTTGGAGTTGAGTGACATTTAGCTTATATAACCACAGTTTCCCATTGGAAAAAGCTGTCTGGTTGGCAAAGTTAGGTGGTAAAAAATATTCTAAATATATCATTACACTTAAACTGATGTTATTTTTGCTTAGGTTAGATCTATTTTTAAGTTGCTAAAATATCTTTTTTTTTTTGCTGACCCTGTCCACAACAGAACATTGCATAGCTTCTGTGCTGGTGCACCTCTCTACTTCTCCAAACTGGGGTGGGCCAACGAGCATCTACCATAATACACTGACTATCGACAAGTAACCTCACACAGCACCACATTAAATAATCTGAACTATCTCTTTAATTTAGCAGCTCCATGGTCATTAAAAAAAACTCAATCTTTAATAACTGTACTTGAGATCTCACCGCAATCTAACCTTCAAACCTCAAATTGCTCAATTTAAATTTGTGCATAGTGGTGTGAGCACGCTGCTCTGGTGTTTTATTCCAGCCGTAAGGTATGTGTATCACAGATCAAACTCTCTACATCTCCAGTTGCAGTTCTCCATCATTTTCCATGCTATTAGAACTCCAACCTTTCCGTCTTTGGCTGTACTGATATTTATGCTGAGTGATAATTCCTGACAATAAATAAATAAAACGTTCCTCCTACTCTTGTGTGTCTGTATAGCCCCCAGCATATTCCTGGGGCCTGGAGTCTGGGAAGGGAAATACATAAACAAGAAAAGATCTGAAGAGACTTAGCCAGGGCACTGGATATACACACACTCACACAGAGGCACACACACACGCTAATGCATCACACATGCATGCACAGACGTACTGCATATGCAAACCAATGGACCTATACTGTATGTATTTGCCAGTCACCATTCCTGTCTCCCCTCCATACTCACATACACTTAACATACACACATACAGTATACACACACTGAAACATTAATGGTCAGCCAGCCAACTGTTTTAAGTAATCAGAGGCTGCTATGTTGAGTTTTCATTCTTTAGACGAAAAGCATCAGCTCCTGAGGGCAGGTCGTGTTCATTAAACCCCTTTTTCATATTTTCTCCAACTTCCGCCAAACTAGTGGATTAACTGCTTAGCCAGACTTTTTAACCATGCTATTCAATTATAAATGTAAGATGTGTGTGTACAGGGTGGGAGTACAACATGGTTCTGGAGTGCAGCTGTCGGCTTTTTGATAAAGGTTGCTTGTTTTAACATCTCTTTAAAGTCCTCACAGATTCATATTAAAAGCTACTGAAAATCAATATGCATACAAGCATACAACACATGCAGGAGTCTATTGACAGCCCTAAGAAGGTCTCTGATACTTCTCATATACATTGCCTCTTGAGAATACAACACGTGGTGTACAACACAAATCAAGCACAACATAAAAATTTTTAGGGCTTGAGACAGCGGTGCAAGGACCCTACTGAAAGAGCTCGGATTTCTATTATTATTCTTCCAGCAAATTAATCACATTTTTGAGGGCCTAAACTTGGTCAAAACGCTCAACAAAACTGCCACAAGCATCAGTTGTCATGAAAATTTAGATCTAATATGGGCTTTGGTGATGGTACAGCAAAATGGCTTCGCCACGCGCCCTCTAAAAAAGCAGAGCCTGTCAATAAGTTGGCATTTGGGAACGATGCCACGGCTGACACACACTCTGATGCTTTAAAACTTTGCCACCAGACAGCCTTTTCCTGTGGGACTTTAAAAGAGTGTAAACTAAAATGCAACAATGCACATTTTTTTTCCCCTTGGTCTGGCCTAATGAACGAGGGCAACCAAGAGAAATACATTGTCGGTCCACTATTGTGCACCAGCCCACATCCCAGGCTGGCATTGGTGCTGAGTTCAGTTTCAAGACAATAATCTATTATTTATGTAGAGAAAATTAATAGCAACATACAGTAGCCAATTCTAAAAATTCTACAAATACCACCTGTCCAAGAGCAGTACATGTCATCTGTGTCTGCCATCAGTCCTTTATCTCCTTTGAGTGCTCTCCAACGAGGAAAAGCTTCACCAATTGTAATCCGTGTTTGTCCTCGGGTGTCTATCGCCGCCTTTCTTTATTAAACCGTAACCCTCCCTCTGTTTTGAATGCTTCCTATTTTTTCTGCAACTAGCTTCTGTCCGCGACAGATACCAAATTAAGTTATGTTGCGAACATACAGATAGATTTAACTGGCAGTGATAGGCTTCATCAGCATTGTGTGAATTTGTTTGGCAAGGTCTTGAATGTACTGATCACTCATTTATACATAAAACTACCGCACTGCAGCTTTAACTGCCTGTTTATGTCAGTTTTCTTCTGTTATGAGTGAAGTCAAACAGTAACAACCCTTTTTTGTAATGGTCTGGCTTATATGTGACTCTCTCCTGTAGTACAAATCACAGAACTACATCCTTGCCTTTAAGAACAACATATGCAAGTGTAAACCTGCGCACACTGGTCCCAGCAGACAAACTTAAACATAGAGGCATATCATGAGATTTTCTTATTCTTCAGAAGTGGTGGTGCTACCTTTATGTCCCCCAGAGCAACAGTATATGAAGAAAGATGATGTACCATGGAAGAGAAAAACACAAAAAGTAAATATAACTTCCTTAGTGATGAATAACACTGTGGATATACCTTTTTATGCACCGTCCAACAAACTACAAGCAAAGAGAGCAGCATGGTTATGTTTGTGAGTTTTTTCAGTGCAGAAAGAAAAGTTCTTCAAGGATATTCTTGTCAGCATATTCACTCTCAGTTTTATACAATGTTCACTGTGGACTTTCAGTGTAATTCACAATAAAAACAGATAAACATCATGTTCCTTCCATTGGTCCAGGAGGCTGTTCTGTACAATGCATTACATTTCCAGTGGCAGGCAGTTTCCCTCATCCTCCATACCATTAGGGCCATCAATGTTGACAGGATCAATACCTGTGTTTTGGCCCCAGTGCCCCTGCTAGAGATAGCATGTCACTGCTGACAGACAAATATCAGCGCTTGGCCCTGTGACGGAGGGGAAATCACAGTACTTTTCCGTTAAGATCATCCAACATGGTATTGATTCGCCCTGTGCTAATCATACATCAGAGCTGAATAAATGGCTCAGAGGCAAACGCTCCATTGTTCACGATTGGGAGATGTAATAAAAAAGAGAGACATTTCTTTTATTGGTAGTAACTCGGGGCAAGTCACATAATCGTGCCTTGATGGGAAAAGGCCTGGTTAGATCGAGGTCCATCAAAGTGTTGTCGGGACTTTTTAGTGATGATCCCATCGACTGAGGGAGGTCCTGATTATAGTGCGTCCAGGTGTGTGTGTGTGTGTGTGGGTGTGTTATTGCAGTAGCTGTAGAATGGCAGGACACATGTATTTTACTATTGTTTGTTGTTTACTTACATTACGCAAACTGTAGATCAAAACGACACCAAAAATGTATCTTAGCTTACAGTATGTTGCCATAAAAATCAAGGCTGTCTTTTGTTATTGTGGGGTGGTAATGCTTTGGTACAATGTAAAAAATCATACTGGAATTTAGTCGAAACTAATCTTTTCTCATTAACTTGATGTAAATATAGAAGTTTTCAGTGCTCAAGCTGATTAAACGTGAAATTTCTATCATTTACTTTCAGAACATAGAAACATGAGTTCTTATAACTTTATTCCTTTTGACTTGAAATGATGAGTTGAATGAATGTACTGTATTGTACTCATTAAAATAAGTTATATAAGACTTGCTCACATCACACCACATCAAACTGAATGGTATATGCACATCAGAATCACCCTTATGTCTTTGTTACCTATTCCAGGCTAAAATGTTAACAAATGCATCACTCATCAAAAACAGTCTTAGTGACTTCAGTTGGAGATGATAAAACATGAAGATTGTCATCCGACATCCCCTTACTCAATTCAGTCAAGGCTTTTCAGCAAGGACAGTCTGCCAGTTGGGCAGTCATTTCTCATTTGTGATGTTGGCAACAAGCAATTACATCTTGAGGACAGCTATCAGGAATTCTTTCAGAGGTAGCCAATGTCAAACCTTCTGATGAGGCTCTGAGGCTTGAACAGCTCCAGCTTTTGAGATATACTGATCTGACTTCAAATTTGCCTTCATTTTAATGTTTTATCCACACTGAATTTTACTTTTTTAAGGGTCACAATCCTCTGAGCAAAATCAAAGCAGGAAAGGACGGCAAACATTCCAAATCCATATTCACTTTTCTGTAAAATCAGTTAAACACTTCAAGCTATTTCCAAACCAATAGTCCAATAAATCCACCCTACTGCCGGCTGACGGCTTTGAGTGCGGTTGAGTGTGTTGAAAGCTATACGGTATGTTAAAGGTGAGAAATAAATGTGTTGCTATGTGGGGAAGGTGCAATAATTATTTGAGAACCAGCAGTTCTTGATCTCCTGTTTCCTTCCATCTTTTCTGAGCACTCTGTTATCTGCACTATTCCATCAAAAAGCACACTGATAACAGACTGGAGAACTCAATTGACCTTGACTGAGTGTAGGAGAGTAGACACTTGTAGTACTGAGGGAAAGAGGGCGAAAGAAACCATCTTTCTGACTGTCTGTCCCACCTGTTTTCACAAATTTCAAATATGAAACATTTTCTGATCTGATCTTATCAATGGGCAAGATGATATCATTGTCTGACAAAAATATTACAAATCACTGCTGAAAAATGTATGTTTTAATTGATGTGACAACACTGTGGTTAAGGCATAAAAAAAGACTTGCTTAGCAAAAGATCATAGTTTGGGTTAAAATAAACGCTTGTTTAGATTAGTGAAAGTTGGTTTTAGGTTGAAATGCCTACCACCTTTAGGTTAAGGGACCTTTGCTGTCATGGTTACAACACTAAACATGTGGTTAAAGTTATGGAACGACTGTGCTCATGACTGTCAGTTAGAAACAGGAAATGAACTGCGGTCTTCTGTGCGAAAGTGTGGCGTTTTGTTGTGGTTTTGGGACACTTGTCAAAACAACTGATGGTGCCATTCTTCTTGTGTTTGTGAGGTCATTTAAGGTGAGACAGTGCATGTTTGAAACTGTGTTTCATAAATTTATAATATATTTCTCGAATAGCAGTTCTCATTATTAAAGGTAAATGTTTTGTTGTACAAAGAGCATACGGTATGCAAGTGCATTGGATGGAAAACCGACAACTAATGCTGTACAAACCCAGCTGGCGCCCATCTACATGTTTGTGTGGGCTTTCTCTGGGTGCTCCAGGTTCCGCCATCATCCAAACATGCATTAGTCCGGTGAATCTTAAAAACTTTAAATTGCACCAAGGTGTGAATCTGAGTGTTAGACTGTGTCCTAACTGCAAACGAACATCTGACTATCATTGGACGCTCTCTGTCCACACTAAGACCATCCACCAGCCAAACGCTGATAAAATCTGAAAGGTGCTGAGTTCAGACACAAAATAATGATGACAGTAAATGGTGAACTTGAACAGTTATCTGTGGCTGGTTTACATTCACATTTCAAAAAGTTAACTTCTCACCCTGAATGTACTTATTAACTGAGTGCTCAACGTCAGACTGAACCAATCCAGTAAAAGAGTACTTGTTATCTTCCTGCATATTATGATATTTAGATGATTCCTTACTGGAAATTACATACTATCACCAACAGCAAGCAGGTTGTCATTAGCAACGGTTAATTACCTTGTTAAACCAGCTCCCAGGCAATCTCCCCCCATTCACCTGCCAACTCATTTCAGTTTTTGTAGTTAAATGTGCAGGTATTGTATAAATAACTTCTCATTTTAATTTAATGAATTAACTGTTTTGCTGTGCTTGCAACACAAGCAGCAGGAATAAATAAAAACAGGGCATCTGACAAAAGTTTAGCTCAAATTGGCGCACTGTGTAACGCTGCACAGAGCTGTGTTTCTTGCAGCCAGTTAGGACATTCACATAGAAAACAATGCATGTTTCATGTCACATTCAGTAAGGAAACAGTGTTAGTGTTTTTGTATTTTTTTCTTTACATTTTGTGTGCCCCCAGTGTCTCTTGGACAGGCTCTGTCAGGATGAAGAAATCATGAACAAGAGTCACTAAAAATGCATGAAATGTAATGCTGGATTTACCACATATGTTCGGTAGGTAAAATGAGTAAAAAGAGACATGGTCAAGGCATTAATATGCTAGTTTGTTAATTATTGTTTTATTATTCAGTTTGCATTGTTGCTTATGTGCTGCATACGTGATGCCAATATCAATGTTAAGCTTGTTGTGATGAAGTCTTTTTCAAGCACCCTCTGATATTGTAGCTACTACACTCTTTTCTAAGAAGCACATTTGTTTGTTTCAGAGAGAGAATTTTTAAAAGACATCATTTCCCCCACAAAATGTTTGTTTCATTTGCAGATTCGCTCCTTAGAATCAGAGAAATTTGTTCTTAAAATAAGAAATAAAAAATCAGATCATCACAAAATGACATTTTTAAAATGAGATTTATCATGTGAATCTTAAATTGGAATCGAAAGTTTAGGTGGTCATATAGGCCTACTGAAATCTCAAATCTAAGTGGCTATTGAGCTACCTAAGCTGAAACAAGTTATCTTTTTGCCAGTAAAGAATTGTGCTTGTATTTTGGCACCATTGTTAAAACACACAATAAAATCCCTGTCAAACACATAAACAAGGGAGATTTTGTTTCATCATGCACAAGTGTGTGACAACCTGTTAAAGCAGCTTCAGAAGTGGCTGAGTGCTTTCTGAGCAAACAGGGAGAGATGACCCTGACAGAAGCTGGCGGCTGTCAATACAGTGGAAAAGTGCCAAATGCAAAAAAAATCACAAACCTTTAGCCTGCCACATACAATAATGATTCTCTTCTGACAAAAACTGCTGACCGCTAAATTATTCATATTCACGCTATGAATAAATAAAATAAACAGGCGCCGCTCTCAGTCTACAAATCTAGGAAGTATTTTGTCATTTAATCATCAAATTTTAACAGAAGCTGCAACACATTGCATAAGCACTCAGGACTCCTGGGACAGTTGCAAACTTGACCAACTGCCAATAAGTGGTTGTGCCTAATTTTCAAGAGCCATTTGCCTCCTATCTGATTCCTTTGCTTCATATCAAGGCCCGCAGTATAAAGCCTGTCTCTCTCCCTTGGTCCCCAGATAATTAACTTGGCTTTGTTGTGTACAGCACACATGCACATTCATTTCTAATTAGCAACAGACAGCATCTACCACTACCACACACAATATTTTAGAATAGCTTAGTGATTTTTCACCCTTTTTTTTTAACATATACCTAGCGTAGGTAAGTCAATAGTGCCAGCGAACCAGCGCTAAATGAATTTAACTCCACACATGCCTCGCAGCACAGTTCCTAATGGCTCTCTTCTCTACATGTAAATGACCTCCTGTCCTGGATCTTTGATTGCAGATCAATGGCTGTTTGCTTTATTTCAACATTCAGTGCCGGTGAACCACAACGCCACGGGGGCAAATGTTGAACAGAGAATTTACAGGTTTGCTATCGAGCACTTTGAAACAATAAAGCTGCTAGTGAGCTATTAAACAAACGAGAGAATAAAGTGGCTGCCGTGGACCGAGATTAACACGATAGATACAACGTTGAAGGGTGTAATTATTCTTTACTGACACAAACGTTTAGCCCCCAGAGCGGAACAGTGTTTACCACAAATACCGCCACCACGCTTGACCTAATCATGGGCTGAGATTTACCTGACTGCATTTGAAATGTGTTACAGCTGATTTGTGTGTTGGAGCTGACAGTTTCTAGCAATCAGCACACTGTAGGCCAATATCCTCAGTTAGTGCTGGATTTGATCCCCCAAATAACTGCCAGAAAATGATATATGCCTTGTTATTATTGGAAACTTAGTCAAATGAATTTAATATGATTTATACCGTGTGCAAAGGTTGAACATAAATAATGACATCAACAGATAATTTGTACCTATATTTCCTGACTTTTGGTTGAGCTGTTTGATTTTACTGTGTCCGTATTTGCTAATTGTAGCTTTGCTTTTTTTTCACATTACAAACAGGAGCTGTCAAAATCACATTAACCTTCTCACAATGTCAGCGTTGGCTTGTGTCTTCTGCGTTTGTGTTTGTTACGACATGCAGTAGCTGGTAAACGTGATTATTTTCAGCACGATGTAGCGTGGTAGAAATTAGAGGTGCGTGGAAACATTATTATCTGTATCTGTGTCTGTTCAACCAACAAAATTATTTGTCTCTGTATCTGTATTTGGATAGAGGACCTGAGGTGGGAATTATACTGAAAACCTGTGTTAATTTGGGCAACTGTTGTTGTTTTTAAGCTTATATTGACGATGCAATTCTGTTTTGGATTGTAAGTAGAAACAGTAAAGGGTACGGACTATCTCTCGTTCATTAGGCCAGACCAAGGGAAAAAAAATTCTTTCTTCTTGCATTTTAGTTTACACTCTTTTTAATGGGTTTTAAATCAGTGGTTCTCAATCTGGGGGTTGGGACCCCTAAGGGGTTCATGAGATAATTTCTGGGGGTCTGTTTTTATTCTATCATTTTTGCTTTCCCCAAATAACATATTCAGGTGCATCCCTGTCAGAAATTACACCACATTGAATCTGCTGCATTCGCATATAATACAAAGGTAACTTCAGCTTCACTTTGGCACCATTGAATGTAGTTTCTGGGGCTAAAAAGGTTCAGTGAAATTAATACAAAAATTACTGAACACATTCAAATATTCATTCATGACTGTAAGATGATAATGATAAAGCAGTAAGAGCTATAAAGACCAACATGAAATTCTGTGTATGTGAACATATTTGATCAAATCGATTCAAATTTTGATTTCCAGAAGATTGTCTGGACAATTCAAATTTCCCTTTGTGGTTGTGGAGTCAGAAGACACAAAAGACATATCTGGGCAAACTAGGATTTCAGAAACATACGTTGAATGTTCTGGTTCAGTTCAAAAATAATCAGAGGAATCCCAAAGCACATAATCATACATAATGCAGGATATTGTGTATAATTGCATGGTGAGGGACTCCACAAAGCATATACATCAACGAGCATCCAGACCAGCAGGGACAATAGAGGACAGACTTAGTCATTACTGCCAACTCCTGACTGTAGAAATATGGCAATCTCTATATTGTCCTGCCAATGTATTAAAGCCATGAGCTGCATTCCAGGTCTTGATTATGTGTGTGATTTGTCTGTTTTGTGTGTATGTGTATATATCTGGCGTGTTTGTGTGCTTGATGTCCATGTCCTGATGTCCATGCATGTGAGTGTATGTTGCACATATTGCGTGGCTGGCATATGTATGTATGCACCGATGTGTGTGTATGATCATGTGTGTGCGTAGGTGAGTGTGCACATGTGTTTGCGCCCCTGTGTGTGTGTGTGTGTGCGCTAGCTGGCATGTCAGCTGATGTCCCCAGTAATCCAGCAGTGGGCCTGTTGTGGATTAGTAGCAGGCTCCAGGGGATGGGAATCCCATTCCCGTTTACAGCTCTCCCTGGCAGGAAGAAAGGCAAGGATGCCTTCTCTCTACTGCCTTCACACCGGTTGGAGCCTGAAGGTGTGTGTATGTGTGTGTTGTTGGGGTGATGTGTATATGTGGATGTCGAATGGATGCTGTTGAGTGTGTATTATGTGTATGGTTTCTAATGTTAAAATCATCTTTTTCCCACTTGCCAATTCTTATATTGGTGTCTCACAAAAGCATGAATTCACTGGTTTCCTCGTTAATCAGTATTAACACTAATTATAAGCATTAGAGGGCACAGTAATTTATGTAGCATAGCTTATCTGTATTTTTAATCAATATAAAATTCTTTCTTATAATTCTTAATAATAATTCTTCTTATAATTTTCTTTCTCTCTTTCTCCCAAATGTTGACATTTCTGTACAGTTTAAGAAACATGACTTCCCGGGTAAATCAGTACTATCCAATTGTGTGAATCTAATCTCCCCACCCCACATAGAGATTAGTTCTTAATGGATCACTTCCCAACTCGTCCTTCCATAACGTTTTCATTTTGTTTTTTAATTTGTTGACCAAAGTGTCAATAGATTTTGTCATAGGTTTTGTCATCATAAATTACTTTTTGTAAAATTGTAGTCTTGTTTTCATCAAACCTCAGTGCTTACTCTTGGTGGGAACAGTTGGGTTTATAAACAGCACAGTCTAGACCTGCTCCATATGCAAAGTGTCCTGAGATAAATTTATTATGGTTTGGTGTGATACAAATACAATTTAATTACAATTAATTTGATTTAGTTGCGGCTGAAGTCTTAAAACTGGACATCCAACTCGTTTTTAAAATTCTCTATGCTTTGAAAAAATGTGTTGCCTCTTGTGAACATACATGCTCTTTCCATGGGGAAGAAAGAAAATGCTATGGCATCACTTAGACCTTGTCTCAGAGATATACTTTGTAGGAACATGTTGTAGATGTGTGGTGCCATTTCTATCACATCTAGTGCAGACGCACACACTTCCATGGTAACACACACACACGGGCCATTGCGTGGCAGCAACATGAAATTTCATCACGATAGGATTTGTTTTGAAGTCATTCGAACACCATCCAACACAAGAGCTGACCTCTTGAACCTTGTGATACAACCTTACCTTCTCCCCAGTGACAATTTAAATGCCACCTTTCTTCCACCCAGAGAGAAAGAGAAAAAACATTTTTTTTGTGTGTGTGGCTGGGACTTGCAACTCGATAGCACAACAAAAGAGCTGTGGTGGCAAGTCCCCACGCAGACATTATATGTCAGCATCACCGTCATACTGTTAGCTTGTCCCAACTGTACAAAGCCATCCTCATTCAGGGCACCTAACCAAGGTCAGCCTGGATTAGCCGCTAGTAACCCTATCAGGTCCAGCACAATGATTACAAAGCCCAGTGACACTGGCTGTCAGCAGACTCTTTCTAGGCAACCCTATCTGCCCGACCCTTGGCTACAGAGCCACCGGAGAGGGTTAGTCCATTTCAAATTGTTCCCCCTTTGTGTCTCCCTTTATTTCCCCTCTTTGATTTTCGGCGACTCGTTTGGTTCATCAATCAGTCTGTCTGGATGTGTGTGTGTTTGAAACCCATGCTGCACATAATTCCTATAATTTGTGGATTTCTCCTTCCCCTTCCACATAGCCTATTCTTTGTGCTTGTTACTTCTGAAGCCAACAGCCATCCCACCTAAATCCCTCCACCCTCCACCCTGCAGATGAATGAGCACTGCAGCTTTATGCTATGCACCACATGATTTGTTCTCAAATGAACATTTGTTAAATTATAATAGTAAAATTTGTAATACTCTTGCAGCCTCATTTATAACAATGTTCTTAGATTTAAACTTGAACTCAGTCACTTCTGATGGTGTGCTTCCATTTGTTTCAAAAACATACCGAGCATAACAAACCTTGCTTATGCAGGTTCTAAAAAGCCCATTTGTGACTTAAGCATGTTCTAAAAATCACAAATTAAAGCTACGACAAGGACCTTTCTTGTGGAAATGTGGCATGTTTCCACCACAATAACCACAAAATATGACATCAAAAATACAAATATCTACATAAAAATCTCATCCTACTTCTTTTTAAGTGGCTAATTGTAACTTCACCCATGAAAAATGTAAACACAGGCTCATTTCATCTGATTTCAAGGGAGTCTGACCCAGTGGCAGGCATTTAGAATAACTTCATAGAAATATCCAGTCTTCTCACAGATGGTCTTTTTTGCTTATGTAGAAGAATCAGTATTAAAGTGAGAACATTTCATAATCAGTTTAAAACTCTTTGTAGTAGCTTTAAAACTGATGGTACTTGCCTTACAATAAGTGATTCCTTCTCCTGTAATCTAAGCACAAATGAGGGTTAAGTCAGGAAAAGCCAAGGACCAAGAGGCAAGCAAACATCTTGGAAGACAAAAGTCATAACAACGGTAGAGGAGATCGAGGCCAGGCAACATGTATTATTCTGTGGTCTAAACAGTAGGCTGTCAAACAAAGCCAAGCACGTACCTTTGGAGTGTTCTGCCATCAATTCTTTACACTTTTAATTGGTGATTCTTGTCACAATGTTCATAAAACTGATGCAACTTGGCTTAGAGATAAGATCATTTCCACATCAAAGTAAGATTTTTTTTTTATAAATAACTACTTATACATGGTTTTCTGTGTAAGTCATATGGACCCACTTTATTTTACAGCAGACAAATAAGACATAACAAGCTGTACTTTGTATCACATTAGACAAAAACTAGAAATAAAATGTTATTTATTAGACAGTGGACCCTTTATAAAACCCTTAATAGACTTTCTTAGAGTGTAATGTGGGACACATTACAACATTACTGTAAGGTTTATTATTGCCAGCTGTTAGACTTTTATTGGACATTATTAGAGAGTAATTTGGGACACATTACAATAGAACTGTACTGTAAACTATAATGAAATCAAATATCCTCTACTTCCTAAAAGTCTCCCTAAAGTTAAAGTTTTTAGTTTACAGTGCAGTTCTGTTGTAATGTGACTCTAATTACCATCTAATTAAGTCTAATAAAGGGTCTAATACTGTCTACTAAAGAACAATAAAGAACGTATTGTAGTTTTTGTCCAATTTTACATTTCAAAATACATCTTATGTCTCTTACATCTGTACTTAAGTGTCTAATCAAGTGTCTAATAAAGAGGATATCATTTCTGTCTAATTTACAAAACACAAAGTCCAGGTTGTAACATATTATTGTACTGTAAAATAAAGTGTGACCAGTCATACTTAAGATCAAAATTGATCTCAAGTCCATTTTATAAATGAGGCACCCTGGTGTAATCAACTTTGAACTTATGTAACACTTTAGCTGTACACAGACCAGCAGTATTTTGTTAAAAAATATGATGCTTGTAGTTTACAAGACAGCACTTGTGAGAGAAGTTTTCCAACCATGAATTAGGAGGCAGGAACATTGTTCTGCTTGTCTTACAGATTCAGACAACATGTCAGGATACAGCAAAATAAAGACTTGTGTTGCACTACAAGTGCGGTTGTTACTACCCTTCTGTTTTTCAAGAGGAATTATGCTTCAAGCCCATCGGTTTGCTGCTTCACTTTTCTGCCCGAGAACTGTTTTCCCAACATCCATGTCAGTTAGCAGCATGTTAAACAAATCAAACCTAAAGACAGAGCTGCCTTGTGATTTTGTTAAAAAGGAAAAAAAAAACTATGATAAACAAGAACAAGAACAACAGCAACAACAGTGCTAGCAGCATATTCGAGGCAACGTGGCAACCAATGTTCTCCACTTCAGCACATCAGAGGCATCCCTGCTTCAGTCGCCCTAAAGGTACCCGTTTACAAAGTGATAGGGCTTAGGGTTTTTAACTCGGGGCGAGAAGCTGATTTGAAACCCCCTCTGCTGCCAAGCACATGGACGGCTGCTGATTAGAAGAGGGTTGGCAGCAGTGGGCAGATGCCAGGCGGGGAGAGAGATGACGGCCTGTCGCCAGTCTGCCACCCAACCCCTCGTCCCCCCGTTTGCCCCCTCCCCTACTGACCCCTCCCCCGTTGTACAAAAAAAAAAAGACCAAAGACATTTCCGCAACAAACCCAAACGGGGGAGGGGATGAATTGTAGTAGCGCTTTGTATCAAAATGTGACATTGTTGTGATGACAGATACACAGACACATGTACAGCAACATTTTGACGGTCTTTAACCGAACTCCAGAGTTTTAGGGAGTTATTTTGATCACATGAAGCTGACAATAAGTCTGCCTAGCTAACTAAGTTGCACAATGAAAGATCACAGGGCAGTTTTTCTTCTTCTCTCTGCACACCCACGCACAAACATGAGCACACAAACTCACATGCACTGTACTTTGTGCAAGTTTGGGATGCTGAACATTCCTCCACCAGCCCACAGAGGATAAAACATTTTGAGCTTTTTGGGTGTGAGAATTCAAGAGAGTAAATAGTCGTGTGTATAGGGCGTAATAAGACTGGACAATATATCAGTATTATACTGATATTGTGATATGAGGCTACATATTGTTTTAGATTTTGAATGTTGTTCTATCGTGATATGGCATAAGTGTTGTTATAGTAATGTGATGTAATTTTCTGAACTTATCTGTCTATTCTAGCTGTTCTTTTACTTGCCTTTACCCACATTATATCCACATTACTGATGATTATTTATCAAAAATCTCACACTGTTAATATTTTGGGGAAGCACAAATAGTTATCTCCACAATATGTCGCAATACAGATATCAAAGTGTTTGGTCAAAAATATTTTGAAATTTGATTTTGTCCTTGTTGCCCAGCCCTACTATCAGTGTTTTATGATTATATATAATGTTTTTGGATTAATGCTACTGCTATATTGATGTGTATGTTGTACTTTACTGATGTAGATGTTTTAAGTTGTGTAGTAGTTTCTTGGGTAGTTTTTATCTACAGAACGTATCGTATCGTATCGTATCGTATCGTATTATATGTTCACATTATTTGAGAATTTATGAAATGTAATTTTTGAGAAAATGTTCATATTATACAGCAATATGTTGTGGAGCCTAAAAATAGCAAGATATTATTTATAAGCTGTATTGTCCAACCATAGAGCATAATGCAATCTATTCTGAACTGATGGGGACTTTGCCAGCAAAGATGAGTATGACACCTCACATAAAAAAAATAAATAAATAAATAAAAATATGGATGAGTCCAAATCTACAATGAGACAAACCAGAAGAAAAGAAACTGTTTTTGAAGGTGTAAAAACTCACTGCACTGTCCTAATAAGTCACAATGATGTGGAGGCAGCAGCTACTGTGAACAATAGCCTTGGCTTTAATCATACTTCTATATTCCAGACTGTATTGATTTCCAACCAGCTCAATATGACTACTTAACTAGTCCATTTCTCTGCTACACCACCACACCGTTAGTCATGCACCTATAGCCGTGCATAGTTAGAGTGATAGACAGACACATGAATGCATTTACACATTTACCCAGCTCCACCCAATAATGCCCCCAAATGCACCCACCACAGTTAACACATACATGTAAGCCTGCATTTCAATGCAAGTCATATAAGTTGATCAAATGCAAAAGGTCCACAACAGCAGCTGCATGCAGAGGTTCAAAAGTGCTTGAAAAATCAGAAATCAATAATTATTTAGTCATATGTGTAATAAACAAAGGGCATGACATCAAAGCTATATCCTTTAGCTATTCAATTCAACTCTGGGCAATTTACTCTACCAAAAAAGGGTTAGCAGTTAGAAATCATCAGCCAATACAATACAAGCAACTCTGCTGGTTCTACATTATTCAGTGGTAAATTCTGTTGGGAGAAAATAGATGAGAAATCAATAGCTGTTTCCTTCATTCATGAAGGATGACATTTTTCATAAAACGACTGAATCTGGTATGGAGTTACCTGGAGGGAGCAGAGGTAGAAAAACAGCTTTTATACATTAAGCAATCATGTATTTATATATGACAACAATTAGTCTTGTTTTTTTCTCTTTTTCTTCTTTTTAGCAAATATTAAAACCTAATTAAAACTGAAATTTCCCTTAAGTGCAACACAGAAGTTGGGACCACTGCTTCATTTCTATTTGTGTTTGTTAGTGCAAGGTGTATTCACAGGAACTGGCAGATAAAAAAAAATAACTGGAAAATGTTTTATTTTTAAAATATTTTTAATTTATTAACTTCTATGTCATAAATTAAAATGGCATTTTTGTACTTCTTCACAAATATTCAAGCTCAAGTTCAATTTTATATCCATAAAAACTGTCCCTTCATTAAAACTCACCACAAAATTATTAGCAAAACTGTTCATATCATATTAATACGCAGTCTTAAAGTCACTATATGTAATGTATATGAGTCTAAAGTGGTGCTAAGGTCATGCAGGACAGGATATCTGTATGTCTGACTCTACATCTTTTCCTTGTCTACCTCTCTGTCTGTCTGACCTGATGCTTTTCCGTCTTGCTTCATCTGGGGGCAATACTGTCTCTATACACTGTCTTTATCTGTCTGTCTCTCTGTCTGCCTTGTCTTTCTGCCTGCCTGCCTGTCTGTCTGTCAATCCCACTCTCCCATCTCCTATATCTCCATCAGGCTAGGACTAAAATATCTTAGGTGCTCCAGCCTGTCTGAAACTGAGACCTGGAATGTACTACTGCAGAGTTCAACACACACATACGCCGCACACACACACACACACACACACACACACGCACACACACACCAAATTATACACCTTAACAGGCCGACAGGTGCACTTTCACACTGACAATATGCATATGCGCACACAGACATTTACATGCACACACATATATGCACTCACCATTATACACTTACACAAATTCAAGTTAAAAAAAGCGTCCTCACAGACCATGCACACACACACTCACACACACACACAATCACAGTGATGGTACAGTATGGATGGTTAGCCCATGGTCTGTGTCTAGAGGAGACAGTGCCCCCTGGTGTGGGCCGAACAGTACTCCCAGTCAGCCATATCTTGACCCAATCTATGGTGAGAGGACTCATTTACTCTTCTGGGATTGATTAGTCCTGCCTGAGATGAAGAAACCACCTACATCTTCCCAAAAAATTCAAACCACTTCCTGGTTAGCAGACATACTATTCAAATAATGGGAGTTACAATAAATATCATACCTCTCATACCTCCAGAAACATGTAAAACTTTCTTATGCTGAAAACAATGAACAATTTTGACACTCCAGTGAATATTCAGTTATATTACCACGCACAACTACTTTTGACACTTTTATTAGATGTTTTTTTTATTTGTAATGTTGATATTCATAAAATACAAAGTGTGTACAGGTCAAGCTTCAAGCATGAAAAAAGCTATTTATTTTCATACACTTCATATGCTTATATACATTGCTGTTTGAAAATGTGTACAGCAATTTCCTTTAATGTCAGTCGTGTCCATCATATCATAGTCATGTACTCTGACTGACAGTTTTAGTTGATGAATTTAGACATAGTCCAAAATAATGACAATATATTAGATGCAACATATATTTTCAAGGCTTTTTATAAAGTTAATTTTTTGCTTAATATGATTTGTCAGCAATGAATGTATTCACAAAAACAGAGCAGATAGACTGTAAAGAAAAATTATCACCTTTTTAACATTGTTTATTTTGTTATTTAATTTAGCGAGTGTTTAGAATTTGTTAATTTAAAAAAATGCTGCATTTCCAGATAAAGTGTTTATGACAGCATGGTACTTAATACACTCATATTGCGTGATATGTTGAGATAACAGTATGTCATGTAATGTCATAACAATGTCATGTCTCCTTTCCAAGTAGTTTAAATTGAAAAATTGCCCCCATTATGACTGTAATTAAGTCAAAATGTGAATACAGGACACTGTGGTTTATTGTGAATCAATTAACAAAACTGTAATGTGTAAAGATTATTGTAAGCCTCTTTCTTGTGCATTATAATGCATGCATGTATTTAGGTATTCTAAATAAATTAGTCATTCCTGCTAACAGGCGAGCTGTATAGCACCCAGGCCTATTTAAATTGCGCTGTTGCTGTTTACAACCCTGCCAGACCACACTGCTGCAGTGGAGGAACAAGCACCTGATGGATGAATACATTCATTCGGATGAATACTGATGAGGAAGACCTCTCTCTTCCCAATAGTTGCCACCTTGACTGCCCGTTCCAAAACCCGCTGTCACAGTTTCAGGTTTCCACCATGCTGTGCTGTGTTGCTTGTCTCCAACAGAGGTCATAATGCCTGTAATCACAATAATAAAGGACAAGGCTGTGCCCTGTTTTTTTTTTTTTTTTTTTTTTTTTTTGCATGGAGACAAGTCCAAAAGCGCACACAGACACACAACAGCGTAGACATGTGAGTGCCCAAACCCAAAAACTGTCAAAACTCACCGCACACACGGTCACACACACTTCATCAGTGTTGTTGGTGAGCTTGGTATGGAGACAATAACTACCACTACCAACTGCTTGATTATTGCTAATGAATGTAATTGTAATAATAAGGGATGAGCGTATTTAAGTGGTGAAAATGAAGGAGCCGGGTACACCAGACCGCGCAATGCACGACGAGCGCGCTCACTTATCGGCGCTCGCATACATTCATGGATATGTCCGCGCCTGATAGCCGGACTGACGAAATAACCAGCTGCAAGTGGAGAGCACTGGCCATTTTATACTCTCTAGCCCCCCTCCCTCTTCTCTCCCTCCCTCTTTCTCTCTCTTGCACAGTTGTTGTGAGAGTGCACGCAAGTTTTGATCAGACAGACGCTGCGTGCCACAATCAACCTGACCTTAAACAATCAAAATAAATAACCCGACGCGCAATAATCACTGAGAAAAACAGGTGAACTAATTCGTATAATTCTCTTTCTCTCCAAACCAGGCTATTTATGTCGTGTACTACAAAATATACATCATAACAAGGTAATTATTGCACCATCGATGGTTTTTACTCGAATTAAAATAACTGAAATGAAAAGGAAATTCAAAATGACTTAATTTTAAAGCTACCACAAGAAGTTTTTAACTGGTTATTAAACTTTATCACTTTAATACTGACGCCTCTATATGACCTACATAAACAAATGAGATCGCCAAAGAGAAGACTGTCTATTTCTTAAGCTATTAAGAAAGAATTTTAAGTTATTCTTAATGTCTACCATGGTTCAGATTCTCCGTAAAGTCGGATGAAACCGCCTGTGTTTACATTTTCCCAGGCAATGATACAATGAGTAAGTTAGTTAGTAAGTTAGACAGTTAAAAAGAAGCAGGAGGAGATTTTTCCCCAAATAAGTTTATCTTTGGCGTATATTTTGTGGTTATTGTCCTTGGGGATCTCTAAAATCGCAAAACATACAATGAAAGTTTCTTGTAGTAGCTTTAAATTTAGATACACATCACCTGCGTATAAATATCCCTGAGACAAATGAAAAACAAGGAAGCTGTGGTCCAGTTAATTTACATCTAGTAACAGTTACATCATCATCTCATCCATTTGCTGTCTTATTTTATTAAGTAAGTAGGTTTTAAAACCTCACATTGTACTGAACAACTCTTGGATATAGACGCTACTTTTTGCAGTGTGGAGTCTTGGTTTTGTTCCGAGGCTCCATTTCTATGAGGCAGAAAGGGGGCGGGGATGGGATATTCAGATGAGCCGGAGTGACAGCTTCAGTTTCCCCCAATGCTCTGTGTGTCTCAAACTCCACTGGCTCCTTCCCTCCTAACTCCTCACTTCATAGTGCTGCGTACTAAAAACATCGGACGCTAGGGGATCAAGACGCATGCCACATTGCCTCTATGAGGGCACTTTAACAGATCTTTCGGGGTTTTTTTCTCCCAGTAAGGGGGCTGCGGAGGGAGGACTTTTTTTTTATTTTCATTGTCTGATGACTGTTTGCACGGCTGATTATTGAGTTGATTGTTTATTATTTTGGCTGTTGTTGCCCGACGCCCTGCGCGTTTTTTCCTCCCCTTTTTGGAATCGGCGACCTATCGTGCGCTCACCAATGTCCTATCCTCAGGGTTACCTCTACCAGCCCCCGGGCTCTCTGGCTCTTTATTCGTGTCCGGCTTACGGGGCCTCGGCTCTGGCTGCCCCGCGGAATGAAGACTTGGCGAGGTCGTCATCTGGCTCAGCCTTCAGCCCATACCCTGGATCGGCTGCTTTCTCCGCCTCGGCTGCTGGGGCAGGCTTCTCCAGTCCGCTGTCATACTCCACGGATCCGACTGCGGGATTTCCTTCATACATGGTAAAATATCTCATATATTTATGTCGATTCTGTATGATGAGGCTCTGAAGCAGGTGAATTTGTCGGCGAGTTTATGTCAGTAAGTACGCTAAATGTTTAGCCGTCTTTCTCTGGCATACAGCGCGATTAAATCACTCCAAGTTTACAATGTTTTTGTCCCGATTCACTAATCAGTAAGTGCTTGCAGAACTTTTCATATCTACATTCATATCTAGTGGCCTACTCGTTGGATTCTTACTATTAAATCCTTGACCTCTTTGGCTTAAATGGGATTTTTAAGCATGAGCTGCAAATTGTAATGGCTTGACCAACGCTTAACACTCGCTGCGCAGCTAATTATGGAAAACAGAACACCAACTACGATTTTTATTTGAGCCTTTAGCCTCCGAGCAGTTAATTTATGTGTCATAGAAAATTAATATAACACAAGCTATAAGTCTTTCTTCCCCAGCAGTCATTAAAATCAGCGGGGATGAAGTCGCTGACTTTATTCCGAGTTGAATAAACGGAATTTTAACATGAAAAGCATGACTCGCAATGCTAATGTCACAGGGCCACTTCAAGCGTTTTAGGAAAGGTGCATATCAAGTGATTTGCTAATGGGATTTGTAATGCTGCAAAGAGAAGATATGTTAACACACTGGAGCTGCCACAACAAAACAAAACAGCAGCCACTGGAAGAAATGAGCAAGTTAATAGGTGATTACGGAAAATTGAAATTTCCTTTTTATTATCTTTCGGCTTATTAACAGCAGCCATGTTATTAGTTAATCCGAAAATGATCTTAACCATTAGTTAACCATTAGTTCGTGCCATTCTGCGGCCTGCGTTTTACGCACGGTGTGTTTACCACCACTGTTTGCAATTACAGGGATTTAAAAAAAAACAAAAAAACTTAACTAGTGTGGTTGACAGATGCTGAGAAAATAAACAATAAAAACATATGAAGTATTGATAGTTTGTTTATTTTTTTAAACAGTAGACCTCATGACGTTAGTCAAATCAATGAAATTATAATTATATTTTATGTTTTTCAAAAATTCAGGATACAATCTGCCAGAGTATTTACACCAGTATAACAGCTCCTTTTTCACTTGTTCTGACATGTTTCTGAAAATAAATGACAACTGTTAAATGTGGTGATACATTTTAATTTTATTGTAATGAAGTGCCTTTAAACTACATGAAGATGATTTTTGAATTAGTCACATTAATGGCACATTAATATATATATAGTGTTTTAAAAGTCAGCGCTGAAAACACACCACAGACTCGTGACTTTTTTTTTTTCAACTTTTCCTTCAGAGCTCTCCATATGACGCGCACACGACGGGCATGGCCGGGGCATTGAGTTACCACCCATATGGGAGCCCGGGGTACCCCTACCAACTCAACGACCCGGCTTACCGCAAAAAACGCCACCAGGGACGCCACGGCCACCCTGAAGGCCTGGCTGCAAGAGCACAGGAAGAACCCGTACCCGACGAAAGGGGAAAAGATCATGCTGGCCATCATCACCAAGATGACCCTGACGCAGGTCTCCACATGGTTCGCCAACGCCAGGCGAAGGCTCAAGAAGGAGAACAAGATGACCTGGGCGCCCAGGAATAAGAGCGAAGACGAGGACGAGGAGGACGGAGACGGAGAGAGGAAGGAGGTGGAGCGCTCCGACAAAACCCTGGATAACAGCGAGGCTTCAGCGGAGGATGAAGGTGGGGTATAATCTGGCGACCGAGCCAATGATCCATTTAACAATTCAGGGTAGGCGAGACGGAGGGGAGGGGTGGATGCTCCTTTTATTTACTGCTCAAGTTATTTAGTGCAATGATATTTTTAAAATGAAACATTAAATCATGAAATCATAAAACAAATTTTCAATACAAATAATTTGGTTTTAAATATATGTTTTTTGTCTTTTTGCAAGAGATCTGGCTCCATATATTGTTTCACTAATTATATTGATTGATATATATTTATACATTTGTAATTAAAACGAGGTTAACACCAGACTAAACGACCTGTTAAGGAGAACATTTTCTTTTCTGTAACATGATTAATGGCAGGTCACTAGCAAAGTGGACACATAACATAGCAATCCACGTGAGTGCATGAGTGGCCTCAATAAAATTAGACTGCTAATGTTATTCACTTGATGACATTTTTATATAATTATGTAAAACATTAGTGTTGTATTAAAGAAAGCTTTTACTATTTAATTTGATAGAATTAATGAATAAATAATTAATGTCTTATTATTGAAGCCTGATTGGTTGTAAAACATTTGTGATTTCATTGAATACACATAAACATGGAATATACTACAACTTCAGTTTTCGGTATTTTATTTTGTTTTTTTCTTCGCTGTTCTTTTTAAGGAATTGTCATGCTATGTCTTTATTTTTATTTTAGAATATTAATATTTAATAGGATATGTGCATACTTTTTACAGCTTCAGTTTCTTTCTTTCTTTCTTTCTTTCTTTCTTTCTTTCTTTCTAATTGTCCCTGGATTGTTTCTTTTTTTCTGAAACTAAAATAGTATTTTATTTTGTACATTTTCTCCTCGTGTCTTAGGTATCAGCCTGCACGTCGACACCCTGACGGACCACTCCTGCTCGGCGGAGTCTGACGGGGAGAAGGTCAGCTGTCGTGTGGGAGATCTCGGCTCCGACCAGGCCGGCGATAAATGCGACGAGGACTGCGACGACCAGAACCGCGACCCGCGGGCTCAGCTGTCACCCAAACCCGTCACCTCGTCGCCTCTAACGGGAGTAGAAGCTCCGGTCCTCAGCCATCACCAACACCACCACCATCACCACCACCACCTGCATCACCTGCACCAGCTCCACAGCCAGCGGGAGGATTTGGCCCGGAGTCTCGTCAGCAGCAGCAGCATTAACACCAACAAACCGTCTTCATGCCTTGACAGCAGACCTCATCGGGGCCGCCTCAGAACCCGACAGTCAAGCCCAAACTGTGGTCGCTGGCGGAGATTGCTACCTCGGACCAAAAGCAGCAACATCAGCAGCAACAGCAACTGGGGCAGCCCGGGCAACCAAATTGCCCCTCCTCCAGCGGTGGCCTCCTTACTCCCCCCACGCCTTCCACGACGTCCCCGGCTGCCAGCTCCCCCTCCCTCTACCCGGCCCCCTCCATCCTTGGAAGACCTATTTATTACACTTCTCCCTTTTATAGCAATTACACAAACTATGGCAACTTCAGCCCCCTGCAGGGCCAAGGGATCCTGCGGTACACTAATTCATCTGGAGTGAGTCTGGCTGCTGCCGCCGCCGCCGCCGCCGCTGCTGCTGCTGCAAACGAGGGTCTGAGCTCCTCTCACCAGGCTGTGGAGGCGAGCACAAACCCCAAACAACACAGGCCAGACTCTCCCCTCGTTAAAAATAACCCAAACCAGATTGTTGTTGTCGAGCAGCAGCAGCAACAGCAGCATTTCAGACCCGCAAATTTAGAAGCAAAGAAAGGTACGTAATGATGACATGATGCGGCACATGCAGCGTTAACAAAATGATTTGAGCTTATTTAATCTGCTGTTGAATCTTGAGGTTGTATTTTTCTTAAACGCGGGAAGTGGAAGTAAAATTCGTTCACTTGTTTCCAATGCAGATCGACTGGTTTTCTTTTTAGTGTCACTTTCATGTGTCATTGCAATCACACCATGGGATGATCTGGCTGTTTTTTTGGCTTGTTTCAAGAAAATTAACTTTTCTCGAGCGAGCTTGCATGAGGAACAAGTGGTGTTACGTGACACTATTGGCATATTTCCACTTGTTTTAAGATGAATACGACTTTAGGACTGAATATGAGACTAAATGACTTATTAAGATGGACATTTTAGCAAATGAACGTGGTATTATGGCCTATAATTCGTTTTCAGCGCAGTGCATTTCTGAAATCATCCATTTATAATTTGTTTAACAATATTCATATTTTGGTCTTTCGTACATTGAATCATTAAAGTTACTACAAGGAGTTTAAACTGATTCCTCTCTATGACCTATATAAATTAAGAGACCATTAGTCAGAATATTGGTCATTTTCTATAGTCTGCCACCGGGTCCGAAATGAGCCTGTGCTCACATTTTTCACAGACAAAAGTTAGTTACTCATTTAAAAAGAAGTAGGAGGATATTTTCATTTAGATCATTTTATTTTTGACGCTACATTTTGACATCATTTCCGTGGCTTTTGTCTACTGGAAACTTCCTTGTAGTAGCTTTAAATATCAGGCGATGGGATTTTCATTTGAGACAAGCTCACATTAGCAACCAGTGGGGACGTAATAAGAAAAGCGCATTGCAAACAAACATTCACCTACGGATAGAGACATTAAAATAAGCCCATTAAGGACAGGCCTCAAATGCACACAAACACACGGTGGGCAGCCTGAGCAGGGACATGTTGCCATAGCTTTGAGCAGGAATTCTATTTTTAATGTTTCCTCTGATATGTGTGTGAGTGTGATGTGTGCACAGTGGGCCCCAAACCTTATCTTTCAGCTTAGGATAATTCTAATTACACAGGGTCAGCCAAAAGCAAACAAATCAGTTCGTTTGCTCTGTGCACTCATCGTGCAACTTCACATCTTCAAATGTCACTTAGGTGGTTGTGGTGTTTTCCTTGCGCACAGTCAAAGCTTTGCCTCCAAATCCGCTAGATAATAGACTTTTTCTTTTTTTTTTTTTAACCGGTAATTAGCCAGTGGGGATTTTAATAAGCACTTACAGCACAGGGCTGTTTCTGAGAAAACTTTGTGTTTTCTGGCCTTGTGGAGGGAGTTGATCATTTGATCTTGTGATTTTTTATTTCCATGCTCTGCAGGTAGGTGTCACAATTGCTTTGAGTATAAAGCGAATAAGGCCACCACCTTTTAGCCCCCATGTTTTAACCCCCATAACCTTTACTCCAAACCGGATCTAGTGCCACCATATAGTCGGAATGAAAGCTGCTACCGCTTCCTCAGCTCCACCCAACAGGCTGAGACACTTCTCTTACAGCACAGCACACACGTTTGTCACATTATTACTGTATCATTTTAAGTTGTTTTGTTTTGATGCATTGTGGATAATAATTTAATGTGCTGGTTTGAAAAAAAAAAAGATCTCCCATTATATGTGATTTTACATGTTATTTCTCAGGTTCCTAGTTTGCTTATTTGCCACGGTATATTATTTTAGTATAGCCTATATTTACGTGTGGAAAACATAATTTGGCCTTTCTGTGAAACCGTATTTGTAAAAGGAGGTGTCTTGGGACGCAAAAGCGGACGGAGCTGAAGTGAACTTGATGACTTCAAAGTGGAATAGCCTACATTTGATATTTATTTTTTTAAATGATGGCGAAATGATGCCTATAATTTATGCAAGTTGTATTGCAAAAATGGGAAACTGACATCGTCTGTTTGTTTTGTAAATATATATATTATGGACGGTTTTTATTTGAGACGCATTTGGGAAAAAGCTACACAATCTTGTTATCAGGAGAACTTTTACTAATTTATATCTTTGAATGTAAATAAAATAAAAACGCGCTGGTATTGATGTACCGGCGGGGTATGATATTCATTATTCAAAAGGAGAAAATATTAAACTGTTTTCCCAACTATGACATAAATCTTGGGGAGTCATTCTTTTATTTATGCCAGACCTGTATTTTTTTTTATTCACTCTGCTCATTGTGCCTTTATTTTGTCAGTCAAACGCAGATGGGAAATGTTTGATGAATCTCGCTTTTCATAAACATTATGAGTTTTCACAGATTGCACAATCCATTTTTTTCTAAATGGACCATCATTTTCTTTTAGGGCCTCATTCTGGCCAGGGGAATCTCCCTCGGCCACATATTCACGACCTTGATTGGGATAAACGACATACTTATTTCATTTTTCTCCCCTTTTCCCCTCTCCTCTCCCCTCGCCCTGCCATGCACACATTTATTTTTCAGTGTGATTAATACAGCCGTGGGACGCACCGGGCATTATGGGCTCCCAGCGGGGCCCGTCCCTGGAGCTTTTTAGCCTGGTTCAGGATGGGTCAGCCCTGCCTGCTTCATTACGGCACGGCATTGAGCAATCCATAAAAGTCTATCTAAGCATCTGCCAGCTCCAATGGGCTGTGTGATGGGCCCTAATCGGACAGGCTTTCCTCTGCTTTTCATCATGGCTTGGTTATTACAGCGGCTTTAGGACACAGCTAATTAAACAATTTAGAAAAAAAAGGTTAGGTCTATGGAAATAAATTATTTTATATAATTAAATTATTGTTATTATTATTATTATTATTATAGACGCCATTCAAGATCAACATTTTATTATTTATTTATTTGATTTAAAATGAATTTCAATATTTTGCCACCCACACAGTTGTGATGTTGTAGGGTGTGAAATACTCAAAGATCAAATATATAATATTCCCATCCTCCAAGAGGAGGCCTCCGTCATCGCTCCCAGCCAGACTAAAAGCTAATCCTTCATTTTCCAGTTGAATTTGAGCTTGAGTGTTGTCCAAATCTCAAGGGACTCCCTTTCACCTTGGTTTTCCTCCTCCTTCTTCTCCCCCTTCTGCCTCATCCAAGGAAGTAATATTTCGCTGCCACCAGGGATGCAGTGGAGGGTAAACCCACCTAAACTCACTTAACCCACCTTTTAGGCTGACAGGAGTCTTTGTGACATAAATTTATGGTGTACTTTGCAGTCAATAGTGTCACACTGTCAGAAATGTTATGAAAGTTAGTCATTTTAAGGAGGAAAAAACATTCAGATTTTTTTTTTTTTTCTTGAGCTATTACACTGTAAAACTTCAGTATTTGTTTCAGCATAAAAGTTGGTGTCTGGGCTGCCTTAAATTTTTAAGCTGACTGAATTTGAAAAGACAAATTAATGTTATAATCATTAAAAACAAATAAACTTTTCTAGTCAACTAGACTTAATATTAATTCAGTTTCACTTGAGGGAACATGTTCAGTTGAAACAACTGTCTCAGATATAAGAGAAGAGTTTGAACTCTCAAACAGTGCACTGCAGACTGGAATGTCTGCAAATATCCCCATCATGTTTCCTAATAAACAAATTTAATGATTTAACTGAACGCTATGCAATATATTCATTCAACTCACCAAAACTTCAAGTTAGAACTCATGCTCATAAGTTCTGAAGTGATCTGAAAACAAATACTAGAGATGCTCGGTTTAATTAACCTGAATAAATAAAACTTGCATATTTACATCGATTTAATGAGAAAATATTAGTTGATTCCACTAAGTTTCCCCTTTTTTTTCTTTTTTTTTCTTTTTTTTTTTTTTACAGTGCATGGATTATTCTTAAAATTGGTTGTTGTTTTCCTTTTGATCATCACTGCCTGATATATTTTGCTCACCTTTCTATTTACCTTTCCCTCACTGGCAGCCACCTATATGGAAGTCATGCACACCATAGCCCCTGGCCAGCTTCTTCTTCTTCTGCCCAAATGCTTTCATTTGGAGTTGATTTATTGAAATGCATGCTTTATTCTCAGGTGGGCTCCCCCGAGGATTCAGCACTGTTGTCAAATAGCACCAGAGGCACTCTCCAAAGCACACAGGGGCCCTGCCTCTCACTCTCTCCCTCCCTTCCTTTCTCTCACCCGCTGCTGCACCCTCCAAATGTCAACATTTGTTCTCAATAAAAAGAGTTATTGTTTCTGTTAAAAAAAATTGCTCAGCAACCGGTCGCCTTTGAACACATGAAAAGAAACTTCCACCCCTCCTCTTTGTTTGATTGAGAGCAATGGCAGGTGAAAATGGGAGCAAGGCGTCCATTGCACATGACAAACCTCAAGCTGTGAAGCCCGTTATGAAACGATTGTGAATTTATGCCACAATTAGTCACAATTGTACAGAGGCATTGCCGTCCCTTTTGAAGAACTTGCTCTCTGCCTCACATTAGCAGAAGAAACCAGGGTGCCCTTGACAGTCCAGATATTGATCCTCAAGGGCAAAATAGACAATCTACTGTATTGCCAAGTCCACTGGAGAGTATAAGGCCTAGCTAAGCCTATGCTTGATAGAGCAAGGGGACAATTTAAACTTATCTAGATATTCTTTAATTCCATGCATTGCATATCAAATACAGTCATAATCCTATCATATAGCTTACCAAAGAGGGTGTGTTCATCCATGCTAAGGACTAGTTGTCATTGAAAGCTAAATTGATGGTATCGCAGGGCTCGTAGGCTTCATGTGAGCGTCGACTGGAGAGCAAGTGGACTCATTCCCCCTTATCGTTGATCAAATAAGCAGCTCGTATATGCAGATAATTCATGAGCTCTTTGTATCCTTTATCCTCCCATCAACCCTTTCTCCTCCAAAATGCTTCAGACATTAATCTCTGACGCACACCTGTGTGCCTCCCCAACAGGAAGTTCATGCAGCTAAAGTTTTATTGTAGCAATAGAGGGTTTATTATGTTTCACAAACAGACACAAAGTAAGACCAGTAAGTAGGAACCAATGAATTAGCCACAGATGCTACTACAGACTTGAAAGAGAAATGACACTGAAACGCAACTTGCTTATCTTTTGACAGTGAATAGACTTGCATTTATGTCTCTCGTGGGCAGACATAAGCTAGAATAATTAGCTCCTTTCTTTAATTTAGGGTGTAATGCTCTTATCTTCATGGACAATCCATTGAGAGAAAATTGTAAAAGAACAGAATATTTCTGGGATAAGAATCACACAAATCGTCTGTTATCCATTTGAAATTCAAATGTGTAAACTTTACACTTTAAAAGGCATTTTATGAACTGATGATAGCACCAGCTTTTCCAATTATTTTTCATAGCATTATTTAAGTCCCTTATGAATTAAGTGTTGACTGAAGCTGAAGTTTAACATATTAAGTTGAACCAATAACCTGTCAGCAACACAGATGAACAGTACAAACACTTTGATTTCCTTTCCCACTCAAACAATGCATGCTGGGAAGTCTGTTTACATGCTGAAGTTTTTTAAAGAAACTTAATTTAATGAGTTGACTGAACTCTGTACAGTACATTCATTCAACTCATTTCAAGTCAGAAGAATTTATGTTTATAAGTTCTGAAGTGTTCTGAAAATGAATTCTAGATATTGTAAGTTAAAGAAAAGATTAGTTGATTCCACTAAATTCTAAACTGTGTTTTTTTAGTGAGGGAATGAATGTCAGCAAAACAGTCTAAAAAACATCATTACCCTTTGATTGAACCTTTCTTTAATTCCACCCTGTCTGACACTCTTATATCTTTCTTGGTAAATCCACCCATTAAGACTTGACCGTAAATACTACTGATGTTCAGACTTAAGTGTAAGTAGCACTAATATTCAGGGGAGAGTGTGAGACGAAAGAGAGCGGCATACAAATCAGGTACAGGTGTGTTTAATAACGCACATCAAAGTGGACAGGGGACTTTAAAAATGAGTCCGGGGTCCTGTCCTCTCGTAAAGGTGTCAGGTGAAATGTTCACTACTCCGGATGATCAAGGGGAGTAAGCTGTGCAGGATTTTGACACACTCATGCACACACACACAAAGATACACATACATACTGATCCTTCTCACTCCCTACCCTACCATACACACACACACACACACACACACTCAGACTGAGAGACGCTAATGCTTGCCCACACGACAGTCTAAACAAGGCCATTAGGAGCCCTGACTTCCACTCCTAATTGACAGTTATGTTTAATGCCTGTGGTGAGTAAACACTTCAGAGTAGTGGGCTGCACCTTTGGGCCGTAAATCAGGCAAAAACTGGAAGCTCGTGTTGGAGGCGGCCGTGAAAACTCCTGTAAAGGTGAATGTAAAAGGTGAGGTGCAAAAGACATACAATGTGTGTGTGTGTGTGTGTGTGTTTGTGTCTACAGTGTTTCAGTGCACATGCAAACACCTAATATAGCACAGATGCATCTGTTTGGTAGCGTTTGCATTTGTGTACTTCAATATTTGTTTTTGTCCTTTTTAGTTTCATTATGTATGCAGCTGTATAACCAAAAAACAACAACATGTTCTTACACACAACATTTTGTCATTATACAGGATCCAATTCAAGAATCAAAAAGTATTTCATTGTTAATTTGTTTGATAAATATGATGATGTTTACATCTGTATTTTACATGAAATCTCATTCAGACACAGAGAAACAAAAAACAACGAAACAGCATGAATGGCAGTTTGGTGAGGTGCGACATAAGTTAAAAACAGTAACATGACGCTACAGTGACCATTGTCCATCTCTTCATTGTTATGTCATACACTCACATTACATAAATTTGCTCATATTATGACTATGGTTGCACAGTTAGAATATGTCTGGTTGTTAGTGTTTGCATGTGGACTTGTGGTATAGTTTTGATACTTACAACAACAAAAACAATACAACATGTTATTACACACAATCATTTTGTCATTATACAATTCAATTTCATCCATGATTAACGCATGTACTAAAATCTTGCTTTTACACTCCAGTAAATCATATATTCTTGGCAGGTGCTTCAATGTCATCAAGAAGGCCTCAAACACTATTTGATATTTGAATGTTTAAAAATGGAAAGCAAGACAATAAAAGCATAAAAAGGGATACAAATTTCATTCACACACACATACAGTGTTGGATCATTGTGAAAGTGAAAAAATCAGTATGAATGGCAGATTGATGACATGAGACATCAGTTAAGAATAGTAAAAGCATGCTACTTTTACCACTGTCCCTTTCTTCATTATTATTTCAGCACACTCACATTACAACTAGAGTTGGCTTGATACAACTTTTTCATGTCCAACACCAATATTGATAATGCAGCACTGAGTATCTGCCAATAATGATACTAACTTGATACTGTCTTTTTCTCTCTCTTATATGACTAAGCTATTAACAATACAGTTGAACGGATGTACTTGGCTTAACATCTAAAAAAACATCAAGCTCACACTGTAAAACAAATATTCTCCTATAAAGGAAGAAATATATAGCCCACATCGTGACATGGTTATGCAATACTGCTGCTTCTTCTTCATGAATTTTTTCACAGACTGAACTTTTAGCAGTATTTCAGCACCATTCAAACATTCAAAAGTAAAATAAATTTCATCTGTGTTACCTGTGACACATCTTTCTCTATAGCATGTTGCTCAAAGTTTTAAGTTTTTTTTTAGTGATAGTTTGTGCTAATGGATTGTATCTGATTGCACTTCCTTATTGTTTTTTTTTTCCCGATATTGGATCTAGTGATTTTGGCCAGTATCAGATCAGTGGCATTTCTAATTACAACACACATAAATATACCATGCATTACCTGTGTACATAAATGTACATACAAGAATACACACACACACACACACACACAAGACCGCCTCAAGCGTGAGGACCCTATAGCCCATCAATAATAATGTGTTTAGGTACAAATTTGTATGAGCCAATACAAATTAAGGACGAGACTGAAGTGACAGTCAATCCAATGAATCAGAAGGTAAAATCATTTTTGTTTTGAGTGATTTGAGTGATTTCCTGCCATGGTAAATAAAGAAATAATCATTTATTTGAATGTAGAATAATATAAGCATGAAAATTGATTTTATTTAAGAGTATTAGCCTGCAACATAGTGAAAATCTTGCATAAGACTGAAAATTTCAACATCTATTATATATGTATTGCAGCTCTTTTGCATTTTTCATTTAAAAGGCTGGATATGATTTAATCCCTCCCCCAAGTGAATACATATTGTTCACCTTTTTTTCCATTTGGGCAATATCATCGCATGTGTGTGTGAAGGTGTTTCTGTTTCCATGTGTTGTGTATATCCAAAGTACGCATCTGCTTCCCTACACACTGTGATGTGCATCTAAGTGTAGTTAACACTCAGTTAAACCTCCATCCTGAATTGCGAACTGTCAGCTTTTAAGATCAGTGAGTCCAACAAGTGGATGAGGCAGACATGAGAAAACCACGTTTTCTCCTCCTGTCTGTCTGGAGTGTTTTATAAATGAGCCCAACATGTCTGCACAGAACCTTTTTTCCCATCACGTACTCTGCAAGACATATCAGGGAAGTGATTCATGTTAAATAGTATCTGTCAGACTTGTCGGCTAATTAAATGAAGCTTTGCTTTAAGCGTACACTTTTAGTGTCATGACTTTTCACTTGATTCTACAGCTTTCAACCTAAGCTACTTTCACTGAGTAATGGGATGGCGTGCAAATCAAACAGAATTAAATGTATATGTATTGAGGAAAAACTGTGGCCCGAGATGCTGATTTAATGAAAATAACCTGGAAGACATGCCTTGAGGCACAGTTCGAGGCACTATCTGCCAAAATGTTCATTTTAGGAATACTCTTTTAACATGTTGCATCACTTCAAATTATATCCAAAAGTAATAAATCAAAGGCAGCTGAACAAGCCTCCTGGATAAGTTGGGAAACATTGTTAAGACCAAAGAGCAAGTCTAGTTGCTTTGACTGCAAGATAGAACCTGGATAACAGACAAGCAGGATGAATTTTCTAGAAAATAAGCCCAAATATTAGCACACTTACAATGTTAAGATCTGCGCAAGGCTATTTTCAATTTTTCAGAACAACCCAATTACAAGAAAAGAATGTCAGTTCTGGACAATTCTGCAAAACCCTGAATCTTTTTAATGCCAACAGTTTCTTTAATGTCCAGTGCCAACATTTAAAAAAAAAATCCTCCTCATCTGCACAACAACAGTATGGTTAAGACAGAGAAAGACTGTGGATAATTTGTGGGATCTAGAGGTGAGGTTGCAAACTGTGACCAACTAAAATCCAGTCGCCTCACCCTCCCCTTCCAAGTGTGTAGGACAACTCAGGGCAAAAGGCCCTCTCTTGAGCCAGAGTTTGGTTTGTCTGTTCTGGGCTACTGTAGAGTCATAGCAGGTTCAACATGGCAGCCTCCGTGGAAGAGGAACAAAACAAATTCTTATTTTGAGAGAATTATACACAAATGAAAATGCACTTGAACATTATTATTCCATTTTTGCCTTATTCTGCCAGATCCCCTTAAATTTTACATACTGGACTTTTAACCTGCAATAAGTACAAACATTGTCATGGGTGGAAAAATCTTGTCTTCTGCATTAAAGTTGAGGTGCTAAACACCCATCCACCCCCCTGACCTCCACACCCTCTCTGCCTTGCTACTGTACATGAAGGCCACACTATTCCTAAATTAGCACTTGAATACTCTTTGCTGTTTATTAGGAGGGTGTAGACTGCAATGTGTGTCTTCCAGCAGCCCTTTACTGGTTTTCTCCTGTGTGGTCAGTATAGCTCAAAATTACCCCAAGCTTCTATACTGTGTAGATGGATTCTGACCAACAGGCAATCCACTCGATGACTTCCCAAACAGAAATAATGGCAGTTATACTGTATGTGTGCTGGATGTGGATGAGTGTTGCACAAGACTAATGCATAAGGTAAAGTAAGGCAAGTTTATTTGTACAGTAGCTTACAACAAGGCAATTCAAAGTGTTTTAAACCATTGCACCAAATTAGGTGCTGCAATGAAAACACCAGTGATCCCACTCATTTGAATGTGGTAGCGCATTTTGGCTGCAGCGCCGGGAACCAGAGGGGATGTCAAAAAAAAAACACACAATGGCCTTGCAATGAAAGTGGAAACAGAGTTAACTTTTGAAGAAATGCAACTCGATGGCACATTGCAGTGGCCGATGATTCGAACCAGTGATCAGACCGGTCAAAGTTTTCCACAGTCAGTGGTTTATTTTCATGCACCCAGCTTCATGTCTGCATCTGGTGTGCGTTTATGCTAAAAAATAGTGACACCAAGATGCTTTCTTTGGTTTGTGTCCATTTGTATGAGAGGCAGCAGCAGTGGTCAAACAAGTTAGAAAGTGAATGAAGAGAGGGAGCAGGGATAGCAAGGAAAGATGGTCTCACAGTGGTTACATTCTAAAACACAAATAAGCACACCAACACCGCCACACAACCTTGCACTAATCACCACAATGCCTTTGGTGTGAATATGGGCTAAAGCAATATTTCTTGCCATTGTTTAAGGTATAACCTTTGGACGGTCAAACCTAAAGTCCTCAGTGTGTCTCCATCACAATCTAAATGAAATATTCCTCTTCTCTGCCTTCAAAAGCTTCAATTGTACTCCTCCTTGGTCCCGAATAGGGTTATTCCCCAAGAGGTGGGGTGGGGGGAGAGCAGGGAGACTGCACTTTGCCAAGCACACTCCTCTCTCTTCCTCTCCCGCTCTCTGAGGACAATCCTCTTTCGACTCCCAACCCACCCAGGAATATTAGTCTTATTGCATTTAATCACTGAATCCTAGCACCCAAAAGATTTCAATTCATTAAAGGCACTCAGATATTCAGGCCAGCTGCTTCCTGGCGACTGGCTAAAGACAAGGTGGAGACAGACAGGCTCTGTGTGAGTGAGTGTGTGTGTGTGTGTGTTGTGTGTGTGTGTGTGTGTGGTGTGTGTGTGTGTGTGTGTGGTGCGTGCGGTGCGTGCGTGCGGCGTGTGTGTGTGTTTTCTCTCTTTTTTTTCTGTGGAGACAGGGCAACCCAATCCTCAGCAATGCCCTGGCTGTGCTCAGCACAATTCAGCAACAGCTATACCTAATCACACTACACAGAGGTGGTTCTGCTTATACTCTCTGATTGTATGTGTGTGCGTTTGTGTTCGGGGTGAAGGAATGTGTGTTGAAGGGTGCACAGTCTGTGTACACATGCAACTGCGCATGCACATGTATATGTACACACACGCACACACACACAGATTTGCAAGGCTTTTAAAGGAGATACTGTTGATCCCTCCACAAGCAAGCGAAGCGGCTTACATCTTTCTGTTACAGAGGATTGGAGGTGCATTCTAATACAATTACGCTGACAGAAAAAAAGTGCTTGTATAGGAGGAAGGATGTACCGTAGCAACATCTGTAGCTTGGTGCTGTCCAAATGCACTTCAGTGGTGACATATAGACAAAGAGAGAAATGAGTGGAACAAGGTGATTGTTACAGGGCAACATGAACTGTGATTTAGAGTGGACACATAAAATGACATTTGGAGTCCATGACAAAATCAATTCCCTTCATGTGTTTTGTTTTATGAGTAACGGATTACTCGTAACGGGATTACATAATTAAGATACCAAAAAAGGTAACTGAATGCAATTACAATTACAGAGAAAGGGAAGAAATTAGATTACAGATGCATTTAGTAAAAATGGGGAAAAAAAAAAACATTTTAAAATAAAAGATTATATACTACCATGCAACACCACTCTCTCAGTGAAACCAGATAATCTTACAGTCAATTCACTACCATGCCCTATAGTGGAAAAAATGCTTAACTGAGTAGAAATTTAAACATTATAATCCCTAACGTTAGCTACACACATAGGCCAACCACTAATATTAGCTCCACAGACCAGCAGCGAACATCAGCAACACAGACCAACTGCTAACACAGACAAACCATGAACGTTAGCTACAATGATCAATCACTAACATTAACCATTTAACATTAGCAACACAAACCAACCAACAGTGTTACCTACACAGACCAACTCCGAGCGTTAACTGCACGGACAAACCGCAAAGCGACACTGACCAGTCGCTACTGTTAGCTACCCAGAAATCCAGTTAGTTAGTGAACTTGTCAATACCTCTACTACTGAAGAAGTAGTAGATGGGACTGTAGATGGTGATGCTGGTGACTGGGATGGTGTGTGGGTAAAAAGAGTTTCTGTCAATTTGCTTTAAGTTTGAATGCGAATAGCTACTAAACAAAATACATTTAAATATTCATAATTACCGCTATTTTCTGAACATGTATTCACACATAACAAAGGAAGGAATAAGCGAGCTGGACAAAAAAATATTCACCATATTTGCTATTGAGGTAATCCATAAGTAATGGAAAGTAATCAAGTTACAATACTTTAATATTTTGATACTTGGATTAGGATACAGACTACATTTTTAACAGGTAATTACTAACTGTATATTTTTTTTAAAGTTACCCTCCCAAGCCTGTTTGTTACTATTTTTTGGAAAGAAGGCTTTTTTTCTGAGCAAGGACATGTGTCAGGCAAGTGTGTGTGTCTTTGTGTGTCTTTGTGTGTGTGCATGCTGGCGAGAAAGATTCATGTCCATGTGTCTGTGCACTCTCATGTGTGTGCTCATCTTTGTGTCAGTGTGTTGTGTTTGTGTGTGTGTGTGTTTGTGTGTGTGTGTGTGTGTGTGTGTGTGTGTTAGAGGGAGAGAATGCATTTGCACATGTGGCTTTGTGTGTGTGCGTGTGTGTACATGCACCTGTGTGTATGCCAGTGCGTGTGTGTGTGTGTGTGTGTTATGCAGAATATACTCCACAGACCAGATGGCTGCAGAGTGGCTTAGGAATCAATATTTAAGAGGAAAACATACCAACAATGCATCTGCATGTGTTTGCTGTACCCCTGTGATAAAATATTGACTCTCTGGTTTTTGCAAGAATTATCGGCTGCGGTCAAAAATAGGATATGCGGCTTACCAGCCTGTAGCTGCTTTGTGGAAGCGGTGATGACGGCTACACATTCGTGTCAAATGTGGATGTAGACAGGCAGTGTGGATGTTTGTCATGAAATACTGCCACCAACAGCAGATGTCAAAATGTGTTGCTGGCAGTTGCTGTTACTTCTGTTTGAATGAGCAGAAGTCAAGAGGGGGAGAGGGAGGGAGAGAAAGAGAGTTGCCTCACTCGACTGTTCTAAAGCTGTGCTTCATGCTTTACTAAATGCTTAATCCAGAAGTGGTTTTAATATGTCAGACGAAGCATAGCATTTTTTAAATCATTTTTATACTGATCAAGCACTGAAAGCTCCTACTACCTCTTAATATTGTCTCATTTCTTGGTGATGGACTGTTTAAATTGTTGTTACATTTTATTTTACAGTACACTCATAAGACATAAGCTGCAAGCAACTTTGTATCAAATTAGACAAAACTAGAAATAATATGTTCTTTATTAGACAGAATAAGACCCTTTATTAAATTCTTATTTGACTTCATTAAAGGGTAATTGGTGACACATTACAACAGAACTAAAGTTAAGTCACATGTCTGCCACTGGAGACACACTTTCTTTAGCTGGTCCCGTACAACTTAATTTTTGTCATTTTTCAATCATATGTTTTACTCTCAGAAAAATGACACTGAAGGGGATGTCAGACAGATAGCAAGGTTTAGAAAAGTGTTTTCATAGTCATTTTTCAACAGCACATAGTTGATCTTTCTTGATTTTCTTCAGCATTTTCACGTGCAGCAACATTTCAATGTAGCAGTTAAGTAACCAGACAATTCAAGTTCAATTCTGTGGCATATTGTGATCTGTGCCATTGGGCTATACAAATAAAATTTGACTTGACTTGACTTCATCGCTGTTGTACTCATCTGTCACGCATGCAACACTGGCAATAGAACCACTCTGTAAGACATAAGACTTTAATGAGAAACCGCACATGACCTTGTGTATGAGGTCTTGTGTCAGTATACTGAGTTATACACTGTAAAAACAAACTGTTGTTTTAACTGAAAGAAGTTAGTGTCAGGCTGCCTCAAACACAAATAAACTTTTCTAGTCAAATAAATTTATATTAATTCAGCTGCAATTGAGAAAATATGTTCAGAACACTTAGAATATTAAGTTGAACCAACAACTCTCAGTCACACTGACGAACATCACAAACAAATTTGATTTCCTTCTACATTTTCTCAGTTCTTCCAGTTCTTCATTTCACACAAATAACTCACAGCTGCAGCTGCTCCTGTTGGAACTACTTTGTTCCAGCACTGGCACAAAGACAATATGTGAAACTGCTCCCAGTGAATTTATCAAATTTTAAGTGTCATCATTTTGCTCCTTTCTGCTACTATGCTGATCATGTTTCCTTAGAAAGGGAATTGAGTTGTTGAAGTTGATTCAACTCTATACAGCCATTTCAAGTCAAAAGAGTTCAACTTAAAAGAACTGTTTATAAGTTCTGAAAATAAATGCTAGAAAATGTAAAGTTTAATTAACTTTAATAAATAAAACTTATTGAAAGCCAATGAAATGTTGGATGAATAGCAAGATTTAAATGTGTTTTCATGGTTATTTTTTTATTTTTTAAAAACCATATAGCAACCTTATATGCAGCAACATTAAGTATAGCTGTTAAGTAACCAGACAATGCATCACTATTGTACTCATATCTGTCATGCAAGCAATTCTGGTAGTACAAGCCCTCTATAAAACATAAGACTTAATGAGAAAAACGCTCATGATTTGTGACAGTGTTGACTCTGAGGTCCTGTGTCAGAAACTGAGTTCTAGTAATAATCACAGGCTAGTCTTGATTGACATGCAGCTGCACAACAATGAAAGTGTAAAGTCAAGTTTTGTATGAGATGAAGAAAAGATTTAAAAACAGATGTGATGCCGTGCTAGATGATTATTACCTTCAACAGCAGCAGACACTGAGGCAAGTTACTAGTCACAAAACAAAGGTCAACCACACTGGCATGCTACACATTTCCCCATCTCACTCCATCTCTCAGAAACTAAATGATATTCTTTTTCATTTAATAACCCCTCAAAACACATCTCAGGGATCACAAATGTGACATTCCTCAAATGAGACACTTTGCAGTTGACAGTATCTTAACTGGAATCTGATCTAGCAGCTCTTCTCGTCTTTTAAGAAGAGTGAAACCAAACCATCTTTATTTTGAGTCAACAATACAGTATGTGAATGAACGGCGCAGCTGATGGGGCTGCTAAGACATATCGTAGATTTCACACTACACACAGATTGAGTTCTCCCTCTCATGAGAAAGAATGCAGTTAGGACATTTGGCCTATGAGGGGTATGACTTATATGATCCACTGACATCACATCTGAGAGGAGACCAAAAATCAGCAAGAGAGCCCACAGAGCAGATCGAATATCAAGGAAACACACACTGTTATTCAAGTGTAGGTGACTGGGATGAGGGAGAGGTTTGTTTCATAGGTCAGAATGCACACATACGGCAGAGGATTACTATTTTTAAATCAGTTTCCACGATGCTAAAATACTTTTTTTAAATTTAAAATTTTTTTAATTAAAATGATATTCACAACATATAATTCTATAGGTCACTTCTACATATAACTACTCTTGAAAGGTTAGGTTTGACATTCAGACTTTTCAACCCACTTTGACATTCAAATACTTCACTCAGTCTCTCTTGTTTACCAGGAACTGTGAAAATGTACTCTACAATAAACATCATTAATAAATGGCAAACTGATTCAAATAGTGTTTGTGTATGCTTTGTAAACCATTTATTATGCAACTGTAAAGTTTTATCAACATTTTTTGCAACTTTATTACGCCATCCAAATAATGTTTTATAGATGCACTACTTAGTATTCATATAGTAATATGCAACATGTAGGTAGACTTTGAAAATAAAGGTACAAAAACTACTTGGGTGGGTTTAAGAAGCAAAACTACTTGGCCAGGTCAAGGAAAAGGTCATGGTTTGACTTAAAATGAGTATGTTACATAAGTTCACATAGCCTACATAAGCTCACATATGTAAGTAGCAGTATTATAATCCATCAGTTGCAACTTTATAAAAGCCATCAAAATAATGTCACAGACGGTTTACAAACTCATTAACCGTATGAAACTAAAGATAACATAACAATTGATTGTATTACTAATAATTAGTAAGTATAACTGATTATCATTTCATTGTTAATTTGTAATGCTGGTAATGATGATTATAATAGTGTAAAAAAAGTGCCAAAAAAAGCACAAAAAAACTAAAAACACAACAAAACAGTGGGAATGGCAAATGGCACTTAAAAGTATCAGCTCAATAAATAACTTGGCTGATGAACTCCTATTAAACTTTAACTATGTAATGAATAAAATTAAACAAATAACATTTTGTGACTAATTATTCATTTTATTATTATTTAACAATTCGGTGTAATGTTTGGTATTTTTCCAGCTCAGTGTGGTTTTATAATGAAGCATTATTTATGGTTTATCCTTCTTCCAATAATACTGCTCTCTCCCTATCAGGTTGCATAAAGCGTCTGCATGACTGTCAACTCTCTGAATACCTTTTTTGACTTTCTGTCCAACATTTATACATTTATACACGCACACACACAGCACATAATGATTCATTTTGCCTCACGGGTCTTTGGAACAGAGATGTGTGGGAAAGCTTTAATTAAAAGCATGTCAGTGCAACCTCAAGTGAAATGCCTTCACCTGACTTCAATCTTTTTAGCCCATCTTTGTTATTTGGCTGCCAGGTTGATCGTAACACACTCATAAGTGTTTACCGTGCCAAATGAAAACAACTCAAACTCAGGCATGCTTTGTCGGCGGCGGGGAAGAAACCTCTCCAACAGGCTACTATTTATTTTTCCCAATAAATGAGGTGTCAGCGGTAATGTTCATAGAAGTCGATCTAGGTGTGATAATTAATGTGTGGGATATGGGTGAGTGTACTCATGTGTGTTTGTGTAAGAGAGAAAGATTAAGCAGATAAAACAGGAATTTCAGGAGGAGGGAAGAATGGGAAGAAGAAAATGAGTGTCCTCTCACTACACACACCCACATGTCTCAGACAGGCTTAGTGGTAAATACGGCATGTGATGGAAAAGAAATGCCTTTCTTCACTATGTATGTCACAAAAGCCTTAGAAGTCTGAAACAGTGTATATAAAAAATAAAGATATTGACTTCAAAGAACTGAAAGCATCTTCAGTCTTGGAATATGAATCATGTGACACACAGTTAGCTGCATTGCTACAGCTGTCAAGTTATTTTGAACACTCCATAAGATTCAGTAACACACTGTCTTGTACACTATTAAAACTGGGGAAAATAGATAAAAGAAACCTGTCAGTTTCAGGTATCATGGCTGAATGGAGAATTTTGTTCCATGAGGGACCCGTACAGGAAATAAGACATTCATCGACTTGGACATGGGTTTGAAAAAATGCCATGGAGAAAGTAAGTTTCTTGACAAGACATCTCCCTCAATCATTTTGCCTTATCAGATTTAACTAAAATGATTATATGGTTAAACTAATATTGTGATTATATGTGACATTATTACGCTGATGATGTTACTGGTTTCACATTATTTTTTGGAGTTTGTCTGCAGCTAATCTCGAATACTACTGGACCAACGAGCCTATTTTTTTCTGAGCACATTTACGATTGTATGCTGAAGGACCTCTGTGATTCATGATTTTGGAAAAAACCTTGAAACACCCCCTTTTTTATAGCTACATTGCAGTGACAGCAGTGGCCAGAGACATTATATTTTTAGGCCACGCCATTCAAGATATCACAAGAGCACGTTGAGGGAGTTTCTTCAATCTCAAAGATAAACTGCTCAGATTATGGAGGTCAAAGGTCACTGTGATCTCACAAAACACATTTTTGGCCATAATTCAAAAATTCATATGCTAATTAATAATGATAATGGATAATGACAAAGCAAGCAAATGTGGCTAATGTGAATAAAACTTTAATACATTATCTCATCTGTGAACATGATTTACTGCTTGAGTCATGTCAGATATATTTTCATCAGCAATCGTGGTAGTTTAACAATGAAGACAACAAATCCCAAGATCCCACTCTACTTCACAATGTCATCAAACGACTTGCACTGTGCATTTAATTACCAAATAGGATATTTAAAGGAGAAAAGGAAAAATGACCAGAAGTAACAGTTTGCCTTGTAAAATTTCCATGCTTTGGATAAGAGAAGTTAGGAGTGTTCAGGTTGTACAATTTGTTGCTATCTGGCTAAACAAGAATAGCCATTGATACTGTCGGTGAAGATGGTTCAGAAACTTTCATGCTTATCACTTTATACAGTCTTAATCAGCTGCCATTCTCAGTATTCTTGTATCTTTTGATGGTCCTGCAGCAACTGTCAAACATCAGGAGAATAATGTGTGGAAAGTAAAGACCCATCAATTATTGGTATCCCATCTGGTTTCAGTACAAAAATGCGACGTTCCAAATTCAGCTGATGGCCTTACATGTATACCCTCTCTCTTTTCCCCATTTTCCCCGTCAATCTCATTTGTTAACCATGTAGCAAAGAGGATCTGACACAAAAGTAACATTTAAATTACACGCTGACTTATTCTAAGCATACATTTGAAGAGTCCTGTGCCAACAAGGAGGAGCAGAGACCTCTGAACATTAATGAGAGTGGAGTGGTGGTCTCCGAGGAGCCAGTCTTTTGGTCCCTCTGCCTCCCTGCACAGTCCGAGGCAACTGGGCATGGCTTACAAGATCTGATTAGGTGTAAATTAAAACTTCATTAACCGTCAGTGCCGATTAACAGAATGGTGGAAGAACGCCTTTGTTTAAATTCATCGTATATTGCCACGTCGCCTCTTTGATAATGTTTGAATGTATAATATATAATTGATATTCCTGTATGTCTTCAGCGTTCAGCTTTGATCATCAAACCACACAGTGCTGCCGTGTTTTTAATTTTGAATATTTATGACATATTCACAGAAATGGGGTCAAGCAGGTCAAAGTTCAAACAGAGCCCTTCATTTCCCTCCAGGCTTATCATATTATGATATACCAGTCAGAATCTGATAAAGATTTGAAAACACTGGATTTACCTTGCGGTTTGTTCTCCTATGTGGAAAATAATTTAAACAATCCTTTCAAACATTAAAATGATTAAAGCCTTTTAATGCAATGACAAGATCCCTTCTAGTCTAATCACTTCTTGCTGTGTCTGCAGTCCTGATGAGGAAATCAAAATTTAATGATTCACAATGTATGCGCATTAATAATATGATAATACAAGTACATAAGGTATTATATTTTTGTATAGTCATTACATGTGTGTTTTGCAGTATTCATCCAGATGAAGGTGCTTATTGTTGAGATGATATTCCTCTTATTAAACATTTTTTTTAGTGACAATTTAGTTTCTGTTTTTATTTTTGAAAAGATGCTTTAGATTATAGCCCATGATGTAGCTACAGAGCAATTCTTCTCAATTTATAGTGGACAGGGTCACAAAAGGTACGAAATTCACACTGCTAAATATTCGCTGCCCATTCACTTCCATACTCTGCAAGCCCAGCGACGAATAAAAGCTTCACTACCACCAATTTACCAATTTGCCTCTCCACTTTGCGATGGAGTTCAACATTGGTGAACTTTGACTGGTGAAGTCACAGCCTCAACCAAAAGTGTGTGAAAATGGACTACAAACCAGCAGACTGGTTTTTTGCATGTGGCCCATCCCAGTGCTAGCTCAGCTGGCAACAGTCACTCGCCTGCATTTGTGTAAGTATGGCCTAATTTTTCTGTTCTTTTTTTTTTTTTTTTTGTATTAAAAGTGTACCAGTACATGCCAATACTTAAGAGAATGACACATGAAGTTAGCGGTAAGGGGATAACAATCTGGGACCATTTCATTACTTTGAACTGAAGGTATTCGTGAACCAGGTAGAGCCCTGTGCGGAACAATTTTTTAAAATCCTGCTCCTGTTGGATTTCTGATTATTGCCTGCTCCCACATTGTGTCTGTTCCACTCCTGCAAACCTTCTTAACCATTCACTCCCTCACAATAATAGAGTTCTATTAGTTTTGAGTGGAGTTGTAATGGACCCTGTGTTTTGTGTATTGCCTGTAGATTTGGCATCAAGTCTGCTCAGTTTTGGATAATTACAGCTTCCGTTGTTGCTCAACAGCTCAAACTGTAGGTAGCCATGAGTTTAAAAATACCTACAGCATAAATGATTTTTTATGTTCAATATGTCCTTATCATCTTGTTCCCTTGTACCTACATGTATATATTGGTGCGTACTGCACTAGTACATCACTAGTACAAAAAAATTACACCATCAATTCTGAAGAATTACGCTGTACGTTGTCAGCTGTAATCTAAAGTGTTGAGAAAAATCACATATTTCAAGTTCACTGTCAACATAATTGCACCTGATGAAGAGCGCCTTTGGGCTTGAAACATTTTCATAATGTAATAAAAAAGACATTTTAGACCGAACAGATAACTGTGTGGCAAACTCTTTTGGAAATATAAACCACAGTTTGACTTTTTCATCTTACCACCCGACCTAGATAAGTACGTGTCTTTCACGCTATACCAAGGCCTTTTTTTAAACCACCAATCGGTCAAGTGTATAAACTGCAGTGTAAAGCACCAGTGGTACACATATGTTAACATATTAGGTAACCCATGTGTTTCACCAAAAATAAGGGACAATTACAGGAAAAGCCTGTTTCAGAAAAAAAAATTCAGGAATATCTACTGTTATTTTTCTGAGTAAAGCCCATCGTGTCAGGCTTTGCTACAGGCCCTGGGAAATAGCATGGATGATATCTGTGTTCTTCATTTCTTCACACACAAACCATCCAGCCCAAGAAAGCATCCTCCCAGTGTCCCATGTGCCAACCCACCCCCCTTCACACTCCCTTGTCTTTCTCTGCCGCTTCTCCACTGTCAATTACCACATGTGTGCTTTGCAATGCAGATGGAGCAGGACGCTGTTTAAATCCTCCCTGCCTTTACTTGACCACACACACACACCCCACACACACACACACACACACACACACACAAATACAACCTAGGGAATTAGGTTTTCCTAAGAATCTGCAGGCTGGGGCAGATAACATAGAGTCCTAGCTACCCAGAAGTGTGTCTGCAGGCATGCATTAAGTAGTGTGTTGTGTGTGTTGTGTGTGTGTGTGTGTGTGACACTAATCGTTTACCATCCCATTGTCCTCCTTCATCTCTATCTCCTCCTCTTCCAGGTCTTTCATGTGATACACAAACACAGATACACACCCAAACCCTTGATGGTGTGACACACATGCATTATCAATTCGAGATCATTCTATTTCATATCAGCTTCATTTTAAGCAGAGATGGCAAAAGTACACACATTCTTCACTCAAGCTGAAGTACAGGTAATTGTATAAAAAAGACTGGTAAAAGTAAAAGTACTAATTCAAAGTAAAAGTTAAAAGTTAAAAAGTACAGGTTCTGAAATGTACTCAAAGTAAAAAAATATAAAGCTGCCCTCTGAAAGACATTTCTACCAGCTGTTTCTGTGCAAAGCGAACTGAACCTCACCTTTTCTTCCCTCTCTGTCTGTTTTATCTTGTTACATCTTTCACATTGTTTTCATCTTGTTACGTCATTTTTGTTTTGGTATGTCCTCCTACATCTTAGTAGATCATTTTCATCATGCTATATAATTTTCATCTTTTTACGTCTTTTACGTCATTGTTGCCTTGTTACATTGTTTTGGTCTTGTTATATCTTGTTACATTGTTTTCATATTCTTATGTCTTGCTATATCGTATTCAGTGATTTTTGTCGTGTTACGTCATTTTTATCTTGTTACATTCTTTTTTTTTTGTTACGTTTTGTTACGTTGTTTTGTTTTACGCCTCCTTTCGTCAAAGGAATCGTCTTTTCTATCTGTTATTGGCCCATCCATTTAAGTTGAAATCAGCGTTGATGTTGGGAAGGTGGCACGCAGTGATGCACCACAAAAATAATCAGTAATTCCCCTTAAATGCGTTAAAACTAAAGTAACAAGTCTGTCTTGAAAATGAAAATGTAAGGAGTAGAAAGTAAAGATATTTGTGTTAAAATGTAGTGGGTAAAACTGAAAACTCTACTTAAGTACATTTGTACATGGTTACTTTCCACTTCTGACTATAAGCACCTGAATTGATGTGACCGTAATTCACCCCATAACACCTGCATGATGCCTCCACCCACCACAAACATTCACTCACAGTTGGCTGCGCAAAGGATCACTTAGTAGCTTTAAACTTAAATTGTCTCTCTCAAAGTTCAGGTGCCTGCCAACATGGTCTGGAAATCCTGCAAGTCAGGTTTGAAATCCACATAAAATGTACAGCATGCACTCTCTCCTGTCCAAAGTTTGTGATGAAGATGAGCCAACAACTCTCTTCAAGCAAACCAGTGCTGGAAAGTTCTCTCAAAAGTGATCAAGTGTAACAATCTATGTATGGGACTGTATGATATTGCTTAAGGTGACCAAATCATGACTATTCACACGTCACCCTCAATGATTTACACTCAAAAAACACACAAAAGAGAACTAGAATGGAAAAAAAGGGTGTTTCTAGTTCACTTTTCTTCCAACTGCCTCAGGCCCTTTCAATTAATGGAAGGTTTAAGCAAGCGAACACACACGTTAACACATCAAAACCTCTGCTTAGGGGTTCTGCTCAATGACAGATAGGTTACAGCCCAGTAAAAATTAATGATGAAGACAAATTGGAGCAGCACCTGGCCAGCGATTTATCAAAGCCCTGCAGCTGAGATGGTGCTTTTTGCCTGCGAGGGCAATTTTGACGCATTTCATTGAGAAGTATTTCAAACCCACCACAGCAGAGGCCTGGCAAAAGAAGAAAGAGACACAGAGAAAGAATGAAAGAGGGGGAAAAGATTTATTGATTCATTTTATTGTAAAATTACTTGATGGACTAAATGACTTTACATTTTAAATGGATTAAACTTCTATAAAACATGCAGCAACACAGAGGGCCACACTTTATTTTACAGTACACTGATAAGATGTAACAAGCTGTGTCATATTAGACAAAAACTAGAAATATGTTCTTTATTAGACCCTTTATTACATCCTGGCTAGACTTTGTTTGAGGGTAATTACAACAGAACGGTACTGCAAACTAAAGTGCATTGTTTCCCACTATAAGACCCTTATTAGACTTTATTAGAGGGAAATCAGGGACAAATTATCACAGAACCGTACTGTAAACTAAAGTGAAATCACTTATCTGCTACTTTCCTATTTAAAAACAATGTGAACCAGATCCACCAATAAGGCCAAAATTATAGAGAAATATTTAGTTTTGTTTGTTTGGTTTTGTTTGTTTGATTTAATCAAAGAAGGCCAGTCTGGACCACTCAAAGAAGTGTCTCAAGTCGCACGTGTGATTTCACTTAAATTTACAGTGCAGTTCTGTTGTTATGTGTCCTTAATTACCCTCTAATAAAGTCTAATAAGTGTATAACAGTGGAAAATAATACACTTTAGTTTACAGCACAGTTCTGCTGCAAAATGGTCCCTAATTACCCTTTAATAAATTCTAAAACAGGTCTAATAAAAGGTCTAATATCATCCAATAAAAGACATTTAATTTATAGTTTTTGTCTAATTTAAAACAAAGTACAGCTTGTTACACCTTTGTACTGTAAAATAAAGTGTGACCAAATCTTATTTAGTCACAGAAGAACAACAGAACAGAAACAAGCACAGACAGGAGACAGCAATGACTTCTTTTTCCCCCTGTAAAGTTATTAATAAGATTCTTGACCACAATTCATTTTGACAAATCACTACGCAGGGCATCAGGGTAGTTTGACTGTGTCGAACATTGCCTCACACCCAGAGTTTGATAACCTCCCCACCTGCACACGCTCTACCACCAACACTTCTCCTGCAGGATATTTGATGGAAAGATAAGCTCAGATGGCGAAGATACATTTTTTTTTTCCACAGTAAATTTATCTCTAGCGGGAGAAAATTCTCAAGGCGATAACAGAGACATGAAAAGGATGTAGGAGGAGCGGTTCCTACACTTCCATCGTGAACTGGCTGTCAATCAGAATCTTGGTGAGGGGAAGATGAGTGGGGCGAGCTCGAGTGGGGCTCTTTGAAATCAGAAATGGCCAATTAGTGAACTGTCAGGTGTCGTTTTCTTTTACTATATTCCTTAAATGATTTTTTTTTTCATGCCATGTGATCTTCAGCAGATCTGTTTCTGGAGCACTTCAGTGATGTTCAGGATTTTGATGAGGGTCGCGTTCCACCTCTCTGAAATCAAAAATTAACTTACGATGATGGAGAGAAATGAGCCTGACGGGAAGTCTTAAGTTAATTGCACCATTTTAAACTTACTCTGATGCACTTGAGATGATCATAAATCTCACATCATACACTGATTTTACTGTGATCTCCATCCAAAAGCATTTGAAGGCATCACCGAAAACCAAGGCCTTAATAAAGCACATTAACAAACAAGTATAGGTTTAAAAGAGAAAGATTTCTACACTGCAAGAACATGTCTGATCTTCACGTCTTCCTTCGCTGTGATCATAGAAAAAAATGCTCCCATGTAGTGGCTCATATTTTCTTACATTGAAGAGTTACGTACATCAATGATGTATGTTTCTTTATTTAGATAAAGCTTCAGTCGATGCAAAAAACAATTAATGGTGTCTATTTCAATTCAAGCCAAAGAACATGAAAGAATAAAATGAAATGCATGAACAATAAAAAAAAAATAAATAAATAAAACAAATAAGATAAAAACACAACCCAACACCAGCTGTGTGTGGTATAGTGTATCCTTTTCACAGGGGCACCGTAGTCTCAGTCTACCTGATATTGATCAGAACCTCAGGGAGCATTTGTCCTTTCACACACAACCCAGAGGACCCAAACTGCAGAGGTGGTCGGATGTGAGATCTTTGATTGACCAACATTCTTCCTGAGGTAAAACACAGAGTTATGTGCAAGTTCACATACTTACACACACACTGCGCTTACATAATACTGCTAATGACTTTACCTTGGGCTGGCTGTGACTCTGATACAGTGTTGGTCATTGAGAAAGATTTAGATTGTGCATCTGTTTGCACCCATCCACTGCTACTTCAAAAGTAACCTGTCATGCATCTGTCCTGTACCAATCTTCACTGTGTGCGATCATCATATTAATTAAATGAACAAAAATAAAATAAACCTTTCTTCCCAGTAACTCATGTACATGTAGTATTAAAATCAACACAGAACACAAACAATTAAGTAATTAAAACATATCAACTAATAGTAACAATATGCATAGCTTATTAATCAAGTGTACTGGCATCCAGAGTTTGTTGTGTGGATTAATTTGTTCCTTTGTACAGTCAATCCATCTAACTCATTCTACATACAGTAGTGGCATCATTCTGGAGGCTGCTCTTGAATGCAACGTTTATGGGAGGAATCTCCCATAGATCGTATGAAACACTGACATAGTCTGTATGGTGTCACCCATAGGTTTCTGAAGAACCATTGTGAAGCTCACAGTGTTGCAGCTCTATCATCCTGGCTAATCCAAAAATGGGCAGAGATGGAGCATGAGTGGAGCTGAGGCAGGTGGAATGAAGCGGCTGCCTAGCTGATAGGCATCTGTAATGGCACCCACCTGTCACTCAAATAGGGCATGTATATGAAAAAATCATGCTAGTACAGTTGTCATGAAGGGAGAAATTAACTACAGACAACAAAACCGTTTTCTGTATCAGGCTGTAAACATGTATATTTCTGCTGTAAAGTTGAGTATTTTAATTTTGGGATTGACCAGCTTTTGGAGCAAGCCCCAAGTGGCCATGTACAATATTAAACATACATGTTGCCATTAGGTGTATTTGATCAAAGTTAGCTTTAAGCTAAAGCAGAGTTAGCTTAAGCCTAACATCTGCAGTCCCTTGGGCCCAAAATCCCAAAGCCCTACACACAGTGACAGAAAACCACTAAATAAACTAGATAAATAGGACACATAATTCAAAATGACACATTCACATTATTAGACAACTCTCTAGCCGGTGCTGCTGCTTGTAGCTTTTGCTAGGTTTGCTTAAACCAGGAGGAAGAAGCAGAGTTAGGTGACCTTTGAACTTACTGTTTTTTTTTTCTTAAGAATGTGGTCACATTGTACAGATTGCACCTGCATGACAGAGATTTGATTGGATTCCAACCACAAGGCATTAACCACCCTGTATTAACACATGCCTTTCCTTATCCAGATAGCGTATACAGACGCAGATTGCATTTATTGCCCGATGTAAATTGAGTCAAAGTGATACACAGATGTGACGACCAGCTCCAATACATTTAATTTAACTCTGTCCATGGTGGCATCAAAACCAATCATTTGCTGATCAGTCATATGGTCTCCCAAAGTCCTAATGCATCTGGCCTGTGTTACAAAGTCACCCTTCTAAAAAAATAAGAAAAACAATTAATGAATATACATTGTCAATGATAGTTTGAATATTCTTTTAAATTAAATACAGATTTCTACACAGAGATTATTAGATGTAAATTATAATAGAGGGATACCATCCTTTACTATATCTGGAAAATACATATAGCAACTTTTATCTGTATGTACATCTGTGCATCACTTTAAAAGTTGCAGATACACAGAAACACAAAAAGTACTCACATCCACACACACACACACTGGTCCACACACAGCTTTCCTCCACTACAGTGGCTGAACACAGAGTACATCACTAGAGGCAAGGTTACCTTTGTTGTTTTGGCTCTCCTTGCCAGATGCCTTTTGTAGGTTCCTCTCCCTCAAGCACTTTGCGGATGCAGGAATACACACTTGCACATGCACATGGACACATACACTGGGACACACACACGCAGCAGCGCGCATACAGACACATTTTCACATGCACGCAAACACACAGTTACATAAAAGCCCACTCATACACACTCATGTACCACCTCCACCCAGTGACTCCTCAAACACACACATGCACATGTATACTCACACAGGCCCACACACAGTCAACCCCCACCACCCCTGGGTGATGAACAACATCTGCTTATCCATCCCTCCGTCCCTGCCCCTGGCGTGGCTGCTGGCTTCCTCCTGGCTGCACTGCCACAATGTCATCTTGTCTGCCTCTCTGTCACCCATTACTGAAATGTGTAGTGACAATCAGACTTTTTTACACAGGCCGCTTCCCTCACATCAGACTGGGACCAGGAGTTCCAGCCTGCACAGGGGCCTGATAAAATGATGAGGTGTCTTCTTCCAGGTCTGCTGGGAATAGTTCAGGACAAGACTTTACATGATGGGTCCTACTTTTTTACTGTGAAAATATAATTGATTACCTGGTAGAGGCTGCTTTGGGTCCCACTAGACTGTGGGACATCTGTCCTTGTTGTCCACCATCTTGAAAGCTCTGTAATACCACCCCCCACCCCACACTATTCTTGCCACTAATCACTAAAAAAAAACTAAACTATAACTATTCACTTTTTAATTTGCAATTTGAAGAGTTAGCACCAACTAAAATGTGACTTTAAATGGGAACTTTTCATTTACAATCTAGATTTACATTTTTTGATAATATCAACACAGGAATAAATTAAAAAAAAGGGCAACTTTTTGTTCAAAAATCAAGTTCAAAAGTCAATGAAATAAAAATACTTTGAAACTTTTTCTAATGCAAATTCTGGATCTACACTTAATTCAACTGCCAGATTATAAAATAAGAGGAACTAATGGTGCTTTTAGCAAAGAATTAGAATGAAGAGTAAACTTTCAACCATTTAACCATTGTTTTGAGCTCAGTTTTATGTGTGACAACGTTTGATAAGTCAGAAGTTTTAAACTGCCAACTATTCAGTACAACCTATGGATTTAGTTGAGGTAATGTAGGTTACTCAGTAACTGCTCAGTCCTGATGGGACAAAGCAATGGGATTTTAGGGACATACTCTTTAAGATTCAAAATAACTTTCAGGTTAGACTTCACGTATCTGGGGTACAGTTTATTGTTTGTTACAAAAATAGTATTTTATATGTTTTTAAACTTATTTTGAACCTGAAAATAAATTTGTTTAAAATTGTATAATTTAATAGATGACGATCAGATACAATGGTTTCCAACAATATATATAGATTTTTTTTTTTTTTTTACCCACAATGCATCAAAAAAAGAGGACACAAAATATGACTACAAGATAAGATTGTCTCTCTTATGTTGTTAATTGTAAAGTTTATCTTCACACATTCTTGTTTCCACACTATAGGTGAACATTTACCTTGATGTATGATATTTCATGTTCTTGAAAAGTCATCAACTAGATAGTTTACTGTCAGGAAGGTATTTGGGTGCTCCACTGTGCGGTGAAAATATTTTACCTGAGTCATCATGACATCCTCAATTTTATGCTAGCTTTGCTAATTGTAATTTATTACTGTAATGCATCACTTTCGTTACCATGTAACATAGAGGTCTGTTGCAGTAATGGAAGGTAATACTACAGTGATGTGTATGAACAGTTTCTTTGTTAAATAGCACAAATGTAATGTGCAAACAATGTGTTTTTTATTTTAATTTGTTCACTCTTATTCTCTTTCTTTAAAAAAAAATATTTAAAACTACATGCATGAATTTCGACCTGTTTCCTCATCTTCACTAAACCAGAAAACATTCATCACACTTCCACTCACATTCCTACACACACCTGCACGCACACACTGTAATACTCTCTGCCTCATCATTTCTGTGTCTGCCCCAGCTCTAAATAAACTACTGTAGCTGTAGGGGGGCAGGTCACTGAGGATGTTGCTGCAGAAGCACATTCTCTCCCTCTCTTTCTCTCTCTGTACCTGTCTTGGCCAGTGGGTCTGTGTTACTTACAGGTCTGCAGGCCTGCAGTCTCTTGACACAGACAGATGACATATTTATTAGCTTGTCAGATCCTCCTCTGCCCTCCCCCTTGTTCACACACACACACACACGCACACACACACCCTCTCTTTCTCTTTCTCTTTGTCACGCACACAAACATACACACACACACACAAACATGTGCAAAGTGGAGAAACAATAGCTGATATACAGACATGCACTTGAATCCATATATGTACGCACATACACACACACACACACACCACACACACCACAGACTCACTTGCATAAATACGGTGCTTTTTCACCATTGTGCCAACTTTACAATCTATACTCCTGACTTATACGCACGTTCTCTGTCTATGTCTTTTCTTTTGTGCGCTTTCTGTTTTCTCTTTTCCCATCTTTATCCGCGTCTCTCCCTCTCTCTCTTATACCTAAGCTAAACAAAACAATTGGCTGCACTGTTGGCTAATTGGGACGGGCTCCCGTGGCGAGGTGCGGGCAAAGCGCTTGATGAGGCATAAAATGATGATTAATTAATTTACTGCTCAGTTGGTCATCAAACTGAGAGCTTTATGAGACTCCCAGCAGTCAGCCAGCCCAGTGCAGCGCACTCATACACACACACACACACGCACACACACACACACACACATTCACAAAAGCACAAATATACTGTATGTGCATTTACAGGTTTTTGATGCTGCCAGCCATGAGCCTGTACCCTCACTTGCACAAACACACACATGCATGCCAGTGCTCCCTGCGGTCAGTGGTATGCAGGAGTGAGCAGCCCTGCCTTTGCAATGACCTGTGTTGGAAAGTGACTAGAGCATGGAGACACACAGAAGGTGTACATGTGTTGGCAACTGCTTATTCACTTGGGATAATAGTAAAAAAAAAAAAAGTCCAGGTAACTGAAAATGTAAATGTATTGTAATTTTTATAGCCTTTCTATTAACATCCAGTCACATATCACATTTTTGAATTCCTATCCAGTATTGCTATAATATACAGTATAACAGCCATGTTCCATTTAAAGCAAACTTAAAAGAAACACAGATGATCTTACATGTTATTTGATTAGTAAAATTCCATCCTTAAATTTAAATAAATATTAGGAACAGTATTAAATTGTGAGTCCACTGATCTTAATGAAATGATGAACTGTTAAGTGCTGGAATGCAGTTTTTCAATTACATATATGTGTTGATCAACTTTTCAAACAATATCAGCAGTTGTAGGGCACATGAACTATATGCTCTGTATGTAACTGCATGCATAATTTAAAGGGACGTTGTGTAGAGTTTAGTGGCACATAGCAGTGAGCTTACTGAGGCAAACATCTTGTCTCACTCTCCCCTTTCAAAAAGAGCCTACAGCGGCTGCGAAAGCCACATGAAACATGTTCTCATCCTAATTTCTCTTATTTTGTCACTGCCCTCATCACTGAAGCACACAGGGTACCCTTTAGGAGCTCTATCAGATGCTGCAAGAAAGCCTTTTTAACACATGGTTAATTTGTGATATGCTCACAATTTGGATAGGTTTAGGCACAAAAACTACTTGGGTACATTTATGTATGACACATGACGTGACTGAAGTGACTCGCAAGCTGAAAGTCACGCAACAAATGTAATGCACAACTCCAGCCATGATCACTACTGAGTAGACTCTGGCTCCAAGTGACGTCACCAGGATATTCGTATCTGGGATATTTTGGCTTCAGTTTTGTACAGTGGGAGGAGGTGGAGCTGCATCATCCTTCTTTATTTACACTAAATGGTTTTACAGGGGTGAAAGTAAGATAAGATTCTTGCAGGAACTGTGCAACTCAAAAAATTTTTTTTAGCTCACGCGCTTTGCGCGCTCACATCATACTAAAGATGTTAATAAAGCCTGCTCTTTCCATCACCTAGGCAACCAGCCATCCGATGAAAAGAACGCATTGAGTTTTCTCACTTCCACGTGTGTTTGTTTGCGGAAAGGAGGGGTGTGAGAGACAGAGAGTATTTCACGATGCATAAAACCTCACAATTTATTACTTGAGGATTTTTGTTTTGTTTATTTTGCAAAAATGACTACCCTGTTGTCTGCAAAAAAAAAACAAACAAACAAAAAAAAAAACACAGCACGAGTGGACATTGGATTAACGTAACGCTACAGTGAGTGACTGCCTACTACAAGTTGCAACCTATCATGGTAAGCGAGTACCATAGCTTACAAATTATAGTGTTCGTCCAGCGCACTAAAACCTAGTTCAACACATCACAGAAGGCATATTCTGGAGATGATTTTTATGTATTCATCAATTTTACATTTATTTCGGTAAAATTCGCTTGAAAAAAGATAGGGCTCGCATTGTATGCATGGGTGAAAGTTGCTTTTCCGAGGCGTTCCGGTGCGTTCCGGTAGAAGAGGTCTGTATATTTCTTACCGGCACGGCGTTCCGGTGCATTCCGGCTTACTTTCACCTCTGTGGTTTTACCCATCCAACCACCCCACCTCCTCAATATTTTCTCCCTCTTTATACTACATCGAAACCCTGGTGTGTCTCATAGAACTGCTAATGGACCTGTGCACATCTGTATGAGTCACAGAGGGAAGCTGACAAAATGTCAGTATGTGATGAGTTGGGATTGAAAACAGACTGGCAAAACATGAAAGGTCATATGTAGCACCAGTGTTTAGTTTGTTCAGTTTGGGCCACTGTAGAAATACGGCGGTACAACATGGCAGACTCGCACCATTTGTAGATATAAAGAGCTCATTTTAAGTAAAAAAAAACAACAAAAAACACTAGATTCTAGATTCTAGATAGACTAATATTTCTGAAATATTATATTCCATGTCTACCATATTCTACCAATAAATCCCTGTAAATCTGGATAATAACTGGACCGTTATTGTGAAAAATTTGTTTTTTGTTTTAACTAGAATTATAGTGATGAACTCTTTGCTACTTTTAATGTCTCTTTTTCTATTCAGTCAGATAATGCCTGAGGCTTCTTAGGCCTTGTCAGGGAACGACTCATCAAATTACCTGCAGCATACTTCAGTGAGTACACACCTAAACCGGCATTTTGCATACATATGCAATAACCTGTTTCCAAAAGTATTCTCCTGCACAGCTCACACTCTTCTCATAAGTGTTAAAGAATGATCACGTCCACTTACGAAACAAAAATTGACAGGAGGTAAATGTGTAAACACATTAGTTTTAAGATATAAGATACCTTATACCTCAACAGTTAGTTTCTAAAGGAAACAAGAAGAAAAAGACACAGACTTTGACTTTTGCTGTCCTTGGACATAACTTGGCATCTAATACTGCTCTTAATCTCTACCTGCTTTAAGAATAAAAATAAATAAATAAATAAATAAGTGTATTGTCTCATATAGCAGATACAGTGTTGGAGAGAAAGCAAGACAGTGAAAGAGAAGGAGAGCAGGAAAACAAAGAAAAGAAAAGCAGCGACAGATTAAACAGAAGTGATAAGCATCAGGGAGAGAAACACCTGGGCTCTCAAACAGGCCGCGGCATCTTCATTCCATTCTGTTTATTTCAGCTCTGTCAGTGTGATTGATCATCTGATGTACTGTGCTGCCAATCTCTCTGAAATACTCTTTTTTTTGTGTGTGTGTGTGTGTGTTTTTCCTCTTTTCTCACCACCACCCAACTGATATGCAAATACAGCGAGGGGAGTCACAAAGAGGAGAGGGTGCCAAGTCAAATATTTTAAGTAGAGGCATTAGGATCTCTTTCAAAGCATCTCAGGGATGTACAACAATGATCGCCTCATCATCATCAAAAGGTTGCTTGTCAGGATTATGCAGCACAAGCAATATGTGGTGCCGTTGTTGTTAGTTTTGATTGTATAAGACCTATAGTTGTCTTTTTTGTCCCAGTGGTATTACATGTTTGAATAGGGATCATGGAATATTGTCTATATGGGGGAATTTGCTTTGTCTTTGGCTTAACAGCAAATCATCAATGAATCAACAATGAATCAACAATGGCATTGTTCTGTACTTAGTCTAGGTAATTTAACGAGACACTTCTATAAAACCCCACCCAGACAGCACTGAGCCCAGCTTCATATGTATTTTGTTCCATGCCAAGACAGAAAAAATGACGACCAAATTTTTATATGTTCCCAGAGTGTTTTTTTTTTTATTCAAAACACTAGAGTTCTGATTTTCATATACTAAAATTAATATTTTAATACCATTTTAACACACTGTGGCAATCTGACTGATGAAGAACTTTTTCACCCTCCTTTTTTTAAAACTTTTGTCTTTTTTAAAGTAGCATTTTTTCCATATGGGTTTGATTGTGTTGTTTTATGTCCCGAGTAAGTAAGTAAAATAATTCTACATTGGTTCCTGCAGTGACTAACACGATAACTTGGATTGGTAGCTTGCATTCCATTTGCTGGTTGGTTTTACCTGTGAAAATGTATGAGTCATCTGTTGGACTAATTAGTTCATTAAATGTTGCTAAACTGGAAAATCCAACTTCTTATTTAACAGCCCAGCCTACAGTATGATTATACTGTGTACAGACTTAACCACAATGTGACTGTTGAGACAATTGTATCATAAATTAAATCCATTCATGTTTGAATTAAAATCGTGTGGTGGTGATGGAAAAAAAAGACTGTGATTTGCTGAAATTACCAAACGTTCATGGAATGAAAATAACATAATCAAGCAAACTAAAGCAATAAATCTAACAAAGACTACATAGATTTTTTTAGTTTGTCTCTTTAAGGGATAGCTCACCCCAAAATCAAAAATTCATATTTTTCCTCCTATCTGTAGTACTATTTATCCATATAGATGATTTTGGTGTGAGTTGTTGAGTTCTGGAGATTTTGGCTATGTCTTCTCTCAAATATAATGGGATTAAAAAAGTCTGAAAAACTTAACAGCAATGTTTCTTTCCAGAAATCGATAATCTCAAAACTCAGGATCCCCAGACTTTGTTGTGAGCAGTTTCATGTAGGAACTGTAAAGTAGTTCCAACAGATTCTACTGAAGAAAGAAAGTAGTTCCGACATGAAACTTTTTACAAAAACATCTGTGAATTATCTTGAGCAAGACAATGGTGTTGATTTTGTCAAATGCATTTTTTTTTTGGCACTTTGAACCCCACAAACCACAAGAAGGCAGACATCTCTACGGCCGATGTCTCCAAAACTCTGCAACTCACACCAAAACTATCTAGATGGATAAAGAGCACTGAAGGCCAGAAGAAAAACATGTATTTTTTTTATTTTGGGGTGGACTGTCCCTTTAGGCTAAATATTGAAAAAGTTTTACCTTTGAATTTGCCTGTTTTGTAATGTGTATGAAAGTTTAATGTATAATGTAACTTGTGCACAAATTATCAGTCAAAATGTGTCAAAAAATATATGTTAAAATGAATCCTATTGAACAGAATATCATGTGGTCTGAATGCTATCAGCCTAGCATGCCTGTGTAGCATCTCCTGATGAAAACTTCTCTGTCACGAAGCAGACAGACAGACCTTAAGGCAAGTATAGTTACCTGGAGATCCTCCCAAACAAAACAGCAACCAAAAAAAAAAAAAAAAAAAAAACATTGTAATTTTAACCACCCACATTTGTACCTCCATTAAAATAATATTCAGCTTCAGGGTGATTCAGATGATTGACTTTGTGTCAAAGAGTATATTTTGCAGAGGAGCAGAATTTCCCTATGACCCCATTAAGAATTTCTAGAGTGTTTGACTTTTTTATTCATTCCAATCCAAATGGAAAGTCTGTAGTTAAAGCTGAGGTAGGCAGTTTATTTTTGGCATAATTGGGCAAACATAACCTTCATGACAAAAATAACCTTTCAGCATATTGTAATTCACGTGGCCCGAGAGGAAACTATGCTTCTGCAACTCCTCTTGGCTCTGTTTTCAGGCTTTAGAAAATCAAGCCCGTGGTGGGAGCATTGGCAAATCACAGGTCAGTGAGATAATTAAGTGAAATCAGGTTAGGTTAAGTCTCATGTCCAGGTCTTCAAATACTGACACCTGTGGTTGGGATCCACTCAACAATGAACTATCTTCCAGCCACCAATCAAAGCGTAGGTATTTGACAACGAGGGAATGAGACTCAACAGTCAGCTGTGTCTTTCTCCAGAATTGCTTGTATGTGCATACATACATATGTGCATCTGAATACATGAGTGTATTTCTTCATGATTCTCGTGAAAAGGTTGCCCCGCGTGTCATTGCTTCAGTCAACTTACCATACAGGAATCACAGTTTGAAGCTTTAAAGTGCTGTCGGTTTTTGGCTTAATGGAGTATGAGTGATAGAACAAGTGATCCTAATACCCCAGAGCTGAGCATCACTGACACCAAGATGCTGGCGTGAACCAAAAACAATACAAAGTTAACCTGTTGGCCAATTTCTCTTTTTCTCTTTTGCTCGTTTTGTGTGTGTGTGTGTGTATGTGTGTGAGACTCCCTCCTTCCTTCACCAAGTCTCATAATTGCTTTAGGACTCAGTGGATCCGCTCCTGAATTCAAAGGTGGGGAGTAATAATTGGATTTGCAGCAAACATGCTGAGCTGTGTTGCTCTCACTGTCCGGTCCTGTCCTCAGGGCTACACACTGCGCTTTATATATCAGATCCACGCCGCTAGAAAAGGGGATATACAGTAGAACCCTATATAGGATGTATGTACACGTGTGTGTGTATGTGTGGGGAGCTTTAAAGGGGGCTAAATTCAAAGGACCATGAATATTGGATATCTAAAATGTTGTATGTTGTGTGTGTTTGCATGTATGTGTATGCTTGAGATAAATACACTTGGCCTTTAGGACCCCACCATCACAATTTTTACCTCTCTTTTCTCTCATTTGCTCTCTGTCTCTCCCACACACACACTTTACTTTAAATAGTTTATCAGTGGACTGACAGTGTGGAGGATCTGAACCCTTTAATGAGTGTTTGTGTGTGTGAGACATAGAGTGACTCTGTGTATGCATGTGAGAGAGAGAGAGAGAGAGTGTGTGTTTGTGTGCTCGTCTTTGGGGCCTGACAAGATGTCTGTAGCTGCAGGTGAAGAGTCTTGGCTGAGACCCTGATGCAGTCTCCTTGGCAGGCTTAAGACGGCGTCACATCAAAGCATAAACCCTGGAGAAATAGGAGTGTGCATTGTGTGTGTGTGTGCATTGTGTGTGTGGGTCTGTGTGTTTGTAGGCTATGTATTTGAGGTTGTGTTGCTAAGCAGTTGTCCACACATTAAAGGAGCATTGGTCTGTATTTATACATCAGTGTCTTTTTTTTAAATTTGATCCCTGGCAGATGTCTTTAACATTTGTAAAAAGATCTTGAGGGCATGCTAATAAATGGAAAAGCTGACTCATGACATCTATGATACACATTGTATATTACATATCTCAGACACAACCCCTGTCTTTGATTTATCACACGTAAACTAGCAATTTACACCTCCTCTAACACAATTTCTCAGGACCTAGTTTGTGCCCATCAAAATTAGACCAAGAATCAACAAAATACAAATGACCATCAGCAGTTTCACATCAATTTTCTAAGTTAAATCATCAAACCTGACCAAAATGTGTTCATGAAAAAAAAAAAAAAGGTTCATCTGATGAATGCGATGATGATAACACATTAGTGTTTGTAGTTTTTTCATCTAAGCATCAGAATTGTAATAATCAAAATCCAAACACTCTTCTATAACTTTCTCTCTGGCAAATACACTGGATTGTTGTGTTAAAGAATATGTAGGTTAAACAAACAAACAAACAGCATAAAAAATACTCTCTTGTAATCCAAAACATGTGGTTTGAAATGCGTTGTACTCAACTGTTGGTGTTTCTAATATTCTTCTTCCGTATACAGTATGTATGTAAGTAAGGTGGACAAAAAAATGAAAAATACCTATTACTAATAATAATTATTGTAACAAATCATGGCTGACTCTTAATAGGTGCATAATAAAGGATTTATTAACTTTAATAAGCATTGTCCACACTAGATTTGATACATCCAAATTCCATAGTTAACTATTAATAAATTAAAAATAAAATATGTAGAAATCTTAATAAAGCAACAACAAAAGTTTAGTAAATATTTAACAATGATGTAATTTAAACTCAATAAATGTGCTTGTAATGCTATTCCATAATTATAAGAGACTGCCAAGGCTTTAGTAACATTCTTAAACAGTACATAAACTGTTAACAAGTTTTTTTATAATCACATTGGTTATGTTATTACTAACACATAGAAGTCTTATTAACACATTTTAATGTTAATAAATATTTTATAAGGGCTTTTTACATATTAACAAATGTTTATTACAGGCACCTTAATATAAAGTGTTATCATACATATATAGATAAAGACAAACAAAAAATTAAGAAGTGTCCTTGACAAGAATATGTTTTAAATAAGACATTGTCTGGGATTTTGCAGTGCAGAGCTTTGACAATGCATGGCATTGTATTGTACAGGTGTACAGTTCACCTGTGTTTATTCTTCTGGTCTCACCATAACAAAAAGGACTACTGTTCAAATAGCAGCAGAGCTATGGACAAATACAGAGGTTAATCTGTTTATAATGCCTTAGAAAACACACACTCACCATGCTCAGAAGAAACTTTTCTCTGGGGTCAGAGGCACATAGCAACAACTCTAAATAAATCATAGCCAAAAACAAAGAACCCTGGTCATTGTGGTTGTTACATGGCCTGTTATTGGAAATGACAAATGGTCTTTCATGTCTTCTTAACTTCCTCTGCTGCTGGTTCACATTTGCTCTTGGGCCTTTAAGGTGCGAGTCCCTTCCATTACAGAGCATTCTTCTGGGGCCGAGAAGGGGCTGACGGACAAGGAAAAGCATTGTAAGACAGCAGTGACCACCTACAGTAAGAGAGTCTTTAGCTTCAGCCGATGTCCTGAGGACACAGTGCAGCAAACCTCAGTGGACATCTGTCCATGAAAGATTTAAACAGAGGATAGGTCCATCAGAAACTCCTCTCAAGATGTCCTGTTCTGGAACACAAACAAGACATGGTGGTATGATGTGTGCATCTCTTAACCCTCTGCTGTGTCAGAAATGTTTCACCTTGCACTGGGAACACACACACACAAACACATTAAAGCGGACAGGTGAATGAAGAGACTGTACTATAGACCTTGTCAGTTCAGTTCAAATTATACCTGACAGAGAGATACATACAGTGCAGTGTCCAGAGACAATCCTTTACCCTCTAACAGAGGCAGTGCAAAGGACATGGCTTTACGTGTCTACAGCCGCCAGACTCTGCTTCCTGACTTTGACAGGTGCCATCCTTGACAGCTGATACTGTTTCTCCTGTGTAGAAATGTTTGCCTACAATCTGACCAACCCAAATCACCGATAATCAACTTTGAAAATTATGTTTTGGAGTAAAAATTACCAAAGTAAACCAAACAGACAAGTTAGAAAAAAAGTCTTAATGCAAAATATAGCATATAAAACATAACTTACAAGTTGATGTAAATGATCTAAAACTTCTATGCTCACAAAAGCACACAAAATCTATCTCAAATTTTGTTCAACAATTTGTTTAAATCCCTGTTAGTGAGCACTTCTCCTTTGCCAAGATAATCCATCCATCTGAGAGGTGTGGCAGATAGAGATGCTGATTAAGCAGCATGATTATTGCACATGTATGTTGGATTGATCACAGTTAAAGGTTAAAGTGTGCAGTTTGGTCTTGAGAAAATATATATATTAATTTATCATGTGCTGATCTATCGCTATGTCACATAGGGATACAGATCTAGGTCGAAGCGAGCAGCTTATTTTGACACATATTTCCATTTACTGTTAGATGGTGACCACTAGTGGGTGTAGTAGGTATGACAGGAGAAGCATAAAAAGTGACAAAGTTTGCATATGGTGGAGGTAGGGTGGTTGGAAGAAATATGGGACTTTCACACAGGAGATAGGGGTCCAAGGCACACGAGCAATGATCCTGCTATTTAATCAGCATCTCTATATGCCACACCTGTCAGGTGGATGGATTATCTTGGCAAAGAAGAAGTGCTCACTAACAGGGATTTAAACTCTTTTTTTTTTTTTTTTTTTTTACTTCAACTCATGAAAAATAGAAGTAGAAACAAATGTGTTGCCTTTATATTTTTGTTAAGTGTATGTACAAATTAATGTACGGGCTGAAATTACTTTGTGGATATGAAACTGGACATGAAATAAAGAATAGATAAACTAACCACAAAAAAGTTCTAATCCTGTTGTGGTTCAGGTGTAGGTTGAGTGACGTTGATCTGCTCTCCTGCTAGTTGCCCAGATGACCTCTTAGTTGCCGACAGACGGCGGTAAGCAGAGTCGCCCGAGTACCAAATTATTTATAAGCTGCACACCAGCCAACCACCCCCACCCATGTTGTCTAATTTGGCTTCATCAAAGTCTGTGTGTGTTTTCTGTGTGAGTGAGTGCATACACACATCTGCAGCTCGAGTGTACATGCGTTTGCTTGCTCCTTGCTGATGTTTGCATGTGTGTGTGTGTGTTTGTGTGCTTAATTCAAGTGATTTAGCTGCCATAGATGCTTGATGCAGCAACAATGGTCCACTGAACTTTTGATCCACTAAATAGTTAATGAGTGAATTGATTAGGACCAAGAGGCCCCGCTTATTACTGCAGATGAGATCAGTGTCTGGGTCAGAGAAGGAAGAGGATAGCAGGGTGTCTGACAGAGTGACACATTTTCACGACATCTCAAAGTGAGATCAGTCTGTTGTTGATTTTTCTCAGTATGCCTACGCAGTTTGAAACCTGCCTACAACTTCTGAAAAGCTTTTATGTACACTTATTTTGCTACCCTGGTGAGAAATAAATACGGTAATCAATATAGTCATTTTTAACAAACTTGAGTGCAGTCAGACTAATTTTGTACTATTTTGTACTGCTAATATATTTTAGCTGTAATTAAACGTAGTAAACAATTTTAAGCATATTTAACATACTTCAATGTGCTAAAATGGAACAACTTAGTAAGAACAACAACAACTTAACAAGTACATGGCTGTGTGTGTACTAACATACATGCTTGATTAATTAAATTAATATTTACCTTGTTTGTGCTACATTTTTATACAGCCTTAAATGAACTTATATTTAGGAGAACTTTTTGGAAGCATACTTAACAACACCTCCAATTAATTAAAAATAATTCTACATTTCAAAAGTAAAATTATCGCAATAAGTTAGTTAGTTAGTAAAGTTATTTTAGATCACTTTTTAAAAGTACAGTGATGTACAATTTCCCCCACACTTGCAATAAATTTTTCTTCTTGTAAGTCCACTGGAATACCACTTTAAGTATGCTTATTTTTATTACACTGAAGTTGAACCTAATAACAATTATTTTGAAGTACACTTTTTAAAATATACTCTAAATACACTTTAAATTTATCAATAAATCACAAGTATATTTGTAATAACTTTTGTATCCGTTGTATTATATTTCTAATACACTAAAGTATACTACAGTTTATCTGGGTATTTTATTAAAATGACAGTATGAAAGTGTGTAGAAAGTTTTAGCAATTCAACATATTTGCAAATGTACAGACCTGGATGAAAAGTCAGTGTGGTTTTACTTTTAAATGATCAAAGATCCTTTTGGGACAGACTCTGCACAGGCACAGAGGGCATCAGTTCACCTATATTCACTTGATAATACCTCCATATTTACTTTCATTGGCTATATAATTGTCACGTGCACGCACACACAAACACACACACGCACAAAACAGACATCTTGGTCCAGCTATAAGCTAGGCTGAGCAGCAGCCACAACAACAAGCACTAATGTCACAGCGTCCTCCTCTCTGCTTCTTTCCCCCCTCCACTCAATAATTCAGTGCAAGGTGTCAGACAAAGCTGCCCTGGCTCATACAACCCCTGTAAAAGACACCAGCGCTTGCTTCACTGATTTACATCTCTACCCCCCACCTCCTCCTTGTCGCAATTAAACATTTGTCTAAGTGTTTAGAGGTGTATGCATGCAGACAAAACAGTAGTGGAAACAGAAGTAAGGCCTGCTTACTTAACATCGTAGCCCTCTGTGTGCACTGTAGAGAGACAGTCCAAGTTCATTGTCGACCTTTTTAAACCGTCATCCTACCAACTTATTTAACATAAAAGAACTCCTGTAAGAAACAACCATCAGAGCAAACTTATTTCTTCTTATAATTTTATTGCTTGAGTAATTAGTGTCATCTGAGGAAAAACAAACAGATTATTGTTATTATAGGGAAATTAGAGGCAATTTGCATATTGTGTAAAATATGAAAGGAAATATGAGGACATCTGTCTGTCTCTTTCAAAATTTCTGACACAGTGCCCCTACCCCCATTATAGTGTCTTATGCTTTATGGCAAATATGGGCTTAATCAGGAAATAGTTCCATCTATTAAAACTGCATATGATTATGCAATGATCAGGACAATTTCATTGATTGAGTCATGAAAGACTGAAATGATAGAATAATACACCTGTGGGAAAACCCACAGAAATTATTTCTGGGGTCTGTAAGTAGTTGAAAGGATTATAGTTAAATCCCAAGAAAAAATGTACAATAAAATCCTTGTTAGGATGTATTTAGTGAGTAAAATTCCAAAATAATGTATACCAAGTTGGAAACCAACTTTATGAATTAGAGACTTTAATATTTATGAGTGTTGTTTATTAAGTTTATAGCAAAGGTTAACTTTAATGCTGTGAATTTCTTTGCCGATGATGTAGCTCTTTAGCCCTCATAATGGTTAACAGCAGTAATCGATAGTGCAGGGGCAGAGGGTTTGTTTAATTTAATATGTTAGTCTAGTCTGCCCGACGCATTGACTCTTCATCTGACTGAGGTTTGCTCAAGTTAGAATCTCTGGCCCCGACCATGGCTCTGAAATGTCAGTAGTTTGACTGTGCTGTTTATATTGATGAATCCAGGGCATTGTCCATGGTGCTGAAGTAGCAGATGGATTTGTAATTTTGACTTTTTCTCTGAATATCACCCTTCTGTCATTTTTCTCTTGGATCTGTAATTTTCTCAAAACTGTATGGAACCAAAAGAGTTGTTTATGAGTCAGTTTGGTAGTCGTGGATGAACAAAATGAACCAGGTCCACCCCCCCGTTAAAGATAAACAAATCACCTACTGCCTAACAGCCTCCTGCAGACACTGTGCAGATGGACCATATTATCTGTCACCACAAAAGCTTTTTTGTTTACTCCATTAACTTGAGTATGACAAGGATATGTACCACTGTCTGAACAGATTGTGTCCCTGGCTCCTTTTTTTGTATATTTGTTTGTTTCTGTGACTAATGGTGTGAGATTTACTCATGTATACCTTACACACTTGTCCTTGAGCGGGTAATTGGATAGCGTCTGTGACTCAGAGGTCAATCCAGTTATTGCATTTAGGTAAAAAAATAAAATAAAATTTAAAAAAAGGTAGACAGACAGGCGTCATTTGCAACACCCCCTCACTGACTAGATGCATGTACAGGCAGACAAACATTAAGACAGTGAGACAGCAGGTCAGACAAGAAGACGCTGAAAGGGCAGCAGGTACACATGTGAGCACATAAACACATGCCGTTAGCTTGGCAAAAGCTGACAAGGGCTATAGACGCACGTTGTTTGGACACGCAAATGCACGTTTGCTGTAATCAAATCCAGTAAAATGTGAGCAAAGGCCTCACTGCCCTGAATGCAGAAGTGTTGGCCTCTTTTTTTGGCACAGTGTTGGAACTTGGCAAGGACAGAGAACAAGATGCTCAAGTGATGTAGCAGGTGTCTGAAGGAGAGAGAGAGGGGAGGTCAGAGACAGGAAGAAAAACATCTGTTGTTTCTTCCATGGTTATTTGCATTGCTCCTGTCACCTGCCAATCCTGGCTAATGGTTAGAGCCTGGTATAAATGCCCACTGGATTTTTGAAGGCTTGTGTGTTGTCGGTATTTTTCTACTTGAAATGCTGTAATCATGAAGTGAAAACTTTGGGAAATAGAGTGTAATTGGAACTTTTCATTTAAGGACTTATGTAAATATCTTTATTTTATTACAATTTTGTTCATGTTTTTGTTGCTTTGGCATTTATTTACTGGCCATGGTAACGCAGCACTCAATCAAAGCAATTGGTGGGCAGTTGTGGTGATTTTGCCATTTTCTGTGAATACAGATATCATTGCAACCAAGTTCATCATGGCAAAAACAGCAGTCAAATTATGTGACAGACTATAAAAAAGCCAATGCTTTGTTCAATAGAGATTGAGGACAATGTCCCAACTTTCATTGTTAGAACTGAGGCCACCAATGAGGAATGTGGGGCGAGTGTAAAAGAGGACCCAAGTTGTAATACAAGAGCATTATAATGTTTTAATCATAATGCTTACGGTGTGGTTCTTGGGATGGTAATACGAGATGGTTGGTTGGTCAACTACTCTGATCCAGACTGAAATGTCTCAACACAACTAATGAGATCCCCAGCCCTCTGTACTGTGTGTTTACTGCTAATTAACAAACGTCAGCACGCTAACATGCTAAACTAATTTGGTTAAAATAGTGAACCTACCAAAAATCACCTGCCTGACATCAGCATGTTAACACTAGCTTTGTTCGAAACTGTGGTCAGAGCCTGTCCTCCAACAGAAAACGACGAGAGAGGTCGTTTTTGAAAGCAGCTTTATACAACCTATACGTACGTTTACCCTAACCCTAACCCCCAAAAATAGAAGCGCCGTCGGGCTCAGCCTTGCCAGGGTTCATACTCGGGTCTCCTGTTCTGAGAGCAGGCGCCCTCCCTGATGCACCACGCCACTGTCCTATTGACTTTTGCTTTTCTTAATGCAGCCTGTTCTCCAACAGAAAACGACCAGAAACGCGACCAGAAACGCTCTACTGGGTCGTATGTCCACGTACAACCTATCTGGGCGTATGAGAAACGCTCTACTGGGTCGTATGTCCACGTACGACCTATCTGGGCGTATGATTTGGAGGATATGTTGGTGGTCACCACCTAACAGTAAATAGGGGATGATATAGTGTGTTCACCATTTTGTTGCAGTGTCTGAAATCTCAGCAGGTAATTTGATTCATTATGTAGTCCACTATAAAATACCCACAATGCACAGCAAATTCTAGTGATCATACAATGTCCGCTACACTGTCTCTCATATACCACAATGCAATGCGGTTGTGTATTTCTGGAGGAGCAGAAGAAAATCAGCCGTGATGAAAAGATGGCAGTACTAATTTTAGACGCTTTAATGTGAGTTTGTACTCGCCTCCATCTGTGACTAAGAAGCAGAAGCTGTACCAACAGCAGCAAAACAATTACAGGAATTATTGTTCTAACGTTAACATTAGCTAACAGCTTTAGCCACCGATATAGTAGTTACATGGAAGGTGGTACTAGCCATTAGCTTGTGAGCTAACTAGCTTGTGAACTAAACAGCTCGCGGACTGTTACAGTTTGACATTAGTGCACAGGACCATTGTTGACAAAACTACATTTGCACATCTTTGGAATTTCAACAATTTATTTGGGATTTAACATTCAAAACTTCAATACATTTCAGTGCTGTCTTCCTGAGAGCGCAGTTTGTTTACGTGATGCCGGGCGTGTCTGCTTGCATCACACAAATATCCTGCACATCTGTTGATGCAATGATGTTCTGAAAATTTCAGTGTAGTGTCCAAAATCTTGTAGGTCATTCCCCATATAGTTCACTATATGATAAACACTACGTAGGGAATAGTGAGTGAGTGAATGAATGAATGTTTTCAAACACATCTGCTGCCATCAGTGGCCTATGTTAGCATGATGACATTAGCATTAGAACTACTGAGCTACAACCTCACAGGGCCTCCAGTGTGGCTGTAGGCTCTTCATCTTGTTACATCTGTATTTGCACCATTGTTTGCTTTATTTCTGTGCAGTATAACCCTAATTATATTAATGTCTAGTCTCATAAAAATCAAATACGCCACTCAATTTAACTGGAATAACACTTGTGGCCACTAATTATCACTCAGAGGATCCATGCCCCGTGTTAAGTAACTTGTGGTCCCAATCATGGGCTTGGACCCAGGCACACATCCATACAGGTCCCCGACTGGCACAGATATATAGTGTCTTCCTCTTTCACTTTCTTCATCACTGCCTCCTCCTTAACTCCTGCGCTGCCCCTGTGTAGCTGGTGGGACATGGGGGATGCAGGGAGCCACCCTTGACAATGATGGATTTGACAAGAGGAAAGTGTTAATGATATTCCCCCTTTGATGGCTGGGGCTACTTCACACACATTTGCATTTCCATTCATCATCCCAGCATTTATCATTATGGGGTGGCTGCCAGATCTAATTACAGTCCTGGGCTAACGGGGGGGACGCGGCTGATATGAGGGACCCCGGCCCCTTACTCATCTCTATTTTCTCTGTGTTTGTCACTTCCTCTCATTCTCTCTTGTTCACTTTAATTTTCTCATCTCACTCTCTGTCTTTCTGTTATTTGTTATCTTCTCAATCTCTATCTGTTTTCTTTCATATTCTGCACCCACAGCCCCCACCCTCCTCTCTGTGTATAAATCAGGAGGGAAACAGAGGAAAGTATCCAGGCAGGAAGTGCAGCCGTGTAGGACCAAACCCAATTAACTTCACTCTAAATGAAGCCATTTGAGGCCTCTTCATTAGAATTAGCCCAAGAAGAGAGGGAGGGAAATAAATAAATAAGGGATGAGATTCAGTTTCATAGCACTGTTCTTGCTTCTCTCCCTCCTTTTCTTTCTTTTTTTCCTCTCTTCCTCTCCTGTGGGGTGATTTAAGCAGTGATCCAAGGAGATCACATTAGGAGGTTGGTGATTATCCCCTCATAAGTTTATCAACACTAATTATTTGTGACCAATCACTTGTTACAAAGGCAGTGTTGAATATTACTCCTTTATCTGATTTAAATAGTGTTTTTTTCCCCTTTTACTTCTGATTGGTCCATTTTGTCCAACTATTTTGTTGTGAAAATATAAATATAATCTTTGTCAATATTTTTTTAAAAGCTAGTTCAATCATCTCCTTCTTTTCTGAGTGTTGAAATCTAGAGGAATCTTCCTGAGGCCACCTCTTGAGCTTCCCATTAAAAGTTTTCTGCACATTGTTTGTGGTTGTTTGTTCCAGGACAAAGCCCAGTACTGTAGGACCACAGGGGAGCTGCCGGGTCACGGTTGGACCTCCTATGAACCACTAAGACCGTCTCTCTCTATTTATCATGCGCACAGCATGATCTAGGCAAGCCTGAGAAGAGTCATCCTTCAATAGGCAAGCACAAGCATACAACACAACAAGACAGACTGTCAGCCAAAACTGCTTGACACAACTGTTCCATCTACAGTAGTGCATGAGAACCTGAAAATCCTTCGTAAAAACCTACGTCAGGTGTCTGCCCTTTTGGTTGTGTTGACTTTTCTGGCTTATTTTTGGCCTTTGAGGAAGCAAGATGTAGCTTATTTGCTACTAAACTAAAAGAACTACATTCAGTTATTTGTTAAATTAAGAACCAGAGGAAAGGTCCACATTTCTATTATGAAACCACTGACACAAGGAATGAAGGAAGACATAAATGGGCATATGAACGAAAGTGGACAAAGAACGTTTAAGGCTACATCCACACTGCTATAATTTTGAAAACGACCTCCGTCTTGACAGGCATTTTAGTACTATTTCCGTAATAATCTGCATTTATACTAACACGTCTGAAAACACATATCACATGACCATTCATGTACACGAGGCAAACATGAAGCAGCAACATTTCTAGGAAAAAAAAAAGAGGTTTATTACTCTTTGCATAATCCTCCCAGATAATGCTATTTTTTTTTATAAAAACATTGTCAATGGCATTGTGATTTTTGTCTTTGTTTTCCATTCAGCGGATTTCCGGAGACCTCCCTTGACAACTAGGTAATACAAAGAGCATGCTAACTTTGTAAGTAGCTGTTACATCCATTAGCTGTATCGTGGTGTCCTCATGGCAGCTGTAAGCAGCTCAAAATTGACGGAATCAGACCCAGTAAGTCCAAGAGTGATGCCGAACTGTAGATTGGTTGTTGGTCAGCTGTTCACCCTCACCACAGATTGGATGAACGTCTCTTTTCTTGCTAAAACATCAGAGACTGTAACGCTGGATAATGCTCACTGTCTGCTGTGGCTATTGACTCAGCTGACAGCCAAGTCCAGTGTGGGGTAATTGACGCACAGATTAAGAGGCAAATGAAGATCAGTTACAAACTCAACATCCAGAGACATATGCTTTTAAACAATAAAAGCTCATCCAGACTGAAATGCAGCCCCGGAATTTCAAAAACAAAATGGGGATAGCAATGTTGTCTGAGTTTTAGATGTCGCAAACACTGGACAGTGTAAACCCAACAAAATATATGTTTTAAAATGAAAATGTAGTAGTGTGGATGTAGCCTCAAAGAAGTAAAATGAGTCAAGTCCTTGAGTCAAGATTATGCTTCAATCTGATAAGGATAAAGTGGCAAAGGAGAGGAGAGGAGCGACAGTGGATTAAAGCAAGAAAATAATGAATACACCAACAAAGAAATGAAGGTTGAAAGGAGATTGCTGGAAAAACAGGGACTGTAAAAGATCCAACAGATCTAGTTTATTCTTTTGACTCAACATTTTATACTACAAAAAGATAAGACACACAAGCACTCAAAAAAAAAAAAAGTTTTTATAAGTGAAAGCTGATACTTGCCTGAAACTACTACTGCACTTATCGGGTTTTTAACATGAATAAGTCAATTATATAAAAGATACAAGCTGTTTAATCAGAATTTTACTTCAGATAAAGAAATGAGGGGTGGGGGTGGGTGATGAGGGGTTGGGGGTGGGTGGTGAGGGTGGAACAGGAGACCTTTAGTGAGTCAACCCATGCTGGACAAATTACCAAAAGACCCAGCGAGAAAGATAACGAGAGCATGAATCGAGGCGAAGCCTGGCTTGGAGGAAATGAAAGGTGCCCTGTACACAGATAACCATCGTGTCGACTTACACAGCAAATTACTGTGCTGGCTGTTATAACTGGCGTTAGACACTCCGTCGTCAGATGTAACATGGCCGGGGGAGGGGAGGAACAAAAGTCACGTTCTGAAAAATAACTTCAACTAAGTTGTTTCCTTTTGCTGTTTGGCCGTTGTAGCAGACAGGCCACTGTGATAAGGAGCTGGTAACCTGAGCAGCAGATAAAAAGATGTCAGACAAGGGTACACACACACACACACACACACACACACACACACACACACACATACAGCTGCCATATGTTTCAGGAAACCAGGGACCCTTCCAGATGAGAGGGGCTCCTGAATTATTGATCAACGATTAACAAATGCAATAGAAATGTTACCCTTGATGTTAGCTGGCTGAGCAGTGTGTGTGTTACCACTCTCTTACCATTTGGTCACCCCTTCAAAAGTGCATGTTTACATGTTCATATCAATATTACATTTTTCTATGTACATTCATATATCATATATTGTAAGCAGTCACATTTGTGTGTGTGGTGTGTGTGGTGTGATGAGAGGCTACAAAGAGAGTCACCACGATTTGAAGGGGGATCTAATTCATTATTAAGTCAGGGACAAAACAGGCAGTATGGGAGGCGGGTAACAGTAGGTGATTTCAGGCCTGTATTGATTACTGGCAACACCAGGGAGCCAAGTGTAGTGTGACGGGTTGAACAAAACCTGCAGAGCGCACACACACTCACACACATACACACAAACAGGCCATGGCTATAGAATAGCCATTGTCATTGCCTTTGAAGCATATTGTCCCGGCTGTTGTGATGCTCTTTCACTGAGGTGAGTCATTTGGCTGAGGTGGGTGGCAGGTTACCTCAGTCAGGAAGTTGATGGTTCGCTAATATGGCGCACTGTTTTTGTTTGTTGTTAGGTAACTGATTGGAGCGTATTGTTGCTGATAGGTGGGTGAAGGAGAAGGGGGTCTGCAGTTGTTGGGTTTCTGACAATTAGCAGCAAGTTGCAAGTGCCTTTTCAATGGAAGAAAATGTCCCATCAAAAAACAATAAAAAAGCACTGCCCCGACCTAACAGTAATGAAATACTCAAAGCAGGTACTCCTGATGCATGGATATCGGCTGCATACTGCCCCCCACCCTCCCCACCAAAAAACAAAGCACACTACCACCATACCACATACCATAATATGGTAGGTATAGGTACAGTAGAGCAGAGACATATGAGGGATAGAAAAAAAAGGATAGTAATTAAATTCAAGCAACACAATAAGAAAAAATAAAGATACTAACAATATTAATAATAATGTGAGGTGTGAAGTGAACATATTCCACATGTATGATTGTAAATCTGAAATGTATAAAAACAATGCAAACAGTCCACATGCAATATTTCATATTTTAAAGTGAATTCTAGAGCTAAAGTAATTATTCTCAATAGAAAATCATTCACCAACAATTTTGACGGCTGCTTTATCATTTAAGTGTAGGCTTAAAGAGCACAAATACTGCAAAAATGACTCTTTTTTTTTTTTTTTTTGCTGCTTTTAAAACCTGTATATTGGCTGGTCATCTTGCTTTTCTATGATAGTGCAACAAATATCTTTGGGTTTTTAGTTTGTTGATCAAACCAAGCCATGCAATTTAAAAATGTGAACTCTGGTAAATTATAATGGCCAGTGGTGGGAAATAACTAAGTAACCCACACTTACTACAGTACTGTAACTAAAATAAATATAATAAACATTTTTATCACAATAATTATAATTGACATTTTTTGGTTGGAACATTAAAGTGATGAACGCATTAATGCCTCAATCAATCCAATAACCCATATATTCTAACATGGGCCATTATGCATAATGGGTACTTATACTTTTGATAATTTAAGTATATTTTGATCCTATACTTTTCTTCTGTCACTTCAGTAAAGTTTTCAGTGCAGGACTTTTTCTTGTAACAGAGTATTTCTACAGGGTGGTATTACCACTTAAGGATATAACATTTCAATGTAAAGACTCATATAAACATAATCCCTTTCAATCATCTTATCAATCACTTATGATGACACTGGAAGTGTGTGGTGGTGGGTGCATCTGCAGAGACCCTGCACTCTGCTTGTATTTCATTTGCAGTGTTTGGGATGCTTTCCCAACACAAAATGTTGGTATGTGACATCCTGGTATCTTTCTGGTGTGTTTATGCACAGTTCAGACAAATCCTACTGATTCTATCTTTAAGTAAAAGATCTGAGTTCTTCTTACACCACTGGTGATGGGCAATTTTCACTATTTTCTGACCTGAAAATTAATACATAAATTAATCAAGAAAATAGTAAACAGACCAATCAAAAGTTGCTTTAATATGTCTTAAGTTAACAGTTTTTCACCATCAATACAACTGTTAATTCATTCAACTTAGTAAAAATCCTTCAGAGTGGATCCAGTGATTACATTCAGTCTGTCATTCAAAACAACCAAAATTATGGTCTAAAACTGGATTACAACCCTACATGTGCCCCTCTGTGTGGACAGTTGTATTGCATTTGCGTGTCTTTTTGGAAGATCTATTAGACGTTAATAAAATTTGATCAGCGCGTTTAAAGTCAAATTGAATCATATCCGTAAGTGGATAGGGGCTGACATATGTTTCAGTATCTCCCAGAGAGTGATACATTATTCTGTGGCCAGTATAAAAACATAATGAAATATAAATATCCATTAATCCTCACATTTCATACAGTCAGTCAGCACACAGCCCAGCTCAGCCTCAGCCTGCTGTTAACATGCTGTGATGTCCGTGTGTATTTTGCATGAGGAGAATACAGTTGTGTGTATTACGTGCACGGCGCCTGCGCTCACCATGTGTGTGCATGTGCGTCTGCTTTCCTGGCCATGAGAGAGCAGTTCACACTGTGAAAGAGTCATCTTTATTATAATCTGCCAGAAGTAGTGGCAGCTTGGGAAAGGAGCTGCCACAGCTAGGTAATCGAAAGCCGCTAGGCTGGGACGACAAGGGCCACTTGTGAGACGTACCAGCACAAGCCATATGGCATACTGGCTTGGCGAAATTGGCAACTCTCCTCTCTTTTTGTATATAAAAAACAAACATACAAACAAACAAACCTGGGATAATATTTCATCACTGTAAAATTAATAAGTTGAGAAAACACTACATTTCGAAGCAATTTCAAGATTCTGGGGTTTTGAGGGAACTTAAACGCTTAAATTTTGAAAAAGTTGTACCAATTAATAATGTTTTGTTAAGATAATTTACTTTTCTCCTTTAGATAAACTTCATTTAATCTTAAAGCACCACAGTAATGATAATCTTGGTACGCAGCTCACTGTGAACAGTTTGTGAAATTTTTGGGGGTTTCTAAAACTCAGGGATTCATATTTGTCTAAAGAAGAAAAGTAAATTATCCCAACAAAAGTTTATAGGTTGTTCAAACTTTGATTAGTTTATTTCAAAACTCAAAAGAGTTGCAGTTGCCTTGACGTTATGTGTTTTCTCAACTTTTTCTTTACAGTGAACTGTGGATTGTCATTTCTTTATCTTCTGCTTCTTGCAAGAAATGATCTCAACCTGGAATGTGCGTAAATGTCACAGCACGCACACAATCCCGAGTGCTATTTAAGGATGCAGTTTACTGTAAATAAACAGAAAAGAGGAAGAAAATTATATGAAACTCGATCACATTAGTAATACTGACTCTCATTTGACCTCAGCGTATTTGCTGTAAACACAAGGGTAATACAAACCAAAATAAATATTAGCATAATGCTGGGGGCAAGAGAGTGCTTTTCCCATAGAGTGATTAAAATATGAGAACAGAACACAACACAATGTGAAGTCCCATGGCATGGCGGCAGTTAACGTAGGAAAGCTAATTTCATGATAAATTAAAGAACGTGCGGGCGGTTTCTCTCATGAGATATCACTCCCTTGTATTTATTTTATGAAAAGGGGTAAAATTAGCCTTATCATATATTGTCTTAAACATAATTAATAAAACATTAATTTCCTGGTGAATTCTGTTGTTGTATTTTTTTTTCCTCTTTTCTTCTTTTTCTTCGCTGTAGGTTCAACTCTCTTAAGACATGATTTGCATATTATACACAAACACAAAAGAACAATCACTTATGATTGTAATGAAGGTTAACACAGCCTGGGTACAATGAGAGACATGCTGAAGAGTCAAGTTACGTCAGATCACGGGCACATACAGTATGTTATACACTGTTATCATTTGGGTTTAGGCTTGAAATTTTCATCATTTTTAAGAAAATATACAGTATCTTGTATTTACTCATTCTTTTACAAGAGCTATGAAATGTCTTCTTATTGCTTGTCTAGCTTGTGTTGTGACTTAAATTTAGTGATTTTTGAATACATATATTTATATGTCTGCAAACAACTAAATCTGATTAATCACCGAGTAGTCGGCGATGTAGACATCTCTTATTATTTAATTCCCTGCTCTTTTATGAATTATGGCTGCTCTGCATTCTGTGCTTAACTGACTCCCTCTACCTACCAGGGTAGAAATGCAGTGAATAAAAATGGAGTCAATAGATCATGGGGGATACTTAACTGCAGACAGCCGTGATTTATGAGGTGCGGGAATGTGCCACAAACTTACTCCGGGCCAATATGTATTGCTTACGCTTATAATAAATGTTATCTTTCTGAGGAGAAAAAAGCTGTCAAGTTGATGAAAGACACAGATGAGCATCTATATGGCTGACCAACCATGCATAGATATGCACAAATGCAGTTTTCACTGAGGAGGCGAAGGAGGAGAGGGAAAATATGCTGCTATATCACCCCTTTCAATGAGCATGAGTAATTGTTTTAACTTGTTTGGCGCTTGATTCCCTTAGTAGTTTGTGTGAAAAGACCAAAGCAGGTGAAAAATCTAATAAATTGCTATTAAATACAACAAAGACACAACGAACATTTTAATGGCCAAGGTAAGATTGTAATTTTTTTTTTTCCTTCAAATTCTTGTGATGGACTGGAGTTCCTCCTGTGTTTTGTCCCTCTCCCTTGTCCACAAAGTGCAGCTTGGCTCCCAGTTCCCATGTGACCCTGAATACAATAAAATGGGTGTGGGAAATGAATGAATGGGTGGTTATAAGAGGATAATGGGGAAACGAAAGCCCACTGCCCTGAAAATACACACTCTGGAGTTAGAGTTCAGTGACTGTCTGTCTTACTGCCTGCCGGAAACCATTAACATATTAACATTTTGCTCAATTTAACCGTTATAAAGATCTACTCCTTCTAAAAGATTATCAATGATATGTTCTTAATCTCTTATGACACATCATGGTAATTTTATGATTTAGTACAATAAATTGCATATTTCTCCTTTAAGAACTTTCTTGGAAATTGTCACATGTTCTAACATCCTATGTAATGTGCAACTTGACCCTGTGGACTTGAATTATCTCCTACAGGTATTCTATGTAAGATGGCCGACACTGTAACCATGCCCAACCAAGTCATGCAATCCTATTTTGTCCTTTAAATGTTATAATGACAGTGCTTAGACAACAACAAGACATCCTCTGCCTCTCCCTGCTCCATTACCTGGCCCTGGATCTTCGCTAGGGGTGTTAGAAGCTGTACTAGTTGTTTGTAATGAATATGTCTACTTTGCCCAACGTATCGAATGGCAGTGTTAACATGACGTAGAGAAAACATGAGACGGTCTGGAAACTAAAACCTGTGTCGGAATATCACCGTTGTCCTTCTCTCTCCTCACCTGGCTTAAAGGATCATTCATGTAACCTCTCATGACTAATAGGAATTAGCCATCCTGCTCATCTCAAACATCACAGTGGAAATAAGTGTAAGAGAGAAACAGAGGCTTCATGCCTCTGGATTCAATCATCCAGGACTCTGTGGTAAAATAGGTCTTGTTTCTGCCCAAAATGTGAAAATGTTTCTGAGGCGGAAAGCAGGTCGCTTGTGTCAGAAAGGATTATTCAGGTATGGTTTCATACGAGAGACTGAACAAAAACTGACTAAAACAAATTAAAGCAGTGTACAAGTCAAGATCTTGTTTTGAAGAAGTGTAGTGTAAAATCAGGTTGAAGACTGGATCTAGATTGGTGCCAAGAGAGCTGTTGGCTGGAATTGCTTGAGGAAATGCCTCGGGAGAAATAGACAAGGAAAAAAAAGACTTATTGGTTAGTTCTTCTACACGCCGTAAATCATTTTAGCTGGTTCAACTTAAAAATGTAAGTCAGTGAATCCTTATATTACCCAAAGCAATTGGGTATACCACAACAATTTAAAAATTTTAGGCGGCTAAAATACATTTTGGTGCTGACTTTGTTCACAGCAGCTCATTGCTTAGCTTCCATGCTGGTACTTCTGTCTGTTTCTCCAAACTGGGGGTGTTTTACCAACTGCCACCTATTGTATGTAATACTCTGACCATATAAGTAACTCATACAACCCCACAATCCAGACTACACCTTCAAGTTGAACCAACAACTATTCAGTCACATTGACAAAATTGACAGTTTTGTTTCCATTTCCATTTTCTGTATTTGAAGAGTCAGTTCTTGATTTGACATGAAGACCTTACAGCTGCATCTGCTCCAATCGGAGACACTTTGTTCCAAAGTTACAAATACGACATGCAAGGCTTCTCCCTTTAACTCTGAAATAATAATGCAGTGAAGTCTGTTTATGTTCTGATCAAGTTTTGAAATAACTGGTTGATATTTGGTCTGAATGTCTAAGACCTCTTTTCATCCAGCTAAAATGCAGTTACAACATCAACATGTCACAAAACAGAAATTTGTTTATTCATTTTTATCAGTGGTTCAGTTGTAGGTTGAAAGAAAGACAATTTTGATTTGTGTGAAGGCATTTCTCCAAAGTCATATTTCTCTGGTTGGTGAAATGTTGTGTACACGAAGACATAATTTCAATGCATTCACCGTCTCATATAAAACGAACTATATGGGCAGTGTGCTGCCACAAGAAGTTTCCAGGACATCGTAGTGGAAGAAGTGTTTGGTGGAAAATAATGAAATTGTGCTTCGTGCTATAGCTTAGACCATTTGTGCCAGTACTTAGGCATACTGGCTACAGCTTTATCTCCTCCGAAGATATATATACCAGGACGTGTTATAAAGAGAAAAAACAGAAACATTTAATCGAAGAAGAAGATGTGGTGAGTGAGTGTGCTATGTTCAAAATGTCACTATTGCAAATCCCGGTGAAATATGGTCTAAATTTGAATGTTGAAATAGTCTGTGAAAAAACTTTTTTTTTTGAATCAATTCTGAGTGTCTTTTCACTGGTGACCATTGGCATTTTTTACATGTCTTTTCAATGGAACAATGCTCACTGTCATTAAATTAATAATAAAATATTGAATTTGATTTCAATAAATACCTGTTTGATGTTTTACAGTGTAAGTGATGTAAAGGTATATGTAGTCTATAGCTGAATTATGAAAACTGCTCCTTTAGGTGATGGTTTCATTGAGCAAAGGATTCCGGAAACTCCTTCTGATAGATATATTTATGCTAATTATCTTTTTTTCCAAGTGATGATGACCGACCACAGAGGTGGTGTGAAATAATGGCTGATGAGTAACCCAGCATTAGATGGAACCACTGAAACATAACCACAGGAACGTGAAGCCATGCACTTAATTAAATTAACTCTGATCCCCGTTTACCTTGACCATAGCATGTTAATATTAAAGAATATATCATTAATTAACACAGGTCATATGCATACTATATTATTATGCCGCAGGGCATGATAGGAGTCCCATGATGATGAATTAAGGCAGTTTCCCTATCTCTCTAGGCAGCCAAGTGTGAAGTAGGAAAGGTTTGTGTGCGCCTGTAAGAGCCATTTGGGCCATTAACAAAATAATCACGTGACAGGTGAAAAAATAAAAGTGATTGTTTGGTTAACCTGGACTATGGCCACAAGTAATTAAAACATTGTTGTTGGTGTTGGTATTTAAATTGTAAGATGAAACATTTATTTTTGAGGTATAATATAAACTCCAGTCCCCCATGTGATTTGAAATATGCAGAATTATCTACAACCAGAGGAATTAATGCACGCATTCACAAAATAATATCTTTCCCAATGATGAAAAAGTTACAAATGCTGAAGGAAGTTCAGCTACATCTACAAATAACTGCTCTACTGTGGCTTGTTTGCCCCCTGAATCTGCTACCAGCACAGTAACAAGGGACTCCCTGTCCTGTTCTCTGGTACTCAGGCCCCAGGCCAACCCTCGAGGAGCCCTACTTCTAACATCAGGAGATAAATACATTGTTCCCGGTAGTATTATTTCTGCCTGAATACAGAACAAATACAAAATGGTCTGATGAAAGTAACTTTTAAAGACAGTCAAAACTTGAAAATGTAGCCCTCCTACAATGCAAACAATATAGACTTTGAACATCTAGAGGTGAAATTACACTAAATCAATTAATCAATTCAGATATTCATTAAGATAAAATACTGCAAATGTCAATGTATAACAGCGCACACTGTAACAATAAAACTTAAAAATAATGTGTAAAATGTTAGTGTCCTGGCTAAATTATAACTTAACTGTGTTTGCAAGAACAAGTTGAGGTAATTTTGTAATGATTCAGAACAAACAAATGTTTAATGGTCAAATAAACTTGATATTAATTCGGTTGTACTGAGAAAACATGTTCCATAAGCTAAAGATATTAAGTTGAACCAGAAGGGTCTCAGGAGAGTTTTGGCGAAAATAACAATGTATGCTGGGAAATCTACTATGCTGATTTCTATGGTAACTTAATTAAATGACTTGATTGAACTGAATAAATTCATCCAATTCAAAATTTCAAGTCAAAAGACAAGTTTGAAAAAATGTTCTGAAAGTAAATACTGGAAATTTCAAGTTTGATTAACTTGAATAAATCAAACATTGTATATTTATGCTGATTAGTTAATTCCACTAAAATCCTGGATGTTTTTTTTTTGTTTTTTACAGTGCCCCTAATACTTCAGATACCAACAGCTGGATCATTAGCATTGATCTTCATATATTTCATGATTAATCTGTAAAATATTGATGGTGAGTTCATTAGTGATGGCCACTCATTCAGAAAACCTGTAAATATGTAAGGCTGATGGCAAATGTCAGCAACATATTAATGTTAGGAAAACAAGAAAATATTTCTCAAGTTGCAGGAAATCTTCACTTTTTCTGCAGTTGAAGAACGACATTGTTATTTTTCATGGAATGAATGTTTGTTTGGGAGAAACCCAATACTGCTAAAACAATTTACAGAGAGTGAACTACAGTAATTAACCACCAAAACTTTGTTTTTGAAGCCTAATGATGCATTGATGTATCACCCAAATACAATTTTATCACAATCTCTTTATAATTCTGTTTATTTCCGTCTAAAAGCAGCTGCTCCAATCATTTCTTTACCCAGATAAACTCAGAGAAGAGGATAACACGTCCCGATGGAACCACTTTTCTTTGCCTTCTCCTTAATTTGAACTGAAAGGAAGAATGCGTGTTGCCTCTGTATTTGCACCCATCCTGCATTGTGAGTATTTGCATTTTTGTAACAACAAAGCCTGTCGATGTCAGATCACTCATTGCTGGATGTTGTTTGCCGATGTAATGAACACGCCTCTGAAGTTCTGAAATAAGAATCAAATTCCCATTTAGGGAGAGTCTAATTTAACTCACGGAGAGCTATTTTATGGAGATTGTTAGGCTGCCCTCAAAGAGCATGCGTGTCATGGCATTCATACAGTGTGAAAAAGGAAATATTAAACATAATTTGAAGCTCTATGTAAAAGATGATCAAAAGCACATTTAAGGTATGTCAGTCCCTGTGTACTGCTCTACAGTACAAGTACAGTGCACAATTAATCAAAAAAAAAATTAAAGAAATCACAATATCATCATCATATAGATAAAAGGGGAAGAAATAAATTTGTGATGCAAAAATAATCATACTCTATTTGTGAATCACATTGCAATCTCAATATCTGTCAAAATAATTGCAATATGACATACAGTGTAGCCGTACTCTGAGCTGTATTTTAAATCCAGCCATTGAGGTAGAAGAGTGGTCTTTCTGATGATAAATGATAATGAGCTGTAAACCCAAATTCCTATTTATTTATATGGTTTTACTTGAGATTTACTTACTTTTCTTTAAATCCCTCATATTGAAGCAGAGCATACTGGAAACGAGACACTTAAGCTCTTGAGAATCAAAATTGTTTTGCATTTTTCTGTATAGAGTCCAATTACCAAATTGGAAATGCAATGTAAGAAGAAATATATATCAGTATGATGGCAGAATGCAACAGAGTGGCTGAAAATGATCATAGAATCATTCAGGGGTTGCCAGTGTCCCTTTCAGACAGGTAAAGTTTTAAACTGAAGCTATAATATGTAACATTTCTGCATAAAAAATGTCTAAAAATGCTGGACATGTGTTATATTTTACTGAGCTGTGTACTTACATTATTCAAAATGATTCCAACAATGTTCAAATACAGAGGAATATACTGCTTGCTGTTGGTAGCTACCTGCTAATTTTTTATCATTTCCAGGACACTTCAGCGAATGAAGATAGAAGTCAGTGCATGTTACTAAATGTAATGTGAATAAAATTTTAAGATTACCTTGTCCATGGACATGATTTCTGCACAAGTCATGTCAGATAGATTTTCATCAGCAATGGTGGTAGTTTAAAAGTGAAGAAAACGACTCCCATGATCCTGCAACACTTCACAATATCATCAAACATCTCTTTTCATTTAGTTTTATTGTGAGAGACCCTTAATGGCAGAAATGACTAAGACTTATTATGTGTTTTTGAATAAGACTTCAGTCTATCATTAGGAATGCTGAAATTGGACTGGTATCAAGCCCTATCCTAACCTTTGTAATGATAGAATAATGAACCTGTGTGCATATGCATTTGTACATGAACAAATTGATATATTCATGTACAAGTGTTTGTGTGTGTGGAAGTGCCAAGAACCCAAATATCTAAAATGAAGTCCCTCGCAACTCATCGAACAGGCCTTGTGAAATCAGTAAGTTGATTTATTTTTAAGTGCACCTACTTTCAGAGTTGTTACTCAGCTGCCATCATGGGCATCAGTTTCTTATTAACAAAAAGGAAGCAAAATATTCACTAGCGAGTGTGACCACATACCTTAAAATGAGTTTCCTCCCTCATTCTGTCAGTCAGGTAGCTCCACTCATCTGGCTGGATAATTTCAATTACAGCTTTCCAAACATCTTGCTTGTGCTGTTGTGATTGAAGGTGCCAGCTGCACATATTGATAGTGTTTGGTTTGAGAAGTCGGAGAGAAACATGCTTACATGAATTCTGAGAAGAGGAATAAATGACCAAAACATATTTCAATGTGTTAAAGAAGAAATATGTCATATACTTTAAATTTAAAAAAATCATAAAGTGACCATGATATGTCATCAGAGATTAGGGGAATATGTTAATTGAGATACTCACTTCTCTGATTACAACACTACAGTATTCATAAATTCAAACTGAGCAATATGTTGATAGAGTCTGGCAGGCAGCAACCTGGCAGGCAGTCACTGAACTTCAACTCCAGGGTGTATTTTTGGAGCAGTGGGCTTTTGTTTTCAGGATAACAGGCTTAACTTAACATTTACACACGATTGACAATTATAAACAGCTTATCAGCTTACAATGTAGGACTTGTTGTTGCTTGTGGTTTTCTGTTTACAGTGATGCACTTGTCTTCCACTCCTGCTGTGTTTCTGCAGCCTGCCTGAGCTTCCTTGAGTCTGTAGGGTGGGGGAAAACAACTCATTTCAACCATAGATTCTATATTAAATAGGATTCCAACCTATTTAATATACAGTCTTTGACTTCAACTCACTATTGGAGTCCTCATTTTTGGACTTGCAATTGTTGTATATTGCTCCTTTAACTTAAATTTCATTGATTTCCAAAGATGTGAGCTCATGATCAGTTTTGATTTTTCTCATTTCTTACAGATGTGTTTTTTGTTTTTTTTGTTTTGTTTGTTTGTTTTTTTTTGTAGAGCAAACCTATACTTTAACCAGCCTCTTTATCTCAATAATGGATATAGTCCCCTGAAATCACAAAGCATAAATAACACACAAGTCCCAAAACCATGGAAAAATATTACATTACTTATACCCCACAGTTTATAAGACCAATCTCTGCACTGATGTTCACGCTGTGATCTGCACCTTAGACAAGAGTCTCCACTACTGTACATACCACAGCAGTCCTTAATAAGTCTGTCTGAGCCAATCCTGATAAAGACGTATCCTTTATATTCCCCCCTTTCCCATTTATTCCCTCAGCAGCTGTGGAGGAAAATGCTATAAACTCCAAGCAAATGCACCAATTGCATTTCGAAAGTGATAAATATTTCAAAGGCGCTGGGAACATATTTAAACTACATAAGACTTCCCCCCTCTTGTGAGATTATGATCCTCCTCTCACCTTTTAGAGAGAATCAATGACTCTTGTTATCCCTCTCGCTACAGCCTTCTTTGGGTGTTGAATGGTACAGAATGAAGTGCAAGCGTGTGTGTGTATGTGTGTGTGTAATGAATGCCCAAGATGTGGCACGCTGTGAACACCATTAATCTACATGTTCTGGAAATATAACCAATTGTCAGACAGACGCTCACAGATATTCCATCACCTATCCAATTGGCTTTTACCAAGCTCTACAATTCATTTGCGGTGTAATGCGGCCAATAAAAATGTATTCTGACTGCTCTATTGATTGTGAAATAGCTTAATCTTTTCATAGACAAAGAGATGTATACCACCCATTTTGGCCTAGAAATATTACTATATTCTCATCTGAAATATTGCTGCTCACAGTCATGTATTACTTCTCACCTCTGGTGGTTTGTTTTATTCTGTAATGTTTTTGGCATTATATGAAAATAATTCATAATTGTAAAAAGAATGTGATAGTAGTACAGCACATGTAGGATACACACACAAAAAACATGAAAACCAAAAGGGAATATCATTGACTATATGCTTTAAACTTGACTTTGGGGTGAGACAGAATATTCTTGAAGCAACATACACAAATTTGGTGGAAAGCATCTTTTACATAGGTGCATGGTAGGAACACTTGGATGTCAAATGTAAAATGAAACTATCAATACAGCCAGTAAAATCACATCATCATGCTGATAATAAATATTTGTCCAAAGTGCTATTAAACTGTTAAATTGTTCAGTACACAGTCAATTTTGCACTTGAAGCTAGTTCAGACAATTTATCACATTGTGGACAATAAAATTCTAACCTAACCTAAAGTAAGGCAGTGCAAAAATTAAGCACAAATGTTATAATCTGTTGCATGTTCATTCAAGTGTACGGGTGTTTATTTTGTTTATTCGAAGATCATCATTTTTTTAGCAAGCTAATGAGCCAGTTCATCAGTTATGTCTGTTGTTAAGCACAGGGACATTTACTTTATTAACGTGTTTTAACTCAGGCTGTTTAAGCAGAGGGATTTTAGGAGAGTCAAACTGAATGAAAAAAGATGTTAAATGCAACATTGTATATTAAAATGACAAGGTAACGGTAACAGGATTAGCAGTTTTTTCCTGTGCTTTTGTACATAATGTTTGTTTTCCAATTGTGAAAACTAATAAAGGGGAGAGAAAAAAAAAAAAAAAAAAAAAACGGTGCATGCACTGCACTGCATAAGAGCAAATTACAAGTTGTCATCAAAAACATTAAAAAAAAACATAATCTCATACAGAGAAATCCTTTTTTGGTCCAAAACTAAGGCAAAATCAGATTTATTGTTTATCTGATCTTTTCGGATCTGAATGGAACCCCTGTTACAATAGACATGCAGCTGATTTATGTTCAGACAAAGTGAGAGCTGCTAATTTTGGATCATCTGAATATGGACAATTTGCTGACTTTTTATTGGATTATGGGTAATAGTTGTCTCTTTCTCTTCATGTTCAAATATGAGACATGACACTGTGACATGATCTGTGGTTTCCTTTCAACACATGAACAGACATATGAATAGAATTATAGGTTAATATCATTGTGTAACAGCCTATAAATACACATATATTTCAACAGCAGAAATCCTATTCTTTATCCTTCTCTCACATCCCCACCTCTCTCTGTCCCTCTGTCACCCTGCCTACAGTATGTGCGTATCATTAGCTCCTTTTCTGCATTATCTGCAGCCATCTAGTGTTGGCTTTGCGCCCTAGAAATTACACTGCCTCTCTGCCAGCTCTCATTCCTTCACAGTTCAGATACAGTAGCACTGTGTTCACTTTCATTTTAAAGCTAGGCTGATAATTGAAGTCACATAATCCAAGAAATGTGAGTAATTTTCACAACAAAGCCTAGTTGTTTGTTGCCTCAGAAAAAAAATTTGTTCACGCAGGTATGATTTACACACAGGAAGTTCTCAAAAGGTTTTAAAGGTGTAAAAAGACAGGCACGAAACAATCCCAGCAATGCTTCACAGCAGTGAAAGTTATGAAAATGTCATGTTAAACACTGTTTCCAAACAAAGTGTCTGTCTGTGTGCATGTGAAAGGTCAGAGAGGACGAAAGCAAGAGGCAGAAATTCAGTCAGACAAACCTGACAGACTGAGAGCACAGCCTGACAGTGAGCGCAAACATTACGCTCACTGATATTTGTGGTGTTCTCTCCCCAGCTGGGACAGACAGACAGTCTGTAATAACTGTGAACACCTGGGCAGCCTCCAGGCTCTACACCCCAGCCCCTGGGGCTCTTCACCTGGGACAGGAGGCCCTACGCAAGCTTCCCTTCCCGCTCGAGAGCTGCCTGGAGCAGGCAGATTATCACTCGTCGCCCAGGAGGGACATGAGGCCTGGAATTCTGTCAAACTCTTTTACATTAATCATCAGGACAGAGTGACAGTGCGCTGAGAATACAGATACATATCACCAAAGTACCCACAAAACCCTACCACAGTATCAAAAAGTCAACTTTTCCAAAGTTACAGTGAAAATAAGGTAACCTTTGCTATTTATCCACACACCTCTTCTTATTTCTTTGATTTGCTGGATCAGTGTGATTCTGCAGAGCATGACAAGACAAACTAAACCACACAAAATCAGTATTTGAGTGTGCAGGCAGGCATGCAGAAACATAACACTCAACTGCAATAATACAAGCACACAAATATGCAGACCTAGCATCCTTCAAATAATGCAGTCTGTTGATCAACTTTTCATTCTTTGTCATCGTTCTCATGTTGTATATAAAGATTTAACAACAATAAAAACTGATGTGCGCACCTTTGTGGGTTTTAACAACAAATGTCAATAACTGAAAGTGTCTTCGTGAAGCCTCAGCTCAGGGAAGTGCTGGAGAGCTCGTGTGCAGTGAGATTCAAGGCAAAAGAAGTTGACAGGGGAGATGCCTTCCTCCTTAACACCAGCGATAAAAAAAGATCAATAGCACTTCGCAGGCAGCACCGTACCTTAGCTTTTAGCGTTCCAGACTTCTTTGAGCTTCACTTTTGACACACTTACTCAGGTGTCTGTGTGGGGAGAGAAGGGGGAGAAGAAATCAAAACAATGTTTAACTGTCAAGATCATACAGACAAGGACGCAACACATTCAAGAGATGTCTGGGAAATTTTAATCAATTGATAAAAGAAAATGATATTTTACAAAATCAGTTGTTGATTTCTTTGCAAGGTGGATTCACCTTTATTGTCAGTATACACTAAAATTCATTATGGTTGGATTACCCACAAATTAAACATGTGGTACACATATGACACTTCACAAATAAAGAAAAATACAACAAATTGTCCTTTAAATATCCAAATATCCTTTGGATTTAGATTTCATTTAGCAGCACATTGATTTTGGCCTTGCAATAAGATAGACTAGAATTCTTCAGCCCGCTGCATTTAAATGAAGTTACTCTGAAATGCCTATTGGAGGGTAGAAGTTGGTATTCTTCATTTAAAACACGTGAAAAAGTCAGAAAATATACTGTCTGAGCATGCTGTTTGAAAAAAGTGTGCCACAGGTTGCCCAGCAAACTTTGCACAAATTTGAATTTGATTATATATACTTTAGTTATAAGTTCGACAGATAGGCTGCTGAACCAGGCTTTGCTGCAGTACAGCATGACAAATAAAAGAGAGAAAAATAATCTGGCTTCTGACTTTAAATAATTTAACACTGTGTCATCAAAGTTGGTATCTCTTTTTTATACTTTTCATTGGTTAAATATTTGTAAAACCCAGACACAGTAATAAAGCGTGACCAATTACACTGATATATGAAAAAAAGGACAAAATATGGAGATATGAGGTATCCAGCCGGATAATTATTTGTCAATAGTAAATCATTTTGTTGCTTTGAAAGCACAACAATTGCTTTACCAAAGGTAAGAAAATAAAAAAATCCCATTTAAAGTCACTTCTGGTATAAACCCCATCCACTTCTGGTCATCTATATGAATACAGACACAGAAACAGATAATTTTGTTGGTTGACCAGATACAGATACAAATAATAGCGTCTCTGTGCACCTCTAATGCATTCATGCATTGATAGTCAGTGACAGAGGCCATCACAACTCTAGTTTAGCACTCTTGAATATCTTGCTTGTCAATATTTTGCCAAATGAGGCTAGCATAAAATCAAATGGAACACATATATTCGGGTATAACTCATGCACACAGAAAATCCTCTACACCAACTTGTTTGCCCATATTGACACAAGGCATTCATGGCCAAATGAAAAACTAATTAAATGAAAACATGTGCTAAGCTCAGCGGTGTATGGGCCTCTACTGTACACACAGGGCTCTGTTAGACATTTGTAACCTAATTCTGTTATGTTTCAATTACCAGACGCACCTTTGGAGTCCACAGGAAGGTTAAGCAAATATGACGTTGTATATACTTAGGCTGTAAGTGCACACATTTCCAGCCTAAATGCTCCAATCTGACTATTTAATTAAGTTTAAGTCCAGACTAAATATGAGTCTGGGCTTGTTTATGACGGACTCTGGTAATTTGGCCTGTGGCCCCTGAGCTTTAAGGTCACACAGAAGTTATTTTCACTAATAGTCGACTTCATTACAGTTTTACACCCACACATCACTGGCTATATTACCTTATTATCAGAGCTGTAAATGTCAACTTTGCTGAAATATTCTACTGAACAAAAGAGTGTAGGGAACTAATTTATTGTTCAGAGAATTTTTTGTAAGTACTCAGTTAGTGAAAGTACACGTAATTGGTTCAGTTGTGGTAAAGAGAACTAAAATCCAAAGAGAAATCACATGCATACATGATAAGACATAGTAAACAGTGCATGATCAATAACTGATGGTATAAGTGATTTCTGAAATGACAAAGTTTAAGGTATTTTATCTCTCGGCAGGAACATAAAATGTGTAAAATTTGATCTTTGTTTACTTAACTCTTGCTCAGGTGTGCATGCTTCAAAATTCCAAATGCACAGACATATACAGTCTTAAAACATTGTTATTGTTTTGAATAATTGATGATATGTCTGGCTAAGGATGTTATGTGATTACATGAGCACCGCTTTTTATGTTTGGATAGCCTTTGAACCCTTTTACAGGAAAAAGGAAATGAGGGACCACCAACGTCTCATGACATGGTCTTGCGGGTGAGAGATATCAAAAATAGACAGCGGCTGTGGCTTCCAGACATGACGTACTACAGTATGTGTGGTAATTCAGCTTATTAGACTTTATGAGTTGTATAATTTTTCAAAGCTATCACTGATTAGTAGCACAATATGCGTAAGAGAAACAGATTAATTCAGAGTAAAGCAACATCTCTGTCTCTTATGTTGCTAAGACAACAAAGCGTTTTTATTTTCGGTCTAAAACATAATTATGATTTGCACTCATGGACTAATAATGATGAGCAGTTAGCCAACATACTCATAGCTAGCAGATTCACTGAAGCACAGGGATGAAATGCAGATAAGAGGTCCCTTAATTTAACTGTAAAAAGAAAACATGTATAAATTTAGTGGAATCAAGTCATCATTTACCATTAACTTAATGTAAATATACATTATACGATTTAAGTTAACTTATAAACAGTGTGAGTTAAGTTTAATGAAGTTTTTCAAGTATAATGAATGCACCTGAACATAGTTCAGGCAACTCATTACATTTAGTTTCTAAAGAAACAAAATTAGCATATTTGCAGACTTCCCAGCATGCCCAGTTAGAGAGTTAAAACTCTCCTGAGACTACTCCCTTTTAATAGTTACATAGTTATAGTTAGTTTTAATAGAAAACATATATGATTGCAATTTGCTGTGCTTCTCTAATACTCATTAAAATCTTGGTTTCTTGTTTTCACAATAATAAAAACACACAATGAAGGTTAGTATTGAATGCTGCAGCTGGAAGTTCTTAAAGTTCTTGAAGTTCTCTCAAAAAATGTAAAAGGAAATCAAATTTGTTTGTAATCTTTGGTGTGACTGAAGAGTTCTTGGTTCAGCTTAATATCTTAAGCTCACTGAACATGTTTTCTCAAATACAACTAAGTTAATCTCAAGTTTATTTGACAAGAAGAGTTTATTTGTTTTGAATCATTATAAAATTACCTCAACCTGTCTTTTCAAATTAGTCAAATTAGACAGTGCTGAATTTGAGCTTGTTACCACAGACTGCTTCATAATGATATCATAAGTATTGGTTAGGTGTATGAGATTTGGTGAAAAAGTAAAAAAAAAAAAAAAAAAAAAAAAAAGGCTACTTATATCTGGAGAACTACAATTTTGCTGAGCAGCCAAGAGAGTTGCAGCTACTCAATATGAGAGTCAACATTAAATTACAGGCATAAAGCTTATTTCTACCATATCAAATAGCAGTATCAAAATCTTGAGTTGTCATTTTAGGCATACAGAAGGAAAATGCCTTGATATAAGCCCCAGTATCCATTCTCTGAAGTCTAATTCTTTGCTCTCAGCTTTCCTTCCACTGCAGAGCTTGTGTTTCCCCCATCCCGAGCTAGAGGGGGGAGATAAATGTGATTTAAATTAATAGCCGCTACTAAATAACTCCTCGGCTGGTAAACGATGCATTCATCAGATACAGACAGCCAATATCCTGTGATTCATGGCACTCCTTACCACGTGAAGGATGCCAACAAAAATTGTTATTACTTTTTAATAAAGTGTACCAGTCACTAATCCTCTCATTTATCAGTGGAAGGCAGTTGGTATGGAGCGAGCTGGTGTGAAACGGTGTGCCTGGCTGCTCTGATGAAGAGGAATGGGAATAGCATTGTCGAATAAAGATGTAGTTAATATAGAAGGGCGACTTTATAATGCAACCTTCAATACTGCAGCACTCAGAGGTAACAGAATGGTCAGACACAAAATCAGTATTACTGAATACTTACATAATGTCCCTAAAAAATGGTCATTGGAAAATGTTTTCCCTGATAACACTGTGTGACGCACACATGTACAGCAGCCTCATGTTAAATCATATGGGTTGTCAGATTTGTTCCAGCTGTACACTGATGATTTACATTGTTGGGTGAAGTTAGAGTTATCCCATGAAACATTTGAAAATGTGGCTTGGTAGGGGATAAAGACCATTGCCTGGCGTGATATAACTTTTTATTCAGTGCTAAATCTGCATGAAATCAAACTCCATTTTTGATAATATTGTTTAGCATTTTTCAGCAATAGCCATTCACTGTATTTGCATTCTGTAATTACCTCTTTAGGACCATCATTCCTGTGCTGGATTCAGTGTTACTCTTTGCATATTAAGCATCACTGTTTACTGTCAAGACCAGGTACTGAATTTCTACTGCAACTTGAATTTGTTTGGTTGCATTTTAAATACATGTTGCAATTCAGTTGTATTTCTGTTAAGGTGGTTGCTCAAGTTCTATTTCCTGTAATATTAAGGCTGTAATATCTAACATTTCTGTATTAAAATGTTGCTAGATATACGTTACATATTTTGTTGAGTTGTGTACTTATGTTACCCCAAATTTTTCAAACAATGATCAAATCCTGAAGAATCAGTAATTTATTCAGGGTGACAGTTTTCTACCTGCCACTAAATGCTACAACTTCTTCAGAAACATGAGACACGTAAGATACGACAGAAAGTGAGGAAGGAAGTTGGCAAACACAACTAAATGTGACGATAATAAACTATTAATACATTACCTTCTCTGTGAACATGATTTATGCCTGAGCAACTCGTTCTCATTCCCAACTCATCAGTTACTGATGTTTTTCACCCAGGAGACAGGGGTTCATGTCCCATGTGAAAACTAAAATGTTATTAAAAGTTTTAAGGTACAAGATGTTACGAACACCCTGTGACTTTTGTGTTGCAAGTCACTTCAGTGATGTTACAGGGTGTATGTAGCATAACATGTTTATTATATATCAACTCCAAACATGGTCTTGTACTCGATCTACCCGTGTAGTTTTGTTGCCTAAACATACCAAAGTAGTTGTTTCATTAGAAAGGGTTGGCCTGAATCATGTCATATACATTTTTATCAGCAATGGTGGCTGGTTAACAATGAGGACAAAAAATTCCTTTCATCCTATATGCTACTTCCCGAAGTCATTAAACTATGAGTGGCAAAACTTACATATTGTGCGTTTAAACCACAACCGCTGTTACGACCAGTAACCAAGGTGGTGTCAGCTCAACTGGGACTGAAATTTCAAGGAAGTCAAGTCAAATCCACTCAATAAAGTTCCAATAGTGGTTTTAATTCAAAATCCTCACCAATGGGGCAATCACATCTGTAGCACAAGTCAACCACTAACAGACAAAGAAAAAGTCTGTTTCCTTTGGACATCAGGGTGGTGAACCCTGACCTCTGTATGTACTTAGTCTTGTCTAACATAGTCTTGCCTTCAATCTCATTGTGTTTTAATTTGCCTAAAAATTGTTACTTTGTACATTTTACTTTTTTCATATATTTATATCTTTTTTCTTTTGGAATTTTTCCCTGCCATCTGTCATTTGAATGTATGTAAAGTTAGGGTTTTCAGCCTTAACACACTGACAATGAAGTAAAGCTGATGTCTGTTTCATACCAAAATGTTTCCTCGGATTATGTCCACTGTGTACACAGCACAAAGTGAAAGCACCACCCACTACCTCAGGATAAAGCCATCACTGTGAGGTACAGTGATTAAAGACTGTGTCTCGACCTTGTATCCTTGACTGAGATAAACCCTCCAAAATTCCTAAAACAAACAAGCCACAGCTCTGTTAATTTAGCCTTCCAGCAGAAGCACTGAGGCTGTTGAGGCAGCCGTGGATGATTCCCCTTGTGTATGGGCCAATGTTAAGCCTCGAGAACAGGTAACAGTCAATCCATTAACCTTAGCTTTTAGCGGCTGCTTCATGTCACTACCTCTGAGTCTTGCACACACATACAAATGTGCGCACAAACACACATACACACACACACACACACACACACCATCCCCCGCCTTGATACATTTTTTTAATAGTTGCTAGGCAAAGACTTGAAAAGGTCAGTGCAGCTCCTCTTGACATTGACTCTGCCATTGTAATAATAAGCTCTTTTCCCTTTCTTTCCTCTAACATCAACAATACCCTATCACTGAGCCTGAAGCCATCCATCCACCTCCCATATGTTGGCTGGCCATGGACGCGCACACACAAACACACACACGCAAAGGAACATAAGTACGCAAACACACATGCAACAGACACAAGGAAGGTGGTCATTATTGAGTGGAAACAGACACAAAAATGAGCACTTAAAACAGAATATAGACGCCACACATAACACAACATCATCCCTTGCCTAAGTGGGTGTCAGTAGCCATCTTCGCTAGGTAATATGAAGGGCTTCAAAGGCAGGGGTCATGTTAAATTGTACGCAAATGTTATTCCTCAATTATCCTTCTGGGAAATGTCAACCGCTTCAGGGAATCGACTGGCCGAAGAGTGCGTGTGTCTCTTTGTGTGCGCTGCCTCAGGCCAAGAGTCAAGCAAGTATCACACTTCTACTGCCCACTCTGTTCCCTAACCCCACACTGACACACACACATCCAAAGTCACTCCATATCCCCCAATTACAAATTTACCTGTGACTGTGCATAATGAGGAAGTCCATGGAAATATTTAAGGAGAAATCTGTAATATATTTACTGTAGTAAATCATAAATTGACCAAGATGTGTCATTGAGAAATTAAGGAATGCTCTGTTAAAATTCATGCCTCTGACAACAATGCTACAGCTGTGTTGTCCTTTGAAATTTCTATTCCAGCCAGTGAATTGTGTTCTTGTTGCCTGTTTCACATTAATTAGAGTTCAAATTAGTGTCAACTGTTGGCTGAAAGAGTTAGCGTATGATTGTGAGTTAAACAAAGCATTTGTGACCTTGTAAAAGGTGTAGATATTCATTACAGTTAAATTGAGCAATATGTTAATTGAGTCTGGCAGGCAGGCAGTCACTGAACTCCACCTGCAGATTATGTATTTTCAGAGCAGTGGGCTTTTGTTTTCAGCATAACGGCTTAGCGTTGCATTGACAGACAACTGACAGTTATAAACAACTGATCAGCTTACATTTAAGGAATCACCATTGATTGTTATAGTCAAATTACAATGTTGTGCTTGTCCTGCACTCCTGTGTTCCTGCAGCCTGCCTGAGCTTCCTCGAGTCTGGGGGCGTTCAATCTTAGATCGTATATTAAATAGGTATTTTAACCTATTTCATATACCGTCTGTGGCTCCAGTTCACTATTTGGACCGCAGGAGTAATTTTTGGACACACAATTGTTGCATAATGCCACTTTAATAAGCCAAATAATTAGTTCAAAGAAAATTATGGCATGGGTTATTAAAATGGTGGTTGTCTCATCATTTAACTCCATATCTTCCCAGAGATGAACACAGCTGTATTCTTTAAAGGCAATAAAATGTCCAAAATTTCAGTGTCTGAAGTAGGTTAAGTATATTCCCCCCTGCTGCTTATGGACATATTTAAACATCGCAATGAGAACCAGGTCAGCATTTCCTTAGCAGTTATTTTAAGAAGAATCCCCCATCCCATGAATTCTTGTGGTGGCTGCCCAGTTGGGACCTGGGGAGTTTCTCAAGTGAATTTAATGAAAAACTCTGCTGTGATTGGCAGCTGAATGCCTAAGCTAACAAAGGCTTGCCTCAATGAGGGGTCAGAAGTGAAAATAGCATTGGCCTTTGCCAGTGGCCTCCCCTGCCTGGCTCACTGGATATTACAAGTTACCAAATTTATATTTGCAATAACAAATTGACTCCAATTGGTCTAAGTGGGGATCAGGACCTGGCTGGAAATTTGCAGCGCAGCTAGGAAATCGTTTTGTGGACCTTTGTGGAAACAAGGGGTCATTGACTGAAGCCTGAGGGGACATAGGAGGACAGGGGAGAGGACAGAGAGATATAGACATACAGATGTGTGTTTGTACGTATATGACGTGTGTGTACACATACACACTCATGCACATAAATAAGCATTTTCACACAAGCTCTTTTATTTTTTCTCTTAAACACACAGACACACATGCATACAGATACTTTTAACTTGTCTTGAATGTACTTGATACTGCAGTAAATCCATGCTGTCAATAGGGGAGACCAGGGAGTTTTATAACCCCAGGGTTAGTTGAGACTCTGTCATTTTTAACCAGAAAAAGAGCTGCAGTGATGTTATGAGCTAAAGTAGCAGTTTCTCTCATTTAATTTAATGATTTGCTTTCATGCTACCTTCAAGCCCCAATGCTAAAAAAGCTATGTAATGGCTGCTTGGTGTGGGGACTTTGTAACAGTTCATTGAAATGAATTTCTGCATTGTGTGTATGGTGTACTTCGCAAACTCAAGGTCAAAAGAACTGTGACTTGACTGTGACAGCGATTGAACTTTTATGTGACACATGCACATTCAGAAATACAGTACAAACACACATAAATATAAATATTTAGAAGAAATAAGTGTTTTTTTTTGTTTTTTTTGTCACTGTAAATTGTTCACTTTATTCAAAATGACTATAATTTACTTGTTAATAAAGTTCTTTCATAAACCGGGCCAAATTACTTCTGATTGTTACATCTATCCCCAGCTAGGGATACAACTTGCCCAGGTAGTGGGGTAGGTTGTAACAATGTAACTCTTTGTATTTAACATTGACACATAATCTGTGATTGTGTAGTAGACATCCAAGTGAGTTTTATTTGTAGCAAACAAATATAGACGTTGTTTAAGTTTGAAAGACCTAGTTTCTGGTGCTCAAGCAAGTAATGTTACTACCATCCCATGACTTTGAAGTGAACAGTTTATGAAATCTCATTCACACTCTCCACCAAACGAACAAATGGATGTGATATCAGGCTATAGCTCACTGCGTTGCACTGAGCAAAATATACAAAGAAACCAAGTCAAAATGCTTTGAAAAGGACTGAAGAATCATAATTGGCAGAATGGTGTTCCTTATAACATTTTGTAACTAATAGCTAGATAATAGTAATTATAATCGTCCTGCTGGCTGCTACCAGACTTCTGTCAGGGACTGATTGTTCTCAGCCCTATCCCATCCTCTCTCTTTTATTCTGTCTTTCACATCATTTCTCTTATCACTCTCTTCTATTGTAAGCATTGTCGGTTCGTCCCCATGGCTACGGCCGATGGTATCGTGTTATCAATGTAATAAAACTAAAGTGCCGGGCAGGAAATTGAAAGTGTATTCGTACAGGAAATAATAGTGCTCTGTCATAATCTACAGTTGAAAACATGTGTTCATCCACGTATTGTCTTCTTATCTGATGGTGAGGAAACGTTGTGGTCAGCCATCTTTTTTCCATCTTCTATTTCCCTGTTCTATTGTTTTTTTTCTTCCTTTTCTTTTCCCACACATTATGACCAATCAGGGCTTATTATGACAGTCATGGTGAGACTGCTCCATCTTACATCTGTTCTAAAACACTGTTGCAGTGTCCACTTGAAAAGATAATTAAAATGGGCATAATATAACCCAGTTCACCTCTGAAATGACAGAATTCATGTTTTCTTGGTGTGAAAGTCAAATATTTTTGTATAAATTGAAGTAATGCAGGACAAATTGAGAGTTTAAAGGCTGTTAGATCATTCTTTAGAAACACGCTGAAAACATAAAACAGATACATTAGCAGCTTCAGTTATCACATTACTTTAAGATTTTTCTTAACCCAGCTTATAATGTAGATCTATGGAGATCTTATAGAAACAGAACAATATCACTGAATTCTGTAAATTGTGTCTGTCTCTATACTACTTATTACCACTTGTAAACTGCAAGAATGTCACAGTGTGAAACAATATTGTGTGATTAAAAATAGCTGTAAAATAACAGCGTAATAAATATATTTAAAAATTTGTTTCAAATTCTAAAAATTAACTGTCATGTTTTAGTGAAAAGCTATAAACTGGTCTTTCATTTCAGAGACGACCTCTCAACACGTTTCTGTTCTTCTGTGTTCCTCCATATAACTGGCAGTGGAGAGATAGAGAGAGGTAGCTGACACAAGGCCGCCCTCTGTCTGAAGTAATAGAAAACGCCCTCTACTGTACATGCTGTATTTGGATGGCTTTCAGACTCTGTATGTGTGTGTATGTGTGTGTGTGTGTGTGGGGGGGGGGGGGTTGCTTGTGTGTGTGAGTGTGCCTCTATAATAGCATTCATAATTTCAGCGAGTGGGTGGGCTGCCATTGGCACAGAAGGGGATCCCGAGTTGATGAGCATATAATCACTAATATGATTTACTAATGAATATAAAGTTAATCAGGGACCAAGAAACAAAGCCAGAGGATGGTTTGACACTCCCAATTTGCAACACACTTTAAAGAGTCTGGGCCAGACTGCAGCTTGTATAATGGGTCAAAGAATCAATACCTCCTCACCACACCATAAAAAGTTAAATGAATAAAAAAAATGCAATGAATAAAAAGAATTAAAGACATAAAAAGATGCCCAAAAGAAAAAAAAAAAGAGAAAAAAAACAAAACAAACAAAAACAAAAAAACAAACAAACAAACAAAACAAAACAAAACAAACAAAAAAAACAAAACAGAAATGTGATGAACACAAAATTCTCTTTACACTGTAAAAATTATACAGGAATTGAGTTGAATTAAGTATTATTTTCTTATTGATTTGACATAGATTTGACAAGTTTTATGTATTTAAGTTAATTCAACTTCATTTCTAGTATTTATTTTCAGAGCACTTCAGAACTTATAAACATGAGTTCTTCTAACCTGAAATCTTTTGAGTAGAGATGATGAGTTGAATGAATGTACCAGAGTTTAATCAACTCATTTACTTAAGTTTTTAAAGAAACATAATCACCATATTAGCAGACTTCCCAGCATGCATTGTGTGAGAGTTTAAACTCTCAAAGGAACCTTCTTTTTTATAGTTAAAAAAAAACACTTACATGATGAAAATTCACTGTCTGCAAACCATGATGAAGGCTAGTATATTGAATTTGATCCCTACTTCCTTAAACTTAAAATGTAATAAATCCACTGGGAGCCGATGGACCAAAGTAGTTCCAACATGAGTTATTTGTGTGAAATGAAGAACCTCAAATTTAAATGAATCAAATTTGTTCATCAATGTGATTTAAGAGTTGTTGGTTCAACTTAATATCTAAAGTTTACTGAATATGTTTTTTCAAGCACAACTGAAGTAATGTTGTTAATGTAAGTTTAATTGACTAGAAAAGAAAATGCCTAGAAAAGTTTATTTGTTTTAAATTATTACAAAATTACCTCAATTTGTCTTTTCAAATTCAGTCAACTTAAAATTTTAAGGCAGCCCAGACACTAACTTTCTTAAGTTAAAACATTTTTCCCAATGAACTGTTATTTCACATCCCATCTTCTGCATTGTTATTAGATTAATCACTTCCCTCCATCCAGTCTCTCTCAGGAAATCAAATTTGTTTGTTATGGTTGTCAGTATGACTTAAGAGTTGTTGGTTAAACTTAACATCTTAAGCTCATTGAACATGTTTTTCAAGTACAACTGAATTAATATCTAGTTTATTTTACTTATTTTTTTTATTATGTTGTTTATTTATTTTGAATCACTACCAAATTATCTCAACATGTCTTTACAAATTACATCAACTTAATATTTTAAGGCAGCCTGGACAATTAAAACAAATTGTTCTCTTATTTGATTTTTATCTTTTTTTTTTTTTTTTTTTTTTTTTTTGCACAGTGCAGCTATTTCACATATTGCACCATCTTCTACATTGTTATTAGATTAATCACTTCCTTCCATCCTTTCTCCTTCAGCAGTGACATGCTGGCTCTCTAATTGGCTGATGTGGTACAGTGGTAGTAAAGTGGCTAAAGCAGCACAGAAACATATAGCAAAAAGTCTCATTTGCATTAAATTAATTAAAGGCCACTCTCTGAGCTATATTTAAACTAAGACTGACTGGAGCAACGTATATGATTTTTTTTTTCTCTCTCTCACATATTCTCCATATAATTCTCTTTACACACACACATTGTCTCTCTGTCCTCTCCCTCTCTCAGGCGTGTGTGTGTTTCTGTGTGTGTGTCGGCCCAAGACACGGCTCTACCCCTCTTAGTTCTAATTGATGTAAATGGAAAGAGTGGAGAAGGCTTGGCGAGGGCTGACCTTGTTATATCAGGGGCGGCTCACCCCAATTAATCACAAGATCCCTGCCCAGATGCTTCAAGCTAATAAACAGCACTCGGAATCAAAAAAGTCCCCGCAGTTGTACAGCCACTCCAATGATTGCGCTACCTGCTTGAGATTAAAGCCCAGTGTGAATAGAGAGAGGGCAAGTAGCACTTCTAACAAAGCGGGGTGGTGAGATGAGTTAGTTTAAGGCAGATGAGAAGCCTATGGAGCCGACTCTTTTTTTCTCCCTTTTTTTTTTAACCATTTAAGCATTTTACTGCAAATTGCATGTCAAATTACCCTTGCAGCGAAATACCCTTAATGAGTCCCTCTTTTCTTGTGTAAATAGTCATTTTCCTACCATTCCTCACCCTGTAATACTTACTGGGGATTTTAGGGATTATGGGAACAAAATTATTTCACACATTTTTAAAAGGATTATTTTTAACAATGAGGGATGTCAGTCTCCTCCACGACGTACAATGGCCTCTCTGTGATTTTACCATTTGAAAACACAACCAAAGCGCCACACAATTGAACATTGCGAACAGAGCGCACAACATTAGGGACTACAATGCATTCATATCATAATTATATTCAGTGTGGCATGTCCTGTCCTGACATTTAAAAATGGAGGCAACAATGTGGCATTAAGTTGTGAAACACACACAGATCCCCTTTGTGTATCTGTACATTATGTGTAGGTGCAGCTGCTAACCCTGCTATAATAATATCTTAGAATATTTTAAAGGTTAATATCTATGATTGCTGCATGCCATAGCGGCTGCTATTTGACTGAAGCATAGTATTTTGATATGTGCCTGAATCCATTCTGTGTTTCCTATAGCTTTGTTTTATTCCTCCACAACCACTTTATAAAAATGAAAAACAAAAGAATCATCATCAAGGACCAGTGTGTAAGATTTAGTGGCTTCTGGTGATGAGCTTACAGATTGTGAAATCCTCGTCACACCCTCAACTTCCTAGAGTATAGGAGAAACTATGGTAGTCATGAAAGTTGCACAAAACGTGAAAGGCTGCATCTAGAGCCAATATTTGGTTTGTCCATTCTTCTGTACATGGTGGTGCAACATGGCGGACTCACTTTAAGAGGACCCTGTTAGTGTCTGGAAGGGAACCACAGATTTCTGAAACTCTTGCAAGATTTGTCAACACATCCTTTACCAACATGACAGAACTGGGCAATTACTCCTAAAACAACATATATTATTGGCAGAGAGTATCAACAGCATCAGGCTTACCAGACCTTAATTACATTATATAAGTCATGTAACATATCTAACTGACATTACTATTAGTTTACATGTAAAACAGTCACAATTTTGGTTAGGTTTAAGTACTTGATTATGTTTAGAAAAATAATGGGTTAGGGTTAGAGGTTTCATATGATGGCCGTCACATTCATAACAAAATTTTAAGTTACTCAAAACTTTGAATAACTCTTTGTCTCTCTGACTGTCTCGCTCCTTATATGTGACCTGTCATACTTACTATGTCCACTTGGGGGCTCCACCTTTACAATAAACTGACATATCAGTCGGAAAACGCTGCTTAAACTTTCACCAAACACTTGTTTTACTGGCTATTTGTCTATTTATAGAATTTTTGCATTCACAAATGTAATTTCACTATAAAATATTGTGTTATAAAATAATTAATAAATTAACCTTGTATTTTATGACATTCATCCATTTATATGAGTTTCTGTTTTTAGAAAAATTATAAAGGGACAACAACAATTTTTTTAGCTTACTATTTATTTAATTTTGTCTTTATGTATAGCCTAAATGCTGTAAAGTGCTCAGAGCAGTCATTCCCAGAGACCCAAAGGTACTGTATGTCACAGGTGCTTTTATTCGGGTTGCCAAATAAATAAAGGACTATAGAAGAAATTCTGTTAATTTAAAATTTATATCTGCAGTACACCTTTTATAAAACATTTAAAATGTGTATATTGTTTTCCAGATGAGAGGAAATAAAAACAATGAGATGGCCTGTTAACTCAGTCTAAAGGCATTCATTTCCCGTGTGTATATGTTTTAAATAACATGCATGAAGAAATATAAGGTGATGAGGAAATGGCAGTAAAAATGGTCAAGAATGTTTATGATGTGTGACACATTACAGTGCAGCAACTTCATTGTGAATGAAATGTGCATGCGTGAGGGATTTGCAAATTTTGGGTTTTCTTCTTGACACGGCCAAAGACCCACTCCCTCTGTATTCTAAGTAAACAAAAACATGATTCTTTTTTTTTTCCAGGTGATTACACACTAACGAAAACATTCTAATGAGTATTATGTTCCATTTTGCCATATTCTGCCAATGATCCCCATAAATCGTACATACTGGACCTTTAAATGAGGCTAACCTTCATAGGGTTGTTTCTGTATCATAGGTGTTTGTGAATCGCCTTCATTCATTAGGCTATACTGGAATTGATTACACTGTCTGACGGAGTGGGTCCTGATGGCTTCCACAGCTGGACCCCTCAGCACACCACAGGATGGTAGGTGTGCTATCCTCTCTGTTACTGTTGTATCCTTGACTCACACTACGAATAAAAGGGAGGAAAAGACAGAAAAATAATAATAAGTAAGGTAACTACAGGTCAAGACATAGAAATATACAGTACATTAGGGGCAGAGAGTTGGAGCAAGAGGGAATGTAGACAAGGGATTGTAGGTAATATGAAAGCAGATGGGAAGTGAAAGAGAGAGTCAACATCCTGGCCAGCATCCCAGGATACACCAGCTGTTGCTGTAACTTCACCCCGCACACCCCACCTCCCCTCCACCCCATGTTTTTTCACTGCCTTTTTTTTTTTCAAACTCTTTAGGCAAGAAGAAGTGAGAGTTGGTGACAAGCTCCTCCTTTTAAGTATCTGATGATATCACATCACAAAGGCAGGAGTCGCTCTGTGTATATTTTAAAAAAAAAAAATTAACACATAATCGGTTGCTGCCACTACGCTGTCCTCCACAATGACATTTTAGAAAGACAGGGCAATGAAAGAAATAACAAATTGGTGATAAAGGGTGGTTCTGCTGTAGACCTCAGCCTTGACAAGTTGGAAGAATGGACACAACCAACTATATTGAGCTGATGAAGCTGCAGGACCCTCAACCTCATCAACTGTTCTTTGTGTCACAATCGCCAAACTATATGTTTTTGTTTCCAAAAACTTGGATCCTGATGTGAGGTAAAGAGTCGGTTAGTTAGTTAGTGAGTTAGTTCACTTGTACTGCCAAAAGGAACAGTCTGGAATAGCCTGCCTCTCTTTATTTCATCGTTGATTTTGCTCATTTGTCAGTAGTAATTTGTACTCCTGTTCCTAAGACATTTTTTTGATGAATAGCTTTTAGTTTACATGCAGGGTTACTAGATTGCATCATTAATCCTTTCTTAAAATATCTAAGTACAATGAAGTGAATATATCTGGAGTATACTGCTGTACCTCTAAACATATGAGCCCCTTTTAATACTCACCAGAACTCTTTTTTAAACCTTTATTTTTAAATACCTTTATGTTTAAATACTTGAATAATGTTTTATTTATTTATTTTTTACATACAAGTCATATACTGTCCATATGTTTTTGGTTGGTTTGTCATTCAGGCTGATGTTTTGATGGCCTTTATCCTGTCAATACGTAAATACTTTCTATTGTTATATGTCTTATTTATTTATTTAGGGTTTTTTGTATTTGTTGATGCACTATCCCATCAATTGTTCTCTGAGAAAAGTATTTAGACTTTCATGTTATTGCATGTGAAATGTTTTAAAACCTTTTCTAAATTTAATCTAATGTACTTTTTAAAGGCCCATTGTGTATATTGTTGCTTTTGTGACTTTGTGCAACTTCAGAAAGTCAATCAAAAACAATCATGCTATTTTAACCTGAACTCATTTCATCATCTCTCCAAACTGCCGTCCTGCTCTGTGTTTATTCTTTCCAGGAGTGAGAACATTTTTATAAATAGGGAAAAACACAAAAGAACAAAAAACAAATGAAATATAATCTTTCTTGTTGCTTAATGCTACATGTCATCACTTTCTCACACCTGATGTTCAGAAAACCTTTTCATATCCTTTTGTGTAATCTCAGAAGGGCATTTTCACCAAGATTAACACCAAACAGCTTTACATACTTCCTAAAAAGTTGAGCCTCAGGTCACATCAGTTAGGCTACATGAAAAAAATGCTCTTAGTGATGAACAGATCTTACTATATAACCTCTTGCTTCCTTAGTTACCATCATGAAGACACAAATTTAATTGGCACTGGTCAATTACCTTCTACATTTCCTGCATACAATGAAACTGAAAACAAACAAGGAGGAGCAAATGAAAAGCAAGTAGCTCAACATAAGGAAACCAAAGAAGTGGTTGCAAAATTAATGAACCGCCATAAACGAAGTGGATCGCAGGCATTTGCATGGCACACATGTGTGTATGTGTGTGTGAACAGGTGGAGGTGGGTACAAAGGGTGTGTGTTTGGAACAAACAGTGACGTGTGTGCAGCACCTTCCTCTCTCTCTCTCTCTCTCTCTCCCTCTGTCTCTGTCTCTGTCTCTGCTGTGTGTCACATCAAAGTCTGAGGCCTGTTGGCTTGACTTACACCTCATCCAATTAGTCAGCAGTATCTCAGTGACCCTGAAGAATAGCCGGCTCTTTTCGAGGCTCCACCGTCACTTGATCCCAGGTAACACAATACCGAGGGCTGTGGACACACACACTCATATAAACACATGCACACACAAGCACATGATACCCGGGACTCATGGTGTAACGATAAAACGAGGCAGGGAAAGGGAGTGGGCGCAGACGTCAACAGCATTAGCAAAACAAAAAAAACACGAGAGGAGGGGAGAGAGGGCGGAGGGAAGAGCCAGGTACAAAATTGATGGCTCACAATACAGCGGGCATTGTAACAAAATGAATTTGTCGGCCTATTGTCTGTAACAAAAGAGCTAATTGAAGCCGGGCCTCCTGTCCCTTGTCTGTTGCTCTTTTTGGCATGTTAAGTATGCTGTAAGATATGCTGATTCTCACTTGGACTGAATTATTTAGATGGGCAAGAAGCCGCAACTGAACAAGTAGGGACAAAAGAGCAGAGGATGTGCTGTATGCACTGCACAGGTGTGTGTCCAAGGAAGGTACGGGTCTAACATGTTGATCATGGTTTGATGTGTAATGTAACAGTGTTTACCAGACAGTTTTTTTTACTTTTTTAAATATATTTGACTAAATTTTCCATTTTCCAATGATCAGTTAACAAAAGACAGAAAAGAGTAACAATTTAAATAGATAATATAGCTCAGCATATATATATAACAACAAAAAGAAGGAGAAAAAAAACACTGTTGAGCCTTAGTATCTCATATGTTCAGAATTGGGTGGTGATGTTATGGACACAGAGTTTGCATGTTCTCCTCGTGTCTGCATGGGTTCTATCCGGGTACTCCGGCTTCCTCCCATAGTCCAAAGACATGCAGCATAATAGGTTAATTGGTGACTCTAAATTGCCCGTAGGTGTGAATGTGAGAATGAGTGGTTGTGTGTCTCTATGTGTCAGCCCTACAATGAACTGGCGACCTGTCCAGGGTGTACCCCGCCTCTCGCCCAATGTCAGCTGGGATAGGCTCCAGCCCCCCGCGACCCTCACAGATAAGCGGCTACAGAAGATGGATGGATGTTATGGACACGTCCCTGCCAATATCAACGGATTACTAAATTGTCCCTAGAAATAATTTTGATCAAAATTATTTATTATTATAAAATTATGTCAAGTCAATGTTTATTTTGTGAGATTCAGTCCTGTGACAAAACACCTGTGCTTCTGTGGTTTGGTTGACTGCCTATAGCCATGGGTCTCTTTTTTTACTGGAAAAATGTTTATAATATGAATTAAGTGACAAATCAAGTGAATTATTCAGACCATGATTATACATACATATAAATATACATGAATCTATTATTTTGTAATTCATTCCTATGCATGTTGAAATCTTAGTCAGCTGTCCTTTGGCAGCAGCGCAGTGTCTCTTTATCTCTCCTCCCACTGTGCATCACAGGCAGGAGACTGACAGCTTTTACTCAGTTTATGGCGACATTGTATCTCTGTCATTCTGAACTTCTTGACAACAGAATTAGAAGAACAAGTGACAATACAGAAGGAGAAAAATGTTGGATGGTAGAGAACATAGTTGCATGTTTATGGTCCTACCCACTGTTGCATGCAATATCCACCCTTTCATATACTTCATATAAAAGCTTGAGTTAAAATGGCAGATACATTCACATAGACATATTCAGAAAAGGGTCTCCATCTTGGAGTGTGTTACACAAGTCAGAAAGTCTAGCAGAATATATTCCATTATTATCCTATACCAACCAGATATTGTGGAGCCTTACAAGAAATCCACTGAAGTAACATTTTTCCTTGCACAGAATTTCAGGATGTTAAACAATTTCCTATGGTATACATTAGTAAAGTGTGAAGACCAAGCAGAAGTGATACTGAGTCCTCAAATGTTCTGTGTTTCGTTTGTATTTTGGGGCAGGACCAGAGACAATATCTAAAGCTGTCAGTCTTTATTTTGCATTTCAGACACCATGAGGAGATGCACTGAGATGCACAATTCCAGCAGGAATTTAGTAGAATCGACCAATCTTATTTATTCAAGTAAATAAAACTTAAAATTTCTAATATTTGTTTTCAGAACTTATAAACATGTCAAACATGTTTCACTTGAAGTCTCTAAATTAAATGAATGTGCTGTACAGAGTTCTATTGAATCATTAAATTAAATTCATCCTTTTTATAGTCTGAAGAAAAACACAAATGATGGGAACTTGCTGTGTGTCTCTAATACATTTCTTTTCACAATAAAGAAAACATTGCAAACCATATTATACATGTTCTTCAGTGTCACTGAAGAGTTGTTGGTTCAAATTAATATCTTAAGTTTATTGACATGTTTTCTCATGTACATCTTACTTAATATCAAGTTATTATTATTAATATCAAATTATAAGGCAGCCCAGATGCTAAAAGTTAAAACAAATTGTTTCTTTTTACAGTGTGGTGGGCTTACATATGGACTACATGTAATATTTTGAGTTGTAATCCCCTGATTCAGTTGTTGTTATTTATTTATCTAGTTATTTATTTTTTACGTTTTTATATTTTATTTTATATTGTTCCAGATATCCTCCCACATGTCCCTTTTTAATCTCTACACCAAGTTCCTTCTCCTAAGTCCGTCCCAGCATCCGAAAAGCAACGGCACAATATTTCCTCAGAATGTTCTATGAGACACTGATTGATGTATCATTTACCAGACTTTTAAACAGCCAGAGTAAAAAATGTAATATACCGTATGCTGTCTGCCAAAGGATACACAATTTATCGATAGGTAAAATTTCCATTTTGCAAACCATCAAATTTAAACTTATTTTCTCCTTCATTTGAACATCATTGCAGCTCTCTCTCCAGCTACCATGACACAGCATTATCAAGCTTGCAAGGACATCTCAGTTCCCTGTACTGCATGTCTGGAATCCAATTACTAGGCAGCAATTTATGCTTGTGTGAGGATGCATTACTATTTCAATATTGAGATGTCAAATTACACACAGGGCCTCTAATGCACTCTGGCAATCATAGCCTACTGCTCAGACTGCCGGCAACAAAACTGTCAGAGGACCTTGTCACTTGGGAAGGGAAATCTGATTCGCTCACATTCTCTCCGCTCCTCTCTCCCTCTCTTTTTTGACCATGACTTCCTTCAGTTATTCAATGCCATTGTGTTCCCTCTCTTTTCCTCTCTCTATCTCTCCGGTGTTCCTCGGAGGGGTTTCATTGCCCAGAGCTCCATGGCAGGGCGATTGATGAGGAGGCCTCAATTCTCTGACAGTTGACATTTACCAGGAGACTCTCCTTGGCATGCCCACGTTGTTGGCTTCACACGCAAACAAACAGACAAGCAGACAGCTGGAAATGCCTCAGAAAAGACACAGTGAAATTGCTTCACTTAATAACCTTAAAAACCTTCTAAATACCGTATAAACCACATCCTACAAAAACATCAAGTCGTACATTTAAATGATGGGTTTTGGAAATCAAGGTGTATGGTGTACTTTCAGAATTCTGACTTTTTCTCAGAAGTCTGACTTTAAACTCATTATTCTGATTTTTTTTCCCTCACAATTCTAACTTTAAAGTCAAAAGTATGCCGTAAGTACAGAAGAGGATTAGGACCACAAAGTGAAACTTTAATTCTGGGTGAAAAATTCAGGATACTGAAATTAAAGTCAGAATTCCAGAAAAAAAAGAAAAAGTCAGAACTCAAATAAAATTTTCACATATGACCCTAATCATCTTCTGTAATAAAGCCAGAGAAGACATTACATTTGAGATTTTTTTCCTCCTCAATCACAAAAACTTTTCATTGTAATCTTAATCTAACTTTCAACCTTTTAAACTGAGATCACAAAATAATTGCTTATGATCATAAGAAAGTATTAGAAATAACTAAACGCATCGTTTTTCTTATTGTCTTTGTTGTTGGTCATCTTTTTCCAAAATGCTTTACATGAGCAGGAAAAAAGTATCACACACTCTGGCTCCATATGCATTTCTCTTTTATTCAGATGACGTTTCGGCCCTCAGGCCTCCTTCAACATCAGCAATCACACGTGTAACATGTCATCCACAGTTGCCCTATTTGTCCACCGTCAGTGTCGTCTGCTGCTTTCTGCTGAATTCTTCCTCTCTGCCTGCGTGGCACTGGAGGTCTCAGCGGTGGTCCTCTGGTACAAAAGCTGACGTGAGGGCGGGTTTACTCAGAGGAAGGCTCACCCGGTGAACACAAAACAGAGATGGTTTCTGACATCTTGTGAAGTTGTCTCCGTCCCTGGGTGCACCTTTGGGGAGGGAGAGCGGGTGGGGAGCGGCAGCGGCACTGAGGCCATCAGGGCCCTCCATACTTGCCAGGCACTGAATTTTTAATGTGCAAGGCCCCCACAAATGCATGGGCAGCATGATGTTGTCACCCCGGCATATTTTATCACTGATCAAACATTAGTCGGCAGCTGTTGTAAACTTGTAGCTGTCTCGGTGGCGGTGGCGGTGACAGGCTCTGACACACTGCTGAGAGACTGAGGCCCAGCTGGCTGCTTTACTTACTTACATTCTGGCTTTGTGTAAAAATAAATAAATAAAGGAGTGTTTCCTCCACCTCTCTCTCTCTTTCACCCTTTCCCTCATTTGTTCCTAACTTCTTCCTCCTCTCCCTTACTCTTTCGCTTGTACTTTTCTGTCACATACTTGTTTTCGCACTCGCTCCTTCTCTCTTTTTCCTCCTCCCTCCTTTCTGTCCTTCCTCTGTCGTGTCTTATGATTTCCCAAACTGCATGTTTTGTGTCCTTGCAGTGTTAGCAGAGACACACACATTGTGCATCTTACAGTACAGTGGCTACCTGCGGGTGGAAAAAAAAAAAAAGAGAGAGAAAAAAGCACGAGGAGCAAACATTGTACCTCTAGAGTCTTGGCTGGGCTCAAAAAGAGAAAGCGTGGGGGAGACGTTTTGACAGCGTGAAAAGAAAAGGTGGGAACAAACTGTGACACTACAAATACTGTGTGCGTTTCATCGGTGCAGTTCACCCTCAGTAGAGTTTCAAATGTGATTTTGAAGGCATGAGGGACTGAGATGGCTACCTGATATCATGCCACCTGCTCCAGTCAAAACTGAGTTATCACCAAAATAACAAGTTAGCTACTTTTGTTGTCAGCTTAATTATAATTAAATTCAGTTATAGCTATAATATGTAACATTTCTGCATTGAAATGCCTACAACATATCCTATAGCTTTTGTTGATTTGTGTACTTAAGTTATTCCAAATATTTCCAACAATGTTCAAATGTATAGATATCCATAATTTATTCAAGGTGATACTGCGTTTCCTGCTAGCTGTTGCTAACTAGTTGCTAGTTGCAACATCCAGGAAAACATGGTATATGTCCGATATATCAGAGAGTGAGGAAGGAGGCCGTGACTTAACAAAACATGAATAAAACTTCAATCTTATCGTATCTATGAACATGAATTCTGCCTGAGTCATGTCAGGGATTTTTACCAGCTTGTTGTTTAGAAGTGAAGATTGTGTTGTCTTTAAGGCATTTGTTTAAAATACATACTTTTCTTTACTTGTTGATATGTTTTTCTAGTCAAAAATGAGATGTCATCAAATTTTGTAAAATATATATTAGTTGTCCATTCATGTAATAACTTGATATCACGTCCTGTTTGGTAACTTCCTGTTTATGTCTAGCGGCGGCACATTTAATTGTTTCCAGAATGAACGACATGTTTCCTCAAAACGGTGCACAGCAGTGTACAACAGACTTTCAGGTACGTTTTCTCTCCTTTGGATGGGTATGTCAGAGGTGTTACCCAAATACAAGCAATGTATATTTAAACACTGCTATATTAAAAGGGCGTTGCAGTGCAGTGCACTTGTATATACAACAGGGTGTTCAAAGCACCACCGTTTCTGTTTAAATAAAGGTTTTGCTATGGTTTGTTGGGGCTGAACTGGCTCTGCAGAAAAAATGAGACAGATATGTGATGCATGATCACAAAGTAACTTTTATCCACTATAAAGCATCATAGAGGCAATGCCATAAGTTCATTTATTTGATTTTATCACATTAAAAATATATATTAGAAATAATTTTGTTAAAAATTACATTTGATAAGGTATTTTAAAACACGTTTGTTTACAATTACAAGCTGAAAGCAATGCATATGGCTGTAGTAACTGATACCTACAGTGTAAGAGGGCAATTTATGTTCATATTTACAGTACAACTCTGTGTTGTTTAGTTAAGAACACAGACACTGAATAATTTCATATTACTTTCCTGTACAGTTTTCACCAACATGTTAATAAAGAAGGGTGACAGTAAATGCTCAGACTTATTATGACTTTGTCTTCACTGGCTACAGTTTAAGTTGGTGTTCAGCCAGAGTTTATACACATCACCTAAGAACATTACAAAGATAAAGATTCCCATGATCCCACACAACTTCCTCCATTTGTTATTGTTTTAATGTGAGAGACCCTCGCAGCAGAATTTACATAATGTGCAGTTAAACAAATTAATGTGATCAAATATTTTTGGTTGATTTAAATACCTGCTTATATTAGCAATATTCATATTCTATGGTAATTGACTTTGCTAGGCTAATATGATAATTTGGTACACTAAGGATAATTAAATTTCACATTTTTTCATTTATTCATTCATAAAAGTGACATCAGCTTCCAACAATGTCTCTGAATTATGTGAGTTAGTGTTGCTCTATATACGAAAATGCTTGCTTCCATGTGGATATATTGTTAGATGCATGTTTGTGCAGGGTAAAACATCATTCCAAGCAAATATATCAATATTTCATTGCTTCATTTATTATGTAAATTCCTCAACTGAATATTTCAGTAATTGGTTAGGACATGAGACCCCCCCTCCTCCCTCGCTCCATGTGTCTCTTTTTCACAAAGGCAGTGGTTGGACAGCTCACTGGTGGGAATTACCTTTTGGCTGGCACTAAATAATTTTTATTTCTAATTTATTTCATGACAACGGGCACACGCAAAGGGAGAGTCCCCCGTCAGCCAGCCAAAGTGCCTTGTTGGCAATGATTGATTACCCAATATCTAATTAGCTGAGATCCAATCACTTATTATGCAGAGTGTGGGACAAACAAACTTGAGTCAACTGTCAGCCGATTGATTGATGACACTCCCAATCCTGCTTTTGTTTGCTCAAATGTCCTGATGCTTGTTACAACCACCAAAGCTCGCTCGGACAATGCAGTCTGTCACTCTGATGGTGAGCTGCCGGCCTCCCGTCTTTCTCGCCAACGGAAACACTCATTTTTAGTGTTTGTGTGTGTGCTTGCAAGCGTGTGTGTGGTTGTGTGTGTGTGTGTTGAGAACATATGTGATATATGTGTGCATCTGTGTGTGTGCGTGTGAGTGTGAAAATATATTGTTGAAGACAGAGTGATATTTGTCAGGTTGTTGGCCCTATTAAAGGCAGGTCTCGTCTCCTCACCCTGAGGGCAAGTTGGTTTTTAACAAAGGGTGAGAGGGGATAGGGAGCCATATCATGATTAAAAACAAAACAATGATGAATGAAAAAGGTGGGACATTATTCATTACAATGTCTCACTCCTTTACATGTGAAATTTTCAAAAAAAAATCAGTATCTTCAAGATTTTTATTTTATGTTTTAATTTATTAAGATACGAAGAAACATAGACCAGGGTAATTTATAGATGCGGAATACATTTTCTTTAGTTTCAAAGTCATAAAATAAGCTCAAATTTAACCACAACATTTTGGATTTGAGAATTTCAGTTTCATTTTTTAAATGAGCCAAAAAGTTAATTTAAAACAAACAAAACAATGAAACAATAGTGGTTCACTCTACAGTACAGAATAAACATCCCTACTGACATTAATGCTCTGTTTTAGGTCAAATACAAAAGAGGACGTGATCAACTATGGGGACATCTGCAATGTATTTGTTGTCACTATGCACATTATGCAGCTCCCTGTCCTCTAATTCTCAGGTGGTTAACCACAGAATGAAACACTGAAACAGACTAACGTCCAATTGGCTTCACCCAAGCTCTACACTGTTGTCCTGAATCTGATACAGCCATTATAGTAACTTAAATTAAATGGAGTATACAGTGGTTGTCGTTTGGAAACTCCTGCATGGCAACAAGTGTCATTGGTTCCTCCAGCAAAGTTAATAACTAACATCAGTTGCAGGATGCTTATGACTTATTTCTGTGTTTCATCACTTTCAGCTTTCAGAGCTTCTAGATTACTGCTTTGGTGGTGCATTTATATTTGTAGGAGACAAAATTATTATTAAGAAAAAAAAAGTTCCTCTTCAGCATTTACACATTTTAAATTAACACAGTCAATGGCTCAGGGGGTGGGTGGAGTCTTTGACAACAACAATAAATATCCAAATTTATTATATTATTTATTATATTAGAAAAATACTAAAAATTGTGTATTTTGTGTCCATAATTGTTTGTGAAGTGCAAATGATATTTCTTGAAAATTAAAGGTGACCGATTCTGGAGAAAACTAGTTGATTGTTGAGTCTTGTTCCATGGTTAGTATATACTCAACAATCAACTATCTGACCGACCTCTCACTGGCCAAAATCTCCTCACGAGCAAGGTTTTCTGAAGCCTGAAAGCAGAGCCAAGAGGAGGAGCAGAAGTCTAGTTTTCTCTCAGACCAGTTTAATTTCATTATACTTAAAGGTTATAAAAAAAAACTTTTGCCCAGTGACAGCAAAAATAAACTGTCTAACTCAGCTTGAACTGTTACAATAAGCAATATATATAATAGAAGTCTTATAGCTTCATTTTTGTGCTGTCCATGCACCTCAAACTTTGGATAAACTAAAGAAATAAGTAGTTCTACTTCTTGAACTAAATATAACAAATCCATCAGACTGACACAACAGTTTGTCTTATCTTGTTGGAGATACACATTTTTGGTCAGAGACAATTTGCTCTGGTTTGCATTCATGAGTAATGTCTTCAAAAAAAAAAAAAGAAAGAAAAAAAAAGAAAATCTGCCTCTTTAAATATTGTAAATGTTACAGTGTCTCTTTCAGTGATATCCAAGATTGAATCTCCATGTTGGACAGCCATGTTTTTTTGGTCCTATATTGTGTCTACACACAATTTATTACATTTGTGTTTGATTCAACATCCTTTTTTTCCTTTGAACAGCAAACAGCAGAGTGAAATGACAATTTGACATCATTAAAAATGCATCGCGACTCAGGGGCCTTAGAGGCTTCCATTAGTAAATAGGGTCGAAAACTCACTGCAAATGTGCACACATACACAACACACACACACACGGACACACACACATACATACACAGAGGGTTGGGTAGGGGGGGGGTATTATCCAGAGCTGACATGTTCAAGGTTCAAGGATGAGGGCCTCTGAGATGCAGCTGTAATTTATTGTGAGATATTCAGCATCTGATCTCAGTGACAGTAGCCTCTGGCTGCGTTCATAAGAGCTAAAATGTCTCTCTTCTAACCCTGTGTGTGTGCATGCATGCGTGATTGCGAGCATGTGCGTAGTTTCTGCGTGTGTGCATAAAGGTCGGACAGAGAGACGGCGAGGGTTGAATTCTCTGACATACATCAAACAACTGAAGACAGATGCCTGGACAGTATTAATCAAAACTTTCCCATTTCCTAAAGAATTAATCATTAAATAATTAATTTGGCAGCTACAGGCAGCAGTTAAAGGGGGCTTGTGCCTTCCCGCTGGTTAGAATTAGTCCTTGTCGAGAGGCTAGATTGATATATTTATTATTTATCAGATTAATCATGGCTAGAGACATTAGGATCCACTGTCGAGATCATACCAGTTATAGAGGAGGAGGGGGGTGAGAGACAGAGGCAGGTGGCAGCTGTGTGTGGTGATTACAGTGCAAGGTGGTCAAGGGTACACTAGAGCGCCTGGACACACACACACACGTGCACATCAACGCAATCTAAAGAGTGGGCGGCAGGCAGTGTGTGCGTGTATGTAGCCTCGAGCACTTCTTGTTTCTAAAGCCAGTGCAGCAGAATGGAGGCAGAGGGGGAAAGGCAAAGATGTCATTGATCCAACAGCTTCACAGAGGTCAGGGCAGGTCCTGGGGTCATTTCTGTTCACGATAAATGTCTGGAGAATACCCCTGAGGCTGCGGTGACTGACCAGCTCATATCAAAACAATATCTGTCTCTCTCTCTCTCATTACACCCCCCACCTATAACAATCTCAAGCAGATTTGCCCTTTTTTTGATTGTTTTTTTCTTGCGCAATATGAGTTGAGTATGTCAGTGTGTCACTCTCTTTGAAAGCATGTCTACAGTACAGTGGCTATTTGGTACAGTTGAGGGAACTAGTCGAATGTCTTACAATCACAGTAAAATTTCATTGACAATTTATTTAATAATTTTTCTCTCTGAAATATGGAAAACACTAAAAACTAGAAACACATGAAACCATAGACAACGCAAAGCATTATAATACACATGTAATGTTTGTGATTTCTGCAAAAGTATTCACAGAGGAAAAACATGCTTTTAACTTGTGTTCATCATACAAAGCTATAAAGCTATTTTTGTCATCAAACATTCAAAGTGTAAATAGTTATCTAAAAAATACTTAATGGTTCGAAATTGTGGCATGTTGTATTTCAGTGTCACAATTATTGTGACTTGGAACTCTTTTATTATTACTTGTGCGTCATCATGAATTGCTTGCTATACTTTCTTTGTACTGGCGAACTTCTAACTTAGAGACAAAAGATTTTTCTCTGACAACAGCATCTGAAGTCCTCTGGCAGACAAAGTTTGGATTCATTTTCCTCCTTCTTAACTGTTGCATATTGCCTCTGAAATTATACTATTCCTTGACATGATAATCAGTTTAAGAAATTAGTGGTTTAAGAAAAATGGATTGTGATCATGCATACACATAATAAAAGTTTTGACTGAGCCCCAAAATGTATCAAATATATTGTTTTAATTGTTTTGTCCTGCAAATGATTGCAAATTTACAGTAATTTGATAAGTCAAAACGTCCTCATATCTAAAGAATAGAATATGTGACATACAAGACTGAAGTACCAGTGACAGGTAGCACGGGACCTTAACTAGGACCTTATGTAAGTTTCATCACATGATATTAAACACATGGCTTGTCAAATGGTCACAGTTGGGTTAGGTTTAGGCGCAAAAACTACTTGAGAGCTTTTCGCACTGCAATAGCCCCAGGCTAAGGGAGCTGTTAGCCCCAGGCTAAGGGAGCTTTCACACTGGCACACTCCAAAGTGGGCTAACCCTGACTTTAGCCGAGGGCTCTGCTCCAGAGAAGCGTTAACCCTGAGTTTGTGGGGTTTTCCCCTGAAAATCAACTAAACCCAGGGCTAATAGTTGCCAGTGTGAAACAGGCTGAGGGCTGTTAAAGAGAGAGATGTGTATGTCATGTGACACAAATCATGTACATAATTTATTTAAAAAACTTAAAACTTTAAACATCTTAACTTTGACTTCTAGTTTTACATGGGGCACAAACCCTGGTCCCCTGGGTAAAAGTCCTGTGTTGGCCCCATTCATCCACCCCATCCTCCTCCCTCATAGACTCTCTCTCTGTTCATGCTGCTACCCTAAAATTACTATAGCCACTAGAGGTCGCCACCTAACAATAAACATAAATATGACTCATATTAAGCTGCTTGCACAGACAATCTACATCTGTTTTTTGGGTGAGGACGGGCCAGTGAAACTGTCCACATGCTAACAAGTACATTTTTGTGGTCAATGCAGAATTTAATGTCCTTTGTCAACGTAACATTGTTTTTCCAATGCAAAGGTATCCGGAGCAGGTTGGAATAAACAATGTGTGTCATTTCTACACAGCACTTGGTTCACATCCCGTCTCTTATAGCAAACATGATCTTTCCTTGATTTTAACCAGGCAGTTTTAATTGGCTTGACTTAGCCATTGGCAGAATGAAATTCTCCTAAGGGTCATTTTTGGAACATATGTCATATAGGCCATTTTTGTGGTCAGTGACATGCAGCCTGTTTTTGAGAATGGAAATTTACTGGTCTCTCTGAAAGAGGATGGAGAGAGTGCAGGCACCATGCTACGACTTAATACTGTAGGTTTGTACTGACTGCTGCTCAAAATGTTTTTCATGTTGTTAGGGTTATAAATATGAGATTATTCTAAAGATTAATGTAACAACAAAAAACTCTTTGTAAATGAATTGTGCAGTAATGGCGTCCTAAGCAGAGAATGAAGTTCCTCCCCGTGAAACTCTCAACAAAATAGGCTAAAACTCATCGTATTTCCACCAGGGAAAGGTTGGTGATTGCTGGAACAGTGGAGTGTGAGTTTTAGTGGATGTACTTTGACAGGCACAGTTGCCACCAAAGATTACATTGCAGCCATTAGCAGCTGCTGTCTGAAGCATCGAGCCAGAACATTTTCACAAGTAACTCACTGAATTAAGGTTTTATTTTAACCAAACCTGAGTTTGCGGTTGAATGAACAGCAGAAATACAAACACAGTTTTGGTGAGTTTTATTTTGTTTCTGTCCAGTTTGAGTGAGGTGCATTTTAGGATGATCTGCAAGGTAAAATTACTGTGTACTGTGTCAATGGAGTCTGGTGGCTTTGAGGAGAGGGATATAATGGCTGTCTTTGGTTAAACAAAAATGATCATATCAAAAAAAAAAAAAAAGTCTATCTCTGTAGGCATCCTTTCCATAATGTTGTCAGACACTTAGATGAACAATCTGAGGCTGTTAAGGGAAAAAACAAGCGCTTGTAGTGGACATACTTTGACAGGTGCATTCACCTCCAAGGATTACATTATATCCAATGCAGCCCATTTTGTAGCTACCAGCTGAAATGTAAGACCCAGAATATTTTCACATCTAACTCAGTGAATGACAAAACCAGAGTTCTGGGTTGTTTGAATGGTGGAAAGACTAACCTAGATGGTTTTAGTGAATTTTAATTTCTTCATCTTGCGTTTGACTGTATTTTAAAATTACTGTTTTTGTCATGGAGTCTGGTGGCTTTGAGAAGGCTGATATTTAGCTACATGTCCCAAATGATGCATTTTGTTATGTTGCATTCAAGAAAAAGCAGGTTTGGATTCCACACAGAGTCATTCAGTGACTGCCTCTGAGCTGAGTCATGAAGATTCAGTAGTGTTGCAGTATTAATGGCCATCAGTATATCACTTGTATTGTCTTCCTTGCTGTTCAATGGTATTTAAGCCAAACTCTCTAATAATCAAACCAAAAGCTATACCTTTTTTAAAGACTCTTGTGCCCCTCATGTCATACCACACTTCCACAGGAGACGTGTTTGACAACACAGAAAGCACAGAAAGCAGTTGTACTTGCCACAACAGTGTTAATTGAAGCGTAAAGATTGAAATTACTATTCTACTCCATTCACCTTTCATCTCCTCTCCCTCCTTTCTTATCTCACAAATGGATCTGGCCGGCAAATTTAGAGGGGTAATTGTACATCAACAACACAGATTGAGATGAGAAGTGAGAGGGCGCTCCACACACTGTGCCCAGCTCACACTCCTTCACCGACACAATCAAAAATGGGTTCATGTCAGTGTGAAAAACCCATTTGTGTTCAAAAACAAAACACATCCTCGACTAATAATGGGCTAAATCACTCAGTTATCACCAGCCATGCAAAGCAAGACCTCATCAAGAGGGCTGGTAGACCCGGGTCTGTTCTCTCTATTGGGAAGGAGGTCGGATGAAAACGAGGGGGGCAGCAATGGAGGGAGGAATAAAAGGTAGGGACTCAAAAAGGATACCCCTTTTGTGGAGAGGAAGAATCCATTTTGCAAGATGATTTGGCTTCAAATCTGCTGGGACTAACCCTTGACATGAAGTCATATTGTGTTGGAGTTTTAGCCCTAAATTCATACATCAATTATTTACTGTCAACGCCGATTGTATAAGCGTAGGAAATTACGAGGGATGGGTATTTTCTCTCAGGCAGAAAGAATGTGATACAGCGGATACACCCAACCTAATGTGCTGGACCCAGTGTCCACGCAGCGTCCAAGGGAAGAATTATTTATGTATTAGAAAACAGTGTGCTCGGGCAACGGAAAAGGCAGACACATTATTTTAAACCTTTCATAACATGCATCAATATTTCAGCAGAAATAAATAAAGGATGGCAGGCTTGTTTGGAGGACAGCTGTAGCTCGCTCCGCTTGGCTAGCTTGGAGCGGGGGCTCTTGGGATGCCACGCATACCAGCCCCCAGTAAAACCCCTCCATCTCTTTTTAATCATCCACTTAGAACAGGGTGACTGGAGGAGCTGTCAAGGTGAGCTCCTTCGATGGGAGAGGATGGATGTATTGTAAGACGGAAGTAAAAGAGGAAGGAAGAGTCGCTTTTTGTTTGGGAGACAAAAAAAAAATGTTTTGTTCACCTGTGTCTATTGCTTATGTTTGAACTATATATATCTTTCAAGTTATGATGTTGTAGTTACCAAAGCCACCTGTCTTCACTGTACCTGTGCACCAAGGGAAAAAGTCATTCAAATACCCTTTCCCATACACATGTGCTGGCTTGGCTTGATTCAATTTGACTCGGCACACCAGCCCAGCAAAGCAGGAATTTGCATCTCCAATATAACAGGGCTACCCATTTGAAGGCATGTCTTTAACTGAAGACAAGCTTAGCTCAAGTCAAGCAGCTGTAAAACAATGGATAAACACTTCATTTGCTTTAAATTCTTGCTATAAAATGTTGGGTAACTTAAGAGGACTCCCATCCAACTGAAAGATTGAGATTGTTACAAAAGACACTGCTGTGCTCTTATAAAAACACCATGAATTTAAATCTTAAGTTAGCAAATGTTAACTAGCTAGTTAACTAGCAACCTAATCATTACCTAGCTAGTTAGTCAACATTTTGCTAACATTAGCTAGGTAGTTGGCTGGTGTTTTGCTAACATTGGCTAAAGATGTGATTCTATATGTTGCTTTTACAGAAAAAAGGTTAAAGTTGAGTGAGGTACCAAGTTTGCTCAACTGTTATTGGAGCACAGAGCGAAAAGAGGCGGAACTTAGGAAGAGTCAGTGGACTACAGTGCAAGGGGCACCAGCTAAAATCTTGCCTAGCGCACCAAATTGTTCACGGCCTCCTCTGAAGAGCAGGGAGGTCAGTAAAATGTTCTGATTGTAATTAACTGTTGCTGATGAGGAAGAGAGTTTGTGGAACCAAAATACAGAGAGCGGTCCTCTAAATGACTTCTGCAGGTGGTAAGTACAGTAGTCTTGATTCAGTGCAGAACAAGAGCTGCTGGCTGTGATTGCACAAATACCTTTGCATCCAATTACATTTCGTCTTGATTACTTTAATGCCACTGCATGTTCCACATCTCACCTCTTGACAATTTTAAAGGCTTCACCAACTCAGTGTCCCTGTTTTTGTTTATCAATTTTGTAATTACTACAGAGTAATGTGTTGCTAACTCATTACATAATAGTCTAAAAAAATTCTTGTAGAGTAAAGGAAAACATTGGTGAGTTAATAGTCAAATTGATTACAATGCCATGTCTACCGTTTCTCTTTGCAACACAATCATTCTGTCCTTTGATTTGTTCCCTTGCATTTGGAAAAAATCAATTCTCCCAGGACTGAGAGGGAGAGAGAGGCCCAGAGAGAGGGAGACAGAGAGGGAGAGAGCTTCTGTTGCAGGACAAGGTGTAATGTGTTCTATTACAATCCCAATTGAGCCAGCAGGATGCTAAATTAAAGCTCATTTAAACGGTCCACCGCAGAGTGAATTCAAACCCAGGCTCCACGGCTGTTAGCCAGCGATGTGTGTGTCAGTGTGTGTGTGTGTGCGAGTGTGTGTGTGCACATCACGCAGAGTTTGTCTCCTCCTGCCCTCCTCACATGCATGTGGAGCCATAGGGAGGGCTGTGGGAATGAATGCCTCTTTTTTTCATGCTGACATCTTTTAAAGGTCAAAACTCTGCAAGGAAATGTAGAGAAAGGACAGCTAACACGAGCTGGATCCTGTCCTGTTTGTTTGACAGCTCTGCGTATTGGTTAGCTTCCGCAGGAAGAAGAGTTTTGCCAAGAGAGATGCATTTACATCATCGATTAGGCCCAAGTACCGCTGTAAATATCAAGTAACAACACAAGGGAGGGAGTGTGACATTGCTCCTGTGATTTTACTCCATCTGTTACCTCAGTGAGGTAAAACTAGCTTTTTGTTTTTCACATACTGCCAGTAATAAGACTAAAGTTACAGCATAAATAGGAGTGACAAAATATGAACAGAAAATAATTTGTCCTTGACTTCATATCAGTAATCACCTGAAATTAATAAGCATTGGTGTTTATTTTTATTGTTTATATTAGATGAGAAATATCTAACACTAACAGTGAGCATTTAAAACATGTACCAAAGTACAAATTCAAAATATTTGAAAGAATTGCCTTCCTCCACCCCCGCCTCCCTTGACTCAAAGCTCAGGCGGGTCACTGAACCAACACGAGCACAAGATGACAATGACAATGACAACAATGAGTCCTTAGTTGATAAGTTTGCAATTTATTTACTGTTTGCAAATTATAAACCAGCATCTGTGTCATGGATTTTTCATAAAGCTGTCAACTGACCCTTCCTGAGTCCCACCTCTTTTTGCTCTGTGTCCCAGTAACAGTAGAGCAGATTGGTACCCGCAGAGTTTTGGTCAAATTTCTCCTTTCCTGTTTACTGTACATATATCTGCTATATGCTAGGCTCATCTGTGTTGAAAAGAAAACCAGATTTTGAAAATGATTAGAAGATGTTGCTCGAGGACCTGTAAAAGTCACCTTAAGTTAGCTAATCTTAGCAAAATGCTAGCTACAAGTGATGCAGATTAGCTCACTACATATCAAGCATTTTGCTATCATTGGTTATCAGATGTAACTAGCTAGCTAAAGTAGATGTGCTAAATTAGCTAGCTTTTTTCCATTTTTTTTTTTTTTTACTTAAGCTAACTTAATACATGACCGTCGCTTTTACAAGTCCTGAAAAGTGAAAAAGTCATTCCTGAGAGTGAAAGCCCACTGCTCCCAAAATACACACAGTAGAGTTCAGTGACTGATGGACTGACTAATTTCCAGACTCATATCACTCAGTTTAACTGTTATAAATATCTACTTGTTCTAAAACATTATTAATGATTTCTTTCCACTCACACACAGACATGAACTCATTCAGCGAATGCTTAAGATAATTACAGTATTAATTTTAGCTCCATGTAAAGTGAATAAATGTTAAATGGGCATTGGATGGATTCACAGAGGCCATGTACTGCATCTGAATAGAACATACTGGCTGTTGTTGTCGGAGAAGCCAGAATTTCAGCTTACGCTGTATGAGGTATCATGGTCATTTTATGATTCAGTAAATGTATTACAACTTCTGTAAGTTCTAAAAGAAGCGCATGCTAGAAATCAAATGGAAGACTCCATGGTCCCACATATGTTAAAGTACAGTGTAAACATTTCCAAATCATCTTGTTTGCTCCCTGTCATGGTGAAGTAGTTAAGGGTTAAACCCCTAAAACCTTTTTAACTTCTACATGGGGATTTTTGTATACATTTGGCTCATGTTAATGCACCATTAATCTATACTAGCACGGGGGTATTTAGAGTGACTGTGGTCCCTTCATCTTGTACACACAAAGAAGTGTTTTTCCAACCATCGGTGTCTGAGAGGGAGGCCTCCACTGCTGTTTGTCTGAGCAGCCTCTCCTTCTCTTTAAAAACCCTTGCCAGTCTCCCACAAGCCAATTGGATCTCAGCTGCTTATCACAGGCAGAGGCAGGTCTTCTCTGAATATAAAACATTTGTACTACTGCCCTCTAGGGATTCTGTAAAGGCACCGAATCTCATTCCCCAACAACAAATGTTATCAAGGACCTTCTTCTGTGTCTGCTTTCTCTGGGGGTGCCACAATACACAGACTATCTGTAAGGCCCGACACCAGAGTGTAGAGACAGGATGTACTTCAAGGGAAATACGATGAGATTCTTACTCTGAGTGCGTTTGCATGTGTAGGTTTATTTTTTGACAAGTTAACACATGTAGACTGTTGCCCACTTGAGAATCATAGCAGTTCCTGACGGATGACTACTACACTGGCATTTACCAGTGTTATGCATTATTTTAGAGTGCGGTACAACAAGAAGCAAAGTCACTGAAACTGATATGCATCAAAAAGTAAAATTTAGAGGGCAGTGTAGTCAAGTTTAGGGGAAATTTTTGCCACAAATAGGGAGAATCATAGCATGACTGTGCACCAAAAGTAAGTGTTTGAAGTGAACATATCATTGCATGTTTAGTTGATACAATAGAATAAGTTGTCATTTCCATAGATCGGTTGCCTTGGAAAGGTGAAAAGGAGGATGGTGCTTATGTTAAGTCTTTAAACAAATTTTTTTATAGTGTAACAGAATTTACACGTGTACACTGCACATTAAATTATATATTAAGCAATTCAAAATAACAAAAAAACATGTATATTGGTAATCATGAATAATTGTTTGCTGCTCAATTAGCAAATTGACTTTTTCTATTGCAAAATATTGTAACTTTTAATGAGTGTGCCAACTATTACCTCTCTCTACTTAGCAAGGGTTTAATACTTTGAAATTTGGGGAAACTTTACAGATTTTGCTGCTTTCACGTGTTGTGCTGCTAGCTTGATCAACTGCATATCTGAACTGCTGAACGTAAGACAAAAGATATTCATGACATGAAAATACTGCATCATATTATGTTAACTCACATGTATCACAGGTTTTGTGAGGCAAGTGAAAATCTGTCATTCAGGTGCCAGGGCTCACCTGCCTGACCACTGACTGAGAGGCAAGAGGTCATTTACAATCTAACCAATTTATCATGTTGACCAAAAAGTTGCCCAGTGTATCACCACCATTAGTGATAAGTTAACCAACAAAGGCATTTGAGCAGCTTGCCTAGATTATTGAATGTTTTGAAATGACCACTGCTCTAAATCCAATAATGTAAAATGTTACGTTGTTCCTTGCTGAAACAAGAGTGAGAATCCTGCTGTCAGTGATGGTATAAAACAGAAACGTTGGTCCAATAAGATGTGAGATGAGCTGTGGACAAAAAACATCATGCACCTGCAGAACAGATTGCATGGTCCTCTGCACGTTTACACCTGGTATAGATAATAACTGTGCTAAAAAATGACCAATACATTATTGACTCAGTTCTCATTGTTCTTTCTGTAGTGCCTGGCATCACATCACAGCTATATCAGGCTGTGCTGAGCGGAATGGATGGATGATTTCTTCCCTCGCAGACACCTGAGGAGAATTAAAGGTGCCAGTTTGAGTCTTTCAGATCTTTACACCCTCCTCCAGTGCTGCTCTCCTCCTCACAATAAACTGTCCCTTTTTATGCGTTTTTAGTTCACCCACTTATAATCTGGATGAGATAGCTCCCTCTCCATAGCTGTGAGCGGTATAACTCTTCCCTGCCTTGCTTTATCTCCATGTTCCTACAAGCTGGCTTGAATGGGGAAACTATTATCTCTGGGCTCACAAAGGAGCCAGACGTCCACATTCAAGATGTTCTATACATGATATATTGATCAATTCGCAGAGACTAATAGCATTGTAATGAATGGAGAAGGGGACGGAGTTAATGTCTTCAGGGTTCATGCAAACTGCAAACTGCAAATGAAGTACTCAGTGACACAAAAGGTCTGGTCCGGTGAATTATAATTAGACCCCAGCCTCAATAAAAGTCAAGGGGTTGTTGCTCAGCCCTCTGCTTAATTTACTACCGTCTCCGATGACAGCCTAAAGAAAAGGCTCTGGTTAGTTGAGGGTAAGATGTTCAAGTCATTTGGAGTGTTGATATAATAGAAGCAAGCTTTGAGGGCTACATTAAGCTTTTATGGCAAACGGTTAGCTAATATTTTAGGATCACTCACATAAAAGTGTTCAATGAGTTGTTACTCACGGTTGAGCTTTACTGTCGAGTATAGAGCCTGGCTAATAAATAATTGTGAAATTAACCAATTTCAGAGGCAGCCAGTGTTTTCTCCATTCCTCTCAGGGCTTAAGGGAAGAACACAGAGGAGCTTGAGGAGTAGAGAGAAGAAAAAAAGAAGAGAGGTGCCAAAAAACAAGATTAGCCTTTCAAACCCTTCTGAGTGGTGCTGCTTTCAAGCGAGCAGCTGACTGTGCTGGAAACCATATCTTAAACACATGTTTGCACAGAGGAGCGTTTTGCCGAACAAAACTGGTTGACAACCAGTTTATTAGCTTATTCACAAAGACAGAAGAAATTAAGCTTGAAGGAAGAGATGAGTACAGAACAAAGGGTTTCACTTTTTACACTCTAAGAAAAAAAAAACTTTTTTTTTTACATTTCAAGAGCTTTTACTGTGAATTTAGCCTCTGTTAGCTCTTTACTTGATTTTACTGCAACAAAAAATATCTGAATGAATCTAAGAACAAGCCCCAGATGCAATACACTGTAAAAAATAAATGATTTGTTTTAACTTAAAAAAGTTAAGGGCTGTGTTAAAATTTTAAGTTCACTGAATTTGGAAAGACAAATGAGGTAATTTTGTAATGATTCAAAACAAATATTTTTTTCTCATCAAATAACCTTTAAGTTAAATCAGTTGTACTTGGGAAAACGTGTTCAATATGTTAAGTCGAACCAACAACTCTTCAGTCACACTAACAAACATTTATAACATTATCATTAACACTAACTTTCATTCTACATTAAGCTTTGTTAACCTTTGTTAACCTTTGTTAACCTTTAAATTAATTAAATTAACCCAAAACTCAGTGGTACAGGGGCAATGGCCCCTGTTGGCCTCCAACACAGAACTGCGCCTGTTAGAGACACTTAGCAAGTTTTCATCATATATGTTTTCTTAAAACTTTAGAGAGAAGGGTCTTTTTAACGGTCAAGCAATGCATACTGGGAAGTCTGTTAATATGCTGATCATTTTTCTATAGAAACTTTAATTTAATTAAACTCTGTACAATACAGTCATTCAACTCATCATTCAACTCATGCCAAAACTTAAAAGAACCCTGATTTATAAGTTCTGAAGTGTTCTAAAAATAAATTTAAAAAATAAGTTTAATCAACTTGAATAAATAAAACTTATATATTTACATGAAATGATTAGATGATTAGTTGAGTTCACTCAAATCCTGTATATCCTGTATGTTTTTGTTGTTGTTGTTGTTGTTGTTTGTTTTTTTTTTTTTTTTTTCTTTTTTTTCCCAGTGTATCTCATTGTCAGGAAGGTGCTGATCAGGCATCACATTGTACAAACTATTCTGTACTATAGATGGTAGATGGTATGTGCATGGTCCATGGAGAAAGATATCATAGCATTACAAATAAAAAAAAAACAATGACAAAATCATTATGAATATGACAACTTTAATCATACTCACACACAAGTTGAGGAGAAATAAGTAAGCACTGTAATTTGCACAAGCTGGCAACAGATCTGATAGTGATGCATTATTATGCCTGTCATTTGTTTTGTTCATATCAGTACAATGACGTGCACAGTGGATACAACCCCAGGGATATAAATTTCTGACAATTGCGGCAGATAAAAAACCCACATTAGGCCATATGTAACTGCTGTGTCAGCTACGCAGTCAAGTACCTTTTTTCAACAGCAGCCAACACCTTTAATCTTCCCCTCTTCTTTATGAATAATGCTAAGTATATTACTCACTGACAACAATACCTCTCCCCTCAATTTATGTTCCAGCAACCTCACAGCACGAGAGACAATTTGTATCTTTCTATGCAGGCTCTCAGCTATACGTTTAGACGCAGGAGGGGGGCATCTGTAGGCATCTGATATGCTTGGGTTTAGTAGGTAAGACAATGGGGGCCTCTGGAGTAATGTGCGATTTTTCTTTCCCTTTCAGAGGCCCCCGGAGTAATGTTGTGTGATTTTCCTTTTTCTTTATGGAAACCACTCGAGGCAAAGCCCACCTACGGCTCGATGTGCGAAACACGCCTCTTTTTCTAATCCGCTGCCATTCATTGGGAGAGAGGACTAACAAAGATGACTTTTGACAACCCGAGAAATCAAACCGCAGCTGTCAGAGCTTTTCTGGAAGAAAAAACATAGAGGGAAAAGGAGCAGCCTACACAGTCAGCTCTCTTCACACTTACCCTCTTCACTTAGCCAGCGCTTACACGCACAGACACACACACACCAAATCATTCCTAGAAGCCTTGTCCTTCCCTGCCTCTCAACAAGAACTTTTGCTGACACTTCCCTCCGAAAAGAGGGTAAAAAAAGAGGACAGGAGGGAGAAAGAGTACACTCTAAGAAATAAAAGCGCTCACTAGAACCATAAAAGGTTGTTTGACTTCAACCCTTTTTGGTTCCTGGTAGAACCTTTTATTAAGGTTCCACTTGGAACTTTTCCAAAATTTCTACCTGGAACCCAACTTGAAGGGTTATACCTAGAACCATCTGTAAAATGTCTCACACAGAACTCTCTATGAGCAGTTCTAAACTGGTTCTGTGATGTAATGGTTCTACCCAGAACCATCCCTGGAGGTTCTATCCACACTCTTTCCACCTTCTAAGGGAGCTAACAAGAACCCACACAGGGGATTCTATCGAGAACCTTCTATACTACAAGAACTTTATCTAAAACCCATCTGTGGGGTCCACCAAAACCCTTTTTTTCCCATTCTGAACATCTTATCTAGAACCCTCAAAGGGTGTTTTAACAGGAACCTTTTTAGATTCCAATGGCTTTATCTAGAATCCACCCAGGTGATTCTACCGAGATCCTTTTTATATACCAAGGGTTTTATCAAGGACATAGTCAGGGGGTTCTACCAAGAACCTTTTTATATTCCACGGATTTTATCTAAAACCCTCCAAGGGTGTTGTAATGAAAATCTTTTTAGATACCAAGGGTTTTATCTTGACACATTCAGGAGGTTCAGCTGGTAACTTTTTATATTTCAAGAGTTTTAGCAGGAACCCACCCATGGGGTTCTTCCAAGAGTCCTTTTTTTTGGCTGTCTGGGTGAATAGGGTTCTTAATGCAACTCTTTGTCTTACAAAGAACCCTTGACAAACCCCTTCTTCAAAAAAGGTTCTTCAGAAGCAAATGGTTTTGGGTAGAACCTCAGCCCTTGAGGAAGGACTCTTTTGGAACTCTTATTTCTAAGAGTGTAAAGAGAGAGGGATGGAGGTAGGGAGGAGGGAGGGAGGGTTGAGTGAGGACAGAAGTGACATAGATAGAAAGGGGGAGAAAAAGCAGCTAAAAGGATTAAATAGAGAATTAGCTCACGTTTCAGAGGGTTCACTTTGCTGATCTGGTGAGCATTTCAGTCAGAGAACCTCTATCCGTCCCTTCACTCTCTCCCTCCCTCCCACAATCCATCCCACCCTCCACTCCTCCACTCTATTTTCCTGTCTCAATAGGTTGGTAGAATTAGTGAGACTCTTGGCAGCCACTCCTGGGTGTCACTTCATGGGTTCACTAAGGGCACCGCTGCTCCTTTTCCTCGGGCTCGGGGTCGGGGAGACGATGAAATCTCCATGCGGTTCAAGCGGAACAATGGCCGCCGTGCAAAAAACGTCTTGCTTGGGGGTGGTGGCTTGTGAAAAACTATGTTGTTCTGGGGCCCCATGTTCCTTGAATAGATTTGTTAAAGCCCCTATGGTTGGTTTATGCTAAACAGAGCACAGGCATGAGGGAGAGGCCAAGGCGAGCCCAAGCCAGAACATCACTACTTTGTGAGCACCACGTCCACCCCCACCATGCAGCGCACACTTTGATGCTTCTTTTTTTTTTTTTTTTGGAGATGCCCACTGAAATCCAAATCTCTCTTCTCTTTCCTCCCTTCTCCCTCCATCCTCCTCGCTTCCCCTTTTCTTCTATTTCTGCCATGCAAAGATAATCAGGTTTATGTAAAGTATGTGTGCTCTTTTGACAGTCGGCGATACCTCATTAATTCAATCACACCAAGCACCATTGTTCCCAAAGTGTTTGAAATGCGTACCGGGGAAGGGGGCCTTTTTTAATCCTGTCAATCAATGTTAACATTTTTCTAGCTGTTGCCATGGCTGGGGCCAGAGTTCATGAAAACAGAGAATATGAGCCAACAAAACAAGAATAAAGACTTATTTGAGATTGGTCTTTTTAAAAGGACATCTACCATGCACAAAAACACGAGAAGCAAATGTAGACAAGTTTGGACACTATAGCGTGGCTGAGAGGGGGCGAGAGAAAAGAGCATTTGGAAACCAAACAGGCACCATAAAACCTTGACCCGGGAGGGCTCTGGGAAAAACCTGATGAATCGCTCTCCGGAAGGACTGTGGTTTTTCTCCCCCTGTGCGTTCTCCAATAGCACAATGACTAATACATTTCAACACATGACTCTAAGGGTTCCACACTGTTGTAATGCCCTGCTGGAATGCTGGTACTACACCATGGAGAAATGATAAATCAGTGGTTTTATTTGGAGGGATAAATGGTATATATACAGTGTGATTTTTTTTTTTTTTTTTTTTGTTTTTTTTTTTTTTTGTATATGGAGGAAAATCATGCTCGTTAAACTTGATAATAAATACAAATATTCTATTATAATTATAGAAGTCAATAAAGGATATGGATTACCATACCCAAAGAAGTTAAACACAAACAGTTTACAGCTCCTAATGGACAGGACTGATAGAAATAATGAAACAGAGATTATTAATTCAAATCAGTAAATAAAATATATAGAGTTGGTAGACATATACACAGCACTGTGCTCACACACAAGCACATACACACATTTTACAATGAAAACAAATAGTCATGTCTGCCCTCTAGTTGCCACTAAGACAGTGACACTACTGTATGTCCATAGAGATACAGCACACACTGACTTTACACTGCCCACTGTGTACTCCAGTGTGCTACAACATTTCAAATGAATAAATGAATTTATTATGAAATTATAAATTAACATTAACAACAATTACACATGATTTCTGAATAGTATAGCAATTTCACTGTAATTTCATTAAATCTTCTTTAAACCTTTAAATTTCCATTTATTTTGGGCTTTTAAGTGATGCAAACTTTTGTGGATATAATGTTTGCTTCTTATTAAGGTGCATATCAATTTTAAACGTCCTTTAAAAAGCACAAATAGGGCAAAATATATGTATATATTAAACCTAAATTAACAAAAAGGATCAAATATACATAAAACAATGTCTATAAAGCTAACAACTAAAACAATCTGAATTATGTTTTGTTAAATTATTATGTTAATTATTATAATATTGGACAACATATATGCTGATACTGGTTTTGACTGATATTGCCAATATCAGGCTAATAATATTGGTTGACCTATGTATCTATCAGGCTCTATTTAATAGCAATAGCGTGGATTAAAATAAAATTTCAGTTCAAATTTATTTCTATTGCACATTTGAAACAATGTGAGCTGACCAAAGTGCTTTACAAACAGAGGCAGAAGAAAACAGAGCAATAGTGCAGAGGCATATTAGCAAAGATCAAGATAAAAGATCAAGATAAAAAAGAGTAATTCAAAAGGTAATAAAGCAGTCATTAACAGGTCAATTAGTAGAAGTAATTTAAGAATGTCAAAAAAGAAAGCCAAAGAAAGAAATGAGCCCTGAGCTGTGCTTTGAACGCTTAAAGTTTAAGTTACATATGGAAAAACTGACCAAATTTGACTACAGCATCAACAGTTTTGTTTTTGCCTCCAAGGTTTAGAAGATAATCAACAGCTTGTACATAATTACAAGGAAATACATGATTTGCAATTGGAAGTATCCTCACAACCCAGACTGATATATTGATTATGAATTCATTTTAGAAAGCAAAGAATGTTTGATATGCACCTGTCAGTGTGACTTGTGGTCCACAATAAGTTTGTCATCATTTTAACCTAAAGAATTCAGACTTAAATCAGACACAGATTAAAGACACATGCAGAAAAATATTATTTAACTGTCCACACATTAGTCTCATCAAACCTGTACAGACATGCAGTTAATCACTGAAATACCCCAAAATCATGTAAGGGCAGAAAGTTGTAGTGTCGGGGAGATCCCGATCCCTTCTTCTCTGTCCATTTACAACCTAATCTGTTGTGAGAATGTGAAAAAGTAGAGTGAGAAGGAGGCAGATTAAGCCATTGAAGCGCCGGGGGTGCTTCCTACGCATCACTGATTCCTTTCAGGCCAATTTAAACACTGTTTGTTTATTAGTGTCTTACGCATGGCATTAGCGGCCTAGCTTATCTCGGCACACACACAGAGTGGCACAATACGGCACTGTTCAAAGCCCTGATATGACCGTGTGTGTGTGGAAGCTCAGTTGTTCACGTCGCCGCTCTGACCTTGTTTAAGTAGTGAAAGACCATGTGAGACACGAATTATTGGACACCGATGCTCTTATGCTTTGTGTAAACATGCTCAAACACCCGGTTGCTACACAGCTTCTGTGGCACTGACAAAAGACTTAAAGGTGCACAGAGGAGATTTGGTTTAAACTAATCTCTCTTCACTGTTTACCATATATGCATGGACATATCAGCTGCTGCTGCCATTGTTTGAGAAATACCTATGGTTGCTCTATCTGATAATGGCCAGTGTAATCCCTTTTTCTCTCTTTGACCCCCACCAGCCCACCCCCCGCTTTTCCTAACTCAGTCTCTACTTTGCCACCTGTCTACTTTTCTGTCTCTGTGCCCCTTTTTTAAAAATTCCCCATTCATCTCCATGTTTCTCTCTGTTGTTATGTTTTTTCTTTATGCATTGTGGTCTGCAAACATCATTGCCTTAATGTTCCCGCATATATGCAAAGTGGAATATAATACAATATAAGTAGAATGAAACATAAACCAATCTGTATTTTGATGTGCAATTTTAAATAAAAGGAAAAAATATTTGCTTGGCTGATATTCTGCACCAACACATACAGGCATTACTGATCCCACTGTTAATTACTTTGTAATAATTCTGTCCAGCATATCCTTATCGGACAGTGAGATCATTTTCTTTCTTCTGGTTTATCAGTGAGCTTGTGCCCATGTGAGAGAAACAGAGATTGAGGGAGAGACTGTTGATATCTTATGCTTTACCTCTTTATTTTATCGTCTGGACTGCAACATTTGGTAAAAAGGAATTTTTCAGACCTTCTGCAGCCTAATGTATTTGCTATGCTCTGGAGCTAATATGATGAAATCTCTGCCCCATTAGCCCCACACTCAACAGAGTTTGTTGCCTTTCAATAATGCCCAGTCATATCAGATCCTCTCACTGGTGTCAAAAGCAGCAGACTCATAGTTAAATGGGCCTGGCCGTTGATTCACCTAGAAGACTCACCTTGGCCTCAACTGCATCAAAAGTTGTATTACGGTGTCCATTCAAATCTGGACTAGACAAAAAATAAAAATGTTTGTTTGGCTGATAAGAAGTAGCTGTGGAAGTGTTTTTGTCTAAATGTACCACAATTTCTTGTAAAGTGGTTGGTTGGCAAACAATAAATTGATAAATATACTGCCAACGACTGATCTCTTATACCTTTTTACACCACACTTGAGTGTAGCTGGTCTGGAAACAGTCTAAATACTTGATGATACATTGTACAAAGTAGTTTGTCTAAAGTTTGTTGTAGCTGTGAGTGTGATGTTATACAGTCAAAAGGTCAAAAAGCTGCGATTCCCAGACAAAAGTGTTCCTGTATATATTGGCATACAGACATGCAGGTATAATCTGCCACACTAGTACATTAATTGAGTTTGTATGATTTTAAATTTTAAAACAAAATAAATCACGATTGCACTGATGTTCAGGAAATACACTCACACAAGGGCCTACAGTACACTCACAAGTAGACAAGTAGACTTTTATAAATTAAGTTTAACATTTTAACACAGTAGAGAACTTTGATGAAATTATATATGGTAATATTCACTGAAACTAACTACTTGGCACGATAAAGTTTCAAAGATCTGCGAGCTGATTTTCATGCCCGACTAAACTAGAGCTACAGGAATGCATTATGTAAACCACTTGGAATTGCCTTTGTGTAGGAAATGTGCTATATAAATAAACTGAGGAAGGCAAATATTAGTATGAAATGTATTCTGATGTGGGGACAGTGCAAATAATATAAACAGACAGAACCTGACAAAAGAGACAGAGAAGTATGTCTGAGAGACAAGCAATAAATATTTTTTACCAAGATTTTCACATTTTGCTCTGTAATACAAGAGTTCTTCACAAACAAATGGACATAAACTGTTAAATGAAAGTCATGCAAATACTCTGAAAAATATAAAATAAAAAACAGAACGACTCAAGCAGATATTTATAGTGATTATCTTTCTAATGCGACAATAGATACAGAAAAGATCAAAATAACATGAAACAGGTTGATGCATGATGCAGTATATAATACAAAATGCATGACATCAAAATGAAACAGCTTCTCTTTCAAACACAAAAACTCTAAACTATTCAGTGTGTCTAAATATTATTTCATCTGTTGACAAAAAAAATAAAACAAATCATGTGGTATGAAACCATTTTCACGGAGTGTAATGATATTACTGAAATGTTTCCAGTCAAACTTTTTTTATTTGGCGTCTTCTATGCGATTAATCTTCAGGGTAGAAATATATGGAATACACTGCATGTAACAGACATGTCGAAAGCAATCTCTGCCGCAGAATCTGAGACATCTTCATTGTGTGAGTGAAGACAACATCCATCAACGTTGCATGAAAATAATTTGCCAGCTTTATTCAATCTACATACGTCTTCGCCCCCCTCTTTGCTCTACCTCCAAAACTCACTCAGATGAGACGCCATGAGATTGTTATCTTGCCTCGCCTTTGTATGAAAATCAAATTGGGAATTGCTTTTTTCCTTGATTCACTTCCATGCAAACAAAGAAGTTGTTTTCTTATTTTCATGTAAATGTCTTTTTTATAGGAGGCGACAAGTGTAATCAATCTTCCTCAAGACAAGGTAGGAGGGCCTGCCGAGGGGGGATTATTGGTGCTTAGTAGCCCGGGGATCATAAAACAAGGAAATTGAAAGTGATATTTAATTGACACTGCCATTTCCACTGCACGGCGAAGTCTCGTCCCCCCATTGCCACACGTCTCTCCCACACGCCAGGCCATCTCGCTTGCCGCAGGTGAAGAGAGGGGAGGAAAGAACTCGCCGGAGCAAATTTCCTTTCAAACCCTTCTCTAGAACCCGGAGAGCGAGCTGTCAATCTCAGAGCACAGCGCTGTGAAAGAGACAAGGAGGGGAAAGTTTTACGTTGAAAAAATAGGTTTCAAAATGTCACTTCATCTGCGTGGTGCTCCATAGTCAAGTGAAGTGGAACACGGCCAACATTGTATATATATCTGTATAAATAACATACCTGTTTTATTCAGCTTTGCCTCCACAGACAATAACAAAGAACCTGAAAAAACCCCACTATGAATTAAGTTTTTTAAAAGGAGTTAATCATGCTCTTAAATACTGATTCTACATTCACTGCTTTTTGTCTCTGGAATATGGTCCTAATTGAAATTCTCCACCTAAATTCCTTTAAATCCTCTTCCCATCACCTCTGAAATTGTACACTCTATGTGTCTGTCACTTTCCCACCACCAAGCTCACCAATTAACACCCCATAAATTAATCAGCCTTCATTCAATTATAACTCAGACAGTCTCTGGTCTCACGCGGCAATAAAAGAAGGAGACAGAGTCGAGCAGAATTACTGCCTGAGATACTGACTCTGAAATGGAAAGTGACACTGTCTAATTGGAGTAACCTAATGAGATCAGAAGGTGTCTTTGTCCAGAGACTTGCAGCAGGAAAGGCACCAGTTCGCCTCTCTGACCCCTGAGTGTGGCAGATGACCTGACCTATGGACTTGAGAGAGGTGGCCTGTGTCGGCTTATTCCATAATGAATCTGGTCTTTAAACAAAATCACTAATACTGAATGAAAAATATGATTAAGGCAGCTTCGAAAAAAGATCCAACAAGTGATAGGTGTCATACATACTGTATGCTGAATGTTATCAGCTGTTGCTGTATTTTTTTTTAAATAGTTTATAACTCAGCTACCACAGGTGTCAGCTTGTCCATCTTCTATTCATATTTTTATCAAATCAATACAATTATTTTAAACTTCGATAGATGCAGATGTACACTACAGCCAGTGTTTACAACTCTTTTTTCAAAGGAAATTAGCTAAAGCCATGCTTGAAAGCCTGCCATGCCTGAATTTGTATATAGTTACATACAAGATTTTAAAACAAATGAGGTTAAAAAGATTAGCTTAACTGACTATAACCAGTATTATTAGCTTTGTTTTGTTTTGTTTTTTTCAAGCTGCTATCATGATATCGATATGCATAAATCTACCTCTAATCAAAGACTTTGTACAGTTTGTGCAGGGTGATGAATAGAGAGGATCAACACCCTGAAATAAACCCTTTTGTAAACTCTGTCTTGTGAAAAAAAACAACAACAACAAAAAAAAAACATGACTCAAGTTAAATCATGCAGAATAAAAACAAATCAGAAGGAGTTCCCTGGACAGACAATGGAGATCAATAATTGGTCATTAGGTAGGCCTTCACACATTCACTTTCACATCTGGCTGTCAACTGAAAGCACTATTGCTGCCCAACACTCACACTCACTGAGGAATATTGGTGACTTTCCTAAGTGGAAAGGAGTTAAATTCTGCCCAAAATCACTAAATTTGTTGCCAGGCTCTCTCTCATAGTCAAGACAAGTTCGTTTTATTTATACAGTGCGAAGTCATAACAGAATCTTAGGGCACTTTTCATAAAGAGCAGATCTAGACTCTATATTTTTATATTATTTACAGCAACCCAACAATTCCCACTTAGAACAAGCACTAAGGCGACAATGATGAGGAAAAAATTTAAAAGGAAGAAACCTCAAGCAGAAGATAAAAGGGTCTTAGGTCACCAAATCTGGTGAAATAGAAATTGGCAGCACTGGTTATTCTAGCTAAATGATGTCATATATCAAAGTGGGTATTTCATTTTCAATTACAACAAGGGAAAAACAGTAAGTAAATAGGTTTAGTTGAGGCTAGCTGTGGATAATACAACGCCGAAATAACACTACAGCTCTTGTGTTTTAGATGTTGTATGACTCTTTGTGACACAGTGCAGTAAGTGTGACAGCAAGTCAGCAGATTAACTAGAGACATCTTACAATAAGATCACACCATGATGCCACCATGATGAGTACTCAGTAGTCTTGACTACATTATTTTATGAATATTCAGTACTCACGGGTTGGACCAGACCCATCTTTGGGACTTGGCCTTCATTTTGATCTCAACTACACACCTGTAAAGTCTTCTTCTGTTCATGGTTTTGATGATTTAGCAAATGTATCCATACACATATGAACACAGGGTATTCAAAACCACTTCCATGGTATTTACTGCTGCTGTATGTTTCACCAGGACCACATTTTGCCATGATGACACATACACAAACATCAGTACCAGCCCTGCTGTCAGGGTTTCAGTTTTCATATAGCATAATGTTTTGTGTACGGTAAAACAAATACAAAAATGTTGCTGTCTGGCTTTATAGGATGGGGATTTTTTTTTTTTTTAATTTACATTGTCTCTGCTCGTTATTCAAGATAGTTTTCCATGTTGTAACACAAACATGTAATACATGCTTGTATTTGTGCCATCACTTTTCCCACTGCTGCAGCAGCCATCCGCCCAGCCTGTCTGTCTGACAAGACGTATTTAAAGAGCTCGCTTCTGACCTACAGAGGCTTTAGGCAGGCTTTGGGGACAGGCAGCAATTGGTGTCAAAGAGAGGCCAAACGGCAATGATTTATAGCCAGGAAGATTTGACTGGCGAGAAGCTGCTGCTGCCACAATTACCTTTACTGCTAAACTCACACACTGACTGCATGTTATTCCATCGGCTGCTGCCACAGCCACTGCCTTGTACACACACACACACACACACACACACACACACACACACACATACACACACAAACACACACACTCTTTTCTCTTTTTTACAAGCGCTGTTCATGTTTGAGTAGTTGGGCCTCTGCGTCTTTGGCCTGCCTTGTCCACTTAAAAGGGCATTAATCAACGACTACTTTATAAATCAGGAGGTCCTTGCAGGCTCAAAGCGATTATGAGGTCAGGGCTCTGCAGAAGTACTTAACCAATTCCCAAACCCACCCGGACTTGATATATTTTGCTTCCTTGCGGCCAGGCGATTCATCATCATTCTCCCACTGAGGCGTAATGGAAGAGGCAGGGAGGGAGGACTGGATGTTAAGAAAAGGTATAGAGGATGAGAAGAAAGCAATAGGGGGAGTAAAGGGGAAAGATCGGAGAATAAAGTGCTTCATTTTCTACCCCTCTCTCCCACCACTATCTCTCTATTCTCCTTTTACCCTTTACTCAGTCTCCTCCTGCTCTCTCCCTCTCTGCTCAAGTCCCCGGACACTTAGGGGGCACTTAACGCCAGCTAGGCCCATTCATCCTGACCCACCCGCTCTCCCAAATTATTTCTGACAAAGCTGAGACAAATGTCTGGAAGATGTAGTTACCGTTCTGAATGCAAGAGCTCTGTGGGCCTGCAAGAAAGACAGCACCTTTGGCACCAAGAGAGGGCGTGGAAGATGCCTGGAAGAACAGTTTGCGAGAAAAGAGAAAAGAAAAACAGGAGGGACAATGCGAGGCAAGAAGGGATGAGATTTGTAAAACCAAGAAGACAGAGAAGAGGTCAGCAGAAGGGAGAAACACACATATCACAAATGAATGATGGAGGACAAAGCTATAGACAGTGATAAACAGAAAAAGAGAAGAAAGATGGAAGAGCCCATAACTACAGGACTGGAGGCAAATAGCCCCAGGGTAGTCTTTCCCCTCATGAACATTGCCAGTGCAAAATGGAGCCCATAAGTCAAGCTAAAAGGGCATGAGTGGTTCAGTCCAGAATGGGGAAAAATGTTTGTTTGCACTGTATCGAGAAATAATTTGGCGGATGAGGACAATGTGAAAATGTTTTTACAACAACATTTCTGGGTTTTGTGAGTTTGCCTTGCTGTTTTTTTCTGATATGCACTGGAAAGCTGAGACTCCACTCAGGTGTGTGCAGGAGAGCAGAGAAAACAAGGTTTTAAAAGGTTTGTGTGCAGATCTCAGTACTTTTGTAGCTTCTAACTAAACGTTTGTGGTTTGAAGTTTAGTTTCTATCACGCATTGTCGTACTCTGAGGTTTCCGCTTTATTTTATTCTTTGAAGTTTACTTTCAGCTGTATAGAAGTCATGTTAAGTGGCTGATAACTTTCCTGATTTTGCCGTTTAATAATAAAAGCTTTTATATAACGAAATAGCAGAGGACATTTTTGATAAGGATTGCTAGGAAATAAAACATTTATCCACCGTTCAGATGCTCGACTGAAGATCAGTGGTCATCAGTAAATACACACCTTCAAGCGGGTAAGAAAATGTAGCTAGGTGCAGAAGTTATCGACAGATGCAACAAGCTTTCATTGCTTTCACCAAAAAGAGGGGAAAATTAGCCTGTCCACCCAGGTGTCATGTTTCCATCACTGCCGATTATAGCTGGAGCAGTAAATACTTATGACCACTGTAGTCGTTTGATTTGGGCGTGAAAACTGATTGTGCCCTTTCCCACTGAAGACAAAAGCCAGATGTTTGTGGGTCAATGGCACAGTGCGAGGCTATAAAGTGATTTGTTTTTTTGATTTTTGGAAAAGCTGAATCTTAGTAAGTCATCCCAGAGGAAAGAAAAATGTCATTGCTCAGTCAGTTAAATAAAGTGAGTAAGACAACATCCTGTCAGTACTGCTCCATCTAGAAACAAATCTAATAGACGCCCTAGTGCTGCACCTTCAGTTACCTGTATAATGTCTAATTTAGCAACAAACAATGTTAGCCTGAGGAGACACACTAGAGTCCTTTTGATCTGAAACTAGAGGAGAAAAACAAAGGGTAAAATGAACAAAGAAGTGAAGAAAGGAGCAAGAAAAGAAGGATGAGAGACAGGATGTAGTGAAAGAGAAAGGAAGAACAAGGAGCAAAAGAAGTGCTTCTTCTTCTTCACCACTCCCAGAGACAGACACTTGGTGTGGTTTTGACAGAGCAGGAGAGGCTGGACGTAAAGTGGAGAAGACAGTTTCCATTACCCCTGGCACCCACCGGAGAATAATTTGCTGAGGCTGGGTAAATTGTGATTTAAGAAGTGTAATGACGTGTAATAATTTTCTGTCACTGTTGTCAGTTAGTAGACAAGGCAGGTCTCCTCAGCAGGGGAGGGCTACAGAGACAGAAAAACAGGAAGCTGGATGCAATCCAAACAAATGAGAGGGGACATATTGTGTAATGTGGGAAGCGGTGACTACAATCAAATCAATTACCGGTAAAAGCAATAGTAAATGCTGTAGGAGAATACAGGTGCTGGAGTTAGATTACAGTCATAAACCCAAATCAGACTGTATTGTATCACACGTTTGCTTTTTCATTAATCGTCTGCAGAGAAACGAGGTCAGCTTCCCTGGTGACTGCCACAGTAAGCAGTTAAAAGGGTTTCAAATAAACTGGAAATGACCCTTGTTGAAAATAAGTCTGGTGCTTAATCCCCTCCATAAGCCAACCCAAGTTTGCCCTCAGCAGCTTTAATCCATACTACCAAGTAAATATTTCTTACTACTGCATCTGCCCCTGCAAAAGAAATTATTTAGCTGCGTTTTATTAGATTACATTGTAATTTCTTTAAGAAGACAGTATAGAATCACTTCTTGTGATCTTTATGTCCATATTACATGTATAAATAAGATATTTGTGGTCATGCTAATAAGTAATTTGAGAGATTTTGTGGAGAGGAAGGTTTACCTGACAATATCAGTGTGAAAATGTGCTGTAATACTGTTATATTCTCAGGTTGCACCAACAAAATTAATTTTAATCAGGGTTAGGTAAAACTATGTTTAAAATGAGTAAACTGAAATTTGAAATTAAAACAATGTGGCTCAATTAAAAGGTAATCTCTGTTTAGTAAATCCAAGTTCATTGACGTAAACTGAAAAAATCAGTGAATAAAATGATTATAAAAATCAATTTGCTCTTTCGGGACCTAGTAAATATGAAAGAAGTTGAAAACAGATAACTTTCAGCTGCTCTGTATTTTTTTGATGAAACATTACACTGTTTGCTTGTTAAAAAGATAACAAAATGTAACATTATTTGCTAGCTACTGTAGCTAAAAAGTTTGTTAGCCTAGCCTACTCAGGATGGCTGGGCAGATAAGTCTAAAATTCTCCTTCTCTGATAAAAAAAAACTTGTTAGCTGAAGTAATGGCCAATACAGCTAAATAACAGAATATTAAAGTGTGTTACTACACAGTAGGAAAAAAGAGATGGATCAACTTTGGTGAAAAAAGAAGAGAGGCATCATAAAATTCAGTCAGCTTGAGTCTGTCCCTTAACTTTCTTTGAGGATTTTGATTATTTTGCTCAATCCATCTGTAGCGAACATCCTCATCACCTGAAGAGGGAGGAGGGCGCACACTTACTGTCCCAAAATAAAAATACCAATAAATCATGCAAATGTAAATAGACTGAAATGTAGTTCCATTTCAAAACGGCAGCCGTTTTAAAACTTAAACCCCTCGAGTGTAATTTTGAAGTTAATACTGGATCAGGTTTTTAAATTGGTTTAAAGTTTGGTGCAACAGAAATCAATTTATCTAGATTTAGAGTAAAAACTAGACCTGGTTTTAAAGAGAGGTTTTTTGAGTTTAAGAACAATTGATATTTAATTGGGTTTAAAAATGAATTTGTGCAACCCAGCTTACTATTTCCTAATTAACACAGCATTATTAAAGTGGTTACTTGTATTTTCTCTTAAATCTCTCTGGATACACTATATAAAAAACAAAAACAAAGTTATGTACTGTCTGATGCAGTTTAGAACTTCAGGTCAAAGAAAATGTCAACATTTCATATTGCAGTAGTTTGAAAACATTATTTTTTTCCTCCAAAAAAAAGGGTCTGTTACAAGTCAAAGCAAATTATGATTTGACTGTTTTACTTTTCATTTACTTTTGTATTTTTATGATATAGCAAGCTAAAGGTTAAAGCTTTATTATCCCAGTGCCCAACCCAACCTATGGGCATTCAACAAAGGAGTTTTATCTTTGACATATGTAATTTATGAAAAATAAAGCACTAGCCTCAATGTTATTAATGCCTCATCACAAGCTCCAATAGAGCAGGGAGTCGTGGGCTTTGAGTGATTATGTTATCACTTTTAGTGTATGTTTTGCATAGACGTGCACAGGTTTCGAAGAGGGAGACTCAGAGAGAAGGGAAGGAAGACTTTGCAATTGTGAAACAATCTCTCACAATAGGTGCTCTTATGTGGATGCAATGCACTGAAATACAAGCAAGCCAGCCATATTTCAAATATATAAAAGTTTTGATAAATTCTCTGTATTCTATTTAATTTTTTCTTAAAGGCTTAGGACAATTACATAGGTGACAAATAGTAAAGCAATTATTATTTTTAAATCCCTATTAGAGAAGATGCGACTTATTTGAAATGAAGAGATAAGGAGGGGGAGTCCATTTCAATTATTCAACTCAGTTTATCACTGAGACCATGTGGTGCAGTATAATAATGTCATCAACAATCAGTGCAATGCTAATTCTGCGCCTCATCTTTCTCTTTTCTTTTTGGCGAACTGTGTAACTATTCACAGTAACAATCAAATCATCATTAATACATTGCAGAGCATGAAAAAGAAAACTATATTATGACATTTTTTCAGCTCAGCAGATAACTGCATTGGGTATACATATGTTTATCACAGTAATATCTCTATTACAAGTCGCTTAACAGAAATGCATAATGCAGAACACAAAATGCCATAAATCAAAATGAAAATGAAATAGATTACAATGCAGCGCGGTGACTAAGCGGCAGTGACAAGACTAATTCAACATCTTTTATGGTCAAAGGCTCGAGTTTCCGCTATTCGCTATTACACATTTGCTAAATTACAAGAACAAGCCCTGCCCCTTTTTTGTCTTACTCCATCCTCTCTATAATGTCTTCTTCCCTCTCTTTCTCTCTGTCTGCTCCCTCTCTCTGTCCTGCTTCCGCAGCCGAAGTTGTTTGATCATAAATTGTTGAAGTGCAATGACTTGTCTCCTCCACTTTCACTCAGTGGTCCTAGTAGTAGCAAGAGCAGATTAAAAAGTCTGCCACACTACCCAACCGGTCTCAGCATACCATTAGCATATATATGAGATTTGAGACATTTTCTAATATTCTCCAGCAGGACTCATCTGTCATGGCCTGGTGATGAATTATAAAATGCTTGTTTGGGTGTGAGGGAGCTGGAGATGTGGCAGTGTTGCCTCCCCTCCTTCTTCTCCACTTATATAACCTTTACTATGCCTGTGTTTAAAAAAAAAATAATAATAAGGGGTAGAAAATCAATGTTGGGACAATTCAATAAAAAAAGGAGTTTTATGCATGTTATTTCCTATACCATTAGTCAATAAGTGTGGGAACTGGTAACAACTCCTATGCACAAGGGTCGTTAAGTTACAGGAGAGCTGAATGGAGACAGCAGGAGGAAGTTGCACTGCCTGTCCTTGAATCTTCATTCTCTTCAAACTAGTAATCAACAAATTGTTCACAACTTATAAGGAGATTTGTCAAAAGGATTGTAGAGGTTACTGGTACAGGCTCTCTTACAACCTTAGTTATTGTTAATTGAGCTACCACTCACCTGAAGAACAAGGATATTATATTTCTTTCTCTCTGCATTAGTGCTTCCAACACCTCCCTGACATGAACATTAACATCCAAATTAAGGTAAAAACAAACCAAAATAAACCAACATGACTCAGTTCCCCTCTCTGGCAGAGTCAAGTACATGCTGGCTGGGCCTGTACCCACGGGGCCTGGTCATCTTAAGCCAGAATGAGCAGAAGGGGCCTTCACTATGTGGGCCCACCACCTGTTAGTCAAGGTGCAGGCATCTGGTGCATATGGGGTGGCAAGCAAAGGTGAGCTGACCCCTGGTTATGAAGTCTGGCTCCTGGGAATGCTCTCCGCTTTGGGGGTAGCCAATCACAAGGCAGATTTTTCTCAGAAGAACTACAGAGTTTACTTAATGCCAGTGATTCTCAACAAACGGGCACGCTCTGGTCCCAGTCCATGAAGTGTTCTCTACTGAGCCGCAACGATGTGATCTGAACTGATCGCCCATCCACACCCTCCACCCTTGCTGCAACCAGTCTGCCAGAAATGGGAGTGACTGTGTGCATAAATGTGCAGTCAGTTTGCTTCTTCTCATATATTTTCAAAAACCTTATGATGTCCAGCAATAGCCCATAGCCTGTCTATCTGTCTCCTCCGAATGCTGTCACTGGCTCTGACATATTCTTCACTAACATAGACAATATAAATAATATAATAAAATGGAAAAGTGGAGCCAACGCAGAAATGCTTTCAACCTGCATGCCTTCTAATGGCCAGCAGGGGGCAACTCCAGTGGTTGCAAAAAGAAGTCTGTGACTGTATGGATTCTGAAGGGAAAAAAATCCCCCACTTCTCACTTGATTTTTACCTCAGTATACAATTTCCTAATGCCTTTATGGTCATCGTTGTTAGTTTCAAGTCTTCTTTAATACAACACAATGTTCATTGTGTAAATTATGGTCCCATTTAGAATGCAGTAGATGATAAAACCAAGGTATACTTGTGACTGACATGTCCCCACCATGGCACGTCCACTCAGAATAGAGGGGTAGCAATGTGTATCCTCTCAAGCTCCAGCTTCTTGTGGTAGCATGGGGAGTTGCCAGATTTGGTACATCCAAACTTGTAGTCTGTACTCTAGTATCGGAGTACTCAAGATTGGTCTTGGTCTTGAGACCACTTTTTATAGGTCTCATCTTGGTCTTGACCACATTTTCACTCAGTTTCATCTCAGTCTTGGACAAAGCGGACTCAGAATGTTATTTCAAGACCAGTCAAGCCCACAACTACAAAGTTATCACGAAATTGTCTGTAAATTGCCTGCTAATTTTCATTATTGTGATTGGACGTAAAACTTCCTGCTTCAAAAGCAACCAATAACTTGACTCTTGTATAATTTTAACTATTTATTACCATTACTGTAGCTGTCATCCCTCCCCACATCCCTTCAGAAGGACTCCAAGAAAGTGAAGAAATTTTGCAGCTTGCAAGCAAAGTTATATTTTTCTTGTGATAAACAATGATGACAAAGGTTACATAAAGCTATACTGCTAATGTATATAAAGTTATATTATATCAACGTTAGCTAATGTCAGCTCTGTGGTCTTGGTCTTGACTTGGTCTCAACCCTCAAAGTCTTGGTCTTGTTTCTGTCTCAACACAGTGATTTCAGTATGTGTGAGTTCAGTAAGAACTGCTACAAAGAATCTGGAAAACCAGCAAATGACTCAGAAATGGAAGACAGGATGCATCCCAGGACTTGGCATGGGAGGATGAAATTTTGGTATAAAATTTGCAAGACTGGGTTTGCTTAAGTATGTACTTGTCCTCTTAAAAAGCAATACACTATACTCAACAAAAAATATACAATGCGTAACAGTATAGTTTATTACATATATAAAAAAAAATGCCAACAAGTTCAATTACAGCTTACACTACGTATAATTTAGAGTTTAGCCACCACATCTCAGGGTGTGACAAGGGAGGTGTAATACTTTATAAAGCTTTATATTCCAACTCCTTGCAAATATCCCATGTGTTAATTAAATGAGTAAAAAGTGCAGTGGCCTGTGTCCTAAATTAATTGCTTTCTATTAGATTACATTATTGTAGATAGACCAAGCCATATTATTAACATTGTTGTACATTCTCCTACATTCAATTTCCTTGAACATTATTATTGCGAGAAATCACTCTCTCCTTCTCGCGCTGTCTCTCTCTTTCTTCCTTCTCAAGATTGTTCCAAATTTCTGTCATGGTGCATTCTGCTCAGTTAATTAAAGGGGGCTAAAGTGCAGTGGCCTGTATCCTATTGCCATCAAATCCATAACTTAGAGAGAAAACATTTACATTAACTTGGCATTAATACCGCCTATGCCGACTTTTCAATTCCCGCTAAGTATGATCTTACACAATAATTGCTGTTGCCTGTAAGACAAAAAGGCGAGGAAGTCCATGAGGGGGGACAAGAAAAAGTTGATGCTACTGTTAATTAAATGAATAAAAGTGCACCAGGCTGTGTCTCGGAAAACAGCTTTGAGTAATAAAAATATAGCCAACAATCTCTTCTTCTCCTTCCTTTCAATTCAGTTTTGAATGCTATTACACAAGGTAATGGAGTTTGGGAATGGGAACTTCTTGATAGCTGTCAGAAAGAAAGAGAGAGCGGGCGGAGAATGCCTTGTATTTCTTTCTTTTTTTTAAATAAAACAACTAAGCTCAGCAGTCTGTATCCTATCTCAGCTATTGGATTGGATTATTTTACATTTTGATTGAAATGATGTCCGCGCCAGATAAAAGCACAGACCCCAGCTGTTGTAATTGAATCAGGGTGGAGTTGTTTATTCGGTTGATCTACAGCGGTGATTTGCTTGTCCTAACACCCAATGCATAAAAGATCCACTCTTGTTTAACACACTGCTGATTAGATCTGTTTAAAATGGCGAAACAAGAGGCGTCCGTGTCCAGAGATGGGCAGGCATAAAGATAATACATATAACGGCATCAGGAGAAGGGGGGAGGAATAGAAAGCAGGAGAAGAGAGGAGAAAAAGGAGGATACAAAGGGGCCCCACGCTCCCTGGCTCTTTTGATGGTGTGTGTGCAGAAGTGTCTGAGTGTAGCTGTAGATGCACCATCTGCTTAACTTTCCATGTGTGACCAAAACTTTCAATAAATAAATTTCACATGGCACAGATGCCAGATGCACGGGGGTCCTTGAATAACATTTAAATAACATCTAATAGGAAGTAAGAATATGCGTTCACATCCCCAACAGACTTCTGAGAATTTAAAACATCACTGAATTGAATAGTGTCATGCAGGCTATGCTACAGGAAGAAAAAAAAAATACATTGTTTCCAGTAATTTATTCAAGTTCATTTAGTCAGAATGAACACATCACAAACACAAAATTAGACCCAAATCTTGAGTGTCAGATACCAGTGTTTGATGTAATATTATACTGCATTAGTTTATTCACATGATTTAGTGAATCCTATTTCTAGGGACTACTAAATGTATGCTATACAATGGATGGTTGATCATCAAATAATGACTCTTATCACTTTGGTGTAGGATGCACATCCATCATGCTGAGAAAAAGGTGAAGTATGCCCCAGTGCGCAATGCATGCTGATTTCAATATCACTCCTTGAGGGACCACATATGAAAACATAATCTGCTTAGATTGTGATGCCCCTCATACAACAATAACTATGTCAAGGGCACAGGGAAATTCTCAAAGATGTTTACATTTTTGCATATCAAATATGTGATAACAGGCCCTGTTTTAGGTAAATATCAATATCACATTATTGAGCGGAGGAGGTTCATTTTACCGTTGGGATGATCACTGTCCCTATGCCAGGGTTTGGAAAATAGTGATAATGTTTCAGAAGTGATCTATAAACAGCTACTCTATCTATAGCTTCATATAAAAATGGTGTTTGATAAACACAATGTACATGCACATGCTATTTACATATTGATAAAAGTGAAGGAAGCAATCTGATTTTGTATATTGAACATTGTGAGTGTGGCTGCAAACTTAATGATAAATGTACTATGTATGTTATATATCACTTTACTTTAGGGGATGTAAAAAGAGTAAGTAATCATAGGGTAATGATTAATTAAATAGATAGTCATGAACTAATCATTACGTGATGATTCATTAATATAGGATCTCTCAGTCTGTTCTCTAGTAACTCATTAATATCTCCTATGGACCTTTAAAGAAGTACTTATCAATGATTCATTAATTATCAAATAATTCCTGATTTTTTTCCCTACTAATTTCTTCATTATCATTAACTAATCATTAGCAACTCTATAAATTGTGATTGAGACTTACTTATTTACTAATGGTTCAGTAGCAGTTAGTTCCTTGTTCGTTGTTCCTCGTTCATTTCCTGGGAACTTTTATGATAAATGTGCCATGTAGACTGCAGCCCAACAGTGACAAAAGGTGACAACATGTTTGTGTATACCACTTGAAAAAACAATATGTATCAGCAATGAACAGTCACAATAAACCGCACTATGATAACTTCATCGCATATGGTGTTATCGTGAAATCCAGTTGCATTTATTAAATATGTAATCTTCCTATAAAATGGTCCGGTTGGCATAAAGCATAAAACAGCATACAGTATCAACAGTGAACTTTACTTGGGACACAAAACACTGTGTAATCTTTGACATTTACTGACATTCAGATTAGGCCAACATTTGTCAGAAAGCCTAACCTTTGTCCTTCCTTGTCTGTATTATTATCTGCATATTAAACCTTTGCATCTGACTCTATCACATCCCAAAAAAAAAAAACAGCCTTTGTGAAAGACGCACATCATGTGTTTAATAATTTCTCATGTTTCTGATGGCTATTGGGTTGCCCCACTATAATCAATCATCTCTATTAACTACCATATCTCGTGCTCCGCCAGCCGTGACCCCTGGACAGCTGAGCTCAGATTTTATCACCACATGCATGCCACATTTTACTTTCCCTGACACCCCTGTGTTGCCTTACACCTCGCTCTGCTGTCTGCTCATGTGGTGTTAGAAGCATCCTGTTGTCCTGTGGTTGTTTTATCGGGCCGCTACAATTGCTCATTGTGGCCCTGTGGTTACCTGAATAACCTGAAACATCACAGACACCTGAACTCTGCACAGATAGCTGAAAACAGACACAATCACTGTATCCTGAGATGACATCATGTACTGCTTTAATTCATGTCAAATCAATATATAAGTGCAAAAACTGTTTGTCCATGAGAAAAAAATTATACCTCAAACCCATGTTAATACAGAAAACAAAAAAACAAAAACACATTCTACTGTGAATGTCAGTTACGCTGTTTTCTGTGTACCTTAGGTTTCATTGCATTTCTATGAAAAACATCCTTTTCTTTCTTTTTGTTAAACTTACTAATTCTAATGTCATGTTTATTTGAATGGGTTTTTGGTTAGATTCATGTTTTCCTCTATAATATAAAATACATAATTAAATCATCCACTTGTGAATGTTGAGGCTTTTATGAGTTTTAGAAAAGGGGGTTGGTAACAAGTGGCTAAATGAGACCACAGAGGTTGCCAGGGATAATAACAATACATCAAATATATATAACATACATACATATATATATATATATATATATATATATATATATGTACATATTGCATGTGGTTTAAGTCCTCAAAGGCAGAACAGTCTCACACCTAAACTATGACTGGTTGGCAGCAGCAGCTTCCAGTTCACTTGAGGTAAACCTGCTGAGAGGAGCCTCCCTGATCTTAACAGCTGTTTAGTTTTAATCTAACATTAGTTTGGCCTGGCATGGATCTCAGAGTAAAGACATTTGAACTAAAAATTATAAATGAAGTTTTTCAAAAGTCTAAAAAGAGTTGTTTATAAAAAGGATTTATTATAATTACTTATTCTATTGTTTATTGTCACAGATTTTTTAATGAGTATTGGAAAGATGTCACAATGTCCATAACTGTTCATATGGTGGCAGAAAATAGAAATCGCAAAATATGACAAGTTGAGCAAGTTTTTTTTTTTTTTTTTTTTTTTTTTTTTTACAAAACTATACAGTCTTGGTTACTTGACTGAAAACTGTCATGTGCTTTGCTTTACAAACAAGAGTTTGGTGTTTACATGCATTTGAAACATCATAATCTTAGCAAAAGACCATAGACTAAATAGATGTGATCCTAGTTTTAATTATTGTATTTATGTAATGACATTATGAAACTTGATGCACACGTAACAAGTGCTAAGGAACAACTGAAAGAAACAAAAACTATTTTAAGATGCTCTGAGCTCTGTTTTCATGTATAATTGCCTTAATGACATACATATCTTTGTTGTGCTAAAATAATTTGTCGTCTATCTCAGGACTCGTTGTTGTGGTAATACTTACAACCAGTGGACAATTTGACACACACGCACACACACACACACACACACACACCACACACAACACACCACACACACACACACTCACTCTTATGCCATCAGTATCTGCTGGTTTGCACTGTATAGATCCAGGTTGATATCAGTGCACACACTCACACTGCATTACTCAGGCTTGTGTCATGCTGGAGATATTTACATCTGTCCACAGCAGAAAGAGAGAGAGCAAGAAAGGATGAAACAGAGATGTTCTCAGCTCATAGACACCAATGGTTGACCTTTTCTCTCACTGCTGGTATCAACCCTTCAAACACTCACACACACACACACACACTGACACATTCACACTTAGAGAAAAAAAAAACACAGCAGCGATAATGTGGAAATGTTAACAGCTTACAATTAAAAATGTGATTTATGTTCCGTGCAGCTGTTAAATGACACTGCGGCCCAACGATATCGATTTCCATATCATTAGCATAATAGTTTTATTGTGGTATAATTACTAAATAAAAAGGCTCCTACCTGGCAAACCCTACTGCGTATCAGGGACTCTTAAACGAGCAAAATGTTGCCTCACACAAGTAACATGGGTCAATTGCAGCCGGGGATAGTCGGGGGTAATGATTAGATCATTAAAATTTAGTCTATGCTTCACAGAGCATAGAGAAAATTAACTTCCCCCCACCAAGCTCATTTTTCTGCTGAACATGAAATAATGATTTTCTGCCAGTATAATTACAAAGCTAACATCTGATAGAGTCAGCATCCAGGGGGGATTATCACATGCATGAGTATTAGACCTCATTACCAGCTTGACTGCAAAATTATTACATCTTGTAATTGGATGGCGAGATTTATACACAGATTGGGCCAGGGTTCCTCGGTAAGATTGTAATTACAGGCTTCGCTGGTTCGCTACTTATCACACGGCGTGCAGGAGGGAGGAGGGCCGAAAAACAAGCGGAGAAGAGGGAAAGGAAGGAGCGTTTCATTAAGCAGGGCTACCCTATCAATGGCAAAATGGCGTCGTGGCCAGGCGGCGCGGACGGCTGGGGCGAGTGGGTAACATCTTCCCGCTCCTTCTCTATTTATGAGGCCAAACAGTGGAGGTGTTTGCAGAGGGAGGGAGGGGGTTGGGGGCATGGAGGGGGGGCATTTATTATTACCGGGGGTTCCTCTCCCTGACAAATGGGATTTCATTTATTTAACCTCTGCTGATCTATTCCAGTGAAACGTATAAACAAGCCATCCGTTTTTTTACGACCGCCGCAGAGTCAACGCCTCAATTATCTAAAGGCTAACTGAGTGTTAAAGTGAGCCATCTGCCAGTGGGAAGCCCATTGATTTCATTTGCCTTGTGGTTTTACCCCCGATGCAACCGGGGCCCCACTTTGTGCCTATAGAAAAAGAGGCGACAGATACACATATCCCCTCATTGAACTTGAGTTCAAAGAGAGTGATTGTGGGGTATTTGTGTGCATGCAGTTGTTGCCATGTCACCATGTTCCTCCTCGCTGCATATGTACTTCCACTACTCCTCATACTCTTCTGCGAAATACAAGTGAAAAGAAGAGATAGAGTCAGAGTTAAGGGAAATCAATATCTGGGCTTAAATTTGACGAGGAGGATGTCGGGCTGCCAATGGAGGGGACACCTTTGTTCTCCTGTAGCCAGCTAATCTCTGCCTGCATGCTGAATGACTATTGACACAGCGTGTGTGTGTGTGTGTATGTGTTTGTGTGCACTTGTCCATGTGAATTTGTAATGTCTGTGTTGTCCATGCATATATTTTCCCCAGTACCTGATTGGAGAGTATGTGAGTAGTATCTATAAGTATGCATGTTTGTGAGTGTGCGTGTGTGTGTGTGTGTGTGTGTGTGTGTGTGTGTGTGCATCCTGGAGGGCTCCTTTGCAGCTAATTTTATAGTCGGCCCCCACACACTAATCAGTGTGCCAGCAGTAATGGAGTTGTTATTGGAGTCCATTACAAAGACCCAGGTTGGATCAATGCTGGTATCAGTGTTCACAGATGCAGCTAGTTCAACCCATACAGACACACACACACACACACACACACACACAGATTCAGAGTGGAATGTGTGAGAATGTGCGTGTATGTGTGTATGTGTGTAAATCCTTGCTCAGTGTGTGTAATTGGTACCAGGAGGTCTTTTAATAATTCCTTTTTAAATATGTCATATATCAGCACATCATTTTGGAGTATTATTGGTTACAAAAGTTACAAAAAAGTTACAAAATGACTGTAAAGCCAAAGACAAAAGTGACTACAAAGCAAAGCTCAGGTTTTCTCAACAATTTTAAATGAGTACAGTTAACCTCTTAAGTCCTGAGCTTAGATTTTGTACGCATTATTAATATCTCCTAGCTATTTGAGATTAGTAGGACCTAATAAATATAAAACCTAAGCATTATTTCAGAAAGAAGTAATAGAAGTAGTTTTGGAAAAAAAAAAAAAAAATGTCCTCATATGTGGACAGTGGGGAACACAATAATGTCACCAGTGTGTAACAAAGTGTAACACTAGTTCATTCATTTAATGAACATAGCTTTTGTGAAAACAATGGACCTGGAGGTTGTCTGCAGCTAATCTTGCCTCCTGCTGGACTGATCAAACTAATTTTTTCGTGCACAATCATGACTAAAGGTTGAAGTACCTTTATGATTCACAATTCTTGAAAAACTGTGAAAGAGTCTCGAGGTTATCCCATTCTTGTGAATACAATGTAACAAGAACGCCATTTAGGAATTTCTTCTAACTGGGTACAAATGATCACTTGGACTCAAGGATGAAATGACTAGATTTTGGTGGTTAAAGGTTAAAAGTCACTGCAACCTCATGTCCGTCCCACTCTTGTGAAAGCGATATCTCAACGAACAGAAAGAATTTCTTCAAACTACAAACATCTAACCTAACACACCAGATGGTTTATTACACAGAACCATCTGGGAAGCGGTCCATAGAAACTGTTTGGAAAAGGGCAGGTGCTTTCTCAGAAACATTTGGCAGGTGAGCCATCTGTCACATCTAACACGGGCTAACTACAACCAGTCAGATCAACTCACCAAACCAAAGCCGAAGCTAGTCGGAAGAAGAGCGAAAACATCTTTTCCATCGATAAAAGCCTTTGGTGCTGCTCTCTGCTTTTCTTTCAATGAGGAAATACTCTCCAGTTCTGATATTACTGATGCTATCACAGTATCTACGCTAACCTCTTCAGGAGCCACCATTGTTTGTTCGACACAAGTCGTTTCCATGGATGCTTCTCTCTGTCGGCGCACCTGAAACCGCACTCGTAGCTGCCAGGAGTCCCACCAAGGACGCTGACTGGCTCACACCACCTCTGGTGCAGACACAGACAGATGTAGATTGGAGCCTGGCAAGATGGATTCTCGCGTTAACTTGTGATCTTGTGAATTCAGCTGCCTCGCAAGGTAAACAAACATCCTCTTGGACTCAAGGATGAACAGCTTAGATTTTGGTGGTCATAGGTTAAAGGTCACCGTGACATCATAAATTGTGTTTTTTGGCCATAACTCAAGAATCCATATGCTAATTTTGACAAAATTACCCACAAACATCAAATGGAATACCAGCCAAATACATAATTACATTACAGTTACTAATCAAAATGTTGGTAATTACCAAGGGGTTACAACCACATATTCTTTTTGGGTTGCCTGGCGGAGATATGCATTCTGCTGAGTGCACTCGTCTACTTCAAGTTTTTTGACAGGGAAATGGCCTGAAAATGTATTACTTAAAATAAATAAATAAATAAAGTCACTGTAAACTACTTTGTACCACATGCATGAACTATGTATACTCTTGTAAACTGTTGGTTTCTTCCCAAATCTGTTTCCCTACCTTTACACTTTACAAACATTACTAAGCACAAATAACCAAGGTTCAAACATAAAAGTAGATGAGGTTTTGTACCTTTTCCACTTTTATCTCCATGTCTGCTGTAGATCATTATCACAGAGATTGCTGTTTTTTTGTGCTTTGCCTACAGCAGATGGCACAATAGAGTGTCTGCTAATGAGGACCACAGGTCTAAGTTAAGCTGAATGAAGTATAAGGTTCTGCCAGCCCTTGATATATTGTCCTCATATGCGGATGGAGAGTCCCCATATATGTGTTGTGTTATGTAGAACACATGCTGGAAAATGTTTGGACATGTTCCGTGGCTAGTTTACAGCACCATGGCTACCAAATTCAGCCAATAATCACCTGCTGCTCACACTGTGAGTGATATTGGCGAGCAGATGAGAGAAAATCCCTTCAAGTGACACTCAATCCCTTCCTGAGCAACAGCTAAAGAACATGTGGTTGTGTAAAGACACACACTGAGCAAGTACAACATTCCCAAATGACTGCTTTGTTCCATTTTTAATATAATTTAACCACTTTTCAAATCTCAAATGTAAATCTGCCGTTTTATAAAATTATTTGAGTCTTTATACACATAATTAGTTACTCTGTGTGCTTCAATCCCTTTGCGAGTACAGTTTTCAACTCTATTCAATGAGACGTCTTATTCACCCCATTCTCTTTCTTTCCCCCCTCCTTTCCTCCCTTCTTCACTCTTCTTCTCTTCTTTCATCTCCCTCTATCATTTACACTGGCATCTATCCCTCGCTCAGCCCACCCCACCCCTTTACCCTGCCTCAATTATTCATCCTCCATCTCCCCCTCTCTCCCCCACTCCTTTTTCCCCTAATGCTTCTTTATATTTTTCTTCTTCTCCCATCTGTATATCATATCTTCTCTTCTTGCTTCTCCTCTATTTTCTTCTTTCAATGTCTGTCTCCCCTCCCGTTCTCTCCCCCCGACTCTCCCTCCATCTCTGTTTCCCCAGAGTCACTCATATGGTATTTAAGTGGAGTGGGGCCCATTAACCCTGCCAGCTTGTGTCTCTCCTCTCCTCCATTGATCAGAATGCACACTGGAGATATTTTATTACTGCTGGTTGTGGGGGACTGACACAGCCGTTTAAGCAACTCTTCATTTTTAGTCATGATGGAGCGGAATCATCTGTGTGTGTGCACATGTATGTGTGTGTGTGTGTGTGTGTGTGTAGGCTATATGAATGAATATAGGACTGGACACATATTGGAAGGAAAGTTGTTCCCCAGGGAACTATCAGAGGAAATTATGAGCACATTTAGGCTGGCTGGAAATGACTGCTGAAAAGAGTTCCTCCCTTACAAGAAGTGCCACAAATAAGAATAAATTTTTTTTCTCTCTTTGGCTGTTGGTTTGACATTTTTAAGACTCAGGAATTTCATCAAAAATCCTTAGCGGATCATGAGAAGTTTGTTGCTTACTCATTTGTGGAGCAGAGCAGTTGTCAGTCAGCCTCACATAATATAAAATTGATTCTGACAATTGTGAATAAGTATAATAATTCAAAATGTTGATATAAACTTCTTGAAACATGTACAGCCTGATCCAGTATGTCTATCCATATTGCCTTATATTCCAACCACACATGTTCCCAACCAATGTAAGTCACCATTAGTACAGATATTTGGTCTTACTTCACTGATTAAAATGGACAGAATAATAGAAACACCTGTTAGTATAATGGAATACCACAAATGGCAGTCTCCAAACAGTTTCAACAAAAATTGACTTGTGTATTAGAGAGAGACTTTCACTCCTGTCACACAAAAATATTTCATTTTCTTTTCCCAATCCAATGAGTAAAAAAAGCACACACAAAAATATAATAGTAATGATAAAAAAATAAAATAAATAAATAAAAAAATTAAAAAAAATTCTGTCCCATCCCAATCCTGAAAGAAGAATAACTCCCATTCCATCTCATTACCATGTTGTCCACAGTCCACACATCATGCACTGCCACATCATACATTGGTCAGATGGCTGCAACGAACAACAAGCAACCAGCCACCAGAGCAGACAAGACATTAAAAAAAAAACATAATAAAAAAATTCACCAGAAAGACAAGCATTACATCAAAATAAAGATGTTTTTTTTCAAACTGACTTATTGTTATGATTCCAACATATCCTCCAAATCATATGCCCAGATAGGTCGTACGTGGACATACGACCCAGTAGAGCGTTTCTGGTCGCGTTTCTGGTCGGTTTCTGTTGGAGAACAGGCTGCATTAAGAAAAGCAAAAGTCATTGGAACAGTGGTGTGGTGCATCAGGGAGGGCGCCCGCCCCCAGAACAGAACACCGGAGTATGAGCCCTGGCAAGGCTGAGCCTGATGGTGCTTGTATTTTTGGGGGTTAGGGTTAGGGTAAACGTACGTATAGGTCGTATAAAGCTGCTTTCAAAAACGACCTCTCTGGTTGTTTTCTGTTGGAGGACAGGCTCTATGATTCCTTCCTGCCTGCTCCTGTTGACTATTTTTTCCTGTCCTGTCTCAGTCTCATGTTGAATAGCAAAATTGACTCCCATCCCACAGGAATCTTGTGACCCTCAGGATTCCCGAAATAATGTCAGCCTCTATTGTGTTTTTTGTCATATTTTGCCATATAGCGGTCATAAATTTGCTGTATGCCTAAATGCCATACAATATCTTAACCTGATACTACACATTTGCACCATCAGCATTATACTGTCTATATCTTACATTTCAATGTCCAGAGAAATCACTAATCTCCAGCCTCACTGCAGATGATTCCAGAATGCCACTGACCAGTTTAGCATGTAGCATGCTTGGGTGTGCTAGAACTAATGTAAACTATTGTACCTTTTGTGTTTCATAGCAAATGTCTGTGGCTAGTACTAGAGGGAGGAATCGGCAACAGCTGAGACAGATAAATGAAAGGTGAGCAGAGAGACGTCAGGAAAAGCTCTCCAGGTAAATGTCAAGGAGGCTCAAATCCAACTGCTCATAACTCTGCATAGATAAGATTCATCCATGGCTCTCCAGAGCAATCCCATAGCTCACAGGGCCTCTCTTTTGCTATGATATGGGGTACTTCACCTCACTGCTTCTCTCTTTTTCCATCATGGTTATTCCATACCCTTTAGGCAGGATTGCACGACTGAAGAGTGGATGAGTCATGGAATAATTCTAGGTTGAAGCACCGTTCAATTATTAGCTACTCTGGAGTACTAGCTTTTCTTCCAGTAATATTCAGCATGTGCTCATATGCTGAAGCCCTGCTAATAGAAATATAGCAAAAAGGGTCATTCAAGGACATCACATCTTAGCCAATGACTGTAGATAAACAATAATAATAATATATATAGTATATATATAATTTATATGTCCAATAGATCGATAAGCCCTTGGCACAGCTGGTTAGCATAAGGGTATGCACTGTGAACAAACCTGGCTGCATCATTAAAGCTGCGGAACTCAGGATTTCAAACACGGGTAAATCACTGGCCACCAAAAATCTACTGCAGATGGCTGAGTTGAGACTGGACTTGAAAACAGCTGGAAGCATTTGAGCTGGAAACTGTTTGTGGAATGGCTCAGATACCAAAAGATGCCCCATCAGCTGTAAAACAAATGTAATTTATTTGTCTTTTTTGTCTTAAAATAGGCATGAGTATAAGATTAACAGTACTCAAAGTTCTAGAGCAGAACAGAATAAAACAGAATGCAATAGAAAAGATAGACAATGAAACACATAAACCAACAGTATGATAAAAGTGAAATGTGTGAAAGCCATGTGGAAATAGAACAGAGCATAATAGTTCTAGAACAGAACAGAACCGTTCTAGAACAGAACCATTCTAGAAAAGCATGGGACAGTTATAGGACAGAACAGAAACTATTTTAGAATAGAAAAGGACAGTTCTGCAACAGACTATAACAGTTCTAGAACTGAATGGAATAGAACTGATTATAACAGTTCTCGAACAGAACAGTTCTAGAACAGAATAGAACAGTTCTAGAACAAAACCATTCCACAACAGTACAGGACAGTTCTAGAACGAATAGATCTAGAACAGAACAGGCAGTGCTAAAATAGCACGGTTCCAGTAAAAAAACATTCTAGAACTGTACAGAACAGTTCTAGAACAGAATGGAAAAAGTTCTAAAACAGAAACAACAGTATAGTACAGAACAGAACAGTTCTAGAACATAATAGAACAGTTCTAGAACATAACACAACAGTTCTAGGATGGAAGGGTTCTGGAACAGAATAGAATAATACTGGAACAGATATAACCCCCAAAAAACAATTTTAATCTGAACATTTGGCAGAACTACTGGCTCTGCGGCCCACTATTGCACTCTGAGGTGGTGTGCTTATTGTCTTGTAATTTATTATGCATAGTGTCATGTTTTTTATTGGACACTGAATCTGTACTGAAGTTTTAATTCAAGTGAATTGAAAAAAAAGTTGATCAACACTGCACTTAGTTGTTGATTCTAACTGTAGGGCATTGATATTGTTAAAAACAGTAGTATTACTGTAGATTAAATAGTCAGTCTGTATTGATGTTGCAGCATATAATCTATTATTTTACTCACCATGGCCTTCAGAAGTGAAAGCCATGGTGGCTGCACAGACTTTATTTTATTTTTATTCTTTCATTAATTTTTCTATGACAGCTCCTGAGATTGAAAGTGGGTGTGGAGTACTGTGAGACACTTTGGGGACGGGAACAAATGAGGAGATAATGAAAGAAGTGAGCCTGGGGAGAAAACCAAAACAGAGCCAATGAGTTTGTTCTAATTTCTCCTTAGCTCAGCAGTTCTTGGCATGAGAGTTTGACTTGATTCAACATGAGGATAAATGTCAAAATGCAGGGATTTTTACTGTAAAGCACATGTACACACAGAGGCATGCACATGAACAGAAACACATTACTGTGCAGGTAAACTGGAGCGCACACGTGCATACACACCAGCACATTGTGAGCTGTTACACCATGAAAACTCATACTGGAATATAGTGGGAACAACTATTTTTTTTCTTATTGACTTTACAGTTTTATTTACTTAAGCACTGTAAAAACTGAAAGGGTGAGAAAACTCAAAATTTCAAGTTTAAGTTCAACTTACTGCAATAGATTTTTAAGTTTTTGTTCCAAGTCAAGCTCTAAAGTTTTGAAAAAGTTTTACCAACAGTTAATCTTTTGTCGAGATTTTAGAGTTACTTTTCTTAAGATAAACTTGAATCTTTGAGTTTTAGAAACCATCAAAAATATATTTAAAACATTATGGAGTTAACTCATTGAAAAAAAAAGAGAATAATGGTCAATATTTTAACATTTTCAATTAAAACAATTCAATTTTCATTCACCCAAATTACAACAAATAAGGTTCTCAGCTCTTTTTTTAAATATTATTTTAATTTTGATTCAAGTTTATCTAAAGAGGAAAGGTAAACTATCTCAACTAAAGATTGTAGGTCAGCCCAGCTTTTTTAAAATGTATTTCAAAATGGAATTTTGAGTTTGGCTCAAAACTGAAAAACCTATTGCAGCAGGTTGCCTTTAAAGTTTTGAGTTCTGTCAGTGTTAATTCATCTTAAAATTTTTCTTCTCTTCTTTATCTAATTTAGTCTTTTGACTTGAAATGATGAGTTCAAAGAATGTGCTATACAGAGTTCATTAAATTAAATTTCAAATTTAGCAGACATGAAGAGTTTTTGGCTCAACTTAACATCACAAGCTTATTGAACATATTTCCTCAAGTACAACAACAAATTTCTTTGACAAGAAAATATTATTTGGCATCCCTGAGACTAACTTTTTTAAGTTAAAACTTTTTTTTTTTTACAGTGTAGGCCTTTATTACTCGCTGAGATAGCAAACAATGGTTTCAAGTTTGACACCTGATGGTAACTATTTTCAGAAAAAAATACCCCTCATAAAAACTATTGGCATGATGAACATTTGATTATAATCAAATGTCATTTCAATGTAATAACCCACAAGTACATACCACAAGCTCTACATAATAGATTGCAGCGCACAACACTGTACTGTGTGTACCCAGTTGTATTTCATTGTAATGTATTTTGTATGGCACTAGACCAAAGTGAGATCTCAATCATTCACACAGACCAGTGTTATTGTTATTGTTGCTGACATCTACATGTTGACACATTGTCAGCAGGAAAAGAGAGACAGAGAAAGAGGGAGCGCTTTGGCAGCTCTGTTGCGTGTGAAAAAAAAAAAAAAAAAAACTCTAGTGGACGTGGAGTCGGCTCAGCACAAGGAACTGGCCAATTATTTCTGAAATGGCAGGGGAGTTTTTGAAATGTGAGAATGTTTCCCTGGATATATACCGCAGACAGCAAATAAATGACAAGCACATAAACAAGACGTTCGAGTGATGACTTTTTTCCCCTTCACACACACACACACACACACACCAGCACACACACCACACACACAATGGTCAGAATAGTGTTTCTGATATCAAAATTATTGACTCAAAAGCTCTGACTGTTCAGTAAAAGCATTCGGCATGTGTGTGTGCATGCTTAAGCCCCAGTGTGTGTCTCAGTATGTTTGTTTGTATGTGCACACAAATTCCATTCACTTGAAGCAGCGATTCAAAGGTTGGCCTGTGTATCATAAACCAGTGCTGTTTGACATTTGATTAAATAGCATTACTGCCAATCAGCCAAGCAAGATGCTGAGCGTTGGGTCACACAGGTTGTGGATTCTTTCCCTTACTGTTGACAGGCTGCACATTATAAAGCCAAATAAAAATGTTTACAAGTCTGTGTCTGCAGTTTATGTCCACAATCAACATGGTTATACACGATAATGTGTCACGAACAGCACATTTTTTCCTATATGCCCGTCATATCCAAGGTAGTGGTATTCTCAAAGGGTTACACTCAACACAAAAATGTATTTTGCACTTTGGAAAAAAAATAAATAAATATGAAACACTGAGAAAACATTAGCATCTCTGTTGGATATATCCATAATTGTAGTTTTGAAAGAACATTTGGATCCAAGATGAGCATGACTTATTAAGTGAAACACCCCTCACACTAAAACCTGTTTAAGACTTCTCTTAACATACTTTTACCTCCATTTATTTTCCCTGAAGTGGCTTTAAATCATAGTGTTACTAAGTAACACTCAAAAGTTATTCTTTGAATGAACTTTATTAATCATGGAGTGGAATTCATTCCCACATGTTTAAATGGCTTTCTTTCAGCATTAACCAATTTGGTTGGTCCACCTCAATTTACTTGGGTTGAATCAACTTTATTTACTAGTATAGTTTTACTACTGTAAAATTAGTTGAATTAACCCTCATTAATTAAGTTGCCCCAACCCAAGGAAATTAAGTTGGACCAACAGAACTGTCCAATGCTGTACATGGACACACATTTTCATTTTTTTTTTTTTTTTTTTTTCTTACCACTGTTTTAATTCTGGGGTCAAGTTGTAGCAGTAAATTAGTCTGCTTACACTTTCAAAATAAAAGTCTTGGTTAGGTTTAGGAACCAAAACCACTTGCTTAGGTGTACGAAAACATTGCAGTTTGGGTTGAAATAACTAACTACTTCCTTAAAATGATCATATTGACTATTTGTCTCACATGGGCTCAAGCCTGTGTTTGACCCACCTATCCAGCCCATCGTCCTACCTGTGCGGACTTTCTCATTTTTTAGACAGTCTGTCTTTATTAAGTCATTCCTACATACACAAATCTATACATGACAGTTTGTGACTATTTCAAAAGCTGCCATGGACTAGTCAGTTATACTAGAAATTATTTATGCTTTACACTTTCACATTGTCCTATTGTCCAGGAACCTGGTGGTTTCCATTCATTTTTTATGGTTTTAAAAAGTAGAAGAATCTTTAAACATGCCTCATTTGCACATTACACCTGCAGTTATATTTTCAAAGTTGCTTCTGACTTTATCAATCAATCTGTGCATACAACTAATGCAATCACTGATTTCTTGAAAAAAAAAAAAAAAAAAAAAAAAAAAAATTTACAGGATTACAAGTTAATGTGTACTATAAAAGTAAAACTACAGTAAATGCATAAAACTGAGTATTTTATGATCCAGTAAAATACCTTCATATACACACACATTCACACATATATACACAAAAGATAGTTTCCACCCTGCGGCTGTTAGAGCAACAATTTTAGGAATTATGAATGTAAAAAGGGTCTCTAAGGCACACAGATGTTAGACAGAAACATGATACACATAACCCACAAAGACGCTGTCAGAACATGTGGAGTCAAAGCAAAACCATCCTGTTAAAGATGTTTCTTTTTGTTTTTGACAAGCCAAGCTTTATTATACACATTTTTACATTCTCACATGACTGTTCATCAAATATTTAACCTCACTCCTTAACCAACTGTTCTAGAAATCAATGATCCCACTTTCCTCTCAAGTATTGGCAGTTTGATCTAAACACAGAGTCAGGTATCAGTCCCAGAAAAAACAGCAGTATTTATTTGTTTTCAGGTCAAGCTTCTTTCACAATAAAAGGTTGACCCGTGACCCCTCTGTCCATTAATCAATGTAGAGATGAATAAATAAGTGGGAGATGTGGCAGCTGGCCCTCCAACAAGCTGTCTACAACTGTCCAAACCACTTCACAGTCATTTGCCAAGGAGAGGCCTATAGATCAGCCAAATGGAGTTTGAAACCTAAAGAGTGACCAGGGGATTGAGAGGATGATAGCACCACAATCTGCTACTGGTGTGGGGGGTCTAAACAGAGGAGGAGACACAGAGAGGGAGGAGAGGGAATGGGGGAATGGGAGAGGAAGAAAGAAGGGGTACTGGAATACTGCAAAGACGACAGGAGAGGATGTATAACAAGTAATCAAACAAGTAATCAGATACTGAATAATATGTTGCTGTGGGTGGTCTTGGAAAGCCAATGGGAAAAGAGACAGAGGGGACTTTCGTAGAGAAGATGAGCAGGGGAAGGTCATGATTGCGGTCTCCAAGGTGAGGAATTTGTAGAAGTGAGAGGACAGTAAAAGAAAGCTTTTAAGTAGACCTAAAATCAAAAATGTTAAATATATATGCCCCATACAGGTTGTTGAATGGCTAAATGGCAATGGACACCAGTGGTTGGAACTGTTGCCTCACAAGAAGAAGATTCACGGTAAAAATCAGTTGATGGTTAGAACACTGGTTAATGGACAAAAGAAAAAAGGAAAGTGAAAAGAAGGATGGAGTAGACAGAGGAGATGCAGTAACAGTGCGTTCTGCTTGCTCTATTATTGATTATGATCTGAGCCCACCAGAGGCACCAGATGTCAACCAGGCAGTTTAAGTTTCCACTGGCCTGTTTAAAGCTGCCAAAACTCCTCTTTCATTTTCTCTGTGATTTCTCCTCCTCTTCTCTGCAAAATCTCAAATTTTGTTTTTCTTACTGAATGTTTTATTTTCTTAAAGGGGGCAGTGCAGTGATTAGTATTGCCCTCCACAAAATTGGGAGGCTTATAAGAGACATATTTTAAACAGAAAGGTCAAGATCAAAGCATTAAAGGCCAAGATATCCAGACTTCTAGTCCTGAACTCCACGCTTCCCATAATGCAACTCAATAATATCTTTCATTTCATTTCTCCTGCTCTTATATATAACTAATTTGCAGCAAATGCTTTGTGAAGGAAATGTAATCGTTAACCAGATAACAACAAACTGCAGCTCACTGATGGCCACTTGAGGCTGGTTCCAAGAGCCAGTCAATTCCCGTAATGCCTGTATGAAAATAATGAACTTTATCAGCAGAAATATGTGTTTACAGCCTGGTACAAAAAACATTTTGGTCTACATAACTGATTTCCACAGTCATAACAACTGTAGGAGATACATTTTTGTATAACTCACCCAAAAATAATATTATGCATAATTTAAGGGCATTGCCGCTTTGAATGAAAGATGGGTGCTATCACAGGTGGCTAGCTACTAGGTAGCTGCTTTATTTGGCCCATCTCAGCCCCACCCATGCCGAAATCTTTGCCGTGTCTTGGATTAGCCAGGAGTTGGACTGACACAGGTACTGCCAAGATGAAAACAGCTGTAGCCACCACATCGAGCTTCACAATGGCTCTTCGGAAACCTGTGGGTGGCATCACGGAGACCGCATCCATATTTTATACAGTCCATGAACCAAAATCACAATTTTTAACTTTTAACTAATACACTTTTTAACAAAGTGTATCTTGCCTAAACCAAAATTATTGTAATTATTATATGAACCCCAGACGCTGGTGTCAAAGATCTGAGCTTTGTGAGTCCAAGCATCCTGCCCAGTCCCTTGTGTGGTACAAAAAAGAGAGCTTCATCCATTCAAACTTGCCTCTGAACTTAATTCAGCCAGGAATTATGTTTGTCAGCACAACATCACTGGGTAAACAATTTATCACTATATGTATATATATATATATATATATAATATATATATATTATATCTTAGGAGATGGGGTAGCTTTTCATTAGGCATCCCTGCTTTGTAAATCCTAACATATTTCATACTTCATGCCCCAGTTTCTAAGGATGTCATCAGGGCTAATTTCTCAAACATTTAGAGCCATAAAAGACATTAGACAACTTCTTTCACAGGCTGAGTCAAGCTCCCTGTGATAAGCAAATGGAATGTCTTGTTTAAAATTGCTGGACTGCCCCTTACATGTCTGTTTACAACTCTCAACATTTCACATTGTATATTTTCAGTCTGTCTTTCACCCTGTGTTTGTGTCCTTCTATCTGCCATCCACCATTATGTCTAATGACCAAACTGATTTATAGCTGATGACTTTTTGGATTCAGTGATACTCAGCACATCACAACTGGCAAAACAGTGAGGGAATGGAAGAAAAGATATTTGGGTGTGTGGATGTGTGTGTGTTCCCCTGCACTCGTTTCTGGTTTTTGTTTCTGTGTGAGTGAGTGTGTGTCTCGTCTGTATTTCATAGGCAGTATCTGTGGGACACATCGGGAATGTCCCAGTGACCTGATCCTGAACAAATGAAATAGTAACGCTTTGGATGGGAAACAAGAGCAGCCACATAATTCTATTTGAAGAGAAAATCAATTCAACACCAAAACACAGGTCCCCCATCCACCACACTGGGCTTGCACTATGGCTGTATATGAAGTCATTGCCCCAGTGTGTGTGTGTGTGTGTGGTGTTGTTGTACTGCTGTTGTTATTTTACAGTGTTGTTTTTATCTTTTTTCAGAGGTAGTGGTACATACATGTCTCTCTTTCATTTCAGTCTGCCTGTCTTCTCTCAGCATTGATCCATGCCACACAGTTAAACAAGTAATTAGTATGAGATTGAGCACTGTGATCTGGGTTGTCAAAGTTGAAAGCAAAGATTTGAAAGGTGTTTCAGAAATGTTGGTGATTACCAAGAGGATATATCCAAATATTCTTTTTCAGTTGCCAGGGATCTGCACTCTGCTGAGTGCACCTTTTTTTTGTGTGCAAACTGAAGTAATCACAGTGTGAATTCAATTTACTTACTTACTTCACTTTATTCCACTTTAACATGTTGGTTTTTTTTTTTGTTGTTGTTGTTGTTGTTGTTGTTGTTGTTGTTGTTTTTAATCAGAAAAAAAATGAACAGTTTGTAAGTATTTGGACAGTCACAGCGTTTTTCATTTTGTTTCTGTCTGTCAGCCTGTTTGGATTTTAAAAGAAACAATGCTGAGGTTAAAGTGCTTATTTTCAGCTTTGTTTGAGAGTGTTCACATCCATATTAGGTGACAGTGTAGAAATTTATACTCATACTGTAGTGCAGCAGGACAATTAAAGGGCTGCTCACCCAATATGGATGTGAAGACACTTATATTAAAAGCTGAAAGTCAGCACTTGTTTCAAGTCAGATCCAATGTGCCAGAGCCAAGATAAAAAAAAAAACAAAACAAACAAACAAAAAAAAACAACAACAGAAAGTCCAAATGCTTACACACTGCGCTGGAAGGAAGCTAACTAAACACACACATAAAAGCACACACCTATACAAGTCACACACACTTAATCAGACAAGAAAGGAAGATTATTTTCAAACTTCACCTCGCTCTTCTCTCTCTTCTGTCACTCTATTGATTTCCTGACAGAGGAATGAGAGGGGAGCATGCGACCTATTAAAGACCAGAGTCTGTTGTCTTAAAGGTTAACTAATCAACAGTAATGGAAAAGAGTCAGACACTTACCTCGCCACACACTCACACACTACACACACACAGTACACACAAATGTTTGCATCATCCTTAAAGTTTGTACAATAATGTTAAACCCACCATGTGCAAACTTGAGTGCGCGGTGGCTTTATATTCAGCTGCAGTAAAATGAAAACCCCTTTTTTCATGCTTAAAATATATGCCAAACCACAAGTAGTCTGAATGGAGGTGAGGAAAATAATATGAGAGTGTGTGTATGTGTGTGTGCATGTAGATTCATTTGTATGACCGTATATGCAAGTGGAAAAACATGTATTGTATTGGATGCATAAGTGGTATTAAATCACATTTAGTTTTGCCTGGTGCAGATGTGATGTCCAGGCCCGTGTTTAAATGTCGCAGCATTGATAAGGTGTGACTGGGCCCAGTCGACTGTTAAGCTTTTGATGTCGCATTATAGACTGTTTAGTTCTGCGTTAATGGGCTGCTGCACAGGACAATGTTCCATTTACATCAGTCAATGTATACCTCAACAAGGACATGGAGGATATATCTTGTTTTTTCATACATTATCTTTCTCTATGGATTTATTGATATGCTGTATAATGTATTTATTTAAATACAATAAATCTGTTGACATTTTAAGAAATAATATTTTTGGTAATAACTGTATATTCTGTTGAAAATGATTTACTCTAATATTTCATACTACAAGTATATATAGATTTTTCTCCGCCATCACAGATGCACAAAGGCATTTTTTTAAAAAAAAGTTGTTACAAATTACAAATCCTTGCTTATCAAAAGTATTTAAAATAAAATGCTGGTATAAGAACTATATTTAATTAAAATAAAGTAATTTGCTATTTTAAAACACAAAAATCGATTCTATACAAATTGATGTGACATTTTAGACATTTAGTAGCCTCATTATGTGTCTGACCTTAAAGGATTGATATGTAAGAAGTTTAGTTGAAAAACAATTAAAAACTAAAATGATCTACAGAATGTGATGAAGTAACAGTTTTTACAGTATGTTATGTCAAAGATGTCTATGCATTATAATGTTGCAGAGATATCTCCTGAAGTTAGCGTGCTAACCAGCTAACCCCGGCCAGTCCTGCCTCGTAATACCACTTTGTACCTCAAAAGGCGATAGTGAGTTACTGTAGCGTCCAGTCTGTCCTCAGTCCAACAACACTAAGGTGGTTTTTCTTTCCAGATTTGGCTCCTGACACTTTGGTGCTGACCCCACCATAACCACTCCGTTCAGGCCTCCTTGGGAGAAATTTGCATCAAACACCAAAGCAGCTTCTTTCCTAAACTACTGGTCACAAGGAAATACAAATTAAATACAGTAGCTCACAGTGAGCATGTTGCAGGACCCAACAAGGCATGTCACATGATTAATTTACATCTAGCTGCGATTAGGCCATTTTTTTTTTTTTTCCCTACAGTTTAAACCTGGAGATAAAAATGTGTCTTATTTGAGAATAAAATTATATTCATTCATGTATTTCTAGTATATCAAATACACAAATACAAGCTCTTAAAACTCTTACAAATGATATATTATTGTTTTCCACCCAACAAAAAACAAATTACAAAACACTCAAAAACACACTTTAAATACATTTAATTGAAATGTTCTCTGCTCACCATAATCTACTGCCTACTGTAGGATTTCCACTAAATTTAACTAATCTTATCTTCCCTCTTTTGAGCTCTAAGCCTGTGATATTTATTGTTACTTTATGCTTGTGTCTGTGTTTCTTGGCCAGGTTTCTGTAGTAGTACAACCCATTGGTGCGTCTGCCTCTTTTATTTCCTGATTTTGAGCAGAGCAGTTGCAATACTTGAAGAAACCAGCAGGTGGCAGCTCTTATACTGTTTCCACAAGCTCCTGACCCCACTACTGGGGAATCATACACCATCAGCAGCATCACACTCACTTCACTGCTTTGAAGAAAAAAAGAAAACAATTTATTATAATATGGGGAAAGAAATATAGATAAAATGAAAATGTTATTCATTGTTTCTCTAACTTGCATTGATGTGTGCTGTAAGTTACATCAGTCACTTGCTTTGCTTAAGTTCATTTTAAATGTCATCAATTCTACACTTTCCATTGTTTAACATTTTATTTTCAGTGCACAAAATTTAAGGACTTTTCTTATTGGAAATATCCTCCCCTGACATTCTTTTCTAAGTGACGGACTTGACTTTCATATTCTGAAATGTTCTGCAGTGACCGACTTGCAGCCACATAAAGGAACAATAAGCTCTTGCCATGTCCATATAGCCTGTTTTAGTTACATTAGGAATTGAGAATGTTCCCAGGGGGTGTTTTGTGTCCATTTAGTCCCCCTTTCTTCCTCTCCATGAGGTCACACACCCACACACGGCCAGTTTACATTTCCTCTGTCACAAAAGCAATACACTGCAATTTCCCTGCACGAAATACCCCCTCTGGTCACTACCAACACAATGACCTTTTCTTTCTGTCTTTCTCCTTCCCTCACTTCTTTCTTTCTACTGCATGTGTGATTTAAACACTGACAATCCATCTTCAAATAAATATACACACTTATATGTTTTTTTTTTCTACCCACAATCCCCCTCTATCCATACAGGAATGGAGGATAATCCTGCTGAAAGAAACAGAAGAAGAAGAGTGTGCATCTAGAAAGCCAAACAGGAGGAATTCATCGCTGACCTGCAGCAGCAATGTGGATGGGCAACAGGAGCTATTCCCCCCTGACTTCACCCTCTCCTCTCCACACTTCTCCTCTCCTCCCACCTTTTCAACCCTTTTCCTCTATCTTCCCCTGGGTGCCTCCTTGCCTTTCCATATCCTCCCTCCCTCCATCCCCTTCTCTTTTTCACTCCAGTCTTCTTTTTCCCTTCTCTCCTCTCTTCCTTACTTCACTTTACTCTTCATCTCTCCTCCACTTTTCTCTATGGTCCACCCCCTTTACAGCATTCTTGTCTTTTTCGTTAGTTTTTCACCACTTTTGCCCTCTTTCTCTCTTTTCCCTCTTCTGCGTCTGGTGGCCATTTCTTCCTTTTCCCTTTCTCCCCATCTGGTCTTTCTCTTCTCTCTTACTTCACTCTTTCCCTCCATCACACCCCCACCCAACCCCACAACCCCACCCCCACCCCCACCATCAGCCACCACACACACACACACACACACAACACACACACACCACACACACACACACACACAGAGCACTGTTCCCTCTCTTACCCTCTCTCAGACTAACACAGGGTCTTTCCGGCCCACTGCCTCTCCTGTTCAAATGTAACAATGCTCAGCGTGATTTGATGATGGCCTCAGTTCACCGGCCTCTGTGTGTGTGTGTGTTGTATGTGCATGCACTGTATGTGTGTGTTTATTCAATTCCTATATCCAGATCCCTCCACTGCAGAAATGCATCTATCTGTGTGTGAATTATTGTATAGAAACAAAACTCTCAATTGAAATACTGCTATGAAAAGGAATTAACAAACTATGAAAACGAATATAAATTTATGTAAACACAGTCTATTCTTTAAAATAACTATTTGTAAAGACATTATTTCTCCCCTTGTTCATTTTTTATTTGTTCCTCATGTCCTTTTACAGTAAGGTATTCTTTCACATCTGTAAGTCTTTTTTTCTCTGTTTCTTCTGCTCTTTCTTCATTCACCTTCTCTATCTGTCTGTCATTATAAAAGTAATAAAACAAGCAAACAAAAACGAATACTTGAAAGCAAAATGACAAACAAAACAGTGCAAGTACACAGGAATACATAGCAGTACCCAGCATAAAGCACATGTAAATGAAACAATTTATAAAATCCGACACAGATGCTCAACAATGAACGCAGTGTAACAACAAAACACAATCAAAAACCAATCAAGAAACAAACTTATAAAAATGCCACCCAAGTTTATTTTGAATGTGGCAAAGACTGTAAAACAGTAAAAGCAAGGTCATCTGAAAGCAATTGGTCAGCAGATCTAAGTAATCATGGTGCATAAACTGAATTCTGAAACAAACAGGAAACCGATGTAAGTGGGCCAGAATGGGGGCAATGTGCTCGCTTTGTTAAGTGTTTGTTAAAAACCTGGCTGCTGCATTCTGAACCAACTGAAGTTGAGCAATAGCAGACTCATTGAACAAGAAAATAACCCGTAACAACAATCCAAATGGGACAAGATAAAAGCACTTATGATTTGCTCTTCATTATTCCTCAGCAATGCTGCACTGATTTTGGCAATATTTCTCAATTGTAAGATTGAACAAAATTATTAAAGTGATGTTGAAAATTCAGATCTTTTTTAAATCTAACAATACACCAAGATTTCTAGCAGATGGCTTTATATTCCCTGCTAAATACCCAAGATAAAGACTAATATTTTTAGAAACTTGGTCTGGGCCACAGACCAAGATTTCTGTTTTGTTTGTATTCAGAAAATTCAGTGACATCCATTCATTACATTGGTTTCCTTCCGTCTTCATCTCAATAACTGTTTGGCCTTTATCCATCTTTCTTTTGATACATTTAGTTCTTTACTTTCCTCTGTCTCTGTTCCTTAGCATCTTGAAAGGTAACTAAACTCTCCACCTCACTCTTTTTGTCCAAAAATGGTGCCTCATGCTGCACACATTCATCCATCCTATCCAGATCTGTCACTCCACAACCCTCACATGCCTTTATGTTGTTTTTTCACACATATATGTGAGCTGTGCAATGTTGTCACACGTCATCTTTAGTAAACAACCACAATTCAATGTAATATTAAATAAATACTGAGATAAAAATCAGCTACAACAAACTCCACACATAAGTGCAACTTACATCAGAAAGAAAGTAAACTTCGATAGCAGCATTCTGTGTGTGTGTGTGTGTGTGTGTGCAGGTGTTGGCTCTCCTCTCTATGCAAGCGCAGGCATTAAAACACATCAGGAGGCGGGGGGATATTGACTAGTCCGTGTCTCCCTCACACTCGTGTTTGGTCGGCAGGCAATCTACCAACCGTCAATCACAGAGAGGCGACCCAAGTTGGGAACCATCAAACCGCCTGACTTCTGGTGTCAGTGCTGAGGGGGATCTATTTCAGCGTGACACGCCATCAGCGGCAAATCTAAAGAGGGCTCCATTGTCAGAGCAGGCAAACACACAAGGATACACATATTCATGAATGAGCACCTTTATGTGCACACACATGCATGCACCGTGCACCCATCTACATGTTTCATTTCAGCCTGATAGAATATTTACAGTCAACTATATCAAATTATAGATTTTCTTCTCCTGTAAATATGAGTATATGCATGCATGAAAATTGTGACAGTGGGTATATTCAGTTTCTATTGAGCAGTGGTTCTCAACCTGGGGGTCGGGACCCCAAAGGGGGTCATAAGAAAATTTGGGGGGTTACCAGATGAAAGTGGACAGTGAAATAAAATAACACATTGTGGCACGCAGCACAGAATGAGAGCCAGAAAGCAGCGATATGAGCCCCTCAGTGACATTCAACGTACGGTTCGAGCACTCAGTATATACAAAATACAGCTGGCCTAAAGAAATATAACAGCCACCTGATGGTAGAAACTATAAACCAGGACAAAAATGACAATTATCAATGCAAAGCATCATAATCTGAACTAACACAAACACTAACAAAAAGTGACATTTAAGTTTTGTAAAAAATAAATAAATTAATTAATTAAATAATGAGTATATTAATGAGTGTGTTTGTCTTCTGTAATAAAGCAGTAATCCCTGAACAGTTTCGGGCAGCAGGTGGTGGGTCCCAAATACCAACCTGATTATTCTCGAAACCACTGCTATGGAGAATATATTTTGAATGCTGAATTTTCTTTGAATGCTTTACTTTATGCTCATTTTATTATTTTTATATTTTTTGAACATATAAAATTAATATTTACCCACTATCATATCAATTAAATAACATTAATCCATAAACTAGATTAAAAATCTATCTACTTTCCTCTGTACCTGTGTTCTTAGATTGGTTTGAATGAGACAATAATAAAGCATTGATGCCCTCTGGGCCTTATGATCATTTGAAATCGATTGATAGAAAATTACTTTTCCACCGGTAATAAAGCATTGCACTTCGCCTAACCTTTGAACTCTTGGCACTGTTGCCTCTGGCTCTTCTGCAGCCATGGATGGTAAAGTTCAACATGACATTCAGACACATTTAAGTGCTCTCATGCTTTGAATACAATTAAAAGGTTGCTCTGTAATTTTCTCCATCAGACTGACTGATTAAAACCTCATGGGAATAAATGCAGTCGTTAATAAAATATTAAGGAAATGCTATTATTTACTAGATGTTATTATTTATAATGAAATGGTAGGGTTAAACAATTTTGCATTTTGTTTATTTAGCCTGTGTGTTATCATATATTTCCAAGAACATGTTAAACCATGCAGTTTTGCAGAAGGAACACATTTCTCTGTATAAACTCTATCTGTGGTTATGAGTTATTAACTACCTTTAATACCACCATCTCATATGCATTCCTCTGAAGCACTTATACCAAAGTCATCTGGTTATTTAAATACTGCTCCTAAATTAAATAACGACATGTGTTGTCAGCATAAAGTATTACTTAAGCAAAGCATATTGATCTAATTTAAATGCACAACTATATGCATGGTGATTATCTGAAAACCGTTATCACAACGACTGAACAAGCAGAGGCATATCTTATTGTTAATTATTTCATAGACTTTAAGATAGTAAGCTGGGACAGACAGTAAAGTGTTTTAGCTTAATAATTACGAACGAGGGAAAACAAGAAGAGATAAAAGTACTGTATGTTATTTATGATCTATGAAACAGAGTATACTTAGAGCATCCTTGAGGGTGATTTGTCATTTGTCGTTTGAACATATGAGGCTACAAACAGAAAGACTGAGAGGGAAAAAGAGAGGCTGCATTCCTAACTTACAGTAACTTAAGCTGTGGACCACCATCGTTGAAAAGTGTCTGAGACGAAGCCAAAAAGTGATTCACAGCTGCCATCAATCTCACACTTATCTCTTAGAACATATCTGTCTTTTTCTGTTTCTTTGGCTTCAAGTCTTTTTTTTTTTGTCACCTCCCTAATAGATTAAAAAAATTGCAAAATTAGGATTCTGTGGCCTAAATATATATTGTGCAACATTCTCACTGTATCAAAAAATAGCAGGATGCATGCTCTATACCGCAGTAAATGAGCAAGCCTCCATCAGGAGTGAATGTTGACAGAATGAGACATTGTACTTTTGAGCCATGAAATTACAGGCTGGTAAGCCCAAGGCAGTCGCCAGGTGTGACTGATGCAATCGGGGCCTGCTTGGACAAACGCAGCAGTGTGTACCAACATTCCTTCTTGTCAATCATGTTATAGATCTCCAGGATATAACTCATCACAAGCACCAAAAGATGAATGATGAAGTTAATTGATGAATTGGTGTATGTGTACATTACTTCCCAGTTTTAAGCTATACCTACTCTGTACAGTGTGGGCTGTCTTTCCAAGTGCCTCAGAACAAACAGGCTTGGGGCGTAATAGATTACATGTAACAGGATTCCATAATTAGGATACAAGAAAAAGGTAACTGTGTTCCATTACAGTTACTGAAAAAAAATGTGTAATCAGATTATTCATTTACTAGCAGGATACTAGGATTAGACTTTTAAAATACATTTTAAAATAAAAAACGATATATCATGTTGGGATGCAACCAAATCTGATTACGTTATTCAGGAAAGCACAAATAATTTGATGGAAACAGATATTTCTTCTTATTGCTCCCAGTGTTGCTTATTATTAGGAAAAAGTCATCTTCATGACTACCTCAGCAGTCTTAAAAAAGTTTGCATCACCTTAATTAATCACTGATTTAATGCACCAAGATTATTTCCTTCAGCTGATCAGATTCTTTTGATTTATAAAACTTTCTTTTTCCAGTTTCTGATTTGTCAATATTTCCAGTTAAAGGACATGAGGTGGTGGGCTTGAGACAGTTCATAAAACTTAGTTTAGGTAAAAACTAAGTAATTGCCATTTCTACTGGTGACCAGGATGGTGTGTGGGTACAAAAAAAAAAAAAAAAAAAGCTATAGAATGGAATAGGTTTAAGGCAGCTTACTTCAAGTGTGAGTGTGAAGTGTGAATAGTATGCATAAAGAAGTACATTCAAATGTGCTTAATTACTGCTTTTAATCTAAACATGCATTCACACAAAGGAAGGAATAGCTGGGCAAACAATTAATAAACCTGAACAACAAACATAAAGCATCATATCAGGCTAAATAATTTCACCATAGTTGGTATAGAGGTAATCCAAAAGTAATGGAAAGTAATCAAGTTACATTTTAATATTGTGATACTTTGATTAGATTACTTATATTTTTAACAGTTCAGTAGTAATTATGTCTGAATCCATTTTTAATGTAACCCTCCCAACCCTGAAAACATTTTTTTTAAAAATGACTTATAGTTGCAAAAAGGTAAGTGGCCATATAACGTTTAGTTTATCACGGGTCACATTTAAATTCATGGCAGTCACAACTACTGTAGATGCTTTATATTACTTGATTGATTTTTCCTCCTGCTGCACTGTTGTCCTCACAAAAAGAGTCACTACAGACACACAACTGGGGACTTCTATAATGGCTGCAATTGTAATCCTTTTGGGCGCACAGTGGCTTGGCCTTTTATGTAGTCTTATTGTATTGGCTTGGCGCTCTGCGCTACACTAACAATTACAGAGAGAAGTTGATAAAGTGAATTATGAATATTGTAACCCCTAAAGAAAAGACAAAACCTGAAATTATGTCCCTTACCTTACTTCTATTAATATAATTGTTGAGAGCAGGCCTGGTGATTCTCATTAATTGCAACTTCCAAATTCCACTGAGCAGATTCTATTTTGAGTTTGAACAGGGGGGTGGTCTCAGTGGAGAGGTAACAGTGTTGTTCTCTACTCTACTGTGACAATTACAGTGAATCAAAGCCACTGTGTGGGGCCCTTTAAACTTCTCCCTCCCTGGTTCCCACACCTGTCCTCGGGGCACCAAGATTTATGTTTCTGTCCTGCCGATGAACCACTGTGGCTCTCACTTACAATACCACTGTCTCCTCCTATGTAGTGTATGCTTGTGGATGTGTATGAGAATGAATGTGTATGGGGATGTGGATGCTTGTAACACTACTGGGGATCCCATACTGGGACAGACAAACTTTTGAACTGGCTAACAATGAATTCTATAACTAACAATGTACAACTTGCTCCTATTGGGACATTTTACTCCCTGGTCAGAAAACACAGATTTTTTTTTTCCTCAAAATTACAAAGGTAAAAGTCCCTATTCAGCACCAAATCCACTTTTCAGACATCTTTTGTATAGCGCCCCAATTTTAGTGAGAACATTTTCACTAAAATGAGAGTCTACTATCTCATTTCATGTGTCAATAATTAATTTATAATTTCAGTTTTTTAAATGATATATGCTTAATATATAAGATTGTTTTTTATTGTTCAATTTGTCAAAATACTGTATTTCAAACGTCTGGCATTCGTAATTAATGCACCCTTTAACCCCATGGGTGTTCCAAATAAGCCCACTTAATGAAAAAATCTAAACAACGCAAACTTGTTCTTTTCAAATGTGTTGTTCTATACAATCCTTAGCTCGAAGTAGCTACTTCATTTTGTCTCCACTCCGGTCGTATGGACTGTGAATGCCTGAAACAACATATTGTTGTTGCCAATACAGAAAAAGCTAAATTTGCAACATGTCTTCTCTGGAATTTTGCCAAGAATATTGTTTATGAACAAAATTAGAATTACAGAGGAAGTTAGTCTTTAATACCTCATCTTCAATATATGTTGTAATTTTGTCTTTATCTCTAGCCGATGGTGAGCTGTTGGTATTTGAAATTGGCCAAAATTTCTGCTCCAGACAGCTGGTTGAAAATGAAGATGAAGACCGACTGGCTGAAAGAAAAAAAGTTTTCAAATTTAATGCTAATGGTCTGAGGATGGTAAATGAGTCATTTTCAGGATTTACAATTTAACAATAACTTAAACTGATTTTCATATTTAAAACCATTTGGTTCATTAATGAATAGACCCTTGCAATATCAATATAATCTGATATCTAAATGTGGCTCATATTTACTGAGTAGAGACATAAAAAAACTAAACGAAATAACGTATGCACAACATGAAAAGTATAAATTGATCATGTAGAGAAATAATTAGCTATACTCATTAACATCCACCCCGGACAGTATGATTTTTTTCCCTTGTCCCTTTTCATCCCATTAAGTAAAAATATTAATTGAAAGTAAAGATAAATACATTTATTGTCCATTTAACACAATATAAACTGCATAGAACAATAGAAACTATACATATCATTCTTTGTGTTGTTGCAGTGAGCCAGCTTCTGTATAGAGCCAGTATGTGATCTGTTTGTGAGCATGCTAAAACTCCTATTTTAATTTCAAAAGAAATTTCCAATGTCTGTTTCAATGAAAACTCAAATCTCTTAAATTTTGGAAACAAATGAGTACTTAACAGAAACAGGAGAAGAAATATGCAAAACAATTTCTATTCTGATGGTACCAAAATCACCTATGTTCTTTTGCAACTGTGTTCAGCAGGCACACGTCACATGTGCTTCGATAACTCAATATCAACAAATCAGATAAGCTCATAGTAAAATGTGTCTTTTAGTCCACAAAGAGCGTCATTAGAAAAATCATCACACAGCAAAAAATGCTGAGGTAGTTTTCCTTTTTTTTTTGACTCAGAATCTGCAAGTGGGCTTAGGATACATGGAACATTTACCTTGGCATATTTCCTTCAGTGTGGAGTGGATGCACACATGGTTGTGTGTGAAATTAACCATAACTTAAACTGGTCAGCTTTTACACATCAAGAGAAAGAGGAGAAAGCATCCATACACTGTAATTTTGAGGGAATGCAAATGGTGACATTTCTGACATGTGACAATCATATGAAGAAATGTTCAGTAAATGTTGCACAAAAATGATCATATGTAGTTTAAAATCAGTTTAAGTGTTCAACCAAAAGAGCTCACACTGCTGGCTGTGGGTGTTAATTTTCCACCCTTCCCTGACTGCAGTCTGTGTTCAAACTTCGCTATCATCCTCTTCAGTAGAAGGGAAACAGTGACTATACTGTAATGTGTTCTCCAAATGCCAGCAACAATTAGAGTCATGTCCTCTGTGAGCTTCTGTGACACTCTCCTGATGGCGATAATATGCCGTCCTCATAAATATGATGGGCTCTTAAAGGACCCACAGGACACTGCTTAAATCCATCTGAAATATGCATAATGTCCCCTGTCTCTCCTACTGTGAGAAATGAGATAGGAGAGTCATGTCCTATATAATATCGTGCCACCAGCTCATTTAGGCTCACGTACAGTACAGTGTTGAATCTGATGTAAATCAAGTATTGAAGAATTGCTTTAACTGGTCTTTTTTCTCCAAATTAAATATGAAAAAGAACAATATATTTTACCTAATTACTATGCTTAGAAAGCAATTATTTCATGTGAACCATTATTTTAGAAGATAATATAGATTACATAGCCAGAATCAAGCTCAGGATGACTACTCAATGATAGAGCCTATTGATTGTCAATTGTAAATTAACACTCCTCTGAAAAACAGGACACATTCCACCAAGAATTATCAATATATACATTAATAAAATGATTAATCTTGTTTCCAAGATAAGTTGCATAAATGTTAACATACTAAAAATCAGCAGACCAAACTCATCTCTAACATTTCCAATAATGGGAAAGAGAATTAAGCTACACTGCTCATCACAGCAGAAGGAAGGCAATCTCATGGATCCCAGGCTATCGAGGAACAGAGTTGAGAGAGAAAATATCGAGCTTTAAACGGTAGCTTTTAAAAGGTAAATGGAGTCAAAATGCTTCAACCAATAAATTTGCCCCCAGAGACAAGAGGGAATGCGTAGCGGGCAGAATAATACATGTGGGCGAGGGGGTAATGAATTGGAAGGGATGTAGAAAATGTGCAGCGCAGAGCATGGCCCTTTGAAATGGATGGGGAGTTTGCTGAAATGCTGCTCAGATACCCTCTGAAGCATCTTCGTCCAAGAGAGATGACTCTCCTCCAGCTGATTCTGATGTTAAGACTCTCTGTATCCACTCGACAGGGTCATGTTGGATGTGTACATTGGTTTATGTCACTATTAGGCTGGGGCACATTGTTGGGTTGAACATTTTCTGTAAAGAGAGAGGTGAAAGAGGCTGACTGTACAGCCATCTGTCCCACAGTGGGAGCTTCCTGTTGTGCCCAGGGCTCTCTCATTTGATACCATTGATGGGATTTTAAGCCAGTATTGTTCTTGGTTCTGACTTCTGCAAAGTAAGTCAAGGATTTGTGTTTCTTCATTTGAAAGAACTGAAACGTCGAGGATGGCGCAATGTAATGCCTGCTTCCCTTTTCCGTCTTGCAAGGAAAACAGAAGACAAGCTGAAATGTTTGCCTCTCGTGTGTGTGCTCTGGCTTTGTAGATCGCACAGCATCTTTGTGATTCTCACAGCAGCTGTTCCTCTGTTATGGTGACAGTGTCTAAGCACTGTAACAGCGTTTCAGTTTTTGGCTAGATGAAAGCATTTCAGAGCTACTGCAGCACACTCCACCAGGAGTGTTGCTGCTGTGTTCAGTGGAACTGTAGAGTGTAGTGTTCATTTGCTTCCTGCTGGATATTTCCAGATCCTGTCAAAGCCAGGTCCTTGCTTAGTTAAAGCACTTTGAACCTCTTCTGGCCACTGTGTTTCCCCATCAGCTAGAAAGTCAGGTGTGGTTTTCCAGGATCTCATAGTGCTGTCTTAGGTCCATGTCTAAGAGGTTGGCTTATGAAATGTAGTGCCTTGATTCTGGGATAGCAGCTGTTCTAAGCCTTTCCCTTGGTGCATGTTGGTGCATGCGGAGGATCTAATGAACATTATCATCTTTGTATGCAGACAACCTACAAGGAAATGTTGCTTGACTCCCCACCTCGTCTACTGTAATCATTGTTGTGGTAGGCAGGCAACACATCCTCGTACATTAACCACAGAATAGGTCGATAGCCGACGAGTCCCAAAACGACATGTTGGCAATGACTGGAGAGTACCAGTGATAGGCTTACCTGACCTGAACTACTTTACGCAAGTCACATGGCATAAGTCACATGACAGTAAACATGTGGTTAACATTGCGAAAGGGCAGCAGTTTGGTTAGCTTTAGGCATGCTAAACTACTTGAAAAGAAAATATTGGTTGGACATAAGTATGTTACCTAAGTCATGTGACAGAATGGACGTAAGTCACATTGCAAAAGTAAAGTGTCAGAGGTCAGGTAAAGTAACATAGCATAAGGTTACGCAACCTAACGTAATATACCTTAACCTAAAACTGATTCTTTGACTCATCCATCCACCTCACCACCTCCATATGCAGACTTTTCCGCTCTTTAAACCACACCTGACTTCCTCTTTTATTCCTGTCATAATTATTACAGCCACTACAGGTTGCAGCTTAACAATAAATGTAAATATTGGTTGTAATAGCTAAGCTGTTTGCTCAAACAACCTATTTTTTCCATTTTTCTGGTGAGGATGGGCTGTCAGCAGGGGTCTAAAGTGTTGTTAAATCTTTTGCCCTTTTTCCATACCAATGTTGGCTTGGCCTCACTCGGTTTGGCTCGGCACATCAGCCCAGCACAGCAGGGATTTGCATCTCCGTGAGTTGGGTCTCACAACACATGCCTGTTTGTAGGGGAGAAGGAGGCTCATCATGGGTTGGCTGAGATGTATGAGATGACACCAGAACCCCCTTAGAGGTGGGTCGGGTGTGCTTTGGTCCAACTCTGGTGAAGGTCCATCTTTGGTGCAACTCCACGCAGCCTGGCGCATTGAAAATGGTAATGGAAATACAAAACAGCATGGCATGGTTTGACTCTGTGTGGTCAATAGTGCCAGTGGAAAACTGCACTACGGTACAGGCTGCCTGGCTTACAACTTTTACCTTCCCAACTTTATCAAGTGTTCCATTACACAACTAAAATATAAATAATGAAATTATTGTAGAAGTATTATTTTTAGAGGGTAGTCATGAACTGCTATATTTTCTTATACTTTAATCTTTTTGTTTTTTTGTCCATTCATCCAAAAGATGGTGTTTGTGCTCAGAGTTTCTGTCCACTCTGCCACAGATATTCTTATATCGTGTAATGATGAGTTAGGACCAGTCTTTCCTTCTCCTGGGCTGCTCAGAAAGAATGCCTTATCCCGAAATTTCAGGGAGTGGCAAGTACTTGTTGTGGATGACATTCTCTACCGAGGCCATTTGAACTTCTCTCTCAGTCGACTGATGAAATATTTAGCATAACAATAGCAGTCTCTTTAAGGGACGAGAGTGTCACTGGCTTGATCCATTGTTGCGTTTTTTACGCTGTTATTGTGTGTTTTTGATTTCAGTCTGTGTAATTTTGAATAACTGCTGTCAAGGTTATTTTGTTTTCATGATCAGTACTTGTTGTCACTACTGAATGGGTATCAGATAGGAAAAAATCAACCACTGTATGCCCTAGGATACTACCATGGCATAGTGATATAAGAAACAATGTGACAATGTCGCTAAGAAGCAGAAGACACACAGGCTCAAGTACAAGATGTGCAAAAACCTTGCTCTCAACTGCAAATATGTAAAGGTTGTTGTTGTAACTTGCCAAAAAATCAGTGTTTACAGCATGGATTTCCTTGGCAGAATACAATCCAAAAGTGACTTTGGGAATTAAACTCAGATTTTATTTCTTTTTTTCATCGGGATTGTTGAAAAATAGATGGAATTGGGGACAGTGCAAGGTGTTGTATTCAATATATGGGCTTTCATGTGATAAATTGAACGTTATTCATATATGAGTGCACACTGTTTTTTGGTTATTCTGGAGAGAAGTTGCTTCTAGCTGCCCAGGGACACTTTTCCTTTTAACTGAGAAGCGGTTGAGGAGCGGTTTAGTAGAGGAGGGGGGGTGGGCGGGTGGGTGGGAGGGGAATCTCTACAGACCTTGATACAATTACTGGTGCCTTCCCCTCTCCTTCCGCACCACTTCTGGCCACGCTCTCGCCGCGCCGCTGGGAATAGAAAGGCCCAGCTATCTGGCAGAAGATTTGGTCAGTCAGGCATCAAATGCAGGGCCCTCTTCTCACACTCTGTGCCGGGGGTGGGCACGCCGGGGGACCTGCATTGTGCATTTTCACACACTTCTCTCGGAGGGGCCGCAGGAATCCTTAGCCTTCGGAAGGAAAAGTGGGTAGAGAGGCAGAGAAACACAGATGGAGGGAGAGTGATGGGGTGAAGGAGGGGAAGAGATGGAGCAAGAGTGAGAAAGACTGAGGGAGGGAGAAGGAGAGAAGGGAGTAAAATAGGTCCAGAGGCTAGACAAAAAGCATCAAGCCTGCAGGCAACCTCAAGGAGACAAACAACAGCACATTGGACACTAGAATGTTTCCCTTTCGTCCCGTCTTTCTGTCTGTTTTTCTGTCTATCCTTCTGTATCGTTCCACCACCATCACCTCTGTCTGTATCTGAAAGGTAGAGAAGGTTTTATTCAGGGGTTTGGAGAGCTGACCCTTCGTGGGTGTGTGAGAGTAATGGCCGTGGGCTAAAGGGCTCAGGGTCAGGGTGGAAGCAAGGAAATGTATTTCTATTCATGCTTTCAGGGCACTGGACTTGTTCAAAGACTAATGTCACCAGAAAGGTGTAAACCCCCGAGCAACAAATCTCCATCACCAAGCCAGGAGACCCTCTCATTTCCCTCAACTATCTCCACACAAAATGTGATTGTTTCTCAGATCAGCTCAAACTTTTTTGACACATAGGGCGAAAGGCCAACACATATTATTTGTCTGTGGGCACTGGGGCAAAGAAAGAACAGAAGAGGCAATGAAGTAGTTTGTGGAGCATATAACACCAGGAAAAATACCTTATGTCATACCGCCAACATGCAAATGTCTGAAAATATATCGACTTGGCCACTTGGAAATCATTTGGTCGCTGCAAAGTGGCAACAGAAAAGCTTACATTTATGGTTTTAACTCCAAAACTCAAAAAGTATGGGGAACACTTAATAATAACCATGATTAATAAATGCTAAATTTATAGTTAATTAAACTTGAGTTAATAGTTTTTTTCACTGTTAACAAATAATTAAATTGAAATAAACATTTAGTTTATAAATTATATATATCATAGCTGATAAAGAGACTATCTCAGTTACATTTTGATTAAATTAGTAAACTAACAGTTCATTGTTTACATGCTAAAGATTTAAAGAGAGATACCTGCAGTGTCATAGTTTGAAGCACAGGGCCACTCATCAAGCTGCTGTATTTGACAAGATGGGAGTGAGAACATTTTGTCTAAAAGCATGGATGGTTATTGTCAAATTGCAACTGATGTTTATAATTTTTTAATGGTTAGTAAATACTGTGTAGTGCATCTATAAACAATATTTGGATAGCCATTATAAAGTTGCAATTGTTGTTTATAAAACTTTACAATTGCTTAATAAATGGTTTATAAAGCACATACAAACATTATTTGAATGTCTATTAACAGTGAAAGTAATGGTTATTATAAATTGTGAAATATTAACTTAAAATGAATCCTTATGAATTATTTGACTCAAAGACAAAAAATATGTGTATTAAAAAATAATATTTTTTTTAACCTTAAAACCTTTTTTTAACTTTTTTTTTATGTGAAACAAGTTCAATTTAAAGATGATTTTTCTCTTTCCAGAAGTCTTTTGTCTGACAGGAGGAAGCTCACTGGTGCACAACTCTTTAAGTAGCTGTTTATCTATAGACTAAAACAATGCAGTATCACATTTCAATTGTCATGCTTCCCAGTGTTGCTTTGGCAGGCCTGTGTAAAGAACAATGTCCTCTTTTATCATTTTGGTAAAAACACATGTTGAGGGCATTGTATACCCTAATGAAAGAAGTTAACGATAAGGGGATGATGTGACACCTCGTCTAACCTGCTGTGTATGTGTATGTGTGTTAAGACTAAGTGGGGGGTAGTCAGTAGTGGTTTAGAGATAGGTCTGGCAATGCGAGACACGGAGGTGGTCTGTGTAGGCAGAAGGAATGATGAATCCTAAATGAATTAATGTAACACAGATATACTGTACCTACAGTTTTCCATTATCAAATAATGCAGTGTCACTATAATTTGTTTTGTCATTTGTTGAAAACATCAAACTTTCTGAAAAAGGTTTATATGATTTGTTTTCTGAGAACTTTACCACTACAAGACAAAAATAAAATTAAAACTCAACAAAATCTAAACAACATTTTTGTTTTTTGCTTCCATGTTTCATGAGTTAAAGTAAAAGACTAAATACTTCCTATGCACACAAAAAGTGTGTTCTCAAATTTGTCCAAATCTGTGTTAGTGCTTTGCTAAGATTACAGTTGTGGCATAGAGAGATGTCGATTAAACAGCATGATTATTGTGCTGGAGTGCCTTGGACTGGTCTCAGTGAAAGACCACTCTAAAATGGACAATTTCTATACTCAACCTAATCAAGCCAAGCAACAAAGGCAACTAGTACTTGCCAATCAGAGGCAGAATAGGGCGCAGGTACAGTGCTGGCCCAAGGCACCTGTGACCACCAGAGGGGCCCCAGGAAAGCTTGATTTTTTTTCTTTTTTTACTTTTTTTTTAAGCTATACTGTTAGTGGTAATTATACAAAAACACAGTATTATGTTAACAGGCTGGCTAGCAAAAACTACTGGTTCAATAAATTCCAACTGCCTCTTTAAGAACTGGTTTCATGTTCATGCACACAGTAAAGGACTTTTACTTTAAATTTTAAAGTGAAAATTAACACAGACAAGTCTTGTAAGTTTGCAAAGGATCAAGCATTAAGAATAGTCAATAGCAGTACTGAGGCAATGGGTGGCCCAGAAATCAAATTCTGCCTTGGGCCCCATAAAGGCTTGGGCCGGCCTTGCCCAGGGTGAAGTGCATACTAACACAAATGTTCGTGAAGAAAATTTGAGAGAAATAAACCTTTTGTATGTAATATCAGACTCCTGCAGCCTTCACATAGATTCAACTAAGCTCCCCAATCCCCCTCATAATTTAATTCTTTCCAGTCTGCTATGTTATCCACAGTGATTATAGGGTTCCCACTACAATTTGGCACCTCACATCCCAACTGAAGGTAATATTGCTCTTCCTCATTGCCTCAAAAAGTTGTCCTTGTATCACAGCATTAAGAAAAAAAAAAAAACAGCCTCAGTATCATTCACACTGGATAAATCTCCACTCCTAACATGCACATCTTTAAAGGGATTATAAAGTCAAACGAAAGACCCCTCTTCTTGAGGCGGGTAGTGTATGAATATTATTATTGTTGTGCATCTCTGTGAAAAAGGGAGAGAGACTTCCCAGCCATCTTTATTGCAGTGTTAAAGCCCAGGTAATGCCTCAGAATAATGCATGATAAGGCAAACATAGGCACTCCTTTCAAAATATTCAAATGTGATCGGCGGAGTGGAAAATAAAGGAACGTGGATGGGTGGAATGACTTCCCTCTTCTCCATCCTCCTTCATAATATTCATATCACCACTCATTTTCTCTTTTACTTTGTTTTTCAAAGTGACCCTGACACAGGAGGGGCACATGATCTGATGGTTTAAGGGAACTAATGTTTCTAATAGATGAGATATGAGAGGTAGCCTACCGTTAAAATTTTATTATCCATGGCCATTTTTATCGCTTGTGACCATTCACAACTACAACATCACTAAACTCTAAAGGTATAGTATGCATTGATATGAAGCAAGTCTATTTGGTGTTTTTTTGTTTTTCCTCAAGATTGATCAAAGATGTTGTTAGCTAGCAATGTACACGCTGGCTGTGTGTGTGATTGCTGCATGTTTGTGTGTTTTTTTACTCAGAACTTAGAAGTTTGCTTGCTAAGATTTTTTTTTTTGCTTTGATTTTGAATTAATTAAACTGAACATACTCACAATAATTTTAACCTGGCAAGCTGACAAGAAAATAATGAATACATTATCAATCACGGCTGAAACCTTTTTCATCAAAACAAGCTTGATTTCTTGCTATTTACTTGCAAGCTAACCTTCATTAGCATGTCAACACACTGAATTAGTGTGAGCAAGTTAGCTTAACTCTGTGCAAAGTGTGAGGAGGAGGCCTTGAATTTCATCATTTTTAGGGCAATGCTACTTGGCTTTTGATGTTGTTAATTTTTTGAGGGCACAAAGACCAAATGCCTGAATATTATTATATTTTCATGGAAATATAATGAATTTAACTTAAGGGTTAAGGATGATTTTATTTTTATTTAACCATTTTTTTCAAGATACTATCATTTTTCTCAGGAACCAAGGAACCAAGGATCTTCCCTTTTTATCACATTGGCTTAAGTGGAAATCTATAGAGAGAGTAAGCGCACAGACTCCAGAGCAACAAAAGTGCAGATGTTTCATAGAAGAACTGATCGTACATGGCAGATCTAGCTGGTTGTCACTGTTATCAGAGACCCCAGTCTGCAGTGTAAACTACAGAACTGTAGTGTAACATGATCAAATAAAGTTTATATTACGTTGACACTTCTGTCTATAATTGCACACTTCCTTTATCGTGTTCATCCACATGAGCACTCTTTCTCTTTCTGCTGCGTATCTTGCTCACTCTTAAATAGCCTGTTTTCTCAGTGGTTCACAGGAGCAACTAACACATAAAGTCACACTGTCCCACGGTCCCCAGTAATACTTGTCATAATAAACAGCTGTATAACCCTAACCCAAACATGAACCTTTTTTTTAACCAAAGCACAAATACCTTTTGATTGATAGCACTTGTAAGCAGTACACATAATTTCAAAAAGTTTGTCTCAAATGCTCAAAGGCGCGAGGGGTGGACTGGAACTCACCATGCATCAGAAATATGGATCAGGTTTTGAGTCCAGAACATTTCTTCAAATTTTGGTGTAGAATCTCATGCATACATTCTTACAAAATCACCTCACATTTAACATTTCCTTTCCCAAATTCATCTCTCAGTGTTACCCTACCCTGACTCTTTACAGCAGTTTCAGATGCATGGGAATTGCCTATTTATTATGTGTTTTCATTACAGACTGAAATAACATTTGTTTCTTATGACTAAAATAACCTGTTTTTGAGACTGGCTCAACTAAAGGGAATAAAGTACTGAATTATGAAGTACAAAGTTTTTTATGTGGTCCAAATCTTGGGCATTTTGGAGCACAACGAAGACAACAGAATAAAAAAGAAAGCCAGAATTAGACTGGTGAGAGAGAGCAGTCCACTCACCGAGTAAGATCTTAATGCAGCGATTAAAGCCGGGGAATACGGCAGACGAGTCTGGTTGAAAAACCATGTCGTGCCCATAGCTGCCACAGTTACTCTTGCATTACCTGCCCGCTTTTTATGCAGAACTGCAAAAATGAGAGGCACAAAAAGCAACTGCATGTTAAATAGGTATTAAAATTGTATAGTTTTAATACCTCCAGGTAGAGGAAAATATTCAAATGCATCCATTCCCTCTTGTTCTGCTTTTGAGTGATTGAAGGAACTTGTGATTGGGTTTCCACATTGTGCTCCCATCTGCACATGCCAGCCCTTATCTGCCTTGATATTAACATGGCTCTTTCATTAGAAACCCAGCCCATTTTCTGGTTTATGGGTAAAATAAGATGCAGAATGAGACAATAAAGTGCATTTGTGTTTCAGTGGATGCATTATGAATAAATAATTGTAAGTGCCTGCCTAGGCTGCGTCGTCTTCAGGAGGATAATCACGGCCTATAACACATTCTCTGCCCCTTAACACAGCTACACTCAATGTACTAGTTCTATCATGTAGGTGAATATTGAAAGAGGATCATGACTTTATAATATCCAATGTGCATCAGGAGCAGAAACAAATGATGGCGGGAGAGGATGGAGGCAGGTCATTTCTGGTCATTTTCTCTATGGTTATTTCAAGACAAAGAGAATGAGAGAAAAGGCAGGAGAGGAAAGAGAAAAGACAAATTTATTTTAAAAAAAAGGCATGAAGGAAGAGACAGCAAGGCACTCAAGTTACAACCATGTCTTAAAAGGTGTACGGACATTACTTTCAGAGTTTGGTTTCAAGGTTGAATTGGGAGTTTGCTTTAACTCACTCAAGTGCTTGTCCATGACACTTGGGCACATCATAGAGAGGTCCTGTCAGACACACAAGTACATTACCCTTCTGCTATTGATTCACCTGCAAGGCAAAATGGATTTAACATTATGTTATATAGTGTATCTGAGGCCCAGTACCAGACTGTAACGTTTTGATTACTGGTACCCTTTAATGCGCAAGCTATCCAAGCCACTTGTAATGCACAACATGGGTCAAAAATTACCCATATTTGTATTTCATGTATGGAGTGGTTATTTGCTATATCTTTTAAAATAAATTGATTTCATCATTTAATATTCCAAGTACTCATTATAAAATCTTGTTTTTGATTACCACAAATCATTGTTTTTTTTTCTGTCTTTATTTTGTGAACAAATATAATTTTTGTATCACTCCATCAAGTTTTGAAAAGTAAAGACGTACTATAATAATAAATTTGTCAGCAGTGATTTGGATCAAACACTAGCATATTTAATATTTGAAAAATGTTTATTTGCCAATTTGTTTCACATAATATACACATATCACTGATAATCGATAACATAGATATTGGACTGCAGCATATCTTTGGTATAACTGTAGTGAACTGTGCATGGCCATTCTTAGCTGGTGGAGTAATTTGTCTGGTTAATTCCAATAACGAATGTGACTCTGGCATGCTAACTAGTTATGTAGCTTTGTGCAGTCTGCATCCAACTTCTTAAAGGAACAAGTGACATGACGTTTGATTGCCCTTTGGCTGGAGGCCTCATGTTTAAACCCTAGTCTGGTGCATGTCCCAACCGGACGCCTCCACCTGTGTTACACCCCTGTTCGGCCTGCTCCAAGGACTGACAGACTTGATGTATCAGGTGTGCTCACGGTAGGTAGTGGGGTCCTAGTCCGATGACACCAGGCCTGGTCCACCCATTCAGAAACCTTGAATCAAGCACAGTGTATGTCTCCACATATCCAACTCTCCCCTCCATGGTTAGGTTTAAGCACCAAAACTTGCTTGGTTAGGTTGAAGAAAACATGGTTTGTCTCTGGTAACCAAATGCCACATTGGCTACTGAACCCTGGGTGCAACTGGCATTGTTGACTGACACCTCAGTGCTACTACCACCTGCCATAAAAATAAGGATTTGTGGTGATCAAAAGGAAGATATTTAATGAATTTAAATGATACAATGCATTTACGTCTAAGATACAGCAAAGAAACACTCAGCCATGTGTGAAGTAATGTAGGAAATGAATATGTGTCATTTTTGTCCATGTTGTGCAATAGAGGGTAGTAATAGAAAAATGATTTTCATTCAAAAAGTAAGTAAAAATGAAGATAAAGATTCTTGATGGCCAAAAACAATTTAATGGAGAAATACCTGGAATAGTGAATGAAATGAAATTAATTTATTGCAAAGATATAGAAAATAAAAACACACTTGGGTCACTTTTGACCCATGTTGTGCATCAAAGGGTTGGTGGCATATTGGTTTAAATGAAAATGAGTGAATGGCACCCCAGGCTGGTAAAACAGCCTGTATGTTATTATAAAACAAAATGTTCCTTGCAAATTTCAGATGGTGAAAATGTATTCAATAACTGGTGGCTGCACACGGATACAGCTGGATTGGCTGCACTGGTGGTGGTCGCAGGTGTCGGGGGAGTCGAGGGAGTCAGTGGTCTGGTCCTGGGGTCTGTCATGACAGAGAGAGCAGCCACCTGGCCCCCGTGTGTGTGTATGTGTGTGTGTGTGTGTGTGTCTGCACATCACACTGCGATCAGTGTCATTCGAGTGTCTGACATGATGGGTCTGCCGTTGGTGACACATGCAGACACACACACACCCACAGAAGATGGGACACATTCAGGCAGAAAGGTGATTGACAAGTCTCATTGTTTGGCCCGGCCAGCCTGTTTGCATTTCCCTTCCTACAGAAGAAAAAGCAAAAGCTACACTGTAATCAGATACATAAATATTACAGTCTCCCTGGTACATACACGTTATCTAAGGTGAGCTTATGAACGTACAAGTTTTCATCTTTTCCTCAAATGCTCTTGTTATAGACTGTTTCCTGACAATGTCAAACACAACATACCTGGTTTATAAAAGGCTCTGGTACATCTCCGCTGTTTAATTTATATTTGTGTTAAGACTTAAAATAAACAAACAAAACAAAACTTGGTTGATAAATTGGTCCTCAAGATAAAGTAACTTTTGTTACCTGCAACCTGTTACAGTATTATTATTATGCAGATAAGAAGAACTCATGGGGTAATACAATTTACAGAGTATCAGAGTTATTATAGTTAACTAAAAGTAAACTAAAAACTAAAATTAGGCATGAAAAGACATTTTAGTCAACTTACATAAAAAAAAAAAAACACAAAAAGCAATATTATGTGCTTACAAAAAGATGACTAAAATAAAAAGTATAAAGAAAATGTCAATTTGTTCACACAACAAGCATGAGGAGACACTGGTGCGCATGTTTATTAAATGACTGTGGGTCAACTACCTTCACAAAGTGTTGTGTTTGTATTGCAATACCTATTCTAAACATCTTAAAATGAAACATTTTTAAACAATAAAATCTCAACTGAAACATGCAAACTAACTGAAACTAGACTAAATTGAAAAGAAAAACTAAAAAAAAAAAAAAAAAAAAAACTAGAGAAAGAGTTTACAGTATTCATTTTTGTAAAAAACAAAACACAGCTTTAAATTACTTAATAACTGATAAATAACTGATCAATTAAGTAAGACCAAGAGCAGACTAATTAGGCGCAATAATTTGACATGCAATTCAGATTTTGTGTGAAAGCAATACTAGCATCCTTAAAAGTTATATGGGTAATACAATAATAAACATTAACTAACAGTTTATTAACCATTAAGTCACGTATCTAGTAATCATTTATTAATGGTGTTCATGTTAACTAAGGTATTAATTTTGTCCACTATTTTAAGCCTAAACGTTTATTAAGATGCCATTAGCATTAGTTAATACAGTAATAAGCATGAAATAACACTTCATTAATTCAATAATTAGCATTAACTGTTAACAAGTATGTCTTGTTTATTAAGGGTTTAATTAACATGAATTCATTAAGGCACTATATAAGATGTATGTATTGAGAAATATGTTAAATTTAAAATGATGTCAGTATTCATGGTTAATGACTGTCCACTTACTAACATATGATTTAATTTTGGTAAAAGTGGAAATTAGTGGACATCCTCCATGGTCTTCATGTCGAGGTTTGCTTGTTCATAACTTTTTGTGCATGTTCTACTGTAAAAACATTACTTAACCAACCTTACTTATAGTTTGCCATTTGTTAATGCTCTTTGTGACACATATAGTGAAATTAAAAACATGTATTCCTTTGTAGAACTTCATAAATGCATAGGATGCAAGTAATTAAATAAATAATGGACTAAATCTGACACAATGCTTCTGCAACGTATATCAGATTACAAGTCAAGCTGGGTTTTCAGTAAAATATGCTTCCAATCAATTACATATTATAAATAACCAGCACCATTGTTGCATAAGTTGTAATTCACAACATGTTAATGGTTTAAAATGGAAATACTCCACTATGCTCAGCATTGAAATCACAGAGATGACCACAGAGGAGCAGGTGCCAATGCCAATGTTACAAGACATTTGATTGTTTTCACCCATATCCTGGACTGTGTAATGGGCAGACATACATCCAAGAACACAACCAGCGAACAAGGGGCCAACACCAAGATTTACAAGACACACTGGGTTCACATTTTTGGGTCTTGGGAGTCTACATACAGTATTTCAGTGTTTCAGTCCCTGGTCAGTTGCTAAGGGAACACCTGCAGATAGCTAGTTAACTAAGTGCAGCGAAGATGCTCCCGTTGTGGTGATCAATTATGGATGAGCCGAGAGAACTTTGACATGTTAAACCACTTAGAGAGGCTGAAGAGGAAGAACGGCAAGAGAGACAGGAGTGAGAGGAAGACTAAGAAAGAGAGAGTTGGGGAGACTCATCTCAGACGTATTATCGTGGTATTGTTCAAAACTACAGGGTCCACTTTCGTTGGATTTCACTGCCATTGCTGCGCACCCTACTTGGGATAATACATGAGGGATAATGGATATACTATCATTGAAGGTGCTAATGCTGCACAATCTGCATAATGCATTAGGAAGTCCACCTTCATAATGTGTTTAATGCAATTTGCATGAAATCTACTGCATGTTGTCTGAGTGACTAAAAAGTTGCCTTTGAAATTTGTGTGATATTTTCTGCAAAAAAACAAACAAACAAACAAAAAAAAGACTTTACTGCAGATCTGGGGAACTTACAAATGTTACAAACTAGTGAACAAAGGACTGGTTTAATTTACAGGTCAGATACCCTGTAACTATGCCATAGTAACCATGAAAAATAGGGTGAATCGCTATATTTTACAGCCTGCATTCCCTGCATACGAGCACTATCTCAGCTGGAATTACTCATGCAGCTTTTCAAAAAACTTGGATTAAATATAGAGATGTTTCAAGATGAAAACCTTGCCTTATTATTCTTTGTATTATAACTTGTCTCATGCACTTCAGTAAAATTTGTTCTGAGAGTAAATATATAAATTAGACCCCTTGAATGACTCCCATGAAATTTTCTTGTAAACGAACAAAAGTTATTTTTACATTCATTGTTAGACTGGGCAACACCGGCTGCTTGAGCAGCACATGTGCATTTTGGAATCTGTTGGTTTTTATTTCGGCAACTATATTAACGGGTTGGAACAGCCACACAGCCAGTGGGGGCAGCATGGCTTGTAGGCGAAATCGTCCAGAGATTCGGAGTCTTACCTATTTTTTCCCTGTGATGTGTGCAGTTCTTTGCAAAAATATATAGTGAAATGATCTGTTGATAGACATATCAACCAAAAAATGGGTGAAGGGCAGTGTGTTTCCTGTGGGCTGTCTCTTTTTCTTTCTCCCTTTTTTCTTTCTCCCTCTCTCTCACACTGCTTTGTGGCTACACCTCATTTCCTCCCTTCAAATCTCCTCTGCAAATGCATTGTAGAAGGATAGAGCTGGCAGGAGCAGTGATGCAGCAGAAACGCTGCCTGTGTGAACACCACAAGCTGCAGCAGTTCAGTGAGGTAACCGTCACACACATGTTGTGCATGAGTCCAGTATGGCGCAAGCATTTTTCACCAAAATGCATTGTGTGTATCCTTGAGTACTGAGAAAGGTATTGAGTGTGAAGCCCTCATAAGACATTTGCAAAGTCAGTTTTTTTTAAGTAATTTGAATCCAGCATTGTTTACATTCATTTTTACTACTTTGCATTCTTATTCTTCACTGTCTTTGTTGGTGTATTGTATTATATTTTGCCATGTTACAGCCACCTGTAGATCAGTGAAATAGTGTGACACCATTGGTAGGACTGTCTGTCTTATCACCACCATCACTATCATGCCACCACCATGTGTGTGCCTCTACATCCTTGTGTGTGTGCAGGAGATTTAAAAAAAATCAGCTCCATTGTGTTACTAAAGATAAAAATTAAAGAAGGAAAAAGCGAGGTGTGAAGTCTCGATTTTCAGATCCTGTATTAAAACTACATTTATTTTCTACCTTTTTTTTTTTTTTTTTTTTAGAAATTTAACAGCATGTAAGTATTTTGTACCACAGACAGAGCACTCCTCTTCCTTGCTTAACCAAATGTTTTATTCCCTAGCAGCAACAATAATGTAGTGGTGTTGGGGGTAATGTGCCACAAAGTAACGCATTAAGAGTACTGAGATTACTTTTTGGTTGCAATGAGTAACGGGTTGTTTGTTGAAATGTGATGTACTATGTACTGCTTAATCGAAACATTATCAAACATAATCAAGCTGTAAAAGAGATATTGCATCTGTCATTCCTGTTATTAGCCTGCAGAGTTACAGATTAGGGAGACACTAGGCTATGCAATGCCTAAAACATTACCCAACATTGACTACATTTATAATAAGAACCCCATTCCTTAAATACAATTGATTCAATTTAATATATAAGTAAAATGGATTTGAAGCATGATAAATTATAATATAACTTTATTTTATTGCAGTATCAACACTTTTGTTACTGATCTCCACTTAAACACAAACTTGTCACCCCCTGTTCCCTATCATCTTCTCTTTTCCCTCTATACTTACATATTTAGCCTGGTACTTTACTGAATGTTGTAAGAAATGACCGGTATTGACTGACAAAGCTAACTTGATTACAGCACATTAAAGGAAGTAATTCTAAAAGCCAACTCAGCTGGTAAAGATACAGAATGTTGCACAATCTACAAAATAAAAGTATTTATTACCACCTGGAAACACCTAACACATCTTCAGCAACAATAACAAAAGTCACCATTTTTATACAGAGCGCCTGAAGCAGCCCAGCCTACTATCCAACTCATGCAAAAACCATTAGGGCTTTAGGGCCAAAAGAGAAGGGAGGAAAATCATTGTGTTGTTCAAGAGAAGAAATAAGAAATACATTGAGGAGATCGTTGGAGATCAATATTCCATTTGGACTCCAAGACCAGACTAGACAATAGATATAGGCTAATGTTTTGCTGGATAAGCATTGCGTGTGCGTGTGTGTGAATGAGATGAGAGAGAGAGTGTGTGTGTGTTTTCGCACAAATGCTTGGACATTATTTCTATGACTGCAGAAAGAGAAACATGGTAGCCATTGGAGAGCCTGGGAGCTGCTCGGGGCTTCATGTCACAGAGGTAGTCGGCCTGTGCAGCTGTCTTCAGCTATTGAGGTCAGCCTGGGTTTCGACATTGTTGACTCAAAAAACAGCACATGAGACAGTGGACCATAAGACATCAGTGCTGGAACATTATCCTCATTCAGGGTGAAACAGAAGAAAAGAAGACAGAATTGAGCTCACAATTCAGCTAAATGTTTAATTTAATAAATGTAACAGAAGAGGAGTTTAAAAATGAACAGAATGAGAGATAAAGATATAAAGAGATTCAAAACAGGACACATCCATTTTGAAGAAGTCAGTAAAGAGAGTTCTTCTTTCACCTGATGCTAACCTACATTGGGGATTTTGAACATGGCGGAGGTCAACATCAGCACTATCACTGAACCGCACTTGATTGAGGCAAGTTCCCTGTCTCAGTGCTCACTCAACTCTCAGAACTGTCCAAAACTCAGAGCAAAATTCACACATTTTGCCTGCAATCTTAAGCTTTCCAGTCGGAATCTGTGAAAATAAACTGCTCGCTCAATGATTTACCTTAGGCACAAATTTAGCTCAGGTGAAGACGGTGAAACAACACAGAGAGAAATTCTATGATGCCACTTTACAGTAAGACTACCAATTTAAATGATCTACAAATGGTTTATAATAGGTTATTAATTCAGCTGTAAACACTTAATAAATCATTAATAAGCTGTTACAACACATTACATAACATCATATTCATTAGTGTAAGTATGTTTTCATCAGTGCATAATCACCTGAAAAAAAGAAATGTGTTTTTGTTTCTTAGAATGAGTTTTTATATCAGGGCGTGGGTCCTCTTCCACGGAAGCCTCCATGTTGCACCGCCATGTTTCTTAAGTAGCCCAGAACAGACAAACCAAACACTGTCTCTCAGTACAACCTGTTTTGTTTTGCATGTGTTTCGTGACCACCATAGTTTTCCTACACACTTGGAGTGTTAAAGTGAGACTAGGAGTTTGCAATCTTCCAGCTCCCCACTAGATGCCACTAAATCTTACACACTGGTCCTTTAAGATTATATATACTGCAAATCTGTGCCATTTTTTACTTTGATAATATTGTATTTATTTATTTATTGAAAAAAAGGAAAATTAAAAAAAGAAAGTTTGACACAGCTGATATGGACTCCAAAAGAACAATTGTCATACATACTGTATCACACTGAACAGACACTGTTTCTAAATTCTGTTACTAAAAATTAATACTAAATTTGATCATCTGTTATGACTCCAGTCAGAGACAGAGACACCAGTAGCTGTATAAAGTCAGTATTACTACACACTATCTCTCTAACTTTGTTCTGCTGTGGCAAAAACTTTAGCTAATGTATCTATGGAATCTTTACTCATTACAAAAGAACAGATGAGACAAGTTAAAGATTACACTTAATTCCCAGGAAGGTATTTTTTTAAAGCTTACAGTTATTGTGGGTTATTTAAATGTAAGTGTTCTGACATGGGATTACATCAGATTGCCTCCAACAATACTTCATGCCATAAAACCTTTTGCCAATAACTGTATTAATTCCTAAACAATGTTATTCAACATGAAACACAAAAATAATAACATTTAACATCACCCATCACTGTCATAAAAAGATTGAGCTCGGTACTGCATTGACTCAGTTGCCCTGTGTTTTGTTGCCTGTCTCACTTTAAACTCAGCTGACTAAAATTTGGGGGAAGGAGGTATTTCACCCTCCTCCTCTCACCTCTCTCTCTCCCTCTCTCTCTGCATTTTTCTCACACACATAAACTCACACTACAACACACACACACACCACACACACACACACACCCCTCCTCGTGGCTCATTAATCAACGACAGATTATCAGGAAAGTGACACCTTCATGATTACAACGTTTCTGGGGAACTTTTTAATATGAGTTTCATTGGAAAGTGGATGCAAATGAGCAGGCTTAAAGTGCAACACAGTTATTATTCAGATTACAGTAGTTTGAGCTTGATACCATCTGTGGAAGTAACTAAATAAACACAAAACCTTTATGGGTGTTACAGACTTGGATTCAAGAAAAGATCTTTATGGTTACTTTTAGGACTGCAAACTAGAGGAACACAGAGATGTCAGTATCTGTATTGCTCAGTACAAAATTATCTGTCTCTGTAACCATATTTGGATAGAGGACCAGAAGCAGGGTGTGGTTTAAATCATCAAACATCAAATGTTTTAATATTAGCATATAATTAAATGTTAAAATTTATTTCCACATTATCGCATTGTGTTTTGTAAATTGAAAAATTCTGTTTTGCATTGGAGAGAAACTTTAGATAAAAGTTTATCTTCTTTAATGTCATTTTTTGTGCTTTTGTGAGCTATTCAGATTTGGACACATCCCTACTGCAAAGTTGAATTGTGATACAATCATAATTGCACCATTACACAGTCTAATCCAGGTGAAACAGTTGATTTATGCTTCTCATCAATATGATGGATGCTCCCACACTAGATCAGTGCTGAACACTGCTATCTGTCCTCATCTATACAGTGAAATCATTTTCAAATCGCTCATTAATCTACATAACTGATTATCATGTTTAATTTCATATAAAAAAAAGAAAGAAGAAAGGAGCTGGAGTAACATCTTATCCCTCACTTGCTCCACTTTGAATGCAGAGCATCCCTGCTTCCTTCCCCACATCTGTCCAAGAAGAAAAAAAAGAAGAAGACGAAGCTTCTCTTTTAATCTTTAAACGCTAAACAAGCATGAACTCCTGCCGTCGCCTTCATTTTCCGTCTAAAAGCATATACTAGTGCGCCTAAATATTTTATCATAGGCGGCCGATAACACTGGGTAACGCAGTGGATAATGAAAAGGTATACACCGACAGAAGGGAGGGGGGAGGGCATGTGGGCAGTATAGTTTAGTGAACGTGTCTATCAGATTTTTACAGTTGTCTGCAGCCTTATTCCATACGGATAGAAGGCTAGAGATCCGCGCAAAGGCCAATAAAGAAACGCAGTCCTGATTATACTTCTGTGTAAGGATTCGTGGAACTTCGGGGTGTGTGTGTGGCTGTGTGTGTCAGGTGGGCTCCCACAATCCCCAAAACTAACGTGTCAACACTTTCTCTGTCGTCCACTGGGTGTGATGTTGAAGATAAATTGGGTCCCGCCCTGCCTTAATGCACTGCGTGTCACATTAACCCCAATGAATTTAAAAGAGAAAAATGTCTAAATTAATAAGACAAAATGGAGCTCCGTGTGTGTGCGTGTGTGTGTGTGTGTGTGTGTGAGTGAATGTATGGTTGAGCGCTTCAGACGGGTTGTTAATGTTAAGGTGGCATTAGAGTTAATGCAAATTAAAAAGCGCTGGCTGATCCCTTTTGACCCCCCCTGTTCGCAGCGTTAATGCGGCCATTTGCTTGGAGGTACTAGCCCTCCTATAATTCAATTTGTCAAAATGAATGAGAGAACAGACATTTTATACACCACCCCGCCCTCCCACACCACCACCACCACCACCACTACTACCTCTACCAGCACACCTCGCTCCCAAAATAAATCAGAAAAAAAAAGGCAAGACAAAAGTTAGAAGCCTTCCCGCGTCTTTATGACTGTTTATTACTTCTTTCATCTGTAATGAAAGCGAGCAATTATTGCAAGGTGCCGGTATCATATTATTATGTTGGCCCCGGTCCCCTAGATAGTCATCAATCACTCTCAATCGACCTGTCACCGGCAGGCAGAGATCCAGCTGGAGAGGAGAGAAGAAGAAGGAGGAGGAGGAGGAGGAGGGAGGAGGAGTACATCATCATTAATTTGAGGAGTGACCCCCGGGGCTATCCACATGTCTCAACCCGGGATTCTCCAAGCAAGGCAGCAGCTAGCGCACAGACCAGCGCTGTGGCCAACTAGAGTTTGGAGTTTTTTGGCTGTTTTGGTTAAACAGCAGTTTCGCGATTTTATCTGACCAAAACACATGCGAAGGAGAGGATAGATAGATAGATAGATAGATAGATAGATAGATAGATAGATAGATAGATAGATATAGATAGATTTTACAAAATAAAAAAATGGAATATTAATTTTATCACCGAGTTTCTTGTATATATGATGCCCAAAAGCAATTTTACAGAATTTCTGATAGATAGATAGATAGATAGATAGATAGATAGATAGATAGATAGATAGATAGATAGATAGATAGATAACATGACACCAAAAGACAATCTGTTTTAATTACCAAACAAATTCCAAATAGTTGTTTTTAATATCTTTATTATTTTTTTTACTATTTATTTTTATGTATACCTTTACTGTCGGGCTGTAATTTGTTTCTCTGCCCAGTCTGAAAATATTCTTTACTAATTAATTTAAAATCAATTAGTTGCCCATGTGATTAGCATCAGTGCGCAGGAATGATAAGAATGTGCTTAATTAGGCCTAATGCATTTAAACTGATACATACGTTTGCATATTCAAGACACTGATTGGCCTAATTGATTGATTGCTATTGCAAAGTAATCTCCAGGATATCTCCTCTTTAAAAACAAAAACAACAACAACAAAAAATCCACCTTCCCCTGTTCCCTCTCATAGATTTTCTTGTTGGATTCTTCTTTCTTTCTGTTTTTGTCGTCATCCTGAGAAAGAAAATGCATATTAAAGTTACAGTCTGGTCATTTTTAGAGTGGGAAACTTCTGACGTCAGAGTCACCGCCGTTTAAAACAACCTGCCTCTGCTGCTGACGTCTTTTATACTACTTTTTTATAAGGCAAAAATATGTATCTGACAACAAAGTGATTATTCTAAGCGAAGAAAGTCTTAATTCATTTATCTGTTTTAGGACTTTTAAAAAGAAAAAGGAGCGCCAGAAGACTTTCTTCCTTTTATTTTATTTTTTTATTTTTTTTCCGTTGAAAGCCGTTTGAGTGGGGGGCATTTTACACAAATTAAACATGCTACTCCGCTTCGCCCTATAAGCATCCTAGGAGCCTGTGCTTACCAATCAATTGGTACAGTCAAACAGAGCCGCAGCCTGCGTGAGAGTGGAGACCTTCAGTCTCGCTTTATTTCTGGATATTGGGGGACCTCTCTACCATGTCATATCCACAATTTGGATATCCCTATTCGTCTGCTCCACAAGTAAGTTCATGTAATTACCTTTGACCATTTTAATGTGTTGTTTTGGTTCTGATATTGCAGCGATTGATTATCTCATCGATTTACGCGTGATGCTTTTACGCATTTTGGCCAAGAATCAGGGGAGCTGTCACAGTCTTTCGGATATCGGGAAGGTGTTGCATTACAGCCAGTGATACCTGTGCTCCTGCAGCGAGAGAAAGAAGAGGAAAACCAAAAAAAAAAAAAAAAAAAAAAAAAAACAGCGAGACCCCCGACCTCCCGTTCACTGATTTCTGTGAGATAATAGCCGCTCCGTAATGTCAACCATATGTTTATCTGCACCGGAACACACATGCCAACTTGTTCTGCACACGCTGCGTGTGTTTGCGCCACAACCCAGCTGCTGTTTTGTTTTGGCTTTGAGCCATAAAAAATCATTTGGGCATTACTTCGGGTATTACTGGGCGATGTTGGGAAAACATGTTGTTTCTGTTTGTAACGCGTGTGTCTCATTTGGAGCAAAGCTAATAGACGAATCGTTTTGGACACGTTTTACGCGCACATTACCACAAGAATATGACGCATCATCCATCATCAAATATCAGCCTTTACGAGTCATTGATGCTGTATTTTTTTTGCTTTTAAAGAATGGCAGTCTGAAAAGAAAAATGTGCGAGTTTATTTCAAGCATTTCCGAAGAAGAAAAATCATTTACTGTCAACAAACTTATTTAAATCGTGTTAAATTTTGCTTTTAAGTAAAAAGTGCTGTAAACAGGTAGAATCGTGTTCATTTGAGACAACGATTTTTCTTTAAAATTAAAAAAATAAAGAAATAAAAGTTACATACTAACTTCCACATCAAGGTGCTCAAGATTAACATTTGATTTTGTTTCAAACAAAACACACCAATAACTTTTTCTTTCACGGTCTCCACCCAGTTCCTGATGACAACCAACTCTCTGACCACTTGCTGCGAGTCCACCGGCAGATCCATCGCCGACTCCGGAGTAGCGGCGTCCGGGCAGACCCCAGTCTACTGTCCCGTGTACGAGAGCCGGCTGCTGGCCACGGCGAGGCACGAACTCAGCTCCGCCGCCGCGCTGGGCGTGTACGGGAGCCCCTACACTGGCGGTCAAGGCTATGGGAATTACGTTACATACGGCACGGACGCCTCGGCTTTCTACTCGCTGGTAAGCTCTTCATCTGATCCCTCTTGGCATTGATTAATGGAGCCGCAGGGTGCTGCTGAGGCTTGAGCCAGGCGCACCTCGCGTTACACTGAAAAATACCTGCCCTTTACTGTATATGATTTATCCTCATGTCACACTTCAAGACAGAATTTCCTTGAAAAATACTTGTCAGCAGGGAGAGATAGGCTCACTTTCTTGTGTCACAGTTTGCCTTGAGACTAATCATTTTTATGAAACAAGGCAGAAAAAAAAGTTAAATAATTCCATTAATGTTGACAAGGTGGTTTGCACTGAAAGGAGTGGATTTTTACAAACTTTAAAGGCTCAGTATTTTGTAAAATTGTGAAAATGTTTTTTTTTTAATGAATCTACTTATTAAACGTGTTGATAAGATCCTAAGAGGAATACAAAGGCCTATAAAGTACAAGAATTCTGTTTGTTCCACTTAGTTTGTGTTGAAATACATTAAGTGTTCCCATTTCTGGTAAGAGTATGGTGAAAAGAACATTTAGAAAAGCTATCTGCTTTTGTAATTGATGATTGGTGTCTCAGTGAGATTACCTGTCTAAATAAAGGTTGAATATAATAAAATACAAATACAGTAATTAGACCAGGAAACCCTCTGGAACCTTCATAGATTTATTTGCACAGATCCCTGCAGTAATCAAGCTTGTAAACCTAATGTTACTCAAGTTTTATTTTGTAAAAACTTATTTTGAAAGTCGTGTCATTTGAGTTGCCACATAACCACACATATCTGAATGTAACCCTTCCCATGGACACTTTTTTATTTTATAGTTTCTCAGTGTTTTATTTTGCAGGACGATTTCAAAATGTTTCAAATTCTGATTTACTGTACAAGCAGGCATCACCCTCTTCAAAAGCTTTAACTGCCTGACCAAGCAACTTTTAATTTAGACAGCCGATGCAAATCTTTTTTCATGTACCGAAGTGAGTCATTTAATCTACCAAACTGATTTCCTATTTTGTGTCATTCTTTAAAAGTCTTGTTTTTGTGTATAATTGCAGGGCACATTTGATACTAAAGATGCCACAGCTTCTGCGCATGCGGGAATAACCCAGGCAACAGCCTACTATCCTTATGATCCTACGCTGGGACAGTATCAGTATGACAGGTGGGTTGTTTCTGTGTCAACCTTCCGTTTATGTTTCTAATGTAAAAAGTGTGATTATCAATGGAAACATCTGAACACTTTGAGTAAACTTTTCTTTAAAACACTGTTATACAGGACGGAAAAGTAACATGTGCAATTAGAACTACATCAGATGTTTATTGAGCTGTTAAGTCCACTGTCACACAGGTTTGAAGGCTTATCTCAGCTGCTTTAAATGGTTAAAACAGGACGCGATCAAAATTCAGATGAGCAGTAACTCTTTAAGTCTTGCACACTGGTGTAGGGTCAGTTTCCCCACCATTAGATCAATCAATCCCCGAGAGGTTGAGGTCAGTCTCATCACGTCCAGCAACACTAGGTGATCACCTTCATCTCATGACACATTTCTTTCCTGATGAGGTTAGGTGCTTCAGAACACTTGTGCCCCTTTCAGAAAAGACATGAGGCCTCTTCAGTGCCGTGAAGAGCAGGCCTGCCAAATCGAAAGGTCTTCCCAATAATGAGCCTGTGATATGGTGTAAATGTAGAGCATGAATGATATCTGATTGTGGTAACTGTGATCAGGAACTTTTCAGAAGGCAGCACCAACAGAACTGCATGGGGACGGCACAGAAAACAGTTTTGCTTTTGCTCGTGTTGTGTCTTAATTGATCAGCAGTATCATATTGATTAGCTTTAGAGCAACATGAGACTTCACATTACCTCGCTTCTTTTGCCAATCACTCTAAATTCAGTACAAAGTGCAAAAAGTGTCAGCAGGAATGCTAATAAGTGCACATGTAGCAAAAGGCCTCAGTCTGAGGCAAAACAGAATTAGTGGCACTCAGAAAAACAAGCAGGCCTAACAGCAGTACCGCTCTGTCTGCGCCCGTCTTTCACCTGAGGGCTCATCATTACACTCAATAAAGCAATTTTACAGTCTATTTTATCTGCGAGGGAACAACGTGGGCTATGGAAAGGTGCAGCACTCCTCTACTTTTGATTCCCTTAGCAGTGCTTGACCTGCACTAAGCTATACGGAGCAATAAAGGCCTCATAAAAGCCTCCCCTGAGAGGACTTTTACAGCTCACTGCTGACTGAAAATCAACACTGTGCATTTTAAATGTAGGCCTATGGTTAGAGAGGGTAGGAAAGCAGTTGTGTGCTGCGCTAGAATGGTTTCAATACAGTGATAGTGGAAAATATAAATGCATATAGTTCAAACACAGCTAACATTACTACTCATTGAATAAATTTGCATGTTTTCCAAAACTTACTCTTGCAGATTTACTTTTGATACCAGAATAAGTGATATTTTTGGAGGGGTCTCAGGGAAGTTTTGTGCAACAAAGTGTGCTGTACAGTATATACTGCACGTGATCCTACCAGGTCCAATGCTTATGGACCGGCCGGCCTCTGTACTTCCTAAATTTTGTCTTTTAACTGCAATGTCTACTTTAAGTTTTCATGTCTTTACACAATTATAGCTGCAGACATGTTTATGAGTGGGACTGTCAGATTTATAGGGGCATGCTATGCATAATTCCAACAAGATTCTAGGAAGCAGATGGCTCTGTCATGGCTTCCAGGAGAGAAACTGCCAGGGCAACACAATCCAAATTGTCATGCAACAAGCATCCCATGTTATATTTACCCTCTCGTTACCATCGTGCTTGTGTTCTTCTCATTAACAGATATGGTTCCATGGATGGGGGAACGAGGCGGAAGAATGCCACGCGCGAGACGACCAGCACGCTGAAGGCCTGGCTGCAGGAGCACAGGAAGAACCCATATCCAACCAAAGGGGAGAAGATCATGCTGGCCATTATCACCAAGATGACCCTGACACAGGTCTCCACCTGGTTTGCCAACGCCAGGAGGAGGCTCAAGAAGGAGAACAAGATGACATGGCCGCCCAGGAACAAGGGCTCAGAGGAGAAGAGATATGACGAGGATGAGGATGGGTCTCAGGAGGAGCAGATAAAAAGCGAGAACAATGAGGATGGTTAGTGTCACACAATGTTTTGGTGCTCTACAGAAATAAAGACTATGAGATTTTAAGATAAATAGTTTGACAGAATATTACAGGTGGCTTTTGACTCAAAAGAATGTTTAAAAACTGTGTATTCATGACATCTTATCTTAAAAATGTTTGTTGTCATTGCATTAGTATCATAATGTGACAGAAACATTCATATCCAAAGTATTATTTTTACTTCCACTTGAAATGAGGGCATGTGTTGCAAATGGCCAGTTTGAGCTTATTTTTATTAGTCTTGCAGTCATTCACATAGAGGGATCAGGATGAATCAAAATAATTACTTAAAAACAACTAAGAGAACGATTACCATGATCACACTCCTGTGGAAAGTCCACTGTTGACACACATCTTGAAAACTTAAATCTACTCTATTTTCTTTTCATCTGATAAACTATAAACTGGGATGATGTTACCACACTGAAAGCCAAAATCAGACAAAAGATCCACATCCTGTGCTGACAGCTCCCAGCAATTTTAATTGAGCAACATTTTGATCTGACAGAGATCTTCATTAGACATTGTCAAGTGATGTAATCAATGAAAACTGTAATACCACACCTATCAATCATTGTAAAGCATTTCATTGTCTTCAACCATATCAGTCTTATGTCTTATTTTATTTTTTAAATATATAATTTTAACAAGAATGAAAACTGTATTATGCTAATAATGAGAAACACAGGATGATGAGGTCTTAGAATTTGCTTATTTTAACATTTTATACTTATAATATCCACAGTGCTAAGTTGTATTTATTTATTCGGTTGTCAAATGATCGTAATAAAACTCAAACTTAAACTTAAAGTTTGGAATACCATCAAACAGGCCTTATTCTGGGATATAGTGGAGGATTAAACAATTTAAACTAAGTTTAGGTTTATTTCTTATAGTCATATAAAATTTTTTAACTTTTTGAGCTGATCATGACTTGATATTTCTGATAGGCCTAAATTCATTTAGTTAGTAATTAAAGTAGGACTAGTTAATACAATGAAATGCATCAAACTGTTGTGCCAATAGTATATCTGGTGCAACATGATTTATGATCATTTATATTTATCTCTTAATGTTTTTTTTTTTCATTTATAATTAAAATGTAAATATTTATTCTTTAATTAAATCGAACAAGTGTAGTTTTTACAGTGTGTAATGGCAACTTCAGCACTTGATTCCAGAGTGACTGTTCAGGATGCCACTATCAGATCTGATGCCATGTCGTGTCTCACTGACTGTCTTCTCCTCCTCTTCTTCTCTCCTTCTCTTCTTCCCAGAGACCAGAAGTCGGCCTGATAAGGACCTCCAGTTGAGCGACTTGGATGATTTCGACACACTGGAGTCTGAGAGCTCGGAGTGCGAGCTGAAGCACCGGTACCACATGAACACACACATGTCAACGACGAGCGACGATCACCTCATCAAGGACGCGTCTCTGAAAATCTCCATCCCTGTTTCTCTGGGAGGGGAGCAGCAGGAGTTGAGCAAAAGTTGTCTCAAAACGAGCCCGGAGGATTACCAGGCGGACAGCAGACAGCAGGTAAAGGCGTGTTACAACCAACAGCAGCAGCAGCAGGGGCACCAGATATTAGACGGCAAACCTCGCATCTGGTCTTTGGCCCAAACTGCGACGTCCCTGAACCAGACTGAGTACCCGTCCTGTATGCTGAGATGCCAGCCGCCGCCTTCCTCCCTCAGCCCATCCCCCGCCGCTACCTCACCCGTGACCGGCCTGGACAACAGGCAGGACTCGCCGGTCACGACCCTGAGAAACTGGGTGGACGGGGTTTTCCACGACCCCTTGTTCAGGCACAGCACTTTGAGCCAGGCTCTGACCAACACCACCGTCTCTTGGACCACGAACACCAAAGGCGCCATCCTGGAGGCGGAGAGGAGCGCGGCGGCCTTGCAGCAGCAGCAGCAGCAGCATCACGACTCCTCCAAAGACAGTGCCATGACTTTCCCAAAAACTATCAACAAACTTTTCTGCTCCTAACGAAACCAAATGACCCTTTTATTTGCAAAAAGAGAGAGACTTTTTGTGACTGCCTGACTGAAAGTCGGATGGAAAAGCCTATTTCGTCTCCATGATTCCCTCTTTCTGTTTGGTTCGTTTTTCAAAAGCAGCTATAAACTGTTACATTGGCGTTACACAAGTGAAATATCCGGATCGGTTTGACTTATTTGATTTAACGCACGCACAAAACTTATCGAAATGTATAACTAAAAGTTTACATCATGGAAAAAGAAAATAGGCCTAAGGTTTACATGATTTTTCTTTTTACTTCTTTCTTTCCTATGCGCATGCAAATGTAATTGAATATTATTTAGGTCTCAGCAGTTGAGTATCACTATTAAAAGAAAAAAAAAGTCTCACAAATGCACAGCTCTCTTGGAAGTGAGAGCGTCTCAACTTTGTTCACTGAAAATAAAAGCAGTCGGTTTCTGAATAAGAGTTGCTGTCCATGGTGCTGAAATACAGGGGAGTCACACACTGTCCTGGGCCTTGCTTTTCTTCCTTGATCTCTTTTTGCATGTTTTTGAAACCGCTACAAAGACTTTTTAACTGGTTATGAAACGGTCCCAATTTATTCCTGATGCCTCTGTAAGTCCTACATTTGTTAACGAGACCATCCACGAGAAGACTGGTTATTTCTACATACTTTTTCTTGATGCCTGCCACCAGGCCGGATTCTCCACATCAGATGAAATGAGCCTGTGTTTACAGAAAAAGTTACAGTGAGTCGTACGTTAACCACTTAAAACTGAAACACACGGAGATTTTTATTTAGACATTCCAATGTTTGACATAATAGTTTGTGGAACCACTGCTGCTTTTGTCCACAAGAAAGTTCTTAGTAGCTTTAATGCTTGCCACCAGGACGGACCTTTCTGAAGTCAGGTGAAACGATCCTGTGTTTATACTTTCCAGGGAGAGTTACAGTTAAACAGTCAAAAAGAAGCAAGAGGAGTTTTTTTTATTTAGATAATTTTATTTTTGACATTATATTTTGTGGTTATTACGGGAGAAATACTGCCGCTTTTGTCCACAAGGGCCCCCAAAATCAATTCAAAATCAAAATATTCTTGTAGTAGCTTTAAAATCCTGTAAAACCACGTTCAAACCTTTACCACCAGCACACATAGCGAGGCCTATCCACGCCTGAGTAAAGAGGACCTTTTTCAACGCAATCCGCTGTTAATTAAAGCCACTTCTTTCATTCCAATTCATTCTTTAACGCAATCTAACATCTCCCACCATGTGTTATTTTTCAGAAAAAAAAAACATCCACTCCCATTTAGTGACAGCGAGAAAATGAGGCGGCTCAACCCTCAAGACAGAACAATATCAGTATCTAAGATCTGCCTCATTAATTCCCTCTAAACAGGCTGTAATTGGGATGTTCGCAGTCATATTTCATGTCGCCCTATTGATTTCCCCTCTCAGCTCTCTGATAATATTATCGAAACATCTCAACACCGGCCATGATGCAGCTGTCAAAAGGGTAAGTTATTCGCCATATACGTCCGTTAATGGGTTCAAAAACGGAGGGAGGCCCCCTGCGAAATCATTTTGAAGTGAGGAGTTTTCGTTTTGACACTAACCCCTCAATTTCCCGGAGACGGCCGGGGCCCTGCAGAAAACAGCCTGGTGGATGCTGATGCTGAAAAGTGAAAGGGCTTTACGGGAGAGAGAGGGAGAGGCACTCACGTCGTCTAGAAGTGAAAAGGGCAAAGGAACTCGAATTAGTTGTTGTAGATAAAAGGGCAAAAAGAAAGGAGTCAAGGGTACTTGACAGTAATGGCGAAAGTGGAGCTCTCGGGGGACTCTGTCTGTCCTGTGAGAGGAGAGGGTGGAGAAGGGGGGGGGGGCTTCAGTGATGAATTTTAATGGGAAAAGCGCCCCCCCCCCCCCCCCTCCTTGGAAGAAAGTGCAATGGTGGACAAAAGGGATTTTCTATAAATCGGAGTCGGGATGTATGTTTTTATTTGCTTTCTTAGCTCGCCTGCAGCATTTTCTAAAGCAAAGTTGACATAACCGCAGCATAAATTGGAGAAAAGAGAGATCTGACAGGTGCATGTGGGGTTAATAGGCACTTATTTTTATATGGGGCTATTGTTAATTCACATTTTCCTTAATGTAGGCAGGTTTATTAGCCTACATGCAAAACTGTGTGTTTAATTTTTCATGGCTACTGATAGAAAAATTAGGCCAGAGTTAAAGTCCCCACAGATAAGACAATAGGCCTATAGCCTTTAATTAATTTAGCATGAAGACAGATTTTTATTAGACCTCCGAACCAAGTGGCTTTTTATTTGAGAGAAAGAGACATTAAGTAAGAGAAAGAGGATGGAGAGAGAAAGAGAGACGGGAGGGAGTGGGGGCAGCTATAACTAAATCATTCAGCCGTGGCAAATACGAACACACAGAGGGAGCGAGATGGTAAATTAACAGGAGCTTTTTACATAGAGACCAAATAAAACTGTAATCAGCGACGCGTTACTTTTCATTAAGCCGGCTTGACAGCAGCATATTCAGCCACTATACTCCCCGACACATTGGAGCAGGAGCAGCAAGGTCCGGGCTGAAATAAACTGCTCTCAAACCGAGAGTCATAAGATAATTCCTTAAGCTCCATTAACAACTCTTAGCCGCAGGAAATGGGCTCCCCCTGAAAACATCTCCAAATCTAAAAGCTTTATCGACCTGGCAAACCTCAGCTGATGGCTTCTCTTTTTTTTTTTTTTTCTCCAACCCCCCCTCTTTCTCTTTCTCACTCTCTCCTTCTCTCTCTCACCCCCTCCCCTTTTTCTTTTTTTTTTTCAACTTAAGGGACAGAAACGTCCAACTGAGGTAATAGACTTTGACACAACACATTAAATGGGAAATGAGAAAAGGGAGAAGAAAGGGCACTCTTAAACGCCTTTTAAACGTTACCAATTAGAGGTTTAAAACTTGAATAAGATGTAGGCCTGTGGCATATGCCTGACTGATGGGACATTTAACTGAATACCTTCCCCGCTTGGTAAAAGCAGCACGTAAGTGAGTGGCAGTATGTAGTGGCCCTGTGAGGTAGCTGAGTCAAGGGATTCATACAAAAGCATTATCCACTTTCTAAAGCAGCACTCCTGTGCAACATGATTGTCTCAAGATAATTTTTTTTTTTTGTTTGTTTGTTTTTTATTCACAGTGGTTCAAATGATATCCTAAAAGTTATGGAAAAATTTGGTAGGGGAGACTAGGAGAGAGTTGTAGCACTGGGTTAGTTGTAACACTGCCACTTTTACGAATTAGAAAAGTGCTGCGGTGGTATCATCTACCCCAGTGAGCACCAACCAGGATTTCAGTGTCAATTTCTAGTTGAAAACTGGTTGATATTAAGTCTGAACGCTAAAATGCAGCTACAGCATCAAGGAGTCACAAAACAGAAAATTGTCTGATCATTTTGATCATTTGTTAATTTGTATGTTGAAAGGGAGACAATACTGATGAGTGTGAAGGTATTTTTCCAAAGTCATGTTTTACTGGTAGATGAAATCTGGTCTACATCCGTGATTGAAATGTAATTTTTTTTCGTATAAAATGTCACAATAACTACAGGCTATGTGCTTCAAACAAGAAGTGTCCAGGACATAATCATGGTAGAAATAATTTGTGTAAAATTAAGAAACTGCACTTCTTGCTGTAGCCTAATGTGTGTGTCCAAGTACTTAGGTGTGACAAAGATACTTCACTGGATAGGATGATGTGGTGGTTGAGGGGTTTAAGACCTTCTTTTGGCAAATATTTTTTAATGGCTTTCAACTGAGAAATTCTGATGTAGTTTCTAAATCAGACACCAAAGTGATGATTGGCTTTTATTCACACAATGTAGTGGACAAAAAATGTCACTATTGCAAATTTTGGTGAATTATGAGCTAAATGTTTTTTTTCAATCAACATCTTCAAATAGCTGGTGAAAAAATTCTCACTTTTGAACCCATTCTGAACGTCTTCACACGGGTGACCATAGTAATCTTTTAAAGGTCTTTTCAATGGAAAAATGCTCACTGGGATGGTGCACTCCTATTTCCTTTTTGAGCTCACAGGAGAAGTGGCATGTCTCTGTGAGCAGCGTTCTGCATTGTACAACCAAAAAACTGATTATCAGGTAAGAAAGTACTTTTTTTTTTAGATGATTATTTGCCTTGCGTTCATTATACTGTAGATGCAATGATTTAACTTACAGAACCTAAAGTAGCAGTCTCTCTAATTCCGTTTGATGCTTTAAATCCATTCCACTTTAAATTGTTCACTTCATTCAAAACTGTTTATTCTTTAATTTCTTATTCTTTAAATAATCTTTCTTCTCTTAATTCTTTTGGATAGTGTTGATCTCATTTCAGCAAATTACCACTCATTGTTACATCTATCCCCAACTGGTGTTACAACTCCCCCTGGTAGTCGGGTAGGCTTTAACAACAGTATTTGTACTGTATTTCACATTAACTCACATATTCAGTGATTGTGTTGTAGACGTCCAATTGAGTTTTATTTGCAGTTGACAAATATGGGTACTGTGTATCAAAGTTTGAGAGATCTAGAATGAACAAACACTGAATTACCAATGCTCAAACAAAAAGTGTTACGACCAACCCTGGTCTCCCCTACTTCTTTCTTCCTTCTTTACATTTTTTTAAACAAACATCCTGTCAAACACACATGCACTATCTTTACTGGTCAAAGAAGGCTCAAAAAAGCTGAAACAGAACAATCTGCTGCATGGAGCTTCCCCAGAGAGAGACAGAGAGTCTGGGTCAGGTTAATACCACTGTGACCCTGAGCCATAAATATATTTACACATCATTACACATCAACATACACACACTCAAACTCACACAAGCACAGAATCCCATTCAAATGCTTCCCCACCACCCACCCACATCAGGGTTAATTGAATATTTAATCTATTCATTGACTAACATTAATATGGTGAGAATAGCTGTAATGTGATCAAAGCTTAAATGAAAATATGAAGCATGACCTCACACACAGAGCAGTGCACAGGCACCACACACACACACACACACACACACACACACACACACACACAGACACACACACACAGAAGCAGAAGGCACAAGGCTGTTATGGCCTGAACACCCTCATTCAAGAATCAATGGAATGGCCTTTTATTCCAATTAAAATAAAGTGCATTATTATTAGAAAATATAAATTCACAGCCATGATAAACAAAACAGCCTGTAGGTGTGTAATCATGTCATTTCAAAAGCATTTTTTCTCAGGATTAAATTACATCTAAATGTCAGTTGATGTGAATGCTTGGCATGGCTGATCTTAGCAAATGAATATATTGATGTAATACAAAGTATAATACACCACATATATCAATAGAGGAGTTTATAAAGGAAAGTAGAGAAGACCAAAGTTGACTATTTAAAATATAACACTACACACAGTAAAGTTGTTTTTTTTTAAGTTTAAAAGTAAAAAAAAAAAAAAAAAAAAAAAAAAGATTTTTTTTAGTTCATGATGACGAAGATTCACATCTTACTTTAAAAAATCATACAGGAATTTAGTGGAATCAACTGGTCTTTTTTCATTAATGGAAATATACAAGTTTTAACTGTTCAAATTACTTAAACTTCTAGTATTCATTTTTAGATCATTTAAGATCCTATATACAAGAGTTCTTCTAACTTGAAGTCTTTAACTTGAACTGATGAGTTGAATGAATGTACTGTGCAATGTTCAATCAACTCATTAAATTAGGTTTCTAAAGAAATATGATTAGCATATTCTGAAACCCATATTTTTATAATTTGAATAAAAAATATATATGAAAAAAAATTGTTTTCACAATAATGCAAACACTGTGCTGTGGAACAAAGTAGCTCCAACAGGAGCAGGTACAGCTGTTAGTTCTTTGTATGAAATGAAAAACTGACTTTTCAAGCAGAAAAAATGTTAAAGTAAGTCAAATTTGATTATAATATTCATCAGTGTGACTGATTCATTGATTCAGCTTAATATCTTAAGTTTACTGAACATATTTTCTCATTAATATCAAGTTTGTTTGACTAGAAATGTTTGCTTTGATCATTACAAAATTACTACAGCTTGTCTTTTCAAATTCAGTCAACTCAAAATGTGAAGGCAGCCCAGACACTAACTTTTAAAACCAATAGTTTTCTCTCTTTTTCTGTTTTTTGAAGCGTACCTTCCACTGCTGTCAAGATGAGGTGTAGAATATTTACCCCTCCACTTTATAATCTGAAGGGCCTCCTTGTATACTTCCTTCACTGCTTGGAGATATGGCCTGTGTGTATGTGTGTGTGTGTATGATCATGTGTGTGTATTTGTGGCTGTGGTCAGAGCCCAGCTGCCAAAAGGACATGTCTGGGATGTGCCTTTAGGCCCCAGTGACTGGCCTCTATCAGGCCTCTATCATCACCTCCCTGCAGTGGTTCCACAGGTCAAGAGGTTTCAGCCTGAGGGGCATCGCTTTTTGCCATTTCAGCCATCTTAGGCTGCCTGACTGAACTTTGTCTGAGCTGACTGTGATAGAAAAATGCTGCACATATCAAGTACTATTTTTTAGGTCATGTACTTTTACTTTCATGCATAAAAACAAAATAGAGCAGTCTAAAAATGCTTCTAAAACAGCCAATTCATTTTCTTTCTGTTTGTTTAAATACTTATGGTCTTTTCTCAACTAGCAGAATATACAGAGGATAGAGTTTGGCTTATTTGGTTACCTGACTATGCCCACCAGTGGTGTTATCCCCCAAAAAAGTCCAGGATCATCTCACACCCTCTTAAGGTCAAGGAAAGGTCAAGAGGGTCTAATGGGTCATCACAACACACGTCAACTCTGTCAGACAACTTAAACTCAGTTAAGCTCACCTTCAGATAACTGAGATTCTATAAGCAGCCATATGAGCTTTTCACTGTGTCTGTCATGAGGCTGATTTATGATTGTTATGTATAGCCTGGTATAATCCCTGTATGTTCCAAGTTCATGAGATATCTAACATTACAGTAGTAACACACTTACTCATGGCGGTGAGGGTATTTAGGCAGCTTGCTGAAGTTTAACAGAGAAAATGAAGACACAATCTTCATGTGTTTAAAGGGTTAGTTTGATTATTTGAAGTGGGGTTGCATGAGGTACTTATCCATACTCAGTGTATACAGTAGATGGCAATCACCACGCCTGCAGTTTGGAGAAGCAGCAGGAGTACCAGTGCAGGAAGCTAAGCAGTACTGGTGTGGACAGGGTCAGCAACAAAATGTATTTTAGCCATCTAAAAAACACCCACTTAAACAAATCAATATCAGTTCAAGTATGCACTATATTTAGAATATTTTCACCACTTAACTTTGCTATCAGACGGCCTCTTTTGATAGGAAACTGAGCCAGGTATCGCCCTCTCCAAACCAACCAGACTGTATAGGCAAATTCAGTCATTTTACCTCACAGAACATGAGAGTTGCTGGTCTGCCGCGGCCTTGATCTGTTAATATGTTTGTTATTGTGTGACTCTGGTGAATCTAAACAATCCTTTTGAAACACCAAAGTCACACAGTAACACAAACCAATGAACAGATCAAGGCAGTGCTGGATCAGCAACTCCCATGTCCTGCAAGGTAAAATGACTGTTAGCAGCGAGAGTCGGGTTGACAGAAAGAGAGTGATATTTGGCTTAAATAATGGTGGTTTCCCATCAGAAAAGGCTGTCTGATGACAAGGTAAAATAGTGGAAATATTGTAAATATAGTGCACAGTTAAAGTCATATATATTTTTCTTTTAGGTTGGCCTTTTTTAATTGCCTAAAATATATTTTGTCAATGACCCCATCCACAGCAGTTCATTATTCAGCTTCCATGCTTGTACTCCTCTCTGCTTCTCCAAACAATGAGCCTGTTGACCGGCATGCTGTAAGTAATACCATGACAGTTGATAAGTGCCTCATACAACCTCACTTCAAATAATTCGAACTATCCCTTTAAGATGTCACGTTTTTGTCTTTTTTTTCATGAGGGGATTTGATGAACATGCACATTTAACATTTCTAATGAGTATGAGAGTAGGTGATACACCCACCAACATGTAACCAAGGTCAAAAGTAAACTCAAATTTCTTTGAAGGTGGATGGTGTTCCCATCTGGTTGAAGCAGTAATGCTGAGTCAAATCATGTTGCCCTAACTTGTGGATCAGATGTAAGTCTACTATAGCCATGCCGCAGCATCTTGTAGTCATTATGTGTTATGTGATTACATTGTAAAGTGCAGCATCTGTGAAATTTAACTAAAATTTATGGTTATGTAAGCCAGCTGTACTTCAGTAAGGTGCTGGTGTAGTTACACACAAATAGAAGAAAAAACAAAACAAAATGAGTTGGACATTGTTTTTTCATCTACAGTACTGCTAAAGCCATGTAGGAGTAATTGCTAAAGGTCAAAAGAGACTGTGTTTTACCAACACATTTGTGTTTATCATTCAGGACAGATCAATACAATATTGTTGTTTTAAAGAACAAAAGCCAGGGGAGACTTAACAGTGACCTTTGCTTCCATTTTCCATTGTGTTCAGGAGGTCCAACAAAACATACAAATGAGGCCCTCAGGTTTCTCTAGATATAAAAGGTTTCTTAAAGTTCTGCGTAGGTGTTTAACTGTGGAAAGGATTGGATACGTTTCTTGTACAATAAATCACCTTTTAAAAGATTACTTCAGAAAAATCTGATGCCAACTTTGCCATTGTGCTGAGCTGTTATTGTATCAGACTCTCCAAAAAAGTTAAGAAACCTGCACAAAAGACAGAAATTTAAACCTGAACCCAAACTTTAAATATCCATAAGGAGGAAGGAACATAATCCAGGCCCAAATGATGTCTCCTTACAAAATATAATTGGGAGGCCAAATGTATGAGTGGGCATCTGTAGAAATGGTTGCATCTGGTCGAAATAAAACCAAATTTAACATGACTTAACATAATTATACAAATATAAAAATATAGAAATACTACAATATAGGGCCTGTTAACTAATTAGGAGGTACATGATGCTGCAGAATGTTGCTACGTCAGCCATGACAGGCTTTGCTTGCCCAGGTTTGCTAATAATTATTATTGGAAGGTATGCGCAATAATATCAGCACATCGTTTGTATCGTCCAATAAACATTTTTGCTGAAATGCTAGTATGTCTGCGGCGTGGAGGTTTTTAGAAGGTCCACCTTAAGGGCTAACATCCCGGTCATTACAGTGAATTTGTAAAGAAGAAGAGAAACAGGTGCCGGTGACAAAACCTATCGTTTTGTTCACTGAATTTGTACATTTTGACATGTGCATACAGTATATCAATGTCACTATTTGGCCAAAATAAGTTGGAAAATATCAGCATATCCAGTATCAAGCATCCATAATTATTGGTGCTTTTCTGTTCATGTGCTTTGATGCAAATTAGTGCACGTAGTGGTGGGAGTGGTTTACATGTCCTTGATTATGTTTTGATTTAGTACAGTAAATATAGTACAGATTTCTCCTTTAAGTATGAGCACATGTCCTTAGTCCAGCCCAGTAACCTACTAGGAATTCATATATTTAATGATTCTGCACTTCACAATTTGTGTCCACTGCAGGTGTGTGATGTTGTGGAGGTTGGGTTGGTAGAAATTGGAGTTCATGCCCCGACACTGACCTGCAATTATTGTTCACCTTTTTATCAGCCTTAAACATGATTTTTTTTCTACCCGGGACCAAGTGTTCAGTGTACACATGTACAAAAACTCTTTGACTCTGAACGTAACTGAAGATTTTGCCAAATCGTCCAGTATCGACATTCTTGTCTGGTGATTCATGCAGTTTTTCCCTCAGAGCAACTGAAAGCTTCTCACATTTTTTTTCATGCTCTAATGTCTAACACCACTGCATCTTGTTAGACTGTTTGCCAATTAGTTTTTCAGTAAATTATCTGTGGTCTTTTATCTGTCTTGTTTGCATATGAAGGTTTTTCCCTCTAAGTGTTGCCATGACCTTTTGAGTCTCATTATAGGGAAAAGTTTCTGCATTGGCACTCCCATTATCTGAAATGGTGTATTGCTGTTGTCTGACTCAGTGTAAAGCAGAAATCATTGTTTTCAATGAAGAATGCAACAGTAATATAAGAGTTATTTTTCAGTGTCTCAGAAAGCAAATTTCTTTCTCATTCTTTTTGTTCTTGCATATGTATGAACTGAGTATAAACTATAATTACTACCCCATAAGATTAGAGTTATTACAATATTAAATTTCCTTTGGAAAGAAAGCATCTCTCATCCATCCTTTAGTGTCTCCAGCCTTTGTTGCATGACTTTATGAATATAGTATCTGTGAAGTATCCATATCAACAGTAGATGTGCATAAACATTCATTTTTCTGTAATCTCGCTATATGCATACAAATACAGAATCTGTAAGCAAGGCACAAGATTTTATTTTGGAATCATTCTGGTTGTTGTTTGTGGTCGGAGTAGTATTGAACAATCACGCTTGAGCTGACTTTGGTTGCATGCAGGCATGAAGAGCAAAGAGGAAAACATGTCAGCCAAAATGCCGAAATGTCTTGGAACCCATTGGCTATCGTCTGACCATGATTTTTCTTTTTGTCAGATTTTTTCATTCATTTGAAAATGGATACTTGTGAAACAATCCGGTCATAGTCGTCATCTCTTAACTCTAGCTCCATGCTCATGTCTCAAGCTGCTAAATGGACTGTGAACACGAGCAGCATCATGGCCTGGAAATCTAGAAGCCCAGAAACATTGGTCATAGCCTCCAGGAGCTAAAATGTCATCAGACGATAACCGATGAGTTCTAAGATTGTTTTTTCTGTAGTGTTACACATACAAAGCACTTGCAATACATTATTAATTGTACATATACAGGCATTTTACCTCAAAGTGTGGGTCAACCTCATACAAATGGCAACATATCAAACTCATTGGATTTTGTGTCCTCAATGTGTTTTGAATGAGAACAATAAAGTCTGAAGGAATCATATGAGGGAGAAGTTTTGAAAATTGCAGAAATATGATCCTACAAAAAATTCCTTTTTTAATGCAGGTATTTTGTGAGGAAAAAAAAATTCTATTGCAATTTGTATGGGGTTTATGAATGATTTATGAAGGCTTTTGATACGTTATAAATGACATATGTATGTGACAAAAACAGCTGAAACTGTTTCTGTTGCAGTTTGTGTGGGGTCATGTCAAATAACATCTGTAATGATTACAGAAACAAGGCATTTATATCAGAATTGCATCTGATGTGCAGGTCAAAGATGTCAAAGACTGTGTTCTCTACCAAGATAGTCATATATGCAAACTAGTTGCTGCTCCTGGACCAGCTGTTATGAAAACATCTACAGTCGTATAGTTTAAATCCAACAATTTCCCGTGGATCGCTTTTCAGCAGAAAGCAGAATTTTATAAACTCTGTGGTACACCTCAAGGTGTTTTGCAGCAGCGAGAATGAAGGCAGAGAGGTTCCAAAATAGCACCTCTAACAAGTCCCACAGAGAGAGGAAGAGAGACACCTTTGTGGGCCCATTGCTCCTGGGCTACAACATGTAGTGTGACGACTCAGTAACTCCAACAGGTCGACTTTAGACTATTTGGAGAGTTTTGAGAGACAGCCTGGCCAACTGTGAGGATGTGCTCTGGCGCGCTAGGTGATTCTCTGTCTGCCACGCGTCTCAATCAAGCCTAATGTCCACTGCCTGGCTTCTCTATCTTTACTCTTCTCTCTCCAACCTCTCAGTCTTTCTTTCCATCTCTCCTCCGCTCAGGTGAAAGAAGGGGGATTCATTTTCTCTCTAAATTATGATGAGTCAGCCAAGCGATGTGCTTCCCACCTTTTTCAGAAATAACTGTTTGACTCAACCTACAAGCTGTACTTTCTCTTGACAATCCAGAGGGAGACGGGAGAGACAGCTTCTTTGTTCACAGGCTTGTAGCTGCACTGGACTGGTTGTGACTGAGTTTACAGTGTCCACAGGCTGTCAGGCTAACTGGGACTTTACGATGGACAAGGCTCTTGGTTTCTCATTCAGTGGAATATTTTGCAGGTGTTCCCAATTTCTGTTTTTGTACCCTATTTGACAGGTGACATTTACCACTTAAAATTACTGCAGCACCAAAATACATTATCAAACCCTTCATTATCAATTATCAAGAAACTTTTCTTGTTACGACAATCTAATTGATATAATTAAAAAATAAAAATCCATGTTGCATAATGCATTTTTATGTTATAGAGATAATCTAGTTGTTATAACATTAAACTGCCATGTTATAATATTTTATAACATGACCTTGTTACATACTTGATTCCATCAATTATAGCATTCTAAGGTTTGTTATTTCTGTATAGCAGACCGCTGTTTATAACAGACAAGTTTTTCATGTTAAAACAAAATATTTTTATACTATAACAAGATAAATTCATGTTATTACAACATATAAAATTATCACAGTATGACAAGAAACTACTCTTGTTAAAACAATATATATTATTTTGTTAGAACGTAAAAAGTTTCATGTTATGATGCAAGAACTTATTGTTATAACATGTTATAATGTGTTATGTTATAACAATATAAATTCTCATGTCATAACATGAAACTTTTAATGTTATATGAGATAAATATTATATTTTTATAACAAGAAAAGTTTGTTGTTGTAACATGATACATTTGTAGGTCATAATAATTTGAAAATATCTTATTGTAGCATGAAAACCATTTGTTATAACAGGGATCTTTTCACCTTACATGATACTGATCCATTTTTCTTTTCCTGGCAGGACCGCCGCTATACACTGCCATATAATCGGTCTTCCTTACTGAAAATCAAAAATTTCACAAAAGATCCTTCAATGCACATAATTCACAATCACATAATTTATTATAAAAAATATATTCTGTATGTCCCTGTGTAAATCTTAATTGTATATACCTCAATATTTCAATAGGTTTAATTTGACACTGAGTCAGGAAACTTTCCAGTTTTAAGGAAAGGAAAAAAATCAGTAAAACTAAAGTAAGGAGGCAGCAGCAGAAGTCGTTTTTTTTTTTTCCCAGGTCTGGTCGAGGGGTGTGGAGGTTGGCCCCTGCATAAGCAGAGTGTGGGACTGGTACAGTGGCTGCGGCTGACTGACCTGCCTGCTCATTAAGGCACTAGCGAGCCCATTTGGCCTGCTCCTGTAATAGGAGCCTGTACTGTGTCAGAAACACTTATTTGCTCCACAGCCATCACAGAACATTAACATTCACGACAGCCCGTCACAAGGGGGAGGGCGAGGGGGGTCAGGAGGGTGTCTAAGAGGGTTTGCTCACTGCCCCAGCCCAGTCGCACACACACACACACAGGGCCTTTAGGCATTTCACACACACATACACACACACACACACACACAGCAATCTACATTTCATACATGCACATTTTGTACATAACACACCTAAAGACACACATCTGCAGCATATACAGGATCTTAGATCATCTGTACGAACACCTGCATGCATACACACACATTTTCATTCTCTTAACGCACCCTTTCGGAGATCACTCGCTTTCTCTCTCTCTCTCACACCACACACACACACAGACTTCAAAACCTTGCGTTCTCTCACACACTCTAGGAAACATGCAATCAGCCCTCTAAGTAAAGGTCACATTTGCAATGCAGGTGACTCAAGCAGAAGGCAGCAGGTAATTGGCTGACGGGACGGGGAGCGCTAATACCTCGTCTCTGAAAGATAATGTGATGGATGGGAAATGCTTGGCATTGGGGTAATTAGATGTGTTTGGAGGAGACGAGACCGGGCCAGGGCCTCCACTTATGGTGAGTGGAAGTAAAGAGGGAGGAAGGCGGGGGAGCAGTCAAAGAGAGAGTGGTAAGGGTCACACAAGGCCTCTACTAAATTTAAGAGATCAGGAGACAGAAAGAGAGAGAGAGAAAGGTAAAGTAAGCTTAAACGTTAAGTTTTAAGCTAGTGAGATTTAGGTTGAATCTAGTGGATTTGATATTCAAATGCTACCTCACCTTGCAACTGCAGAGAAATTAAATTAAGCACCACAGCAGGGGACATTGTGGCACAGTGTAACATGTTGCACAGCAGATCAAACAAGTGTTGCCATGGCTTCTCTGAGCAAGTTAGTGACTACGTTTACATGCAGTCAGTAACCCTTTCATAACCGGAATATTAACAATAACCCGGTTGCGCATAGCCATGTAAACACCAGTAACCCTTTTGAAAAACCGGAATATGCTCATATTCCGGTTTTTAAAAACCCGAAAATGACCCCTGGGTTACTTCCTTTTCTAACCCGAATATTTGATCATGTATACGCCTATCGGGATATCCCCATTGAAAGGAACATTAATTTGTGTTCTGCACATGTTCTATTCGCAAGGAATCTTGGTCTTTTGAGTACAGGAACTACTTGTTGTTTTTGGATACAGGAAGAAGAAGCGGAAATGACGCGTGTTGCGTCATGACGTTCTCCGTGCGGCGAGACATTGTCCGTGCATCGCTGTTTTGATCGGGATATCCCAATTGATTACAATGACCATGTATACAGGAATAACCCTATTTGCTCACGCATGTAAACGGGTTAATCTGAATGTTTCAGAAAATGGAATATTGACCTTAACCCGAATATTGACTGCACATAAACGTAGTCACTGTAGCATCCTTTAATTACTGCAGCTTTAGGAAAACAGGTCACACTTTATTTTACAGTACACTAATAAGATGCAACAAGCCATAATTTGTATCAAATTGAATAAAACATAGAAATAATAATATAGAATTATAATTATGTCCTTTATTAGATGGTTTAGTTTAGTTTAGTTTATTAGGATCCCCATTAGCTGCAGCAGATGCTGCCGCTATTCTTCCTGGGGTCCAATACATGCATAATGATGGTGTTTAATGGTATATTGGACCTTTATTAGATTTTCTTAGATGGTGATTTGGGACACATTATGACAGAAGTGTACTGTAAACTAAAGTGAAACCACATATTACATATATCACATATTGTAACTTGTCCCTATTTATCTTATGAGTCTTATGAGGTTCAATAAACTGTTTAATTCTGTCTAATGAAGAACATATAATTTCATATAATTACTGTTGAGCGTATAGTATCAAATTGGGGTCCAATACTGTCTAATGAAGAACATATAGTTTCTAGTTTTTGTCTAACTTGATACAAAGTATGGCTTGTTACAACTTATTAGTGTACTCTAAAATAAAGTCGGACCAGAAACAAAATTAATATAACTGTGTAAGAATGAAGCAGCAAACTTAAAGTTGGGGTAGGCAGATTATTTTTGGTGTCACAGGGCAAAAGTTCCTTAATAGCCTCTAAACAAAATGTAATTCAAGTGGTCTGAGAGAAAACTTGGCTCTGTTCTCAGGCTTTAGGTCGCTTTCACACCAAAGCTGTTTGGTCCGCTTTAAACGGACCAGAGTTCGTTTCCTCGGATGGTCCGCTTCGTTTGGGCAGGTGTGAAAGCTCATCCGAACTCTGGTGCGGACCAAACAAGCGAACTCTGGTCCGCCTGAGAACGTGGGTCTCTGTTCGCTTGCAAGTGAACCCTGGTTCAGTTCGTAAGCAGTGTGAAGCTTACCGGACCAAACACCGGACCAAACACAGGACCAAATATGCGTAGTGACGCTATACGCAGTGCGTACGAATAAATTCAATGGTAAATTATGTCAATTAAACAAATTATTTTCTATAGTTTACTAAAATCATGTATTCTGTGCTAAAATACAACGTATCTCATCTGTATTTATAATATAGCTTGATTCTGCATCTCTATTTACAGCTCATTAGTCCTTACGTGAATGTTTACTGTTGCTATGGCAACAAGTGACCGCTGACATTAGCAGTCGCTAGCTAGCTTAGCTCAATTGTCTGAACAACAATAACCCATAAATTCACAATTTGGCATATTTAAACAAAATCAAATCACAACTACCAACAGTCACAGTCCTTAAACTCATGAGCTCATATGTTGTCACATGTTAGATCGTCAAAGTTAGAAAAATAACAGAATCAATCCCTGACAAGCTACGATAGCATTATAGGAACAGTTGCGTTCACTAACGTTGTAGCATTCCCTAAAATAATGTGACGAAGCATGAGGGATTTCTCCTCCTACTTTGTCCAATCGATGAGCGCCCCTTTCAACCACGTGATGCTGCTCAGAAAGTTCGGTGCGCTTCAGAAATCACAGTGGGAAAGCAGAACCGAAACAAGTGATAAATGCAACAATGTTGCAACTTTCAGCTCCCCAATCGAACCGAGTCCGCTTGGTCAGGTGTAAAAACGACCTTAGAAAATCTAGCCCATCACAGGAGACTTTGGCCAATCATAAGTTATAAAGATAGCTGATTGCTGAGTTTCATTCACAGATATAAACCTAAGTATATGGTGACCTGGGAATGAGGCTCATCTTCGAGCCACCAATCCAAAGCATCTGTAATTTGACTATGTGGGAATAAGACTCAACAGTCAACTATTTTTCTGCAGAATTGCTAACTGAACCTTTAAGATACAATCAATGTCTATGGCAGGGGTGTCAAACTTGTTTTAGTTCATTGGCTACATACAGCCCACTTCGATCTCTAGTGGGCCAGACCAGTAAAACTGGTTCTACTTCTGGCCTGTAGGCCGTATTTGTGACACCCCTATCTATAGGTTTTTATACGTATACTTTTTACATTTATTAAGCTTACTTAGCTTGAAACTTGAAAGCTTGGATTAATTATTATTAATGTAAAAAAAGAATAAACAACATGATCATCTAATAACTGCTGACAGACAACCCATGTAGAGACGATCAATTTACTGTAGTTGAAATTTTCTGTGCAAGCAGTGGAAAAACACATATACTGGAAGGAGAGAGAGTGCGCAAGAAAGAAAGGAGGGAAAAGATGAGTGCAAAGCGTTCTAATTGAAGTGGGCCAGCTGTGATGGGGTGAAACCCTTTAAGACACATGCATTATTTACATAGTGTGTGTAGCTGTGTGTGTGTGTCTGTGTGAGACACCCTGTCTGCATCGCACCTCCTTTGGCGAAGGCATATATTCTATCACAGGGCATCCAAGTGGAAACAAAGACTCAGCCATTCTCCATATAGACTATATACACAGAGAGAGCAGGGTTGAAATGGAAATATTGTCATTGACACTGTTCACAATTTGGGCTGTGGATAAAGGAATTACAAGTAATCTGATATTTTAACCTCATCAGTTAACAAAAAAAAAAAAAAAAAAAAATCAATATCAGTTTAAGTGTACTCTATATTTAGAATATTTTCACCGCTTTACTTTGCTGTCAGGCAGCCTTTTCTGACAGGAAACCCCCGTTATACAAGCCAAATATTGCTGTCTCCAAACCAAACTCCATAAACAAAATTAGTCATTTTACCTCGCAGAACAGGCGAGTTGCTGGTCTACCACTGCCTCTATCTTTTTGTTTATTTGTGTTAGTGTGCGCTTCTAAGGATAGTTTGGGTTCACCAAAGTCACACAATAACACAAACAAACTAACAGATCAAGGCAGTGGTAGACCAGCATCTCCTATGTTCTGTGAAGTAAAACTACTGATTTTGCCTATGAAGTTTGGTTGGTTTGGAAAGAGCAATATTTGGCTTGTGTAACACTGGTTTCCCATCAAAATGGCTGTCTGATGGCAAAGTAAAACAGTGAAAATATTCTAAATAAAGCGTACACTTAAAACTGATATTGATTTTTTCAGGTGAACCTTTTTTTAGATGGCTCTAAAATTGTTGCTAGTCCCTGTCCACAGCAGTACATCACATTTCATTGATCTAAAAAAGTTGTCTCTTGACAAACTACAGTGACATTTGAAGTAAGTGATGTTGGTCAAGCCAATCCTACTCTTATTTTCTCTACTATAATTCCTCCTCTCCTCTCCTCTCCTCTCCTCTCCTCTCCTCTCTCCTCTCCCTCTTCCTCTCTCTCCTCACCCGGCAGGTTATTGTCTCTGTGTGCAAATAAGATTAGTAGGTTGTATTTTCTCAGGTCTCTGCATTGAAACAGTAAGCCTGGCTGTGTATATAATTAGAGAGAGATTATGGCAAGGCCACTGCCAACGACCATGGCCAACTGACATTTTGTGTGTGAATCTGTGTGTGAGTGTGTGTGTGTGTGTGTGTGAACTGGCTGCGGTTGTTGTGCAGTGGCCTCTCCATAATCTCTGTGTAATTGTGAGCGTGTGTGTGCGTCTGTGTGTGTGTACAGGACCACAGGTGATGTTTGAAGTGTAGCAGAGCCAGGACCTGGGAAAGCAAAGTGCTGACAGTATGGTGTCTCTGAAAGTGTGTAAAATGCAAAGTTTTATGTAGGATGTAATTTACTACCTGATAAGAGTTGTACAATGATTGTTAAACACACTGTATGGCATAAATTAAAGGCTTATTAAGGGTCTCATTCCATGATAGAAATGTGTTCATTCTCTTGTCAGTGCTTGCCCTTTGTTGCTCCAGGCTTTGACTCCCAGTGTAAACATGCACCCCTGTGAACTTGGCAGATGTCTGTAGCCTGTATCTATCCTCCTGATGGCCCGAGTGTTTGACTTTGACACCATCGATATCCTGTTTATTCAGTCTGCATAGGAATAATCACTTCAGTAAATGTGTGATATTTTGCAGGATTTATAGGTTTGTAGGTCAGAACTGTTGTCAGACACACTGACTGATGGGATATTTCAAACCATATACCAGTCAGTGTCAAAAACGTTGGGGGAAGAGTTGAAGAATGGAGACTGACAAGGTGAAGGAGGAAAAACAGGTCTATACCAAAAACAAAACAAAGAAGTGTTGATTTCACATTTTATTAACAATATTTCACTGCATTTGGCTGACATGATGATGTATGATATATATTTTCCCCTTCAGTTAGTTTGTCTTCCACTTTCACTATTATTTAAATGATTTTTAGCACTAAATACATATTGACCTTGACTGAAAATTACACAGTTTAAACAAAAACTTGAGAAAACTTATCATTTAAATTCAATTCAGTTCTCAAGTTTTGAAATAAACAAAAAGTTTTGCTGACATAAAATATTTTGTTGAGAAAATGTATTTTTCTTCTTCAGATCAACTTGAATCTTTGAGTTTTAGATACCCCAAAAAGTTGTATTTTAAAAATTGTTCACCGTGAGCCGTGAACCTGCTTGAAAATTACAATTGAATATTGCAGATATTAAATTATTAACCATTGTTCACTTTCACTTCAATAAGTTTGCTTAACGATTTTTAAAATATGATATAATAAACATTTTGTAATGTCTGTCATTGGGGTAAAACTAGCATATTAGCAGACTTCCCAGAATGCATTGTTTAAGAGTTAAAACTCTTCTGAGATCCTTCTTTTGATAGTCTGAAGAAAGCATATATGATGAAAACTTGTTGTTGTCTCTAAAATATTTTAAGACAAGTCATGATTGCTTTTGGTTGCCCTTACATTTCAGATTGAATAAAGTTAAGCTATTTGAAATAAGAAATAGTTTTCAAACTGAGAAAATGCAAAAGGAAAACAAATTTGTTTGTATTGTTTGTTGTAATGTCAGTCTACTGAAGAGCTGTTGTTTCATCTTTATATCTTAAGCTTACTGAACATGTTTTCTCAAGTACAACTTATTTTTTTTTAAAGCAGCCCAGACACTAACTTTTTTAACTTAAAACAGTTTATTTTTACAGTGTATTTATGAATGTATTTTTGGATGTTCTGAAAACTCATAGGCCATGTTATTTTAATTGCAGCCTAATCAATAGTACCATCTGGAAGCAGATACGTTTTTTTTTTTTTTTTTTTTTTTGTTTTTTTTTTGGCAAACCACCCGTGCAATTAAGAGTTAACTTCCAAAAATAAGAAACTGAAAAGTTAAGACATTTTCTTTTACCACGCACTATGCAAAACCACCAACAGAAAAAAAAAAATTCAGAGACAATGCCTCCTCTCTTCCTCCTTGTTTTCCATCTGCTTCCCATCACTCCATGCCGCCTGAAAGTTACTAAATAATAGAAGAATTACGGGTATTTTATTCAGCCATTTTTCACGCACAGTTTCACACAAATTTGCGCTCAGAGCGCTTTTCTAACTGACTGAAGAATCTTCAGAGTGGTTTTGTTGTTGCCTCCTCTAATAGACGCCTAACAGCTCCCCGCTCTCACCTCTCGCAATTAGTTTTCATTGAATGCTATTGATTTCCACCCCCTTTCAATTACATACACAAAAGTCAACCACATAGATGTTTGTAGTCATTAGGAGCTACTCTTTGTGTCTTCTCCAATACTAATTATGTCTGGCTGCTGCTGTTTGTTATCCTCCCTGGATGAATGAAAAAAATAAAAAGTCCAAGAGGAAAAAAAACAGAGAATCACTACATGCACCAGTGGACATCTGGGGTCCTGTCGTGTGTGTGTATGCGTGTGTGTGAGTTAGTGTCTGAGCGCATGGCTATCCTGCCACCGTGAAGCCTATGGAGAATACACCTAATAAAATAAATATGACTTGGATAAAGAAAAAAAGTAGAAAGTGTTTGTCCCCTGGCACGTCTCTCTCAGAGTGTGTAATGTATTGTGTTTTCTATGTGGCCTGGCATCTCTCCTGCATTGTTAAAGGAATGTTCCCAGAAATGTCTTTGTTGTATTTAATTTTAAGTAAATCCTTACAATAAATGGCTATTTCCTTTGGACAGAATCGAGGATTTATATTGAAATCTATTTGAAGATGGGAAGGGAAGGAAGGGAAGGAAAGGAAGAAGGAAAGGAAAAGGAAAGGAAAGGAAAGGAAAAAGGAAAGGAAAGGAAAGGAAAGGAAAAAAAAAATAAGCATTTATATTGCAATATAAAGATAATTTATTTATATTAGATGAGGTTTTAATTATTTTATCATTTATTTGATGATCTACTGTAAACTGTAGACAATTCTATTAAAATAGTTCCTGACAATACAATAATTTGATATTTTGTCCTAATTGTGATATTTTTTCTGTTCCCCTCTCCATTGCCCATGTTGTGAAAATGTTGCAGATTAGAGTGTAAAAGGTTGCACAGGTCTCTGTGTTTGAACTAACCTCTGTCCTATATTTACACATCCTCTAAACAGGAATGCCATGCATATGTACAGAACAGATTTGGCGAGCATCATTATGCCCTTTCCTCTGCATGGCAGCAGTTCAATGATAGCTCTGAACTGTGAGAGGGAATGGGCATATCATGGCATAGAGATGTAGAAGTTGATTCTGCTGAAGAGTCTTATGTTTTACTATAGGGCATCAACAAATATTTTCTCTTGTAAAACAACATCGCATCTTGAGGAAGTTGTAGGTCATACAAGGGATGCTGTTGCCTTTTAAAGGTTTGGTCACACAGCTTTGAAAATGGTCAAATTTAGCTGCAAAATTAGTTCATTTCTGTGGAAAGACAAATTACTTGCATTGCGTACAACTTTGGTGAACGTGACATGTAAATTTACAATATTCACCAACAGCAAAATGTCCTTTAAGGGACAAAGAGACAAAGAAGCTAATGGAGCTTATTGGCTGTGTTGCAGCATCCACCATATTGGCACCTGTATGGTTTTCTTTCTGGAATTACGTTTGAAAAAACGGAATTCATCCTATATTCAAGGAAAAAAACAATTACATGTTCACACCGTCAAATATTCTTTTTGAATTGACAGTGTTGCATTATGAGCTGTTTGTAGCTCTGTTCGACTCTGTTTATAGTGTGAGTTTGTTAGCTTAACGTACAGGAGTCTCTGCAGGCTTGTTTAATGTAAAAATTCATGATAACCGAAAAGAAGTCCAAAGTGTCTCCTGCCTTTTTTACTGCAGAAAAGTATGGACTGAATCATCTGTCAAGCAGCGAAGAACTTCCACTGTTACAGATGCTGAAGAGCTTATAAAGACGACACTCTTTAAAAGGTTAATTGGCAGAGAAAATAATTGTGACCCCTTCCAAGAGCCTGGCAGGGGAGTGTGTGACTATATGATTGATAGACAGCCTACACAAATGTAGATTTTCACATTATGCTTTAATTGTATTATTTCATGTTTCATTTTTACTAGGGAAAAGGTTTCAAGAATAGAGATTTTCTTCGAATTAGATTAATATCTCAGGGAAACTTTCCCAACAGGAGTACTGTGAAAGTATGTTCTTTCTCCAAAAAGTTTTCTTCTTAATATTTTATTATATCCAGGCGAATACACTATTTAACCTCCTCTGGAGAATGAGTTATTCCAAAAATGAAGAATCATTTAGTATGTAATAAAGGGCATTTTATGAAGTTGGCATTTTTCTTTTTTTAAACATTGCACTAAACATTGTATTGTGGTATTTTTTCGTACCTTGATTTTTTTTTAGTGTTGTTACATCCCTATTTATTAAGGTTTTTGCAACATCATAAAGCCACTGATTAATGGTGATTTTCTCCATAACAATGTACTACAGGACACACACATTTTTGACAATTTCATGCCTAACTTGGAACATTTTGTCAGATGGTTCATCGTTCTCAAACCCCCTCTTGTGCATGCATGCATGGTTTTGATGGTTCCTGCAGATTATTGAAAGAACTGAGAGAAATGAAACAAAGTTTATGGAGACCATGGGTCATGGGACCTCAAGGGCTGAAAGCGTTAATTCAATATTACTTATTCATTTCAACAATATTTTTATTTTACAACCTGCTGAACTTAATGGCTGAATTTGGGCAATGGGTGCAAGAGCATCACCAAAAATACATATTTCCAGACACAAACATTATTTGTGGAGTTTTTCACTTTGTCTTCACCCCTTTTTTTAATAACCAAAGGTTAGCATTTGGTAAGTTTTCCCTTTGACAGCTAATTAGAATTGCTTGTTTGACAGGTGCACGGATGTATCTCAGGTATAAGTCTAATACATCAACTTTAAAAGGGATTCATGAGAAAAGTCTTATCCGCTGGATCAAAGTCAGAAAAATCCTCTAATTATGATGAGGTTCAGACCGGGTGTCTTGTGCTCTCTTTTCCTCCTGCTCTCCTTGATCTCTCCGTCGTTGACTCTGCCATCTATCACAAAGTGTTCCTTTGATAATTACATGCCAAAATGACTTAAAACTCCCCCACTAGGTGTAAGGCATTACAGCCTGAATGACATGCCTGCTCACCTTAAGGACTTTTTAACAAGGTAAGTCAGGAGTACGCCATGCAGTCACTCACTCTTTTGCACAATCATTTGGCAACACCTAATTACAGCCTTTCATAATCCTCCGACTCGTTATTTTGACTAAACAAGTTCACAGTGAAAGCGACTGTGGCAGTCTGCCATCTTTCTCTTTCTCCCCTCCTCTCTATCATTCTGTTCCTCTTTGTGTGTGTGTGTGTGTGTGTGTGTGTGTGTGTGTGTATGGAAACAGAAAGTAAGGTGGAGACAGTCTGCCACTCAGTGAAACAGATAATTAACTGATGTACAGTGGAGTGGAGATTTATTTATTTATTTGAACAGATTCAGTGGGCAGGGAGGATCCTGCCTTTGTGTTTGTCAGACGATGGAAATGAGACTTCAGGAGAGAGGAAATAGAATGTTGATGGGCCAAATACCAAGCCACAAAGTCTCTAGTGAGTTCTTCCATGAGTGTGTGTGTGTGGGTGTGTGTGGGCGTGTGTGTGTGGGCGCAAACCTCCAGAACAAGCCAGCAGAGCCTGAACGCCTGGCACTTGCAGTTCATGTGTTAAATGTGGGCATGGTTGTCAGCGTGTATAGAGGTGTGTTGAACTTGCTTAGCATGTCCCATGGACACTTGCACACTTTGTATACTTTTACACAGCATGTCTCACACACAGACGCGTGCTTGTCTGTCTGGTGGCTTCAGTGTGTATATTGTATGCAAGCAGACTGGGTTGGAGGTGGGTCTGTGTATGTGTATTTCAGTAACACTTGCAAAATGCAAGGAAAAACCTGATTTTGCTTTGTTTGTATTCAGCAGTATTGTTGCTACGTTTCACCTTATTAAACCATTTTCTTGATTTTGGCTCCTGTCATTTACAGAAGCTTGCCTCATAGTAAATGCTGCACTGCTCTAAAGTACCCATAGGGGTACTATTACCCCCATTTGAGAAAAATTGTTAGAATAGAATAGAATACTTTCTGCTTCAGGAAGATGATATTAAAATTACAAAAAAAGAAAGAAAATACAAACTGCAACTCAAATGAAGACAATACTAAAGCAAATGATAAAAACATTTATGACCATGTTAGAAACTGTGTTTTATGACTTTTGGTGTAAACATGCTGGTTCTTCAGGAGGTAGTCAGTCAGGTGAGTAGTACTGGCAGGAGTTTCCACAGAAGACTCAGAGATGAGTGTTTGAGCTACACCAAAGAATTACAGCCTAAAGCAAGAGCTGCTGTCAAAAACACAAATTCCACATTGTTTTTGGTCTACAAATCACAGATTTTCATCCACTTACAGGGTGACGTTTTTAATCTTTGCTCAAAAATCTCTAGGCCTGACATCACATTTCAAGAACAGTTGGTAGGATTGCATGGGATTCCTTTGCAGGTTGATGCTTGTTGATGTTTGAGACGACAATTTTTGCATACAACATTTTTAAGTATTGTTGATTATCAAATTTGTCATCCTACCCAGTATTCAGCATACGGATTGCCACCAAAGTCGTCTCTGTGATGGAGGAGGACAGTTCTGACAGATCAAAAAAAGTTCTTCCCACTTCACTGTTGGTATGTTTCAAACTATGAAACTTGTGTGTCTGGAGGAAGGGAGGGGCGCTGATGGGTCACAAAGCAAAATATATCTTTGCACACTCATATTAACCGATCAAAAGTTGAGACCATAATGAACTAAGTGTTTTTATTTTGTTAGCCTGATATAAAGCCTGCTGGCACTTACAGCTGCATATAAAGATGCAGTGGTTATAGTAGTAGTCTAGTTTTTGCTTTGTTTGAAGAGTAAAATTAACACTTATGCTTGTTATCAACACATGTAAACTAAAACAAAAGGTATAGTTGGAGTAGTTATTACTAAAAATATACTTTGATGCACAGCTGATTTTACACTCTTAAAGGCATAATATGTACTATTTTCTTAAAAAAAAACAAAAAACAATGTACATATTTGCATAAACATAATCCCTTTCAATCATCCTTTACGACCCCTAGAGTGTGTAGAGGTGGCTACAACTGCAGAGACCCAGCCCTCTGCCCATATTTTAATATTTTCTCATTATTTTGCTGTGCTCGGGATGCTTTCAGAACCCAAAATGTTTTTATTTCGACTCAATAAGCAACTATCTTTCTGGTGCATTTATGGACAGCTTGGACAAGTACTGATTCTGCCTTTCCCATTTTTCAGAGGCAGTGATTTTGCCATTATTGCTTTATCTACATTTATCTTTGTGCATTTTCATAATTAGACTGGAATTTTACCCCAAGGAAGTCATGTTCTACACACCTTTGTGCCCACACAGTGCTTAATATTCACTTGCATGTAACTCTGACCCTACTGTGACTGTTGGGTTTTGTTCAAAACAGATGCTGTACTCCAGTACGGTTTCTATAATGTCAGCTAAAAAAAAAACTTGAGGTATGTTACTTGTAGTAGTTAAACCACATTAAGTGAGTCCTAAGTGCTCTGCAAAGTGTTTGGGGTTAGTTTGAGGTTGTGTGTTAAGTGCTTATGCTCCCTTACAATTTAGAGACTCTCTCATGTCCACCAGCCAGAATTTGAAAACCACATGTAGAAATCTACCTCTCTATACATCACAGTAGCGACTTAAATGACATTTTAAAGTCTAAATGTATAATATAAATCAATAATACACTAAACAGTCCAAGTTGAACTGATTAACAGGTTTAACCTGGGAGAATTAAAAGCAGGATTCTGTTTTTTAATATCATTCACACTATTTAATGAGAAAATAAGAGGCATTTCAGTAAAGTGTGGATCAGGATACTTTATAGAGGATGAACAGAGGTTTACATTGAGCCAAACTGCTTTCAGTAGTACGTAAAGCAACAGTGACCTCTATGGTTTGAAAGGGGAACTACAGAATTGGATGAGATCATTAAGTTTGATGACTTGAGTTTAAGGCCAAAAAAAAATAGGTGTCAGAGCAGGTCAAACTAGTCCCCACCCCCACCTTTTTTTTAATTAAAAGTTACTTTAATTAGATTATATGAAAACTTTATATCTGCTTTATATCAACATTCAAATCATTTGGGCAAAAACTCACATGCAAAATTGGTATCAGTTTAACAGTTGTAAGTTATCTTAAGGACCAGAAGAGATATATTTCACCAGAATTTGTGCCATAAAAGATAAAATGAAGGATTTCATTTCATTGGTGTGTGTTGGTGTGTGTGTGAGCAGTTGTGTGTAGAAGGAACCCGTTCATTTGTTTAAGGGAATGTTTTTGTGTCTTATTTCCTACATGCAATGTACAGAATGTGTCTCTTTGTCTGTCAGTGTAGTCTGTCCATCTCTGTGTCGATCACCGGGCATTTGTGCATATGTCTGTGTGTGTGCATGTGTGTGTGTGTGAGAGAGAGAGAGAGAGTTTGACTGTCATCCTGTCTGTCTGTCACCACTGATACTAGCAGTTTGCTGGAGGGGAAACATCCAGATATTTCTGCTTGACCGTACAGCTGCCCAGCCAGAGACAGCCTCTTTTCCTGCTTGGCCCCTCTGCGGACTGCTCTGTGTGTGCGTGTGTGTGTCTGTTTATGTGTGTGTGTGTAGAAGTCAGACAAAGCAAGACAATGTGTGGCCGGTTGGACAGTGATTTTGGAATCTGTTTCACCCTCAGGTGACTGTCAAGCTGTCAGAAAAGCAGGTTTGTTCCAGCTCGAGATGTACCTCACCATGTTTATATTTGCAGTTATTTTCCCCTTTGAGTGCGAACATCTTGTTGACAACGCTGTACACAGAGAGGCTGGACAGGTAAATAAGTCACACAAAGAGTTGTGCCGATCTGGAGGAGGATTTTAAGAAGCAGAATTATCATGATAGCAAGATAACAGGAGTTAATGTCATTCTGGGAGTTTTTGTGTTTTTAATGTCTGAGGGACCATGAACACCTCATCAACTGAATGCATTTTAATCATGTAGCAAATTTCCATGTTAAATTACAAGATTAATAACTGTAGCATTATCATGTTTGTTAAAAGTAAGAAAATGCTTTCTATCAAAAATACTACAATTACATTGAACCAATATAATTTCCCCCAAACTAAAAACTTATATTACATTTACCATATGTGATTTTTCTAAAATCAAATGTAATATAAAGGGACAGCTCACCCTCATCTCAAAAATACATATTTCCCCTCTGGGCTGCAGTGGTATTTACCCATCTGCATTGGGATTTGAGAGAAGGTGGACTCTAATGACTGATATCACTAAACTCTGCAAGGCATACCAAAACTATCTAGATGAATAAATAGCACTACAGGCTAGATTTCCGATTTTAGGGTGAACATTTTCTCACTTCACTTTCAGTCATGCAGTTGTTGAGGTGTACCCAAATATAAATACATTGTTCAGGAAAGCACAAATACTGGGACAGATAGTTCGTCTTTCGAGATAAACTTATTATTCAGGGAAAAAATATTTCCAAAATGTAGTGGTTAAGAGAGTTATGTTCTACTTTCATCTAAGATTTTTACACAAATACTTAATTTTAATATTATAATATTAATGTAATCTAATATTAATAAACATGCATGATATTCTAGTACTGTGAACTGCGGTAAGATTGAAGAGTCATTAACATGAACACAGCATCAATTTAAGATGATTTCTTTCAACAATGTCAACAACAACACCATCAACAATGCAAGTTCATTTAAAAAAACATCCTGAGTGCTGCACCGTGTATGAAATACCTTGCTATATTGCTAATATTTTCACATTGCCCTAAACCTGATGGTAACTAATGCAAAAGGTGATTTTAAGTAACATTTACTTTATCATTTCAAAATAAAGGCATCACCATAACATATAGCTTTGCCTACCAAAGCACTACATCAAGAGGAAAATGGCAAATTTAATTTATAGAAATTACACCATTGTTGTTGGAAAACCACAGAAATACTTAAAGGAATCCACTCAGAAAGTGTCACAACATGGCAGAAAGTTTCAGTCAACATGACACTGACTGCCAAATTCAATCATTAAACTGTGTCCCAACTGGGCAATTTACATTTGTCCAAGAATTAAATATAAAATTTAAAACAATCTTGTTTAAGTGTATAAATACCCATAAATATTTTTTGAATATGCGTGGTTATTATGAGAGTCACCCAACTGTTTTAATTCATATAGACCAAAGCAACAAAGCGATACTTGCTTTGCATCAGAATAAAGTTACTATAAATAATTAGACCACATATTTTTTACATCTGCCTTAACAGCAAAAGCAAAACAATCTAAAGCTGTATGGTTAAGGGTGCATTTGATGCTGCTTTGTATGATTTGCTGTACAAAGTAGTTCTACATTGCCTCTGAAAACTATTACAGTGATTTCAGTAAAAGTTCATACTTTAATCCAGTAGAATGTGCTCAGATTGAAGCCTGAGACCAAACCACACAGCAGCTGTATAAGCATTATATCTGAACCATCCATGTGGTTTATCACTGTACAGATAATAATGAGCCTCTTAGTTTATCGTCGTACACAAGACAATCTACTCTGCTCATTGTCCCCTCTCCCTGGGTGAGTGCGCCCTGCTAATCATTCCCCTGATCCCCCCAGCAACAAGGACAAAGTGAGAAAAGGCCCCTTTCTCACATCACCTGATTACCTATTATACAGGCATAACTATACAGTAGCTTTCATCTAACAAAACAGCAAACGACAATGACTGGACACAAAATTCTGGCATGAAAAAAACAAAAAACAACAAAGAGTTTGGTTGAACAACAATCCAAAAATGTCCATTTTTATGATCCAGGATTGTAATGAATGAAAGCATGTGAGATTAGTTTTGGGTTTTGTTCCAGCCTGTTATCAAAGAGGAACAACAATGGCGGAGAAAGACGGAACAGGCTTGTGTGAAACAGAAAGTTTTTGTTTTTCGATTTTCAAAGCCTTCTCTGAGAGTCGCTGGGGGAAACAATCGCCCTGACACAGGTCCATTGTTTCTGGGCGGGTATAAATACAAGATTCCTAATGTGTCTGTTGTTTGCCATTTCTGGCGCTCAGCACTCATCACTTCCCAGAAGATAGGTGATCAAAGATAGAGACAACAGGATGCCAGAGAGATATCACAGAGACTGTGAGGATTTACATCTGCACTCCTCACAAAACCAGAAGCTTTTACAATGAGGCTCTGATGGGCCCACGAGGACTGAGAATAACTGTGTGTGTGCGTGTGTGTGTGTACAATGGATTTCCAGCTCTAAATCAGTCTCCTGTTATTATCTGCTGTGTGAGGAACACCTATGGGAAACTCAGCAGAAAAAAACGCAATATCAACAATTTCACAAAGGACCAAATATCAGAATTATGCTTTCAAAAAACCTCTGTCTCAGATGGAAACACATGCATGTGCACAATCCTGCAAACTTACACAAACACACAGCCAGATGAAGGCACATGCATGCATGCAATCACAGAGCACGGAAGGGATTACAATATTTCCCCCCTCAGCCAGATTAGACAAGATCAAATTATTTCCCTTCTCTGATGCCAGTTTTCTGCTGTCTAATGCCGGCTTTTCAAACAACACAAGGTTTTATTGTGGGCAGCGCATAATGCCGCAGATTTCAAATTCCTGTCAAATGCGGTGTGACAGAATACAGTAGCTCTTCTCGCATTCAGCAGGAGGAGGCCCACGTCGGCCACTTACACTGGCTGCAGCTAAGCTGTTTATGTCCCCCATTCAGCAGTTACACAGGCCAGCGAGTGTAAACACAACAGTATCTTTTTAATTGTGCTGTTTCGAGCCTCGCTTCTCTGTCGAATTAGAGAGCGGACCACTCTCTGTCTCTCCCCCAGTCTGGCAGATTAGGGGCCTCGCTGTAAGGAAATGCCGGGGTGGCTCGGTTTGGGTTGTCACCGAATCAGCTTAAACTTTGCTCAGCAAGCATGGCGAAGAGCGATAACAACCAGATGCTTGTTTGCGGTGCAGAGATGCTACAGCAGGGGCGGCTGGGTAAAGGCGTGTGTGTGCACGTCAGTGTATACGTCCAGCGGACTTTTTCTGCTTGTTGTCGTCTTATTTGTTAGAAAGGCACAGATAAGGAGAGACAGAGTGAGCAAAAGGGACTGAGTTAGGTCCTGCGTATGTGTGAGAGTGTGATAGATAGAGAGACAGTGAGTAGGTGAGGCAGTATGTGAGTCAGAGTTTGAATGCAGATTTAAGTACTTTAGCAGTGTATACACGTTGGATAAAATAAGCAATCTTATTTCCCTGTATTAAAAAAATGGTGGATGCTGCTCTTGATGAAATTGAAGAAAATAGTCAACAGTGAATAGTTACAGGGATATGGACAAAGGAGTCATCAGTTAGATACATAAAACAATGTCTTTGGCCTGACTCAACCAGGAGGACATAGTAAAGTATATAATTACTGTGCCAACAGGATGCCACAGAGTTAGGCGAACCAGGGTTGCTAACCACCAACTTAAAGTAATGCCTCGATTCATCATCCATATACATCCAGTTTTAGCTGGAAGTGAAAGATAAAAAGATGTCTCTTTCATGATGTTGAAAAGACAACTATTTAAGGACATCCATCTATATTCACTTTTAGTTGAGAGGGTCCATTTCAACATCATGAAACTACTTCATTTCAACACTAAACCTAAAAACCATTTAAAAACCATTCAAACAACAGTTTACACAGCAGCCAGGAGGTCAATGCAGCTACAGTACAGTATATAATTACAACAGCACCAGATTTAAGTGAACCAGGGCTGCTAACCAGCAAGTTAAAGTAATGGCTCCATCACTTTGTTGGTAGTTTCTGAGGAGAGTTGAGGACGGACCTAGAACAAGTAGCAATAATTCTTAGTTGCTTGTTAGAAAGCTGCTAAATATACTTATCTTGTCATTGTACTTGGTAACATGTTGTGATGTTTTATAGGGTCCTTTTCCGCCAATTTAGTTCTGGTTCCTTAACCGTTTCAATTCAAGATTCTTGGAACCTCGGTGCTATCTAGTGATTCAGCCCATGTTTCCACCAGTTTTGAGCAGAACCACGGTAATCAACAGTCATCATCAGCAAAGGGCACTGCAGAAAGCACAATGACTATAGAATATGGCATTCCCAAGGAAAACCTGCTACTTTTTGGGTTCCAGCTGGAAAGCAATTTATGGGGTGGAAATGCTCCAAATGGTTCAAAATTAGGTGCATGAACTGGAACTTGGGTGGTTATGTATTGGTGGAAGAAGCCTGACAGATTCACAAGCCTTTTGTCATCCTTGCTGTTGACAGGAGAAACCAAACCACTGAGTTACTTGAGAGGATTTTAGTGCTCTGAACACAAGAGCTTGAAAATTATTCTAGAGCTAGAAGGCAGGACTTTTACATAGCTACTGTATAAATGAACCTCTGTCACGTTAAAGATTTTGCCAAACAAGTTCAGATAGTGCTGATTAAACTTATCGCTGCCATCTAAACTTCTGTGTTTCGCAATATATCAAAAAAATAAATCTGGTGCTGTGGCAACATTTCCCCACTTGTGCAACAGTAGTGGTCCCAAGAAAAAATACAGCATCAAAATACAGCATCAGTCATTTCAGCAAGTGCCCAAAAATGACACTTGTTTGTCATTCAAGTGACAAGGCTCTCTAGTGGTTGTGGTAATCTTGGACTCTTGTCTTCTTGTGCCAAATAAAGAAGTAGTGTGATGTTGTTATAGAGCTGCGAAGTCTGCATATGAGGATGTTGGGATGGACAGATGGGTCAACCAAACATCATGGGACCTCACTGTTCATTTCACTGTGTCAAGTTAGCTTGGCTAACTGGCTAAAAGCAACAATTCAGAAGTGGAAAATTATAAATTTATCCAAACAAACACTTCATTTTCATTACTTGGTACCATCATGGCCATGCAATTGTGTAAACAATAAGTTTTTGCAAGTTCAACCTGATTGTAAGGACATGTGGGAACGATTAGCAACCGGTAGAAAATTCAGTATGTCTCTTCCCGTTCTTCATCAAAATGAAGTTGAAGCTAAATCTGGTGTGTCCACAGCCACGACCTATTGTAGGATGTGCTAGGTTTGAATGTGCTACATGCAAAGGCAACATTTCCACTCTGAATTTCAATAAACTACATGTTGCTTCAAATTTTTGACATCCCTACCAGTTCATTCTGGCAACTCAGGCATATTACTTGACATCTTGGTTAAATTTTACAACATATCTACAGTTTTCTCAAACCCAAAATTTGTAAGTCCTCCTCATTATAAAAATTAGATACATTTGTTTCTTTTTTTCCTTTCCATCCATTAAAAACTTCTCCAAGATTGGTTGTGATACATTTTTAATTGCACCATGTGCTTTTGTAGAATGATCAGCTGGAGTTAAATTGGTTAGGACATGAAGGTTTAAAAAATTTAAACATTGTCTTTAAAAGACAGAGGCGGGGATATAACCCTGGTGGTTGAAATGAGGTCTGTACACACAGAAGGAATTAACCTTTTCTGTGTTTAAGAGCTATGGAGAAGAGACAAGGAAGTCTCTGTCTGTCACCTCTGGCATTCAATAGAGAAGAGAGGGAGAGGGGGAGTGAAGAGGGGAGGAAATGAGGAAAGGAGAGAAGAAGAGAACAAAAAAGGGGGAGGGGACAGATGTGAAAGCTCATGAATATTATAATGACTGGTTTTACTTTTTTATACCATAGGCACTTTACAATATGGCCAGGCCTTGATAAGTTCTCTGACATGAGAGTGGCATGATACTGTACATCACAAATGCAGAGAGGCGTGTGTGTCTGCTTCTTCTTCTTGTGGCTTTAAAACACAGATTTTTTTCAAGTGTTGATTCTAAGTACAGTAATAAAAAATATACAGAATGTTCATGCTTGTATACATACACTACATATTGGTGTCTGCGTTATTTCTGTGGTGCATCAAATGAGCCATTGACCTTCTTTGTGCGTTCATTTCAAATATCATTTTCATCTGTCCTGTCTGACAGTCCAGGGTGGCTGAGCTCTGTGTGGCTGAAAGTTAAATCTGACTGAAGTCTGACCTTGATGTACAACTCCAAACTCTGCTCTCTTGTTTCTGGTTGTGCACATACAACAATAAATATCTCTTCTGAAAATAAACTGTCCTCCACGAGAACTTGAGGGTAAAGATAAAAGTATCTTTTTGTGGATGATAGATGTTGATCTTGTGTTTCAAAATAAGACAAACAGCAAACAAAGAATTAAGAGGTAGAGCTTGACTGACAAAGATTTTAGAATTTGGGCTTTTCAAATGACATGGATATGTATGTATGCTGTAAGAAGTGCTTTAATTTTTGGTTCTAGGGCCACTTTAGTTCAGAATTAAATATATCTCTGCAATGCTTTGGTTTATGACCAAATTCCTGCTAAACTAATGACATTCCCATCAGCCTCAGTTTTGTTTTTAGTGCTAATTAGCAAATATTAGCATGACTTGGGTTAGAAACTGAGACCAGCTAAACAGCCACATTTTAGCAGTGTTATTGTGAGTATGTTAGCATGATGACTTTAGCATTTAAAGTAGCTGTGGTTATCATCCCTAGAGAGCCACTGGCATGGCTGTGCACTCCAGTTTAAAACTCTCATGTTACAAGGGCCCACAAAGATACAATGATAATAAATAGACATGCGGGGAGGGGCCCATGTAGAATACCTATGAACAGGGTCCAGTGGTTAATCCTACACCCTTGGTTGCAGTACACTGGAAACAAGATGTTTTTAAGAAATAGTCAAGTCAACAGGGCAGGTCTTGACACTCCTCTTTAACAGTTCATACCATGACCAAGCACTTGGCAGATGTGGTAAGGAAAACAGAACCAGGCTCTGGGTGTGTGGTGAACTGCCTCAGGTTGGTTTTAGAGAGAGAGAGAAAGTTTGTCCCTGAACTCAAATGATATGACAATAAGTGCTGTATTCAACAGGAGAGCTATTTTGCTCCCACTCCATTATCATTTTTGCTCTGTGCTTTACTAAAACTAAGATAATCATCCTAGTTGTGTTTGTTATGAAGAACTCTGGAAAACTCCATATACTTTATTGATTTCAGATCCCATTATGAGCTTTATAAAGTATCTTATGGGTCCATAGTACACTAATAGTCTGGCCTTTTACACAATTCAGTGTCTATAGCTGAGGAAAATACATTGGAAGGTCAGTGCTGAGCCTCTAAATGCCATAGTTACATCATTAAAAATAAAAAGTTCTACTCAAAGAATCACTGCTTTTTACAATGTCTGTTGGTTTTAGAAAAGAAAAGAAAAAAGAACATTTGTGTGAGTCTCACCTGTGTAGATCTTAGAAAACACCTTCCATTGCCTTGATTGTTAAATGTCATTGATATGCTCTTGGTCAGGAAAGATGTTTTAAAATACATAAATTCAGCGAAAAATGAATTTATATTAATATTTTCAAAGGCAAAGAAAAAATCAGGTCTGAGGAGCACTGAGGTGATGCCTATTAATCCCCTTCTATCCGACAGCAGCGTCGGAAAAGGTAGAATCGTGAAATGACAAGCCCCTAAAAAAAGTGAACGAGCACACTTGAACGATTTCGACTACAGCTCCCCTCAACCATGCCTGTGGTTTTGAAAAGGAGGCGAATATACTGAATTCTGTCTGTAGACTGACGCAAAGCCAAGTGGACAGGCAGGTAATAGGAGGGCGAGGCACGGAGAGAGAGACAGGCATGGAGCAATCATGAAAATGAATGCAAATGGAGGCGAGGGCAGCCATGGGAGGTCCAGGAGCATGGAGCGGGGTGTACTTAAAAACGATGTGTTCAAAGAGCACAGAGGGCCTGACCTCCTTAGATACAAATGAAAGAGTTTAAAATACTGGGCAACTTCAAATAAGTATAGAATAATTTTCAAATACATGAGTGAGTATTAGATTTCTGAAAACAAATCTTTTTTTTTAAAAAAAAAACAATGCTGCAAGCCCTTTTTCCAGATGATAAAAGTTTTTCAAATCATTACAAACATAATACAAATTTACCACACCACAAACACACAGAGACAGACTGTCAAACTTCAGTTTTATCCTCTCTAATGAAACTATCCGCACAGGCCTACCTAGAATAAGAAACAAAACTGTGCTTTTTTTTTTTTCTTTTTACAATGACTGGAAATTTTTAATTTGCTTTTTTAGCGACCAATTTCTGGAATTCTCCAATCTTAATTGTATGTATTTATGTTAGATACAGTGTTATCTAGCTAGCTAACATCACCTAAAGAAAAATTAAGTGGAACAGTAAAGCCAAGTGAACAATAAGCCCAGGAGCCCGCACATTAAACTAAAGTTACTTAGGAAAAATTGGAAGTCATGTCACATGTCACAAAATAAAAATCACCAACCCCCGATGATCCCCAGACTGTATCTTCATAGTGAAATGTGCTTAACATCATGCTGTCACCACAACTTATAAAAATAATAGGTAAGATATTCACGTGAACCTACCATGAAATCCCTCCAAAGCAGGAACATGAATGAACCATCAGCTCAAAGTCACTCAAGCAGCTCTTCAGCTATGAATGAACCCCTTTCAACTCTTTTGACCCAAGAGATCTCACCCATTGCATAATGCCACATAAAAAAAATATATATATATATGTTTTTCAAAACTATCTCATTGCTCATTTACCCATCCCTCTCCTTTCTTTGTGTCTTCCTTCAAAATGAGCACAAAAAATTGTCAGAAACTTAAATTTTCTTTCATCATCACATTAAATAATGATGTGATACACTTGTTTCAGTTTTGGGAACAAACATCTGCTTTCCAATCAGAGCTAACTGTAAGAGCTTAGTCACACAAGCTTTTACAACAGCACCATTTTAGATCAAAATCACTTCACTTCAGTGGAATCATTGCTCTCAGTGGACACATGAATTTGCACCACTGACCGCTTGTAATGCTGGTACTGACCTTTGAGCCAAGAGGCCAAAATCATATAAGCTGTTTCACACTAGCAAATAGCCATGTGTTACCAAGTTTCCAGCACCAAATATTTTGCGAGGACAAGCAGATGAATTTTGCTATCTCACTTTCTGGTGGGACTGGGCAAAAATACTTCAAACTTTCCATGCCTCTCCTTTTTTTCTCTATGCTCATTGCATCATTTCATCACTATGTTCCCGTCATTTTCACCCTCAGCTTTGCCTATCTCCTTACTTCCATCCCTCCTTCCATCTTTGCTCCCTTCACTTTGCTTTCTGCACTCCCTTCACCTGTCCCACCATACACTACCCACCGCTCTCCATTCTCCTTCTGCCTCCCCCATCCTCCCCCTACTTTCGTCTTCCCCACAGTGTGGATGCAGAAACCCTGTCAGCTTACAAACATGACGTACTGTGACCTTGGGACCGCACCCCACGCCTACACCAGATAAATGAATGGAAATATACATCAAAACTGTGAGTGTGTGTGCGTGTATGTGTGTGTATGTGTGTGTGTGTGTGTGTGTGTGTGTGGTGCTGCGTGCGTGCGTGCGTGCGTGCGTGTGTTTGTGTGTGTGTGTGGGTTGGGGGGTAGGCGGGGGTGGTTTCCAATTATGTTTCCATTATGAAGCTACTTTATTAATTGCATTCAATTGTCCAGGTGTTCCTGTTATTGTGTCTACCCCCTTGTATATGTACTGTTGTGTACTTGGTAACAGTTTATGTGAAGGGGTGTGCATAAGACATCCATGACACTGTTATAACCATGTCATGACTCCTGTCATGAACATGTAGGAGTATTTATGAATGTTCATGACTCTTGTCATTGAGTGTCATTCATCTAGTTTCATTTTTATTGCCAAGGTGAAATTGTTTGAGATGTCTTTGATATGACAACTTGACATTAACCAAGACAAAAATGTCTCTGCTATGACATCTTGACATTGACCAAGACAACTTAACCTGTCATTGTCTTCGTCAACTTGACGTTATCAGGCTTAAAGAAACTATTTAGCTTTATGTGTTAACATTAAATTTTACTGTCATATGTGGTTGGATTTGACACTGGCTGTCATGAGACCATTATAAACGTGTCATGAATATTTTTGTTTATCACAACTACAGTGATAGATTTTGGTTTTGCCATAAGGATGTAATTAAGTTGTATTATACTGTCATGCTTTTATAACTGTGTCATGATTAATTCCATAGCATTTTGATGTGCCACAGCGATGTCATTGAATGTTATAAGCCCAGTTTGACGACAGAGTACAGCACTGAGGTGATTTATAGTTCTGTTGGACAGATGTGTTTGTTTACATATTGGTAAGCTAGGCTAACTGCTGTTAACTGTAGCTAGTGTTTGTTTGTTAGTTGGTAGAAAACATCTGACTCATGTCCGGAGGAGCCCGAGCCAAACCTGTCAAGAAAACCACCTTGGTACTGTATACCCTGTAGTTAAAATGGTCACTGTCATCTCAGAGGCTTAATGACAACAATCATAAACATCCATAACAACTCCTTCATGTTCATGACAGAAATCATGACATGGTTATGACAGCATCATGACAGTCTTATGCACCTGCAAATAAAGTGTTACCCAAATATTTTACTGTAGGTTGACCTTTCTAACATGCACATTTCAATTAAAATACAGATGAAAGGCAGCTTTGTGTGGTGTGGTGTGTGTGTGTGTGTGTGTGTGTGTGTGTGTGTGTGTGTGTCTGGTAGATTACAGTTCCTTAGAGTTTAGTGACTTTCCAAATAACTTTGAACATAGGGATGGTAGGGGCTCCTGATGAAGTGTTGGCAAACATGCATACATAATTCCTCTGTCTCTTTCCCTCTCACTTATTTGCCCTCTTTCGCTGCACCACAGGTTCTGGCCTTCCTGCAGCTTTGAACATCTCAGCTTGTGGTTCCAGATTAATAAAACAGGAAATTAATGAATTTTGGATGAAATCTTCCCAGTCGGGGGCAGGTTGCGCCTCATTAAGGCCTGTATTATTGATCAGATTGAAAACCTCCAGTACCTCTGGAACCAAACTGTTATAACCAGGCACCCAGCTCCCCCTCCTCCTTAAAGAATGCTAATTGCATGAAGGTAAAGGATTAATAGCTAATTGAGCATATTTTCAGACAAATCATCATCATGGCTTGACACTAAAATGAATGTCTTTAATATGCATGTGGCCTGTCACACACAATTAGCATGGTAATAATACAGGAAAGATTAGGAGAGGTCTTGAAAAAAGTAAAAAGTTCTTTGAGCCAGACACTGAGGACCATATCTCTCCTATTGCTACATACACTGCAGAATGATGGAAGAAAATTTTTACCAGAATGAGACATATTTTGCAACCTCTAGGAACCTCATGATTTGATTAGATTCCAATTCACAAGTCAGAGGTTTATTAATCTGCACATGGTCACGTTCAGCCATCCTCGCCAAAACTTAAGAAGCAGCCTTGTTTAGACTGTAATGCACATGTTTATGTCTGTTATATTTCACTTTCCAACTGGTTCAGCCACAAGAAACTTGCAGCCCAGTTCCACAAAACTGTTCCAGATAATCATTATGTCAAGTTTTGGGTTATCTGATCATTGACGTTTCTGCATTGAGACATAACCTTTCAAAAAAATTGGACTATTGAACCTTTAAGTTTTATCAAGTCAAAATTACAGGTCTAAAACCTCCCCTGCACAACGATCTGGACCAAACAACCAAATGGTGGTTCAACCAAAAGAGGTGGTCTTGGTCTGGATTGAACTGAACCATGGTTTGTTGGGTTTCTTGTGTGAAAACACTTTTTTGGACGATTCACACTTTTGGACCAATTACAGAAATTTCTTGAAGGCTATCGTCAGAGCTCAAAAACTGCACATACTGTATGGAGAAGAAGAGACAAAATGTTTAACTGACATTTGGTCCAGCGGCTTCATAAAGAGTCAGTTGCAAAAACCTTGGAAAAATTCAGAGATGAATTGAGTTGATTCCAAGTGTGGGGAGACACAGCTCATGTTGGTGACAAAGGTATGTCATGTATAGTTCTTTAGTGCACTCATATAAGTGCAACATGAAACCAGAACTAACCAAATCAAATGTGTACAATGTAAAAAAAAATGTCAAATGTAATACACAGAATAAAAAAAAATATTGTAAACTTCAAATGTATTTGTATTTTATTATCCCTGAAGTTGTTGTACATTTTCTATTTTGGGTCAGTAAAATGAATATGAATAAACGGAGCTAAACTCACAGTAAATACAGAATTCTTGCACTCAACTACCAATATGTTACTGGTCTACAATTGTCTCCCTCTGTGACACTGTATGTTGCTGCATCATGTGGTTCCATTTTGTTGTTTTCTCTTTGGTGACTATGTTTTCTTCTTCCAAGCAGCTTGCCATGAAAAATTAAATGGATGCTAAGTGACTAATGCAGTTTCTCAGTCGTGTGTTGAGACAATAAAAAATTAACAATAGAAATAATTAATTTTGATTGGTGCCTGCAGTACTAAAAAACTTGTGTTGTGACCTCATAAGTAATTCATATCTCATGCAAATTCTCCTCCTCACTTACATGCAAAATAATGTCACTTCCATGTTGTATAAATTCTGAAAGACTTTTAACTTATGTTCCAGCATGTTGTGATTACAGTATGCCCCTGTGCACTTCAGTCTGGCTTTGAAATTTTATTTGTTTTTATTTTGAAGTTCCACCAAGTCATCTAATATGCATTTAACCAGAGGTAAACATGCGTATCCCAAGCAACTCCATTTTGTAACTATTAATTCTTACCTTTCTCCCTGGCATTGGCTCATTGTCACACTATTGTAAACATCTCTCCTTTTGTTTTGCTGTCTGCTACATGGCATATCACTACCAGCGCTGCATGGCTTAGATTTAACTGTCATTTGGCCTAATGCAGCATCCAGTTCTGCTTGTTTACATGATGTTAGTCTGACTCCTACCACTGTGGTTACATTAGTTTTCTGTTTCCTAAAGTGATTCAACAAATAGATTCAAGGCTATCAGAATACCTACAGTACAAGTGTGATTCAGCATTTTTGGAGAGAAACAAATATATACAAGTGAAAGTGACTGTTTTGTTGTTAAGGTTGACTTAAGTGTATTATGGTCATTATTTAGGATGAATGCTACAATTTAATGGTGCATCCTTTCACTCCAGGTCAAAACCTGAATGCTGAATTTATGTATATGAGTGGATTGTTTTAATACACTATTATAGTTGCTGTAAATATATTTGAAGGCAGATATCTGTCTCAGACATTTCCATTTATTTTACTAAATTATGTCTTTTTTATTTGCAATTCAGGGAAGAGCAGTTAAATTGGTTCATTAATTTTAAGAATGGTGTTTATCTGTTCTCTTCATTTCTTTTTGTCTACTTTGGCTCTGAGGAATTACCCAAATAAATAAACCAATAGCAGAACAGAATCTCCATAATTCCTTTGTGTACTTTTATGCTGTGCATTCTGCTTTGTAAGATAAGATAAGATAAGATAAGATAAGATAGAACTTTATTTATCCTGAAGGAATTTCCTGTGCCAGAGATTGCTCAAAATTGTAATAACATAATAATAAAAACAATACAGTATTAAATATGTGTGAAATATGAAAATATAAAGTGTAGAAGGAGTAAAATACAAAAAAACAAACAATGCAATAGAATAACAATAATAGTAAGATAGGTTAAGTGACAGAGCAGACATAAATTACTTACTGGCAATGACACTGAAAGTAATATTGGCAGTGATTTTGAAAAGTAAAAAGTAACATTACACCTGATATTAATGGTTATATGCATATGATAATAATAATAATAGTGAAAAGTTATTCTGAGCATGATATTAAACATAATATTGTATATGATACATAATAATAATATTATAATGAAAAGATGAAAAGATAATATTGCATGATTTGAAATCTGATACTGTACATGATTCATGACAATAATGGAATATAACCTTGCACATGTTGTGCACATGTTGTACTTTTCCAGATTGCACGATGCAGTTCTCTGCAGTTGTGCCACAGGTTCCAGGTGTTTCACTTGTGTGCCCTGATTTAAAAGGTCTTCAAAGCATTCACAGTAGTTCAACTGCATTTTATTTATGTATTAGCCACATTTGTACATGGACAATAAATACCAAACCATATATAAGTAATGATGAACCTATACAAACATTTATGAATAAAAGATGATTTGGTGAACCCTATTTAGCTAATAGCCCCTGTACCTGCTATGTCTCTATACTGGACATGAAGACATAAAAGACAGCACAACTCAGTGAAATATAGTATAAAAACACGTGATTTAACATAACAACTACATACATTTTCTCTCAGCCTTGCCTCTACCCAGCCGACACTCACACACTCACATAGACAAGTTCTCCGAGTAAACACTCTCCTCTACGCTGCCCCTTATGATCCCTGTGTTATCCCCGTATGGCATCTTGCTGAATGAGTGAATCCATCCTGACAACAAATGGGATATAAGACAAAGAATATGTTTCCCTTCTCTCCTCTGTATTACTAATAGATAGACTGTTGGGTTGCATAGCATAAATACTTTAACCACGTCGCCTCCATTTGTAACTGTGTGGCCCAAACAGATTCAAACAGGAACATATGAAATATAAATTGCCATTTTATAATGGCCCTTTGTGTGTGTGTGTTTGCATTGTAGTGATGCTCTGCTGGGACTCCCCAGCCCTTGTAGGCAAAGTAAATTGAGGGGGAAGAGAGACCAAGCTTTTCTGTGGGGATTTGAGTTGTGATGGCAGGCAGCTGTAGCAGGTCAGTACAGGGAAAATACGATTCATCCAGCAACTTTTCTGCCCTAATTAACCCCCAAACAGACTCACACACACACAAAACAAATAATCACACGGGAATTCCTTAGAAATTTAGTTTCCCTGCTATGATGCTATTATTACACCTATCTACCTGTAAAAGATGAAGACAAAGGTACAAATCAAAAAGTGCATATGATAAGAATATAATATGTGACAATTGTGCCGCCATTATCTTGATTCTCAAACAACCACTAAAATTTAAAACAATGCTTTAGATTAGATTAGATTAGATTTTAGATTTGATAAGACATAGCAAGCTGTTCTTTGTTTCAAATTAGAAAAAAGCTGCAAATAATATGTCATTTATAAGACTTTATATCATCAGAAAGTAAAACAAAAGTTAAAAGTTAAACAAATAACAATTAAAAGAAAGGATCCAATGAAAGAATTAAGGAAGCAAGCGAGGAAGGAAGGAAGGAAGGAAGGATGGACGAGAGGAGAGAAAGTTGCCCAGAGGTAAGAAGTGCTGGTTGCTTACCACAAGAGGAAACCTAGTTAGCTGAGCAAATGCACAGAGCATGTTGACCAGAAGCAACATGGTTTCTTGGAGCTTGTACTACACTCCTGTTGGACATCATGTCAACCCAGGGCTGATCCATCACACTCACACACATGCACACTAGTTTTGCATCTCCGACCGCAGATCTGTCATTGTAAAAGCTGTAGAACATCTTGTCTGTCTAACACACACACAGCTAAACTGCTGTACTACATCTTAAATCAAGGGTCCATCATTGTACTGGGTGAAGAACATCCAGGCTGTCGTGTTACAAACCTACGACAGCAAATTGAGGCAATTATGGCTTCATGGATCTCACACATAAACACACACACACACTCAAAGAAAATGTCATATTGATTTGATGATATGGACAATGTATCTACACACACCATTACACAGTGACTTGATTACAAGGTCATAAATAGTACAAATAAATACATGCATATGCACTAAGAGTGTGCCTCTAAAGCATTTCGCCAGCCTTGCTTCGCCCTTACACACATAGAAATATATAAGAACAACCGTGCTCCTTCTTAGTACAAAAATATAAATGCAAGCACACAGGCCATTAGTTCAATGAAATTGGGCATGTTCTTGCATTTTGCCACCAAATATATTTCCAGTATCACTCACTGTTTAAGTAGTGGTGACAGACCTGCAAATTGTCTTCAACAGATCAGTCACATGATGGCTGGAGCAGCTGTAGTGTTTGTGTATACGTGTTTATTGGGATCCAAAATGTTATATCTGACCACGAGACTGGCCCGACCCGGGGAGAAAATGGTACTTCTGTCAGAACCTGATGCTGGTTGTATATACCCGTTGGATAACAACAGATTCACTGTCTTTAGTATATGGTATTACTATCAATTTATCACCCTTCAAGCCTTCATTAACACACAGTCCTCATCCCAATTTTCCACCAACACCCAGGTGGAATGAGCTTGAACTTAACACATTTACATAGTTCTGTCATGGAGGGAACAGTCCACTCAAGGTGAGACAGCTGAGCTGCAGCTCATCCCAAAGACTTCAGGTTTCAGGATAAGATTAGAGTTGAAAAGATTCAGTGCAGAGGGATAAAATAGAGAATAATAAAGTGAGAGGAAGAGGCAAAAAGAGACAAGGAGACAGAAAGGCATGGGCAAGAAGGAAAGAGAAAATTGGTCAGCGAGGAGGAGATTGAGAGGAAGAAACAAGAGACAGTAGGAGTAAAGACAAGCCTGTCCATCCGGCTCAGAGAAGTACCAGTTCAGATAGCACTGGCAACCTTTGATTTAGAGATAATCTCCTTATCCTCTCCTTTGTGATAAGTGGACACTGGATCTATCTGGAATGACTCACTGCTGCTCCCTGTCTGTCTGCCTGATTGCCTTGTCTGACACACACACACACACACACACACACACACACACACACACCATGCACAGCCATAAATTCTGAACATACACAAATGCACATGGTAAGAGACATATGCATATTCAGAAACATCGTCAGGGTCATTAGCAGATCACACACACACTTTTCAGTTTTCAGCACGGACACAGTTGCACACTCTTTCTCTCTCTCACACCCACACACACACACACACATCATCTGCGGGCCTGCTTGAGCACCCAGGGGATTGATAGCATCACATTTAAACACTTAACAGACCAACTGGCTGTCTTAATGTATCACAGACTCTCTCTCTCGGTCCTACAGCTGCTGTGAGAGATAGACAGATACTGCAGATGTTTCTACTAATGGATCAAAAGACAAATGGGGCTTTAAAAGGGATAGCTGCCCCCACAGGGGTGGTGTGTCTTCACGAGATAATTATATGACATATTCTTTGTCTGGTGATTTTATCATATGCTATTTTTTTATTAGCTCAGCTGAGAATGTATCCCACATCTGCAGCAATGTATCACATCGTGTGCTACATGTTTTATGATTTTCTGTACCCAGTGATTTTGTCATAGGTGGCTGTCATTGTGAACAGCTAAGAAAGATGACACCAATTTTACATTGTTACAAGTCAATGTTATTTTTATCCTATTTCACAGACTATGGCAGGTAAGTGAGAGTGTTTTGCAAAAGTTATTGTTAATTTAAGTGGCCTCTGTTTGACACAAAGAGGAAAATGAAGCAGCAAGTGAGACTAAGTAAGTCTTTTGCTCCTGTCTTGACACAGTGCTCATAAATGCACACATTAATATGGATGATAGTATTGACTGATATTACAGCATATTTTTATTTACTCTGTACTGTACTGGTACCTTATTCAAGACAAGTTTAGAATGCATGAAGGTGAATCAGGCTAAACTATTTGTTAAAACTTAAAAAAAAAGTGGTTGACTGACTTTGAAGACACAAATTGAGGAAATTTTGTAAATATTTAAAACATTTTTTTTCTAGTCAGATAAACTCAGTATTGTAGTTGTACTTGGGAAAACATGTTCAATAAGCTTAAGATCTTTGATAGTTGAACCAACAACTCTTCAAAAAATCGATTTCCTTTTATATTTTCTCAGTTTGGAAAGTCAGTTCTTCATTTAATGTTTGAGCTACTTTGTTCCAGCACTGACACAAAGACAATATGTGAAACTGCTTACGGTGAATTCATTAAATTTTAAGTGTAAGGAGGTAGGGACTGGATTCAACCTTCATCATAGCTTGCAGTGTTTTCATTATGGTAAAAATAAGCAAACCGTAACTTATGTTAAAATCTATTAGACAAACAATGCATGCTGGGAAGTCTAATATATGCTTATCATGTTTCTTTATAAACTTAATTTAATGAGTTAATTTAGCTCTGCACAGTGGATTCTTCAAGTTAGATAAGTTAATGGGGAAAATATTAGTTGATTCCACTAAATTCCTGTACATTTTTTTATATTGTGAATTTGTTTTTTGTTTGTTTTTTTTTGTTGTTTTGTTTTGTTTTTTGTTCTTTTTTGGGGGGTATTTGTGTTTTGTTCAATTTTTCTTTGTTTTGGTCAATAAAAATACAGCATAACAGTATCTTGTTCTGTCTCTATACATATATGGGTGAACTGAGAAATTAAATGTAACAGTTAAATGTTATTGCGAATATGAGCCTTATTTGCTGTGGCTGTACTCTTACCAGCTTATGTATATTCTTACAATATGAAACATCAGTAATGTTGTTTCATCTGTTTTAGAGTGCATGGGGAAATGAGGAAATGGGAGAGAGAAAGAGAGAGAATTAAACCATTAGTCAAATGTTATTAATGACTCGCCCATATGCATGTGCTGGACAATTAACCATTCACAGGTGAATGTAACCGATAGGCGCATTGCTTTCTCTGCTGCAAATCGAATGAACTTCGATAACATCAATGGCATCCCTCTTTTTTCCTGCACTCATTCATTCTGCTCTTTTTTTTTCAGCGTTGTCCGCAGGATGCCGGTGTCCCTTTGGTTATCAAACTATCGCTAAAATTTGCTTGCCCATCTATCGAGGCAGAGAGAGGCACGGAGGGCAGAAGAGAAGGAGAGAGGGAAGAGCCTAATTACTTTAGCCTGTTCCAGTGTCAGGTCATTAATAAAACCTAGTTATCTTCCAGTGACGCCCAGCCAGGAGCCTCCCTCGGCCATATCTTCACCTTATCTACTATAAAATATTTGGGAATTTTTTCTCTGAAAATAATTCAAGATTTTTGTCTGGGTTGGATATTAAGAAAAGGAAAAAAAAAAAAACATACTGGCCGTGCCAGAGATATTCATGGCTTAATGGAAAAGTCCCCTCTAAGTGTGTGTGCTTGTGTCTGTATGTTTCCATGTGCATGTCTACACGCATTGTGTGTTCCAGCTGGATAAATGTGCTAGAATTACACTGGCCTTGGCTTCATAAACATTGATGGATCTGGGCAACCTGCAAATGCAGATAAGGACTGTGGAAAAATCACTGGGGCAGCTTTTTACCTCTTGGCCAATGTATATTTAAAAAGGAGTATATATGGTATAGGTTACATATGCATTACTTATTCCTTTGCCCACATACATCAATGACAAGCAGGGAAAAATGAATAGTCAATAATATTGTGGCGGGGTTGGCCCACAGAGTTCAGCCGTGCATATTTTACATCCACCGCTATCAAATAGAAATAGTTACGTGGTATTGAGTTCATTTCCTGTAGTGTAACCTCTTGGCCTGTTTGCTCGGGAGTCTGGTAGATAGAAAACAGAGGACAGAGTTTGTAAATCAGGTTGGGAACATGGGACAACACTGTTTTTTACCTGTATCATCTGTCTAGCTACAAGCCTGGGACTAAGTTTACATTTTTTTATCCACGGCCAGCTGTATCAAATCAGGCAAACTGCTCACTGCACTTGTGAGGGCAGCGTATGGGCATAGTCAGGGTGATTATTCATGTATATTATTCTGAGGTAACTTGCCAGTTTGTCTTTTTGACTGGGTTGCACCAACAACAATTAACCATTGTTTATCAAAACTATGTTTAAGATGAATAAATCCAGAATTCCAAAATTAAGCACAGCTCTGTTGTACAATTAAAAACTAATCTCCATTTAGCAAATCCAGGCTGATATTAATCAATATGGAGATATTATAATTTGAGTGCTGTCAGGCTATTTTTAACTTTCCTCTGCTCTGCAAAACATTATATTGTTTGCCAGCTACCCAAAAAGTCAGGAAAACATGAAATGGTTTGCTAACTACCCAAAAACTTACAAAATATGACAATGTTTGGAAGCTACCACAACAGTTATTTAGGTGGTAGCCACTTATGCCTACTCGTAATGGCTTGGCATGCAGAGATCTTATTTTTCATCCTTTGAGTAAAGCTTGTTTGCGAATTGATGGAACAATATGGCCAAATTATAGAAGACTTAAAAAACACAGTAAGTAAAAAAGAGTCTGCCTAATGACAGCTGGCATACTGAAGGAAAGAAGAGATGCATCATAAAGCTCAACTGGGTTGATTCTGTCTGTTAATTTTCTTTGAAGAACTTGATGATTTTGCTTAATCCATCTAAAAAAGGGAGCCATTTTAAAAAACAAACCTCTACAAGTGTAAATCTAAAGTTACTGGTCACATTTTAGGTTTGGGTTTTGGTGCAGCAGAATTAAATTTAATCTAGGTTTAGAGTAAATTAATATGTGATTTACAGAGGGGTTTAAATTAAAATTTTCTCAGTTTTAAACTTACTTAAAAGTTTGGTGCAGCATAATTTAAAGTTAAATCATAATTCCATCGGGTTTAAAAATTAATAGTTATTTGTGCAACCCAGCCTATGGTGTGTGTTAACAAAGTAAAACTGCACCAGTCCAACGGTCTAGCTTGAGTTTCCAAACCCTGTTCTTCAGGTATCACTTACATTAAACATACAAAATATGGACACACATGTGTTAAGTGAGTGTGATGTTCCTAAGTTTTCAGATACAGCCCATAATACCCATCCATTATCTTCATGTGCCCCCTGTGATGACAGGTCATTTCCAGCTGCTTTGAAACAGTAGCACCCTCAGCTGTGTACAGGTCTCTGATCACACAAGAGCTGCATTCAGCAGGAAACTGAGTGACTGGATAACTGGATATGGATTATAAAAGATGCTGTTCACTCAGAATATCCCGTCTAAAGCATTCCAGTGTAACTCAACTCAGCAGAGGAAGGAGGAGGAGTGGAGAGTTCAAACAAAGTGTCAGGAGAGGACATGAACAGGTGTCCCCTCACAGTCACTGGGCAGAGAATGAAAAAAACTATATTACCATTCTGCTTCAGGTCATTTAACTGTTTATATGTAATATTTAAAGGCAGTAGAGTGTGTTTTTGTGAGTTTTTTTTTTTTTTTTAATTTGATGGCAAAATAAGTTCTATAAAATTCTCAATGGAAGTAATTTCAACGACTAATGTATATTTTATATTTTATTCAGTTGCATCCCCATATAACCTGTGTATATTTTAAAATAAGTATTTTAATTATTTTGATACGTTTTGATTATAGTGGTGTACTCTGCATTGATGTACAGTGGCTCCATTTTCGTCCAGTTAAAAACTGGACTTTATGATTGCACTCTGACATGAGGTAAATTAACTTTCTATTTGGGTAGATTGTAAAGGAGTCTATTTTTAGGTTTACTGATGGAATCACAGCAGTGGTTCTGCACATTGCAGCCCATTCTCTATCATTCTCCTCTACATTACTGCTTACATTTTGTTTTTGTTTTTTAATGCTGGAGATTCCTTGAAACAAGGGTGAGCTGTCATTATTACTTTCTAACAAATGCATTATCAATAAGGAATCAGGTAGGTTAGGTGTTATAAGTTGTAGCTTCAGCCTTTCTGACTGCAGAGGAAGTTATTTGATATTTAAGTATCTGCCATTTTCTCTAAGAGGCTATGCATTTATTTACATGAATTTGTAGATTTATACGTGATGTTCTTATTTCTATTTGCAGACCAAAATAAATTCTAAATTCTAAATAAATAGGAGTGATAATAACGCATATGTTGCTTATTAAGGAAGCGGAATAATGTATTTTCAAATTTAGATTAGATAATAAAAAAAACCCAAAAAGTAATATGTTAAATTCAACAAACAGAAGCTATCATGTGGGATGATTCTGCACCTTATCATTTACATTCAGTGCCAGTGATGGAAGCAGTGTGCCCTGTAGCAAAGGGAAAAGTAAGAATGTAAAAGTAGAGGTGGTGGATGAGTATGTATAGTGGGTTCAACTTTCATATGCTGGGTCATTTCACGGACCTGCACCTGTTGACATTTCCTTTCTTTTTCACCTCAACCACATCCTTTTCTTACTATAACTTTACCAAGTGTTTTAGTTGTCTAATCCTGACCATATCTTCAATATTTTCACATTAAAACAACAGCAAAAGACATAGTTTAATGACATCTGAAGTAACTTTGGATCATAAGAATAATTCATTCAACTAATCTATCTGACATTATTCAGCAGAAATCATGTTCATTGACAAGGTAATGTATTAAGTTTTATTCACATTAAGTTGTGTTGTTTGCTGACTTCATTCCTCACTGTTATAGCAACTAGTGATTAGCAGGAAACACACCATTGCCTTTAATAAATTACAGATTTCTCTGTGTTTGACCATTGTCAATGATTAGTATAATGAAAGTACACAGCTCAACAAAATATATAACATAGGTTTAGCATTTTGAGACATTTTAATGAGAAAATGTTGCATATTTTAGCTCTAAACTGTTGTAATACTGAACAAGGAAACATCATGGTGCAGATATACATACACATATTCATTGGGTTTTGGAAAATTGACCAATAATGATGAGGATTGATTAAATTTGAAGGTGAACTAACTTTGAAGGTTGCTCTAACTCTGGCTTAGGTCCTTCCTCACTGAATAACACATATTAAGAAAAGCAGGAACAGAAGAAAACATCACAAAGTGCCACATGCTAAATGGTTAAATAATTTAGCTAATAGTTTCCTGTGTGTGTTTATCACAGAGTTGTCATTTTAAGTCAAAGTCAAATAATAAAATAATTTAAATCTTATAAATGCAGCTGGTCCCCTTTTTATTCATATTTTGCCCCTCAGAGTCCATCACTGTAATCCAGATCACTAATCAAAGTTCAATATGAACCTTAAATGAAGGAAAACTTCAAGATACTCCAAACCCCCTGCAGGTCCATGTCAAACTTGGTTCTTCTGCAGAAATGTTTACAAATTCCTTATGTTTGTTCTAATGGGACCCTAACAACGTACACTCACTGGTAAGTTCAATGACACTGAGGCTAATAGCCACAAAAGACACGACCTTCATAACCGCCATGATTGGGATGTGCTTGCTGGATCATGAATAGAAACAGTTCATCACTAACACTGATAGGCAAGGCTATTGGTTTCAATGAGTACTTCCACTTCATGTAGAAGACAACACGCCAAACACCTAAAAAGACCCGTTAAACGATGTGAATCCGGCAATAACTAAATTGATTTCATCAACTGTGACAGTAAATTGGCAATCCTCAATCAATGAAAAAAATGAATGTCTTTTAGAGAGGTGAAAAGAACGGCTCAATAAATGTTAAAAGTACATGAGTTGAGACAAGACATGTGGACTGATGGCAAAAGGATGTAATACAAAAAAGTTAAGAAGGATAAAGAATATTACATCTAACAAACAACAGTACGAGGTTAATGAAGAACAAAAGACCAATCCTCTGGCTCAACAAACAGAAAGACCAGCCTGCGTAGGTTATTGTGGCAGAAGAACTATGATCAATCTGTTCATTCAAAGGTTTGCAAAGAGGTCACATCAGCCATTACAAATGTCGCTGCTCTATCATACCTATTACCTGATCTTTCATACTATGTGGGCATTCCACATTTGCCCTAACAGCTTCATACATGTTATGGACATTAGGTAAATTGGCAGTTGGATCACTCTGTTCTCCAAAGTGTGTTTTCAAAACAGGGCCTGTCTTCATATAAATGATTAGGGAGCATGTAGGTTATATCTTTCTCCCTCCTCCTCTAACACAGTATGCGTACCATCACCATGCTCTCTTCAAACATTTCTCACAGGACTTTCTGATATCGCATTCACAAGTTGTTATATACCATTTTCTCTTTCAAACACTGAGCATCATCCATCATGTCAGTCTCTTCCTTCTAAAGTCCATGTGTGTGTATGGGGATCCTATGGGGATGCTCTTCAAAAATTCTAGTATGTTTCATCATGATATCACCTGCAACTTCCTCCTTATGGTACATTTCCTGCGACTGCTAGGTAATCTACTGCCACAAATCCACCTGGTTCTCTAATCTTGTTTTGTCACTTAACAGAGGCTGATGTTTGCAGGTACGGAAACCATTTTGTCATGGGAAGGAGCTGGCTTATAGTGTGTTGTTCACAAGGGTGCTTTTAAAAGAACTGTGTTTGACCCATATTAGCTAACTCTTACAAATCTTACAACTTTATCTACAGCTGGTGGTTGGTCCCTCTGTGAGAACACACCAAATTGTTCTTTGATCCGGTACATAAAAAAAAATTCAGTGAACTAAAAATACGATGTGGGTTACTTGACACGTCATAAACCAACGTGTTGAATCAACTCTTCTGAGGCATTGAGGCAAAGGACTAACTCTTCCCTGCTTTTTGCTCGATTAGCATTGGTGCAATGATTCAGACCACATTCCACCTCCTCTGATTAGTGGAAGGAACTTAGCAACTTTGTATGTCACTATGTTTTGTGCACTTCACGCAAAAACAACCAACATTGATTCTACAAAACAGCTCATAGAAGGGTGCTACTTCACTGTCTCCGTGGATATTCCAGCTGATTTTACCTGGACAAGAAGCCACAGTATTGGTCATGTTAGGGAACTGTTTTACTGGACATAATGACAGCACAGAGGGCTCCACAAGGGACTGTCCTGGCCCATCCTGTTCACATTGATACAGCAGACATTAAATATAACTATGAGTCCTGCCACATCCAGAAATACTCAGATGGACACTGCTATTGAGCTTGTATAAGGAATGGACAGGAATCTGAATATAGGGATTTGATAAAATCCTTCAGTGACTGGAGTCATAAAAACTGCCTCATACTAAACACCTCAAAGACAAAGGAAATGGTCATTGATTTTCGTAGATCCAAGCCCCCTCTTCAGCCTGTGAACACTTGTGGAGTGAACATTGAGGTGGTAACAAACTATAAATATCTTGGTGTACACCTGGATAACAAGCTGGACTGGTCCCTTAACACAGATGCACTCTACAAAAAGGGGCAGAGCCGCCTCTTTTTCCTAAGGAAGCTCAGATCTCTAAACATCTGCAGTAAGATGCTGCAGATGTTTTATCAGTCTATTGTGGCAAGTGTTTTATTTTATGCTGCAGTCTGCTGGGGAGGAAGTTTGGGAAAAAAGCAAGCAAGGAGGCTGGATAAGCTTGTGAAAAAGGCTGGCTCTGTGATCGGAGTAAGGATGGACTCTCTGGAGGAAGTTGTGAAGAGAGACACAATGAGGACGGTGGAGGCCATCCTAAACAACATGGATCATCCACTGCAAACACCTTGATGGACCAAAGAAATAATGGTGGTGGAAGGCTTCTCTCTCTTCGTTGTAGGACAGAGAGATACAGAAGATCTTTCATACCAACTGCCATTAGACTCTATAATTCTTATACAAATAGATGAGACTACAGACAAATGAATTTCCCCTTGGGGATCAATAAAGTATTCGTATTCGTATTCGTATTCGTATTCGTATTCGTAAAGGAAGGAAACACTCAGCACACACTCCAAACTCCCCTTGCCGGCCCTCTTCTCTCTGTCACAAACTTTAGAGTATCTGGGCATGACCAAAGAAAATGTTTTATAAATCAAGATTGCATATATGCTCTTTGTTTATCTTAGATGGCCCTAGATAAAGTCAACGTCACAGCTGGCGCACTGAGTTCGATTCAATCACACTGCTTTCATCTAATATCCCCCACCACACACACACAGACACACACACAGACGTAACCCACCCCCTATGATTCAGGGTCAGCCATGCCCATCTCCTCTGCTCTGCATTTAGGACTCATGAATAAGTAATGACATCTCTCATCACCTCACAGCACTGACAGTCAGGCCAAGAGCTTTCATCTGCTCCAGCCCATGTTCAATGTTAATGTTTTTCTTCCTTCCTGATCATGTGACAGACAAGCAGCTGACCCGAAACCACCATAAACACTAGCAACCTGTATAAGTTCATGATGGTGGGGAAATGGAAATATCTAGCTAGATTATTTGATTTTCATTTAAAGTCATTACTTAGCTGGGGTCAAGCCTCAAGTTTGTAAAGTTTTCCGAATGCCAGTACTAAAATGTAAGAGTAATAAAATGAATGTCTGAAATATCCTGAAAAAGAAAAAGAAATTGAATTTGTTATATTATTGATTTAGTTTAAATCGTTTAAAAGTGACATATAGTTTTGAGTACTTAAATACAGCTTTTTTCTGTGAGGAACTGGAATGAAAAGAGAGTCAATAAAGAAAAATGCCCTTAAGTAAGGACTCACAAGAATGAGGTTGCTCTCAGGCCGGTGAAAACAAACAGATACAGTTAATTCAATGAAAACACAAAGACAACAACACCTTCCTCCATGTTCATTGACTTTTTCAGGACAGTTAAGACCAGCCTGGCAGTCAGGTTTTTTTAAGGTCCAGAAAGAAAAATTAGATAATCTGATTATTAGACAAAAGGTGTCAAAAGAGCATCACAAAAGGCCATGAAATAAATAAATGTCTGTGCTTTATTATAAACATGATTTACCTGAAGTGTCAGTTTCATAGTGATGTAGGAAGCATGCCAGAAAATTTTGCCCTAGAACCAGCCAGTCATACATGTTTATGGGTTTATAGATTATGAATAATTGGCAGGTAGTGGATAGATGTGGGGGCTGTAGAGATTTGTATTTGTGTTTTTAAAAAAAGGGGGTTTGTGCTATCATCATAAATTGATTAAGGGTAGATGTAGGTTATATCTTTCTCCCTTGCCTTCACTCTATTACACAGTATGCAGACACATCAAAGCAGCATCAGTATATCCAAACATTTTCTAAACAGGATTTCATAGGATAATCAGACATTCATCAATTAAGATTATATAATCATTGTTCTCAGTGTAACACTAAACATATCACTGTCAGTCTCTTCCTTTTAAAGGTCCAGTGTGTGAGATGTATGGGGATTTATTGGCGGAATGTGGCAGAAAATTAATATAAATTCATAAGTATGTTTTCATCAGTGTATTATCACCTGAAAATAATAATTGTTATGTATTCATTACCTTAGTGATGCTTAGGTAGATGCTAGATGCCACCAAATCCAACCTGGTTCTTTAAATCTGTTGTTAAAGTTGTCATATTTTAATCACAGAATTGCATATGCCCTTTTCCCCACCCATGTGTACAAAAACGTGATATAACCAAACCAGAAATATTTGATCATGTTAAGGATGCTGTTTAACAGCTGTGCCTTTGTTCATCATTATGGGTGCAAATTATTTCCATAAATTAATATGTGTTTTGTACTTATCCATCATTAGCTGATACTACAAGCGCTCACAATTGTTACTCTACAGCTTTGTGTTAGGTTGGTCTCCCTCCTGTGATGCATTACACAGCCAAAATGGTTTCTTTGGAATACAGAGACAGTATTAAAAAAAAAAAATCTGTGTCACTCACCAAAATGCATTGTGGGTATCCTTGAAGTCTAACCAACGTGTTGAATACAATTCCATCTTCATGCAGCATTGACAAAGCGTATTTTTCCTTCTTCTTCCCTGCTTTTTGGTGTTGCATTGCTGCATTTTTCAGCACATTACCACCACCTGTGGATGAGTGGAATAGTGAAACTATCAGCAACAATGTGTGTCATGTCCACTGAGTGTGTCCTTGTGCACTTCCACAAAAACAAACACAATGCTTGTGATTCTACCAAATGTACCGCATTGCATCCCAGAAGCGCCTCACTACACTGCTCCACGGAGAATATGTGCCAAGTCTGTTTTTGGGGTTGGGGTACACAGAGCAGACTGAGCATGTAGGAAGTTAGACACAGAAACGGCATAGAGAATCTGGTCAATTTTCAAAAGAAAACACCAGTACAGACATGACAGATAATAAAAACAGACAAAAAAGACACTATTTAACAGTGTAGCCTTACCCATGGTAGAAGCACAAACACCAAGGAAACTGGACAAATCAAGAAAATCTGAGCAAGTGAAGAAAATCAGGTGAGCAAACAACTCACCACTCTGAAACACTACTGGTGGGGCAAGAACCCATGTGGAGATGGACCAAAACTGTGTTACAGACGCAACATGCCCAGAATCAGAGAGTTGCCATGTTGCACTGCCATGATTCTGCAGTAGCCCAAAACAAACAAACCAAACACTAGCTCTAGGTACGGCCTTTCGCATTTTTCACAAGCTTTGCAGCCACCGTAGGTTATCCTACACTCTTGAAGGGTTAAGGAAAGATTGTGGTTATAGACTAAGACAGGGGTCTGCAGCTTGTGGCTCCAGAGCTGTATGCAGCTCTTTTGCCCCCTCTCCAGTAGCTCAATGTGGCTTTGACAGAAGTTAAATGGTAATAACTAGTAGTTCTTTTTTTAACACTTTTTTAAATTTTCATTGTTGTCGGCCCAAAAAATGTCAAGCCTATACACCAAATGAAAAAAAAAGTTTTAATTTTAATATTTCATCAACTAAAATGTGTGTCATATCCTTCATCTACTGCTCAGCATCTGTTACTCTGTTAAAATTTTGCCAGCATCGAGTCTTGAGTCTTTGGAGGCTAGCTGTGGATGCCAAATCCCCAAAAAATTTACAGTTCCAGACAGATTTTCTTTTTCTTTTTTTGGCCAAAAAACTTTTTTGACAGTAAAGGTTGCAGAGCCCTAGAATAAGGAGAAGAGGTGCAATGCATCCCATCTCGTACTTCAGGTCAGCATTGTTTTTATTCAGGAGTCTGTCAGTCTTTCCCCAGCATATCTCTCAGCAGATGCTGGTCCATGTACTGAGTAAGTCCTACATAGGCTACAAGACATTGTGGGTGTTTCTCTTCAAAGTCTGTAGATTCATCTTAAATAATGTTACAAGTGATATGTATTTTCATCAGTAGATTTATTTGTGTGTGCAACAATGAGTTGTGACTGTGATTTGGCTCTGGTACATCATGAATTTGTCATGTTGAAATATGGTGGAAACCAAAACATCTAGTGATGGATTCCCCTTGAAGATGAGAGTGTGCTGCTTTTTTGGAGGTAGTAACTAATAATATCAAACCATCCTCATCCGTTATGTCTCCCTCTGTCTCTTTCTCTCTCTTTCTCTCTTTTTCTGTCCCTTTCATTCATCTGTCCTCCTCTTTTGTCATTGCTGAAGAGGTTGGCCGTTGCCCCCCCTCCTCACTTTTGCATATTCATTTCATGTTAAATTGATGGATTAAGTTATCCCTGGCTCAAAATCAATCGTGGCTTGCGTTTCCTTCTTCCTTTACACTGGACCACAATCCCAGAGAGAAGGAAAGAGAGAAGCTGGGAGAAGAGAGAGAGAGAGAATGCATTGAGACACTGATAAGGCTCAGTCCCATTATATGTCATTTTAAACAAAGCAGCAAAGCAGCCTGTGGAGACTCCCTATCAGCTATTAAACAGAGACGTAGCATGCAGCCTGAGATTGATGATTAGCATTTTCTCCTGCTAGAATAAAGATGCCGGCCTGGACCAGCGATAACCGGGGAGAGTAAAAAGAAATGCTTCCCCTTTTTCTCCCCTCTTTTTCTCTTAGCACTCTTTTTCTTTTAGTATTTTTTCTCTCTCAGTTCTTGACTCCATAAATATCCATACACATAAATAACTATTCCTTTCTCTTTTTTTCTTCCACTCTCTTTTTCTCCCTCTCCCATCACCCCTGACTCCCTTCCTCCTCTCCCCCCTCTCTTTACCAAGGCAAATAAATGCACAGGCCGTGTTGCTGTTCTTTTGTCTTGCGTCCTTGTGTAATCTGTTAGGAGTGGACAACATGGAATCCCTTATGTCACAGCCGGAGACTTGTAAGTCCTGGCCAGATACAAGGCAGAATGACACAGAATGAAAGCGGGGTAAAAGGGGGGATTTAAGTAAGAGTTTGATAGGAGCGTGTAGGGCCATTGTTTTCTTTGCTGCAAGACCAATGTCAAGCATTGTGCCGGGACAGTTTGAACACCATGTAAGGGCTGCGAGACAGCTGGGTTTTAGATGGAGAGAAAGGATGTTTCTGCTTGATAATCTGTCTGCTGTTGAATGTCATTGTACTCAGCCACAGTGGAAAATTATGTTTACTCTTTAAAACTACACAGAATCCTCTCATATGTTTTAGTTTTCCTTGACCAAACACTTGTGAGACGTTTGCAAGAATAATCTTTTTTTTTTTTTTTTTTTTTGTAATAATTACAAGTTATGGAACATATCACTCCAAGTCTCCAGAGTCAAATGCACTCTGACCTTCATGTCTCAACTTGCCTCAGCAGCATGTCTTTCTTAAATTGTTGTCTGTTCTCTATCTCGTCTCAACAGTTTAACTTTTTTATGATGGACAAATGCATTTCTTTATTGTCTCATTTATGCGCAGCACTTTGAGCTCCACTACAGCAGACATTGTGCAGTTTGTACAGCTTAATTCCATTCCCATAGATTGAAGTTGTTATCTGAATTCTGAGATTTAGATAATGACTTATGCTTTGTAAAAGCAGATACCAATTTAATTCTTGTAAAAAAGATAAGCTGTCTCTATTGAGATGTATAAGAAAAATGTTAGGTTGGTAAAGCTGTGTAGCCTCTTCATACAGACTGGCAAGTTTGGCAGTAGGAATGCATGATAAATATCGGGGGCGATATTGGCCTGTCCAGCCATATTGGTATCAGCATATATTAGCCAATAAATATCCACTATACTAATTCCTAATTTCACAGATTATGTCATAGCATTTCATTTGAACTCTAGGCTCTATGAAAGCCAAAGTATATTTGGGAAGTTTTTTGATTAACTTAGAAAAACAAATGAACGTTTGAAGGGTCAGAACTGTTCTTTGTTTTTGTTGAAACAGTTATGCATCTTTGTTCACGACATCTGAGCCTTGCTTACCCTCAGGTGTGCATAAACTACAGGATCAAGTTATTTTTAAAATACAAAAATGTGCAATTATCTGTTTCAATTATCGGTTTCCACCATGAGAAGCCGGTAATTATCGGTTATCAGCATCAGCTGAAACAAATCTATATTGTGCATCCCTATTTGCCATGTAGGCTTGTGATGTCTCTCCAACTTTCCAATCTTTGGTTTATTCTAAGTTCAAGGACCCTCATGTTTTTCTTTGTTTTCATCATCCAGATACCTTCAAACAAAGGTATGATCAGATTTGATTTGATTTGATTTGATTTGATTTGTTCACCTATACTGTAAGCCCTCCACATTTAATGAAATTGCATATGTAGGACATCACAGAACATTTTTTTCTGTTTTTTTTCTTTAATTCAGCAGCCTATGCAAATCAGTAAAGTCAAAATACAAGCTCAGCCTATATATTCTACTGCAGTTCTGAGAAAATCCAGTGTTCCCATGGTTCTTTGACACTGCCAGTTGCTGTTTTGTGGCTATGTAGACCTACAGGGGATCTTTTCTTGTTCTAAAGTCAAGAGGCATGCTTGTATTAAACTTGTTAATGTTGTACAATTCAAATAATGTGCAGCCAGTCACACAAATATTTCATTTAGGATAGTTGGATAGTTTATGATTCACATACACAAGGTACATGGAGGGACATAAGTAGATAGGCATAAAGATACACATAAAACCATATTTGGACCCATGCTGAGACACACGAAACCAAATCATGTGCAAAAATCAAAGTGTATATTTGTGCAGGGGTATACTGTACATGCTGTAGTGGCACATACTGTATACACATGCAGTTAGGAGGCTCACACACATTCATGCAAATGCACTGTAGATATTTACACACACACACAGAGATGCAATGTTTGTCTTGCGGTCCTCCCTGTGGTCCTCCCAAGTGGTCAAAAGAACATCACTAGAGCTCCTCCATTTGCTCACAGCTAGTACTGCAACAACAACAGCCAAAAAAATCCTGTATGACATTTCCCACTGTGGAGCAGCTAACAACACATGTACCTATAAAGAAATACACACTTCGAACATATCAATAAATATTTATTGAATATAGTTGCAAGTGGCTTGTTTTTTCATCATAAGCAATAATATTTCTCAGACCAGAAGTAGTGATTTAAAATAAAAACAGAGATATGATTACTTTTAAATATTTACTCACATGAGCAAAAAAAGAACCAAAATCCTTGTTAAGTTAGGTGCAAAAACATAATATGTAAAGTTATTAGGTAAATTTCTTAGACCACGAAAATCCTGTTTGAACCATACACAACATAAAACAATCAGTTCCATAATTCTGATCCATTTCATATAGATGTACAATGTTTTACATGTTTATTTTTCACAGTATATGTCTTTGCCACACATACACATAGTTACTTATGTCTACTATATATTGACTGTATAGTATATTGCCTATTTTCCATTCACTATGTTGTTTATAATAAATAAGCCCCTAAACTTGCAGACAAAACTCAGTTGTACAGTAAAATATCAGTCATACCATATGTACTTCTAATGTGCATGCAAAGCAAAACCATATACAAAATATGAGGAAGTCGCCTTTAGGTGATGCTTTAAATCAACTAAACTTGACAGAAGTGAACAGTAAAATAAACATTGAAAGGCCAATGAAATAGCGATGTTTGTTCAATATTAAAATGAAGGTCTGTGCCATAGCAATACTATAGTATTTCAGCAAAACCTGATGTGTTTTCCAGACAGTATTACCAATTATATTATACTGAAAAGCTCCATTGAGTTAAATGAACAATATCTAAGAGCTGCTACGCGTCCCTCTCATATTAAAACAATAACAAAAGTTGTAATTTGATGATGTTGTGAAGTAACATGGGATCATGGGAGGTGTTTTTTTTTTCATAGCTGAACAACCAGCATTGCCAATGAAAATCTATCTGACATGACTCAGCAAGAAATCAAGTTCACTGACAAGGCACTAGCTACTAAAGTTATGTTTAGCTGCATTTGTTGATTCTCTGACATATTCTACTGTGTTTTCCTGGAAGTTATAGCAACTGGCAGCTAGTAGGACATGCATAATTACCATGGATACATTTCTTCTGCGGGTTTGACCTTTGTTGGAAACATTTAGGATAATTTAAGTACACAACTCAACAAAATATATAACATATATCTTGTGTTTTTGAACATTTTAATTTGAAGATGTTACATAATATTATAGCTTTAACTGGTGGTTATTTGCTTTGATCAGCAGCAATATGCCCATCACTAGTAAGGAAGAGGGTATTCTTCTTCTTACTCATTAACATTCTACACTCATATTTCCCCAGGTCTGAGGATTAGAAGTGGCTACCCTACAATCATAATCTCTAACCTCTGGCTTGTCACCACCACCATACAGATTTGAACTGGATGCCCTGGAGAAGACGAGGAAATGAGCGAGGGAAAGAGACAGAAAAGTCCAGCAGGAAAAGAGAGCGTGAAATCAAAATCCCATTGCTTTGATATCTTTGTCATCACCATAGATGGTCAATTAGACTAAACATTATCTGCCGCACAGAACAGGACGTGACAAGAGAGTCGGAGAGAGAGAAAGAGAGAAAAAAAACAGACGCATTTGTTGCAGTGTTGACAGATGTGGAGACACGGAAGGACATTCCCCCCCTAAAAAAGCTTACCAGGAACATTCAACACAAGAAATGTGACATCAGCCTTTCACCAATCTGACTGTGAATTCTTCCCCTCATGCCCCCCACGCTTCTTCCATTCCTGCATTCCCTGACCACTTGTTCCTATCAAAGGGGGGTAATTTTATTTTTGTCTACATCTTTTCAATCTGCTTGTCAAGGAAATAATTCACCCTCTGTTTCTCTCTCTGTCCTCTTCTGCCCAGCCTTGTCTACTTGACATTTGCCCAGTCTGTTCATATAATGTTTGTGTTGGTCCTCTACTGTGTCTTGTAATTGAGCCAAAGCTCTCTTTTGATAGGCTGATTATGTTGCCTGTGTTGCTGCTTTTGAATGAGTGGTGATGTTATTACTATGGAAGAGTTCGGCAAAGAAGCAGAGAGGGTCTCAAGTGTCCTTGAGCAAAGACTTCGCTTGCTCAAGGACACTCTGGCAAGACACTGAACCCAAAATTGCTCCCAATGGGCAGACCAACGCTTTCCATGGCAACTCTGCTGCCATCAGATTCAGAGTGTTTGTGTCAATGGCTAAATGAAAGGCAAAGTATAAAGCACTTAGTACGCTAAGTTAGAAAGATGCTATATAGGTTTAGTCTATTAACCTTTAAATACCCATACAGCACCAGTGGTGGAAAGAGTACATGTACTCTTACATTACTGAAATATTATTCAATTACTAGTAAAGATACTGGTGTTCGAAAACTACTTAAGTAAAAGTATAAAGTATTCCACTTAAAAACTATTCAGACTATTAGTTACTTTTTTTAATATTTGAAGTTTAATGCATTATCAGTAGCAACATTCAGTTGAAAGGTGTTTCTGTTTTTCCAAATCTTCAGTCTAAATTACTCCCAACTCCTGCTCTGTTCTGTTCAGGTGTAGGTCTGTTCAGACTAGGGGTCTTCACTGGGACTTTGTAAGATCTTCTTCTTCTTCTTGATGGTATTTCATCCAACTCTTAGAAGGAAACTAACTGAAATTGTTATTTTTAAATAATGTTATTTAAGATGTTAACTTAGAACAATGTGTCAATCAAATTTAAAATTAATTTATAATAATAGAATTAATTGTGATATAGACTCATATAACAAAATCTCTTTCAATTATGACTTATGACCACTAGAAGTGTGTGGTGGTGCCTGTATCAGAGACCCTGCCCTCTGCCTGTATTTTATGTTGTCTGATTTTTATGCTGTGCTTAGGATGTTTTACCGGCCCAAAACATCAGTATTTTACATCCTGGACATGAGACTCAACAATCTTTCTGGCATGTTTACGAACAGCTTGCACAAATCTTACTTATTCTACCTTCTATCTAACAGACTTTGCAGACAAATAAATCACCATTTTAACCTTCAAAATCTTTTACTGTGTGCTGCAGCAAATCTATCTGCTCCAAAACAGGAAATCTACCATGAAATGTACAGTCACCATTCCATCTAAAACACATTGTCTTCAAGTCCTCTATGTTTTCACTGGCCAATGAGAGAGAGAGAGAGAGACAAAAATGAATATTTTTGGTGAAAACAAACGCAACAGCCATATTAAAATGACAAATTCAGAGCAAAGTCTGTTTTATTTTCTTCATCTGAAACCACCTCACACATAATAGGAGACGTGGACCACTGAAGTGATGGATGTGCCTTTTAGTGAGTATCATTTAAGCCAATTCATATGCATAATGGATTATTCCTTCTAAATTATGAAGCATAACACCTGCCACACTATGATGTTGGCTGTGTTGTTTTATACCTAAGGAACCAGGGTGATGCTTGTTGAAAGAGCTGGTTCCTAACTAGCATATCATGTCAGTCAAGTGCAAGATCTAGTGAACCTTCCAATTGTAGTAGAAATCACGGACAAGATGGGGAAAGAAATTCTAAAGTAATTGTAGCCTGTTGCTCCTTTATTGTAGGGCTGTGCAACATGGCTTAGAAATAATATCTTGATATTCTTAGGCTATTCCATGATTGTATCATGATATACACATTTTGTCTAAAGTAATATTTCCTATATTCTCAAACGGGGCTGGGTGATGTGGAGAAAATCAAGTATCATGATATTTCTGACCAGATACCTTGATATAGACAATACAATACTGCAGGGATGACTTGCACTGGGCCATGTCCCACTGGTGGTCCTCAGAGTGCCATCTAGTGGGCCCTGGAGGCACTTGTACAGCAAAAGGGTTAGATTAAAATGTTACAAAATACATATATTCTGGGTAATGTACAAAACTAGTTATTTTCTATGTTCAAATGTGGTCAACAATTCACAGAAATAACAAAAATGTCCAATTAAAATGCATAATTTCGGTGACCAATTAGGTTTTAATGTCATCACACCAATCAAGACACATCATTGGCTAATGTTCCCACAGATGCAGTGATACAAAGTGGATCAGTTTTTGGAAAGTGGTCGGATGAATTTTTTTAACATGAGAAATAGGGTGAGGACCCCTGTTTTTCACTCTCATACACGCACACAAATTCACACACAGACACGGGTCACCAGTGTCCTAATGCCTTATCATGGTTTTAGCACTGCGGCAGATCAGTGGTTTCTGTCAACTAACACTCGACCCTCGACGATAGCACAACAGGGCATGGGTAACTGTGTGTGTGTGTGTGTGGGTCTGCAAGGGCAGCATGCAAGAGTTTATCTGTTTCCTCTTCCTGCTCTCAATCATCCAGTCACATTCCAGCACTATGACCTACCCTTTCATTCTCAAACGGGCTCATGCCTCTATTTATTGTCCCTCCTCTGTTTATTAAATGCTTCAGTCTTTCTTTCTTTTAATGTATTTCATACAGTTTCAAGAAACACCACTGATAGCAGATCTGCCCAAAGTGGGACCTGTGAGGCCAAAGTTGACCTGGCATAACATTCAGTTTGCCCACCAGATGTTCATAGTGTAACTGTAATGCTGTTTTCATACTGTGAAAATCTCATACCATTACAACCTTAGCAGAAAAGGTGTTGGCAATAATTGATTAATGTTATAAGTCTTTTTTTTTTTTTCAAGCAAATCTACCTAAAATGCTCCAATTCCAGCTTCTATTTATTTATTTATTTATTTGCAATTTTAATATCTTTGGATTTTCTGCAGCTGGTGAAAAAAAGCCATTTGAGGACGTCACTTTGAACTTTGGAAACTGTGATGAGCCAAATGATTAATTAACCAGCTGAGAAAATAATCACCAGATTAGATTGATAACGAAAGTAATACTTTCAAATATAATAATACAAATACAAATCAGGGCTGTTCAAAGTGCAGTCTGTGGGATGAAGTTGGTCTACCAAAAGATTTGATTTGGCACTCCAGATGTTGCCAGTCAAAAAAAAGTAAATTCTTTCTACAGTTTTAATATTTTTTTGTAAGGTGAAAATGTTCTTTAAAATCTAGGACCCAGTCAGTTCAGGGAACTTCAGATATTAGTATCATTTTACAATACAATGGGTGTGTGCTTTTGGCCCATGGTCCACCATTAAGTCTCAGTTTTGGCCTTCCAAGAGAAAAAAAAATGGGCACCTCTGACTGAGGCCTAACCCACACATACGTTGGTATTTTAAAAAATGGCATTTTAAAACCAAAATGATATCTGTCCAGACACATTTTGGCAGAGAGACGTGACTGCTGTTCACAGTGTCCTCCCTGATAATGTTGTTTTTATTAAAACATTTATTTATTAAAAAGCATGTGTTTTTTCTCTCCTTCTCCATTATTGTACTTTCAATGTCCATTTGTATCTTTCTATATGTACAGACTCAAATACTATACAGTCAAATACACAATATCAAAACACATTGTCTGAGTTCATGCTTATAGCCATGTACTCATGTACTCTTTTAGTTGGGCTGTTCTTAAAACTGCATTTGAAATGAAAAGTCACACAAGACTTGTACACTCAAAGAAAGTTTTCCCTCTCTGTCCATGTAGTCTGTGGATTTAGCTTGGGGTTGTTGTTCAGTCAATAACGTGTCAGGCAAAAGCTGTAGGCAAGATTCTGCACTTCAGGTTTTGTAGTCGATGTTTTGATGTAGTCTGGACACAGGATGATGGTACAGCAGGTATCCACGGGCCCTTTTTTGTTGCTCCTTCCACATGCAGACGTAGTCTTTCGCTGAGGCTGATCAGGCCGATCATTTAAAAGTTCTGTGGCCATTCATCGTGTGGAAGATGAACAATTTTGATTAATAATCAAAGTATTGATTTTTCTGTGTCTAAGTTGTAAGTAAGGAAGATGACAGTAAGCTGAGAGTAAAATCAATGGGACATTGTACTCAGTAAGGCTACAGTGTTCTAGTTCTTCAGAGAACTAGCAACTCTCGCTATTTTAGAAGAAGAATTTCTACGACAATTGTCCTCCACAAAATCATAGAAACAGACAGGGTAACTATGGAGATGACAGCGCACACTGAAGTCAACCAAAGGAGACAGTGGCACATACTCTGACATTACAACCCCAAAATGCTGGTTTCCATGTCTACACAACAACACTAAATATCTTCAGCCTGGCAGGAATTTTCAAAAAGCTCAGTTGTGTGTGAACGAAAGGCTCAAACGGATAGAAGAAGCTACGTTTTTAAAAATACCCATGTAGGTGTGGACAGGGCCTGATAGTGAAGCTTATATAAAGAACATGAAAAAGCATGTTGAAAATCCCTAATTCTCCAGCATTTAGTTGCTTCGTTCTCACACCGTTCATAGCCCGACTTTCTCTCAAGGTCAAGGGCCACCTCTTGAATATTCTTGCAACATTTTTCCAATGTGTCAGATGTCACATTCATGTGTTCAGAATATCAGTCTCACCTCCTGAAAGGCTGACTCTTTGGAGATGGAGGGTGATGATTCTCCCCATCAAACATTACCCTTCAGAAGAGGGCACTCAGCACCACTTACTGCATTCTTCACAGAGAAAACACACACTCACAAACACACGCCTGCATAATCCCTCTTTACACGCCCCCCTGTGTAGCACATCTTTGTTTTTGCCTGTGTAAAATTACAGTTGTACAGGTGTCCAGCCGGCAAAGCGACGCTGACAGACAGGCATGTGAGAGGACAGCCAAGCACTTGTGTTTGCCACAAAGATCTTTCTTGTTTTACAACTGGCTGTCCTGCCCAGCATGTGGCTTTGGTTACAAAACCCGCTCTTCTCGCGGGAGCCGCCTTCATCTCCCCGAGGAACAACAGAGGACGATGGAAGGTGCTTTCCAAGATGAGCGGCAAAGTGGCTTCCTCTTTCAAAGGGCCGCGGATGTACATGGCTCATGGATTCCTGTGTTAGCTGCGAGATAGCGCGGCACCTGGAGAGGCCAGACAGGAAGAAAGGACAAGAGACCAGAGGAGGAAAAAAAACAGAGAAGCTGCTTAGATTCGATGCCAGAGGAGGGACCAGCAGCTCTCTCAGATTTCAAATATCCGTTGTGTGAAATTGTGGTTTCAAACACTAACAATCTGACTGCCTTGTACCCCCCTCATCCTGCACTCATCATCAGCATATCATGAAATGTGTAGATTAGCGCTTTCACAAAAGCACGCATAGAGCTGAGTATTCCACTTTTACCTGTTGGACACAAATCCTCTCTGTGGGATAAATCTACAGTATTATACTTTTGTTTGAGTTTTTTTATCTTAGAGTTTTCTCCTGCAGCCAAATGTAAAACAGAAAAAAAAATCATGTGTTTATATTGCATACAAAGACAAATGAAACAAAAGGAAATGTCTTTGTTCTTGGAGCTTGGGACAGGGGTAAAACAAAGGGCCTTTGGTGATTGACACATCCAGAGAGTCCCCTGCCAATCTTGTGCACAATCCATTTCCTCAAGCCAAAGTGTTCTCTTTGTGTGTTGAATATGTTTTGGAACATGCCGGCCATTGATTGACATGGGCGCAGGGGCTGGTAAAACATTACTGTGGTGTGAAGCAAACAACAGTCCGTCTGTCACTCTGCCTCAGAAGTTTGGCCTGAGGGGGTATACTGATATAATAACACTACAAAAATCTGGACATTCTCTCTCCTTTTCTCATTCGCACTCCTCTCATTCCCTTTCACTTGTTCTTGCTGCTCTAAAGTATTCTCATTTGTATTTTTTGCCCTTAAATTATCTTTCAACCCTACCCCTAGTCATCTGACTGCCTGCACTGATCTGCTTTATGTGTTTCTCTTATGCTCTGCCTCTGCTTGCTTTAGTTTCAGCAAGATGTGTTCGGTCATAAAATTTCCTTCATAACCAATTTTCAAAAGCTGATTTGGCCAAATGCAAAAAGATGTTTCAGTTTTGGATTCACTTTCTTTTTAGGGCCCAAGCACAGACTGGTGCAAGGACCCCATTGAGTTATTTATCCTAATGAATCACCTTTTATTTTAGGAGCTAAACATGCTTGAAAACTCATAAAACTTGGCACACACATCAGTCGTGGTGAAAATTTACATCTGGAATGACTTTTGATGATGGATGCGGCGAAATGGCTTTACCCCTTAAAAAGCGGCCGCATTTTTCACCTAAATGCACAGGAATCGGTTGACATATGTATCATGCCCAGACAAGAAAAAGGCCCCTTGGAGCCATAGCCAAGAGTGCAAGTGGTCATTTTTGTGTTTCCAGGTGATGTACTTTAACAAACTCCTCCTACAGATTTAATCAGGTCGATTTCAAAATCAGTGTGTGCAATGTAAGAGCCCTCTGCAATAAAAGGTTATTAAAAGATAATGCTTTTGTTAAACAGCATGGCCATGACATCACATTAAATTCTTATGATAGCAACAAGACTGCTGCACAACCTGATACATATGGGGGTGCGAGGGTCTATAGATTGCTGCTTGCAATGTGAATTGGTAAATATTATCTTTATTGACATTACAACATATAAATCACTTAAAGAAACACATGTGGGGGATCCCAGCAACTAAGATAGGTTCATCAAGAGTTAAAGGCATAACCAAATCCAACATTCAAAAAGATTCTTGATCAGAATGGATAAATTAGTGGACTGCTCCAAAATAAATACAACAATGTACCATCATTACACAACAGATTAGAGACACAGAGGAGTAAAAATCATGTATGACCAAGATGTTATGAATTACTTTTAACTGAATAAACCTGCGTCTGCTGTTTTCTGAACATCTATGGGTGCAGTTAATCTGGGTTTAAAGGCACACTGGCAGCAGCAATAGTCGGCACCCTAGATGCTAGCTATCATTCCCATGCCCCCTGAGAGGTGGAAGTACACCAAAATCTCCAATGACTTTTCCTCAAGCAGTACATTTTAGGCGTCTTTTAATGGCAATCACCACATTAATGTTGACAAAACCATGCAAATACACTGATAATTGTCCTATTTTAGGTTTCACAGTACACTATACATGTGCTTTTGAGGAAATACTATGTATAGCAATGATAGTGACATTATTTATACTTGTTTAGGATATTGAAACTTCCTTTTTTTTCTCTTCAAACAGTTGGAAGGCATAGCAGTGACACCCAGTGCGAGTCACCACCTTGCACCTTTCTGTTTCCAAATGAAAACAATAAAAAAAAACGCTGTATATATAAAATGTCCTGATACTTGTGTATTTCCAAAATGTCATATGGATTGATTCAACACTGGCATTACAATTTTAATCAGCGGTGTAGAACCAGGTGTTAAAACGCATGCGGCAGCCCTCCGGGCCATAAGAAATTGGACAAGGCACCAGGAAATTGTGTCTCCTCCAGAAACAAGTGTTTTGTGATTGTTTACCCCATGTCTTTAAATTGCATTTCTTCCTTTTTAATTTAAGCACCTCGGCTATGGGATTGAAGGAGGGAAGGAAAGAGGGAAGGGGATGTAGGAGGTATGGGGGAAACCTTTTCCACTATTTATTTTCTTTTTCTATCCCTCCATCTTCTCCAGTATTAACCCTGTCTGATGTGATTCCTGTCAAATGCAAATGTCACGACCTGATATGGTCAGCCCACAGGGCACTTTGACTACATGTTCTACACCCAAATTAAAATACAAAGTTGAATGGTGTGTGTGCATATGTGTGTGTGTGTTAGTGTGTGTGTGCATGTGTGTTTGACTGGCTTGCAATTACAAAAAGCGTAAAACATGATTGCTGAGAGGACAAGGAGAAATCAAGTGTGATAAACAAAGTACAGCTTCCAAAATGCAGCAGCTTTGTTCACACCACATGCCTGAGTACCTATATGAACATGTAGTCCAATCAATAGACTCCATCTCAAAAGACACTTTAGAAACTGCAGTGTATGCAAAATTCAGCTTACGAGTAAAAGACTGTGGTTAAGACAAATGCTGCTTTTAGTGTACACTACAGTATATTTCATTTGTATCAACTTTGTTTTATTTCCAAAAGGTCAGGCCACGTTGTCCTAATCTATCACATAATAGGACGATGGACAAATAAAAAAAAAGCAATATAAAATGCAATGTCATAAAGATACTCTTTAGGGGACAACCAGAGTATTGTAGGCTGTTCAAAATGGACCTGCTGACAGCTTTGCTCTGAAATAAATGTGTTTTATTATATTGCTATAATCTAAACAGAAACTTTTATTCAAGCTGGGGGTTTTGTTCTGTGTTAACACCCTCCTACAGTCACATTCACAGTTCCCTCTTAAGAACTGAACTTGGCATGATGAAAAACTTAGTCAATAAGTAAGGGATAATGTACAATGAGCAGGTCTAATTACATTTGGTGCATAATTACGTTCATACTACGGCCCAATAATTCCTATGCAGTAATACACCTATTTTAGTGCAAATAAAATTGTATTCAGTTGTATATTTATTTATTTATGTTTAGTTTGCTGAGGTTGTTCGTGTTTCTGTTGTGTTTCCTTGTGTCTTTTTGTTGCACTGATCAGGAAGAGTGCTCCTGAGCACCTTCATTGTTATTGTATTGTATTGTATTCTATTTATGTATTCTATTCTATTCTTTTCTCTGTGAAATCAGATGAAACCAGCTTGTGTTTACATTTTCCAAGGGAGATTATAGTAAGTACATTAGCAAGTTAAAAAGAAGCAGGAGGAGATTTTTATTTAGGACAATTTTTAATTTTGACGTTATATTTTGTGGTTATTACAGTTGAAACACTACTGCTTTTGTTGACAGGGGCCTTGAAAAAAAAAAGAAAGCTCCTTGTAGTAGCTTTAATGAATAAGTAAACTGTTGCTGGCACATACACATCACACATGTAATGAATGGATGAATGAATTTGAAATGAATGAATGAAATAGTTTTTTTCCTGGATTTTTTTTTCCTGGATATCATTCTAAAATATCTCTCTGAATATCATTTATTTTTACAGTGCTTTTGTGTTAAGGATGAAAATCACATGCAAAGCACATGTAAGCCAATTTCTGTCTACTAATATTCATAGTTTCATAGTAATTTAGTTTTTATTTATTTTTTTCTTAGCTGGATGCCTCAAATTAAGTTGTTCATCTTTTGAATAAAACTTATCTGTTTACTTATTTCTATATACTCTGGTGGCTAACTCTGCCAGGAAGGTGGAACTAAATGAAAAGTTATACCTGTTAATGGCAGACTAGAACTGGTGCTCAGCTCTTCATGTAACAGAAGAGTGGGTGAAAATGTACTGTGGATTGTATAGCCCACAAGAGCTGTATCTGTAAATCTGTCTGTGGGCTGTGTGGGTGTATGCACATGTGTGTTTGTGGGTGTGTACTTAAATGGCTGATTGGATCTAACCCCAATATTTTTTACACTGAAATATCCCTGAATGTACTGTGGGGATTTCCCCACTTGAGGGAGCCATATAATCAGTTTTGAAGAGCCATTGAACTGAAATAGGACTGAACTAAGTTATGTCCCAAAAGGAATCAGGCTTCTGTAGGGCAAAATTGTCATATGCTGTATGCATAATATGTAGTATGCTGATTAATCAATCTTCCATTAGTTCAAAACCATGGTGATGAATGAATCTGTTTTAAGAATAATCCAGTTCAGTATTGTAATTCGCTATGACATACATACACACAAAAGATCAAAGTCAGATGCCTTAATTTGCCATCACATTTGAACTTGCTAATTGCTCATTTTACAGTATGTTTATATATTCCATCCAGTAACTTGGAAAATACTGGTTTTCCACAAAAGTTACTGTATAACTCCACTACTTAGAGTAATGGATCAATATCTATTAAATTCAAGTGACATGTATTTGTATTCTTACAGACAAAATATAATCGAAAGATTTGAACCATAGATGAAGTGCTGATATCCTTTAGACATAGTGTATATTACTATTTGTGACTAAAATCATAGGCTGTGAACTTGTAGCATCAGTATCTAATTTATAACTCCCCACAATTATGCAATGATGCCATACAAACTATCTATAAATATATTTCATCTATAAATAGAATATTTATGATGTAATGTCATATCTGGCTGTTGTGAGTCATTTCAGAGAACCAATGAGTGGACTCAGAGCATTACACCCACTCAATTACTTATCTGTGCACATACATGCACACACTCACACACTAAGGACAGATAAAGCTCTTGTGGACCCAACAATCCACTTTAGTACATTTTCACTGAGCCGCCCAATAATAAACACCAACTTTTTGACGCCTACTCTTCTGCTACATGATGAGCTGGACACCCATTCTAGTCCACTAATAATAGGTATAACCTTTCCTTTTGTTCTGAGCAAAGCAGACAGTGCTACCCCCTTATTAGCAGTCATAGATAGAAGCTCATGTATGTTCACATTTTTTGCAAAACTCTAAACACAAATTGCACCATTCAGCACACTTTGCATCATTTTGCACACCTGGCATATGTCCACCTGGAAAACAGTGGCCTTCAAAAGGCCAAACATTAATTACCAGTTGGTCTCCCTCATTTCTCAAAATGACTGCTCAAAGTCATTTTGCAAAACACTTTAGTCATCTTTCACAGCATATAACAGGCCTCAGGTGACCTGTGTTGGGAAAAAAAATCAAGCAGTGTTTCTAATGAAATCTATGGACTTTACTCATATTTGTGCACTGATTTCATCTTTGCATCCTAAAAAAGACAGTCTAAACATTTTCTTACTGTAGTCATTTATCAGAGCGACTACTGTGAATTTTGCCAAAATAGGAAAACATTTGTGTACTTTCAGAATGTTGCAGTATCACCTCTACTGTAACAACAACAATACTACTATGACTACTACTACTACTACTACTACTACTACTACTAATAATAATAATAATAATAATAATAATAATGATAATAATGTTCCAGTTTTTATGTATAAGCATAAAAACTGGAACTATACACAAGTCTAAACTTGAAGCTCATATATCAACAACAAAACTCTAAGACAGCAAAGCTCAAAGCATGCAAATTCCTTTGTTTTCACTCAAATGGAATTTTGCATTTTTGCAAACATCTAAACACAAATCACATAATTTTGCACACTTTGTTCCCTTTGAAAACACAGGCCTCCAAAATGCCACACCCTACTGATTGGTCTTACCCACTTCCACCTGTCCAATCTTTCATCTTCAGTGAGGAAGAGGAAGAATGACAGCAGGAGGAGGAGGAAGACAGCAAGCCAACAAGCCTAATGCAATTTTCAACTTTGGTTGAGTCTGTAGTCAATCATGGCCTAATAATGACTGAGGCTAGATCATCACCAGAAAGACTGCAAAGCTTCTTATTTCATGTATCAGTGCAGTTACTATGAATTTGATCAAAATAGGGAACATTTGTGTCATAAAGTGTAAAGTTGGGTTGTGAGTTACTGTAAGCCCAATAGGAACTCATTTATTTTATTTTATTTTATTTTATTTTATTTTATTTATTTATTTTATTTTATTTTATTTTACCTTTACTTAACCATGTGTCATTCCCATGAGATTTAAAATCTCTTTCATAGACCTGGAGACCTGGCCAAGGTAGCAGCCAATCACAATCACATTAAAATGCAACAAAAACAACATATTGAACAAAAAAATCCACAATAAAAACAACAACTATTCATACATAGTGGCCTCTCAAGAAAAACAAGCACACGTCTCCATCACCACATTCTTGCCCTTAAATTCATCAATGGATACAAGTGCATCTAATGTATGCATGCACAAATATGGATTGTCTGGTGATAAATGGATTGTGTCACTGCAATATTTAAATGATATATTAACAGTATGCCAACAGTTTATACTATAATCACAAAATTTTAAGAAGAAGAAAAAGAACTGAGGATTTTTTTTTAAACAGTTTTTTAAAATTACATAACATTAATTACATTTCAGCATATACCAGTTGCAGCAATGCTGGATCAGGTAAACATGACAACACCCAGCAAAGAGGTTGATTTGATTTGTAGTGTCCAGTCAGACTGTGCTTAAAAGCAACGTCTGTTCGCAACACTGCAAGAAACTTTTTGAGGCATGCAATTCAGTTAAGGTTATTAACTTTGAGACAGTTTAGTTGAATAATAATATAATAATAATAATAATAATATGAAAATAATAATAATAATACACCGATAACAGTTTCAAGAAAACATAAGCATTGCAAATGTGCTACTGTATTGCTTAATGTAAGCCTATTTTGTACATGAGTTGCTTAAATTTTGTCTACACCCTCGACCAACAGCAGACAGGCATTATAACTCTATATTGTATTCTTGAATTTACGATATTTCGGAGAGTTTTGAAGGCAGCACCCTCTTCGTGCGGGGACAATGATGGATTCTAAGGATGTGTCTCGCGCATGCGCCCTGTTAGAGCAGAGGAATCGTGGCTCCGTTAGCATCCACGGCTAGCGGACTGGTCGGGGAAGACGGTGTGGAGGAGGAAGGCGTCCTGCGCACTGTAGGCAGAAAGATATCGGCGACTTCAGATATCCCCAGCTAATCCTTGAGCTAACCATTATCCCCTCCATGCTGCTCGAGAAAGAAAGATAACAGTAATAACCCTGCGCTGCCACCTCAATTAGCCACCGTGCAAGACAGAGAAGGGGAACTGCGTTTCGCGTGAAGAAGAGTCTTCCTTTCGAGCAGAAATCAGTTTTCTGCTGAGAGGAGTAAGAGCATAGCTGCAGCCTCGACCGGCGTTACTTCTTGTGAGGATGAGGTTGCCGACCAACAGACAGTGTGCGGTGGAAGGAGATGGGAAGAAGATGGACCAGGCTCCTCCGATCAGAAACCCTTTTGTGCACGTCTTGAAATTCTCCCCTCTGGAAAAGGCGAAGGTAAACTCACGTTTGCACTGAAACGATTTAGTGTTGTACACATGTGTTAACGACGTGGTGTAGTGTTGAGCAGAACATGAACACCTCGGTGCGACACAGTGGAGGGGCTGTCACCATCATTGAACTTGGCAGTTTTTTTCCTGGTTGCATGTAGTCAGCTGAGCTAGTGTTAGCTAACCAGCTAACAGTAGCTACATACATGTTGCTTTCTCCCTCCTGTCTTCTCGGCACGCTGCCTTCCTCTAATGATGCTAGAAGGTTGAGTATCTACATTGTGTAAAAAAAAAAGGTTGTTTAGCTGCAGCAACTTTATGTATTCCACACACGACTACGTAAAACACGAAAAGCAGCCATTCTCACCCATGAATCCGCTAACAATCCACTAAAATGAAACAGGGCTGTTTGAGCATGGCCGCCTGTCCAGGATGGGCCTCGCTTGTTGCTCTTTAACTGTGATCACAGCTATTAGAAACGAGCATTCTGTTAGGCAGCCTTTACCAAGATGTGATGTTTCTGGAGCAATTAGATCTGCAGTTTATTTAGCTTCCCTTGCTTTTTTTTTCTTTGCTTTGTTGGTTATCAGTGCGTCCTACTCAACCAACACGTGTGTGTGTGTGTGTGTGCAGGGTGGAGAATGGGATGGAGAACTGACAGTCATGTTCATTTTTTTCAGATATATTTTCCCCAGGTGTTGAAGGGTCACAAGTTTTTGCCGATCAGTTTTAGTCGCCTCATTAAGTTTTACAGTTTTGTATCACAGAACAGATATGCAGCTCAGCAATCCGTCATTCCTGCTGATAATCAGATTTAGAGATTTCAGGCTTCCCTGCAAAAGGTGTTAACTTGCAGGCCACTTCCAGCTCCCAGCCCCTGGTTTTATATTTTCAAGCTTCATGGTCACAAAAACTATGGAAATGTATTATTGAATGCAACTTGCAGAAACATTGCCAGACAGTGATTTAAAACAATCTTTATTTGATTGATATTGTAAACATGATAGTTAAATTGTGTCTTTTGTGCAAATGCTGCAACATGTGGCATAATGCACAGGTGAAGGAAACCTTTACTCATGTGTAGAAGTGAGCAAGGTTTTGCCTTGATCTTTCAAACTAGGGCTGCTTATAAATTTGGAGCCAAATGTGGGCCCTTTGCAGTTCACCTCATATGATCTCTCTGCAGAGCTTAAATAGTTAGGGGTGTGTGTGTGTCGTATCCACCCGTGTAGCATCAGTACAGTGTGTGAATCGATCCCGGTTTAGTGAAACATACAGTTGTACAGTGACATAGGGATTCAGATGAGGTTTGAATGCCATTTTTAGTCTTGTCTGCATGGGCATAAGAAGCTTTGTCCCTGATAAAGGACCAGTGTGTAAGATTTAGGGCAGAAATGGAATATAATTTTGGGGCAGAATGTGGCAGAAATTTAATATAATATTCAGTGTTCATATCAGTATATTTTCATTAGTGTATAATCACCTGGAAGTAAGATCTTTTAACATAGAATGAACTAAAGTTGTTGAAAGTGTCAGTACTTTTTTTTTCAATACCACATGACTAAAAACATCACAATACTAGTGGTGTAATGGTCTGTAATAATACATCACTCTGTGTCATTTGTTTGATGATCCAATATTATTGATGCAAAGTGAAAACATCGATCTTTATTGTCATCTTTAATATACACCATTATTTTGAAAATCACCTGGCATGTCTGGGTCATTAAAGTCTGAATGTTAAGTCATAGAATTGTTAAATCATAATTTAGTTGCTTTTTGTGAGTTGGCATGTGTAACTGAATGTGTTAAATGGACATATGATATTGTCTAATATTGATTATAGGCTCTTGAACTGAATCAAGTCAGAATCGTATCGTATCAGACTTCGTGACATCAGCAAATATTGTGTTGTTTTCCGAAGATTCAATATATAATATCGTATCTTGATAAAACTTGTGATTTACACTCCTACACAATGCTAACATTAGAAAATACCAATGCTGTAAAAGGAGAAGATCCAGGTGCTCACTCAAGACATCAGTTCAGTTTAGTCTTTATTGTTCTGCCTGAGATTTGGTTTTCAGCATAGCAAAACCAGAGAATGTTCAGTGACTTTTTCTGCACCAGCACTGTGTGCAATAAAAAAAGAAAGAAAGAAAAAGAAAAACATTATTTTGTGTGCCTGGTACATATTTTTTCTTTTTGCTGTGGTATGGAAAGAAGTATAGAGTATCTGTTTGTTTTTTTAATACTAGTATGGAAGCGAAGTTAGAATAGAACTAGGTGACTGCAGAGGACATGGGTCCTCCTCAATGGAAGCCACCATGTTGCACCGCCACGTTTCTACAGTAGCCGAGTAACAGACAAACCAAATACTGCTTCTGGATACAGCCTTTTGTGCAGGATACGTTTTGTGCAGGTTTTTGTAGCCACACTAGCTTCTCCTACACACTTCGAAGGTGAAGGTGAGAGGAGGTGTTTGTAAATTGCAAACTTACTGCTAAATCCCATATACTCCATGTCTGAGTCTGTCATACATTCATACCAGGAAAAAAAGACAAAAATATTCTAAAATTGCTTGATATGAGTATAATGTTGATGAACTCTTATTACCTACAACTCCAAGATAAACAAACAAATATGTTATATCTTGGGAAAACTAGTTTGCAATTTCTTTATCAGGCTTCCAAATTTAAAATTGGCAGCAGCTTTCCAAAGGTGTAGTTTGACTGACATCCAGCAGCACATACCTTGTATTATTTCCTGTAAATTAAAAACAATAAAGAACATTAATTTCTCATTAATTACCAAAATGGTTGTGATTAGTACATAGGGGGTATGCTGTAAAGATTTAGTAAACAGTGTGGAAATGGGACACAGCTGTGAGATATTTTCAGTAACAGACTCAGTCTAATGGGAGAGCCTCAGTTTTATGAATGGTGCTGTATAGTGGGTATGAGAGCATATCTTGTTACAAGTAAGAATAGTGACCTTGGGAGGTTCACACGCGCTTCTTTCCCTCTGGCTCTTTTGACAAAGATGAAGGGAAAAAAGGTTAAATTTCATGTGGACTGAAGCCAAGAGCATTGGTAGGTTGATGGTTTATCCTGTAAGACTAATATAATAATGTCAACAATGTTATTAATGGACCAGTAACTTAGTTTAGACCTATTAATTTAGACCAATTACGATCTATTGCTGTGAAAGCTTGTTCGCCACACTTTTGATTGTATGTGCCCATTAGAATTAGCAGTGTAATTGATTGATTTTGACAACTGTGGCAAAAATTATGACCAAATATTACACACAAGTTGCTCATTTTCCCTACAGTGGCATTTAATTCCATGTTCTTTGGCAAAGAGATTTTTGTTTTTAATTTTAGAAGCCATTCCATTGTGTGTATACATGTACTGTAACTGTACATTAAAGAATTCAGAGAGGCTTGGGGCTTAAAACTGGTTTCTTGTATCCACTAAGTGCTGATCCAAAAGTGGGTCACGAGGTGATGGAATTGTGTTTCCTAGTTGTTCTGATGTAACTGAGAACAACCGTTTTCAGCATGTTGCGCTGGTCTATGCTTTTACATCCAGAGCAACATGAGGAAGACGCAGTCAGAACTGAAAGTCTGAAGACAAGAAAAAAAAAGTGATAGTTCTGTCAACCAGTTGACTAGCCGACAGAGAGCTGAACCCACACAATCAGTATATAGCTTCAAAGAGAAAGTGGATTGTTGTACGTGCTCTTTGTCTTGTAAAAGTGTGGTGCTAAATGACAAACTATAACTGAATGGCCTGAAATGACTCAGGATTGTCTCACCAGTGTAAGGCCGGAGATACACCTCATGTTTGTGTCCGTGTAGTGTTAATTTCTGAGGACGTGCACAACCATTGCACTAAAAAGATGCAGGATATTGAAGGCAGCCATGATGCATATAGATGTGTATGCAAACAAGTAGTTAAAAGCCAGTGTATCTCCAGTCTAACTATTACTATAATGAAACCGATGCATACATATTTTTTTCATGTGTGTTGCAGTGGTTGGCCAGAGATGGATAAAATTGTCTCCAACTTGTATTTTGATTAGTAAATTATTTTGGCTGTATTATGCTTGTAAAACCCGTCATAGTTCCCATTAGCAAGAGTAACAGATAGTAATAAGACGAACAGATGAGTTTTGTTGAATTAACACAGGCCATAAGAGTATTCTTGTTGTTAAAATATAAAGCAACATTACAGCCTGTTAGTTCAGGCTAAAGGCCTGAAAATCAATAGGCTGTAGCTGAATTTAAAAACTTACCTCTTTGTAACAGGCCAAATTGAAAGTGTTGTTCACAGTGCAAGAGTCTGTGCAGTAGACCATACAATTTAGAGGAACTAGAGACCTTTTACTTCTTTGTTAATTTGTGACTTTTAGGATTTTTTGTGTGAGATAAGGGGTTGTGGTATGTGATTATTAATAGCCACATTAGTCAATTGGCCCTTGCAGCAACTTGAAGTTACTCATTAGTAGGCTACGCTGTAATTCAGCAGCCTGACCTTTCAGTCCATATAAAGGCGCTTTTGCAGTTTTGCACCTTGATGAGCTAATTAATTGATCTACAGAGCTGACTGGCATAGACCTAATGTGAGAACATATTATTGTTTTTGTTACAGATTTAGGTGTATCAGCAAACATTAATATGCTAATCTGTCCTTAAAGGATAAATTCGGTTTTTTGACACCTGGACCTTATTATTAGGATTAAATATGCTCGTAGACTCACCCAGACAATTTTGGTGGAGCTCGGAGCCGTTTTTGAGCAATTTAGATCCATCCGACGGCGTTTTTTCTCATGCCATAGTAGCGGACGGGGCCAGAAATCGAAGCCCCTAAATTAGACATTATCTGCTGCGAAACTCACTCATTTCACCTACATTTTATAAATGAATGGCCAGTGTTCACCATGTCAGCTCAACTTTGTTGTTATGGTCATCCGGGACTTTACAAGGATGGGTAACTTTTGGTGACGTCATAGACGTGCGCCGCAGGAACGCAGCTGAGAAGAGACGCTGTTGTTGCTAGGCTACACGGCAACACGGCTATTTTTGTGCAGCATGGCGGAATATTTATCCGATGTAGAAGTGTCTGACGACAACTTTGAGTATAATGGATGCCCGTATCGTTTTGAGCCAGAATACACCGACGAGGAGCTATTTGAAAGGAGGATGCAGAGGGAAAGAGCCGAACAGCTGGCCAGAGAACGAGCAACCACTGCACGTCCAGGAATGGGGGCTAACTGGTGGTGTTGTTGTGGACATTGCACGAGTTTCGCAGCAGATAATGTCTAATTTAGGGGCTTCGATTTCTGGCCCCGTCCGCTACTATGGAATGAGAAAAAACGCTGTCGGATGGATCTAAATTGCTCGAAAACGGCTCCGAGCTCCACCAAAATTGTCTGGGTGAGTCTACGAGCGTATTTAATCCTAACAATAAGGTCCAGGTGTCAAAAAACCGAACTTATCCTTTAAACCCCAAAAGTTGGTATGGTGTCAGAGGGCAAACTGCTAATGTTAAAGTTAGGCTAATTTGATTCCCAGTATGACTTTGACAAGCCTAATTTACATTCCTTGTGTGATTTATTGGGGAGTCCCATAAAGACCTACATCTGTTTTGATCCTGCCAAAGCAGCAATGAGTCAATAGCATATCCCCACACTATATAGATTAGTATTTCTGTGAATTGTTTCTTAGACATATTCATCAGACAGAATTTTAAGGTGCAGATTGCTCAATTCAAATCCCAGGGTTGAAATGTTGGATAACTCATTTAGACCGGAAGGTGTGGTTAAAATAAAGCTTTAATAGTCTCCACTATCTTTTCTATTTTGCTGTATTGTTGATTTTTCCATGCTAGTAATTAACTATATCTTTCAAGAATGAAGTCTTAAATTGGGGATGCTAATGATTAGTCATTAATAGATTCATCGCCATTAAGAATTTAACCGATTAAATATCTATTCATCAATAGTCTAGAAATTACAGTATTTGTGCCTCATTTGGCATTGGTTTGACTGGTGTAACCTTTATTGAACAAGGAAATTTAAACTTAAACTTACACTTACATAGTTCAGTCTTTTCACATGTTTTCAACAACTATTTTCTTACATGTATATGTGTGTTTAGAAGAAAACATCTGCATTTCTTTTAGACAGACTTTAAGGAAACTGTACAAAATTTGCAACCCTATCTTAAATACATGTCAAATGGCTATCTCGATAATGCACAAGCATTCATTTAGGAAATTGTTCAGGCTTGTAAGAGTGAAACATCTGTGTTCTGAAAACAGGAAGTTCATACATGTCTTTACTACCAGTGTTAGAAAGGTAACAGCTCAGGCTCTCTGTCGGTTTGAATTACTTTGCTTTATTTAGCGCAACTTCCTGTTTCAGTGTGATCTAGCCAAGAAAAGTCAATAAAACCAGATAGAAAGTATTTTGTGTGGCCATAATTGTGTGCTTGTCACTGGGAGAGCATATAGGACTGATAGATCTGATTACACAGTAAAAAAAAAAAAAAAAAAAAAAAGCAGCAAAAAAAGGAAGGATAAACAGCTATCGGTGATGTGATGGGCCACAGGCTTTGAAAAGCAAGTGCTGACAAATTCATCTTGGTTTGAGTCAGTGCATTCAGAATTAGAGGATACAGGTTGATGTGAAATTCCCATTGAATTAGATGCTGGTATTCATGCATACCATTGACCATAGCCTAAATGCAGGCTGGTTTTGACCTTGCGTGGTCTTCATTATCAGCTTGAAGGTAATCACAACAGACTGGTAACATCTGCTTCACAATTGGCTGCAGTTGACTGGAGTTCTGCTATTTTAGACTATCCTGTCATTTCGATACCAAGAAGCCAAGTTAATTTTGTACATTTACAGTATTTTTACAATGTAGGCCCTACATTGGCAGCTACAAAATAATAACAAAGTTGCATCAGTCCAGATTACTGTTTATTTTGGTTTTTTGTTTACTTTTAAGACCGTGGCAAGCCTTATTGTTTGAATTTAAAAATGCCTTTTTATTCAGTGCCCGAGTTCACTCTAACTCCTAAATAACCTCTCTTGCTTTTTGTTGCATTGCCTTTATTTTAATTCTAAGTGACATTCATGCATTCTCATGCTTTGGGTCTGAATAAATTTTTAAACAAATGCATTATACAGTGGCTCTAAAGCATTCCCAGCAAGGCCCCTTTTATTATAGGAAAAAAGTGCAAGTACTTACTCAGTTGTTTGTTCTTTCTTGTGCTAAACCGTATACTTGATATTTGTATAAAAGGAGAATAATGTGTGGTGGACGTGTATAATTAATTCATGTATCTTAAGAGGATCTCAGGAAAGTAAACAGTGGAGGGCTATGAAAACGGACAAAAACTCGGGTGGTGTGTCTCTGCGATAACAGTTATAGGATTAGTGTGTAATGTCATTTTACGACTCCCTCAGCCTATACTCAACAAAACACGTCTATAATGTAGATAATACCATTGTAATATAGACATGTTTTTTTTCACAGAGCAAGGATGTTCTGGGGAAAGGAAAATGTGTAAAAAGTGTTCCTGTAAAAGTAAATACTCTCCAGCTAGTCTCCAAAATGTGTTTGCTGATTGTTTGTCAGTAGTTTAACAAGCATGCTTTAAATTGATTGATTTTAAATTGACCACATTATCAGACAAAAGCTCTCCCTCGATAAGATAAGTGTAGACAGACCTCATATTCCCCACAAGTGGCTGCTATCAAGACAAATATTGACACAAGATAAGTTCTGCTGTCAGGGAGCCATAACAAGCTGTAAAGTAAGCAGTCACCACTGGACCCAAACACAGAACTGCCAGAGCCGTCAAGAGTGAAGAACATATGCTATATGTAACATTAACACAATAATGTTTCTTTAGCCATAGGAAATATACGGTCACTTGAAGTGCATTATGTGACATTATGTGAGTGCAGACAGACCACCACATAGCTCTTCCTCCTAGCGTTTTGTATTGCTGAACTGTAGGTGACAACTGTGATCAGAGGCCCTGCTGCAGGCCTCCTGCCCTCTGTACTGTGTTGCTAAAGCACAGTTACAATTAGAAGACAATTACAATAATAATGTAAATATCAGTAGTTCATAAGATAAAAAATATTGAAGTAGATACATTGAAAATATGTTGTATATAAGTAAAATAAGTAATTGAGTTATTATTCAACTAAATTGAGCTCAACAAACAAGTACAACTACATAGACTATATACTGCATAGTGTCTTATCCCTTCAGGGATATCCCTATAGTGGCAAAGCAACCACTAATCTAATAACAGGAACACACAAGCAAACAAATGGAGATGGTGGCAGTGTAGTTTGAATACAGTATAATTTATATTTAGAAATTTCTGTAGGCTATGATAAAGGCTTTCTCAGCAACATTACATGTTCAAAGTTAAACCACACATGTCGTCTCTTATTTTTTAAAACCTAATGCTAATATAGCCTAGTTCATTCCTTTTCATAAGATGAAACCATCATTGCTTTCTGTTGGGCTTTTTTTTATTGTGCTTTGTTAAAGATCAGCTGCGTTCCTCAGTTTTCCCTCCTGACAAAAATTTCCAATGTGGCAGTGTATCTATAAAGGAACATTGTGTAAATTTGGTGTTTTTTGGCTTCACATTAAGACTTCACAATAAAATGCATTGATAATAGGGGTGGGCGATTTATTAGGATAAAGTGTTTAATTTCAGTCTGTCGACAATTAGTGATCATTTTTTGATGACCTACTTTTACTAAAGACCAGGAGAGAAAAAATTGAATTTAACTACATTATTTATCAAGGCACACTGGTAACTGACCTAAAAAAAGAAAAGAAAAGAAAAAACTGCCCAACTAGCAAGCTGACCTGCCCTTTTGTATTATCAATTTCCTCAACATCTGCGCTCATTTTCTCACTCAATACTGTTTCTGTTGTTGAGTTATTTGTAGCTGGTGCAACTGAATAACAAGTCTGTTAACTGATGTTGCATGTCACTTGTAGCATTATCAAGTCGGGATGCACAATGTTGTTTTTTTTTAGCCGATACCTATAATGGATAATTACCTGCTTCTCATGGTCGATACCGTTAAGATAACTGATAAAAAGTTTATATAACCTGTAGTTTAAGCACTCCTGAGGGTAAGAAAGCCTAAGATGTAGTGAGCAAAGATTTAATATTCCACACCCCGGAGTGAATCTAACTAACTGACATCACTATGACAACAAAAACAAAAAACACGTACGACTCTTCAAACGTTCATTTAGTTTTTCCAGTAAAGCACATCAAAAACTTCACAAACATACTTTGGCTTTCATAGAACATTTTGCCTGCGATAGAACTGTCAAACTGAGACTGTAACGGTGCCAAAATGACAGAAAATGTATCATTGCATATGCTTCTCTGACGCTTGTCCTTTTTTTCTTTTCCTGAATCTCTTCCAGATTGCATTAATGACAGTCACACTGTTCCCCATCCGTCTACTCATAGCTGCATTCATGATGCTGCTGGCTTGGCCTTTTGCCTTCCTGGCCTCCGTTGGGCGCTCAGAGACCACCGTCGAACCCCAGTGCCTCTGGAGGAGGTAGGTGCTTTGTTATGCATATATGTGTCTGTCTCTTTGAAGGTGAATTTTGTAATTCAGGGTTAACCATAATTCTTGCAAACAAATAATATTTTGACGTGTGCCTTGCATAGACTCATGCAGCACACTTCGAGCAGTGACACTATATTGCAGCATTAATTCTAGCAGTCCTTATGCAACTATGAAAAGGAAGCTGAAACATCTAACATGACAGAGCTATAGGTTTATGTTAAAAAAATCACAATGTGGTGTTAACTGTCTCATTTTATTCAGATTCATTCTTTTGATAGTGCATTTGTTTCACCCTCTCTCTCACTCTTGTGCTCCACACTCCTTGGTTTCAAATAGTCTGTCCAGGAAACTCCCACAGCAGCTACAGGTCTCCTCTTCTTGAACACTTGTCTCAAACAAAAGTCATAAAATACCTCCTGAAAGGTTAATGAACAAGCAGGTGAATAATGTCATATTTTTAAAGCAGACTTGGGTATAGATGATGCTTGTAATTTAAATGTGTGGGTTGGATGGTTAAAGAGGTCTGGAGAGAAGAAACTGAATTTTCTTTTTTAAACTGGGTGAAGGTAAAGTAAGGAAGAAATGACAAGTAGATACATTTCAGAAAAAGACGTGGTTCGCAAGATATTGCTATGAGTAAGCATAAACAATTTATACTAAGTCCTGTTGTGCTTAAGCATGCAAACCACTCACAAACAACACTAAGTGAAATTCACGAGTGTTTATTGTTTGCAGTTTTGCACATTCTGCAGTCATCAATCCCACATATGCGGCTATCATTTTGTCCAGTGTATAATATGTATCATGCACATATGGTCTTGTTTCCAGACTGGTGGACATAATTCTGAAGATCATCATGCGGGTCATGTGGTTTGCGGGAGGTTTCCATTGGATGACTGTGAAAGGGAGAAGGGCACTGCCCGCAGAAGCACCCATCCTCACCCTGGCACCCCACTCTTCGTACTTTGATGCCATTCCAGTCACAATGACAATGGCCTCAATTGTCATGAAGGCTGAGAGCAAGGATATACCTCTCTGGGGCAGTAAGTAACAAGGATATATTGCTATCACTGTTACCTCTGTGACTACGACTTATATTCTGAGGAAGACAACAGTTGATCTAAGGACTCAAATCTGGAAAAAGGTATGCAATTCTGAATATAAGTGTTACACTTATAACAATTGTATACCATTTGTTATAATATAAGTGTTCAGGCTTCTTTTGGGTAGAGTTTTCAAGGTTTGAACAGTACTTGGATTTTGGATTAAGTGATTGAAATTGCTTGAATTTGTAATTATATTATTTTCATAACAACTTGACACCTGACTAGATGGTTTGCTTTCAAGAGAAAGAAACAGTAGCTGAATAGTGGCTCAGCCAGGTTGTACAGGATATCAAGTTGGTTTAGGGACAGGTGACACAAAAAAAAATTAAATTAAACTTTGTTGGATTCTCCTTTAATTCTCCTTCTGTGGAATCCAAAACATAGTATATGTATATAAATATGTAATTTACCACAGCTGTATGGTGCTGGAAAAGCTTGAAAATGCACTTTAAAAGTTTTTGAAAATTGAAAAGTGCTTGAGTTTGATTTTGGAATAGGTGTAGGATTCCCGCTATTTGACCAAACTACAGAATTATTTATTAATTATTACCCAAACTGGTTGGATGGTTAAGTATATACAGTATGCACCTTGTGTTGCTATGTGCACTGAGGCAGGCAAAGCCACTTTGTGAAAGGCAGTTCACAGCAGTTCCCGTGATTGTGCTGGTCTATCACCGAAGAAAGGGAATTGCCCAATCACTTTGTAGAATTCTTGTACATGAGTTGAAGCCAAGTTCTGGTTGGCTAATTTTCTCAGCAGTGGTATACCACTTTATTTCCTAAAACAAGACCTTTCTTTTTTCAGCACTGACTCAGTAAGTAAATTCTGTAAAACAATCAGACTTCAATGCTGCAGTGTTGTGGCATAGTCTTGATGACATTGTTAAACTCATAAAACCATCCATGACATGCGGAAACAGAGACCAAATGTTCTTTTCTGGATTAATGATTACACTCAGTCAGACTCAGGAAAGAAAGTAACTCAAATCGTAATTCACAACATCCTGAAAATACTCGGCCACAAGCCTCAAATTTTAACCTGAACCAGAAATGTCTGGGGAAAGAAAAGGTTAGTTTCATTATGTCAGTAGGGTGGAGAGCATGGGAACTGAAGTCGTACCCAAACCTCATGTTCTCTGTATATTTTGTTTCAACCTGCATCTCTGACTCAGTTCCTACCAATCCATTTATTAATGTTAAAGAAAATGGTATCTCAAATGAAGTCATCCACCTGGTGTTGTTGCCAATGTTTATGGAAGAACTTATTGTGTTTATCAGTTGTGGTTTCACCACCAATGCCAGTGATGGATCATCATGAGGACATTTACATAGCTCACTGGAGCTATTGTCTGTGCACCAACCAAGGCCACAAGCAGAGCTTGGCTTGCTCAGTTGCAGTCAGTACACACACTAGTATATCAGCAGATCCTATTAACCAGCTTGCCTGTTCAGTTACTTTTCTAGTTGCCATTCAGGCATTTGTTCTTATGTCCCTGGCAGCAGGATGTACAGTAAAAGGCCAAGGTGTGTGTGTTATTTTAGCCCTCCTTTCTCCTCCTTCTGCTCTGCCTACTAAGTCAGTAATTAGCCACTTTGTTACACCCCGGCTGAGTGAAGCTTGCCAAGTCACTGCAGCTTTATTTACTTATATTGCAGGATTCAGACACATCTACTGATTGGCAATTTGTAAAATAAGCTAAGATGATGTTTTGAAGCTGCCTAAGGAACATAAGCACTGGATACATCTTACACTGTCTTCATGACTTAATTTTGGTGTCTCTGGTTCCTGTCCACTGGGCTGTCCTGAAAATGTTGAAAGGTTATCCACTTATATCTGTTCAGCTTAAGTTTGACTAGTCATGTTGGCCTTGCTGTAGGAACCAGGCACCAAAGCCTGGCCAAGCAAGTGGAATCCAGAATAGGCATTAAGACCTGATCAGCCACTGTGACGTGTGTGGAGTGTCTCTCAGGGTACTAGCTCGAGCTATAATCCCTTCCTGTTGGCAGACAGCTCACAGTTGGAATCAATTTATTCTTCTCATGGCCTCACTCTCGTCTTTCTTCAACTTATGTTATCCTCACTCTCCTTAACTTGTTGAGTCTCTCTCATTCTTCTTGATTGTCTAAGATTACCAGAAACATTACTTTTGCTATTTTTTTATTGTATTCTATACTATTGAAAGATGGCGTGTATAGGAGAATGTTTGCAGTACCTGTAAAACCCTTGTAAATCTAACCTAGAATATTTTAAGCCAGTCTTTGTCTCCTCACAGTTCCCCTTTAATTTCCTTGTACTGTTTTCTGTCACAGCTCTGCTTAACTGGTCTGAAATGCTTGAGACACCCACAGTCATTGCCGTGCAGACTGTATGCTAAGCATGCATGTCATTTAGCAGAGTTCTCCTTTCATAATGCATCAACCTGGTGTTGATTACATTGCTCACAGTCTGAGAAGTTTTTTGTTGTTCTGACAAGCAAGCTATGCTGTGCTATGGGAAGTGAAATTAACTTTAGTGGTGTTGCTCCAGTGAAAGAACTTTCTGTCACATTGCTCTTCAGAAAAATGGGAAGTTGTACGGTATAGTCTTGAGTGTACTATTGTATGTAGCTTTATTGCACATGTGCAGACATGTTTGAGCCACTAGAGTCTGAGGACAGAGACAGGGCGGTATTTTTTTCCCTCTGTGTCAGGTTGTTGGAACTGAAGTGAGCTGAAGTGAACTGCTGGGCTCATTTGGACATTTGTAACTGATGGCAATGAAGGGGGTTGGGGGGGTGGAGGCAGAGTCATTAGTGTGCTGGTTCATGGGGCTTATATAGTGTTCGAGGGACCGTGGCTCTGGCATGTCACTGAGCCACATTTCAGGTAGGGATGCACCGATTGACCGGCCAGAGACCGGAACCGGCCAGTCACGTTGAAAACCGGCCGGTCAGCACCACATATCCGATTCTGTGCCCGTCAAATTCGCTCACATAGTCTGCACGATGGTCGCATCATGCACGCAGCACACACTGGCCATAATGTAACAACCACCACAGCGCTGATCATAGCAGCACACACTCAGACACATGCTCGCATGAAGTCAGTGTTAGCGACAGACTCCAAGAGCAGAAGAGAAGACGGACAGTCTACAACGAGACAGAACAGCTGACGGTGTCGCCAAACAGCCGTAAACTTTGTAGCTCTTTATGCTAATGTTAGCCAGCAGCAGACTGCTGTTCACAGACTGACAGTTAAACAGTTAAACTCCTGTTCTGGTTGAAGAATAAACAACCCATGTTGATGCATGTCCTCAAAACATTTTCTCATCCAGACTCGTTAAACTTCTTCTGTTTTTCTCACTGCAGAGTTTTACTACAGCAAACTGTTGCACTGTGTCAGTCTAATCTTATAATAAGGCTTGACTGTAATCTGGAGCACTTTTGGAGAAAATATATAAATTATTTAATCATCAATACTACATAGTTATCTGTCTTTTCACAAGTTTTTAGCAGATATGTTCTAAAATGTATACTGTGTTAAGAAGAAAAAAAACTCCCTTTTCCCATTCCAGTGAGCTGTGCTTCTTCACAATTTGTTCTCTGCATGCACTCATTTTGTCACTCCGCACTGTTTCTGTTGTCTTGCATCAATGAAGCAACCAAACCGCACGCCTGCTAAATGACTGGTGTGTCACTTGTAGCAGACTCCAATATTAAGGTACACGATAGGCTGTTTTGAGTGGGGACCTATTCGGTATGTGCTTTCATTGTGGTTTGCATTTAAGTGAAACTTTCAAACATTCTATTGAACTGTTTTCTTATTGCTATTGTTAGCATGTCTATCGCTGATGCGTATGGCTGTTGTTTAATCACAGATGCCTATTTTAAATTCTTAATAACTGATCATCAGTGCAGCCAGCAGTTTCAGACCCACCCCACTGTCCTTCAAAACCCTGAATGTAGTGTTAACATTGTTGCTTAACTACCTTATTCCAAGACTGTAATCAGGGAGGGAGGCCAGAACCTTCTTCCATTTGTGATCAACATGTGAGACTGATCTGACTTACGCAACTAGCATCACTGTGAATTTCCCCAGTGTGGGATCAATAAAGTTTATCTTATCTTATCTTATCTTATCAAGGAGCACATGACCATATGTTAAATACTGAAGATACAGCATGTAAATAAGACAGTCCACATATGATGGGGTTACATTGGCATGGGTACGCCTGCTTCCAGCCTTTGTGAAGGATATACTTGCTGGTTAGCAAGGCCCATAATGTCTAGTATTTAATGATAACTTTTCAGTTTTAAGCTTACTGTTAAGTAAACATTTTTGCTTTACGTTTATATAAATGTCACATTAATACAGACAGAGGAATGTTTCAGTACAACCACCTTCTTCCACTCCTCACCACTGTCTGTTGTGGAGTGACTTGGCTTTAAGTGCTTTGTTTAAGGACACCATTAGTGTGGTGGTTGATGTAAAGACGAGCTTTGCTCTCTTCCCTGGCAGGCTTTTCTTATCTGGTGCAGTGAAGTGTTGTGCTACTGAATGTATCAGATCGTTTTCAAGTTACAATCGTAATGTTCATTGCAAAAATATTTATTGTTTGAGGTAATACAGACATTATCTGTATACCAGCTTAAATGAAAAGGCCTGAGTCAGAGTTCCCCCTCTTGCGCCACTAAACCACTACGTGCAGTAGATATAGATCATGCAAAGAAGCTTTGGTTGCCTAGCTGTTAAAAGAAATTTTTAAAAAAACAGCTGTGTCTGTATTCATTTGTGTTTTCTACTACTCTTTCTCTGCTTGCTTGCAGCTTTGATTAAGTACATCAGGCCAGTGTTTGTATCACGGTCAGACCAGGACTCCAGAAAGAAAACTGTGGAGGAGATCAAACGCAGAGCCCACTCTGGAGGGGAATGGCCTCAGGTAAAGGGATGGAAATTCTTGTGCACACCTTCAAAAAAATGTGTGTATGCGGTTGTGAGCACACACAGATACTGCAGGACCTGATTGTAATATTAATAGACTTAATTTGATTTTTTTTTTTTTAAACATCTCTGCCAAGCAGAGGACAACAAACCAAACAACTGTCATCTTAGACATTTTTAACTTTGTACATATGCTCCAGTTTTTATGAAACCAAGTGCTTTTAAAAACAATTGCAATCTGTTTGCAGTAAAAACTACAAACATATTTGTATGCAAAACACCCTAAAAGTTACAGCTGTAACCCTGGTTCTCTGATAGCATGAGCGAGATATGGGGGTGAATGCTTGAGAAAGAACTGGACTATTCCTGAAGAAGACAAAGACCATAGATGAATGGTCCTTTTACCAGTAAAATCCAGAAATGTTGCAGAAAAAATGTTTTTGCTGTGTAATATTTTCAGAATGCTGTCCAAACTGCTCAGGATGTGGTCGCTGTTCTTTATAATATGTGAATTTTCTTCTTTCCTGCAGATCATGATTTTCCCAGAGGGAACATGCACCAATAGATCCTGCCTCATCACCTTTAAGCCAGGTAAAGCATCTTCCATCAACCATAATTTTTCTTCTCTTTCAGCTTTCCTCTCTTTTCCTTCCTTTGAAGTTATGCTGCCAGCAGTTCAGTCATAGCATGCACTGATTTTTTATTTATTTATTTTTTAATATTTTTGGGCTTTTTGCCTTTATTTGGATAGGATAGCTGAAGATATGACAGGAAGGGGGGTCGAGAGAGAGGGGATGACACACAGCAAATTAGCCGCAGGCAGGAGTCGAACCTGCGGCCACTGCAGAGGACTGGCAGCCTCAGTACATGGGGCGCACACCCTACCAACTGAGCTATAGGGGCAACCATGCACTGATATTTTATAGTCAGCCAAGTCGGCATATTGACTTATTACACATTGAATTAATACCCAGTATATCTCAAGGTATGGTATGTGGTCCTAACTGTTTAGGAATAAGAACTAAAATCATTGTTGTTCCTAAAGTTTGAATTATTAAGTGAGCGTTCAGATCATGGTGATATTAACTTAACATCAAGTCAAAGAGACATCTCTGATTGTTGGGTACACTTTTTCAAACATGCAGTTCATTTTCTAATTTGTGTGCCCTTATTTATAACCCAATTAACTGTTTGTGCAGAAATTGAAATACATCTTTTCTGTCTCCTTTACTCTTGCAGGGGCCTTCATCCCAGCTGTACCAGTGCAGCCTGTGGTGATTCGTTACCCTAATAAACTGGTAGGATTGTTTTTGAATACAATAGCAACACAGCTTAATGGTACAATTATTTGCAGAAAAATTGCAATCACATTGTTGTACTTTTGTTTTACACCATCAATTAAATATCTGTTTGGCACTGAAACTTTTTAATATCAATGACATGGAGGATAGAGTGGGAGTGGGAGTGACTTACCTAACTCCTTATTCATAGGTTAACTGTGTGACAAATTACAAACATGAAACACTGGTCTCTGTAACGATTAATCACTAACCCAAAACCTGCCCATCAACAATCTATTATAGTATGTTCTTACATTCATTTAGCAGTCTGATGCCTGTAATCAACACTAAATTAATTTCTGTTATTCATTTAATGTTTCAGACCAAGATTCTAAATCTTATTCTTTGTACCACATAATCTTAGTATGTAGCAACTGTATTAACATACAAGAGGTGCATGTTATGAAAAGTGTTAAGTCAAAATCTAATTGTGGCAGTTGTAGGAGTTTAAATTATATGAATAGCCTGCAATACTTAAGTGTTAGTTCTAAGAGGCTATTGCATGGGCTTCATTATGTTTGTGTGTGTCTGTATGTATACTATACATGCCCTGTAGCCTGCTTGGCATCTTACCAGAGTCTCACTCAGTGGGTAGGTAAAGATCTTGCCAGTCACATGGTGGGAAGAAAGAAATTGCAGATATATATAGTATCTATGAAGGAGAAAATGTTCTGAGTAATGCAGAAGCATTTTGCAAACTCAGCAGAATCCCATACCGGACTATGAGAACCTCCTGAAGTTGACATTCAGTGTCGTGGTCATGTAGTGTAATTTTCAAGGCTCTGAGGGTCGGGTTATATTTAATGCTTGAACAGAAGGAGATCATATGATGTGTTGTCTGACCTTGTTGGAAATTAAAAATAATTATAGCTATTCTAAGTGGCCAGAAAAGCTGACCGTCATAGAGAGAGGGAGAAATACGGGGATAACACAGCACATCACAACGAAAGGTGTGGGAGCCTTTCAACCATCTGACAAACAGTTCTGATGAAACAACTTGGGGTAATAATAGTATGTTGTGTGAAGGAGCAGCTTGAAGTCCAAAACAAATTTCTCTGTAGGACATAAACCTTGCCTCACCTTATCTTAGTGACCGTACCTTGATGATTAGGATTACCAATTCACAAAGCTAATTTTCCTGAAGGATTTTTAGAGTCCTAGAATATCAGTTTCATCCAATGTGAATGGTTTCACCTCCTGGACTTGAACCAAATTTCTGTACAGTTTGGATGCACCTTGCATAATGTTAGCAACACTGATGAACAGTGGTTTTCCAAATGTGGGGAACGGTACAATAAATTTAGTACCTGTGGTCGATTGATGGACAGCAACAGTGGCTTTCAGTTAAAAAAAAAAAAAACTGTTTTAATATTTCTGTGTCAACAAAAGTTTAGGTTTAAAATGCAAATAATTCATCTGTAAAAGCGCTATTGGTGCCATCAGAAGTCAAACTTTAGTTGAACTGGCCACTGCAAGGGGGACGTGGATGACCAGAGGAAAAATTAAAGAGTGAAACAAATTGAAATGAATATGATTTATGTAGAGGAAAATAAACAGGCAAACAGAGTTTGCTGATGCGATCATGCTGACCTTTGTTTCCTGAAATTCAACATGGATCCTTTTTTATCAGTTGCTTTCCCAATTATTGTTAATGATAGATGATAATCGTGGGGTAGGAGGGGTGTGAACTCTTTTTGACTTTTGAAGGGAGTCATGACAGAAAATGTTTGGAAACCATTGGGCTTGATAGTGCTTTGTTCACTGTGTCTACTCAAACTGCAATGGTCCACAGATATTATGTGCGTCTGTAGTCTGTTTAAAGGCTTTGTAATCCAGTCAAATGTGGTAGTTATGTAAATACAACATGCTGTGGGCATACCGGACTCATGTGTCCACAGGAGCAATTTCGAGTGACTGTATTTTTTGCTTTATTTATGAATCAATCATTTACATCTGTTTATTTAATTTGTGATTCAAATTTACTTCCCATTGTGCCTCAGAAACAGCCCATGGCAATAATTATATAACGGCAAAGCTTTAATTCAGAAAGCCTGAGTTTGCCCTGTTTGTAGTTTCAGCAGCTTTGTGCTCGCCTACAGGCCACAAACTCTGGATGCTTGGATGAGTTTGTCAACTAAACTCCTTTGTGGCCGACATTCTGTGTAGAATGATGGACTGCTCACTCAGTGGACACCTACTGGCAGGCCAAAGAGGCTGATTTAGTTGAAGTCGTTTAAGTCTGGTTATGAGAAGAATTCAGTGAAGCATGCAGAGCAACTTTCTGATGACCTGACTGGGAATCTGGCTAATCATGATATGACTCAGAAGGCACATCCGAGGCTTTGCTCTGGCTTGCTAGTGAGGCTGTGGAAAACCAACTTTAACTGAGGGCATTGTGAGTTTGAATTGTTAGAGGATCTTATAATACCAGAAAACCTGACCTTCTTCTATTTAATTAGGTAGTGTTGCAATATTTGAGGTCAGTTGCAGAAGTCACGATTATTTCATGCACTTTAGTCTTTGGTGTTCCCCACTTTTTGCAATAACCTGATTTCAGAACCATCCATGTAAACAGATTACATTTGTATTTAAAATAACATGCAAATTTGAACACCCAAGAAAATATGCCAAAACTGGTGTAAAAATTGTATAGGAGGTGGCTGAGGAATCTGATGATCCAAACTGCAGTTTAACTAGTGTTTTGTGTAGTTAGTCTAAGGCAGTACATGGGAAATGATTTCCTGTCTCAACCTGATTACACAGTAATGTGGTTTTTGGTGTGCAAATAAGCATGAAATGTTTGCCCTCCTGTTGAATGCAAGAACAGCTGCAGGAAGAAAGTTTACAATTGTATTCTGGAAATAGTTTAATCAGTTTTTATTTCAGTCTGTCTAATAATGTTTTGTATCCTTTTACAGGATACAATCACATGGACGTGGCAAGGGCCTGGAGCGTAAGTGCACAGTTGCTTTATTTCATACTGTATGTGCTTCAGTTTCAACTTTCTTAACAGACAGTCGAAATTGTATCTGTGTTAATTAATTATAGTAAATAAAAGTGAAACTGTTGATAAATAAACTCCCTACATATGCTTAAATATACAAATGTTGAAACTTAATTATATGTGGCAATGCTGTAAACAGCTATTAAAAAAATGCCGCTAATTACACTACATAGATAATAAATGGTGCCAAATCATTCTCTCATTCAGCATCCAGGTGCTCATCATGAACCACACTGTACATTAAGACGATGATTCTGGCTTGAACAATCCTGACTAAAATACACATTGTATGTAAATCTATAAATACATCTGTAGTCTTAGTGATGGTGTCTCCAGTGACTCCAGTAAAATGTGTGATTATTAAACTTGCGCACACTATCATGTATTATAGTAAAGGTTTTCATTCATGACCTTCTACAACTCAAGTGCACGCTACTATTTTGGAAATGAACATTGCAGTCTGAACCAGAATCTCTGTAGTGAGATCTCAAATAGACTGGAAGCAGATTAGTTATGGCTGGAGGAGAAACAATGCCCTTGTTATCTGTCTCTGTCGAGTCCTCAGAATACTATGTCCCGTTTTGGTTTGATTTTTATCATTATGGTGGATCTCTGAATGCGGTTGGCTGTCTGTCTGGCTCAGCTGAACAGAAATATAAACTGTTTGACCAAATCTCTAGAGAAAGACACAAACTCAAGCATTTCTTTCCATACATGTCATAGTAGCTCCATTAGTAATATGAAGTTCACATATGTATTCCATTGGTCTGATGCTTTAAATCAGTCTTCAATCAGTGGGAGAGCCTGTTGTATCTGTTTCTGAGCCAAAGCATGTGTCATTCTCTTTACTTTAATGCTATTTAAGTCAAATTGGTGCAATATCTTTAATAGCATCTGAATGTGCTGCCTTCATCATGGCACAGCTATAAATAGGCTATGGTGCTGAGAATTGGGAATGCATCAATCTGGTCAGGATATAGAAGGGTGTGCATGGCCTAAAAAGTTTGGAAACTGCTGCCCTAAAAGATTGGCGCATATAAACAATAGCCATCTGCAATATTAAAAAAAAAAAAAAAAAAAAAAAAACTGTGGAAAAAGTGAAGTTTATATTCTCAGTGTTAAATCATTTGCCCTATAGACATGGACCCCAGTCAAGGCTCTTTGTGTCTGGATTTGTTTATTGTTGTTGATGATGTCCTGTTATTATCCAGGTTTGAGATCTTGTGGCTGACTCTCTGCCAGTTGCACAACGAGTTTGTGATCGAGGTAAGCGTGACAGCTTCTCCCCACATGCTGCATCTATTAATTGGACTGTAGATCATTCCACATTTCAGTCATAATGATCACTGCACTAAAGAGTTTTCACCTTATTAAGAGTAGTGCTATGTGAAACAGGGGCCACTGATTCCATCCTTACTTTATCAAAGATGTTGCAAAGTTAAACCTTTAAGTGAATAAATATTTCTTAATATTAAATGGAATGTATATAGGCTATTTGTAAATCCATGATTCATTAAAGCGCCCACACATACATAGAAAACATGTGTATATATAAAAAATCTTGTAATGTGTGAGATTTGGCTAGTTAATAATTTTTGGCTCCCTTTGCAGTTCCTTCCTATCTACACACCCTCAGAGGAGGAAAAAAGAAACCCTGCTCTCTTTGCTATCAATGTGAGGCGTGTCATGGCTAAGTAAGTTTGACTGTATTGTTCATATATGTGACATTTCATCCTTTGCATGTACAAAAAGCAAACTTTTCTTATAAACAACAAATGCAGCATACATTTCCTACATACACCCCTACCCACCCACTCTTATGTGATTTTTTTTTTCTTTTCATACTTGCAAGCCCTCTCCACACATGTACAATTAGAACTTGTATAAAAAAAATCCACTTGAAGCTCAACACAGGTTAATGAGAAGGACCTACTTGAGACGGCGCACGCTGAATTTGAGAGTCTGAGTCTTAAATCATTTTCCCACACACAGTCTGTGCCTGTACTTTGCAAATAACATTCTATTTTCGTGAACCCACTGCATCACTTCACATACCCCTGGGAGAACATGTAGTTTGGGAATAGGGGGACTATTCAATACCTCTTTTTCAGTGTGGGAAATTTGCACCAGCCAAATGCTGAAAGTGGATATATAAATATGGAAGTAGCTGGTAGATTTCAAACAACAAATCATGATTTATTCTATTGAGTGGCTAGTGAATTTATCTGTCAGTGGCTTGTAGATGTTCACATTTTAAAAGGTTTATGTCCTGCTGTGCCTCTTTGACATAGAGCAACAAGCAAGGGAAGGCCTGTGTTTGCTGTTGGGTCAACAAAGTCAAGGCCTGTTATTTGGTCAGGATTTTGAACAGGTCCATTACGTATGCCACAAATTCTGTACTGTACAGTTTAATTTTCTTGATCATTCCTCTGCATGAGGATCATAAATGTCACCCCACTTTGAGTTTGACACCTGAACCATTACTCAGATTCTGTATGACTCTGCGGTGCTATCCATAGATGCTCTCTTACACAGTGCTCAGGTTACACAGGCTATACTTACTACCTGTGTTCTCATACACTCCCACACTCTGTGCTTCACCACTTTGAGTCTGTGACTGGAAACTTAAGTTCTGGACACGGGACAAAAAAACTTTACACACTGTTCTCAACATCCAAGTAGCTGTTTTGGCTGCTATATTGTCCTTATAAGACTTCAGTAAAGTTTGTATCGATTTGCTCATACTGATGTCCTGTCTCCTCTGTGCTCTGCTCAGAGCCCTGGGGGTACCCATCACAGACTACTCATTTGAAGACTGCCAGCTGGCCATGGCAGAAGGCCAGCTGAGACTGCCAGTCGACACCTGTCTGCTGGAGTATGCCAAGCTCGTCAGGAGACTGGGGTGAGTCACTCAAACCTTCCAATGCAAAGCTTCCATTCAAAGAGAACCAAGGGGCCAAAGGGTGAGACAGGGGCAAAATACTCACCCAACACCGCGGGGACCCAGATTCAGTCTCTGGCAGCGGCACCTTCAGCATTGGTTGCGCATTCCAGCAAACAACTGATGGTGTGCACGGTTGGGAAGGCAGTTAAGGACTATGTCCTTGTTGCTGTGCGAGTGACTCCCACTGGTTGGTCAGGTGCCTGCACAGGAGGGGATCTGGAGGGGGATAGTGTGATCGCCACACATGGTGCGGTTTCTTGGTGAAACTCCTCTCTGGCAGGTGAAAAGAAGCAACTGGCAACACTTGTATATTGGAGGAGGTACATGACTGTCTACTACCTCCAAAATTTGGCAGTGACAGGGCTCATGGGCACTTCTGGGGACAGAAAAGTTGGAGCGGGTTGGAAAACTGTAGAAAAATGGCAATAGATGGGAGAAAATACAGTTAACATTTCTATATAATGCAGCTTAACAAAAACTGAGGAGTTGCTACAACTTCACTGTGTATAGTATTGCAAAGATTAACACAGAAACAGTGACTTAATATGCATACATGCATACTAGGGGTGTAATAAAATATCACTTCAGTCACTGAGTATCACAGTGTTATGTTTTGTGATACATGCAAAGATTTGTGCCAGTGGTTCATTTTGTGTTGTGTATAAAACTCCGATTGCGAGACAGCAGTGTTACCTGTCCTCACTGTTCTGATTGTGCTTTTTAATAATAATAATATTTTATGCATATGGTGGTGTGTTCTTTATACTATCACAGTTTTCCTAAAATTAGAATCAACAATAGCAATATATTGTCTTGTTTAGAGTTTTGCAATATATGTCAATATATTGAATCATAACCCTTCTATTGTGACATGTGTCATATCACCAGATTCTTGCCAATACACAGCCCTAATGCGCACTCTTTTTTTTCACCATTATTCAGACTATGACAATATTATCATAGTTATTATTCTGATTAATTTATGTGGGATATGATGATGATATTCAGGTTTTAGGAGGATTCTTTGGACGTATAGAACGCATTCAGATTATGTGTCTCATTTGAGGTTTTACCATGGTTTGCAGCCTCGTTAACTCTTCGTGTTGTAAACAAACCAGCCAGCTAACAGTTTACAAGGCTTGGGTAGAAATGCGTGCACAAAGAAAAGCCCACATTTCTAGTCGGATGTTTTCAAGAATCTAGATGAACAAATGAAAGAAGGGGAAAGTGTGTTTGCATAGTTGAACAAGACTGTTGCCAGTGGAGGCATTTGGAAAAAAAAAAAAAAAAAAATTGACACACAGGGGCAAACTGGCTCAAGGGGCTCCAGCCGTTCCGCTTTCCCATAATCAGACAATGCATGACTGCATGCAAACTGGAATATTAGTGGAATATTGGAATAGTCATTTTCATTCAGTAAGAATATTATGTTTTTTGGGATAAGAGCAAAAATTGCAATAGTCTGTTCATGAAAATATAGCCAGTGTCTCTGCTGTACTGACTGTATTGTGGCTTTTTTGAATTTCCTTGTTGAAACTCTGGACAAATTATTAGTTCACATAAAGTCTTTTAACCTTGCTATCCAGGCTGAAACCCAAGAATACTGAGAAGGTTCTGCAGGAGTATGGGAACAGAGCCAGGAAGCTGGAGGGACAGAAGCTGGACTTGGATGACTTTGCTCAGTTCCTCGATGTGCCAGTTTCAGACATGCTGCGAGACATGTTCGCTCTTTTTGATGAGGTAAAAGATTTTTCATCACAACCACTATAGCTACAGTCTTCCTCAGTCGCCACTACTGAGTAACATTGTGTGTGTCTTCATGACTCTCACATTATGACATACTTGTGTTTATTGTACGTATTGTAAAATGTAATTAGAGGAGTGCTGTGTATGTAGTAAGCAGTATCCTTACTTCAGTTTAGCTTCAGGATGAATAAACTCCAGTCATTTGACAAAGTGCTTCTATAAAAACACTGTTAAGACTGAAAACTGGGTTTAATACCAGATGCTTTTTAAAGACTAATCACAGCACTTTGCTTTTCATTTTGGGATACATTTGCAGCATTGTACCCAAACAAACAAAGGTTTTATTGCAGCAGTCTGTTCATGACCTAAACAACAATCACCAGCTGCTACTTGTGTGAAATAAATAAGTAGCTTCACTCACCTCCTCTGTCTTCATCTTTCCTAACGTTGTTGTTTTCTCTCCTTTTTCCAGCATGAAGATAACTGCATGGATATCAGAGAATATGTGATAGCCTTATCTGTCGTATGCAGACCTGCCAAAACTCTGGAAACGATGAAATTGGCCTTCAAGGTATGTTCTGTTTCAAGCTTTACGCTTATCTCATCACCAGGCAGAATAGAGCTTTGTCTGTTGGCTTAGGATCAGCGTGACATTTGCTACGTTAAAATGCCACTTAACTGTAGGTTGTCTTGTGTTTTGCAGTCTAATGTAATAGTGCTTTCCATCATTAGTGTGTAGCATACTGGCATATTTATCAGGGCTGCACCGAATAGTTTGAAGCTTCATTCAAATAGTTGGTATTCAAATGCTGCACAGCTTTCTTTTTTTTCTTTGCATATCTATTCATTCTGTTGTGGCTTCATACGATTGTTTCCAGTTTGTTTGATCCAAACATCTTGAATAATGTCAGAGCATTGTAAAGCCAAAAAATTGTTGAAAAACAATATATATAATCATTGCCAAAATTCACAACTTGTTTTTATCTAATGAAATATTGTGCTTCAATCCATATTTATTAGTGTTTAGCCCATCAAAATCAACATTTTCACAACTGTCAAAGGACTGTTTGCTCTCCTGCTTGCCGCACACAAAGGAAGACATACACCTGCATTAATGCAGCAGCTTGCCAGCATTTATGTTGATAATACACAAAAATAAAGAATACTTAGTCCGATTAATCACTTTATTCAAATTGTCCTTCCGTTTGTCCCATTCTTGGGAATGTGATATCTCAAGAAGGCCACAATGGCATTTCTTCAAATTTGGTACAAATATTCATTTGGACTCAAGGATGAACTGATTAGATTTTTGTGGTCATAGCTCACTGTGACTTCACATCTGTCCTATTCTTGAGAATGCGATATCTCAGGAACATCTGGAAGGAATTTCTTCATATTTGGCAGAATTTCCACCTGGTCTCAAGGATGAACAGATTAGAATTGTGACCTCACAGAAATGTTTTTGGTCATAACCCAAGAATCCATTTGCCAGTTATGGCAAAATTGCACACAAATGTCTAATGATGAAGTGTTGACATTTTATAAGAAAACATCACATTGTTCAGCTCACTGTACTCCTCTGTAAAAATAGTTTCTCACTGGAATCATACAGTTAAATGTAGTGGTAAAAATACAGTCACTTACCTTTGATTAAATTCCTTCAAAGTCTTCACTACATATGTTATGAGTCTGGACGGACTGAATGTGGACTGCGACTCGACTAAAATTGTCTAAAATGTGAGAACAGACAATTAAAGCTTCCTTCAAAAACCTCAATAGAAGTTTCCAATTTAAAAAAAGACATTCGGCGCAGCCCTATGCCCATGCTCACATCAGCATTTCATAACATCACAAGAATTGTGCATTCATGGGTTATCATTTCAACTGATCTGCAGTTGTAGCAGCATGAAAAACCGAATAGCACAAGTTTGAGTCACCTTCATGTTTTCACTTGAATTGCTTTCCATAATCCTTAAGGTTGAGCAAGTTTTGTGATGGCAGAACTCATGAAATCCATTGAATACAGATTTATTATTTATAATAACACCAATTAGAATTGGCACTGCCGTAAAGAATTGTTAACCTGCTCCTAATCTGTTAAATTAGAGTCAGAGTGGCATGCCTAAAAGCAAAGTTAAAGCAATGGCATATGCATTTCTCCCTATTGTATTTTCTCCAGATGTTTGAGGCAGAGGAGGACGGTGCCATCACAGAGATGGAGTTGGCTGTTATTCTGAAAACGGCTTTAGGAGTGACTCACCTCAGCGTGTCACGTCTGTTTACTGCCATCGATGCTGAAGACACGGGGAAGATCACATTTGGTAAGAGGCCGAATAAAATAAACCATCACTGGTTGACTGGAATGTTTCTTAATTTAAACAGAATCTAAACTTGGCTCAGACATCAAAGTAGTAGTCTTCTGTCCTGGCTTCACCCTTTCATGTGGAGCAGTAGATTCAACAACCAGGCCACTTAAGCTTCAAGTGCAGTCTGTCTCTGAGTATTTTCTCTCACGTTGCTGTTGTCTCTGGCGCCCTCTTGTGGTCTTCCCACAGACAAGTTCAGAAGCTTTGTGGAGCAGCACCCAGACTTTGCTGAAGACTACCTGTACACAGAAAACGCAGGCTCCACAGCGGTCCCTGCCACCGTCACCAAACAAGCCCCAGCCTGTCTTCCCAAAACCTGCAAGGCACTGCCACCACCAAAACGGCTAACGGTATCTGCCCCGACTTCAGCCCTAATGACCACGGCACAAAAGATGGACTCCTCAAGAAACACAACTAAAAGGGTTTAAAAACGCAGTGGGAGAAAAATGACACCTCTCCTGGTGAGATGGTGTTGTGTGTGGGCGGGGCAGAGGGTAGATAGTTACCTGTGTGAACAGTAAGGGACTCTATTTCAGTAACCACAACTACAAAAATGAAGAAGTTTACCTTACCCTTTTTTATTAGTATTGTGTCCATGAAATTTCAGAGGTTATTTTCAGCCTGTTAACAGTTTATTTTGTTATAAATTCTTTTTTTGTTTTTGTTTTTTCATAGCAAGGATCGTCAAAATGCCAAACAATGGCTGTTTAAGATACAATGCTTGAATACTTGAAGGGCAAGCACTTATAAAAATTTCCTGGGGCAAATGTCTATTTCTTTTTTTTTTCTTTTTCCCTCCAACATAGTACTAACTGTGCATGTTTTTAACATGAGGGAAGCAAGGAAAAAAAAAAACAAAAAAAAAACACAAGCCCTGGACAGTGAAGTCTAATTTTTAGTGAAATCAGTGTTGGATTCTCTTTATTTGTAACTTTTATCTCTTTCCTCTCTATAATGGTAGCTGCCTTTTTAACTGAAAGTGCAGAATGCATGGGCTCATGTTATCTTGAGCAGTGTTGTGGATTATTCATCTAAAGAAGGAGGACCTGAGGGTACCAGTGACAATTGAGTGACTCCTTGAAATAGTAGCCACATTGGAGGTGAACTCAGGTCCCTGTGAGCTGACGGTCATAATTGCTATGAATTGCATATGACCGTCATATATATATATATATATATACATATATATATATATTCAATGATATATTTGATTTAGCTCAGGGTTCAGTGACAAAAATGAAAAATTTAACTTGTATGATGTCATCATTTTTGACGCTCACTGGGTTATGCGCATGTCTTCATTTTCTTAGGACATCAGTACTCTTCTGCCCAGTCATTCCTCATTCACAACTTCACGTCACCGATGTTATTTCTTTCAGGTTTGCAAATTCAAGTGTCTTTTTTTTATTGTTGAAATTACACAACGTGGACCAAAAATGCATTGGGTGATTTAATGTCACCTGTCATGTTTGTACTGTCCTTTTCAGTCAGTGGTGTAACTGCTGCGAGGGGGGTAGAAATTCACAATGTGTAGCCATTGAAAGCACATTCAATATGGTGGCTTTGTTGGCAAGGCAAGGTCATACTACTCCCCTTTCTGCCTTACACTGCTACATTTTTAATAATTCTTACCCTTTTCACTGCACATTATTCAGCCTGTCTCAAATTCCTACTGTTCCAGTATGTGTTGAAGGATGTAATTATTAAACACTGGCCCCTTAGTCACCTGTAAATTTAACTTTCATGCTATGTTTCAGTTGTGCATGGGATAAACTGTGCTGTCTTTACTCACTGTTAGTCATGTTTTTAAAGAGGTCAAAGAGGTTTGGATCAAATCTCATTTGTGGGACCAGACTTGAACTGGAAAATATCCACCTGTGGTAATGTTTATTCCCTATTTTTTAGTTTTTTTTACTAATGTTTGTCTAATTGGCACCGATTTTGATTTAATTACTTCTTAGTACATTGACATGCTGCCTGCGGCCATAAAATGTGTTTATAATTGCAGGCCAGGGGGGCCTGTGTTTTCTAAATTCAAATAAAATGAAGGAATATTTAAGAGGAATAATTTTTATCTCATAACAGGCACTAGCTGATCTTTTCCTTAGCCTGTGGTAGTCTTTAAATTGTTGATTCTAAGACACAGTCAGCATCATTGATACTGCAAAGACGGTTGTATTAAAGGGAGAATTCAGCACTTTTCATGTGGTTGTCCAGTCAGTGTTGATGGTAAGTATGGCCAGTTGAAGAAGTATATTTCTCAGTGCATACTACATCGACCGAGAGACCTTACAGTAGTTCTCCGGCTGAAAAATCTGTATCCAGTGATGTCACTGGATACAAGAAGAACTACAGACTATTTCAACTTGGATTTCTAGTCTACACCTCTGGGTAACCAGGGGGCAAGCTAGATGAGTATTTTTGTCAACTAACATTGTTTTGGCCTTAGAGTAATAGCTATAGGCTGCAGTGGAGATATGCAGAAACATGGGCTGGGGTAACAGGCTTGTCTGCAATGCGTCTGGTACATGTAGGCACTGCCGGTATGACTGTACAAATTCTGCTTTGTCACTCAATTTAGCAGCACTGAGGAATTTATGGCTTCAATCGACCACATTTACCATCAACTCCATATGTAGAGTTGCAGAATTTTCCACTTAGAGACTTAACAATTCTCATTTTGTAATTTTGTAGTCCATTACTCTGTTCTTTTTTGTCTGATTTTAATTGAGGAAACTTAATCTGAAATAACAATCAACTTTTTAGATGTGTTGACAAAAGATTTACATACAATGATGCTCATTTCAATCATTTGCCAAAAATTCATTGGCTGGTTTTCATCTTCTTTCAGTCTGGAAGCGCACAAAATAACCTTATACTTCGAAAAGAAAAAAAAAAAAAAAAAAAAAAAAAACTCCACACAATATGAAAGTTGAATTATGCTGCAGTTTCTCTCAAAATGCACAGTGCTTTACATCATGTCATTTTATAGGACTAATTATTAAAGGGAATATCTCTGAAAGACATTACAATCTGTTTGTAGCCAGTTGTACTTGGGATCTGTGCATTCACGATTTAATTCTTTTGACTTCTGTTTATGGATATCATGTAAGGATTTACAACTCTTTTGTCGTTTTTTTTTTTTTTTTTAAGTCCATACTTTCATCCTATCGGTGAGCCTCACATTCCCACCACATTCATGACCATACATACTGTACATGTATCCCCTGTTATGGCTTTCAGTGAAGCAATATTTCACATCTCTTAAGCCTTCTCAAGATTTATGCTTTTGAAGAGTTCTGATATGTATTTTGAATATTCCAAATGCAGGACATTTTGTGAATTTTTGATATACGTATATGAATGATTTTTATTTTCACTGCCATGACAAAAGATCTGTGATCTTCTCTCCTCTGCAGATTGTATTGATGGTGAAAAATGAGCCACATTTTTTTTTCCCTTTTGTATAATACTGCAATTGTTTTTGTGCTGTATTCCTCCTACACAGTGTAAAGTTTTATTGTTATATTATTACTATTAATGCTGAGTTGACTGCTTAGAAACAAAAATGCAGATTTCTTATGGAAACCGATAGCCTTGAATCTATAGAATTTTTATGCTAAAAAAGAGAATGTATAGACAATCTTGTCACAATCAGAAGCTACTCAAAGCGCTGATCTCCAACGGACATTTTCCGAAGAAATCGTGGTTTTCAAATGTACGCTTTTTATCCAGTTTGAGCCCCCTTTCCATCGACTTTTTTATGTTTTATGTTTAAGGCGTGCAGGTTAAAATAAGCAGGGTGTGAAAGTGTGTCAGGCCTTGAGGTGAGATCTGCCACCACATGACGGGCCGCATCGCTCAGACACTCCATACTGTACACACACACCCCACACACACACACACACACACACACACACAAACTAACATATGTTAAATCACAATCTTTTAGTATTTCCCCCTCACAATTATTTAAATTATATGTATTTGTGCTTGCACTTTAGATTCTTTTTTCTTTTTTTTTTTTTTTAAAGAAATATCACATTGCTGTAAAGCATGTTAAGTTTGTAGGTTACAGTATTGTAGCTCAATTATGTTAATATGAATAGTTTTTGCATTCATATATTTTGCTGCAATAATGGGAGCACAGAGGAAATTAGGGATTACACATTAAAGGAAACTGTCCTTTTCCCTACATTTGTTTTTTTTTTTTTTTTTACTGTAATAAGAAAGAGTTTGGTAAATTTAAACCCACTTTTTAGATCTACTTTTCTCTCAGGATTGTGGAAATTTTGTAGCTTGAAATTACTTTGTAAACTCGTAGGACTTGGCAACAACGTACAGATTTGAATGACTAAAAATTGTTTGCACGGTGGAATGGATAAGTATTAAATGTACTCCTAAGTGATGTGATTTTATAATGGGTGGTTAATTATACACTCTATAGGAATGAGGGAAACCATCCTGTTTTTGTACATAAGTGGGGAATCTGATAGTGAAGAGATCTGAGATTTGACCCAGAATGAAACGTATTGAGCCACAGTACCCCCTCATGCTGTTTTGTTTGTTCATTTTAAACAAAAGTTTCCATTTGAATGTCTAAAGGATGATGTTACATTTCATCAGCAAGTCAGATATGTACATTTATGTATATTCAACATTTACATTCAGAACAATTCCGCATCGGGGCTGTATGAAAATACTGGGTCCATTTCTTTTTCACCTTGTTTCACTTCCCTTTATTTCAAATACCTCAGTGGAGGTCGATCTCATTTTTCTACTTGCTGTCAATCTGGGAAAATGTAAAACCTGCAAGAGATAAACTTGTATTTATGCTACTGCTGCCTGCTTACCAGTTTGTCCAGCAGTGAGCCTAAGACGAAAGACTTGTGTACTCTGGCAGAGCGATATTGTCTTTCTGATGGCTTATTGTCCGTGGACCAAGAAACTGAACTCTGTTTTCTCTGTAGCTTTACTTCCTGTCTTTTTCTATACTCAACAGGTTTTATTTTATTAATGCATTTTGATGATGAAGAGTCATTACTGCAAGCTACTTTGAATTTGTCTGGTCAGGACTGCTATGATATAACTTGTTAATGTGACTCTTGGATTGAATTAAAAAAAAACAAACGTTAACACACTGTTGTGTCGCTGTCGCAATGGTAATTGATAATATGTGTGTTTGGTAGCATGATGTAGAGCTAGAATGTGTTGTGAGTGTTTTGTATGAGAAGTTTTACCACAGCAAAACAGGAATATGAGTAATGGATGAATGATTTTCTATAGCATGGGAAAAGTATAGTTAATCAAAGTACCTTCTTTCTTAAGTGCATTGAAATTTGTATTGACTGACTTTGATGGCCAAAAGACTTAATATCCATATTACCAGAGTTAGTGCATATTACTATTTGTTTTCAATTAGGTTTAGTTTCAGTTAGTTTGCAGGGTGGGTTTGCTCGTTTCAAATGTTAAGTTTAATCCAGTTTTCATTAGTTTCAGTATTAGTTTGTTTATTTGTCAGGGGCACGATTGAAGTTCAGAATAGGTATTGCAACACAAACACAACACTTTGGCAACTGAGTCCCAGTCATGTAGACATGCCAGCCTCAGTAAACGTATGAACCAGTGCCTTCCTGTATTGACGCAAGACAAACTTCTGTATATTGTGTCTATATTGTATATATGTTCCAGTATAGGAAGTCTAGTTTTTAACTTTTATTTCAGTTCATTCGTTTTCGTTTAATTCAGTGAATTTATGTAGGTTTTTCAAACTTAGTTTTTAGTTTAGTTTTAGTTAGCAAATAATAACCTTGCATATCATACACAATACAAATGCAGGTGTGATCTTACTGCTCAGATCAAACCTATTCTGCATCCTCAGCTTTGAACTGAAAAGCCATCACCTCAGGCAGTTAAAAGTCTAAAGGAGACAGTGATGCAGATATTAGTTTAGCAGTCACAAATACATGCTTTACTGTCAGGCATCCGCCATAAAGTGCTGGCTTATTGCATAAATGTCTCCCTCTTGTGGTGAAATGGTGGCTGTGCAGTCTGGAGTGTTGACTGTCATTGCATTACATATATTGTATTGAACATTTTCATACAGCCTAACTACATTCTGCAAGTAGCTGTGTTGTGTACATTTCTTTTTCACAAGAAGGCGCAAGTGCTACAGTATTAGCAAGACCCTGGCAGCAGGAGTACATGTCATCAATATCAGTGGACAAGACTGTCAATATATTTTGAATGGAATGTCTGTGATATATGATGTGGATCTTTGTAGGTGGGTTGGGTTTACCATCAAAGCTCCCTTTTCCTGCACCTGTCTATACTTTCGTTGATTGCACGTTGATGTCTATAGATGATCTGTCCCTCACTGGCTTGCAGAAGGCCATTGGGTTTTTTTTATGACAGTGATTGATACGGTGGCCGACAAGTACAAACGCGTTGCATATACAGACAGGCGCTGCAAATACAGAAACGCGCTGCAAAATAAGAAAACAACTGCAAAAAGAAAAAGCTGCATATCCAGTCATACAATGGAAGTGCTCCAGGCCTCTAGGGGCAGTGCTGAGCATCCACCCGAGAGACAGACAACGGACGTATCAACCATAGACTGTATAAAACGGTATCAACGTGTGGAGCAGATTATCCCTGTAATGAATTCATTAACAGATTTAGACCTGAAGTGTCCATCCATAAAGCTAGATTTCTCCAGGCTCTGCCAAATGAAACTTTGTTTTATGTGAAACTTAAATCTTTTTATGAATCTGTCTGTAAAATATGTAAAAACAAGAAAGCTTTCAAGACATCCGGTCTTATGGAAAATATTATGGTTCATATTACTAGATAAAATCTCTCAATTTTTTATATATATTTATTTTCTGTTTCTTTATTGATTAAATTTTATTTTTATGCATCCTGATACGTTGTAATTTTATTTTATTTTATTTATTTATTTTTTTGTCAAGCTCTGGTTTTTGTGTGATATCTACTATACACTCCCTGTACTTCACTGTTGTTTCATGTCTGTACGATGTCATAATGTTTAATGTCATGTTTATTTGTATAATGTCTCTAATGTGATAATAAAGTTTGGAGCAGACGTGTGAATGAGAAGAAGAAAGTTATTGGTGGGAGGAAAATTGGAGTCGGCTGCACTTTCATAATACAGTAAAAGATGAGGGCCACATGTGGAAAAAAGAAAGAAAGAAAGAAAAAAAGAAAAAAGAAAACGTACATTTTTTCATATAGCCTCACTCCAATTTTTCTCTCGGGTGGAAGCTTCAGCACTGCCCCTAGAGGCCTGGAGCATTCTGTTGTTATGACTGGGTCAGACCGCCTAGAGATAGAAGAGTCGCGACACTCTCGCCGCGGGGTGGTCACGTGGTTCATGTAAGCCTGAACAGTTCCAAACACACGCTGCGCTGTCATGTTCTTCTATGGGGACTGACAGCGGCGATTGCGACATTTCATGGTAAACATGAATAAAATCACATATCCAAGTACTTGTTTGACTATCATTGCATTATTGCATATTTGTAAATGTCAGTTTTACATTTGGAGTGGTAAGGTGACAACTGAAAACTATGTAAAGTACGTAGATACCTTTTTAAGTTTTGGAGGGAAAGTTTCACGTTCGTGTTACCATGGGGAATCGACTTTTACACTGAAATGCAAGATGATTTAAGATGTTAACTGGATTATTGTATTTCCAGAGAATGTCTATATTTCCTTGATTTTGCTTTTAATTCCAATTCACTTACCCGTGGTCTGGGAGTGATTGAAAAGCAGAGTAGCAACAGTCCATTCAGCATTTAGTGCCCAGCCCACTTCTTCTGATGAGGCAGGAGTTGACGCACCATAACAATTTTAAACTAAGCCATACACAAAGTATCAAATAAATGATATATATCAAATTATATATCAAATAAAGAATAATATGAGCCAGGAGTTACCATACAACCAGTATCATTTTAAGACTAAGCCATACACAAAATATATATCAAATATATTAAAGAATAACAACTCATTACGCTTTGATGAATGAAATAGTATTTTTTTATTGAACAATTGGTGAAACAACAAGAACAAGTGTGTGTGTGTGTGTGTGTGTGTGTGTGTGAGATATGACTCCTGCTCACAGAAGGCGTTCACTTGGACTGCTGACATAACATTCTTCTTTTTCAAATAAAACTTAATCAAATGACGAATGTGTGTGTGTGTGTGTGTGGGAGACATCCTCTTCATCTGAATTCATCTTCATCTTCATCCCTGAAAGTCGGTCATCTACACACAAATACAGATAAGTATATGCGTCACAAAGGGCCTCTGATATAATGTAGAGAGTGAAAATTAAAAAGAGGTAGCGATTTAATCATTATCTCTGAGATACCTTCACAGCCAGCAGAGTCAACTAAAAAAGTAGCAGAAAATCGGTCGTCTACCAAGATAAAAAATATAGAATTACCCGTGCACATACAAATAAAACTCAGCATATGCATCATAAAGAGCCTCTGATAAAATATAGACAGTTGAAAATTCAAAAGAGGTAGCTGTTTAATCAACTTACCTCTCAATATACTCGACGGCCAACAATGCAAATGAACGGTGTCCGTCGCCATAGAAACGATGTTTGGAACTATTCGAGGCTCCATAACCCGGAAGTAGACCGGAAGAAAGCGTACAATGGAGTCCTATGGGAGTGTCGCGACTCTTCTATCTCTAGGGCTCTGGACCGGGTATGCATCTTTTTCTTTTGCATCTGTTTTCCTATATGCAGCGCGTTTCTGTATTTGCAGCACGTTTCTGTTTATGCGAGCGCGTTTCTGTATTTGCAGCGTTTCCTTTTGCATCTGTTTCTATATGGAGCGCGTTTGTATTGCAGCGCGTTTGTACTTGTCGGCCACCGTAGATTGAAGTATTTCTCCTGGCAATTCTGGAAGTTATTTCTCATTGAATGTTTTTTTTTTTTGATTGCTTAACTGTCTCTATTTTGCGTTCAAAGATTTCTAACACTCTGCTGTCTCCTTGCATGCATTTTTTTTTTTTTTTTTTTTGGGAACTTTTAATTTGCCATGCTGCTGTAGTGGAGTGGCACATTTTAAGCAGACTCAAGGCTGAAATATCTCACCAACTAATGGCCATTAAATTTTGGAGGCTACATATTATACATTATATTTAGGATATTCCATTACAGTTACAGAAAACAGAGAACCAGATTACAGATACATTTAGAAATGTAGGGATTATTAGCAGCATTACATTTTTAAAATACATTTAAAAATAAAGAAGAATTTAATATATGTGCAGTGTACACACATTAGCAAACTTCTCCAGTCTTACAATACCACTCTGGTCTGCTAGTATTACTGTTGCCAATTCATTATTAGTGCCTCTAGTGAAAAAAAGCTGTTACTGGGCGGAGATTCACCATTATCTTGTCAGATAAGGGAAACATCATCCCAGTGCCTCGCACATTCTGCCACCCATTTATGAAAATGATCTTGGGACTGTAGGTCGTGATGCTGGTGACCGAGATGGTGTGTGGATTAGTAAACAATTAGTATAATGGGTAACACCTGTGTTTACCCTATTTCATGTCAAAATTGCTCCTGTAAAACCGGTGATTAAGGACAAATTTTGAATGTCAACTTCAGCCACTGTAAGTTTAGTTAGAACCAACAAATGTTAGCGTGCTAATACGCTAAGCTAAGATGGTGAACTTAGTAAGCATCGTACCTGCTGGCATGTTCAGCATGTTAGTACTGTCATTGTGAGTATGTTGCAATGCTAGTGTTAGCATTTAACCCAACGCACCGCATGCTTCCGGTCTCACAGGGCAGCTAGGATGGCTGCAGGCATCAGTCATTGAAATCAAATGCTCAACAAGTGTATACTGTGCAACACGGGCTTAGCGGCTCTTGAAATAAAGTACTTGTTGTGTTTTCTCATTACCTCAATACACAATACAGACAATGCCATTAATGCTTACGGTGAGCTTTAACTAATGAAATGTTTTCATTTAATCAAGCACTCTTCTCTCTTGCAGATCGGGTTATGCATAATTTATTACTGAACAAGACTTAAGTTGTGTTGCCTCAGGGTAACATACCCATTTTGGCCCTTTACGCTCACATAATGCATCCTCAATTATGGTTTAATACTTCAAAAACGAGGCAGGACCTAATACCAGTGTTTTAATTGGTCACATGACTCTTGAGAGCATGTGGAATCTTTTTTTTTTACAGGCTTCCTGACATGGTTCAGCTTCATCATTGCACCAAATGTTCTGAAAACATCTCATTTAACAGTCTGGAAAAAAATGATTCTCATCAACAGATGTGGTAACTTTAATTTTGAATTGTTTAATGTACTTTAATTATTAAGTCATGTAAAACTGTTCAGATGTAAATGTTGCCTTGAGGTAAGTCCATACCATTATGGATCCCCTCAATAAATTTTTTGATGTATAGTGTTTTCAGATAATATATATATATATGTATATATATATATATATATATTATATATATATTCATATATATATTCATAGTTTACAAATCAGCAATATAAGATAGGGTGTAAAATGCATTGACTTTTTTTTAACTCGTAAGCAGTGACCCAAAGATGATGGTTTGGTTTGATAGATTGTTGATGTAAAGTTTTCTGAAATATGCTGACACTCTTTAACACATTCACTCCTATAAGCAGTCTCAGGGTAGCATTCAGACAAACATACTTATGAAAAGACTTCATTTTTAATATTTTTCCATTTCAAATGCCAGAATTTTGAAACTGGTGAGAAACAGTGGAACAATCATTTTATGTCAAAAAAAAAACCTTTTTTTTGGGACCAACTGGCATCCTAATGCTTACCATGGAGAGTTACAGTCTCACAATGCTGCTAGCATGTCCTAAGACTTTCAGTCAGTTGATTGAAATCAGCTGCTCAACAAGTGTGTACTGTATGTGTAATGGGGTTTAGCTGCTCTCATTCTCTGTGCGTAACTTGTCACAGATAGCTTGTGGTGTTTTTTCATTAACTCCACACACAATACAGACAATGCAGTTAATGTTTAAAGTGAGCCTTAACTATAATGAAATGTTTTCTTTTAATCAAGAACTTATCTCTCTTACATGCATCATTATTACTGAATGAGGCTGCATCAAGCGTCCCCACTGCGTTGCTCAGCAGGTGAAATGGTAGTCTGCGTTTGGGAGGGAAAGTTCCAATTGTCTGGAATCAGTGGTTATAGTCATGACTCAGTGGACAAAGAATTTGTCCTCATTCCCCTTTTGTCTTTTTTTTTCCTCCTGCAGGAGTATGCAGACAGTGCTCAGACAAAGCAAGACAGGTGGAAAGAAAGCTTGTGGTAAGTATATTTTCTGCCTTGCAAGATCTAGAACATCTAAAGACTTCCAGGATTACAATTTGCATATATACAATCCACTGATTTTTTTAATGTAATTTTTGTGACACCACTTTTGCCTTCCCTTACACCATTCCTCAGCCCTCTCCTCTCCCTCTTCCTCCCCTACACCACCCATCTCCTGCTCTTCCCACCTCCTCCTCCTCTTCTTCCCCTGTCCTCTCTGGGTCTCAGCTGTTGAATTTATGAAAACAAGACACTCGATTATGTTCTCCTCATCATTGTCGGAGCTCAATCGGAAACCTCATGCATCCAGCGCAGCAAACATCGACCCACCATTTTCTGATATGAGGCCTGAGGCTTGATGGATGATTGCACTTTAAAGGTGTGTGCGTTGTGGTGGCGGCGACGTTGGTGTTAGGGATTAGTGGCCGATTGATCATTGCGATTGGCTCGCAAACAACAAGCTGTCATTCTGGACAAGAGGGTCATAAATCTGTCCGTGGGGAGCAGGCTGATTGTGTTATTTGATGCCCCGCTGCTGTTTCAGTTTGAGTTTGAAATGGGTGAGGTCTGGGTGTCAGAGCTGATTGTGTTTAGGCCTGTCAGACGTTACAGGTAATGAGATTTCTGCCTCTTGACAGGGTGGGAGGGTGGGGTCATTGGGGTCTATTAAGGGGTGGAGCAAGGAAAGAGGAAAAGAAAAAGAGCAACTGGTTTCATGGAGAGCCATGACAAGGAGGGGCTTTAATGTTCTATAGAGTGCAACAAAGAAGTGACACAAAAACTTTAAAAACAAAACTTGTTTTCTCAATCACTGTCTTATTATGAGTGATGTGGTCCTATGTGAACACAAAACCATCTGCAGTTCAATTCAATTTTTGCTATTAACAATAATTGCGTATTTGTGGTTTTTTTTTTTTTGTTTTTGTTTTTTTTTCTGTGCTTTTTGCACAGGTTTAAAGTGGGTGGGGCTCACTTGGAAATAGTTTATGTCACTTGATGTTACCATGAGCCTATCAGGATTTATGAATATTTGGATCAGAATCTGATAGCAGTCGTTGGCTTATGTTGATAAGACACCGTCAGTCAAATCCGAGCAAACCACACCCAGACAGTCCTGATGAAGCAGATTTTCTAGGCCCTCCTGTTAAAAATGAAAACCTAAGGAAGTTAACAAAACTTTAACTTTACTGCTTATTTAGTCACAAATATTTTAATAAAGGGGCTTTAAATGATATTTCACATCTTTTAATTATCATAAAGATCACAAATAACATCTAACTGCTTTGATTAGTTTGCACTAGTTTACTGCAGGACCACTGCTGCTCATACCCAATAGTCCCAGTATGCAGAAATATTCAAATACCATATTTAAAATGAATAACACATGCTGCAAGCAGTTTCTGTAAAGAGTAGCCACAGAACTTATTTGGTGCCTTACGCACAGCACTTTTGCACACTTACTCAGTGGCAGCGCTGCAAGCCTGTCACAGTTAAGCACATTATTTGAGTCACTTCAATGTAATAACAAGAAGGGTGGCACTTTATTTTACAGTACACAAATACGACATAAGAAGCTGTACTTTGTATTAAATTAGACACAAACTAGAAGTAATACAGTATTTGATTTTATTAGACCTTTATTACAGGGTAATTAGGGACACATTACAACAGACCTGTATAAGACCTGAATAACATGTTTCTATTTTTTGTCTAATTTGATACAAAGTATGACTTGTTATGTCTTAGTAGTGTTACTGTAATATTTAAGTGTGACTATGAGAAGATTTAGACACATCTATCACATTATTGTACCACCCACAGGATTAACTGTAGAATGGATACAGAATTAAGAATTATCTCCACTCAAATCAATAAGATACCAATAAGATTTTCTTTTCTAAAATACATTATGATGTTGCATTCAATTAAATTTTATACAAGTCTGAATCAAATCTAGAAACAAATGTCATTATCCAGGAACACTGGCTGATTTGTCCTTTGGTTTTAGACAAATTTTCATTAATCAAAGTTATAAAGTCAGAGTTAAAATTGAAGGTTTTGGGGTTTGGGATTAGAATTTTAAAAAGATTAGGAATTAAGGGGAAAAACAAGTTAACATACATTTTTTATTTATGAACATTTCAAATATTATAAGGAAGGAATCTGATTTTATCTGTGTGTACATATTGAAATATTTTATTTTTTGTGTTTACCCCACAGATTTACATTCATACAGAAGAAGTCATCCAGGAATATGCAATGATGGGAGAGAGGAGGAGGAACAGATGAAGCTCGGGTGAGGAGAGAGGGAGGAGAGTGACAGCGATGGGGGGTGTTGTTGATTGTTTCTCATACAAGAGTGGTATCGCAGACAGATCTCCATACCAGACCACAGGGTGCACTGGGCTCTGTGTGTCTGTCCCTGGACCCAAAGAGGGTGGGAGGGCTTTCCACAACTCACACATTACCAGTTACTATCACTCTTTTGTGTATTTATCCTCATCTGCTCATCTCTTACCTCTTACTATTTCACTCTTCCTGTTTCTCTAAAAAATTTTTGCTTCAATCTGAGTCAAACTTATTAGGACGATCTGCGTAAATATGGTCAGCATCAGTTTGCAGCGCACTGAAGAACATCAGTACAACTGGAATTAAACTGACAACCGGAGGAGCTATCACCTGTCATTTTTCAAAGGTGAGTGCTTTATTTTCGAGAAAATGTTTTTTTGTTTTAAACATGTTGCACATTTGAAGACTAATCTTATTTGTAATAATACAACTGCATTTGGCTGCAACCTACGTTAAGTGTTGTGTTATGGGGACAGGGAATTTACTTAATTAATGATTAAATTTTACAACATTTTTAGGTATTTAGTGGTTTAAGTGATGATATGATAGTTTAGAGATGGGTTTGTTACAAGTGTTTGATGTTGAAAATGAGAACAGATCCAGTGTAAAATTTTAGACACAGTCTAAAAAAATAAAATAGAAACAACAGCTCTGTTTTGTGCCAAAAAATGCACATTTTTTCTTAGTGAAATGAAAAATATGTTTTTATGATGAATTTTTTGCATTTAAAAAAATTAATTTGGCACTATACTGCTACTTCTTCTAAGAAAGATCATTTCAGTGAAAAGTTCTAAGTGGAAATCTGAGCTAAATCTGCTGAGCAACATGTTGTGGTGGGGCAGGGTTAGTAGACACTGGGCCAAGTGTGTGAGCAAAATGGCGATCAACAAGTGTGAAATAAAATGAGCACGCTGTGATGGCCCCACGCCCTCTTGTTGTTGCCCTCAGCCCAGATCCCGCTGCTCTCTGATGCTTTCCTCCGCTCTCCTCTTGCTCTTTCTTTATTCCATGTAACAACTCTAAATCTTTTAATTAATTAATTAATTAATATATATAATGACATGTACTCTTTATGTATTATCCTTCCACACACTCTGCTTAGCATGTTGAAAAATTCATCAGCACTTTTGTAAAACACCATAATTTTTTATATTGCATTTCTTCAGTGTTTAGAACGTTTTTTGTTTTTGTGTTTTACAGCTTTTATTGCAGATTCTTTCTCCTTCTGTTATGTCTGGCTATGTCTCCAATGATAACCTAGTTTCTCTAACAATGAATAATAAAGTTCCATCCCGTGTTTTTCTCACTCTGTGCTTGTCAGCTGCACCTGCCTTCCCTCCTCTTCCACAACCACCGGTATTTCACTCCAAAGACTGTGCATCCCTCCATGCTGACGGAGAGAGTCCCTGTCGGCCTGATGTCCTCAGTTGTAGCTCCAGAAAAACCCACCTCCAACACCATGGGTCCCAAAGAGGTCAGTGCATATCTGACACAATTGTAGTGGATTAATGGCACGCAGTTCAGTCTCATTATAAAAAACCTAATTGAATCTCTGCATGGTGTAAGCGTCATAATTAAGTGCATTTCTCTCTGACTTGGTCTGTCTGACTCAATTTATGCACACATAAAAGCGCTGGGTGGGAAAAACAACCACAATGGTACAAATATTCTGGAGGTTAAAATGTATATAATTTGTACCATTTATAATTTGCTCAATTACTCCAAACAAAATATAAAGCCTCGGCTGGTATATGAAGCATTGACGAAATGAAGCTGATTGTCACTGTCTGTCATGTGTGGGAAGTGAGAGAATAATAACATGAGGATGAGACTTGGGTGACTAAAAGAGACTGTTCACCATGTGTTCAGTCATTAAATCACATACATGTATCTAAGTGTGATCTATCTGCTCTATTTGTCTGTCATTCCATTTTATCTACTTTATCTGCCTTTCTTTACATCTAAAATATGTGCAAGATAGAAACAGAGTAAATACATAGTAAATATGAGTTAAAGGGATAGTTCGGATTATTTGAACTGGGCTTGTAGGTATTTATTCATAGTCAGTATTATAGTATTACCTACAGTAGATGGTAGTTGGTACACCCCCACTTTGGAATAGAGAGAGAGTAGTCTCTTTGGAGGAAGCTAAGTAATGAACTGCTGTGGACAGGGTCAGCAAAAAAAAAAACATATTTTAGCCTCCTGAAAAAGGCTCACCTAGAAAATCACATCAGCTTAAGTGTATGCTATATTTACAATATTTTCATTGCTTTCCCTTGCTCTCAGCCAGCTCTTTCAGATATGAAACGACCATTATTCAAGCCAAATATTTGTCCCTCCAAACCAACCAGACTCCATGGGCAAAACCAGTAATTTTACTTAACGGAACACGGGAGTTACTAGCCTACTGCTGCCTTGACAGTAGTGTGTTTGTGTTACTGTGTGACTTCAGTCAATCCAAACTAACATATTAAAACTATTACTGATTTTGTGCATGGAGTCTGGTTGGTTTTGAGAGAGTGATATCTGGCTTTTACAATGACCATTTGCTTTTGCAATTGCTTAGTTTCCTCCACTAGTACTCCTCTCTGCTTCTCCAAACTGGTGGGGTGCCAACCAGCATCTACTGTGGGTAAAACACTGACTATTGATAAGTACCTCATATAACCCCACTTCAAAAAATCTGAACTATGCCTTCAACGTGACTAAGTGTTACTGTTTGACCTGTAGGAGATGATTACAGTCATAGTGTACCCTAGTATGTTTTCAGCACCTATTGCATCTGATTGATTATTAACTTCATGCTATCGATTTAGGTGGAGCTGATCCTGGTGAAGGAGCAGAATGGGGTTCAGTTCACCTCGACCACCTTAGTGGCTCCGACCCCAACTCAGACCAACGCCAGCGGGGAGGAGGAGAGGGAGACATGGGGGAAGAAAATTGACTTCCTTCTGTCTGTGATTGGATTTGCTGTGGACCTCGCCAATGTCTGGAGATTCCCCTACCTGTGCTATAAGAATGGAGGAGGTGAGACGGATCAAAGGAGTGAGGGGAGGAAGCTGATGTTGCCATGTCTAAAGGGTGGATAGAGAAGGAAGGAGGTATGGTGTGTTTTATATGAGAGAATAAGATCATCCTCCTCTCCACCCAGAGCAGTGAAGGAAGGAATTGAAGGGTTGATGTAAGAGTGTTTGTGCATGGAAAAAGAATCAAATTAAATATAGGAAGAAAGGAGAAGGTGGGATTTAATCACACACAGTTGCATTTTATGTATTTTCACCTGCATGTAGCATACGCACATAAGTGTATAGAGTATTTGCACATGCATGCAGTTGTGCGTGTGTGTGCATGCTATTATGTGTGTTTGAGCTCCTTGTGCTCGCTGGTTGTTGTTTGAGATTTTTTTTCAACCCTTTACAAAGATCAAAATAGGGAGAAAAACCACCACAGCTGCTCGGAATAGATTAGCTCTAACAATCACTGCCACTAATTACGGCTGTTTAACATAGAGCTCTCATTATGTTTTAGAGCTATAAATGATACTGTAGCCATAGTCAAGGCTGACTGTATATGTCCCCAAATCCTACATGCTGACATAACTGTATTTAGGGCAAAACCATTTTTTTTTAAATTATGTTTTGGGGTGTTTTATGCCTTAAGTGAAAGAAAAGAGATGAAAGAAAATTAGGGAGAGAGAAATGGGGAATGACATGCAACAAAAGATCCTGGACAGAAGCAAACCAGGGACGCTGTGGTTCGGGGGAAGGTGGCAAGCGCCCCCCAGTAACCCCATTATCTAAAAAATATTGTAAAAATGCCCTGTTGTATGTCCCTGTGATAAAGAAAGCATGATAAAGTGCCCTTCCAGTGGATAACATATGATCAAGTGCCCTCTAGTTTGCCTTTCCAATTGACAAAGTAATGTGTCCTCTCTGGTATCAAGTACCATATAGGCTGCTGCATGCAAGAAAATTATTTGGTCCCTAAGTGCATTTGAATTGTTAAATAATTCCCTGTGTGTTGTTATTACAGAGGTGTAGTAGCTGTCGTACTTTAGGTCACACAGTAAAGCAATTTTAATCTAAACCAGGAACTGGAACAGTTTCACCATAAATGCATCACGACTTTTGCCACGCTGGTGCCCTGCTGCATACAGGTGATGCACCTTTTATTTTATTTTTTCACCCCTGCCCTCAGACAGTTTGAGTCAGCCACTTACTCCAGTCATGTCTCTACAAACCTTGCACAGGCTGTCGTAGCTAATTTAAAAATGAGCTGAAAAGTTTCGTAGATGCAGTGTGAAGAACAAAATGTAATGAAAGGTGTAGGCACAGCTGACACCCGTCTGCCTGGAGTTTGTCCTCAGGGGGCTCTCTGCATCAACCATGACATGTAATGATTTGCATTTGGTGGGTGAGGCATCAACTGATGGACAGTGAATATTGTTCTTATGTCAGTCACCCCTTTGTTGTAGGTTAATTTTGCATAATTATGCTCAAAAATTAAGTAACATTTCTGACTTGGAACCGCATGTTCAATCAATCAATATTCATCAACTTTATAATTGATACAGTAAACTTTTATTTTCTCCTGAGCTGTATGTATATAACATTTTATAATGCAACCTTCCATCTAGAAATGAAGTTTTTTACCTGTGTCTGTGTGTGCAGGTGCGTTCCTGGTGCCATACCTGTTCTTCATGGTGATAGCGGGCATGCCTCTGTTCTACATGGAGCTGGCTCTGGGACAGTACAACAGAGAGGGTGCAGCAGGGGTCTGGAAGATCTGTCCCATATTTAAAGGTAGGCAGTGACACATCATAGAACACATATTCAGATATAAAGACAGACAGATAGACACATGCCCACACTGGCGACATGCAAATTACCCTTTCTTGACACCTGTATGTTCATGTATATCAAATCTGTCCATCGTGGTATGTCCATCTGCCTACATGCCTGTCTGTCTGATAGATCCTCTAACATCTACATGTCTTTCTGTCTGCTTGTCTACCCACGTGCCTGTCTGTCCACATGCCAGTCTCTTTTGTCTGCTTGTCTCTGCGCTGAGCAGCGACAGGCATTGTTTATCCTCCCCACAACGTCAGGTTCTGTTGGCACTCAGATGGAAAGCAAATGAAAATTGGGCTTTTAGACTCTTGTCCTGATTGCCCACTGGCTGACACTCTCTCGGAGTACTTTTCAACACATCGATAAGCAAAGCACAGTTTAGAGGAATGTCATCCGAATGTGCACTAATGGAGAAACAAACATGAAGACCAATTCAATTTTCTGAGCAAAGTCATTGGTTGAAAATATAATAAAACACTTTCCTTGACTCAACTTTTTAAGCTCCTTACAAATTGTGACTTGTGTGCATTTATCCATCTCTGTCTCTGCACAGTATGCCCTGCTCTGATATCAGTTTGTTTGAAAATTTCTTTCATTATTTAAATTATTATTATTTCATTATTATTTAGTTCCATTTAAATCCATACACCATAAAAATGAAAATGTTGACAAAACTCAAAATTTCAAGGCAGCTTATTTCTATAGATTTTTGAGTTGTGAGCTCTTAGGTTTCTTTAGTTTTACCAACTAATAATACTTTGTTGAGATAATTAGCTTTTCTTCTTTAGATAAACTTGAGTTCAAGATACACAAAAAAATGATATTTCAAAGACGGTTAGCTATGAACCTTATTTATCATTATTTGGGGGCTTGAACATTAAATTGTTGCAAAGAAAATTATTTAATTATTAACTATTATTCACTTTACCTCACTGGGTTTATATAACATTTTTTGAAATGCAACTTTTTGGGGTTTCTAAAACTCAAAGATTCAAATTTATCTAAAGAAGAAAAGTAAATTGTCTCAACAAGGCTTATTAGTCATTAAAACTTTTTCAGAACTTGAGTTGAGCTCAAAACTCACAAAATCAACTCGAAAGTAAGCTGCCTTGATATTTTGAGTTTTGTCAGCTTTTTCATTTTTACACTGTATGGATTTAAGTGGAACTGCAACTTTTTCAAATAATCAAAGAAAATGTCAAACTAATGAATAAAAGTGATGTAAATAATAATTAATTTGATATTGTCATTTAATTTTCAAGAACCCAAATAATGAGAAATCAGGTTCACAGCTCACTGTGAACAACTTTTGAAATATGTTTTTTGGGTTTATACAACTCATTGTAAAAACCACAGAGAAGTTTATCTGAAGTAAAAAAGTAAATTATCTCAACAAAAGACTATAGGTCAGCAAAACTTTGCTTAGTTTGATTTAAAAATTAACAGTTCTTAATTAACAGTTGATTAAAAAAATCTTGTGAGGGCAGTTGCCTTGAAATAGTTTTTTCTCAACTTTTTTTTTCAGTTGTATTTACCACCTCACTGTGAATCAAAAAATGCAACAAAAATACAACCACAGATACCACTATTACCAGCAGGCCATTTGTTGCTTCACAGTATGATGCCACAACGCTGTCTTTTGTTACATCATGTCCTGGTCTGAAGGTGGCCTGCATTGTGTACGTACTCCTTCATGTGTCTCTGCGTGTGTGTGTGTGTTAGTGTGTGTCGCTGAGCCTGTGCATCCTGTGTGTGAACATGCGGCGTCTGTCAGGGACCACACTGAGTAGGCTGACGTCCTAATCACACGCTTCACTCTCCCTCTGCCTCTCAGCAGGGGGATAACAGTAATTATTCAAACACACACATACACATGCCCATATTGACAGTAATTATTCTGATCAACAAGCTGGTTTCCTCTCAGGATCAATGCATCTGAAGAAGGATGGCTGAGAAAGAGAGACGGGGAGAGACGGAGAGATAGCATGGCCACATGTAGCGCTAATAAGAGGCATCACTCCCTGGACAAATATCACATCCACATTACAAAGAAATCAATATGGCACAGTTGTGGTCATGCCTCTTAGCAAAGGTTAACAATTAAATTCAGCCTCAGAAGAGTGGGAACTGTTTCAGATTTATAGAAAGGGTAGATGTGTTGATAATTAAGGCATGAAGAGGTGATCTTTAGAAGTTGTGGTGCTGTCTGTGAGACCGCAGGCATGTACCACAGGCCACTGTGCTCCCTACTGAGAGAGAGATTATGCTTTCTGGTGGTGGAATCTTTTGCATCGTATGTTCTGTAGGAAAAGTATTTATATCGGTAAACATATACGCTGCCACAATATATCTGTGATAGGCCCATATCAGACAAATATCTGGCTGACATATTGGCAAACCAATGTATTGGTTGGGTGCGACCACACAATACTAATTTGTTTTGCTTTTTATTGTGGTTTTTGTGCATCCTCCCAATTAGACATCCTCACGGGTGTTGCAGATACAACAATATATAAATACTCCATTAAAAGTAGATGTCCTGTAAAGTACACAAGTGTTATCAAGTAAATGTCCTTAAAATATCAAAAGTGAAGATACTAGTTGTGAAGAAAGCAGACCCTGTTTTATTGATTAAATAAATCAGGCCCTCATTTCTGGTTAAATATTAAGTTATTGATGTTACTGATGAATCGTGTGCAAGCAGCAGTTACAGGAATTGAAGGGTTGATGCAATTTATATTTTGGACTTTTTAAAAATTTCCTTTTTTTGTGAAATATTGGATAATTTTACCCATTTTTGGACCTTAAGAATTCATTTAGATGCAACCATGTGCCAAGTTAATAATTATTTGTGTTCTGGGATCTTTTTGTGCCTTTGTTTTGATAGCTGAGAAAAAGAGATGTGGAATGGCATGCAACAAAGGTCACTGGCCAGACATGAACTGGCGATGTTGCAGTTTTTGATCAGCACCTTAACCCCTCGGCCACCAAGGCCCACCAAGACCCCTTGTCTTGTTTCAGATGTCACTCCAACCAACTACACAGTGATTTTTTCTGAGTCAAAAAGCCAAAATTCTATTAGCCAAAACAGTTCTTTAACAATGAATTTTATTTTAGAAACTCATCATGCTTTATTTATATTTATATTTTATTTATTTATGCCCCTCCGGAATGAGTACAAAGATAAAGAAGAAGAAAATGGAAATCCTGGAGTAAAGTGCAAGTACCTCGAAACTGCACAGAAGTACAGTCGTTAAGTAACTTTCCACGACTGGACATCTTTGCAGCCATGGAAGTAAACCATGAAAGAGCAGTGCTCTGTAATTCACGCACAACAAAGGGTTGATGGACAAGTGAGATGTTAGATTCCACTGAGGTATCTCAAGTGCTAATTTGGTAAAGCCAGTTTTCCCCTCTTTTTATCTCTGTCTTTAATGCCTATAAGTATTAATCACTTGTGTCCCTCTAACAGGTGTCGGCTTTACAGTGATCCTCATTTCCCTCTACGTTGGTTTCTACTATAATGTCATCATCTCCTGGGCGCTGTTCTACCTCTTCTCCTCGTTCACTGGCGAGCTACCATGGGTCCACTGCAACAACACTTGGAACAGTCCTAACTGCTCCGACTGGGCGGACAACAGCTCAGTTAGTGACATTTACAAGGCCACCCCTGCTCAGGAGTACTTTGAGTAAGTTGGCCTGAACGAAGGCCTAAATGTCTATCTATTATTAATTTGTTTACTACAGCTAGTTCTCATTTGAGCAGCAGCTTGGAGCCTCTCCATGTTCTTATACAAGTTTGATTTTGACATACCTGACAAATGTTCATGACATCTTAATCTAATTGTAGTAGGTCATATCACTCTCTCACTCAACCAGTAAATGACCTCACAGAACGCCGGAGTTGCTGGTCTACCACATACATTTCCATTCCAGGAAGTGCACTGAAAAAAAAAAAAAAAAAAAAAGTTTGATGCAGAGCGGTAATGCCATGTAAAAGGTACTAAGTTTTCTTGAAGTTACTCTAATTATGATCATCCTTTTTCTAGATTTAGTCATGTCTTGGAACATCTAATTATGAATAATTAAAGAAATGATCAAATATTCAAAAATGAACATCAGGTATATTTTTGTCAAAGTGGATCCGGAGTCTGACTGTATTTGGTTTGTGTAGCCTCCCTCCCTGTGAAGCTGAACAGGTGTCTCCTATTTCAGCAACTGAGGGGTTGTTCTGTTGTGACAGTTGTGGCATTTCATCCATGTTAGTTGAAATGGCAGTCTGCTATTCACACAGAACCACCTGCAGACAATTTGACCACATCAGATGAACACTGGCTGATCTTATTCAGTCTCATCTGTGAGGCTGTCTCTGAAATGATCTGAGGCGTCAACAGTGTTCAGTGATATTATAATCTGTCAGGTGACATATGTAATTCAACTATACAGAATGCAATAAAAAGTACACTTTTAAATCTGTTACCTTTCAGTCCCAATGCAGATTTCCTTTGTCGGAAGGCTCTTGTGATCTTTGAGACCTTTTAATTTACTAAAATGCAAAATTTAGCAACAGATGTACCAATACTTATGTAGCATCTCTCTGGATAGATTTCCTGGAGTCTTACATCCCCCTCGTCAGTGATGACACACAGGTAGCTTCCAGCAAGGCCAGGTGTTGATTGTTAAGCCAATTTTATGAAGGATATCAAGATTCAGATCCAGGTGTATAGCTCAACTGATGTTGTGAATAATAATGACATTCAGGTGGGCTGCAGCATACTCTCTGCATGGTCATTTGCTAGAACATAGCCAGTATTAGTACATCAAGGGCCCTATTTAGATGATCTATAGCACATGGTCCAAAGTGCCTGGTGCAAGTGCATTTTGGGCATGTCAGACTCTTTGCTATTCAAAATCTAGGTGCAAAGGAAACTGCAAAGTGCAAAGGGGTTGTATTTAGTCCTTTAGTATCTCAATCTGAATGCATCCAGCAGGAAAATACTACACCATTGACTTTAGACCACTTTTTTTTTTGTTGTTCAATGGTGCAATTCCTTTCTGCAGCTTCAAGATAGCAATGCGCGAACAATGCGCACAAATGCGAATGCACATTTTAACTGGCTCCTGGGTCCACAGATGCGTGTAAATACATTTGCCACCAACACAATGCGGGCACTGGTTGTGAAAATGACAGCTGCGTCAGACAATAGCACTGACAGCTGTACTGTGGCGTGCGCTGCTTTGTACCGGGCAGAAGAAAAATCCTAAAGAATCAGTTAATTCAGGGTAACCTAGAAATGTCTCTTGGTGAGGCAAGCTCTAAGTGCAGCTCTTCAGGACTCTCGGGTGTAGTTACAGCATAACTGCACCTTTGTCTCTGGTTGCTATGTCAAGGGGTCTAGGAGGTTGTGTGTACTTGCCTGCAATTACAGCCACTAAAAAAGAGGATGGTCTGCTGTACTGGTAGTGCTTTAACCTGTTTGTTGTATAGCTGCGGCTAGAAAACATGAACATTTTTACCATAAGATGCTCTTTCCAATGAGGGCATTATCAGTAGCTGTCGTGCTTGTTAAGCTCAGTCCTACTGAGGACATTAGTTTCTACAACAGATTATGCGATTAAAGGTTTTTGCTAACTCTTTCTTAAACTACTTCTCTGGATTTGGTACAGCGCTCACAATATTCCTGAGCTGCTCCGTTCAGGCTTCTGCGAGAGTTTTTTGTTGGTGAAAATGTGCTAAACACAAGACCTTACATATACTATAAATGATAACTTGGGACTGGTCATAGTTCTTACCCGAATGTTCTCTTTCCTTAGACGAGGGGTGCTCCACATCCAGGACAGTAATGGTATTGATGATCTGGGCCGTCCACGCTGGCAGTTGACTTCCTGTCTAGCTGTAGTGATTGTTCTGCTCTACTTCAGTCTCTGGAAGGGAGTCAAGACCTCTGGCAAGGTAGAAAATGACACATGGCCATGTTTCTGAAACTGAAAACCACACAAGTACTATAACTCCTAACCAAGAATCTCTGAGTGGTCTCTCTTACTTTAAAGAAATGCTGTGTCTTCTACTTAAATTTAAATCACTATTCAGTTTAAGATCACTGTTTGTTTGTATTTAAAGGTGCATTTTCACTCGCTTACATGCATGCGTGTGTGTGGCCTTCTTCCCCTGTGTAAATGTCTGGGTATTATCTATGTGTTTATCCATTTGTCTTCGTGTGTGTACCTTGTGCGACCCTTTCAGGTTGTGTGGATCACGGCCACGATGCCCTATGTGGTCTTGACTGTGCTGTTGCTCCGCGGAGTCACTTTGCCCGGAGCCATCGATGGCATTAAGGCCTACCTCTCCGTGGACTTCCTGAGACTCTATGACGCCAAGGTGAGTGTCGACATGAGAGCAGGGCGGGGACATGAGTGAGGTGAGAATGGTAGGAGTGTAGAAGAAGAAAAAAAGGGAGGCGTGGGGAGATAACTGTCACTGAAAAACACTCTTTGGCATTTGAAGTTTTAGTTCAAATTCAGTTTGAAAGTGTTCCATGCACACACAGCAGAAATTCTCTTCATTTTAATGGGCTGTCACATCTGTACCACCCCATGCAGCCATTACATAGCTAACTGCTTTATTATGTGGGCTTCTCGGTAGCATGAATGCAAAGCATCAAATCAAGAGAGAAACTGCTACTTTAGGTTATGTCAAACCATTGTATCTACAATACAACGAATGCTTGGCAAATTGTACTCTTACCTGAAACTCAATTTTTGGGTCATGAAATCCACAATATTGCTCACAGAGACAGGTCACTTCTCCTGTGAGCTCAAAAAGGAAACAGGAGTATACCACATTGATGACATCATGGTCTCCCCTAGCATACAGTTTAACAAAAGATAATTTTGAAATTGTTAACACTGACAAATCACTATTCACAGCAGATGGAGAGTCAGTTTTCTAGTGTGTTTTGTGTAAAGCATTATAAACTCTTGATAAACTCTTTTTTTTTATTATTATTGCAAAGAGTCTTCATAGTAAACAGTCAAAGCTTGATTGCAACAATGTGCAACTGCTAAGAAGGTACAAAAGCAATATTGAGAGCAGCATAAAAGCAATATAGAGTTAAACTCAATATAAAAGACAGAAATGAAGGTGGGACACAGGCAAGAAAGAGGAAAAAAAACTTATTCTTGGGTGACACACAACAAACCTCATTTTGATCTACACAGTCGATTGATGAGAGCCTGAATGTGAAACTATTCCTGTGAACTTGATTAATGCATATCATCTGAAAGATATCTACTGTCAGACTTGCCTCATTGTAAGCTGGTTTAAAATGTTAACAGTGGCATTTCCTCAAAGCATGACCAGTGACCTGTTTCTAATATTTACCTTATCTGTAAAAACCCACTATCACATCTAACAGTATCTTAATAGCAGGCACTACGAGCTCAATAAGGAAGCATGCAGGAACAAAGGACTCAGTTATGGAGAGAGAAAGCAAGAAGGAGTGAAATGGAGAGATGCATGGCAGCAATTGGAGAATTAGATTAGATAGATGCATGGAGCAGTAATTTGCAAAATTACCCCCCGTATTCACAAGCGTCTTTCATCTACTGCCGTTGAATGAGTTTCCTGCAATTATCCCTAATAATGGCTTTTTTCCTCTCCTGTGCCTTTTGTTTGCCGCTTCACACAAGTGTGCTTGTTCTGTTGCTCCCCAGGTCTGGATTGAGGCAGCGACACAGATCTGTTTCTCTCTGGGAGTGGGGTTTGGTGTGCTAATCGCCTTTTCCAGCTACAACAAATTCAGCAACAACTGCTACAGGTAATGACACACAGGGAGAGGCAGGAGGGGATTCACAGTGACAGACAGAGTGGCATCTACACACACACACACAAACAGAAACACACACGCAACATAAGCAGGTGAATTACAATAACCTTTGAAGCTCCTTGAAACCCGCTGTCTTTGACACCATGCTGTGCTACAGACAGCCATAACACCAATCAAAACTGTCGCACTCTTTGAAAATCATCAGCATCCAGCAGGAGGCTTTCATCTCTGTTTTTGCCTTTTTTAATGTCTCTCATAACTGACACATGACACCGTCCACCATGAGGATTCCTCCTAGAGCATAGCAAGTCGCTGAAAATACATTTCAGCAAGATGCCAAAAAATGACGCACTTTGAAATCTTATCCAATTATCTATAGGACCATTTTATTGCATGTGTAAAGTTAGTCACCTCATTTCCCGTTCACATAGTTTCACAAACCAGGGTTCTGTCCTCATTCAGCACTGACCAACTGATTTATGTATTTATTTTCTCTACTTAATCACTGCTGTAATTGACAGAGGTTAAACTATACCAACTATGAATGATTTACCTGTCACATAACTGTTACAAAACACTGACTCTGCCTTGACCCATTACTGACATACACTTTAATTGACTTGCTGATCAGTTAGGTTGATATTGATTGTTTGATTGCTGACTGATGATTTTTTTTTTATATTCTATATTCTCATTCTAGACTGTTGTCTTTTCCATCCTATTTGATTTTATTGATCCAGAGACGCCATCATCACCAGCTCCATCAACTCTCTGACCAGTTTCTTCTCCGGATTTGTTGTCTTCTCCTTCCTTGGGTACATGTCCTACAAACACAGCGTAGCCTTGGACAAAGTTGTCAGAGATGGTATGGTATCATTTGTCTGTGTTTGTGTTGTGAAGCTTCTATTTATGGTGTAGATAATTGGAGGCAGATGATCAAGTTAAGGCCTAAGATTGTTTTTTTGAGAAACATTATTTTAAAAAAATAAACAGAACTTACTGCATGTTGCAGGAAAATAAATTTCCTCCAAGCTACAACCCATGGCATGCATTATTGCTTTTTGTGTGTTTACTTAATGTTGTGGTTCTCCTCACATGTCAACTATGTTGTGTGTGAAATGAGAGAGTGGAAGGTATATACTGATAGAATATTTATGTCAGGTAACCCACGGCAGTCTATTATTTTATGACAGGTGACGCTATATAATGCTCAGTAGAAGCACGATAATGAGGATTCTTTAATTATTCCAAGAGTCAACGATATTTAAGATGAGTTGTCAAGATGTGATCAATGAAGAAAACCCAAATTGAAATGCCATGACAGCGGTTTGTGGAACTGCACTGTGCATTTTGCATAAAGTCTTGTCAAATATGCCATCCTTTATTCACCTTATTCTTTTTTTACAACATGTATGTCACATTTACTTTTTAACCATGAATGTTGCTTTTTATCTATTTCGAAGGCTGTCTTTGTGTCTGCTTCCATGTTAAATGCCTCAATGGTGTGCTGCTTTTTTCCTTTCCGCTCTTGAATTTCTCATTCTTTAGGTGCTGGTTTGGTGTTTGTTATTTACCCAGAAGCCATTGCAACATTGCCTGGGTCATCAGTGTGGGCAGTAATCTTCTTCATCATGCTGTTGACACTGGGCATTGATAGTGCTGTGAGTATGCACCCACCCACACGTGCACACACACACTCACACAGACACATTGACATAGGCACCGTTATTTCAGCCAGGTGACATGTGCCTTTTCCTTACTTGTGACACAGGTTGTGTCAGCAAGGTTGTGATGTTACTGCAAAATCTCTGGTGTTTGTGGGTATTTTAGTTGATGTACAGTAATGTTGAATGAAAGGCTTTTCAATCAATTAATCAATCAAACTTTATTTGTATAGCACCTTTCAAACAAATGAAATGCAATCCAAAGTCCTTTATAAGCAATTGAAAAAGCAAATATTTCAGACCTTCACTGGAAAAAATGAAGAGCAAACAATTTTCATTTTGCAATTGTTCTGTTTTAAAGCTTCAGTTTCTTACCAGCTCAATTCTCACTTTGTTCTAACTCTTGTTTCTTCTGTTGTAGATGGGCGGGATGGAATCAGTGATCACAGGGCTGATTGATGAGTTTAAATTCCTCCACAAGCACAGAGAGTTGTTCACCCTCTTCATCGTTGTTGCCACCTTCCTTATATCCCTCTTCTGTGTTACAAATGTAAGTTTTATACTGGGCAGTCTGTGAGTTCATGATGGTTTTGTGTGATTGTTAATATTAATCTATGCATAATCTAGGCTGTAGCAATTTAATACATGAATTTGGTCATTTCAGTCAGATTGTAACCTACTAGTCAAAGGATGACAAATATCTTCTAATGCAATGTGAGAATTCAGAATTGAGCTTTTTGTTTATTCTTAGAGTAACCTGTATGATAAACCTTAATATACACTGATTATATTTCTCCAGGGTGGGATGTATGTTTTCACTCTTCTGGACCACTTTGCGGCAGGGACATCGATTCTCTTTGGAGTGCTTATTGAAGCCATCGGCATTGCATGGTTTTATGGTGAGAAAGAAAGACCTGAGAAAAGAGGAGCAGATGATTCATGTTTTCATGGTCAGCAAAGCTGATGCTGCATTAAGAGCTTGATAAGAAATCTGTTGGTATAGGTGTGCTGTGCCTCAATGCAACATGGTCCTATTAGACATAAGGATCCTGCAGCTAGAGGGTCTATTCCCATTAATGGTTTTGGCCTCTTCAGCATGTATTGTTAGGGTACAGGAATAAACTGTAGCTGTGAAGCTCATAGGAGCTCAATGAGGTTAAATGACCCGAGTTTTGACCGGTGACAGTGTTACCTCTGTGTTCACACGGCAGTGGTGAGCCACCACATAAAGAAAATTGCAGCTGGGGAACAGGCAATTCACATTTGTCATGGACAGGAGTCAGCTGTCTAATAGCTGGGTTGTAGATTGTTGTGGGTGGCAAGTGGGGGGGGGACCTCAAAGTCAATTTGTCTCCAGATGTCCAAATTCTATTGACACTCGAATTTACACAGTTTTGCAATCACCTTACAACACTATACTTTTTTGTGTTTTTTGTTCTTATGTTTAGTTCATGCAACACACCAAATCTCTCTAAACTATTGTTTATCTCAGCATGAGATAAGACAGTTTTCTGGAGTGAATGACATGTTTTCTTTTCCTGTACCATTCCAACACTCTATTGGCACAACATGGAAGAAACACTTTAGCTGTATAAGATAACTATCATCTTTATAGTGTCTGTTAGGGTTTCAATCCCTAATGTGCCTAGCAGTGACCTCTTATGGTTCTGTAAAGAACTACAGCAGAGTTTGCTATTTGGGTTTGCATACTTTTCCTTCCTTCCTTTTTTGTAGACTGATAGCTAAAGACCAACTGCTTTATGATGGATATTTACCTTCACATACACAACCCCAATTCCAAAAGAGTTGAGACATTCTGTAAAACATAAATAAAAACAGAATGCAATGATTTGCAAACATTTTTTCAACCTATATTCAGTTGAATAAAATACAAAGACTAGATATTGAATTTATTAACTTTATTGTTTTTTGTAAATATACACTCATTCTGAATTTGATGCCTGCAACACATTCCAAAAAGGTTGGGACAAAGGAATGTTTGCCACTGTTTTATACAACTTCAGGTGCTCAACAGTGATATATTGTGCGCCTCATAATGCAACACATATTTTGAATGGGAGACAGGTCTGGACTGCAGGCAGACTGTAGGTAACATGTGCAGGATGTATCTTGACATTGCTTTTCAGGGACATCCCTGCTTATTTCAGCAAGACATGTCATCTGGATGACAGCATATGTTGCTCCAAATCCTGTATGTACCTTTCAGCATTAATGGTGCCTGCACAGATGTGACAGTTAGCCATGCCATGGGCACTAACATACCCCCATACCATCATAGATGCTGGCTTTTGAAGTTAGTGCTGTAAATCTGGATGTTCCATTTCCTCTTTAGCCTAGAGGACACAACGTCCATGATTTCAGAAAACCATCTGAAATGTGGACTCATGTGGATCACAGCACACTTTTCCACTTTCTGTCAGTCCATCTCAGATGAGCCTGGGCTCAGAGAAATCAGCAGAGCTTCTAGATGTTGTTGATGTTGATGTTTACAGACAAAGCTTTAGTGTTCCCAAGCCCATGTAGTTTCCTTTATACACTTATATGGGTTTTTAATGCAGTGCTGACTGAGGGTCAAAGGTCATGGCCCAATGCTGGGTTTTCGACCTTGTGACAGCCATGCTTGTGAATGACTGAGCCTTTCAAGGATCCCTGTTTAGCCCCAATCATGATACTATGACCTGTTACGAATTAACCTGTTAACCTTTAGAGTGTTCCAAAGTGTTGTTGGTTTTTTTTTTGTTTTTTTTTTTAGCATTCTACAACTGTCCCAGACTTTTGTTCCCCACGTGTGAATTTCTTAAGGTTTTAACTTTTTTGGAAATGGGTTATATTTCACCTTGGAGCACGACCAACTAAAAACAAAAGAATGACTTTTCATAGAGTGTGAAAAACTCATCCACATTTTAAAAACACTAGCTAGAACAAAATATTTTAAAAACAATCTAAAGGTTGAGGAAGATGGTTGACCTGAACTTCCGTATTGAGTTTCTTGTCTCATGTCTACTAAACCTGACTGTGGAGAAATCCATAAAGGGCTAAATACTAACCAGGCTGTGGGGTCAGCATATTGCCCCACTTTGGTGGGTCCTGACCTTGGCAAGTCAGATAAATCAAGCCTAAGGCTTCAGTGGGCCTTTCTTCCCATGCTCATAACTGCTGACAGAAACCCTTGACCCCCTGGCCGCTGTGGTCTTTCGTTCTGCTGTCCACTACATAAGCACATTTAACTGTGCTGAATACCTTGTCGTCAGTCTGGATATATTCCTCTGCAATGAGAGATGCCTTCCAGGCACAAAGGCATGAAAAAAAAAAAAAAGATCAGCTAGGTTTATAAGAGAAAGAAAATCATGATGAGGTAAAACTGGTGCAGCAGCTCATTACAACTGGCTCTGAAGAATGACTTTTAGTTACTGATATGTTCAAATTCTGCATTATATTTTTACGTAAAACCTATAGTGTCATGAGTTTCTGCATTGACAGTTTTTAATTTAACTGCATGCATTTAAGATGCATAGGGACCATATTGATTTGATAATATTTTTAATACCTGATATTCTCAAATAGAAAATGTACCAAACAACAGCATAAGCTGTATGTGTATGTCTATGTGTTTCAGGAGTGGACCGATTCAGTGATGACATTGAAGAGATGATTGGCCAGAGACCAGGAAGATACTGGAGGCTGTGCTGGAAGTTTGTCAGCCCCTGCTTCCTCCTGGTGAGCCTGGGCACACACTCATTTGTACACTGCTACCCGAACCAAGACCTGTTAAACACAGACAGCAGGATAGAAGTATTGACTTTAACCACTATAAACTGTATTCAATTAGAAGAGTGCAGATCTCCATCAGGTGTGTCTGGGAGCATGTGGGTGGAGAACAGGGAGTTCAGGGCAGGCTGTGTGTCCTGCATGTATACATGAGAGTAGAGGATAGAAGGGGAGACAGACATTATCAGTATCAGTAAGTAGACAGGCTATATGGAGACAAACCTCAGACACAGTGTCCTTATAAAGCAGGTAGTATTATTGCTGTGTTTGAAAAGACAATAATAGGTAGTTTTCAGGAGCTGAACACTTTTACAAAAGGCTCATAAGGAATCCTATCCGTATTTGTGTAAACTCACAACACAATCTGCTCTTAAGTTGCCAGAATTTGGCACCAATTGATCTCAAAGGAATAGATACTTGGCAGTGCTGACAGAATTCTGACCCTTAGAAGCACCAAGTTCACATCCAACCCTATTTAAAGGTAGAGATTTTATGAAAATTTTACAAAAGCATTAAGTGTATATTAATTCCAGTTGCCAAGTACATTACTCTGTCATGTCTCCAGGCTTATGCCTGCAAAAGTTAAACAGACAAGTCCAGTTTTTTTTTTTTTTTTTTTTTTTTTCCACAGCTTCTTCCCACGGTCATCTGACAGGTATAACTTTGACAGGTTTAACGCTCTGTCTCTGGTACAAAAAGGGACCTATTCTAAAGGTCATTCTTACTCAGTGTCTGAACTTCTTCGGCTCTGGCCAAAGGATACATATAGGAAAACACTGCTTGTTTGCACAAGACACATAGACATGATCAAGAAATTCTCTTCAAGCTTTGTATCAAGGTAAGATTATGAACTTTGACAATCAATCAGATTCTTGTTTGTGGCTGTTTATACTAGCAGTATTGCACTTTATTTCCCAGAGCATTTCAACACATGCACCAGTCCTTACTGTGTATAGTTCTAATTATTTGACAACAGAAATATTTGCCACTGCTTCTGCTGCTAGTAGAAAAAATCCAACGCTAACATCCTGCATCAGAAAATTACATTGGACCACTGAATTATAGATGCAGTGAACGATTCTAGAGGAAAAATAGTTGATTGTTGAATCTCATTCCTAGATTGTCAAATTACCAATTCTTTGCATTGGTGGTTTAAAGATGGTTGTTTATTGAGACTCAGCAATCAACTATCTTACTGACCATTGAGTGGCCCAAGTCTCTTATCATGGGCTAGACTTTCTACAGCCTGAAATCAGAGCCAAGAATAGGAGCAGAAGTCTAGTTTCCCCTCAGACCACTTGAATTACATTATGCTTAAAAGTTATAATGGAACTTTTGCCCAGTGACGGCAAAAGTAAAGTGCCTACCCCAGCTTTAATTGGCTTTTAAGAGGGCTTGGCATGAATAGTGAATCTCTTTTGAACTGATGGTTTTTCAAGTCTGTTGTATTCAAATCCTTTCTTCTGTAGTTTATGGTGGTGGTGAGCTTCGCCACGTTCAATCCTCCAAACTACGGCTCCTACACGTTTCCTCCATGGGCTAACATGGTCGGGTGGTGTCTGGCCATTTCCTCAATGACAATGGTGCCTCTTTACGCCATCTACAAACTCTGTACGCTGCCTGGAAAGTTTTGTGATGTAAGTCAGAAAATGGAGTCGAAGAAATGAGTTATTGTGATTTCCAGTATAAATGATCATCTGTCATCTTCAGCTTTGTCTTGACAGAGACCTTTCATTGTTATTCATTTTGAAATATTTGAAAACTTTTTAAAAATCTGCCAATTGCCTTTTTGCCTACAACAGAGACTGGCTTATGCCATCACCCCAGAGACAGAGCATCATTTGGTAGACAATGGAGAAGTTCGGCAGTTCACAGTAAGTGCTGACTTTATTATGATTTTAGTTTTATTGGATCGTCAGAATTGTTTGCTGCTGTTGAAAGCTGAAACATCATGTAATTTGTAGGTTATGGACAAATATTCATATTGATGATATAATTGATCTTCAATTAACTCAACTACCAGACTTTAAGTATACTAATACTGTTTTACTTCATGGGCCTATTCCTTTTTTCCCCACAGCTGCATCACTGGTTGGTGGTCTGAAAAACACAGAGAGAGTGAAAGAGTGAGAATGAAAGAATGAGAGTGTGGACAGTGGGTGGATGAATGGATGCACAGCAAAGGTCTGAAGAGCTAAGAAGAAGAAATTAGAATCGATCATGGTGATGGTGGTGGTGGAGGAAGCAGTTTAAAAGTGCCGACAAAAAACCTATAGAAATTGTAGTGTTCTTTAATTTCAACAGTGGATGTGTGAAGCTGTGCATTGACACTGGTGAATGAGATTCAGTCAAACAGGTGATGTGGTGTTGCAACGGCTTCTTCCATCAATACAAAACTCTTCTTGAAGGAGTACCATGCAAGTCTTAGCCTGTTAGTTATTTTTACTTTGCACTTCCACTTGTTACAGTGTGTTCTTAGAATTGCTTGCATACATATGAATGAGCAGTGAACAGGATCAGTGGTTTACTTTACATTATGTGAAGTGCATAGTTACACATAATAGGAGAGTAAAACATAAAATCACATGGTATTTCTTTGAGGTAAGATGTAGAATAAAGATATTTGATATTTTGTTTATGTGCAAAGATGTTGAATTACATACAACATCTGGAAAACTTAATTTCCAAAATCCATGATGTGTTTTGGGAAGTATGAGTTTTCCTTTAAATAGTTTGTATTTAGTCTATATTTTCTCTGTCAATTATCTTCAACCTGTAGATTTATTTTTTTTTTTTCAATCTGGATCAAAACTCTATACTTTTTTAGCAGTCAGACATGTAATGAATTCCACAGCTTTTACTGAATCCAAGTCCATGTCCAGGTCTTGTTTATAATATTTACTTAAATATTAAAGACTGTTATTATACACACAATTCCTGCAGGCTCTGAGAAAAAACACCCACTTTTATTTACATCAAAACCATTTACAGGAAAGAACAGTTGCTACACCAACAGACTAAAAATAACATCAGTTGAATAAATTAAAACCGTCTGAATAAATATTACCCGACCTTTCTCACTATGCGGGGTCCAATTTTTTTCATAGACAGAAAAGGACTCTTCTGTTACAAATCAACAGAATTCATTGATTGTCTGAAAACAGAAATCACTTTCCCTTGGCCATGTTACTGTTTTTAGTTATGTTGGATGAACCAACAAAAACAGTCTGACCAGTAGTGCAGTTGTGCAATCAAGTGTTAGTTTATTGTAAAATTGTCATTGCATCAGATGGGCGAATATGTAATAGAAAAAAATACTAAAACTGAACCTTTCTACAAGTTAAATAGTGTTAAACAGTTGCCTCTAATCCCTATCTGCCTAATAAGTGAACAAACCATTAACATAATGGAACAAACACTTTGTTCTAAACTTGTCAACTTCCAAATAATTGACACTTCCTAAGTGCCGCCCCTTTTTTCTGTACTCCAATAGCAGTTGAGCAAGCTTGGTACCCAACGCAGCCTTGGTCAACTTTCTCCTTTCTTGTCTCATGAACTTAGCGAAACACATTAGTTAGCAAATGATTGATGTAAATGAGCTACATAGTTAACTAGAGTTTTGCTAATATTATTTAACTTAAGATGTGACTGCATAGGCCCATATGTCAGTTAAACAGGTCCCCCTGCAACATCTATTAATCAGCTTCAAAATCTGGTTTTCACTTCAACATAGATGAACATAGCGCATTTAAGCAGGCTACAGGAAACTGGAAAGGAGAAAGCTGACAGAACTTCTGTTGGGTACCAAGCTTTGTCAACTGTTATTGGAGCACAGAGCAAAAAGGGGTGGGACTTGGGAAGGGTCCATTTTCACTGGCACACTGACAAAAACATCATCAGCCACACTGCTGATCTAATCAACCAAAGACTAACATGAACTCAGAAATTCAGATATAGCTTTTTCACACAAGCATATTTTACCAATGGATTTTCTTTCTTTTAATCAATAGACCACTTGATTGTTATCTTCAGTGTACCAGGTCAATATCTCTTCCCCTTTCTAACAAATTAGTGCCAATGCACATTCTCTTTTCATTTTTGTTAAATTAAGAGTTATTGTGTGTGTGTGTGTGTGGTTTTTTTTCCCCCCACAGAGTTTCAGGGGGTGATTTGAAAGCTATGACTGTCACATTTTCCAGAAAGCATAAAGCTTTAATTTTACCGTTTACAGAATCTTATTCAGTGTCTCAAGACTGTTTAAAAAGCTGCTTTTTATTGAACTGCAAATAAATAGTGTGTAATGTAATATATGAAGTAATTTAAGTTATACTGTATATCTGTGTAAATGTAATGTAGAGGGGCTTGTATCGTATTGTACTGTATGATATTGAATAACAAGACCAACAAGATTATTATATATATAAATATTGCTTTGTTACTGTGAAGTTGATACATATTAGCCTTAAGGATCTTGATGAGAATCACATGGAAAACCCATAGAAACTTTACCTCTCATGAACTCTTTCTGTTTAATCAGGAACTATACATCATTTTTCAAAAAGGTCGACGATGGCTTGTATTCACCTTGTGGTACATGTAACACATTGAAGGGTTAATTATGTCCCAAACTGTATGCCTGTGCTGCTGTGCTGTGCCTTGTGGTGTTTCTGACTGTATGACTTTGTTTTGTACTGTCAAATAAAGTATAGTTAATTAAATTATTACATTTAAAATGTCCCTCTCTGTATTGCATTTTTCTTTCTTTGCCCTGTGCCACTTTTCATCCCTTTCTCTCTAGCACTGCAGTGGTTTCATAAAAGGTCAGACAGGGACACACATAAAACTGCATCCTTGTTATCTGGCAGAATTACCACTTGGTTTTTCCCATGCAGACTACATTTTGTCACCATTCTAACCTTTTTGCAATGGAACGAAAATATTTTTCATGATCACACAATTCAAATTTTACATAATTGATCACTATGGCATCTGGTTTGCACATACACATTTTTTTTCCCTCATAATTACTGTGAAACTGGATGGCATTACTTCATTCTAATACTGTACTTTCACTATTAACAATCACTAAAGTTGTAAAATGTACGCTACATCATGTTCTCTTCTTTAGCAATTGTAGAAATATGCTCTAAAATGTTACCATCACCAGTAGCAAAAATGTCAGGGTTCCTCTTAAATGCTTATGCTGCACTAAATGAATAAAGACGAATGATCCATCATAATGTTTTGTTCAGTATTCCAAAGTGAGACATTGGTTATCTAGCCTCCAAACAGATCCATATGCATGTAACATCAAAGCAGAGAAAACACAAATAAGGAAACAAAGGCATACTGAGGTGTTGAAGAGTACCTCTAATTGTTTTGAGCTTTTTCAAGATTGGTCAGCATGACCCTGTATCAGCAGTGTTCATTACAATAACCAGAGAGTCAAAACACAGTCCCTCAGATACGATCCACACAAACAGAGAAACCCAATATCCACAGCAGACGACATTTAGGGATGATTACTGTCTAAAAAGCTTTTGGATATATTGACATATGTTCTAATCGGTGGGTGGCCTGACCATCATTCTTGAGTTAGGGTTTTCTTGTTAAGTTTATACATTATTGACCTTTTGCAAAAACAACCAGTCATATTTATTAAGGGCAGAGCAGACTAACCTCCTGGTGTGCATGTGGGTGTCTAGTAATTATAGCCCTGTTCAGTAGGTTATTTATTGCACCCTTTATAGAGGAAAAGACAGAAATAAATGCTTAGAATAAAATGTGTCATCTTTGTCATTTCACCCTATTTCATCCCTGACCAAGCACAAAATCCCTGCACCATTTGTCCCTGTGTGACTAAGTTTGCTTGATATGCTTAAAACAAACTGCAGCTGAGAAGAAAGAATTACTACTACTACAAAAAATACATATATCTGTTTTGATATATATTTTTAATTGTTCATCTGAACAAAAGGGTTTTTTAAACATAAATATTCACTTTGTAATTGTTCTTTATTACACCTGTTCTGTTCGAAAATTACCCACTCAACAAGTCTAATGTTTGCACACTACAGCTTTCACAGAATAGATCAAATGAGCTGAAAATGGCATATTAGCATTAAACTACATTCGAAGACGACAAATAGTTATAACAGTAGAGACCTGATGAAAGATGGCTCTAAATCCATTGATGAAGTAAGCTATCTGCAATTCTTCTTGCACTGTATATGTTGCACTATTATGCAGTATGCACTGTTATAGGGCTGTGACAGATGTTAGTTGTGTGGTTTTCCAAATGTTGTCAAGCTAGGACAATTGCAAAGCAATTTTGGCCATGTGAGGATAGGGTTTAAAAGGTGCCATTATCACATCCAATAAACAACAGCAATTATGTATAATTTCATGTCTTGCCACTGACTGTTGAAACTGAAAGGAGAGACACAAGGACAGGTGGAAGGGAATGGAAATTTTCTTTTTGAGAGGTGCACTGCTCAGGATGATTTTCATCTTTGTCTTAACAAATGAGTAACCTTATCTGAAATTTTCAGTACTGCTAATGAAAGAAGAGATGAAGATGGGACAGATTTGTTGTTGAGAGAGTTGGCATGATGGCACCTGTGTTTGATTTTGCTGCTGTCTGTCTTGTCTTGCCTTGTCCTATCTTTCCTGTCTGTTGTTTTGGTTCTTCTGTTTGTTGATCATAGACTTGTTGCTCAGGTGAAAGATCTCCAGACTATTTGATATGTCGGAGTTTTCTATGATTGATCGTATTGTTTCAAATCCCGGTGGTGGCCTCCACAACTGAAGTTCTCGCAGACATAAGGGAGAAGGGCCAGAGTCCATGCAGAACTGAGATGGCACTAGAAGCAAAAAAGCGTTGTCGGATTAAGTGTCATTCAGTTTTAGTAGATATCTCATTCAAGCCTCCTTACTCTTTGTAGCGCCTTTAACCTCAATAAAAGAAAGCAACCCACATTTCCTCTAGGTTCAGAAAGTTGGACTCTGACTGGAAGTTGAACAGTGATCCTTTTATTACCTCCCAAACAATTATTATTTTGTAGTGCACGGAATTAGGAAAAAACAAAAATAGAGCTCTTTCAAATAAAATAAAAATAAAATAAAATGATAAAGTTCAATGAAAGTGTCCTTTCTTCTATATCAGAAGATGGGGGTTCAATCCTGTGTTTTGTCATATATCTGTTCGTTCTACTACCCGGGTAGGTTTTGTGGTGAACGTTCTTATCTGTGTCAAAGGGGAGTGAGTAGATGACTGTGGTCTTCGGAGTGGATCCCGATCTCCGTCCGCTGTCGATCGCCTGGCTCGCCACTGAACCGCCGAAGGTCCAGAATCGTACCGACCAACCCCTGGTCCCGGAAAAAAACCAATCTACACGCATGGTGCAGAAAATACATTTCAATTACTACTGTATCCATATTCACCACGGCTTTCTACTACTCCTACTCTGATTCTCTGCATATACATATCCAGATGCAGTACATACACTGTTCCAATCACCGTAAATGGTGATGTACACATTTACAGTACAGATATTTTTAACACAATTATTCATCATGAACTTGTATTTTAATGTAAATAAACTTATTTAAGTCATTAAGCAGTATTTATATTTTTAAACAGCTTTTTAAATTAATATTTATCTTTTTATCTGTAAATGAACTGTATCAATTCACTCACTTTCTTTTTAATCAACATGAGTATCTAGATAACCTCAATGAAATAATCACATTATGTACACAGTAAAGTATACCAGAACAATAGTGTTACAACCTGACATCATGTTCCATATCTTTCTCATTAAATATGGTGGTGACATGGTAGTTTAACCAGCTACACATTAGCTATATTGAACACTTAAGTATACCTGAGCTAGCTTAGCGGTTCTCCCCGCGATTAGCGTTAGCGCGGTAGCTAGCGATCTTTCTAAAGTAATTTTTTCACATATCACAATGATACAATAGTACCACGGTGGGTTTAAAACATTGGATAACATCTCTGCAACTCCGACTGGTTTTTTTATGAAAGTATCTCAGTAAGCAGCATGTTCACATGAGCTAACATCAACAAGCTAATAACGTCTATTCCAGCCTTTTAGCATGTAGCAATGCTCTTACCGGAGTCCAACAGAGGGCTTACACGGTTGAAGCAGCTCCTCTCTTTCTCTCAACAACTCACAAGGCTCTCTCCTAATAAATAAGAGATTTATCAGTACACTATGCGGCAATTAATCATTCATTTATGGGGTTTATATCACGTTTCATACCTAGGTTCGTCAGCTCGTTCAACAAACAGCACACACGGTCAATGTCTCATCTGAGTCTCAGGACGAACCAGCACTGCGTGGTTGTGACCATGAATACAGGGCTGGTGCGCCGCCTTGTGGTGGGCATTGTAAACTCTCTTAAATGACATAAATGGGTTTGGTACCCATGTGGGTTACACCCTCCCCGCTTGAATCTGCATGAGTCCCTTCATGAGCTGGTCTCTGGTTCACATGGGGGCTATCATAGTTACTGATGGTGCCTAGTGCTTGGTTAAAGCCCTGTAAAACACTCTGTGCAAAAGACATCAAAGGTTTCCCTAACTGAATGTAGTGAAAACGGTCAGGGGGTTGTCGTGACCTTTCTGACCTCCGCGTGGGGGTCATTTGTGCTTCCATCTGTCACAGTTTCACTTTCAGTTCGTTTGTCAGATATCTCGGATGCTTGAGTGCGGTCTGGCTCAGCATCGTGTAGAACCTCCACAGTTCCTCCACGTGCAGGGTTCTCCTCTTCATCAGTTTTATTTTGTCATGTTCGGTTCCTTTCCATTTGCCATATACGTGTCATTTGTCATATCCGGTTTGTTGGTCACATCTGTTTCGTTTGTCATATCCGGTTTGTTGGTCACATCTGTTTTGTTTGCCATATCCAGTTCATTTTCTTTTGTCACGTCCGTTTGAATACTATCCTCTTCAGCAGAGGGCCACTCAACAATGACCTCCGGTCCCTCTCCTTCCACCAACTCAGGAGGTGTTTCAGCAGGTTCAGCAGGAACATTGCTGCCGTCAAGACCATCCTGAAGCTGGGAGGTCAAGGAACTAGATGGCATGGCTAGCAAGCCTCCATCCTCTGGATTTGCATTGGGTTGCTGCCTCCTCGGAATTTCACACACCTGAGTGAACCTTTCTTCAGGAGCAAAAGAGGACTGGGCAGGATACATGAAAAAGTCGTCCTCAGATTCTGAGAGTCCCTCTAAGAGTTGAGGGTGACTCTGTCTAGTTCTTGGCCTGCGGACCTTAGGTTTGGCTGGTTCCATTTCCTCCTCTTCAGACAGGTCACCGCAAGAAAGCAGCAGGTCCCTATGTAGAGTTCGGATGGGACCCTCACCACTGACGGACTGTACTTTGTACACAGGTAGGTCTCCCACTTTTTCCAGAACCTTGTACATAGTGGACTCCCACTTGTCTGCAAGCTTGTGTTTACTCCGGAATCTCAGATTTTTCACCAACACTTGATCTCCTTCCTCTAGTGTCGACTCTCGCACTGCCTTGTCGAAGCGGCGTTTGTTCCGGTCAGCAACCTTTTGTGAGTTCCTGGTGGCAATTTGATAACTCTCCTCGAGGCGTGCTTTCAGGTGTTTCACATACTGAGAATGGGATTTGGGAGAGCCATCTTTCACAGGTAAGCAGAAGGTAATGTCCACAGGTAATCGAGGTTGACGCCCAAACATCAATTCGTATGGACTGAAACCTGTGACATCGTTCCTGGTGCAGTTATAGGCATGGGTAAGTGGTTTTACATAATCTCGCCAATGGCTTTTCTCCTTGTCCTTTAAGGTTCCCAACATGCCTAAAAGGGTTCGATTAAACCTCTCTACGGGGTTTCCTCGTGGGTGATAGGGCGTTGTGCGCACCTTAGTGATGCCTACTAGTGCGCAGAGTTCTTTGATGAGTTGGGATTCGAAATCCCTGCCCTGATCACTCAGCAGCCGCTCAGGAAAGCCATAGTGCACGAAAAACTGTTCCCAAAGGGTTTTGGCGACCGTTGTAGCCTTCTGGTCCTTGGTCGGGATGGCGACCGCGTATTTGGTGAAACAGTCTGTGATGACCAAGATGTCTTTGGTATTGTGACTGTCGGGCTCTAAGGACAAGTAGTCAATGCACACCAATTCCATGGGGCGAGTTGTATGGATGTTCACAAGAGGTGCTGATCTTTCTGGTTGCGTCTTCCTTCTGACACAACGCCCACATGACTTAATCTTTTCTCCACATCTGCTGCCATTTTCGGCCAATAGAACCTTGTTCTAACCAAGTCCAGGGTCCTTTCCAAACCCATATGTCCCATATCCTCATGTAAGGACCTGAGAATGGAAGCACGAAGAGACTTGGGGGCAACGAACTGGTAAGTCACATCATCTCCTGACTGACGTGTTCTGTACAAAAGACCATTCCTCACCTCCAACCTTTTCCTTCCCTTGAGCATCAGCTTGAGCTCCAAAGAGTCTGGAACGAGGTTGGCCTCATTCCCGCCCTCCAAGACTTGGACAACCTGTCCAATGATCGGGTCGGACCTTTGATGTTCCCGGAGCTCTTCTGGGCTATAGGTAGGTATGGTAGAACAACCTAACATGTCATCATTTTCGTAGGTGTCTGGAACCGCATCAGGGTGGATAGCAATAGATTCGACCAAGGTGAGGGAAGGCAGGTCGTCGTCTGCCTTGCTTAGAAGACGGTGTTGACACAAGACAGCGACTGCATCTCCAGGTAAGTCTTGTTGGTCGGGAGACGAAGAAAGATGGTGTGAAGTGAACCTTTTGATTCGCTCCTTCTCCTCAAGGGATGCATGGTCGTCAGCCATATTGTCGTGTGGCCGTCTAGAAAGGCCGTCGGCGTCCTGGTTGCTCTTCCCAGCACGGTACCTGATGTTGAAGTCAAAGGTTGAAAGAGCAGCTAGCCAACGATAACTGGCAGCATCTAGTTTGGCTGACTTCAGGACGTATGTCAGGGGATTGTTGTCTGTTATGACAGTGAATGTGTTCCCATAGAGATAGTCATGAAACTTCTCCACGATCGACCACTTAAGAGCTAGGAATTCGAGCTTATGGGCGGGGTATCGTTTCTCACTGGATGAAAGACCTCTGCTTGCATAAGCGATGGCTCGCATTTCGCCATCCTGTTCTTGGTACAGGGCAGCCCCTAGACCTGAAGTGCTGGCGTCGGTGTGAAGCACGTATGGTAGTGTTGGGTCAGCAAAACCGAGGACCGGTGCAGACGTGAGTTTTTCGATTATTGTGTCAAATGCCCTTTGGCATTCAGGCGTCCACCGTTCATTAAAGGGCTCTTTGGGGTTGAAGTACCCTCCCAGGCTGGATGTCTTTTGGCCCTTCCGATAAGGTGGGTAGCCGCCGGTAAGATCATTCAAGGGTTTGACTATTTTTGAATAGTCTCGGACAAAGCGGCGGTAATACCCGCAAAGCCCAAGAAGGACTTGAGCTCGCCAAGGGTTTGGGGTCTAGGCCAGGTGTGGAGAGCACTGACCTTGTCTGGGTCGGTCTCTACCCCTCTGCTCGACACGATGTGGCCTAGATACCGCACAGAGCTCTGGAAGAAATGGCATTTTTTGGGTGAGAGTTTCAGGCCATTCTCTCTCAGCTGCTGGAGGACATGCTTAAGCCGGATTTCGTGCTCCTCTATCGTGCTGGAAAACACGATGATGTCATCTAAAAAACACCAGTACTTCCTTCAGATTGATGCTACCCATGACCCTCTCCATCAATCGCTGGAAAGTACTGGGGGCATTTGTAATGCCTTGGGGCATGCGGTTGAACTCATAAAACCCCAACGGACACACGAAAGCGGTCTTAGGCTTATCACGTTCCTCCATCTCGATCTGGTAATATCCAGATTTTAGGTCCATTACTGAAAACCATCTGGATCCGGCAAGAACTGAAAAGGCTTCCTCAAGATTGGGCAGTGCGTAGGCGTCTCTGATTGTCAGCAAATTCAATTTGCGATAATCAATGCAAAGACGGACCTCTCCATTTTTTTTACGAACTACAACTATTGGGGAAGCGTAAGGGGACTCTGACTCACGGATCACCCCTGCGTCTAGCAGCATTTGCAAATGCTTTCTCACAGCTTCGTAGTCGTTTGGATGGATTGGTCGGGACCTTTGCTTGAATGGTGTGTCGTCTTTCAGATTTATATGATGTTTCACCCTGGTTGCATGCCCAAAATCAGTCTCATTGCAGGCAAAAACATCACGATACTCACACAAACTACTTGTTACTCTGTCTTTCCACTCTTTTGGAAGGGGTGAGTCACCAAAGTCAATGGTGAAGTCTGACTGGTCTGGTCCCTTAGCTGGTTTTGGAATGCCAGCACAGCATTTCACAGTGTCAGTGGGTTTGTCTGAATCAGGTAAGTTGTCATAGATCTCTTCTGGAGTGTGAAGCTCAGCGATGACACAATTTGAAGGAAGTGTGACATCATGCTCATTCTCATTTCTCACCCACACTGGTAATTTGTGGGGGCGGTGGTTGGGCAGGGTGACGAGGCAGCACTCCACAAACACACCACCAGGTAAGGCAGAGGATTGAGGCTGCTCGACCATAGCACAGTCACTGGGGGTGTCAGCCTTCACATATCCTTCTAAACAGACTCTCGCTTTGGCAGGTAGGACTTGCTGCACTTTGCCTTTTAGAATTGCTAACCCTATTCTCCCTGTAGAGTTAACTTTGTTTCTAAGCTTGAGTACACGAATAATCTGTCTGTAACCATACACAGAGGACAAGTCATTTGGGTTCTTATCGATACAATGTTCCTCGTATAAAATGTCGAGTGCATTTGTGCCAATGAGTACAGGTAAGTCACCATTACTAAGGCGGTCTGGTACCACTAAAGCTAAGGTCGAAATTTCGGGCTCAGCATCAACAAACTCTTTTGGGAACTTGAGAGTGATGGGTACATAGCCTAAATAGGGGACATTTTCACCATTGGCACCTTCAATATCCAGGTCTTGGAAGGGCTGGATGCAGTGCTCTGACAGGTGAGTTTTGGAAAAAGAAGCAGTTACTGTGGTCACCTGGGACCCTGAATCAAGGAGACACCTGGTATTAACTCCTGACACACTGACATCTGCCATACATTTCCGTCCTACGAGCCCTCGTGGAAGCTCCACTTGGCGCTCTACTTTGTGGGATCGGATGGATGCTTTTGTCATAGGTTTTGAGTTGGGACTGTGATTCTCAGCTCCAGTTCCTGATAGTCCCTCAGCAGGAACTGCATTCAGTTTAAACTTTGTTCCCAGGCTTCTTGTCTTTGCTTAAGCTCTCTGCGCTTCTTCTCAACTAACTCGGGATTTGCCACATTGTTACAGGAAGGCGCAATGTGGCCATCCTCGCCACACCTGAAGCAATACCATGGGCGGGGCTTCTTGTTAGTAAGTTTTGGTTCTGGAGAAAGCAAAGGATTTTCTTCAGCAGGGGCTTTGGGCCTAGCCTTTTGTTTCTTACCTGGCTTAGCAGACACTTGGCTTGAGCTTAAGGATGCTTTCAGGGAAGCTATTTGGGCTTGTAGCTTTGCCATTTGTTTTTCAAGGTTTTGTGGGTCATAGGGGGCAGCTGTTGCTATGTCGTCAGCAGTGGCATAGTTTTCCACTGAGAGGGTGTTTGACTGGACTTTTGTTCTGTTAGCCCCAAGGTGCTGCTTCATCCTGCTGGACTTAGCAGCTTGTCTGTCCTCCTCAGAACGCACCCAAAGGAGTAACTCTGAAAAGGGAGGTGGGTTACTCTTCTTCTGTTCAAGCTGAAGACTGGTAAGAAGGCCATTATTCCAGCATCCTCTACAGAACTGTTTAAGCAGCTGGCGGTCTGAATCACTAGCAGCTAAACCACCTCTTTTAATGACCTTGCTCAATGTTGTCTGCAAGCGCTGCAAATAGCCAGAGGGCTTTTCTCCAGAGTCTTGGTTCGTGTTTAAGAACTTTGCAAAAAGCTCATCGCCGTCATCAATGATACCATAAGCAGAGTCGAGTAATGCAAGATATTCGTGGGGAGAAGCGTTGGGCCCAAGATGTTTGATAATGGTGGCGGCAGGCGGGAAAAGGCTCTCAACCATTTTCCTGGTTGTATGTGTGGCAGACATGGCAGGGTCTGCAAGGAAAAACTCAACGTTGCTGCGCCACGTGTCATAATCAGACTCTGAACTGGGACAGGGGGTTCTCCCTGAGAAAGGTCTGAGTCGAGTGTTGCCATGGTAATGGGAAGGGAGATCACTGTTCTTGATGACATGCTCAACCACTACTTTTTGTATCTCTGGGGTGGAGAGATGCTCAGAAGGTAAGTACTGGGTCGGGTTCCTAGGTGGGCATGACACCGCTGCACCTACCTCGAGTGGGGGTGCACTATGTTCGTGGGAGTGGGTCTGACTGTCACCTATATTAATAGGAGTTTCATCAGCCATGTGTGCGGGGCTTACACGCTGAGGTTCATGTCTGATCCCTGATGCATCTGGTTCAGTTGTCTTAGGTTTGGTGGACTCTTGAATCCTAGCTAGTTCGTCCAGCAAAACTTTTTCAAAATCTGCTCCGCTTAGCTTAGCGACATCCTTCAGTTCACTTAGATAAGTCTGAGTTAAGGTCGAACCTCTATCTGCTGTGTACAGCTCAGACAAGAGCTCAATGTGGTGGACAATGTTCGGATTACTGGAGGGTCTATCAACAGGTAAGACATTCTTAAGATACTCAATAGCTCCACCTGAACTATATTCCACTATAGCTGTGTGTTGGAACTTAGCTTCACTGCTGGTAACTTTAATTACCCTCTCCATCTTACCATACTGTCCCAAGTAGTCAAATACTTCATTATCTACATCACTACCAGTTACACCACTTACAAGTAGTGAATTAGGCACTTTAACATTTTCAGATATAATTGCATCCATGTTTGTATTGTCACCACAGTCTTATGCAAGTTAAATCACATCAATGTTCACAGAAAAATACAATAAAATGTCACACTGTTCAACCTCGCGTTCAAAGAATTTAACCCAACTCCTGGCTGTGCTCGCCAAGTTTTATGTAGCGCCTTTAACCTCAATAAAAGAAAGCAACCCACATTTCCTCTAGGTTCAGAAAGTTGGACTCTGACTGGAAGTTGAACAGTGATCCTTTTATTACCTCCCAAACAATTATTATTTTGTAGTGCACGGAATTAGGAAAAAACAAAAATAGAGCTCTTTCAAATAAAATAAAAATAAAATAAAATGATAAAGTTCAATGAAAGTGTCCTTTCTTCTATATCAGAAGATGGGGGTTCAATCCTGTGTTTTGTCATATATCTGTTCGTTCTACTACCCGGGTAGGTTTTGTGGTGAACGTTCTTATCTGTGTCAAAGGGGAGTGAGTAGATGACTGTGGTCTTCGGAGTGGATCCCGATCTCCGTCCGCTGTCGATCGCCTGGCTCGCCACTGAACCGCCGAAGGTCCAGAATCGTACCGACCAACCCCTGGTCCCGGAAAAAAACCAATCTACACGCATGGTGCAGAAAATACATTTCAATTACTACTGTATCCATATTCACCACGGCTTTCTACTACTCCTACTCTGATTCTCTGCATATACATATCCAGATGCAGTACATACACTGTTCCAATCACCGTAAATGGTGATGTACACATTTACAGTACAGATATTTTTAACACAATTATTCATCATGAACTTGTATTTTAATGTAAATAAACTTATTTAAGTCATTAAGCAGTATTTATATTTTTAAACAGCTTTTTAAATTAATATTTATTTTTTATCTGTAAATGAACTGTATCAATTCACTCACTTTCTTTTTAATCAACATGAGTATCTAGATAACCTCAATGAAATAATCACATTATGTACACAGTAAAGTATACCAGAACAATAGTGTTACAACCTGACATCATGTTCCATATCTTTCTCATTAAATATGGTGGTGACATGGTAGTTTAACCAGCTACACATTAGCTATATTGAACACTTAAGTATACCTGAGCTAGCTTAGCGGTTCTCCCCGCGATTAGCGTTAGCGCGGTAGCTAGCGATCTTTCTAAAGTAATTTTTTCACATATCACAATGATACAATAGTACCACGGTGGGTTAAAACATTGGATAACATCTCTGCAACTCCGACTGGTTTTTTATGAAAGTATCTCAGTAAGCAGCATGTTCACATGAGCTAACATCAACAAGCTAATAACGTCTATTCCAGCCTTTTAGCATGTAGCAATGCTCTTACCGGAGTCCAACAGAGGGCTTACACGGTTGAAGCAGCTCCTCTCTTTCTCTCAACAACTCACAAGGCTCTCTCCTAATAAATAAGAGATTTATCAGTACACTATGCGGCAATTAATCATTCATTTATGGGGTTTATATCACGTTTCATACCTAGGTTCGTCAGCTCGTTCAACAAACAGCACACACGGTCAATGTCTCATCTGAGTCTCAGGACGAACCAGCACTGCGTGGTTGTGACCATGAATACAGGGCTGGTGCGCCGCCTTGTGGTGGGCATTGTAAACTCTCTTAAATGACATAAATGGGTTTGGTACCCATGTGGGTTACATCTTGCTTTTACCTGCTTACCAGCTGACAAAATCACAAACCTCAGGCCCATTGTGTTCCCAGATGAAACGGAGTTGCTTATTCTTGACTTGAGTCTTCACTATTGTAATTCCCTTTTCACCTGCCTTAGCAAGACTTCTCTGGATCACATACAAGTGGCGCAAAATGCAGCTGCCAAGCATTTGATCAAGTGTCATGTATCACCAACTTTGACGTTTTTCTTATAATTCTTTTTTGTGATCAGATTTAGAGCCTTGCATGGTCAGGCACATATCTACAATGAAGAGTTACTACAGCCCTATCTCACCAGTAGGAATCTCAGGTCCTCTGATCAGGGTTTACTGGTTGTTCAGCTTTCAGAGAAACAACTATCGGCACAGTTGTACAGTTCTGAAATTCACAGAATTAGACTACAGCTATGGCTGCAGGTTTACATGCTCCCATAGTGGTCACATTATGAACAGAGCAAGTATGACTCTTCATACATTTCACATTGACTCTGCTTCAAGGAAAGCAAGCATACTGCAGTGAATTTGCACTCAAATGACTTGTTCATTGCAGGAAACATCCTTTAATGTGTGTGTGTTGATCCAGAGAGGGGCTTGTTTTTTTATTTTACACTGCCCCCTAGTGACAACATGCCCACACTCCATTTCAATCCATGTACTTATACTATAATTTTCCCACATTATAATGGTAAACAAGTTCATGCAACACCCCAGATGCCTGAGCCCAAAAAAAGAACAACAATTTAACAAATATCATACAGATTTTGTTTAAGAAAGATGCACATGACCTCAACCAGGTGTCGACTACCAAAAATAAATTCTCCACTTATTGTAAACAAAGCAAAATAACAGAAAAAATGTGTGTGTATGCATGAGGATGCCATATGGGCAGAGAACTTAATGCTATAGTTATCAAGTTGTCCACAGATCATCATAATGACTTAGTATTTCAAATAATGAGATATGAATACTACTACTAAAAACTCATTATTATAATCATTATTTTGAGAAAGTTTCTCATCTAATGACTCACAGAATCTTGTTTTATTTTTCATCACACTGGTGAAAATGTGCTCACATTCCATTCACCGCTGTTCTAAGGTAAGTGTGATTGTTTGCCAGCCTATTTTAGAATATTTGTGCAATAAATTTTTCAGTATCTTGTCTTCTCCAGAAATTGTCTGTCTACAGCTGCTCTCCTGGTGATTTTTTGCTTTTTTATCTTGTATTTTATATACAGGGGCATTGCAGGGGATAACCCCAAGTAAACTCAGATGATCTACCTCTTTGAAATGAGGCTTAACAACAGTTTACCCACCTCTGTATTTACCAGTATGTCCCTCATTAGAATAGCTGTAGTTGCTATATGGGCTGCAGCTGTCCAGCTGAAGTGACTCTACACAAAAATCCAGAGTATGGTATTTATTTTCCTGAAAACTTTAGAATGTGTAACCCATATTTTAGATAATTTTAGTTGAAACACTGACCATCTCTGTTAGCCACTATACATTGTATGACACCTGCAGCTGATTCACTATTTCAAAATGTGTTTTATTGAATGCAACATCAATCCAGTTAAGTGGAGAATGTAGCGTGCCAAAAAGGGAGTAAGTGTTCAAGGAAACCCTGCGTGTACTGCAGGAACACTCAGTCTGGGTATGAAGAAACAGGTACATACATAGCTAATTTGCACAGTAACATACATTACTCTCTAAGTCTTTCTGTTGTAAGTTATTCTCAGTCACTTTCTTAGAGCTCACACTCACCTTTTTCATCCAAAGTGAACAGCAGCAGCTCAGGTGGTGGAGGAAGACAAGAGGGGAGAAAAATAAATAATTGTTAGTAAAATGATCTTTTAACCATTGGATAAAAAATAGAAAAAATTTTAGTAGGATGAACAATCTCTGAGTTACAAAATAATTACAAGTAAGTAAATGTGATTAATAAATTAGTGATCTTTAGCTAAACAGATGTACCATGTGTAGTAAGAATCATTTTTACTTCATTACTTCTCAGAGACTCATACTAACCTTTTTTCGTCCACAGTGAAGGAAGGAAGATACGAGGGGAGAAAAATAAATAATCATTAGTAAGATGATCTTTTTATTTTATTAGATAAGTATGGATAAGCATTTTTTGTTTTCCATTATAACCTCTTCTAAGTCATTTTGTTTACAGGTCAGACACCCATATTTACTTTTTCATCCACAGTGAACATCAGCAGCTGAGCTGGTGAACAAAGACGAGAAGAAAAAGACAAATAATGGTTATGAGAATTTATTATTTCTGTCAGTGTCAGAGTGCTCTCTTTTCTCCACCACAGTAGGAAGATGGAGGACAGGGCTCTCCCCCTCCTTCCGGCCCGCAGAGGGATGATGTCAAAAAATATGACAAAAGTATTTTATTAGATTTTTTTTCCTAGTTATTTCATAACAATTAAACTACCCCTTTGAGTGAAATAAAAACGCAGTTCTATTAAAAATGTATTGTATGCATGTAGTTCTGTGTCCGGAAAAGAATAACTTGTTCCACAACATTTCTTGATTGGCAAATACAGTGGAAGAGCAGCTTGGGAAGTTATTGAGTGACATTTATGATCAGTTGCGTGACAAAGCTACAGTTTTCATTGCAAACTCTGTGGTGTTTGACTCTGACAAAAGGGAAATGCTTAGCTAGCCATTTCCATCAGAATGTTAATGATCAACTCAAAATGACAGAAGAGTTGCTGAGTTTGTGTCTAGTGAACAGTTTGACAAAAAAAATGTTAGTAATGGAAACAAAAAAGTAAATTTTCAAAAATATTGCACTTTTTTGCAGTACTTGTGGAATGTGGAGATGCCCCCCCATTAGCTGACAATCAGTGGCCCAAAGCCAATTTGACTTTGAAAGACTCTAGACTATTAAATAAACAGGCAAGTTCTTCCAAATGGTGTTCTTTCATGTTGAATAGTAGTAAAACAAGTAACTAAGATTTAATATGAACTCTGCCACTTCAAGTTAGATAATGTTAGAGGGGACGTGATGTTGGTGTTGGTGACATATATTCTGTGAGACGAGAGGTGTAGTTCACTGAGCAGTTTCACGCAAAACCTCACCAAACTACAACAAACCTACCATAAAGTGGGACTTTCTTGTCTTGTAAAATTCTCTTTTAAATTGACAAAAATCATGTGAATTTTGTGACACAATTCAAATGGGGACAAAAAAAAAAATTTGTCTCTCGCCATTGACAACTGTATGCTAGTATGCTGCTAGTTCACACACTATTTAAAGTTACTTTCTTGACAACAAGTCAGAAGCTCACACTCACCTTTTTCATGACAGTGAGGGGCAGTAGCTCAGGTGGCAGAAAAAGACAAAAGTATGAAATAAGAACAGTTAAGACAATATTTGAATTATTGAGTAAGTATTGATAAGCATATTATATAGATGAAAGATATTTCTTTTTTATTTTGTACATTTTAACCTACTCTAAGTCATTTTGTTTACAGGTCAGAGGCTCAGACTTTTTTGGTTCACAGTGAACAGCAGCAACTCCAGTGGTGAAGAAGACAAGAGGAGAGAAAACAGGCAATGTGAATAGTAAGTTCTGATTTTTTAAGTGACACTTAAAAAATTCTTTGTCAGATTTCGTGGGTTTTTTTTGTTTTTACTATATGTAATATTGAAAAGAAAATATGTAATATATTTACTGTACTAAATAACAATATTGCACAATATTAATTTTTTGCAGTAAACTTTACCTAATGTTGAAATCTGAATCTAAAAAGCTCAATATGATACACAATATCAGCAAGACAAAACAAAACATTCTTGACAAATACAGTGTTGAGTATCACCAAAAAAGTAGAACAAAACCGAGATTTGTATATAAGAAACATTTCCAGGTTTGACTGCCGTGGTGACAAAAAAAACATCAAAAGGATGAAAAAATATCTAAACATTTTGACCTGTGTGGCTCACATAATGACAACACATCTTTTCATTTTGGTTGCACTGACCAATTTATTGACACAAAAACTTTTTTGAAACATGAATAAAATGTTTTGGGTGAGTTACATAATAGTTCTGATGTCCCATGAAACAGTTGTGACAATTGCACTTACAGTTCAGACAAAGTTAAGACTGTTTCAAAAAATGAGCCAAAGTGATTGATAAAAACTGCAAGTACAATTTTGAGGAGCTTGTACTTTACTTGACTGTTTCAATTTTATGCTGCTTTATACTTTTACCCCACTACATCTTAAAGGGAAATATTGCTTTTCAGATTTTATAAACACATATGATCAGTTTACAAAATATGAAGTTATATAGCTTAAAAGCGTAATAGCGTAAGGATAATCCACTCAATAGCATAGGGGTGAGTACATATTATGTACTCACCCCTATGCTGATGTGAGGATGGGTGAAGATCTTCTGTTCACAGAACAATCCTGGAGTTTCAGCAGAAAACCAAATCCATTATAATTAGAGTGAATGGTGACCACATTTAAAAACGTAAAAAAAATCACAAAATGTCTCCATCCTGCTCATGTGGTGTAATCCAAGTGTCCTTGAGCCGCGACATTAAAATTTAACTGCGAAAGACACCATTTACACCATGTTTTTAGCCTAAATGTCAACTGTAGCCTCTCAGGTAGCATGTAAACATGGCTTCGATGTATCGCGAGACTTGGTATGTCTCTTAATGGATGCACGTGTGAAAATATGACGAGATCTCTTGTGCATCCAGTTTGAGTCTGAGAGGCTACAGTTGAGAGAGAAGGCGGCGTCTTGGGCGCAGGACGATAGTGTCATGTGCCAAAGACGCCACCTTCCCAAGACACCACATCCAGCAACAAATTTGGAAAACTGAATGCCCTCTAACAAAAATAACTATTTTCAAATCACTACACAGCTTTTACCATATTCTCCACCTGTTCCGGGACCTTCATCATCTAATAATCATTTTAAACCAAGAAAACGTCGAGTATCACCAGGCCAAATGGTAGTCCATTAATTCTTTATCTTTATATTCAACAATTTAGATTAAACTAAGTCCTAAATTTCAAGACTTTTGGGAAGGTTAATATATAAATGTGGCATGATTTAGATTACTAGTGTCTTGCTCTGGCCACCAGGGGCTCCACCACAGGGAGTCCATGAGAAGACATTTTTCCTGCAGGTGTCTGTAGCTAGCTGTCCTCCGGATTTTCAATAAATTTTCCAGCTGATCAGGTATCTGACTTCAACTGTTCAACAAAGAAGCTTTGCTTCAGGTCCACTTATGTGAAGTGCAAGTGCAAATGAGATATTAGAGAGGCCTGCAGACCTACGTCACGTCGGTCAAAGTCATTATTTCATTGACTGACGCACGTGCGCGCATTAGAGTGAGATTATACACATTAAGGCTGGGTTACACCAATAAGGTTTCATTTTTAAATCCAATGGGTTGAATTTAAATTATGTTCCACCAAACCTTTAAATTAGCATAAAATTAAGATCCTCTTAATTAATTAATCCTCTGCTTAAGCCTCAATTTAGTTTTTACTCCAACCAAGATTAAATTTATCTCTCTTGCACCAAAACTTTAAACTCCAATTTAACTTCAAAAATACCTGCCTTTGTGAGATGGATTGAGAAAAATAATCAAGTTCCTCAAAGAGAGTTAAGGGACAAACTCAACCAAAATGAGTTTTATGATGCTTCTCTTCTTTTTGTCACACTAGTCGATAATTCTGCCAACAAGTTTTCTCAGAGGACAAAAAGAGATTCTCTTCTCTGTTGTGCCATAAAGAGTAGGCTATCTAACTTTTTAGATAGCAAGCAAACAATATAACCTACTTATAAGCAATAAAGAGCAGCCTAAAGGACAGCCCCCCTACTCTTTTATGCTTAACAGGTCCCAAGAGCACTCAAATGTATTCATTTATTTTATTTTATTTTATTTTATTCTAACTTTGGTAAGCAAACATTTCCATATTGATTAGATTTAACTTGGATTGAATGAACCAAGATTTGTTTTTATTGTGCAACAGAGCACTACTTAATTTTAAATCTGGATTAAATGAATGATATATATAAATTGTTGGACTTTTGTGTGTGTGCAGCAGGTGCACCCGTGCATAAGTGATGTGTGATTTTTGATTGGCTCAACAGACTGACAGAAACTCCTAATGTGTCACTATAATGAACACACAGCCAGGTCACTACAGTTCACACCATGTTGACCAGAGCACAATTACAAGGTTCAGAATAAATTTACTATATCAATGCTGATTTTTTTGTGTGTACTTTATAAAGATAAGCAATCACTAATAGAAATGTTTGCAGACAATGGATGTGAATCGTGAATAGAAGAAAATATGTGCAACTGGGCTTACATGTATATTCTATATCATCTGGTATAATGAAGTACATTTGAGGCTTTTGGCCATGAACAACCTGTTGACACCCCCCACCCAGTATGCCCCAGTGGAGCACTAATCCTGCCACTGATTGCTGCTGCTGCTGCTGCTGCTGCTGATGATGATGATGATGATGAGGGAGGTCATGATGACAGGTGAAGAGGGAGGTAAGAAGAGGTTTTGGTGATGATTAATCCTCTGGCACCATACAGCAGCTGGCTAAAGCTTAAAAAATCACAGATATTAAAATGTAGGCTGTGATAGATATGCCATAAATATTATTGAAGCCTATAATTTTTTTATTGTCTAATTTAATCATTTTATTTATCTTTATTTTACTATTTGTCATCTATCATATTTAGCAGTTTTATACCCTACTGTTTATAAATATTTTATCCGTTTTTCTACACTTTTATTTTTGTCTTATAAAGGGCTTTGTACCATTGTTTATTTTAAATAACTAACTAAATAAATTAATAAATAAAAACAATATGTCATGTTTCATACACTGAAAAAAACATTTACATGCATTAGGAAACTGGATGAAAAATAAGCAATTAATTTATATTATGTATTCCTCTGTCTTTTAATTGCTGCAACAGGAAACGTGTTTAACAATAAATGCGCCAAGGACACAGAGTACCCTGTTGTTGAACAACACAAATAGCCTAGTACACAAAACAAACATGTTTTTTGTCCCTCTTTAACCGGCAACCCGGGTTTCCAATTGGTCTCTTGATGCCCAATTAACATTCTCCCACGGCTGTTGGAGAGTTTTTCATCATGTCAACCACACACATTGTTCTACGTTTTTAGTTTTCTGTACTCACAGAGTTGTTTGTTGATGTTTCCTACACATTGACAGTGTGCATTTTAATAAACAAGTCGGTTTTTTTTACTCATAATGATTAACTACCTGATTGCGGCTGTGTGAAGTCCCTGGTAATCGGTGAGAGAACAGCACCGTGTTCCCATAGATACATCCCAACAGATGAGTTCCCATGATGCCCAGCCTTCATACTACAGAGACCCGTGTGGCTCTGTCAGTCACCTGCTGCGTAGCGGCGCTCACGGATGACTCTGCAGCGTCTCATCTGAAATTGATCGAGATTCTGCAGAATTTATGGATAGTTATCATTTCTAATGCTCGGACACATCAACACTGTCATGCACGTGGTCATATTTTTATCCAGTAACCTCTTTTTTTAACCTGTGAGGCTCCTTTTGCCCTGAACGCCGCTGTATCCAAATTGAATATCTGCGTGCCGCGCTCCTCTCCACGCAGCCCGAAACATTTGGCCGGGATGGAGAAGCTCTAATGTCATTATAATGGCCTACAAGCTTTTGTTTTGCAGTTGGGATCAACCTGTTGCAAGTTTAGCATAACAAAGATCTATCTCCGCCGTGCGCCAGCCTGCTTTTACGCACAACGATGAGCTCAGAGAAGCCCAGCTTTCTGTCACAGCCCGTCGTCAAGAACATTTTTATGTTCCGGAACGGCGATCCATACTTCGAGGCTCGTCGGATTGTGATAAACCAAAAGCGGGTGTCCAACTTTGAGACTTTGCTGAGAGAAGTGACCGGCGGGATACACGCCCCGTTTGGAGCTGTGAGGAACATCTACACGCCGAGAGGAGGCCACAAGGTGGACTGTCTGGAGAGTCTGCAGAGCGGGGAGCAGTATGTCGCTGCTGGGAGGGAGAAATTCAAAAAACTCGAGTAAGACTGAACTAATGTTTGGCATAATAATAATTATCACTTTCGAAGGGGTTTCTCACATTGACTAAGAATAAAGACTGCAGTATAGCAATATGTGCGTAAATAGTGGTGTATGATTGTGGGTGACCAGGGTTAACCCCATCTATATATCCTTGCTACTGTCATGCAGATCAGTTGAACAGTAAGTAAGTTAAAATCTCAGTCGCAATACACTCTTCTAACACAGTAACTGTGTTCCACAGTCAATGCTGTCAATCAGCCAATTGTCTGAGCATCATACCTGCAGACTGACATTGTCAACAGGTGATGATGCTCCGTTAGGGCTGGGTAATATATCCATGTTATGTCAATATCATGTAGAGCCTGACCGATATACAGGTTGACTGATATTATTGGCCTGATATTGGCCGGTCACAGCTGTATCGGTCCGTACTGGTAGTTTTATAGACAGCATTCTGTTTCTTTTTCTTAATTCAGGTTTAATATATACATATATTTTGTTCTATTCGTTCTATTCGTGCTTTTTTATGTATTATGTATGTAATGTATGTAATTGTTAAAAAAAATACTAGTTATACTTATACTTAATACTTATATTATTGGAATTGTATTGTATCGTGATATGGCATAAGCTTTTTCTTTTCCCAGGCTTTAAAGGCTTCATTGCTGTAAAATGATGTAATTTTCTGAACTTACCAGACTGTCATAGCTATTATGTTATTGTTAAAGCTGCATAATTGATGATTATTTAAACAACATAATTTTTTGAAAAAGTGATTTTTGATTTTATCCATGTCACCCAACACTAGTGTAAGTTACTTTACAGAAAATATGTACATTGAGATATATATCATATATCACAGAATAGGCTAAAAATATCAAGATATTATTTATAAGCCATATCAAGCAGCCCTATGTGACTGCATTGTCTACAAAATTGGGCCAGTATATGTGACTCAACAGTTTTGCACCAGTGCAGAGTCACAGCATGAGGTAGATGAGATCAACACTGTAGAGAACTGTGCCTTGCCCTGTCCTAAAAATACTTTAAGTGGGCTTATACTGCAGATAATGAGATTTGTGCAGCAAGTTATTCATAGAATGTAGTGGTGAAGGAGTTGAGTGGGTAGGTATTCTGCAGCCATGAATATACTGTCACCACCACCATGCTCCTTGACACATATTTTTTTTTTAATTCCCAGAGAAAGATGTGGATATGTCCTCTGCTGCATATAAATAGCATATAAAATGGTCATCTTTCTGTTGCCTCTCTGTATATGCATACCGCATTGTCGTATAAATACCCAGAGGGATTGTGTGAAACTCAGCTCTAATGCAAGAAAAGATGAAAATGAAAATGATTCACTAACTAAACATTTGTGCACAGTACATATGTTTGTACTCATTTTGCATAGTTAGGTGCAATGCACTTCTAATTCTATTGATTTAATATGAGGTATATATTACTTTAACTACAGCTCGACCGATACGGGATATTTGGGGCTGACATTGCTGCATCACTGCACTTAATCCCTGGTGGTTAGTCCCACAATATGACAAGCTAATACTAGCTTAAGGCCTGGCTTTACTCCAGAGCAGGGTTAGCCCCCAGTTTGTGGGGTTATCCCCTGAAAATCAAAACATTTTCAGGGCTAAAAGGTGCCAGTGCAGAATGGGACTGAAAGCTGTTAAAGAGTAGCCCCAGAACATTGTAGAATGTTCTTATTAGTTGTTGTACCAACAAACATTTAACTCAATGGCTGGTAGAAGTTTAGTCTGAATCATATAGCCCTGGATTAGTTTAACCCTGGGTTAACAGGGGTGCTAAGTTATCCCAGGGTTAACTCTTAGCCCAGGGCAAAGGATAGCACTGTAAAAAGCCCTTATAATGGACATCTTTCACTTTAAATTAATGCATTAGCACATTCACATCACTATTTGCTAAAATATAGTAATATTGATTATTTTGTGAGTTACAGAATACTTCTGTTAAAAGTGCTATGTATGATTAACAGGCTCCCTTCACTTTATGTTTTGTCTGTAGTTACCAACAGATTGGCTCGAGAAAGAGGAGGATGATGCAGAGTCTTCCAATGCAGGTAAGGTAAAAGTGTGGCTAAAGTAAACAAGTCCTTATTTATTGTGTCAGAAAGTATCTCACATGTCAGTTCATTCAAGAACGGTGAGTTCCTGACTGATGCAATGTCTTAATTAAAATAGAGCAGCAACACTGATGTTTTTTTTTAGCTGTACAGGCTCTAGCTTGTCAAATGAGAATGAGTATCTTAATCAAAGACAGAACTCCTTAATTGTTGCTTTTATTTTATTGCATTTTTTAGATTTAGTTTTAGAGATTAATGAAACCCTCCACCGGCTATGTTTTTGTGGCAGAGTGTCAGTTACAATATCCTTACTCAATCCAACTTTTCAACATTTGAAACGGCCACTAAATGCAAGATACATGAGGATTGAAGAACATCACCTCGACACTCCTGTCCCCTCCCACAGAGTAAAGGCTTTAAAAAGATCATTTAAGCAAGGTGTAATGTTGAGCATTCCTCTCTATTGTTCTCGGTGAAGAATCACTTTGTTGTCGTCTCCATGGCCATGAATTATTGATTTATGGATCATAATCATCCCTTCTTTCAATGCATCTTTAATCACCAGCTATGAAGTCACAGCCAAAACAAGAGCAGCTTAAAGTCAGGCAGCACACAGGCTTATCTATTTTCAAAGTCAACTGCAGGTCCTCTTTCCAAACAAGACTTATTATTTATTTATTTATTTATTTTTTTATAATAAAATACATTCTTGATATGGAACAGATATGTGCACTAGCACTTAAATTCAAGCTATATTAATGACATCCATGTTCTTATGGGGGCAATATAGCAAAAACAGGTGCAAAGTATAGATGTTCTAATTTTAGTCAGAGAAAACAATGGGTCTCATAAGGTCTTTGTCAGAGTATTCTGTACTACAAGTGTGAAGCCCATTTTTTTCTTTGTCTTCTTTTGTCCCTGGCCAGAACCTGAGAAGCGTTGGCAATGTGTGCCCTGCCTGTCCACTATAACATGTTAATCACACTAAGAGAATCAGGAGCTGCTCTCTGTGTGCTTGATTTTGTCTTATCACCCGCTAGCAAGAAGCGTATTCATCACAGATAACCTCAAGGGCTTGTTGTTGCTGCTGTGATTATGTGGTGAGCATAAAAAGAGCCAATTTAGTTTACAAGGACCCAGCCTCCCCATCACTACCCCACTTAACCTGCCTGATTGTGTCGATTAATGATGAGAACTCTCTGCTGGCTCCACGGTTGGCAAGTTTGTTTCTTGTCCTTATTGATTCTGGAGCATTAGGAAAGTCTAAGGTTACTTACCAGATGTACCAGCCAGTATCGGGCTTATGTTGACCACAGCTCAGGATCCACCTTCTGACAATAATCCCTGCTAGAAAGAAATGCTGCATTGTAGGTACATCCATAAGAGATTATAATGGATTTATAAGGTAAAGGGTAAAAGAACTGCATTTATATAGTGCTTTTCTAGTCTTCCAACTGCTCAAAGCGCTTTACAGCACATCATGTTCATCCATTTACACTCACATTTGTACAATAATGACAGACTCTGCCGTGCACGGTACCTCTGCTCCTCAGAAACAAACCATTTGCACGCACTCACAAAAGTCTTTATAAAGTTTACAATTATTCATGACAGCTTATAACACATTTTTTAAGATATGTGTAAGTGGGGGACATAATGCATTATAGGATCAGCACTAATAATGCTTTATACCTCCTTGCTGAAGTGACAGTGGGTGAGAAATGGTGTGAGAAATCTGATCTTATAATGCATTATATACATACATATTATACACATATTTTACAATTGTTACAAGCAGTGATGTTAGTATATCAATGCAGTGATTAATTGAGATAAAAACTTGTCATAGTGATCTCCACCACCAGTTATGCACAAAATCCTTGCACCGTGATTTAGCACGGACTTTTCTCGTTTATGTAGTTGCATCTTATTTCTGCATTCTCTATATGGAATAGAGTGCATGAGATGAGGTCAGGTGTATGAGCTGCATTGAAAGGACCTGGTATTTTCTTGGTTTTGGCTTCCTGTTGAAAGTACCTGTTTTGCTGTAGGTTTTGTCACCTTGACGACTAAATCTGTGTAAACTCGGCATTAACAGTGCAAAGTGATGTTGTTTGCCAAGCTCAGTATGTGCAACTGCACTGCAATGAGCTGAGGGTATTTTTTTTTTCCTGCTGCACAATTAAATGTCATGTACTGATATTCTCAATAGAAAAACAAATCAAGCACTTCTAATAGCTCCCCAGTGACTGATCTATGCCTCGCTTTGCTTGTTTCTATTTGTTCCTGCCTTGTATTGGTTACTAGTTGTGTTGTGTATAGTGTCTCTGTGGTTTGTATGGTACACATAAAAGGGTAATGGTTAAAATTGCAATTGCAATTGCATGCTTTTAACAAGCTGCATTCTCGGAATTTGGATTATTTCATCAAATGTGAATCAAAAGCACTGTGTTATAAGGCCCTTTCTATACTTTCTATAGTATATATAGCACAGTCAGTAGTATAGTATGTCCTGTCCTCATGCCTTGTTACTGCTATACCTCTGAATATGTCTCACACCTTGTTTTATGAAGTTTTTTAATTCTGCCTCTGGCCTGCACACCTCTGTTGCCAGGGTGCACTCATAAACCCCAGAAGACTTTTAATATACCTCCTCCTTTGTCTTGCTTTCTCTCTTACACAGGATCCAAATCTTAGTCTTAGAATCACAGTGGGTTACCAGGTGTTATGGGACAGGACCTGCAGTGCTGAGTCTTTGCAGCTTCACAACCTCAAAGGATTACCAAGGGCTCATCTTTTTGCTGTCACAGAGATGAGAGACTGATTCTTTTAGTGTGCACAATAGTTCTTTTTCTTTGCCTTTAGGGCTAAAAGCTTTTGATGTCACAATCTTGTTTTTTTTTTTTTTTTATCACAGTATACTGAAATTTCTCACAACAAAAGAAAAAAAATATGAACACAATTTAAAAGGTAGATTTTATTTATTTTTTAGTAGATTTTTGAATTAATAAATTGATTATTGACTACAATAAACACAGTGCACTACATCAAACTGTTGATAGTCTCTATGGCTCTGATTCTCCAAGCAGTTCTGGCTTTAGAGAATGTACAGTATTAACCCTGTTGACTGCCCTGACGGCTATATTTAGGAGCTAGAGTTAGCTTTTATGCTGTCTTTACCAAATGGACTCCAGTGTTAGCATCAGTCCCCACAGCAAAAGTCCCTAAAGTTCACACAAGTCTGTTTTTCTGAGTCTCCACTGGGTAAATCCCAAGTGGACACACTGGTGTCTGGTGCTAACAAGCTTTCAAGCTGACAAAGCAGGTCACATAGAGTGAAATTTCATGTACTTTCCAGTGTCTGATATATGTTTGATCTGCACTCATGCATTCATATTTTACTCTTTTCATCCCTCTTTTCCAGGCCAAACCACTGCCATCGAATCGAATCGTTGTGTCTGCTAGATTCCTCAAACCCATCAAGGAGCCCTGTACAATATTGTAGGTTAAATTTCCTTTCTTTCACACTAATCCTTATATAATGTTTTGCCAGAATCAAAACCTATTTTGCCAACAGAGTTTTCAGATTCACTGATAAATAGGGATGTAACAATATATTGACTATTGAGATATCACAATAAAAAATGTCTCAATACCATACCGGACTATGATGATATCTACCATGATATTAAATAGTAAGTTATTTTTTGTATTATTATTATTATTATTATTATTATTATTATTATTATTAGAATGACTGCTACTGCACTTTTGTTTTGAAATTATACATACATAATTCAAGCATTCATTGCCAAAGACACTGCATGCCAATTCTTTGCACAAGCTTAGGTTGTGGCTACTTTTACTTTGTCTTATTAGAGAAGGAAAGCAGAAGCACTTTAAGTTAAGTAAGTAAATGTTTTCTATGAACAAAAATGCTGTACACATCAGACTTATTTAAAAAAGAATATTTTTCAAGTTGTCCTTTTTCTTGTTTTTTTCAATATTGCAATAAAAGTCACATGATGGACTTTTTATGGTGATATTATCATGCCATATCAGTTTTTGGTGTGGTTACATCCCTACTTATAAATATATCATTGTTTATTCCTTCATTTGAGTATAATGTATAATATGTAGGCATGTAATTCTCACCCTTGATTTTGACTGTGTGGCAGGACAATGTCATAGACTGCTGATAGGATACACTTGTACTTAAAGGGATACCCTTGGCTTCACTGAACTCAGAGGGGTATACCTGGCAAGGGAAAGCAGTCTGGGTCAGTGTTCTGCCAGAGTGTTTGCATTAACCCTGTGTATTTTCTTTACTTAGTGTGGTAGCAAATGGCAATATCATGGACCCCGCCATGAGGCTGTTGATCCACCAGAAGATGCTTGGCCAGTTTGATAAAATACTAGAGATGATCACAGAGAAGATGGGTTTGAGAGTCCTCGGGGGCGTTCGAAGGTATACTTTAAGAAATGCTCACACATGGACACAACATGGACTGTATTTTTTCCCAATATGAAGATATAATTTCTGTCCACTGTTCTTCCGCTCTTAGAAATAAAGGTGCTAATTATGACTAAAAATTAAAATAAATACATAAATAAAAGGTTGTTTGGTGAACCCTTTTTGGTTCCTTATAAAGCTTCTACTCCATCTGTGAAGTTTTACCTAGAACCCCCTATAAGAGGTTCTACAGAGAACCCCTCTGTGGTGTAATGGTTCCACCCAGAACCCTGTCTGGGGGTTCTATCCAGAACCTCTCCACTTTCTAAGGGTGCTTACAAACCCCACCATGGGGGTTCAACTAAGAACCTTGTTTTTATTATGATACAAAGAATCCTAGACAAACCCCTGCTGAAAGATCTCTTCAAGGATTTTAAACGTCCTAGAAGGTGGGATCCGCAAGGTCTCACTGTGAATCCTCATGTGAATAGCCAGGCAGACAATCTCTCCGCGAGTAAACACCAGTGATCTATATGTGGTAACCTGGGAAACGGCTTCTGTGCATGACTGTCTTGGAGTCACTGCATCCAGTCTTGTCCCGATGCTCTGCAATGCAAAAGACTTCTGTTTAGTCCCTAGAACTATTTAAAAAAACAGTTTTAGATTTCAGGAAACTCGTAAACAGTGAGGATCGGCCTCTCATCCATTGTAATTGCATGTCGTGTTAGAAAAAGTTCAGGAAAGTTCACTCCAGCTGCTAGTGGATGTGTGCTGGAGTCGAGCACAACAGCGACACTTTGTGTGATCGCCCGTGCCTCCCTACCTGCTCGTTCACCTCTCATTGAAAAACCCTCAGCCCTTGATGAAGAACCCTGGTGGAACCCTTATTTCTAAGAGTGTATAGCGGATGATCTCATTAGATTTTCTTGCACCTTGCTGCATACATTTGCATAAAAATGGAAAAAAAGAAAGATTTTCTTCAAACTGCTTCACATTACTTATGTTAAAATTAATGTTTTTGAATATTGTTGCTTATGTGGTAAATAAATAGATACTATACACAAGGACAGCATGTGCTTGTCAATGTTTGAACTATCTCAATAAATGGCCACATGATAATTATGGGAGGATATTAAGTGTGGCTTGTTTTTAACATAACTGGTACAAACCCATGATGGAAATGTGGGGCTTGTGACCTTGTGTCTGTTTTCTAGTCTCTACACCTATGAAGGCCACCAGATGACTGATGGGAGTCAACTGGAGAGCGGCCAGCTTTATGTGGCTGTGGGAAGAGAAAAGTTTAAGAGGCTGCCCTACAGTGACCTACTCTTCACCAGACCCAGAGGGACAAGGAGGGTCAACGGGTGAGCATGGCAGAGCAACATGTTGTCTAAAAACTGACTGCTTGATAGAGAATGCAAAGTTAGTAATTAATCTGCAATTTTATGTTATTTACCTTCACAAAAATACAAAAAAAGAAATTTATACTCACTTTTACATCATCTTTGAATGTAATTTTTGAATGTATCCAGAAAGGTTATATTTATTATAAGATTGTTTTATTTTTTTGTCCTCCCGCATATATAGTAGCACAACAAAGTGCAAAATAATGGCTTGATAGCTTTGGAATTTCTTATCTCTGTTTGTGCAATCTGTCCTACAACACTGATATGAAACCCTTGAAACTGTGCAGACTGATATGTTTAGCATATAATGTTTATGCTCATATTCACTAAACTCCTTAAACAAGTAATTTATATCGAGCAGGGTATCTTAAGTTACTCATTTTATATAAACAACAATGACCAATATTAGTGTCCATCAGTTGTAGATTCCTGAGTCCTTCATGAAGAGTTGTTGAAATGTAAAAATGGGATCCTATGGCTACCAGGCATGTTCTTGGAGACCGTTCAGTTTGTGTTTGTATGTGTTCCAGTGTGGAAACTAATTACTCCTCCAGGGTTAATATCTATTTTCAAGTCTCCTGAAACCTGCCTCCCTCATCACCAAATATTGTTTTAAAGATGAATAGATTGCTGCACTTGAGTAAAAGTGCAGCATCAGTTGTCAGCAGTTATCTGTCCAACTGTAATGTTTAAATGATGATGATAACATTTCACTTGCACATCCATAAAGCTATGTAGCTTTTCAGGATTTAAAATCTTGCAGCTATTTACCACTATTTACTAGACTTTTCCATGTTGTATTAGGTATTTGGTAAATTGGAACATTACTGATGAATCAAATATCAGAGTTTAAACCTCCATGTTTTCATTTTCACATGAACTACTTCGTTGGTGTTGTAAGGCTAGAACTTCACATCATGAATTTATGTTAATAAAATTGTTTTGGCCTATTTTGTTTACAGAATGAAAGCTTACTCTCTACCACCTATCTACAGATTCTCCAAGCAAAATGGAAATGTAAGAACTGCAAAAAGAAAAAAAAGACTTTTACTGTTACTGTTTTTTTTCCACAAGTTTGTCATTAACCGAACTAGACTTCTGTTTCCTCCAGGGTAAGCCAATGGTCCGAAGTAGTGATAGCGGAGATGGAGATTCAAAGGCCTCTCCTCCAAGCCATAATGGCAGCAACAAGGAGCACCTGTCATCCATCGTCAGAGAGATCTCTCAGGCCAGACTCATCTCCCTCAGGAAGAAAAGGAGTGGACAAAGCATGACCCTCGGCATCTCTGACAATGGTAATGTCGAAACAAATGCAAAATAGGAATACTGCTCATTCCAAACAGGCCTGGCCATACAGCGTGGCTTTTGGTATTCAGCACCATATATAAGGAACAGAAGGCAGGAGATAGCACTGTAGCTCTACAAGTGTTTTTTTTTCCTCAAATAAAAGAGATTTGTTGAATGATGAAGTGAGGGAAAAAAACAGCAGTATTAGAGATGGGTGGAACGATTTTTCGATGGATACATTGATTCTCAAAGCTACTCATTTGGAATCGATTCCTTTAAAAAACATTTGATAATAACATTGTATAAATACAAAACATGGGTGGCTGCATCACTTCCAAATGTTTTCAGTATTTTTGCCAGTATTTGTGCCAATAAAGGGCCCTGACACTTCTGCATCAAACTTGTGAGAGATGGCAAAAAGGACACCTAATGCGGTGTAGTGCAACTTTTCACCTGTGCAGCAACACAAGTGACCTTTTCAAATATATAAAACCATATACTTATTAGCACAAACATTTTATTTAATTTTACTCATATTTCCTTTTGTAGTAAAAATGTTATAAATAGCCAGTATGTGTTGTGTGTAAAAATGAAAAAAGTCTATTTGGAAAAACTGCATACCCACTTTTAAAAAAACGATCATTATCAGTAAAACTGTGACTGAAAGTGTCAGTAATGTATCAAATTTTAAAAGTCTGATATTGCCCATCTCTAAGCAGTATCATAAAAAAATATACAGAAACTGTATCTAAAAACACACACACACCACACACACAAAATATATATATATATATATATATATATATACACACACATATATATATATATATATGTATATATATATATATATATATATATGAGATATATCATTTTGATTGCTTTGCCTTGATGAAATATTTGGAGGTCTCTGGGGTCTCTAGCAGGGAACAATGTGTTAATTGTGTTTTGTTCAGTTGAGTGTACTGTATGTGTGTCTGGTAGCATCCAGGGGCTGCCAAAGTTAAAAGGGTTAAAAAGTAACATGGTTATCTGTAACATATATTCTCCTCAACATTCTTGTAAACATTAGTCACAATTATCTGTTAATTCGTCTACATGCACTTTTGAAAGTGGGAGAGTTTGTGTGTATATGTGTGGCTGTTTATTAATGATAAAGTGAATATCCACGTGGGTGTATGCATATGTATGTGTGGATGTGTGTGCTCATGCAATTAAGAAAATTAATGTTTAGCTCTAAAGATATTCCTTCTTAAGGACACTTCTCACGCCAGTGTCACCTTATCTATCTCTAACTCTGACTGCTACATGACCTTTTACTGTCTGTATGTCTGAAATATCTTCTCCCATAAATAATGACCACAACAGGCACAAACAGGGTTTAAACAGTCAGGATTATAAGAGATACATATATATGATGTAATGCATGGCCTTTGAAATCTTATGTAACCTGCTACATTCTTATATGTCCACATAGTGGCACTGTTGCTCTGCAAAAAGTATAGCAAGAGCTATTGAAAGTAGGTCTAGCATGATGACATTAACTACTTTTGCAAGAAACACATTATGTCATCTCCTTGGCTTATAATCAATATATTATTAAGTCCTGCAGAAACTCTGTATCTCCAGTTAGTTTTTACTTTTGTGTCCACTGGCAGCTGGTTCTCCTCTGAACATTATCTTAATGTTCAGAGGAGAGGCTTTGTTGCTCTGAGGCACAAACAGATGTTTTTCTATGAATAGTATACACATTGTATATAACAATGGTAAGGAAATTGAGAGCATTTTTTTCTAATTTTACAGTAAAAGGGATTTAGATGTTCTGCAGACTGCTTGTGACCTTATCATAACGCCCACTGCGGTATGAGCCACATTACGTCATCTTGTGGCTCATGATAGATGTTGCCTGTTTCCTCATCTGGCAGGAGAGTTGACAGCAGAAGCCCAAAGGAGCGTGGAGAATTGTGTCTGTGGTTCAGGGGAGCTGGCATTTTGCATCAAAAGACAGGAATGAGGAATGTGTGTGTGTGTGTGTGTGTCCTTGTCTGTGTGTGTGCACATGTGCATTTGAAACCTGTAATGTCATCCTCAAAATCCTGCGTACATCAGATTGCATGGCATGTCGCATTACAGGCAGAGAAAAACATGTTGCATTACTGGTCCCCTTGGGTGACATTGACCAAAGATTGAATTAACAGACAGACAGCTCGGAAAACAAGATCAGGCATTAGACAAGATCGTTTGAATGGCTTAGAGAGCATATCAAATTCTCATTCACCCTTCACTGTTTGACCTATAAAGTCTTTTTCAAATGCTGTCATGTTTACAAGAATTACTGTTTTCCCTATTATTTTTGGCTCAGTAACTGACTGTGGTGAGTGAGATGCAGTCTCTGTGGCAGTTAGAGTCTGTCTCTGTCCATGGTGCTGAAAAGATACAGTCAGCTGAGGTTTCCCAAAGATACCTTTAGTCTTTCTGTTCATCTTCTCTCCCAAAGCAAATCATGCTAAAATATTATTTGAGCATTTGGCTTCTCAAAAGCAAACAAGTGATGAATTTAGTGCTGCCCATTGGCTTACCAATAACAAATGAGTTCTTTGCCCGTAGCGTGTTTGCACCTACGTCATGCTTTATTCAGTAACCTGGATGCACGGTCATGTTGGAGGTACTGGATGCAGCCAACAAAAAGGATGAAATGCTGAATATTCAATTTAAGCTGATTTTAGGATGTCTAAACCATGGAAAAGTTCGGGAAAACGTGAAGCTGCTAAAACTTACAGAGAAGGACTTGTTCAGCAGAAAAGGGTGCAATATTTTGAGAAACTAAGGTTAATAGGTGGTGAAGATCCATATGTGCTGGTTCCTTCAGCTTGGAATGATGACCTGGCAATTATGCCTTATATTTGGTATCCCAACATAGTGAACGAACCCAAAGGTTTGGAAGCCTACAACCAGATAGTGTGTGGATGGTGAGAGTAGCACAGTATCAGCTCATCAGTGGTGTGTATTTGTGAAAGCCAAGGTGATCTTCACATTTTGGAGATTTACTTAAATGTTTGAGACATTTAAGATTTCTAGTCTAATAGTCAACTAGTATAACTTTTTGTATCAAAATGCTAATCTATCATAAACATAGAAACAAGTAAAACATCCCCCTTCAGCCAATTTACTAAAGAGGTCAGTTGATAAGAAACTTAACTTGCTTTTAACTACAAAGTGGCTGCCTCGTGTATCCTGTGTCTTTTTGGAGTGATGGTCGTGTATGTCCCCAAAAATGAATGCTACGCAAACACATGGTTAAAAAATAGTCTCCAGCCTTACAAGCTTATATTTAGTTGACCAACACTGACCATTTTGAGTGACATTTGTTCAGAAAATTTCTACTTGCAAAGTTGTGAATGCCACTAGAACGGGGCATTCATAAAAACTTCTTATGAACATGTGAAACGCAACCCCCTTTGAAGGCAGCAAATAATCAGGAACACTTGTGAGTTCTGTTGCATTATTAACATTCAGTGCCGGACTGATATATATCTCAATATACACATTTTGTACTTACTGAAAATTCTCAAATAGCACAAACACAATGATGAATGATGATCTTGTAGCCAACATTATATAAAGTAGTCAAAATAAGCACAACCTTACACATCTACAACAGTAAAATGTAACATACACATTAATGCAGCAGTGGTATTAATCCAAAAAAATCAGTCAGTCAGTTCCAGTTCACTTTCAGAAAATACCACAAGAAGAGACTGTTCATATAAACTCTTTTCATGAACACGGTAAACACAACCCCATTTCAATGCACCAAATAATATAAGGAACAGTTGCACATTTGAATGTTTTGTTTACATTCATTACCTCCACCATGCTCACCCTTCAGATGGATGACGTGCCGTGAAAACACTCTATTTACAGCTAAGTTTAGTGCTGTGTCCAGTTTAGCCTCTCAGTAAGAACATAGTGTTCATATCACCTTGGTTTAGTGATTCACAACAGCACAGAGGTGTTATTTTCCCGTTGGGAAATCCTGCCCTGGCTTGGTTATGAGGTAAACACATCCCATTCTGGTGCCAAAAGGAACGCAGCCAAAAAGTTGGCTGACTGGCAGCGGCTGTGGAAAGAACACAGCATGAAACCCACACTTCAGATCTCTGGTGTGCTGGAACACTGGAATGAAAACAAAAGATTATTATAAAGGTGTCATGTCATTATAAATGTATTTGTGAAGGAGGGAGGGGAGAAAGAGATGAAGAGATATAAAGACTGAAAGGTAGAAGAAGAAGAAGAAAAAAAAAAGACAAATGAGACAGAATGACCCCGTAACAGGAGATTCTCCTTCTGTTCTGCGCCGACTCTGTTGTGACAGGGAGGTTAGTTTTTGTGTGTGTCCGTGTGCGTGTGTGTGTACGCCAGTCCCCATTATTCACTGTCTATCAGCTGCTGGGAGCCAGACTGAGGATAACTCCAGCAGTTTCTGCCTGGTGTATTGTAAAGCCTCTGACTTTTCTGCTTCATTAGAGTGAACACAGTGGTGAGTGACAGCAAAGACAAGGGGGAGGCAGTGCGACAACTCATGCAGCAAAGGTCATGGAATGAATTTGAACTCACTATAACAAAGACATTTGGCTTAAAAGACTTAACCAACAAGACACATTGCCTGTCGTACGCTTCACACAACATAGTTATATAAATTGGGTGCATTATTGGTCGAAGTTTTTGCTTTTAAAAACGCATTCATGTTAAGGTTGTATATAACCAATACACAGCTGTTGCTAGCTTCAAAATAGAAATAGGATGTTTATCAGCGTTCTCATTCATACAGGGCCTTTGTGACCAGTTAAGTTAATGGCTCCCTGGAAAAGAGAGGAGAGAAGAAGTAAGAAGAGAAGCAGCAGGAATGGGAAAAGGGAGAAGAATAAAAGAGAGCAGAAAAAGGAAATGATGTGTTTTGACAGGTGAGGGGACATAGGATGAGAAAGAAAGATAAAAGAGAAAGTTAAAGAAAAGGGAAGAAAAGGTTGTCACGATGAAGGGAAGAGAACATAATGAGGAAGGGAAGAGAAGAAAAAATGGAGTAAAGGTGGAATCAAGTAGTGAATATGATGAATAGCCTGAAATGGTGGAGCATGAGCACTGGGTGGAATAAAAAAGGCCTGAAGATGGAGAAGGGTAGAGGGTGGGTGGGGTTTGGATAATTGCCTTTCATTTGGATAATCTCTCCATTTAGAGTCATCAAAGCAGAATTTTACTTGCCTCTGCCCCTTGCTGGGGCCAAATTGCTGCTCTGAAAATCAACAAAAGGGCCTTGTACTTCAAGAAGGAAGGACAGGCGGGAAGGTATGGAAAGCAAAGAGAGAACAGAAGGGGAAGGAGAAGGGGGTCCACTGACAGAGAGAGAAGTGTGTCGACTGATTATATATTATGAGCACCCTTACATGCATTGTATATGCCTCTGTACATGCGGTAGTGAAGGGGTACTCCATTGTGGGCTTTCATTTGCAGAGTGTGTGTCCTTGTCAGGTTTATTTTGAACATGATTGGTAGCCTATCTGTCAAAATAAGTGAAGTGTCCCCCTTTAGATTATGGTTAGAATTCAACCAAGAACTACAGTACTGACATATAACAACAGTGCAGTTTAGACAGATAAGCATGTTGTAATACATTCGACTGAATTAAAACAACAATCCCTGAGTCTAGTTGAGGCTTAATGCAACCAATGCAATCATAAATTAGGGCTGTACGTGACCCCTGGATTTTTTCACTTGGACCAGTTTGGCTGTTAAATATTAAATATTTATTAATATGAGTAATTTAATACAATACAGCACTGTTCAATGAAAAGAGAGTTGTAGTTCTGTGAACACAAATACAACATATATACAATACAGATAATTAAATTTACAGTAGAATAGTATTAAAACCAAAGAAAATGAAACAATATATATATTTATTTATTTACACACACACACACACACATATATATATATATATATATATATATATATATATATATATATATATATATATATATATATGAAGACACATATACACCCAGGAAATGGGTGTATGTAGCAGCAAGTACAGTAGGGCTGGGTATTGGTACTCAATTCCCTTAAGGTACTGATTGAAATAACTCAGTACTGAGTAGTATCAAAACTTCTCCAGTCAAATGATACCTGAATAAATGACGGTTTATATGGTTTTGCTCATAGCCAGTCATTGCAAGCACTCTTGCGGTGATTCAAGAACCAGTTCAGAACCAGAATGCAGTTCAAGAACCTTCGAAAAAAGGTAGCAAATTAAGTACTTCATTGGTATCTTTATTGCTTTAAGGGTATTGGTATTGCAACTGGTACTGTATTTTTTAAATGATACCCAGCCCCAACAACAAGATGGTTATGATAGTATGGTCCACATATTCATATAAAAAGTTTGAAATCTGGGGAAGATTGTCCGTCAGCTCTGACTGTGATTGAGCACAAAGCATAATCAATGTAAAAACAGAGTCCACCTCCCCTCTTCCTGCTGGAGTCTTGCGTGTTGCATCCTGTCAGCTTAGAGCATGGTTCGCCTTTCAAGTGCAATAACTTGATCTGGGATGTTGTGGAGCAGGTCTCTGTAAGATGTGACACATCAGTCTGGTTTCCTGTTGCTTGACCAGCCTCAGTCCCATTTCATCTAAACCTTAAGTCTTAAGTCCATGCTGGGTTAGGGGGATGTCTGTCCTCGCTCGCCTCCACTCCTCTTGGTCCACGGCAGTGCATCCAGCTGATCTGAGTGCATTTTTGAAAGACGCCATGTGCATTGTTGATCATCTTAAGGTTTGCTGCTCTTTAATCCAAACCAAACTCTTCCTTTTCCAATGCTTACGAGTATTTTTCTGTCATAGATGATACGTGTATCATCAATAAAGCAGAATATTCTGCCCTCGCAGTACGATGTCTGTTTTATACTGCTAGACAGACAGTTAACACCTCAAGAATGACTCTGTTGAAGTTTTGTTGAGGATTGTTTCTTCTTTCTTTCCTCAGTTTTATTTTCTACAGAAAGCATTCTGTATACCTTTTGTAAGACTGAAAAGAAATAAAGAGAAAATAAACATTACAAAAACATATCAGATGTGTCTTTACAAATAAACATTAAACTACTCAATGATCCTTCACATCAAACCCACACACATGTATAGAGCTAACATAAACATGGCTACGAGGCCCTGTACTGGACGAAGTGGAACACAACACGATATACTACGAGCACAACTCGTAAAAAAAAAACGCTCGTCACACGTCACAACGTGACAATATACTACATTATACTAATATTCATCAATTAACACTTACAGACAAAGATCGGACCAGACTCCGCTGAAAAGCGACTCGCGGCTGTTTCCTCATAGCTCGGACTGTCCGTCGCCGTAACGGGTCCGACTGAAAACTTAGCGCCGCGGGGCGGAACTCGCCGCAGGGCAGAACAACTGTCCATCACCATAACGGGTCCGACTGGAAACTTAGCTCCGCGGGGCGGAACACTCCTCGCCTGGTATATCATTATACCACAATTAACGTTTCAATTACTCAAAGCTAATCAAACCATTACAGCAAACATGCAACATACAATCAATCACCTATTAACATCTATACACTCACAATACTCATGAAAATGTCCATAGCTTCATGAATCCTTGGACATAAGAAAAACAAGCTCTGAGATAGGTCTGATGTAGGTTTTTGCTGCTCCTTGTCTCACAACTTTAACTTCAACCTTACGAACTTTGTTGTCTTTGCTGGGCAACGTCTTTACCACAAGTCCGATTGGCCAGTCATTCCGTTTAGCCTGACTGACTTTCATCAACACAACGTCATCCTCTTGAATGCTTGGCTTATCATCAGTCCACTTATGACATTTCTGGAGAGTCACCAGGTATTCTTGTCTCCATCGTTTCCAGAAGCTCTCTGCCAGACACTGCACTTGTTTCCACTGATTTTTGTGAAGAGTGTTATGATCGAAGTCACCTAGAGGTGCTGTCACTGGAGTCATCTTTTGAGTGAGAATCATTGCAGGTGACAATACAGTAGGATTGTCTGGGTCCGTTGACACAGGAATCAACGGTCTGGCATTTAGAATGGCCATGACTTCTGCCATCAGTGTTATCAACACTTCGTGAGTGAGACGGCTGGTGTCAGACTGCAGCAACATCCCTTCCAAAATCCGACGTGCTACTCCAATTAGTCTTTCCCAACAACCTCCCATATGAGATGAATGGGGGGCGTTGAAAGTCCATGTGCAGCCCTGCTCTTCAAGGTAACTTGTCAGCTCTGGATCACTTGTGTTGAATTTTAACTCTTTACATGCTCCAACAAAGTTTGTGCCTCTGTCTGAGCGAAGCTGTCTGGATGGCCCACGGACTGCAAAGAATCTTCGTAAGGCATTTATAAAACTTGAAGTGGACATGGATTCTATCACTTCGATGTGTGTTGCTCTCGTGCTCATGCATGTGAATAACACTGCCCATCGCTTACTTTCAGCGCTGCCTCCACGGGTACGGCGAGTGACAATGTTCCATGGCCCGAAGACATCCAGTCCGACATGAGTGAAAGGAGGTTCTGAGGTCAGTCTGTCAACTGGTAATGGTGCCATCTTCTGTTCCATTAACCTGCCTCTCAGTTTTTTACAGGTCACACAGTTATATAGGACGCTAGACACCAGCCGCTTGCCTCCCACTATCCACACTCCTGCTGACCGGATGGCGCCTTCAGTAAAGTGACGGCCCTGATGGAAAACTTCCTCATGGTACTGTCTGACAATGAGAGTCGCGATGTGATGTGTTTTTGGCAATATGACAGGATGCCTCTCATCTCTTGATAAGTCAGCGTTGGTAAGGCGTCCTCCAATCCGAAGGAGTCCGTTCTCGTCGATGAAAGGATTTAACTTTCTCAGTGGACTCATTTTTGCAAGCCGAATCCCGTCTCTCAAACAGTTTAACTCCTCTCCATAGGATTCTCGTTGGACACAACGAATGACGACTGTTTTAGCTTGCCATCTTGCATCAACAGTATCCACTTTGTTAGTTTTGGAGAATGTCCTTGCTACTTGAATAAGTTTTGCGATGGCTTGCAGTAATCTCTTCCAAGTAGAAAATCGTTCGAAACGTGCTGAGGTGAACTGACCTTCTGTAGCTTTAGTGCAGCTGACAGCTACCTGGGGACGAACTTCAGCATCATGTTCTGGTTCAACAAGATCAAAACTGTCGCTTGGGGAAAACTTACTGCTGTCTTTCAGGAATCCAGGACCCGAGAACCAGTTAGAGTCTCTGAGAATATTCACTGATGTGGGTCTGGTGGCGTGGTCCGCCGGATTCTGTTCAGTGGCGACATACTGCCACTGCTGTGGTTGACTCGATTTCCTGATGCGATTGACTCGATTGGCAACATACACATGGAATCTCCTGGAAGTGTTGTGGATGTAACCAAGAACAATTTTGCTATCAGTGAAAAATCTCACCGCATGCATCTCAATGTCTATTTCACTGCGGATCATATCTGCCATCTCAGCGGCCAGAACGGCAGCACACAGCTCCAAACGTGGGACTGTGTGAGCTGGATGCGGTGCCAACTTTGCTTTGCCCATAATGAATCCTACGTGACACTGGTTTTCATCCGAGGTGACACGCAGGTAAGCAACTGCAGCAATAGCTTGAGTGGAGGCATCAGAGAATAAACAGAGCTCTCGACTTTGAGATGAGGCAAGAGGGATGGGCACATACCTTCTTTTGATGTGTAACTTCTCTAATTCCAGAAGAGACTCTCTCCACAGCTTCCAAGACTCTTGCTTCTCTGATGGGAGAGGATCATCCCAATCATATTCTTTGGATGACAGTTCTCTAACCAAAGCTTTTCCTTGAACTGTCATGGGAGCCACGAAGCCCAGTGGATCATAGAGGCTCTGAACTGTTGATAATATGCCTCTTTTGGTGAACGGTTTCTCTTCATGGGATATTTGGAAACCGAAACTGTCACCCTCCAGATTCCATATCAGCCCGAGGCTCCGCTGTAGCGGGAGAGGGTCTGCTCCCAAGTCGAGGTCTTTTAAGTCTTTTGCCAGGTCCTCCGGGGCAAATGCTGCCATGACTTTGTTGCTGTTTGAAGCAATTTTGTGGAGCTTTAAGTTGGATGCTGCCAACAGTTTTTGGGTCCTCTTTAAAAGATCGATAGCCTGCTCTTCTGTAGGTACCGATGTCAACCCGTCGTCCACATAGAAGTTCCTCATGACGAACTCCTTGCTGTCTGAACCATATTCCTCTTGATGTTCTTGTGCAGCTCTTCTTAAGCCATAGATGGCAACTGATGGCGAGGGGCTGTTGCCAAATACGTGCACCTTCATTCTAAATTCTGTGATGTTGTTGTTTAAGTTGTTATCCTTGTACCAAAGGAACCGTAGATAATCACGGTGATCTTCTCGGACGACAAACGCGTAGAACATCTGTTGAATATCAGCGGTGACTGCGATGTTCTCTCTCCTGAAGCGCATTAAGACTCCCAGCAGAGCATTGTTTAAGTCTGGCCCGCTGAGAAGCACATCATTCAGTGACACACCTTCGTGTCTGGCGCTTGAATCAAAAACCACTCTAAGCTGATTTGGTTTCTGAGGATGATAGACTCCGAATAGAGGTAAGTACCACCTTTCTTGGTTTTCCTCTAGTTCTGGTGCTGGTTCTGCCTGGTCCTTCTCAAACATCTTGTTCATGAACTCCAGGAAGTGTTCTTTCATATCTGTGCGTCTGTCTAGTGTTCGTCGGAGAGATAAGAGTCTTCGCAGAGCCATCTCTCTGTTGTTTGGAAGACGGCGGCGCGGTTTGCAGAATGGCAGCGGTGCCACCCAGCTGTTTGCTTGATCCATGTAAACCTGTTCGTCCATGATGTTCAGGAATGTCTGATCGTCAACTGACAAAGCTATCTTTTCATCATCAGGGTGGCTGTCAAAGACTGTGGTTCCAGGTTTTCCTGTCTCATCGCCTTGGAATGTGCAATCCACAACACTTGGTTGGTGAGTGTTTCTTGTCTTAAGTGTCTCCTTCACTTGAATTTTGTTGGGACAGGGACTCAACACGGACGTCCGTCCATTTGGCAGTGTGTGTGTCTTGTACACTCTAACACTGGGTGGTTTGTGAGCTCTGTCCAGACAAACGTCCCCAACAATAACCCACCCCAGATCAAGACGTTGAGCGTAGGGGTCGTCATTATTACCATTATATTGTTGTCTCACCTTATGCACTTGTAAAATGTCTCTCCCTAGCAGGATGAAGATCTGTGCATTTTCATTTAGTGGTGGTATCTTATCTGCTACAGGTCTCAGATGGGGGAAATGGCGAGCCATTTCAGGTGTGGGGATTTCAGCTCTGTCGTCTGGGATCATTTCACACTCAATGAGAGTTGGAAGTTTGATTTTTACCTTTCCATCATAGGATTCCACCACAAAGTTTGATGCTCTCCGCCCTGATGTTTCCATGACACCTGAGCAAGTCTTCAATGTGTATGGAGATGCTTTTTCATGGAGGCCAAAGTGATCGAAGAACTCGGGGCGAGCTAGTGAACGATTGCTCTGGTCGTCTAGCACTGCATATGTTTGAATTACCTCTCCTGGATGATCCTCTGGGTAGACTTTGACTAAACATATTTTACAGCAAGATTTTGCAGTGGTGTTTTCCCCCAAAATCTCTGTACATTTTGATGTCACTGCAGGAGTCCCTGAAGGAGTCTCGAGTGCCTCCTCCTCCTCGCCATGGCTCGCTGGAACTCCTGAGACCCAAGGTGCTGGCCCAGGATGCAAAGCTGATGTGTGAGTCTTACTGCCACATTCTCTGCATGATATTTCTCTGTCACAGTCTTTTGCTCTGTGTTTGGTTGAACCACAGCACCTGAAGCAGATGTTCTTCTCTTTGAGGTAAGTTTTACGTTCCTCTATAGGCTTGCTGCGAAATGTGCGACATTTTTTAAGTGGATGAGGCTTGTTATGCAGGGGGCATAGTCTGTCTGGTTCTATGGCTCCTTTTTCGTTAGAGCCTGTAGGAGGTGCTGTAGCTTCAGAGAAGACATCAGTTTTCCTTACAGACACCGACACTTTGTTATTATACTTCATGGGTCTCTCTGTCTTGGTGGGACCTGAGTAATTAGCTTGGGGTATCATAAAGCTAGGGTCGTTTCTGGTTTTAGCCTCAGAGCGAACAAACTTTGCAAAGAAAGTGAAGGGTGGAAAGGAAACTTGGTTGAGTTCTTTATACCTTGAACCTTGGGAAATCCACTTTTCTTGAAGACTAAATGGGAGTTTCTCTAATATGGGTTTCACTCCACGTGATGTGTCGAGATATGCTAATCCCGGGAGACATCCACCTTCTTTTGCATACTCGAGTTCAAGCAAGAGATCTCCGAGCTCTCTTAGTCTGACATTGTCTCTGTTTGAAATTCTAGGAAATTCCTCGATCCTCTTCAGGAGCGAATGCTCAACTGCCTCTGGGGGTTCCATAGCTGTCCTCTAGTCTTTGCCACACCATGTTGAGTCCTGCAGCTGAGTTGTGGCTGTGTATGGCTCGGATTCTTTTGGCCTGTTCCTTAGACTCTGGCCCGAGCCATTTTATCATGAGGTCTAACTTCTCTCTTGGAGTTAAGCTGAGTCCATCAGTGACGCCTTGAAAAGAAGTTTTCCATGCCCAATAGTTTTCGGGTTGGTCATCAAACTCCATTAAACCTGATGTGACCAGTTCTCTTCGCATAAGGTATTTTGCAATGTCTGGCGCAGCTGCTGTCTGCTGTGAAGAGCTGTCAGGGTTCCGCATTTGTGGTGCAGATTGGCTCAAATAGGTGGTATTTGCTTGTGGTTCTAAGTATGTCTTTTCCTGTGTTTGGACCGGAGGTAGATTGCCAGAAGCATGTTGTATGGCGTATGATGCTGATTGAGAGTTCACATCTCTAGGAGTTGTAGGCAGGTGAGTGTCCTCGTTGTAGATTCTGAGGTCGCTCCTTTCTTGCTTGACTTTTTCCACTGCATGTTGTGAACACGTATACACAGAGAGGTGTTCTGATGCATCACGGCTGTGTTGCAAAACGTACTCACTTGTCCGTTGTGCAGCGTTGGATGGTGTGAGTGGTAAGTCAATATCACGATGAGAGTCCATCTCTGCATTTTCCACAGCAGCCACAAACACTGCTTCCTCTGCGGTGGCTGTAGCTGCATCCTTTTCTTTCTGTAGTATGTGCATCTTTGCCTTTAATGTTGCCTTTTCAACCATTATCTCTGCCTCTCTCTTAGCGAATGAAGCCTGCGTGCGAGCAGCTTCGGCTTTTGCTCTGGCTTTGAGTGCGGCAGAACTTGCTGTTGATGCTTTGCTACTTGTGCGCCCAGACTTCCTTGAAGATTGGGCTATGGATCTAGTCTCCAAAGACTGATGTGTCTCTCCTGCATCATGCTGTTCCTCCATTTTGACTGCTTGGAGGTGGGTAGCAACGATGAAATCAGTGAGAGAGTTGATTTGCTTTGTATGGAATCTGTCCCATTACTGTCTTCTTACTATTCTGCCCTCGCAGTACGATGTCTGTTTTATACTGCTAGACAGACAGTTAACACCTCAAGAATGACTCTGTTGAAGTTTTGTTGAGGATTGTTTCTTCTTTCTTTCCTCAGTTTTATTTTCTACAGAAAGCATTCTGTATACCTTTTGTAAGACTGAAAAGAAATAAAGAGAAAATAAACATTACAAAAACATATCAGATGTGTCTTTACAAATAAACATTAAACTACTCAATGATCCTTCACATCAAACCCACACACATGTATAGAGCTAACATAAACATGGCTACGAGGCCCTGTACTGGACGAAGTGGAACACAACACGATATACTACGAGCACAACTCGTAAAAAAAAACGCTCGTCACACGTCACAACGTGACAATATACTACATTATACTAATATTCATCAATTAACACTTACAGACAAAGATCGGACCAGACTCCGCTGAAAAGCGACTCGCGGCTGTTTCCTCATAGCTCGGACTGTCCGTCGCCGTAACGGGTCCGACTGAAAACTTAGCGCCGCGGGGCGGAACTCGCCGCAGGGCAGAACAACTGTCCATCACCATAACGGGTCCGACTGGAAACTTAGCTCCGCGGGGCGGAACACAGAATAATACTCGTGTGACCAATGGGGTGAAATGGGTTAAAAGACAAAACTGTCAAGTGTCTGTCAAGACTGTCAAGCAATGCTTTATCAAACTGCAAGATTTTTTAACAGGGTTCAGCAGACTTTCAGAATGACAGCAACGTTATTATAATAAAGTAAACGAGCCGAGTTAGCCCTCTGAGCTAATGTGCACTAACTACGCTAATAATGGATAGGAAATGTGCAATAAAATTTTGATCATGTCTAGAAGGGAACCACAGACCTGTGAAAGAACTGGAGTGATCATTTTAACCCAAACCATGAACTTTCCCTAAAACTAACCTGTTTTCTGTTCCCTGACCTTCCCAGGTTTTGACCACATTGTTGTCACATTATAAAACATCACAGGTTTCCTTCTAGACAACCCAACATTTTTTGCTGATACTAAAAAAAACAGAGACTTTATCATATTAAGTTGTTGTGAGCTCCAAATTCATTAGTTTTAAGAATAAAGCAGGAGACTGTTATCTGCTCTGGGTCAGTGGTGCCCGCAGCTGTCCGTGTTCACATCAGTTTGGGAGTATGATCCAGGCTTAACTCAGACCCTGGGTGAACCATAGCTGGTCAGTGGCTTAGATAGCTAATGTTATGCAATTCAAAGGCAATAACAATGTGTATTGTGGACAAATAGTATATAATGTGACAGCATGTTTAACAACAACACTAGCTAGCTTACCAGCTGTGCCATTGTACATCTACTCGTTGTACATCTACAGTTTTGTGCCGTATCAATACCTCAGTAAGGTTCCTCTTGCATTTCATTTCATATATTTAAGTTTGGAAATGGTGAGTTCCAAATTACCGAGGTCCAGTATTACAATAACTCTGCCAGTGAAAGCATTAAAACCTCAAGGACTCCGCTTTACAATAAATGTTATGTTCTGAGTAGCCTGCTGCCTCTTTTTCATGTACACTCCATCTTTTGAATGTAGCAGGAGTCAATTCCATTTATGCTACATGATGGATCCACATTATGTCCGTTCCTTTTATTTCCATTGATTTGATTTGAAGTCAAGGAAGTTTTAAAGTTGAGGTATTTTTCAGAAAAAAAACAACTAATTTTCAAAAAAGCTAAATGAAAACATTCCTGGTATTATTTGCAAGTTCAATATGAGAGAAATGAAGACTGCTGCATATGTGAGCGTGTATCTGCTATGTGTGGGTGTCTGTGTGTTTATGCGTGCCTCTGCACATGTACAAGCCATCCAGCCAGATCAACCTTCTGCCTCTGGTGTCATAAAATGTGATGCTGCCTCAGGGAATTAGCCATGTTTGCATATGTATCTATAATTCCTGTCAGAGTGAAATAGGGTTCAAAACAGCATTGGGAGGCAGAAGACGTGCACACAAAGAGGCACAGTGTCTTAAACCATGTGCCTACGTCAAAAAAAGAGGCTCAGCGGCAAAGGATGTGAGATGTCAACATTTAGAGGAAGTTCTTTTTTCCTCAACAAGTTCTTAGAAAGTGAGGTCTGTGAGCGCTGTTAAAAAAATGTGTGTAGTGTGTGTTTCTGTTTTTATGAGCATCTGTGCACGCGCTCGTATGTCACATTTCAGACAACATGGCCAATCCCTCCTTCATTCTTCCTCTCCTTTCATCTCTCCCTTTTCACTCCAGCAGAAAAAGGTTCTTCATGACCCTTTGATGCAGGATTACTGGATTAAAGAGCAGGGTAGCTGTACTAATCTGCCACATTAATCTGTTAACATGTGTTTCAGCTGTGACATACAACAGTGCCGGCTGTGACATGTAAAGTATAGGGTTAGGGTGATGCGTGACACTTTCGATGACACAAATTTTCTTCATTTCTGTCACTTCTAATCTAGCCTACTTTACGCATTTTAGTGTATTTTTGGAGCTTGAGCTGGTAGACGCACATCTGGAATAACTGTGATAGGAACATCATCATCTGCAGGGTTCGTATCAGCCCGAGACACTGACACAGATTTGACATTCAACCTAAATGGCACGAGTAGATAACTGACATTTGTGAAGATCTGAAGTTTACATCATGTTTTGGAGCCGGGTTTAGGAGGCCATCTGAAGCCGCTGTGCTGCCAGAGCAAAGTGTTTTGTGTTCATCGCTGTCAGTTATAATACAGGCACACATATGTTTTCCCATGTTGTACATTTCTGTCATTTACCAGTTTAAGTCCAAATAATGCAGTTTATGATGCAGAGAGAACATGAACACATATTGCAAAAAGTATAAGTCACTTGAGTCATAGACCATAAATGAGAAGAATAATCTCTATAGAGGGCTCTGCTTGTGTTAAAGGAATAGTTCAGATTATTTGATATAGGGTTGTGTGAGGTACTTATCCATAATCAGTGTATTACCTACAGTATAGATGCCACACCCCCAGTTAGGAGAAGCAGAGAGTACCAGCACAGAAGCTAAGCAATGCACTGCTGTTTGCAGGCTCAGCAACAAATGGTATTTTAGACTTTTAAAAAAGGTCTACCTAAAAAAATCCATAAATTGAATTGTACACTATATTTACAGTATTTTCACCACTTTACTTTGCTGCCAGACAGCCTTTTCTGACAGGGAACCACTGTTAAATAAGACAAGTATTGCTCTCTCCAAACCAACCAACTCCATAAGTGAAATTGGTCATTTTTTCTTGCAGAACACAGGAGTTGCTGGTCCACCGCTGTGACATAAATATTGTTTTCAATCTGTCACCATTTTAATGACCTACATTGTTTGTGCTGTGATTTCCATAATTCATTAATCAAATACCCAAACATACTGAATGCAGTGAAGTTTTTGGTCTGCAAAACTTTAAATATTGTACATAGCTTTCTTTTAAAGAATACAATTAAGCTTTTTGTGTTAAGGAAGAAAAATCGAATTCTAATTACTTTGATTGGATGAAGACACTTAAAATAAAACCTTCATACCATGAAGACGCAACTGTGAGAAAAATGAGAGAGAACACACTCCATAAATTATTGAAATATTTAACTGAAGCCATGACCTTTATAAATATTACTCTGCCTGTCTGAATGCAACATTGTTAAGCAGAGGTTTCCTCTGATTTAATGTCAAAGCTATCTAAGCACAGGGCTACACACTACTGTAGATAAGAGGCATTTTCTCCACTACCGAAAAGACACAGTCTAGAGATAATGTATGGTATTAATTTTTTCAGCTACATCTTCAAACCTCATTGCAAAGGATGCTATTCACTAGAAATACTTCATAAAATAAACGTCATAGTGGGCATTGCTGCTGTATTTATCTTGCTAAAAGAACTATATAACTGTTTGTAGTGCATCAAATATATTTGAAGACATTATACTTTTCATCAGGCTCGTTGACTGAAAGCTTTTAAAGGGACACTCTAGCAATTTAGCATTGCACTTCCATAAAGTTGAGAGACTCACAAGGGACTGATTTAAAGGTCCACTGTGTAAGATTTATTTGGATTTATTGCCAGAATAAGGCAAGAATGGAATATAATATTCACAAGCATGTTTTCATTAGTGTATAATAACCTGAAAATAACAACTGTTGTATTTTCATTAACTCAGAATGAGCCGTTTCTATCAAAGTGTGCAGGTCCTCTCCCACAGAGGCTGTCATGTTGGACTGCTATGTTTCTACAGTCGCTCTGAACAGACAAACCAAACACTGGCTCTAGATACCATCTTTTTTACGGCCAGTGCATGTTCTCTTACACGCTTGGAAGGGGAAGGTGAGGGGAGTTATTTGTAATATGCAAGCTCACTTATAGATTGCCACTAAATCCTACACACTGGTCTTTTAAAAAAGAAAGGTCAAAATTGAAGCAGCAGAGGCCAACATAATATGACTTCTCATCTCTGTATGGGTCAATCTCCAAAATCTCTGGAACCTAGTTCCCAAAATGCAACTTGTTAAGGAATTTTCCATCTTCTAGTGGTTATGCTAAGGCCTTCGAGCCATACCATTAAGGTTTTAACCTTTGACAGACTTACTGTCTCTCCTCTAGGACAGTGGATGCAGCTGTCTTCTCCTTTCAGATAAACAAGTGAACAACCTGATAGTGTTGCTAGGGCAGCTGGCGTCGAGGAGGTGTTTGTCTTGTCTATCTGACTGGAGAAGACGTAAACTGTAATCTGTTTTGGTTAACACTGACCCTGAGCTGTAGAGCCAGAGGTGCTGAGCACTAGTCTCAGCACTTGTGTATTCATAATTCCTGTGTTTGCATATTCAGACCAATAGGCTAACTTTATGTGTTGGGTCTGATCTTATTTGGGCATAGGTTCATCATGACTTTATCTGTGAATGCTTAAAGACTATCCCGGAGGACAGAAACGCCAGAATTGAAGGGAACATCAATGCCAACTGTGTACTGGTTATTCCTTCATTCTCCTTGGCCAAGTATTATTAAACCAATTTCAGTGTAAGACATATTGGACTCCTGAGTACTTCTTCCTCTCGGATATATGGGTATTGGAATAAAATCCATAACACAACTCACTAGCATTTCTCATTAAAAAAGCTTTTTACAGCTGTTTTTACAGGCTATGTAGTGCTCCTTGTGACAAGTAAACTGAATTGCATGTGTTAATTTGATGTTGAGTCACATATTTAGTATTTCCAAAGCATCAGCATTACTAATATAATAAGTCGGATGTGCTTAGCTGTGAGTGACATGGCAGACTGTTGACTGTGTCATTTTTGCAGATTAATAATTCTCTGGATAACTTCGCTTTAGACACCTTATAAACCTATGAATTACGTGAAAATACATTGAGAAAGAGAAAGAGGAACAGATGAACAAGCACAATGTCAAGTCATCACATTTTACACAAAGCAGCTGGACTGTTTTTCCATGTCACATCACTATAAACTCAATACTACCAGCGGGGCGTTTCTCATGGTGGCCGGCCATACTGTCATTAAATGTTTTAACAAGACCCTGGTCAGTGACTGGAGCACACTTGCTGAGTGGCAACATTTCATAATTACCATTCAGAGTTACTACCCATGTTGTTTTACACCCCCCCATAACTCAGCTATGTGCTGAGTGGGTTAAATCAGCTGGGTGTAAATAAGCAATATACTGTACAGTGTGGTGATATACAGACAGTGTTGCATGGAGTGATTTAGGTACATTAAGTAGTATGTCAAGACTTGAGTGTTTATTTAACACTGCAGAGCTAATCTGCTGAGAGTGGAATTGGCTTGTGGAGGCCATGTCAATGATTTTTCCATGCGTTGGTTTATAAGCATAAATATGCAGTGTGTTAAAACAGTGATTTGTATTTATTTAGAACTACAACTTCTCCCATTTAGGGATTGATTTTTCAGAAGGGGCTTTGAAAGAATAAAGATTCTGCTCTGGAGCCAAAACGAAGATGAAAGTAGTGGGATAGACTGGTGATGGTTGTAAGGGGAAACTGTTTCAGCAAGTCATATTTTTCTCTGATAAGAAACGTAACGCAAAAGTGATGATGGTCATACTGCAAATTATGCCCTCTCCCCACCAGGAAGACATATTCAACATCTCCTACTGCTATTATTGAAAAATTTGGAGCTATGAAAGTACTTTTTTTTGTTCTTGACCTGTATTTTGTCATAATGTCCTAACCGTTTTTATGAATGAACCAAAACAAACTCGGAAAAAATTGGTGGCTTCCAAGTGACATGATTAGCATGTGTAAAGATCAGTGTTTCCAGACCACTTGACAGTATTTTTCAAGTTTAGTTCACCCAAATACAAATCTATATGTTTAATAATAAAAGTTTGTTGCATTGCAGTTTTTTTTTTTTTCACTTTTCCTGTCTCACACTGAATATAGAGCAATTGAATAGCATCTGTAACATCTGCACATTGACTCAAGGTAGGCCTATGTTCGACACATAAACAGACAATAACTGTCATTTGGTAAGTATTACTTAATTAATAAATGAGACTATATATTGTAAAACAATGCATATTTTCATTGAGACCAAAAAACAAAAAAAAAACAGTTAGTGAGTGAAATTGAATGTATTTTTAAGATGTTGCAACTGTCAGTTGCAACATCTGACTTCTTCCTTTCAAATAAATATTGCAAACAATATGTCACATGTAATCATCTTTAATGGTATGAGTAATTAGCAGACAATTTTAAGTTTAATATATTAATATTTGTTTGGTCTAGTCCAAATAGTCTATGAGTAACTGAAGGAAACATAAAAAGTGTTGTAACCATCCCCGGTCTGCCCTGCTGTTGACCATGGTATCCAAAGCATATCTAAGACCACTTCGTGCTGGTAAGGCAGATGTCAGCCTGTCAGAGTTCTAAGACCTGTGTGTCTTATGATACATATCACCAACAAAAAGGATGCAACAGAAAAGTGTATTCCATTGCATTGCGTTGACAGAGGCTTGATGTTTGTTAGCTTCCTTTCATTTCAAGGACTAACAACCAACTGTGATTAACCTGCTGGTGGGTGGTCAGTACAAGTTTGCATAGTGAATGCTGGATATTCTTCTGATGATTTTCTAATCAAGTGGTGCAATAAGTGGAATAAATACAAAAGTGGCAAAGACCAATTGTTTTTCTATTTGATCTTTTGTTTTTTAGATGTTTAGTACTTGTTTGAAATAATAAGAGTTGTAGATTTTGTAGTAGCATCTCAAAAGCTTTATTCAGTTCAAGTAGGTTTGCCCAGAGGTGTCAAAGCACTGAGGACATCTTCTAATCCTAGAAAAGTGACATAAAAGCTTCCAGAGAAACTGGAATAAATGATTTGCACAACATTAAAAACAGCAGGTCTCTCCAGCACAGTGACTTCACAGCTGTTAAAAGCAACATACATCCTCAATAAACCTATTCATGGTTCCATTTGGAATGAAAAAAATGTATTCATGCCCTGGTCTGCCGCAGATTTCCTGTGGAGTCGAGAACTTGATTGCACTGCACTGTATGGGTTTTATTCAGAAATGCTTCCTGGAGGAGTGGAAAAGCTTTTAAACATGATATTAGACCCCGCAAGTCTCTGCTAGACCACTCCAACTCTGCAGTGGAGGACTGAAGAAAACACTGATGTAATGCACATCAACATGCTCTCATTTCTGCTAATAGAAGTAGAGGTTTTTCCATGAAAAGTTACAGTGATATAATATATAAAGTAGCTCTTTCATTCTGTCCAACAAAGGAAAAGCTTTATTCACATCAGCCAGCTCCCCGGTGAGTTTAAACTCATGCTACTACTTCTGTAAACAAGAGACAACTGGCAGCAATCCCAGGAATAGAAAGATATACCAGAGTAACATCTAACTGTTGCTAACTGTGGTTTCTGCTAGTTAGTTAGCTCAGTTTGCAGTGCAGCTTGTGGTCCTATTGCTAGGACCTAAGGTGCTAGGAGCAAAACCCAGCATGACAACTACTTCGGGGTTGTTGGGCTGAGGACTGGGGACTTGGATGCTGCAATGACTCACTGTCATTACTTAACCAAGTAGTTTTTGTGCCTATATGTAGCAAAACTCTGTCCATTTTCAATGCAAACCACATATAATGTTACGTGACTTACGAACAGTTATGTCACGTCAACGTTACGTTAAGGTCCCGTAAGCCTGTTGCTGCCAGTACTCACCACCAGTAATATTAATTTGGGAGTAATTGACAATCACCCTATTCTGTCATGTAAGTATGAGACTGTGCTGTCAGAACTGTTGTGTCTTCATACTCTGTTGACAAGTTTAGTTAATTCCTGAATGTTTTTACTAAAAATTCTTACCTATTTCCCCTTTAAAAAATAAAATGAAATAATAAAATATTGTTGACAGTGTAGTTGAGATTCAGGGTTCATGTGAGCACAGGAACTACAGGGGGTTGTTTCTGCGCTGATACATATTGTTGTTTTATTAATTAAGTTGATTAATTAATCCATACATATTTCATAGAATAGTATTTACATCATGTTACCTGGTGTAAACTACACACTGGATTCTTGCCAGTGTGTTAGGGTTGCTAGAATTGGATGAGCACATCAAATGGAAACACGGATCAAAGCAATGCTGAACAATGTATGTAGCTGAGATCATAAAATTCCTGTTTCTTGTTTTTACAGAGCAGTCCCCTAAAACTAAAATCCTGCAGCAGTGAGGCAGAATTCACTGAATGTGGTGTTTGCTTGTTGAGGAGTGGGAGGTTGTTGTACTTACTACCTGCTATCACTTCATCTTCAGTTGTGTTTTATTACATTTCTCTGGAACAACAGTCATTTATAACTTTACCTTTCATAAGTATGGCAGCGAGAGCCATTTATGTGAGTAATTATACCCACTTACACTCACATCCTTGTTTTACCTCACACTGATGGATGAGATGTAGCATTACTCCTGAAATGTGGGTGTGCTCTGTCTGGGTTTGTGTGCCAACGGTGCATAAGTAAAAGAGGGGATATGTATGTGTATGTGTGTGTGTGTTTTTGCCAGATTATGAAAGAAAAAAGAGACAGAGACAGAGATAGAGACAGACTGACACATACTCACATCTACACACACTTGCAAACACACATACACAGAACTGTCTAGCCATTTGCAATGCCAGAACACAAATCTACTGGATTTAATGAAGAGCAAGAAGGGGGAGATTCTAAATATTGTGTTTAATTTGATTTAGCATTTTCATGAGCCCGTGCCTCATCCTTAAATCACGTTAAGATGTTTGGAGTTGCAGCGGCTCATCCACTGCTTACTGCTTACGCTCGATCGTTCGGCCCTCGCTGTTAATGAATGCGGGCGATTTCCATAAAATATTCTTAAAGAGGTCCTTTATTATTACCATAACGTTTCATCTCCCACCATTGCTAAACTTCAATCAGTTTTGCATTTGAAATGCATTAAATGTCTCCATAAACTCTTCTAATCTCTACCCGAGTCATTTTTCTTCTTTAACTGGGATGTGTAGAAAGGGAAACTAATATTAAAGACATTAATTACACTGGTCTGTTCTTTTTTTATTTATTTTTTTTATTTTACCCCGTCTCTTTTGCCGCTTATTTTCTGATTGGAAATTTCAGTCTCATCCAGTGTTTCAAAACAAGTGTGTAATTATGTTGTTTATCAGAGCGTATAGTTGTATTCCTCTTATGATGTTTTGGGTTAATTACTCTGAGGCCTTTGATGCACATGCTCACATGAAAACTAAAAATGCCTCATATTAATTTTGAACTCCAACAAACCTGCCTTGCAGAGCTGATTGCTTCAGTAGAAATGAGTGTGTTGCTGAGTACAGAGTTGTGGTGTGATGTCTTCATTTTAGCACAGAGAACCACAGTATCACAGTTGCTTAGACAGTGAATGATGACAGGGTTTCCTCTGGCAACCTGTGCAAGATATGTTCTTGTTGTCTTTGTTTTGTTTTTGTTTTTTTGTTTGTTTTTTTGTTTGGTTTTTTTTGTGACTAATCAAGCACTTTATTTAGTTTGTCCTGACCTGGGTATACACTGTGCAATTTTGGGCTGTCCCACATAAAAGATGACTATCATGAAAAAACATGGAGATATCTTTGGTTGTTACTCCAAAACAGTGGTCTGACGTGGCACTGAGAGAGAGGTTCAAAAACAGCTGTTGTTATGTCATGCATCCAATGATAGCCTGGTCTAGTCTACTTACCAACCAACTGAAATACACAAATGTACATTTATGTATGCTTTTATAGCACACTTACCTCAACTTACCTCAAACTCTCTTTGCCAAGTTGCTGTTCTAAGTTGGCGTCTTTTCCCTTGCCACATCCAGGTGCACATTCTCCTCCTCATCCTCTTCTTTGTTTTTTTTTTCCATATGCATACATTCCACTATTGCAAGAGCTTGATTCTTAATACAGCAGGCAGGCGGATAATGCATGCTGATGACTAGGGCTGCAAGTGATGATTATTTTCATTGTTGATTAATTTTGTCTGTTATTTTCTTAATTAATCGATTAGTTGTTTGGTCTGTAAAATGTCAGAAGTGGTGATGGTGAAACCCCAACATGCCCCCAACCAAAGATATTCAGTTTATTTATGTCATTTATTTTTATTTAGAAAACAGGAATCAGAGAATTTTTACTTTTTTCTTTAAAAAAATGACTCAAACTCATTCATTGATTATCAAAATATTCTAAAAGTTGGCAAGTAGTTTGAAAATTGATTGATAATCAACTGATTGTTGTTGTAGCTCTATTGATGACTAATGCTGATGATGTTTTCTTATGTATTGACTTGCATTGTAGCCTACAATGCAGTGGGTGTAATCATCATACAGTCTATACTTCTCCTATTAGATCAATGTTGCAAACTGTGCCCTGCAATAAACTTATAAGATTGCAGAAAAACATTCAGCCAATCAAATCAGTTATTCTTGAGATCAAAAAGAAAATTTGGGGTCCATTTATTCCTTTAGGTCAATTCTGAGTGTCTCCTCTACCATTTAAAACCAGTGTCAAGTATGAACATCAGCAGTGATGGTGGGAAAATTTTTAATGGGGCAGGATTATGTTTCAGTCTTCTGTGTTTGTGTGTCAGGAGTTATTACCTGAGAGCAATGATTGAGGTAGAACACCGACCTCAATATACCTGTGGTAATTATTAGGATGATTACTGCTGGCTGTGATGATAATAATAACAATGATGATCGTAATGGAATGTGGCATTTATGTTCTGAATCTTCTCACGACCTTGAGCTTCTTGCTTGTAAAATGTTTTCTGGCTCTCTCTGGTACACTTGTTCATTGTCTGGGGGAAGTTGTTTACTTGCCTGAAACAGTCTTGGCATGTTTTTCCCCCCTTCACCACCAGGTGTCACTCTTGTGCCGTGTTTGTTCGTGCCTGAAAACACAGCTGTGGTATAAAAGATGTATAATTTCAACAAGTCACTTACAGGGGGATGAATAAAAGCTCCCTTATTTATTAGAGAAGCTTTATGGATTTCTGAAATGATGTAATGGACTCTGACTGAGAAATTCAGGGTTTAGGGGCTTGAAAAGTAGTCAGCACATAAATAAATAATGATAATAATAAACTACTTTAGAGAATGAAAAAAACTGGTGGCATAAGGCTTTTACATAACAAGAGTGACATTAAATGAATCTGATTTAACAAGCACATAGCCTACTTGGGATTGTTTTACATTAAAGTCGTACACAGTGCCATAAGGTTCAGTGTTACTTTGTATCCTGCTTTATTTAGCATTGTTGAGCCTCGGATCAAATATTATTAATGTTTTTTCATCTTTCATGCAATTTCTATCACTTTATTACCTCTTTGCCTCTTTTTTGTCTGATCTGTGCTGGAGATGTCTGTTTAGGCCTGTGTGAGATGGAATAAATGTCAAAGTATTTACACCAGGATGATGCCCATCATTCACCTTCATGTTATGCTGCCCCTAACAAGCCCATTCAGGAAACAATATCACACATTAGGATGAAACACAAGGGATCTATATGTCATAATATCACACACTGAAACCTGCTTTAAATCAGACACCTTTTCTGTAAAATCAGCTCACAGTTCTGTCACACATTCGCTTCACTTCACCTTTTTTCTAAGCTCAATTTAAAATACCTCTGTTTCCTCTCTGGTTCCAGATGACCTGGAATCAAAGGCTGATGATGGAAACACTGAGGACAAAACCCCTCAAGACCAGCCGGCTGCAGAGGTAAACATGTAGTGTACATAATAGACTAGGGTTGAGACCAACAATGACATCTTTGTAAAGAGATGTCGATGTACATTCTGTTTGATGTAACCTCTCATTAGGCTGCACAGCAGGCACGCTACCTGACAATATGCCGTGGGCTTGGCTGTTGTTGCATGTCATTCTTGCTCTTGTGATAAATGGAGAATATGCCATGATGATGTGTCTTCAACAGTAATTGGCAGAGTTTGATTTCTTTAACAAACTAAAATTTATCAACTGCTTTCCCTCATCAACTCTTTAAAAGTCCAGTGTGTTTAATGTACATATAGACTACGTATATAGACTACGAAGCCTATTCAGTTATTCATTGCAGCTGTAAAGTAACATTTGTAGAATAATTTTGAAGGAGGAATATTTTATTCCATTTCAAGAAATGTAATAAATCAAGAGGCACAATATTTTCATTCTCTAGCCATGTCCTTTCCTCATGCGGACACATAGATGACATGATCATACAGTATAAAACAGAAGGTTAAATTGTAATTTAACATGCCTGAGTTAAATCAGTATTTAATAGAAAATAATCACAAAATGCAATAGGGCAATATGCCATCAATATAAAAATGCCTCACCTACTTGTCAGACTAAGAAAACAGTCTGCTTTGATGACAGACTTCAGTCTTCTTTTTCTGCTTTCCTGTGGAGGGGTCATCTGCGGGGTGTTGCCCTTCTTTCACCCACAGCTCTGCAAATCTCAGAGCAGTGAAGGAGGCAGCGCCTGGTCCATTTACTGGTCTGAACAGCAGGCTGTTCAGAGAATATGATTCATGGCACTGAATCCTCTTTCACACTCAGCTATTGATTCTGGGAATGCGGAGTGTGTGAAACCAGGTTCATCACATAGCCTTGATGCAGTGTCATTTCTACATACCAGCGCAAGCACTGACAGCTGAAAGTTCATTTCTGATTTTAATATTGTTTTCATGTTGCAACTCTTAACTTATATTTTTATTTTAGATATCTTCTATGGTTTTGTCCCCACTGGTGATTAATTTAGCAAAGGCAGGGATATATAGACCAGAGGAGGGGAAATCACCCCATCACCCTCAGCAAATTGCAGTTCATAAGTATGTCTTCATTAGTGTATAATCATTTTAAAGTAAGAATTGTTGTGTTTTCATTACCTCAGAATGAGTCATTTAAATCTACAGAGGGTGCGGGTCTGGTTCTACTGAGTCCACCATGTTTAGCCGTCATGTTTCTACATGACGGCTAACACCTGTACACTATTCACCCAGGACTTCACACCCACACCAGCTCTGCCCTCAGTCTCTGTCAATGATCTGGTTCATAGTTTCAGCTCTAAAGCTATGAATGCTATGGGACACTATTGTTCCCGTGAAGGTCAAAGTTGTCTCTGGTAAGAAAAAAAGCACCATGGAGGAATGCCACACTGGTAAAAGCTCCAAAAAGAGAATGTAGAAAAGCAGAACGCAGGTGGCGAAAAACCAAACTCCAGGTTCTATAAGGAAGGTCTGCACATCTATAACTTGGAGCTAAAAAGGGCGAGGCAGTCCTTTTTCTCTGAGATTATCAACAAAAATAACAACAATGCAGGACCTTATTTACTGTTGTTGACAGACTGACAAACCCATCAGCGTCAGTCCCTCCTGAACTGCTATCCACCAAGACATGCAATGACTTTGCTTCTTTTTTCACAGACAAGATTTTAAAGATAAGACAAACAGTCTGTAACTCCAACACAGTGGCTATTTCACTTAATTTAACACTCTTTCACCCCTTACATTATGCAACTTTGACAGTCATAGTCAGAAATCTTAGGTCCACTACCTGCTGCCTTGACACTCTGCCTACAAGCTTTTTTAAAGATGTTTTTAACTGCATAGCATCAGATATACTACAGATAGTCAACTGTTCTCTTCAGTCAGGCCTTTTTCCAACGGCCCTGAAGACTGCAGTCATTAAACCTCTCTTAAAAAAGTATCTGGATGCCTCAGTAATAAATAACTACAGGCCCATATCAAACCTACCTTTTTTAGGACAGATCATTGAAAAGGTTGTTTTTCAGCAACTTAATGCCTTCTTGGTGCAAAACAATTTCTTTAATGTCTTTCAGTCTGGATTTCGAGCACATCACAGCACTGAGACTACACTTGTAAAAGTTTTAAATGACATTCATCTGAGCAGTGATGCCTCAAAGATTTCGGTTTTGGTATTACTGGCATGCAGATGCCGTGCATCATGCACCTCGGTGCTGCATTCGACACAGTTGACCGTAAGATACTGCTCGACTGACTGGAAAAGTGGGTGGGACTTTCTGGCACTGTCCTAAATTGGTTTAAATCTTATTTACAAGACAGGGATTTCTTTGTGTCATTTGGCAATTATGAATCTGTGCGAAAAAAATTACATGCTGAGTTCCTCAAGGGTCCATTCTTGGGCCTCTTCTGTTCAACACCTACATGCTCCCTCTTGCTCAGATTATGGAATATCATAACATCTCCTACCATACTTATGCAGATGACACACAACTTTATATAACAGTGTCACCAGATGATTACAGTCCCGTACATCAGCTAAATAAGTGCATTGATGAAATCAATACGTGGATGTATCAGAATTTTCTACAGCTAAACACAGACAAACTGAGATAGTTGTTTTTGGCCCCAAAGAACAAAGATCAAAAGTGAGTGCTCACCTTGAATCCATGACACTAAAACCTACAAATCAAGCCAGAAATCTTGGTGTAGTTCTGGACTCAGACCTAAATTTTAATAGTCACATAAAGACAATTACTAAATCAGCCTACTACCACCTTAAAAACATAGCAAGAATTTAAGGATTTCTGTCTAAAGCGAGATCAGAAAAACTTGTTCATGCTTTCATTTTCAGCAGGCTGGACTATTGTAAGGTGTCTTCACAGGTCTGAGTAAAAAATCAATTAGACAACTGCAGCTCGTCCAGAACGCTGCTGCCAGAGTCCTCATCAACACCAAGAGAGTGGAGCACATTACACCGTGCTTAAGTCATTGCACTGGCTTCCTGTGTGTCAAAGGATAGACTTTAAAATCTTGTTACTTGTCTACAAAGCACTAAATGGTCTTGGGCCTAAATACATCTCTGATTTACTTGTACGTTATGAAGCACCCAGACCCCTCAGATCATCTGGAACAGGTTTACTCAGTGTTCCCAGGATCAAAACCAAAAAGGTGAAGCAGCCTTTAGTTTCTATGCTCCCCACCTGTGGAACAAACTTCCAGAATATCTGAGGTCAGCTGAAACTGTCAGCTCATTTAAATCAGGGCTTAAAACACTCTTGTTTACTGCAGTTTACCAGTGAAGTAGATATGTGACTTATTGTTAGAATAATCTGTAGCTATTGTTTTTATATTTGTCTGCTGTTGCTTTTGCTTTATGTTTAAATGCATTTTCTGTACTGTTTTTAGCTATTTATTGTCTTGTTTTTAGCTTTTGTTTTTAATGATCTCAAATGCAATTTTTATGTTTTATTTTAATGTATTTCTAAGTTCTTGTAAAGCACCTTGAATTGCCTTGTGTATGAATGGTGCTGTACAAATAAAATTGCCTTGCCTACAGTAGCTCAGAATGGACAAATGACAGACTGGCTCTAGTGAGGGCCTGTTGCTATTATGCACAAGTTTTGCAGTCATCATAGTTTCGCCATCATGCTTGGAAGGAGAGAGTAAGATGACAAGTTTTCAGTCTGCAAGCTCTATGTCTATGTCTTTTGTGAAGAATTACTTTGATTTGTATTAGGTAACAAAGGTATTACTGAACTAAACTAATTAATATGAAGTACCCATTATTTAATTACCCAGATTAAGGAGTACCTATTGTTTGATATACCATAAAGTATTAGAAAGCTCAAATGCCTGTTGTGTCTCCACTACTTGTTGCATATTGATTGACACACCATATAAAGGGTTGAGGAAAAAAATGCTGTGGCTCCATTTGATTTGTAAGTGCTTGTGAATCAATGGTGCTGTCACTCTCTTTCAGAAAAAGTGCAGGTCACAGGGAGAATTACTGTAAACAATCCAATTACACTGTATGCCTGTTAAAATATTTAGATCTATAAATTGTTTCTGTGGTGTTATTGTATTACAGAAATCTGCAGACGGTGATACAAAAGCCACAGAGGAGAACGGTGAAAAGGCAGGAGAGAAAGAGAGGCTGCTGCTGAAAACACCACAGAAAAAGACACTTCCGCTGGCAAAGAAGAAAAGAAGGAAAACCCAGATACAAATGGAGAAAACGAGGGAGGGGAAGAGAAGAAGGAAAGCGGCAAGCAAAATAATGAGAAAGAGGGAGAGGCAAAAGCAGGATCAAAGGGAATGATGAGAAAAAGGGGAGGCAAAAGCAGGATCTGAGGAGAATGATGAGAAAGAGGGGGAGGCAAAAGCAGGATCTGAGGAGAATGATGAGAAAGAGGGAGAGGCAAAAGCAGGATCAGAAGAAATGATGAGAAAGAGGGAGAGGCAAAAGCAGGATCTGAGAAAATGATGAGAAAGAGGGAGAGGCAAACAGCAGGATCTAGAAGGAATGAGAGAAAGAGGGAGAGGTAAAAGCAGGATCTGAAGAAATGATGAGAAAGAGGGAGAGGCAAAATCAGAATCTGAGGAGAAGGAGGAGGAGGTAAAGGAAGAAGTGAAGAAGGAGGTCACAGATGAGAGTAAGGGTGAGGTTAAGAGTGAGGAGCAAGGGTCCAGCAGTAGCAACAGTGATAAGACCCAGGATGGTAAAGAGAAAGAGGATGGAGGCCATACATCTTCTGAGAACAAGCAAGACAAAAACATAGAAGAAGAGAAGCAAGATAAAGACAGTGGAAAGGGAGAGAAAAGCAGTAAGGAGCAAGTTAATGATGCAGACATGGGGGAGGAACAGAAAGAGGCAGAAAACAGCAAAGACCCGGGGAAGACTCAGTCAGATAATGAGACAAAAGAGAACGATCACGGCACAAGTAGCGGTAGCAACAGTAACCAGGAAGAAGATGTGAGCAAAACAAAGGAGGGAGCTACCAAAGAGTCAGAAGAGGAGAAGAAGGTGAACGGGGAGGCCAGTGGAGAGGATGATGAGGTGGAAAGCGAGGCAGAGCTGGACATAGAGGAGAAGAGCTCAGACAGTAGCAAAGATGCTGTAGCAAATGAAGAGAAAGGGGAGGATGGTAATAAAGACAACAAAGATAAAAGCAAGAAGGAGAAGGATTAGGAAAGAAAGAGAAAATGTCAAAGTTATTGGATGAGCTGGGCTGAATTTAGTAAGCAATACTTTACCATACAATCTAAAAATAATGAATGCAGCAGAGCGAATTCACAGAAAGCAAAGCAAGACATATTTTACTCAATGGCCTTCTAGAATCTTCACTGGTAAGAAAACAACATCCCAAAGGTGAGCCTATAATAGAGTTTTGACTGGCTAATTGCTAAATTATGTCAAACAAATTTTCAGGTATTTATTCAAAAGCTATTAATCACAGCATTATTCATAATTATCATGTTTTAACCAGACGAAACAAATAAAAGCTATAGTATGATAGTCTTATTTTTCATTAAGACACACTCTTACCTCTTGGGCTGCTTTATTGATTCAGTATACACTGTCTGTAAGCACTGTAGTGAATGATGCTGGGAAATGTAGTTACAGTCATAGGTTAAATGTTTAAAGAAATACAGGTTTATTTTTATGATTATACTAGCTGCTTGTTTTTAAAGATGGATTTTGTATGTATGGTATTTTTGTTTATTTACAAAGCAAGTGACACAAAGGAACTTTTTAAGTAAGTACAATAAGCTAATAATAATGTAATAATGTACGCATACAGTATGTGTCTGAATGTTCAGCTAAGTTATTTGATAATAAGTCTTGTCTGTGAAGTTATATCAAATCATAAGCCTTCATTATGTAGTCACCTCTATATGTCTAATGCATATTTGTTTATTTATATCAATCTTCTACCAGAATATTAAAGAGAGATGCTTTAATAAAACATACTTTAATCCATCCCTCTGTCCCTGCCACTTCAATATGAAATGACTCTCATCAGATTTGTAAAAAGGATATATAATACTTAAAGTGTGATAGTGATAACCTTTGGCTGCAGTGGATATGGTCAGTGTGGACTTTACTATACACACTGGCAAACTGGACAATCTTAGTGAAATGTAAATATGAAAATACGTCATTACAACAATTAAGTCAGTAAAGATTTACCAAATTGTTGTTGAAATGCTGTTCCTCCCAGCCCATAGCAGTATAGCACAAGATAAAAAATTAAATTCCCTTAAAAACAACAACAACACGATTAAAACATATACAACTAAAATCATATGGACTAGCAGCATGGTGCAATAAAGTGCATTCTGAGAGGAAAAAACAAAGTGCATGTTAATGTGTCAGTTTAAAAAATAGCATGTTTCAGTACAGTGCAGTGTATTGATTATCCTTTTTTTAAGATTATTTTTGGGACTTTTTTCCTTTATTTGACAGTGTCAGCTGAAGAGGAGACAGGAAAGGGGGTAGAGAGAGGGGATGACACGCAGCAAAGGGTCACAGGTGGGAGTCAAACCGGCAGCTGCTGTAAAGAATTGATAGCCTCAGTACACGGGATGGATGCTCTACCAACTGAGTTACAGATGTGTCCCGTGTATTGTTCATCCTGACTGCTTTTGGGTAAAAGCTGTTAGCACTTTGCAATGCAAAGACTAATGTTAGTATTTGCTCCAAATTCAGCACAAACAGCAACAATGTTTGTTACCATGTGGTGGGCCACCTGATCCTTAGATAAGTTACGAAGTAAGATTGCTAGCATGATACACCATACTTCTATCTTTCTTTTGTCAGTCAGAAAATTCATGCCCAATATTCTTGTGAGTCAGTCTTTTCATACCAGTAACTTGATGAATTGTGTTCATAAAGGCTTGTGTGCATGACAATATGTGCACAAAAAATGTGCCCTTGTACATACATACATACATGTGCATGTACATACACATGTACAAGTGCAGTATAATCTCACAGTAAAATTAACACACTACTTAATGTACTACTTAATATAATAATAATAATGTGTATTAACCATCATTTATTCGATATCCAATCTAAGGAACCAAGATGCAAAGGCTAGCAAGTAGCAGTCTTGTGTTTTGAACAGCATTAATCAAGAGGGGAAACCAGATTTAGCATGTGATGTACTGTAGCTAACACTTCTTTAACACATCTTTTTATTTTTATCCAGTCATTTTGCCTTCTGTTTTCCCATGAAACAAGGTTGCATAAAGCCACTACAAACTGCCTCCCACAGGCAGGAAACTGTAGTGTGAACTGTGATCTAATTCAGTGTCTATGATGGCCTCACCGCCCTCTCATCCCTGCAGCTGTTCAAATCGGGATTCATGCAGTCAATGTGTTTGTGAGTCACCATCTCTCAAGGGAGGGAGAACATGGGTGAGAGGGAGGGTGAGGTAGAAGGGGAGAGCAAAGAGCAGGAGACACAGAGGAAGGCAGAGGAGGCGGGGGCGGGGGTGTGCGTGTGTGAGTCATACGGCCGGCTGGTTGAGGTGATGATCCTCATGGTGCTATTTCTGGAGTTACCATCAATTCTGTCTTATCTCCTCCACTGGCTTATTTGAGCGTCTGTGTGTGCGTGTGTGTGTGTGTGTTTGTGTGTGGTGTGTGTGTGTATGTATATATATATATATAAGTGTGTGTGTTAATAAGACTCTGAATAGCACTGACACCCCCTCTGCGCTGCCCTTCCTAAATGACTCTCCTGATTGATCACAGAAAGAGCTTTTACACAGTGTAATGAAGGGTTTGTATGTGAGGACACCACTGACAGTTTGGTGGCTTTTATTAATGAAAACCAAATCCTACAATAACTCATTCTTTCTCTGTATTCTGCTTTAAGTGAATGGGATTTCACTTCATCTTTAAGAACAAAACAAAACCTTGCTTAAACATGTACAATATATTGAACAACCTTGTTTCTCAGGTACTTAAAATTTTAAAAGAGCGTTGTTTGTAACAATTCAATTCAAACCAGCAGAGCAGTGATTTTACACTGAAAACATGACTGAAAAAAGCAGTACAGAAGTACAGGAATAATATGAGATAAAACTAGGCAATATTCAGTAAAGACACAAATTTGATCATTTGGTAACTGTGTGAGAACTTTTACTTATGTTTTCAGTATTGTCAGTACTGAAAGTATTAGTCTTAGTATTATCAATCATTAAGATATACTGACTCTTACAAAACAGGATTAGGATGACATGTGGAAAATTTATTTGAGTTCTGAGAGTAAAGTCAGAATTCTGAAGAAAAACAAAATGTCTGAAGTGAAGTCAGAACTCAAATTTTTCCCTTGTGGCCCATCTCAGATTCTGAACTTTGAGAATTTGGAGAAAAAAAAGTCAGAATTCTGGGAAAAAACTTTAGAATTCTGAGTTTTAAGTCAGAATTCTGACTTTATTCTCAGAGCTCAAATTAATTTTTCACATGTAGACCTAATCCTCCCTAGTCAACATATGACGTCTATACAATACAAGTGGTGATGGGGAGATCATTTTTCTTTTGCTATTGACAGTTTAATGATGTGATGTGGTGTTTTGATTAAATACAATCTTCACACATTTTGAGCTGCGGATATTTCAATTTTATTGTGTTCTTTGAAAAATAGACATACTGTATATAGACACTGATATATATTTGTTCTTTATCCAGTCCAACCTCCAATAATAAGTACAGTATACTTTTCTATTATCTGGGAGAATCCACTGTTACATCAGGAGACACTTAAACTGGGAGACCATTTTTTGATGGTCAGATTAAGAGCAGAAAAAATATTTATTTTGGATCTGGGATTGTGATGCATAACTCAACTTTGGTCAATGTAAGGATAAAAATAAACTCACAATTCACAGCATGGTACTACAAGTCAGCACATTTATTGATCACTTAATAATGCTCTGACCACACTGGGGGGTTTGTTTAACAGCCTGGATTTTCTCTTTGTACTATAGGTTTGCAGCTCAACTGTGGTTGAGTAAGTTCCTTGGAAATGCCTTGATTTTTAATATATTGTTCTTCATCGTTATAGTTACGTGTTTGTATTGTTTCTGAGACCAAATATGTTAAAATTACATCACAGAAATTTTCAAAGTAAAAGCAGAAAGACAGAAAAGTGGAGGTTGTGGGAATAATGTTAAAAGGTCAACTTACATGAGCAAACGTAGTTTAGCCAGCATAGCAACTAAGCTTTTTTAGACAGTATCTGGCATTGTTGTCTGGAAGGACCTGCAGCATTGATGCACAGTAGGAGGCATGTAGCTTGATGGCACTTGGACTGTGACTACCACTATAACTTTGTTCTAATCAAATACAGTAAAATAACATCTGTATTTTTACAGTATATGTTGTAAATCTGTGCATGTGAATTTAAGAGAAAAACAAACAACAACCAACAGAAACATTTAAAGTGGCATGGTCACAATATTTCAAATTATATTTTGAATATATAAAGACAAAATGTTTTACAAAGCAGCAAAACATAGCTATTAACAGCTTGTTGTGCTTCCAAGTTAAAGTTAGTGTGTGAGAGCTTATAATAAATAAAACAAAATAAAAATCTTCTTGATGTAACTTGCAAGTGAATGTGCAACCAGTGATAATGCAACATTTCAACAGTATTGAATACTGTATACTGTTCAGCTTACTTCAAAATATCCTATGTAGTTTCAAGTTTTTGTGTGTGAGAACAGGAAGGCAGTTATTGTTTCTAAAGCATCTGTGGATCCAGACAGACTGAAAACAATAAACGGTGTAAACTCATTGGAGAGCTGAATGTGCTCTCCTTGTCCCCGTTATGTAACACATCCGTCACGTTGTTTGTCTCTCTTGAGGAGCCTCCTCATTTTAACACGCAGCACCTGCATATCTTTCTACCAACTCATAACTCCAAACTGACAAAGTTGTGATTCAAAATGTTGCAAAAATTTGTATGCTTGGATGGACAGATATGTGTCCAAGAGCATGGATAATTAGTGAAAAAGAAAATATTTTCATATGAGACAGAAGCATGATGAATGCTTTATTTGCATTATCTTGAAAGTAGAAAGTAGTGAGTGACAGATTATGCTGGTCTGCTTGTTCAGTTCAATATCCCTTTCATGATTACACTTTACAATAAGGTACACAATTTACTTAATAATTAGCAGGGAACAAATGAGGAACGAATGAGCAACTACTAGTTGATAATGAAGTAAAGATTCAGAACTCAGTGTCATGCATAACTTTACTTGAAGGAATACAAAATGGGTAACTAATGGACAGGTAGTGATGAAGTAATGATTCAGTACTCTGTAATTACTCAGTATATGTATCACTTTACTTGGAGGGATGCAAAAAGTGTAAGTAATCATAAGATAATAGTGAATTACTGAGGGACTACTTAGTAACTACTCAGTATTATGTATCACTTTAGGGAACAGAAAAGAGTAAGAATCGTAAGATAATGGTTGATTAAAGAGGACCTCCTCAGTAACTACTCAGTATTATAAATCATTTTACTTTAGGGGACACAAATAGAGTGAGTAATCATAAATAAGGATGAATTAATGAGGGACTACCTAGAAACGACACAGTATTATGCATCGCTTTACTTTAGGGGACACAAAAGAGTAAGCGAATAATTATTAATTAGTAATTAAAGAATCGTTGCTAGTTTTATGCCATTCACTGGCTAGTACAGAATTAATCAGGGCCATTCATAAAGAATGTGGCCAGTGGACAGTATGAATGATTCACAGGTGTTCATGAACTAATCCTTTCCTAATAATTCATTAATATAGGATCACTCAGTCTGTAATTCTTCATATAGTCCTCAATTAGACATTGTTAGGGAAGTTCTTATTAATGATTCATCAATTATCAAGTCATTCCTGATTCGTTTCTCACTTGTTTCTTCATTTACTAATCATTAACAACTCTTTTGAATACAAGTTACTCATTAACTAATGGTTCACTAGCACTTGGTTCCCCATTCGTTCCTCACATGTTCCCTGTTAACTACTCAAAATTTTGTTTGTCTTATTGTAAAGTGTTACCCCTTTCATCAGTCTGTCTGCTCTCGTCTATCGATCCTGTCTGAAGATTCACTGAAAGAGACAAGGTCAGAGGCCTAATAGGGCAGGAGAAAATGTCAGTGTGAAATCTACCCTTAAAGTCTGTTCTAATCTCTGTTTATCTCTAATCTGTTCTGATGATGTGTCAACTCCAAGCAAAGTATCTGCTAAGACTTCTCTTGGCTTGTTGTTGCATGTAAACAGTACCTAAAGCACATGTACTCATATTGTGCGGCTTTGACTGACAGCTTTCACTAAGTGTTGTAATGAAGTTGTGCTGCATATACATACATGCACACACAGTACACATACACAAAGTATTCTGCACAGAGAAACACTCATCCTCTGATGTTCTTTTGGACACAAGGCAGAGATAATGGTTGTTATGTTCAGTACTTTGTTTGATCATTTCTGTGTATGGGGGCCAATCACCAATAACTTCAAACACTGCATCTGTTACTCTACACCCTCCAGCAGAAACACCATCCTCTTTTTACAAAATGTGAGTCCTCTCGACTGAGAAACGCACAGTGGAAACTACAATGTTGTTGTTGTTCAGCGGCTATGTTATTGATTTGTTTTTGTGGTTTCTTTTCTGGGTAGGACTCCAGACTGTGCTTTGTCAGATTACTATGAATTTCATACAACTGATGATCAAACAGCAGACTTAAACTTTGCTCAGCTATATTAACTCTGCACCTATATAACCTTAAAAATCAAGCTTTAATGTCAAACACAGCTAATAAATGAAGAACCAATACTATCAGTCATGTTAGCTGACCTTTCAAAAGAGAAAATGCACACATAGATCGACATACACACACGTGTTCGCGCTCACGCTCAGTCTGCACTCAAATCAGTCATCACGCGCACTTCTTCACTTTATGCCTTCATGTAGATTTCTGTCAAGTCTCTGACTTTGTGGCCGTCGGCTGGATATTCTGCACTTTGGAGAGTGTGACGGGCACCTTTCCCTCTCCGGGGGTCGGTGCTCTCATTATGGGCGTACCTGTGACAAAAGCAGTCGTGCTATGTGGGATATTTATCCAAAACAGTACAACAGTAAAATAAAGAAGCATTACACCTACTCTACGTACTGTCCGGCATTTTCTATTCATTTATTTCATTTCATTCCATAATGTGTCACGATAGACAACAGAGGGTGAAACCTTACCAACTGTTGCATGTAGATCTGCCAACCTCTCCTTAAACTTCTGCTGCAGATACAGTTCTTCTTTGGAGTAGCTTTTGGCAAAGGCAGACAGCAGGAGACCTACAGCCATGGAGGTGCCTCCCACACAGAACAGCACAGCACCAGTCAGCTTACACACATCCAGTGCACGGTTGAAACTGACTGCATGGCTGTTCAAGAAAAAGACAATTCATTCAAAGCATTAATTACAAGTGTAAAGATAATGTTTGTGCGACCAATAACTGTGAACCTATAAAAAAAAAAGTCTGGTCCCAAAAAATCACCTAGTAGAAAACTTTTCTTAAAACTTGTGTTGCTAGTATCTTCAACTTTCACAAGAGGCTAAAAAAAAGGAAGAAAATTTCTTTTAAGCTGTGCTATACAATCTTGGTTTGGTTGCATTTGTAATTTTGTTCTTGCTTACGGTGAAATAGAAGCTGTCCAGGGGGATGTGTATGTGTGATTAAAGGTTTTTTCAATGGCTAGCCCTGTACAGAATCATCTCTATGTGCATTCCACTAAAACAACATGCTCTTCATCAGTGCTCATTTAGACAGCAAATTAAGATTTAGTCATATTCTTTTGACTTAAATGCTTTTTAGTTTTTGTAATATACATATACATACATATATATCCATATATATATATAATATATATATATATATATATATATATATATGTATATATATATATATATATATTTTTTAGTGGACTAAATCTACTCTAAATCCACTGTAGTACAGTAGCAGTTTAATGCATATCATGTCTAACATATATATGTACTACATTTCTTCAAATATGCATTCTTCTTTACCATGATAGTCGCTCTACACAGTTTACAAAGGGTCTTGTTTTCCTTGTGAAATTTATCCGGATGTCTTTTCCTCTATTTGTCCCAAACATTGACAATTCTGTACAGTTTATTAGACATGCAGTAAGTGCATGCTAGTCCTGTGTGCATCTAACCTCCCTTCCACACAAAGAGATTAGATCTGATTTTGGTCTCTTCCCAGTTCAGTCCTCCTTCCCACATCTGTCTCTCATTTTGTTAATTGATAAAAGTGTAGTTTTTATTTAATTATTGTCTCCTTTTCATCAGTGAAAAAATGCTGTTGATGACAGCTTTGACAAAAATGACTTGCCAACGAAATGAACACTGCTCTCCATGATGAATTATTGTGTGCTGGAAGAACATACACTACAGATTTCAACTAAACAACTAAATATACAAAATAGCAATGAAACAATATCAAGCATTACATTTATTCCACCTCATGAATACACCCACTGTTTGTTCCTATACCTGTCAACAAAAAGGAGATCATCCTCGCCAAATGCTTCGATCCTGGCTGGCGTGGCATAACCCACCAAGAGAACAATGAGGCCTGCAAACAAGATCAGGGTACCGAATGCGAGACAGACCTGGCAGGGAAAAGAGGTTGCAGGATAAAAGAGGACTGTTATGTTCTGTACAGCAACACAAGTCTTGTTGTAAAATTACAGATCATTGCTTATAATACAACATGATTATCCATGATTAACAGCAGGTGAGATGGGGTTTTGTTTGAGCAGGTTCACCTCACCTTCCAGAGTAAAGAGCTCCACCTGCTAGGCGATCTCTGAATCTGAAAATCTTCATCACGTTCCCAGATAGAAGCAGTGCACTCCTCATAAAACTGGATGAGACATCAGAGAGAGAGTTTTTTATACGTTCCAAATATGGAAACCCACAAGAGATCAAGATGTAAAACCCAAAGTTTCAAAAAGAAACAGTAAAGGGATATGAGCCTCTCAAGATGAGGGGTTTGTGATAGAAGGAATGGTTGATATTTGTCGAGGGATGTCCCATACTCATCTCTCCCTTTGTGTGTGTGCATGTGTTGTACCTGGTGTAGGTAGGAGCGGACTCCATACTGCTGGCAGTTCCCGTTGGCTTGAGCTTGCTCAGCATACTCCGACCCACAGATCTCTGAGCAAGAAGTCATCCTTCACATCTGTCTACCTGCATGAGGACACACACCCATGCATGAATGCATGACTGCACACTTGCTTCAAGAAACCACCCATAGGATTTGTGAACAAACTCTCTCTAGCTTTTACCCATGCATAAACTTGTCCACACACATATTCGGTACATTTAAACATATTCATACACACAAGCATGTACCCTCACACACACAGTGCCAGAAAGTTATATAACAGTGTACTGGAGGCATGGCTGCCTCAGTACATTGAGATTAATGATGCATTCTCCTTGTCTGCTGTTATGAAATAAGCCATGAAATATTATATCGGTCCTCCTTATTAGATTTAATATGGTGCTGGCTGGATGCAGAGAGTGCTGACATGCACACAGTTAACCTTCATTTCTTTTCATATTGTGCTTCATGCAAAAACTCATGACATCGAAACCCATTTTTTGGGCTTTGCATCAAAGCTATGTATTTAATCAGTTCCAGTTTACAGGGTTTCATCAAAGATATCAGTTAACAAACAGATAATGTATCAGGTTTTCCATTCACATAATATATATTAAGTTGACAAAAATAATGATTAATTATTAGTATGTCTCACAGTGCATGGGATGTTTATGTGCCATTAGGTTCTGTACATATAAAACCTTTTTTAAATGTTAAATAACAGGCACTAGAAAGTCCTTTGCCCAAACTCGGGTGGTTCTACATAAAGCTCACTCAAGGAATGTATCTGTTCTGTCACAACTGTATATGCATTATATCATACAGTATATTATACCTATTACTATGGCTGGCCGATATGGCTTGTAAATAACCTCTCATTATTCTTAGCCTATTCAATGATATACAATATTATATCTCGATATACATATTTTCTCTAAAATAATTGAAAATTCTCAAAATAGTGCAAACATATTCTTGTAGAATATTAGATACTGTCGATTGAACTACCCAACAGTAAATTACAGGGCTTGGAGACATGGACAAAATCCAATATCACAATATTTTTGACAAAATACATGAATATTGATATTGTGACAACATTGTAGGGATGACTATTCGTGCTTTCACAAAATATTCTAATTTTATTGTTGAGATTTTTGATAAATAATCATCATTAATGTGGACATAAAGTGGGTGAAAGCAAATAATAGAACAACTAGAACAGTTGGGTTAGTCCAGGAAATTATGTCATTTTACTGTAATGCAGCCTTTAAAATGAGGAAAGACACACAATATAACGACATCCAAGACAATATCTAGTCTCATATCACAATATGAATATAATATCCATGTACCCAGCTCTACACTCTGTTTTGTTGCTATGCTTGCATCATGATAAAAAAAAAAATCACATAAAAAGACGATAAAACATCTATTCTCGGCAATGTTATATTACACACACCTGCAATTCCCATAGTATCCATTAGAGATCCAGAGGCATTTCACAGCTCAGTGCCTCTATACAAACACACATAACTATGTTTCAACTTTTTGTCAGCTTGCACTAAATCTCAACTGCTGTTTCAGTTGCACCACAGCAGAAACAGACTGGGGAACAGAAATGGGAATAAAGCATTGATCCCAGTGTCTGCAATATTTCTTGTATATGTCAAAACAAGTAAAAAAAAAAAACAAAAAAAAATCTCACATCCATCCAAATAATAGTTCATTTTCAATATGTTGTGGCTCAAAAGCAGCATCCTGCATTCTTATGACACCTGTGACAAATGTGCTTCTCTAAACAAGGCAATATTTGTAAATGATGCGACTGACCCGATTAAATCTTGAAGCAAAACCCATCGCTTAATAGGCTTTCTGGTTCATCTTGATAGGTATCAACTAGATCTAATTGGTGATGTAATAATGTAAAATAAAGTAGCAATGGTTAGACATCTCTGAAGAAAAAAAAAAAAAGAATAACATTCAAGAGATATTGTTGGCTTACTAAATACTGAATAAATCTGAGCTCAGGGAACTAATTATACAATATGCAGGTGAGTATTAGTTAGAATTAACAGTACTAGTGTAATTAAGTGATGCAGGAGAAAATTTGAGGGCCCTATCCACAAAAGAGCACTTTTAACCTCCAGCCCCTGTTGCCATCAATGTCATTACATAACTCTTGTTAAACCGTGGAAGAAAGGTGTCATCTCTAAGGCCTTAATTACATCACAAGTTTCTTTATTTTTGCTCATCACTGAGAGCTGACACAATCACATGTATTGCACGTTGCTATATATAGTCAAGTAAAGTAAATTTTGTTTATATAGCCCAAAGTCACAAATTACAAGCTGGATTCAAAGGCTCTGGAAAATATACAACACTTTCTATCCCTACACATTGATTTAGGGTTGATCTACTTCATTTGACTGATCAAATGTCAATCAGCACAAAGCAGTTTTTCTGGGTTGTGGCACAATGTAAATATTTTATGTGTGTAATTTAAAAATTAGCAGGACACTGCTCTTATGTTGTCATTCTGTTCTGCACCTATTGTGTTTGTTGTCTGAACATCCTTGTATAATTGATAATACAGATTATATATGTTCAGGATGTGTTGAGATGAAGAGTATCTCACACCTATTAATTGCATGAATTTGTAAAGTCTATGTAAAATATCTGGGTTTTAGTCAGATAGCATAATCTCACTGTGTTAAAAATGCTGCATTGAGATGAGACACACTGTTCTCTGGTACCTCATGTTAATCACATTACTGCTTAATTTGTACCTGCTGAGGACTCTCATGAACATCTGACTCTGCCCAGATGCTGTGAAGTCTCTCTGTACCCATATCTGCATATAACCAAGAAAGTTTAAATCTACAACATCTAGCCAAAAAATACTAAAAAATCAAAATGGAAAAATGAGAAGTAGCCAATTATGAACTGCAATTGCTTTCCAAGTTGTAGAGACTCCACTGAGGCTTAATTTATTTTCATTCAAACATCAGTGTGAAACCAAGGAAAATAAAACAGAAGGAGGGGTCATTACATTACTAATGAACATTATATGCCCCAGACTTTGGTGTCAGTCCTGTTGAAGCTTACGGGACATACAATGTCAATCATGCTATTTGGATACCTACAGCGAATAAAAAATGCACACAAATGCACAAGTCAGCCAGTATGCTGAAGGCATTTCTTCATCAAAGGTCACACCATGTAGATATGTTGGGTTTTAGTGTGCTTCTCCATACATCTCCCATAGACTTCAATAGAACTGGCACCAAAGTCAAGCAGAGCATAGAATGTTCTGATGAAATGACCCTTCCTTCTTTTTTAGTTTCCTCGTGTGAAATGTGTGATTGGATATATGCATTATTTATATTTTGGCTATTCTAGCTAATTTCCATTAGCATATTTTAATTTGCAATAATCCGTTTTTGAAACAATCTAAAATTTGCTTCAGTGCTCATGGGTTGTAACCAGTGCCCTTGACCTTATGTGGTCCAAGACAACATTCAAGCAGAAAGAGACACACAATCAGCACACAGTATATGGCCAAAACTGACTTACAGGTAGGGTTGTTTGACTAACTGATTAGCATAAATGTTATTGTAATCTATCAGCTGTGACTAAATGGAAACAATACAATCAAATGAACTGTGAAAACGTTAAATACTGAATTCAGATGAAGTAATAGCTCGCACTTGACCCTCATAAAGTCATTTTCATTCTTATCCAGGTGCATTAGCTCATATTTTGATATATTTCTTCACCCACAAACAAAACAAATCTCAACCTTAATCAATTTGTTTGGAAAAATACAAAAACAAAATACATGAAAACAATCATTATCCCTGTCTCCAACATGTCTTATGATCAACCGTTGAGCCTGGAGCTGTCCGTGGTGCTGAACGCCATTATTACCATCATCCAGCCCTCAGCCCAGCAGGAAAACACACAGACGTAATATGTGACGCCAGTCTGAAAACAGACCTCATCCATTCGTCCTCCCAACCCCCCAAGAGACGCAAATAGACACACAGCACAGCACGCTTTTCTATTCAACTTAAAAAAGGCGGACTTTGCATCAAAGCATTTGGACTAAATCATTTCATCTGACTTCTTTAACCACCTGAAAAATGTGATCTCCAAGCATGACACACGCAGGTACAAGATCAGTGTTGAAGTTTTATTTCCCCTCAAAGCGCTTATAAATTAACATAAAAACCAACGACTCAGGTGAAAGGTGACAACACAAGTTCAAAACAACATTTTCCCGACGTTTTCCCCCACATGAATGCTACTTCCAGATGTGCAAGATGATGCCGTGTGCAAGGATGACACCGTTGATGGCTGCTATGCTGGAAATTCGATCTTCCGATATGTTATTTACAAAATCAGCTATCTAGTTGAGCTTCTATAATTCCAGAATCAGTCTTAAAATCATTAAAATGCCGATTTACCTGTCATTAGCAGCTCGGAGAGTGATCACTCGCTGCTGTTCCCTCAGCCGGGTCCCATCACTCTACACTCACCTCTCTCTCTCTCTCTCTCTCGCCTCTCTCTCCCTCTCTCTCTCTCTCTCTCTCTCTCTCTCTCTCTCGCGTCGATGATTCAGATTTTCACGCTGTCTACTGCGCATGCGTCACAGCCATGACAAAATATGATTCAATGACGAATATAAATAACCACGCAGGAGGATAAGACATTCATTCAAGATTCAGCATTCATTCCCTGATGGATTCATAGATAGATAGATAGATAGATAGATAGATAGATAGATAGATAGATAGATAGATAGTAGATAGAACTTTTTTGCACTATCAAGTAATTTTTGCACAATCTTGCACCGTTTGTTCATCTTCAGGCCCAGTGTGAAACCTTGACCCATAGAACACACTGGGATTAACCAAACATCTTGCATGGCTTCACACTTTATCTTTTTGTAGCAACTTGGTGAGTCGGAAACATTGTTTCATGTCACTATGTACCACATTTCTTCATCATAGACATAGACACATACATAGACTTACTGACTGACCCAACAAGATAGACAGTATTAACTAGAACACAGGGCAGAAACACGCATTGCCTGTAAGGGGAACTGGTAATAACAGGGGGTAGGCACAGCCATATAATGTATATGTCTCTACTATATCATACTATACCATTTACAAAACTAAAATGTACAGGTGCACACATATACATACATATATGCATTCAGTGTAAACTACATGTACATGTTGGAACACATAAATATTAAATCACATTATTACAATATTGAAGTTGTAAAGAATGAAATTAACATACTATTGTTAATTTCATCCTTTGCAATAGTTAATAAAATCAAATAGCAAATGAAGTAAATAAATGAAATAAAATATACAGTGCAGTCACTATCTCAAAATACAGTACATTGCAAGTAAAGCCTGGCTTAAATGAAGACCTACAGAGAAAAAAGTCAGAGGAGAAATAATGTGATGGTGGAGGAAAGGCATTTGAGTCATTCATTAAAATCCCCAGCAGCTACACAATAATGCAAAGCACACACACGCACACAGACATACACACAGAATTCTAGTCACATTCCAGGGCAGAGGCTATTTTTAGCACTGTCAGTGACGTACACTGTTGAAGGAAGTGTTAGTCACCATCTCAGTGCTCCTTTTGAGGAAGGTATGATGACCTGGAGAGACAAACCGCATCACGACGCAGATACAGAATCTCTGATCAATAAAGAATGAGAAGGAGCCAGCTGTTCAGTCAAACTCGTTTTCATGATTTATTCAGTCAGAGTCAGCACGTCAACTTGAGAGAAACCTTCCAGGTTTTTAGGCTTTGTCATAAGCTGACTTCTGGGCAATATCCCTGTGTTCCTTACTGTAAAAACATAAAATAATGAGCATTTCTTGTATGTTGAGCACCACTTGTCAGATGTGGGACCAAGTCATTGTTTTACAAGTCACAAGTAACTCTCAAGTCCCAAGTCAAGTCACAAGTAAAGACATTAACAGCTGATCCATCTTAGAGCATCCAGCAGAACAACAACTTAATTTGGACAAAGTTATTGTTTTTGGGCTTATCAGCAGGTAACAAGTATTTTCAAGTCAAAAAGCCCAAGTCCAAGTGAAGCCATGAGTCAATGTTATTAAAGTCCAAGTCGAGTTGCAAGTCTTTTTTTTTTTTTTTTTGTGGAATCACCAAGTCATATGACTTGAGTCCACACCTCTGCTACATGTTCTCATGTTAATTTCATGTAAACATTGAAAGGTTGGAAAAGAATGTAATGCAGGACGTGACTAAAAAAAAGTTGACTTCTTTTGTTTCTGGCTTTGGAATTTAATTTAAGTCACATAAATATTCCTTGGATCAATAACCACTCCCATTACTATCCCTTTTTTACACTTTGGCAACATCAATCAACAATTAATTTTCAATGATTGTTTAGAGACAGGAATAAATTACACTGGATTGCAGATCTGGTACTTAAAATTTAGGCTCAGGAGGCAAAACAGGTGTCTTTCCTTGGTCAAAAGGCAGAATTTCAGTCAGCAGTGAAAGAGCAGTCACCTCAGGCAAACAATATTCAGAGGGCTAATGCAGGCAGGCAGTGTACAATAAAGACTAGACCACTGAGGCAACAAATTGGCTAAAACTGAGTGACAGCTACACAGAGGCTGATGATGAATGGGAAGCTGGTCGGTGACTGAGCCAGATGATGAGCTGGAGCATGAAACTCAAGATTGACAGCTGGTTGGCAGATGTTGAAGGCATGTCTCTGTTAGCAAGCAGATCAGAAGAGGTTAGTATGCACAAAACATTAGCTGAACTAGAGGCAATAAAGGGAGACGAGGAGGTCGGAGCAGCCGTCGCCATGACAATGATCTTGGAGATATTTCTAAGGTGATGAGATTCTGTTAGCATCTCATTTCAGAGGAAAGGCCGCTTGCTAAGGGCTTCAAAGAAGCATTTCAACTTGCTGTGTGACAGGTGTTCTCCACTCATACACACATACAAAAATGGGATTAAACAAATGTCAAATGGCAAAATATTACATATGTTTGTGTATATTAAAGATGAGAAGAATTTTCTGACATGGTTTCTCAATGATAAGACATGATTTATTTCATGTCTTATGTATTTGTATATTTTTTTTTATGTATTTATGCACTTTTTAATACAGGAAATTGAATTTACTATATGTATATATTTTACTGTATATAAAATATTATAGCTTTGGCCTTTACACGAATCATAAGTAAAGACTGCCATTTTATAATAGAGTTAGACAAGTGCCATTGATGAGTGATCAGTGACAATGCATCTCTCTTTATTTGCAGTGACTCCAGTGATACATAAATATATGTTTTACTGCCTGAGAGCCACATACAGATGATGTGAAGGACTAGAGACCCATCCAAGGTGCATCCTAGCCTTTTACCTGATGTATGTCATAGGCCTAGACCCTCCATATGATCCCTACAAAATAAAAGTCCAACTAGTACAGTGTAGATCTCTGCTAGGCAACCTGAAAAGAATATACTGTATGGATGTAACCTCTTTGTAATCAGTTTGTTTGATTGGAAACAGTAATTTCATTACATATGTTTTTCTCAGTAACCATAACAAGATTACCATTAAATTTATGTTGTTTTTAATTACATGTAACTGGTTACATGTAACTAGCAATTGTTGACTTGCGGCCCCTCTCGGATGATTTAGAGGAAGGAGGGGGTCAGCAGTTGGTATAGGCTATAGCTTATATATAGTTTTTTCAAGGTTTTTCAAAAATTGTGAATCACCACAACAATGAGATTTCCTTGAGCATATAGTCACATATGTTCACACAAAATTTTAGGCTGAATATGCAAAATAAGCTGCAGACAAATTCCAGCTCTGTTGGTCACTTACACATACAAACACATGACCAATCAAATGATCTGTGCCAGGCATAATAACAATCACCAGTACATAGCACAATACAAATTTCCTAAAAGCAAACCCTATATCTCTCATTTTGGACTGGTGTTAAATCAGAATAAGCCTATTTGACACAAGAGCCTTTAAAATTTTTTAAAGCTGTGGTATTACATTTTTTTTCTTGAGTGGTTTCATAGTGTATTTTTAGGCATCACATCCCAGAATACCTCTCACCACAGCCACTTACTGTCACTAACAATTGCAGACACATTGCATGCATTCCTGTGCTCAGTTACACAAAAAACTTACCTTTTACAGCTATTTGTGTGTGTGTGTGTTTTTTTTTTTTTTTTTTTTGTTTTTTTTAAACATACACATTTAAAGTATTTGAAAATGTGTTCATGCGTGTGCCTGTTAGAATTGCCCTCTAGCCAGAGAACCTAATGTAACTTTATAGTCCTGTTTTCTAGGATAAATTAGATACAAGGAAGAACAAGAATTTGGTTGGGAAGAGAGGAACATGTCTCTACTAATATCCAGTGACTATCGAATTGCCACTGCCTACCTTGCCAAGGGTCTTATTACCCGTCAAAATTTATATGAAAATATATTAGAAGCAAAATTACTGAAACTTGCCACTTTTGTGGTAATGCACACATGTGGGTACCTGACACTGCGTTGCCAACTTGATGACTTTTCAGACCCTCTCAGTGACTTAATTTGTGAAAACAGACTAGTAAATCTAGCAGATTATTTAGACCATCAGGAGGAAAGTGAAAAAAGGACAAAAATCTATTATATTGTAATTTATTACAAAAGATTTAGCTAGCTCCAGCTGAGAGATGTACATGTATTGTCCCTCACAACAGTCACATGAAATATCCGTCCTTGATTATATGCAATAAAGTATGAGGAACTGAAGCTTTTGAAATAATCGATTAATTGAATAATAGATAAGTTCAAATTTATGTATTAGTTAACAAAATAATCCTGCTGCCACGTCATAAAATATCCTGTGCGTGTGCTATCACATTGCAGCAAACTAATTCACTTTTGTTTGGAAGAAAATGTTCTGTCATCTCTTTCTCTCTCTCTAACTCTGTGTACAAGCTGAGCATCTCGGAGTGGAGAGAGGCGGTTTCTATGGCGACGTGAAAAGGTCACCTTCAGGAAGTTCTCTGTGAGCGTGTGCAGAATGCCAGTTGGATAATCAGGCTTCCTGTAATGACTGATAACAGACCACAGCTCATTAGAGAGAGAAAGAGAGAGATGGGGTGGGGGAATTGTCGAGATTATTAGTCACAGAGCAAAGAAACAATAGAATATTTAAACTAATGGTATGCCACAGTGTGTATATATCTTATGGGAATGTGTCGGGCTCACAGGTTGTTCAGAGATGCTAATCCCACATGCAACACAATTAATGCGAAATGCAGTGCAGTACACTCACTTAGAATAAATTGAGAGAAATCTAGTAGAAACACTAAAGCAGTCAAGCAGATATATATATAGCTTTGAAATGAGCTGTCAAGTTTTCACTTTCCTCTCTAATTTAGTTTTAGATTTTTTTAAAGATTCTAATTGAAGATTGAAAAATGAGTGGTAAAAAATTAACACTTATCAAGTCCTAACCTCTTTTTATATCTCATCAATAATTAAACATGCATATTCTAGTATTCCTATTCCAATTTGAAGTAACCATTCATATCACAGCAAGAACAAATAATCTAAATAAAACAAACTAAACAATGCAAATCAAAAGAAACCCACACATTCCATCCCATGTCTTACTATGCCAGACATTATCAATGTACAGTTGCCCACCTGGCCTCTCCGAAAGTTCACAGAGAGAAAACAGTACAACATCATCAGTGAGCGTCATATTTTTAATAAAACCAAGACCCCTTTCTTCATCCCTGTACATCTCAAATATTATTTTTTCTTCTTTCTTTCTTTTCTTCTTTTAAGGGTGATGATACTGTAAGCAAGCAGCAAACTTGGTAGCTCGTAAAATGAGAAATTTATCTCCTAAATTGTCTGTAATGTGGGCCATATTTGACTTGTTGGTGGATCATTTAGACTGAAACAAGAGGATTTACAGTAACTGGCATGTAGGGCAATGCTACCTGGCTGCCTGGCAGCACATTGTGACCTACATTAGCAGCAATGCTGCAGCTTCATCGTGACATGAGTCATCTTTTCTGTACAGTGGTATGACAGGAGCTGATTACAAAGGTAATAATCGTTTGGATCAACATAGGTATAACTGCCACATGCATTTTACTGCAGCCTAAGCAATATTAACCTTCAACTGAACTTCTACTGACAATTATAAAAAACTGCCCAAATCAAAATCTTTTGTCCACATTTCTTTTAGTAGCCCATGAGAGTATGTCTTCTTCCTAATCCAGTATCTTTAAGGGTCATCTCCACTCTGAATATATACATACAGCTCTATGACTATTTAAATTCTTACTTACAAGAAGCGTAACCTTGGTTTCCAGATGCAACTGTGACAGAAAATATATTTTTCATCACTATGCTGCAGCTTAGTTATACATTTTCTTTTGTTGTTTGCTGTAGGCTACCTTTTGGATTAAGTATGGGCATGTTTTTTTTGTGTGTGTATCTTTTTTCCCCCTCTCAAGCTCAGCTTTAATGATGACTTCACCCCTGCATGCTAGATTACCTATAGACCAAAATACACAAGACTGTCATATTTGTGACTCTCTTAAAACTGCAAAAAGAGAAAAAAAGCCCTCTCCCTGATTCTGTCCATCAAAAATACAGAAAGAATTATAACAAACATCCTCTGAGAACAATGGAAAAATGGTTGATATCTCAGACACCCTGCTCTTCCATACTGCATTATCCCCATCATGCATTAAATAGATATAGTCACAAACGTTAAATATTGGTGGGTACTGATTCCTTTATGCTTTCACACAAGCAATTGTAAAATAGTAGAATCTTTAATATATTCAATATTGTGCTAACTTTAGCAACCACATAGTCAAGTCTAATTCAGTACACAAGACCCATAAAACTTACAGCAAACATAATGGGAGCAACAAACAATTGTAATCATGTAATGGGTTCTAAAGACTGCACAATATTCAAGACATCTATTATTCAAACTATTTCACATTTTGTCCCCTTTTCTCCATACCTGTATCTTGTTATGCTTATATATTGTTGGATAATTAATCCAATAGGTACATGTACCACTGTAAACACCAGCACTGGAGTCAATAATAACTTCCTACTAACAAGGCTGACCTCTACTGGGCATCATGGATTCTGCATCAACACTGAATAAAAGCTCTGCATCTATCTGAACACACTGTCACATCTGCAATACATGCCATTTATGTTTCACCCTACGTGTCATGTGTCACAAATATCTAATTTGGGCATTTTGGCTCATTATATGTACACTATTTTCCCATCGTTTTAAAAGAGACTGTGGTATTAAAACATAAATAACATCAGAACTATGTTGCTTGTGACTTTTATAACTCAGCTTAATTTGTCGGTCATTCTGTGCAAGGAATGTTTGACGTAAAATCATCTCAGAGTAACTAATAATAGCTTTTGTCCTATAGGTCAAGACTTGTGCAATAGCTCTTTCAGGTTTTATGATTTATTTCATATAATTTCTTTCCTTTTATATGAGAACAAAAGACATGATGCAATTCTTATTGTTATAAAATACTCTATCTTATAGATTCAAAATGTCTAAAACTGAATCCATGCTGCCATATCAAAATTTCTTTCACTCAAATCAGTCATTAATAACAGCTTATGGTGGAATTTTTCAAATAAGGTAAAAAATGTATTAGATTTTGTACTCCGATTCAAGTACACAGGCTTTAACTTGTCTTTTATTAGCCCCTCCCCACCTCTCTTATATTTTATGATAGATGAGAGGGAGGGACACCTGATCTATCCATCTCAGGAACCTTAGCCTTGGTGTTATTGTCCATTCTTCATCTTATTGATTCCTCTGTCATTCTGCCATACCAGAGCTGGAAGCTCGGACTTTCCACTTGGGCCATGCTGTATTTCATAAACTATTGACTGGAGGGGGCAAAAAAGTGCTGCTGTGATGGAAACAATCTTTCTCTGTGGGACAAAGCTGTCAAAGTTATAGCTATACAGACATTAAACTGTGGCAACATTTACGCAGTCTCAAAGACTGGTGGCACATTTGAGGAAACATCTGAATAAAATCTCTATCGTGAAAAACTGACATAAAAGGTTGCCTTTGGTGAAACTAATTGTTTTCAATTCATCTGTGTCTTTGTCATGTGGGCTCTATCAGAATAATGGATATAATTATTCAGCTCTTTTCAGTGATACTCAGAAAATCTGTAACCAGTTCTCTAATTTACCGATAATTCAGTCCTTTAAGCAAACAAAACCTCAGTTTTCTTTTACATGAGGATTAAAAAAATAAAACGTAACTGTTATGCAAATTTTATTGTAATCCTAACACATGTTCCCCCATCACTAATGATATCCATATATTAAAACCGTGGCCAAAGGCTATCTGTTTTACTTGGCCTTCAACAAATCTAGTTATGAGAAGAACACATTGCTTATATTTCCTGTAATCATTTATTAACAATCTGAGAAGCTTCAGGGGGGATGCAGAGAATCAGGTTAGGATGGTAAAGCCACAGTTGGGGATTTCTAAACGGATCAGTCATAAAAATATTCCATGGTAGGGGTAAAGCTATATGGGCAAAATGTAATTTCAGAATAGTTTTCTTTATAATGAAAGTATAACAGCATTAGGCACTTTGGCATCCGATGCAAATTAAACTTACATCGATGTTGTTACATAATTTTCTAAGACCAATTTTATATTGATGTTTATTTATTAAAAAAAAAAAAAAAACAGGAGTCAAAAGGGAAGCCATGATTAAGTAATTGGGTTAAGAAAACACAAGAGGAAGGAAATCATACACAAATCCTCTTATAGGGTTTATTTCAGGGGAAAATGTGAAAGAGAGTGCAACTAATGTGTGCAGCTTCCGAATTTACAATTCTAGGAAGTGTGGTGGAAAGAAAATGTTTGTATTTGAAATATGTGTCAGTGTATAGATATTAATCCTAATCATAGGACATTCATAAATAATGACAAAGGATTTGCTTCAGCTTTATGATAACTCATTCCTACAGGCCCACCACACACACAGCATCTGGGGCTATATCCTGGTGTTCCTACAGTGATCCTCAGCTACCCCCGTATTTTAATTGTACCATTTCAAACATTTACACTGAGTGGTCATCAGTCACAGGTCTATGGGGGCTGATGTATGGGTCTGAGCTGTAATCATCTCTTCTTTGCTCTCCAGGCACAACATCACTTATAAGAGACACACTTAACAGCAATTAATCATGCTGGATCACACCCCACAGACCCACATACTCTCTCTTTCACACACACACCTACACACACACACACACACACACACACACACACACACACAATTACACACTATCCTATCGTGTTTTTCAAGCCATTTTGGTGAGTATTGCCAAATAAAATATTTAGCCAAACTACTGTAATATAAAATAGGCTGGGGCAGTTTCCCACAGGTCATTAGGCTGATATCCAGCTCTTCCAAAAAATAGTTTTGTTCAGGTTAAAGGGATAGTTTTGATATTTTAAAGTGGGGCAGTATAGCTACTTATCTACAGTCATTGTATTACCTACAGGCAATGGTAGTCAGTATGCTCCCAGTCTGGAGAAGCAGCAGAAGTACTGATGATGTAGGAAGCTCAGTAAAGATTTGCTGTGCAATTTACCAATCAGAATTGCGTATTTACCAAAGTCATACAATAACTTCACCTATTAACTAAAATAACTTGTTAAAAGGATTGACACTAGGCCTATATGACTGATAAATCAGATATGTTAGTACATTTAAAAGCTGTATTTTATTTGTGAATAATCTGATTAAAGTTGAAAGTATTGATGTAACATTAAAAGCAGCAGGAACCTCTTTCATCATGAAATCACTCAAATGCTGGAATGATTCATAAAGAAATCATAAGATCATACTAAAACAGAAACCGTAAAGTGCTTCTATACCAAGGACAGAATGAATAGCATATTTAAGCACTTTTAGTGTGTGTAGGCTAATAACTTCCCAAGCAACAGCCAAGGGACATTATTAAATATTCACTAATTGGTATAAACAACTCAAAAAAATTCCCAGTGTGAATAAATTGATTTGGGGCCCAGATCTGTCCTGCAGGCCTTATGTTGAGTATCACTGATCCTGTGTCCTATACTGGCATCCAAACTTCTTTTGCTCTATGACAACTGCTGATCTTATAGGAAAATGGAGCCCCTCCAGTGCAAAGAGTCCTGGCTACACATCTAGTTTCTAACACTAGACACTGTGTACAGTTTTCTTTGGTTAAATAGTGCTAGTTCATTTAGTTAAAGTTACCCTGGACCTGGACTGAACCTGCTACTGTACATGCCACCTTGCACCTGCCTCACAGTTGGTGGGGCGAGGGTTCGGTCCAGCTGGATATTACCATGACACACACACTTCAGCACCTCTCCCATCTACTGCTCTTTTTGTATTCTGTAGTTCCATCTGCCGTTCAGTTTACTCTCCTCCTCAGCCCCTCTGCTTTGGTTCTCTTCCCCTCTCTTTCTCCCCGTGTCTCTGTAATTGGTCATTTAAATGAAAAAGCCTCAAATTGGAGGATTAGAGGTACATGTCTCCCTCTCCCTGTCTCTGTCTCTCTGTGTGTGTGAGTACAAGAGAGGGAGACAGTCTCATGGCGATATGGCAGACAGTCTCCAAGGGATGTCCTTAAGAACAAAAGCATCTGGAAGAGGCCTCCTTTGCGCTCTCAGTTACCGTGGTTACAGGCTGGCAGCTTGTGTGTGTTTGTATAGTGAGTCTGTAATGTAAGTATTTACTATTTGGTGAAATATGCTGACTGAAAAATCCCTGGGTTTTAAGATTCACAATGGAATAAGTGTATTTCATTTCAGATACGATTGAGAATCATATTTTAGGTTGTGATAAAAGTGATAAGATAATAAAAGTAGCACTTGGTGTAAGGGGAGATTAGGAATGCCTTCCATTGACTAACATTTGTTAGTCAATGGAAGGCACTCAAAAGTTGAAACGTCTGCCTCTGTGAGTGTATTTGTGTGTGTCTGTGCACATGAATGTGTGTGTGTGTGTGTGTGTGTGTACATGTGTATAGACAGGCCGGCTGGCAAGCAACTGTCACCACGTGGCAACAGCCAACCACGCTTCACTTCTGGCCGCGCCAAGCTCTCCAATTACAGAACCCAGCTCTGCCAAAAGCCCCCTCTTTTCCTCTCAATAGATGGGATGACTGGGCTGCATCCTCTGACACACACACACGCCTCTCGCTCTCCCCTCCTCTCTTCTCGTGGTGCACCTGCCTCCCTGCTCTCTAGGCCAGCTCAACTCCTATCAAAGGAGCTGAGCTCTTTTCTTCCAGAAAGCTAATCCAACACCTGTCTCCAGGCTTTATTCTGGGAATAGAGGAACTGTGTGCTGTGTGAGCGTCAATGCAATGAGTACAGTGTGTGTATGGTGGAGAGTGTGTGTTTTTGAGAGAGGGAGACAGTTTGTGTTTCTGTAAGATCAAGAAAAAAAAAGAAATATTGTGTGTGGCTCTTTTGTGTGAGGATTTGAGAATGGACATATGGAGACTACAAGGCAGACTGTATTCTTTTCAGCTGTAATGGACTATCAAAGGGCATTTTGGAAATAGATGGGTTTTATTTTGCAGGGGGTCAGATTAGCAGCAACATGGGGACCAAGAGAGCTTTCACTGTATGTGAATGACACCCACTGTACACTCTTTGAAATAAAGATGCTAACCACAGCCATAAAGAGTTCTTTGGATTGTCTTGACAGGAGAACCCGTTTTGGCTCCTTGTAGAAACTTTTATAGAGGTTCCACTTGGAACCCTTTCAGATGGTTCTACCTGAAATCCAACTGAGGGTTCATTTATGCCCTACATTAGATACGGATACAGATGGAGCCTTCTGTCTGTACTCTACGTTTATTTGGTCTGTACTTCAACATGTTTTCTGAACCAGAAAGAAGAAAAAAGAAGAAAAGGAAGAAAAGGGTTCTTGGTTCTTCTTCTACCAAGAACCCTTTTACATTATGGTACAAAGAATCCTTGATGAGTAAGTTCTTCATAAGTGCTTAATGTAACCTTTAGTCCTACAAAAACCACAGACAAACCTCTTTTTCAGAAAAAGGTTCTTCAGATGCAAATGGTTCTGGGTAGAACTTCACCCATTCAGGGAGAACACTTTTGGAACCCTTGTTTCTAAGAGAGTAACTGTTTAATGTCTGTTTTTTGGCACAGGCTGAAGACATACAGTACATGTCCCAGACACACTGTGCAACAAATAACGTTGCACAAAGGGCATTTAACAAGCATATAAAGTTGCATATACAAAGAGCAGACTCTAAATCTTATAGTCTAGCCTAACATCTCTATTTAAGGGATTTACTTGTCACATGAGAGCCGTTTAGTTTCCATTCAAGTCAGGGTTTTTCATGACTTTTTAGCTCTGGGCCCATTTGTGTCTCACCCTGGGTTTAGTCTATTTGAGTCATGTTACTTCTCATGTCATGTGGGAACTCAATAGTAATAGGCCCTGAATCAAAGCCCTAGAATTCATGATGGTAAACCGATGCATCTGTGTACAGACCATGAATGGTGTTTCTGGTCTTGTTGCTCTATGAACATGGGGAGCCATTGAAATATTTTGCCATTTTTTACAGACTTTAATTTAACAGGACGACTCACATCAGGCCCTCTGAAGATTCGCCTCCAGCAGCAGGGGTCTCTCAAATTGGAAATTGAAGGTAAAATAAATCTAAGATTGCTTCCCTCCCTGTAGAGTCCCGAAAATGGCTGCAGGGGAGATATTAGAGGGAGGGGGCTGAGAAGCAGAGTTAGATGGATAGAAAGCAGTGGCAAGGAAGAAAAGAGAGAGAGAGAGGAGGAAAGGAAGAGCCAAGAAAGGAAATAAACAGAGAAGGAGAGAGGAAAATGGAGAGTTAATGGTGCCTTATTCACTTTAGCCATCTGGGCCTGATATAGTAATTTTACCAGCAAAGGGTTCTGAAACCTCTGGTGTGTTAGTGTGTATAGGTGTTCATGTGTGCATGTCTGTGAACATGCATGGCTGAGGGTGCATGTCTGTGCGTGCAGATGTGTCATGGATTTCACAGCATGTGGGCATGTGCATGGGTTTACACTTTGTTATATATTCCTCCAGTTGTTAGGGGAGAGCAGCGATTGGATACACCTAACCATGCCAAAGTCCCATGTACATGTCACTGAAAATGAAACAAGATTTTATTTGAATTAGACGTGCAATTGTGGTAGCAGCTGATTGGTCACACTACACACATGAACACAGCACTGACATGTCCTTACATGAAAAGTACTTGTTAGATTACAATCTAAATGTGTTACTAGGTCAAGTCTGAGAGATAGCAGGATGCATGTCCAATTGATTGGCCACAAGAATGAAAGATAAACTCAAAGCCACGTGATATGAAATCACAGTGTCTATGGGTTGTCAGATCTTTAAGTGGAACCTTGTATGGAACCCTGTCAGGCAATTTTACCCAAAGGATTATGTTTAACATAAAATATAGTTTTATGACATTCAGAACACTTATGTATAGGAGAGCTGTGTAACAGTGAGGCACACTCAAAAACACACTTGGCACATTAAAGGGAAAATTTTCGGTTTTTCATGTGGATGTCTAGTCAGTGTTGATGGTAAATGTTGTCAATTTAAGTGATAAATTCCTTAGTTGGTGCTATATTGACTGAGATTGGCTGAGTTATGATGTTGCAAAATTTGTTGTTCTTTGTACATCCAGTGATGTCACTGGATGCAGGAAGAACTTCAGGCTATTTCTTCTCTGATTTCTATGGGGCGTGCTAGATGGGTATTTTTGTCACCTGTTGCTATGTTCTCACTAAGAAAGTAAATAGCTATAGACTAGATACACAGCAACACTGGTGTAGGCATCGGAAGCTCACATGCAATGCATCCTGGTTCAGGTAAGCACTGCTGCACAGCTCTGTGCAGGCTCCTCCAGGAAACTCAGCTTTCTTCATCAAAATATAGAATGCAATGAGATATTTATTGCTCCATATAACTACCTTCACTATCAACACTGACTGGAGATCCACTGTGAAAAGTAACACATTTTCCATTTAACATGTTTTGAACTATTAAAATGGCAATAAGGCTTGTCTCAGACTAGCATAGAAATGTGTCTGCCTAAATCTGACATCTATCTGAATGGGTCAGCACTTGTCATCATCCTGAAAACGATTCTATCCTGGGCAAACCAGGAAAATGAGTTGGACACCTTTAGGTTTTGTTGAACAGGTATTAAATATGTTACTCACACATTTTCTCCTCCAGTAGTCTCAAAAGGTTTTAGAAAGAGATGAAGATTAGAAAGAGACAGAGAGTAAGCTTAATTGGGTGAATAAATGCAAGCAAACATTAAAGATAATTATTTGATTTGATTGTTCTATTTAAGTTATTGTGTGTAATGTAATCATGTGCAACTCTATGGCTTTGTGGGTAATTGTCTAATCCCAGGGGAGGCAAGATGATGACACTACCACCAAAGGTGGACCGGGATGCCGCCCTCCCCTGAGGACCAAGTTAAATCCCAGTGGAAACTGGGATGCAGATTACTGTACCAACCCTGGAGAGGGATGCTGGGACATCTCCCTCGCCTCAGGGAGTCCTGACCTGTGGCAGATGAGCTGTAAGGATTTTCCACCTGCTTTTAGGACGTGTCCCTTTAGAGGGCAGATTGTCATGTAATTTACGCCGCATGATCATGTGACCCAGAAGATAAATCATGTATATATAGAAGATTTTCTTTCACACCACCTTAAAGTGGCCATATTATGCTCATTTTCAAGCTCATACTTTTATTTTGGGCTTTTATTCTACTAGAATAGGTTTACATGCTTTGATATTCAATGTTTCTCATGCTGCAGCACCTCTATTCACCCTCTGTTTGAAACATATTGTTTAGCTCTTGTCTTCTTAAGGCCCCATGCCATCAAGGAACAGAACAAAGGCTGGATTACAAACAAAGTGTTTAAGGCAGTTTAGGACTGATGTCTGTAGGAGTGAGTAACTCCTTTTGGCATTTGACTGGTCTTTGTGACTTTGCGACCTTTCATAAACAAGCTATATAGAGAAAGGGAAAAAAATAAAAAGCATAATATGGCCACTTTAACTGTCAATCAGTTAAGTTTTGACACAAGGCAAATCATAATCTAACAGACTGTAAATTTGCTGATGGCATTCATGCTCCAAAGAGGATAAACGCTCCCATGGGCTTTTCTCTAAAGCCACCCTCAGGACAGACTTTAGAGTTTTAGATCCACTACGGCATTTGAAACTTTAATTTTATGGTGCATAAAGAACACTGTAGCCTTTAGGGGCTGTAAGCCTAACATGATAATAGTCATCTTTTTATGTCCCTCTCATGTAGGTGTCCATGGCACTGCTTCCCAACCTGAGGGTCCTGACCCCCACTAGGGATTGCTGAAACTTCAATGGGTCAAGAGGTTGCCTTGATTTCAAGGGGTGCAAGAAAACTTTTTTGAAAAATAAACAGTATGCCAAATTCTCAGCATTGCATTCATCTCTGAGAAATTGTAATATTTAAAGTTTAGATTATTTCAGATATAAAGGAAACTGGAAAACTGATGCAAATCTCTCAGGAAACAATCTGCAATCTGTTATTGTGTTCACACTTTAATTGTCCAGTCAACTGTTCTGGACTGCTATTGTTCTGCATTGAATATAAAATGAAATATATAATATACGTCACCTGTAGTCAGGGGTTGTCAGTTTTATCAACGGGGAATGACTGCTCTAAAGAAATCTTAGGATTTTAAGGTGCTTGTATATGTATAAGTAAGAGGCGGGCAAATAAAGACTTGTTTTACAGAAATCCAGAATAATTTCTGTTTTGTTATATTTAAATTTGTGTGAACAACCAATGTTTGTTTATTCTGGTATGTACACTCTCTTCACTTGAGCCAAAAACAATGTATACATATTATATCTAGCCAGGTAAAAAATGTGTCACAAGAAAATAGCATTTAGAATATTAAGCAATATTTCTTTCTCTCACTGCTTAATAGCATCCACTTTTATTAAAATGAAACCCCTCTGATGTATTTTGCACTTTAATCCATCTGAATACTTAAAAATAGTGCTGAATCTCAATGTCTGTACTATTGCTTCATGAGCAAGAAGGTAAATGTTTCATGTGGAACAAGCTAATCCAACTGTGTTAGTGTTGTTGACACAACACCTTTCCCTTGATGACATAAATATACTCAAGCATAAATGACCTTGCCCTGCAGCTCTAAATATGTATATTTACCAATTGTCGCTTTGCGTCTGATTACCAGAACCCCGTTAGCACTGATACGCTCATCCCTCTGTGACGTAAATGCATGCGTGTATGCACTTTTACATCCCCCACACACTCACACAGACATATTCCATCCCCACAAACACTGTACTCATGCTTTCCCTTCCCCTTAACACACACATGGTCACATTTTACTGCTGAGTGCTTTAGAGGTAACTTATACTCACTTTTCCATTGCAATGAGATTATAACTGTGTCATCCGGTACTGGCTGAGCAGAGCTGGTGTAACTGGAAGCATGATGAAAAAGGACAACTGGGTCTTTTCTCACTCTCAAGCTCTCTCTCACACACACATGCACATACACACATACACACCAGCCAGGCTGTTAAACTCATATCAGCAGAGGCTCACTGGATTAGCATATCTGGGTGAGATAAAGAAGCAGACGATGGTTACTTAACTTTGACTTAATGTCCCCCATCTGCCTCTTTCTATCTCTTGCTCCTGCTGTCTGACTGTCTTTGTCGTCCCTTCTTTCTGTGTAACTGAATGGGTTTTTATTCTCGCCCGTGCTCATTCTGTCTCATTTTATGACTAATTGTCTTAGTATCTGTCTTTCTCTCTGTTTCTCTGTGCTGTTCTATTTCTCTCCTAATTTTCTTCTTGCGCTCTCCCTCCCTGTGTTTGGCAGATGATGATATCAATGAAAGCACATTCACATGACAATAAATTTCTTATCATATTGCATCCACCATGAGGCTGGGGATTATCTATTTGTGCATTAAACTGGTCTGTCTCTCAATGCACATCACTGACACTGCAAATCAAGGACATCTACCAAAAAGTACATTTATAAAGTCCACCTGCACACAACACACTCACAAAAACACAGGCCAAACATAGGACATATACTGTATGCAATAAACACAGATTACACACACTAAAAGACACAAATGCACATGCATAGACCCATGCACAACACACACAGATACAGGGATAAACAAAGTTTATACCCCATGCTCAAGAAATGTCACGGGTATGTACATGAGATAGGGGACCGTGACATTTTATTCCCATTTTTGGAATTTTGGATTATCCAGATAAGAATGAGATGGAAAAACGTTGCATGGTGTCTACACAGCATATCAGCATGGTTTAAATGGGATATTCCTTAGTCCCCCAGCTGCCATGCATGTGTAAAATACCAATTGCTTCTCTAACATGGAGCAGTGCAATATGGTTTATTCTGCACACAAGGAGTCTTTCAGTGAATTGCAAATAGAATTTTAAAAAAATTTAAAATTAAAATTAAAATAATGTGACAGTTGAAATTGAAATAAACACATTAATATACATTTACAATGGCAATCATAATCCCTATCATGCATTTGTCCCCATCATGTGACACTGTACCACTTTCAACCATTTCTTCTGAGTCTTTAGTCTTTCTAAAAAAAACAAACATATTTTTTGTCACCTGTAGTGCTATTTATCCATGTAATTTGTTTTGGGGTGAGTTGCTGAGTTTTGGACCATAGACATGTCTGTCTTTTCTCAAATATATAATGGAACTACATGACACTCAGCTTGTGGTGCTCCACGTGCCAACAAAATATTTTTGAAAAATTCAACAGCAATGTCTCTTTCCAGAAATCGTGACCTGCTTACTCAAGATAATCCACAGACTTTGTTGTAAGCAGTTTCATGTAGGAATTATTTTCTTTCTGCTGAACTATACGCCAGCCGAATCATCTTGCAAGCTCGCTCAGGAGTGCTGACATTACTCAGTTATGCAGGACTCCATCAATGTTTACAACCTTCTGTGTGGTGATACGTTTGGCGGGTGTGGTTCAGTAGACAGTTCCTACCTAAAACTGCTCACAACAAGGTCTGTGGATTTTGTTAAGCTGAGTCATGATTTCTGGAAAGAGGCACTGCTGTTGAGTTCAAAGCTATTTCGTAGGTGCTTTAAGCGTGAGTGCCATCGAGTCCCCTTATATTTGAGAGAAAGCGAGTATTTCTATGGCAGATATTTCCAAAACTCAGCATCTCCCATCAAGGAAAAACTCCCCAAAAACCCCTTTAACAGGGAAAAAAAGGAAGAAACCTCAGGGAGAGCCACAGAAGAGGGATGCCCTTCCCAGGATGGACAGGCATGCAATAGATACAGAACAGAGGATCACAGGAAATACAATATTTAAGATAGAGTTTGTCATACATAAAATTGTGACAAGAATATGAGTCCATGTCTGTTTCAAGTGTGCTGATCATGTTTCTTTAGAAACTCAATGAAGTTTAAATGAAAAGAAAATGAATGAGTTGATAGAACTCTGTACAGTACATTTATTCAATGCATCATTTCAAGTCAAAAGACTTAGACAAGATAGAAAAATTCATGTTCATAAGTTAGTGTTCTGAAAATAAATAGATTTAGTTTAATTACCTTGAATACATAAAACTTGTATTTTTTATGTGAAGTTAATGAAAAAGCATTAGATGATTCCGCTAAATCTCTGTATGATTTTTTTTTTTTTACAGTGTGGAGCAGTTACTGAGAGTTGTCTGGACATAAAGGGCACCAACCTCCACTGTGTTTGTGAAACAATCTGTCCATCTCTATAATGTTTAGCCTGTGTGTCATTTAGACTTTCAATTAGATTACATCCATCATAGCTGAATAAAATATTAGTATTTGACAGCCTAAGCCAGCGTAGAGTTAACCTCTCCTGATTGCCTGATTTTAGCAGACTTTGTTCCATATTAGACCTGGACATTAACAATCACCAAAGATAATGAAATCCACCCACATTACATTCTGCAATTTCACCTCTTGTACAATATGAATAACTGTGATCCATGGACATGAATGTTCCATTTGAATCAATGGCAGTTCAAAATGTCACAGCCATACATAATCATAAGATTGACCCAGGAGTGATGGTTAAGAAACCGACTGCACTGAAACCTATGAATCTCCATTTTGGAGTAAGTTAGTGTTTCCATTTGTCAGAGCTAATGGTGCTATTAGGCAGCTCATTGGCATTTGCTGCCCCACAAAATGAATTCATGCATATGGTTGTTCATCCCAAAAGGGGACACCCATGTACAGGCCCCCACACAAACATATACAAAGACACACATACAGTCAGTAATACATTTGGCTGTACTCTGCGGGCATAATGATAATTTATTCAGTTCACTGTCACCTGTCAGTGTAATTGAGATTTGCTTGCTACTGACCACCCATATTGTCTGTCTGACTAAGTCCCGAGGGTAAAACTGTGATTGTGGATGCAGCTAGATACAGTAATTCAAATAGATAGCTACTTATTAAAAAAGGTACACAGGCATGCTCTGTACATGCGTACAAGAACCTGTTTCCAGGCTCATATTAATGACTGTGGATCATGCAATGACACAATAATCTCACTGGATGGCTGCAGAGAAATATATGCACAGATACAAACATGATTACAGCAACAAAAATGTACACATTTACACACGCACACACACACACACCTGTGCACACAAAGAGAAGCAATAATGACTAATACTGTTGGATAGCTGCACTGTGACACAAATATACATTGACAGACTTTATGCAAATGCATAAGAAACACTTCCACCCACCGTTACATGCACACACATAAACATGGCAACTTCCATGGCAACAACAGGAAGTCGCTGTTGGTGATTTGAAATGATCTACAGTAATTTCACCAATGATGCAATTACCAGTGGAGTAAAGTAAATGCAAAATGAAAGTATTGCATTAAGGGCACATCGTAGTGGAACTCATTTTTTATCTAGATTTGCAATTATCTCTAATAAATAAATATGCTTAAGTGTAGCTCCACCTGTTTTACCTACTGTTACTATGCAACTGGGTAAACCTGAGTCTTGTGTTCTTTTTCTTAAAGGGATATTTCAGATTATTTGAAGTGTGGTTGTAAAAGGTACTTATCAATAGTCAGTGTATTAGCCACAGTAGATGCCAGTTGTACTGTGCACTGTTGTGGACAGGGTCAGCAGCAAAATGTATTTCAGATGCCTAAAAAAGGTCCACTTAAAAGAAATCAATATCAGTTTTAATGCATGCTATATATTTGCTATATTTTGCTTTACTTTGCCATCAGACAACCTTTTCTGATAGGAAACTGTTGTTATATAAGCCAAATATCACTCTCTTCAAACCAACCAAACTCCACAGGCAAAATCTGTCATTTTACTTTGCAGAACACAGGAGTTGCTGGTCTGCTGCTGCCCCAACTGGATAGTTTGTTTTTGTTATTGTGTGACTTTGGTGAGTCCAAACTATTCTTTTAAAACACTGAAGTCGCACAATAGCAGATTGAGGCAGCAAAATTTCACCTGTGGAGTTTGGTTGGTTTAGAGAGAGAGCTATATATGGCTTATATAATGGCTTATTTGATGGCAAGATAAAATGGTGAAAATATTGTACATGTATCCCTTCCACATCAGTACATTACTTAGCTTCCATGCTGGTACTCCTCTCTGCTTCTCCAAACCAGGGCATGTCGACCCAGCATCTAATAAGCTGACTACTAATGAGCGCCTCCCACGGCCCTACATCAAAAGTCCAAACTGTCCCTTGAACATCTCTTACTTCCATTCTTGGCCCTTCATACTTCCCTTTCTTCTCTGTTTCTTCCTTTCCCTATAACCCCTTCTCTAATTTACCTCAATGACTGATCCCCCACCTGCCTCAGATAATAAGATACTCCCACTGGCCTGTGAGACTCATTCCCCTTGCATCCATCACTCCCAGAGTCACATTACTGCCCTTTACAAGCATCAGGATGTTTTTCTCCTTAATTGTAGCCATATACATACCTCGACTCACCCACCCCCCCCCGTGATAATAAATGGTCTTGTCCTCCATTATGACCATTAGGGAACTCACACTGAGAGTAGCATGCCGCCCACGGTGAGGACGGCTTGTTTGGCATCGGGTGTTGTAGCCAAGGAGTGGAAGCATGTCCCTGAAGAATGTCCCTGCTTTATGGAAACACATGTTAGGACAATAAGTATCTTGACTAGGAGGGTGCTGCAGAGATGATCTCTCACTCTCACTCTCAGCTCCTCTGTTGCTTTGTCTCTTGCTGACTGCTCTAAACAAACACACATGTAAATACAAACTCCAGGTTGGACAGGAGAAGAGCAAACGAAAGACTCCAGGGACCACGCAACATTATATGTCTGCAGCCAGATGTCTCAGACAGCAAGCCAATTTCTATCCAAGAACGTAACGGTACCTATTCTGGCCAGGAGATGGCAGTATGTTCCCATCATATTGCAAACAACATGCCTTGTGTTGTAATCGTAGAAAAGCAGGACGCTTCAGAAAAAAAACACTGAAGATTAGATGCACAGGAGAGCTTGAATGAAAAAGTACAGGCTGAATGACTGACTGTCTAAAAGCCTATGCTTTTACTGTTCTGGCATTTATATAATATTGGCACTCTGATCATGCCAACATTTTGAAATGTCCAAACAACAAATTACTGCTGTTGTTTAGATTGTGATGTTGCATTTGCATTTGATTAGGTTTTTTTTTGTGTTTTTTTTTTTTTTTTTTCGTTTACAGACTTCCATTTATTTAGTGCGCATTAAATCAGCAATTGAAAATGTTATTTGAAAAGCTGAAAACACACAGCAGGGTGCATCTGTATTTTTTTGCTCATGGTAGCGTATACAACAATCACATTACAAGCATAAGTGATTTTTAGACCTGACATGATTGTTATTTTTGGTTATTGCTGTTTTCCTCTTTTGCACATAATGGAAATTTATGAATGAGGCCACTGCGAGTGGAATAGTAACAGTAGATGTCTGCAGTGTCTTCAATCTCCTGCTGAAATGAACTCTGTTGTTGTGATGGGAAAAACTGGTGATGTCATCCTCTCCTGTGAAGAGCAAACAGGTGCAGGCGAGGATGCGGAGTCTCGGCACATTATGTTGCACTTACAGTTCGGTGATGATACCTCTGTCGAGCAAAATCTGACACATTCCAAGGTGTCTTCACTTGTGGAGGTGGTAATTAATCATAATTTTGCTAATAAATACATATCAGTCACGTGGATCAACCTCACATTTCTTGTTATTTCTTTTTTTTGCTTAATGAGACACTTTGTCTGTGTTTTGTTATGGCACTATAAGCACATAAATATCGAATTGCATTGGATCATCATAATTTGTAACTTTTCTGACCTGGTTCCTATGTCCTGTTTGACATCTTTTTGTTGTTTTTTTTTTTTTATAGGGCTTTCCTCATCATCTAGGTTGAGATTATTTATATGGCTTATAAGCCGCTAGCAACATATTATAGATATGAGTTATTTGGGGAAAATCAGAATCCATCACATATATATATATATAGATATATATATATATTACCATATCCTATATACACACATATTATGTAATCCATTATGTATTGTATATATACATTATATATATTATTTATATTTTTCATATCTATTATATATTATTTATATATGCTAAAAGTCTGAGAAAATCAAAACAATCAGCATAAGGAAAAACCTGGTGTTTTGGTAAAAATGACAGAACACACGTTTTGTCTTCATTCAGCCAATATCTAATTGAATTGTGTGTTCTTATTTATGGATCATAGCCAAAACACACTACTTGAAAATGTGTCCTTGTTCCCTTTTCCCTTTAACAATACCCCTGCTTTCTATATAGATTGATTTCATGTGTTACACTGAGACATTTCATCTCTTTTTTTCAGCTGTCTGCTGTCATGTCTGTCGCTACATGTCCCTGATACCAACAGGCCAATTTACAGATGGCGACACGAGAAACAGACAAGGAAATCATTACGGACAGATTCATAAATATCGGCTGCTCTGTTTCTTTTAATGGTCAGGAGTCAGAAGTTTAAGGTATGGGAGTCCTGGAGCTAAAAGACTCAAGGATAGATCAATGTCAGTCGTCAGGGGGAATGAAAGCCAGTCTGGTGGAAAAAAGGGGGAAAGAAGGAAGGAGCTTCAGGCACTGAAAAGTCATATCATAGAGTCGTCAGGGTGGGCTGTGGTGGTTTCAAATCATGAATTCTTTAATGTACTAAGTCCAAATGGTCCCCTGTGCCCCCGCAGTGCCTTGCCTGGCAGTCTGAAAATAATTGAGGACTTGAGCTGGAGCAGAGGGAGGGGTGAGTAAAGAGAGGGAGTTAGGATGCGGGACAGGGAGGAGAGGAAGAAGGGGAATGAGAGAATGTATAAATGACAGAAAGAGAGAGATGGAGACTCTGCTCTTTACAAAAATTACCTTACCTCTACACTTACACAGCTCTCTTGTGACTCAAGAGGCCGTCATTTGTTCTTCCTCCTGCCCCTGTATCACTCACTCTGATGATAAAGCTCTGGTGGAAGGTGGAAGGTAATCTAGTGGCATTTCAGGGAATGGACCTCAGAGGAATACTTCTTTCATCTGAGGTCATTAATCGCAACGTCCAATCACCTCACTCGTAGATCAATAGCGCAGTACCGTGCTAAAAATGAAGGCATGAAAAGTGATGCTGAAGTATAAAACATGTGGTATATGTTCCCCCTCAGCAAGTTTACAGCTGGCTGGGTCGGTGAGTTGGTGCCATGTGGCCTTTCAGACTATCATGAATAAGCTGATCTGGAGGTTTGGTCACTTATGATTGAAGACTCAAAACTGCTTGCATGTCAAATTCTGATAAACCTCATTTGGAAAGTCCAACGACAGCCAAGGCCGGAGGCATTAAGTTTTTGGGTTGTTCGTTAATATCCATCCAACCGGGTGTCCCATTCTTGTGAACACGATGTCTAACACTTTGAGGAATTTCTTCAAACTTGGTACACATGTCCACTTGGACTCAAGGATGAACTGATTAGATTTTGGTGGTCAGGGGTCAAAGTTCAAGGTCACTTTTACCTAAAATCCATCCCATTCTCATGAACATGATATTGCAGGAACACCTGGAGGGATTTTCACATTTTACATCTGGCACAAACATCCACTTGAACTCAGGATGACGATCAAGGGTGACAAGGAGTTACAGATTTTCCTTTCCTGATCTCTGAAAGCAGGATGTCAAACTCCAAACACGTAAAGTTATTCTTTTTTCTCTTTGATGCCTTTTTCATGAATGAATACTTCCTGACATATGGGATAGGAAGCATAGCCTTATTTGGTATTATTGGGGCATTAACTATGCTAATTTACAAGTCTCATGCACATGCACTCAAATACACACAGGTGGATAATTTACACGGTTTTCTGAAGTTACAAGCGTTTGTTGATTCTGACACGCCATGTTTGTACAAGCCCTTCGTACAAAAAAAGTAAAAGAAATTTAAGACAAGAATACGAAAATGTTCTTGCATGAGGCCCAATGTTCAGCTCTCTATCAGTCCTCTGTACTCCTTTGTTAAAATAGTCTATAAGTAAGTGAAGACAGAAAATTGCTCACTGGAGATTATTCACTAGAATCATACATGTCAATAAAATGATAAAAAAAATACACTGAATACCTTTTATTAAATTCCTTCAAAGTCTTCACTGCATTTATCCATGTTTGTTATATATGGATGTAAACTGGAACTCAGCATACAACCAAGCATGAGTGTGTTTCATTTTTACACCCTAGTTACAGCTGCTTTGGAGGATTGGATTCAAGAAAGTATGTCCTGAAAGAGTGTAATGGCATTTGTTTAATAATGAAAACTGCTGCGAGGCTTCTGCAGTAAAACCGGGGTTCTAAAACTCAGGTTAAAAACATTGCTCTGGGCAGCAATCCCCGATCAGCGATGTTTGGGAACCTTGATAATTGCCTTTCCTGGTTTCTCAGTTCAGTGAGTACTGGCCACTATCTCTCTTAGCTGGTTGGGTGTTCATTAGAAGTCCTCATTCAGTAGTTAGAAGGGATATGAGTTTTCAGCCAGCCCATTAAAGGCCAAATGTCACCAATTTAACTGTGTGCAAGGCTCATAAAAGAAGTCATGCATGCTATTGATGTTCAGTACCTTTCCATTCTTAATAACGAGCTCCCTACACAGAACTGCAGTGTGTAGAATGGATATCTCTGACTTTAAATGGACGGATAATGAGCATGCCTATATTCCATTACAACTGTGTGTCCTTCTGCTATAGATAGAGGACTATTTTAACCCTTGTTTATAAGCACTCACTTGGTTTGGAAAGATATTGCATTATTTTATATTTTTGAAAGTATAACCACGTTTCTGGGTCAGCCTCAAAAAGTGATAAAGTGATGTTACATACTATAATATCCCAATTTGCACTCTGTTTATTAATTTGATTTTTTATTGTTTATAGAACATTTATAACTAGCTAAAATAGATACAAATTCTTTATACTCTCTTCCATCTCCTAAAGTCTAGGAGGAAAAGGTAGTTATTTCCATAATATTTTGATTTGTTGTTTTTTTTAAATATATATTTTATTTTTATTTTTACTGTGTATTTTTCGGTCTCAGTGATATGGGCCCTGTGTTTTATGCATGCTAAATATGTGCATCCCACTGCTGCATAACCATTTGCCCCACTGAATAAATAAAGTTATTGATTGATTGAACAGGTGGATCTTTTTTCACTTTTATTTCTATATAATCACAGTATCTATTGTATCGGTGTTTCACCAAGCTGTTATTAGCTCCCTGTTACTTGACATTGCAATAATGTATGGGTATATGGTTGTAAAGTTCTATGAAATGCTAAGTCCACGGCCATGCTAGTGGATCTGTGAGCAGTGCTTTGAGCTAACTGCTAACATCAGTCTGATTAGAAGTTCACAATGACAGCATGTGTTAAAGCTAAGCTGGTGTAGTGTGTTGTCTTAACATTTGCTGATTAGTAGTGAACACAGTACAACTGAAGCTGATTGGAATATCATTAGCTCTGCATGTATTTAGTCATAGCCTGAAGTATTGGAACAATTAAGATTTTAAGATGATAATGGTGCTGGAAGGAAAAGTCAAGGGATCACCAAAGTTATTCTGACTGAAAACATCACAAACTGGCATTGGATGTGCACAGGCCCAGGACAGGAAGGCTATTTAATGGGTGATTAAAACCTCCCAGAACATAATTGGTATCGACCTACCGAGCATCAGTGATATTGGTGAGGTAAGGGCCTGCGCAAAGTCCAAAGGATGAATAAAAGACAATACTCACCCCCACCACAGCCTGTTCACCCTGCTGCCATTTGGCAAGAGATACAGAGGTATCCACTGCTGTACACCAGACTACAGAGACGCTTCTTCCCTCAGGCTGTGAGTCTCCTTAATTCATCCTCAGTACTCCACCATGTAAACCAGTTTTAGTTTTATTTCAGTGACTTATTATTTATTCACCTTGTCTGCAGTGTACAATTTCTGTATATGATTTTTTTTTTCTTTTCTCATGAGTAGAAAATAGGGAACTACAACTTCAATCTCATTATGTCTGGTAAATGTACCTTTACTCCTGTATTTTGTATTACATTTCATCCTGGAGAAACATAAATGTATGGCCGAAATTTCAAAGCAATCTGTAGTAGTTATTCCAACATCACTCAATTCTCTGAATACTCAATCAGCTTCAAGGTGGCACAAGAAAAAAGTCACACAGTCATCTGAGTTATTAGGACATATGTCTTGGAACTGTGAATTTCTGAACAAAATCTGTTGCCAATTAAATTTGTACATGTTGAGATATTTCAATGGATAAGTGAAAACTCTGACCTGTCTGTGGTGTTAAACAAAAGTCAGGGGATCACCAGAGTCATTAACATTTATCCTCTGGACACCATGAATGTGAATACAAAATTTCTTGGCAATCTGTTATGTATTTTTGAGATATTTTCATCTGGACCAAAGCAATGCGCTGACTGACTGACTGACTGACTGACTGACATATCCATGCTGGAAGCATGTCTAAAAACAAACCAACATTCTTGTTTTTAGGTCTTCCAATCTGCTGCAATAGTGTGGAGTTCACTGCAACAGCATCAACCCAAATACACTTACTCCATGTGTTCAGCATGAGGGGACAAATAACCCACATCAGCAGGCCTCTCGACATACCCACAAGGGGAGAAAGAAAGAACGAAAGGGATTGGGTTATTCCAAAGATGAATGTGCCTTGCAGCTTTTGGGCACACAACACAAAACCAGCGAAAGGGAACATCGGCATCATTTGATGAGGCATTCCAAATGTCTCGAGGGGACTGAATTGCCAAGGGCTAAATGACAAATATATGTTGTTGGTGGTAGAGAGTGATTCTGCTGGCTGCCCTAAGGTGCTCTGTGGCTGCCAGCACTATTCCATTTGTCCTTGAAGATGTTGGCTGAAAATGTTGTCATCTGCTTGGGTTGTCTTTTGTGCCTAGTTTGTGTGTACAGTACCTACTCTAAATCTTTTTCCTCTTAGTCTTGGACTTCTGAGTCTCACTTCTTTTCCTCGTTACAAGATTGTCCTTTTTTCTTTTTATTCACATTGGTTGTACCTCTAGTCTTCTATAAAATTGCCTCATTCAGTGTAGGAATATGCGAAGGAGACAAGCAAAAATGTATTTCTATGTAAGTCCAAAAATGTAAAACAAAAATCCTTGTACAGTACCTAAGGGCTTAAATCTACTCGTGTGTGCTGCATGTTTATCAGAATCTGCAAATGTTCAATGAAATACATACAGTCAAAGGTCACACGATAAACTTATGGGGAAAAAAGTTTGACACTCATAGTTATCAAGTTAAAGTGTGCTACAGAAATTCAATGAAATTCTTGTCAAGCAGTTTCAGCATAATGTAATACAGCTGCCTACACACTAAAAATCGACCATTTTCATAAACTGCACCTTCTATACTATGCAAGACATTGTTCCCAATTCAAAGTTTTATAATTCAAAAAGGCCCACACTTACAAAATGCATGGAAATGAATAATTCTACGTGGGGAGACTTACGTACGCCTTTCTTTCTTTTTTTCTACCTATACGCCTGAATTATTGATATAAGTCTCAGAGAATTTCTCCTCGCCGTGCAACTTGGATTATCTATGCATATGCCTAAAGACAAAACAACATTGTTAAAACCTCCATCAGAGAGTGAAAGCGAGCGAGATGGAGTTTGAATATTTACAGTCAGTTAATGACATTTCCATTCTGTGGGCTTGTCAGAAATAACAAAGCCTTGCATTTACCCTCTGCATCTGCTTAAGTCTCTTTTCCTCCTCCCTGTGCCCCAAGTGGCTCAGAAATCCTACTTTATAGCAGAGAGGTGTCAGAATTTTAAACAGGCCCCGTCTTTATCCCCTGCTTCCCCGAGCTCTTTCCCTTTAATTCCTGGAAGACTAGGCCGCGGTCGCCTTTTAACCCTCACCTGCTCCTCTGCTAGAATAATGTTGGCTTCTCTCTCTATTCTGTCAGGGGGAGAAGGAGGGTGAGGGGAAATGATGGAGAGAGGGGGGGAAAGGGGAGGTACGAGGGAGAGGAGAGTGGTCCAGACAGAAGAGAGAGATAGGGTTAAGATGGGTGGGAGGTGTGTGTGTGTCTGTGTGTGTGTGTGCGTTTGCACATAAGAGGGTGTGTGTAGGTGGGGAGTGCCTCTAGTTTTAAAAAAAGGAAAGAAAAATGGAAAATACTGGCAGAGGTAGAGACAGGAGGCATGGACAGACAGTAAAGGCTGGAGTTATATTATTCTCTGGTGGGACGCTGACTAGCCATTTATCACGCCTCAGTGTGAAAAGAAAAGAAGAAGGGAGAAGGACGGTTGAGGGTTTTTTTTTTCCATCTCTTGTCAGACAAACCTGATGACAAAGCACTATCTGCACACAAGGTAACTTCCCCATTGTGAAATTGGAACAACTCTATACAAAGCCAAAATAAGGGGCCATGATTGGCCTACATTTTAGGTGAAATAGATGTATTCCTTTGTCCTCACAACAGTAGGCACACTTAGTTGTATGAGGGACTGATATGGGAGTGAATTATGTAGTATTTACTTCCTAAATGTCCACTCATAAAACATCTTATTTGAATTTAACACATTTTACATAATCCGCACTCACACACTATTCTGTTCAGAGAGCTAATAAGGTATACCACATGGTTCATTTTAGGGCCTTTGGTGTTCTCCATTTTTATTAATGATCTCCAACAAATATCTTCTGATTGTCATATTCAATATGTCGATGATGCAATGGTCTATTCTTCAAATTCAGTTTACATTACAGGCTGATTTTAATGCCGATCAAAAATGTTTTTTTTTTTTTTTTTTTTAACAAATTTCTTCTGAATAAGAAGAAATCTCATAGTATGTTGTTAGAGATTTTTTTTTGTGTGTGTGTAGGTGCATGTAAATTGATTTCTAGTTTTATTATGGGCATGAGTAATTTTTTTGTAGGTTTTTTGGCAAAATAAGGTGAATCTCGGGGTGTGGGAGTGGGTAGGCATGGGAGAGCTTCCTGCACTGTTGTGTTGTTGTTATGTGTTGTTTTATTTATTTTTTCATTGCTCTGATCTTGACATGTGTTGAGATGGAATATCACTAATATTAAAACAAATATTATTTTACCTGAAACATTCTCTAAAATTTAAGACATTTAAACTTTGTTTTGTCTACAACCTGCTCAGCACTAAAAGAAATAAACTGGTACAAGTTTCCAAATGAATTGTCTATAAATGATATTCTGCTGTATGAGTAATTGCCTGCAATTCACTCCCCTTTGAGTCAATCTCATGTGTGAAGTCAACGCTGTTAATTAGACCTGTTTTTATGTTCAGGGAACCAGCTGAGCCTGCCTCTTTCTCTTTCTCTCCCTCTCTTGCTCTCTTTCTCTCTCTAGCATTTGTACTTAATTACTGAGGGACTGCTGTCTGCACCAGCGAGGCATAACAAAGAGATGTAATGCCATTAGCAAGCACAAAAAAAAAAAAAGAAAAAGAAAGGAGAGAAATTTAATCATTTCTCTTATTCTCATGTCTTAAGAGAGTAGAGTGGTTAAGATACACTCATATTTCCCTATGTCTGGAATTAGGACTGGTCATTACATTACTGGAAATTGTTAGTCTGATTGATGTACTGTATGTTTTAAATGTTTATTAGTTGTTATATGTTCATGCTAAAAAAAATAATAACATTGCTATAAATCCTTGGAATACCATTTTCTCAGAGGTTTGAGCATAATAAATCAAAGAAAACTTAAAAATGTTAATTATATATTGATGTTTATACAGAAGTCTGTCAAATAGGACAATATATACAAGTGCTTCATAGCTGTACCATACCATTTTTGCCACTGTTACATCTTGCTAATTGAACGAAACATGTGGACAATGATCAAATAAGCCTAGAAAACACTGGTTGGTTTCAGTCATGTTTAAGATAGATGACAATATCTAGCACTGATAAACCGCTCTGCTTTCTGATATTAAGTGTGATTAGTGTAAGTGAAAGTAATGTTTTAATTATAATGATGTAAATTGAACGTGCAAAGTGGAGAGATTGACATGAGGCACACAATGACACCTACTGGGTGTTGAAAATTGGATTTACACCACAGCGGCTGGTTCCATTTGTTGTTCAAAGAGCAGCAAGTGATAGTGCGGATATTGAGTGGCAAGATAAAGTGCACAGACGTGCACCCCTCTGTGCGTGCACACGCTCCCGCACACACACAAGCCGAGAGGAAGTTTTACAGGTTTTGACACTTCTGATTGCATTTGACACCACTGAAGTCCACAGGACATGTAACGTGGAAATTATCCATTGATTACAGGTTTCTGTCCCAGGTTTTTATCTGTTGTGAATTGAATCAGCCATGGCTTTGCTAAGCTCTGCAATACCTGGGGTTATGAAGAGAGTTCATAATTTAATGCAGCCATAACAGCTCGAACAGCAAAAGCAAAGGCAATCATGTAGTTTGAGCTCATATGTTTGCCTCACTCAGTTCCCAGAGGTCCATTGCAATAGCTTGATTTTGTTTATTACAGTAATTGCATTGATTTCCAAAAGATCATAGTTTTCTTTATTACATCTAGGTAGCTCTGATGTGATTTAATACATTTAAGGACAAAGATTGAACCGGGCATGTGTCATTATTACACATTACACAAGTGTCTATGATCTGGAATTTACACAGTGCAATTGGCAGCTTATATTTTATTTTTTCTCTTAACATGTATATGACTTACAATAAAAGAACCTTCACATCATCCCCGTTTCATGTTTTTTTTCCTTTAATTTGTGTTATTTGCAGTCAAAACATGTTTTACAACTATATGATATTTGGCGCTCCATACAAAATACATACCAAATGAATTATAAATTGTGACAACTCACCACGTTGTTTAACCAGCTACTAATAAAATACTGAATGGCTGACGGCGAGTATGCCTCATGCGTGCTGGTCACTGCATGTGGCTCTCAATCAGATGTTTAAAGGCTTTTGCTTGGTAGCATATACTGTAGAGTTCATCTCCGGCGTTTGAATAAAGGTTGGACTCACTCCATTTTCTGGAGTTGCTCATAGTGAGAGGTAATGAGCAGGTGGTGAGGATACTCACAAGGCCCCAGCTGAGCTCCTAGCGTTGGAGTTTGTCCAATGTGAGAAGGTCACCTCAATGCTAATGCGTGTTGTGGGGTCCCCGTAAACACTCCACCTCTGGACTCTAAATGGTACTTTTCACACTTAGCATTCAGTTTCCTATCATCAATGAGAAAACTGTCAAAACTACAGCCATCTGAGTATACTTTATCATTGTACTTTTGTTTGAGGCATGGTTGTCAATATAGGTAAGAATCAAACAAAAGATCCACACACTGTAGTAGCTCCCAGCAATTTTAATTGAGCAACAAATTTATGTAACAGAGATCTTCATCTGTCAAACCACCATCACAAAGCAGAACATGAAATATTTTGACACAAACACATCCATCACTCAAGTAATTATGAAATACATGATTAAGAGTCATTCTACTCTCAGGCTTGATGGTTTATTACTCTACACTAGTGTTGCCGCCTTAGATCAAATTTCTATATTTTATTTTACCAGATGGATACTGAGGCTTTCAGGTTTCAGGCTTCTATACTCAGCACTTGTGTGAGTCACTGATGTTAATTCTCAGTGGGTGTTGGACTCTTCCAGTGCCCCTGCTGGTGATTTTCATGAAGAGGAATTCAAAACTAGGCAAAACATCTGTGAGCGTTTAGGTTCAGAATCAAGATTGCATACCTGATTTTTGCAGGTGTCATGGTTTGGTTCTGTTGCCTTTATCTGTCTTCAGTTATGAATGAGGACTGGGGCAGTCTACAAATAGTTACTCATGGGTCTTAACTCTCATTGGGATGAGGGTTCCATATTTCTTTGTAAGGGAAAGGTACATTTTCCCTTCTGGACTGAATGTGAGTTGCTGACTTTGACTTAATCTTTTAACTAAGTCTGAGACTCTTCCTGCAGTGATATGGAGAGTGAAATCAGTGGGACAGCAATTCCACACTAGTCATGACCAAAAGATTAAAAAAGCAGACTGTGAATGCAATTGGTCAAAATGTGTGTCTGGAGTGTGTCATCTTACAGGATAGAGTAACGAGCTCAGAAGGAGGACCACAGCAGCTTCTCAATGAGACAAGCTGAGGCATTTGATCAGCCATTTATGCCTCTGTGATACACTCTATGAAGGTATGTCAAACATTTTGAACCTGGAGAAAACTCAAGGGCAGATTCAGAGCACACTGGAGAGATCATAGGCTACATCCCAGGTGGCCTGGGAACACCTCAGGAGCTGAGGGCTAAGTGACACTCTGGTTTTAATCCATATTTGATATTATTAACCATCAAATAATGGACAAATGCCTAAGAATCTTTAATCATGACACATGCATACATTAACACTAAATTAATATTAAAGGATCAATCATTAACTTTTCTGACATTATTTTCTGATATTAATCATGATATCCACAAGTGGGCATGTTGTATCTTTTATATGAGAGAAAACAAATAATAGAAGCCCAAAATGCTGTAACAATGGAAATCTGTCTCTGCAGGTCTTTAAAGATAAAACATACACTTATGCATCTAGGTAGTCCATCACAGATATGATTCAATGCAATATAGTCATAACATCAAAATATCTCCAGACTTTAATACGTCCGAACCTTTTGATTGATGGCTCGGACTTAAATAAAGCTTTTTCAATTTAGAAGGCATCATTCAAGGGATATTAAAAGTCAGAATTCCATTGATTAGGCTCAAAAAGTGTTTGAGGAAAATGCCATTAATGTCTATGTCCTATACGTAAAGTGTGAGTCCCACCATGCATGACTGCATTTTGCACTTTCAAATGTGTGACAGACTTCCATTCATCAAATGCTAAAATAATGCAACCTGCCATAGGCAACAAAAGATCTCATGGATCAAGCTAAACGCATCTCTAAACAGAGGCTTCAGGGTGCTTTATGAATTATTTGCATACATGAGTGGTTAAGTTGATTCTGATATTATTACTGTCAACATTAAAGCAGGGATGATAGTTTTCATCAACTATAAATGAGAATTGCCACCAAATTTCTGAAACAATTATTGATTAGTAATAAAAATCATGCTTAAACAGAAATATCAAAACTCAGTTACTTTTAATCCTAGGCTATTTCTGAGTAGTATCTTTTTGTTGGTGCAATTAGGGCTTGTGACAGTAAAATTGGTTTCATTTTAACTGACCCAAATTATCAGATGCAAAGAATAAATTATAAAACAGTCAACTGTAATTGGAGGCCTAATCACTATTAAATGTTAATCAGAACACCTGCTTTTTAATATGTTATCATAGATCTTAAGTCTTCAATCAAGTTTGCCAGAACTTAGTATTGATCATGTCCATTCTGTTCTAAAAAGCAACTTTAAAAAAGAAAGTTGCAGTCCCATTTTGCAAAGTTGCACCAAAATACTAAAAATGTAACACTTAAGTTTAAGGGTACATTATTTAACATTAGTTAATGTAGCAATAAGAATCAACTAAATAAGTAACCAGTAACAGTGTGTCTTATTAACATTTATTAAAGACTCACATGTTAATCAAAGTACAAATTCATATTAGTATGTAGCTGATAAAGATGTCGATTGACATAATGAAGTTCACAGCTAAGCCATTTCATTAAATGTTAACTGATTGTCCACTTACTTTTCCATTCTCCGACTTATGTTACTTATCTTAATATAAATGTTCCTTAACTTATAGCGTAACCTATAAATTATTGTTCATGTTGTATAAACATTACTTAACCATAACTGGCCATTTATAAATGCTCTTTGTGATGCTTATTGTAAAGTTGAAAGCATATATCCCTCAAGTACGACTTCATAAATGCATGATGAGTGCTGAAGAAGTATTTACTATAATTAACCAAAAACTTTGTGGAATTTATGCTCTAAATATGAGTGCTAGAAAAATAGAAGGGATTCATGTTTTCAACTTTACAATAAGGTGAGAAAGGCCATTGGTGTCCAGTTATGGTTAAATAATGCCATAAGGTGCACAATAATTCATAGGTTAAGCTATGAGATTTATGAAGATAAAGGAAGAGGTTAACCTCTACATGAAAACCATGAAGTGTATCTACTGATCTCAAACTTTACCAAAAATAAGTCTTAAGTTTGAGGACAAGTAAGTGGACAATGAATCAACATTTATAAATACAGACAGTTTTCGATCAATGAAATGGCTTAGCTGTGAACTACATGGCATAAATGTTAATCGGCATATTTTTCATTGATAAATGTAAACCCTTAATAAATGTCACAAGACCCATTTGTTAAAAGTTGCTTATTTAATTAACAGTCAGTAAATGCTTATTACTGGATCTTTAGAAAATAGTTGATAATGTATCAATGAATACCTTAGTTAACATGAATATGATCAGTAAAATGATTACTAGACAAATTAGTTGACTGTTAATTAACTGTTTTTTAATGCTCAGTACTGTCTTACCTAATGTTAATTAAGGTTTCCCTATTGTGTTACTAAGTGTTACCCTGTAAGCTAAACATTCATGCTAACAAAAAATATTACAGTTAAGATCATCAGGTGGGAAGATGTTATTTTTGTTACTTTGAGGGAGAAATAACTGATGAGTCGCTGCAGTTCAGTTGATGCTGGTTGAAGCAGTAGCTTTCCTGTTTAGACCAGGGCCTCCTTCATGTTTTAAGTGACTCCTGTTTCAGAAATCGAGCCTGGGGACAAAAAGAATAAAAACATGTAGAAAACAATGAAACCTAAGCCACTTTCTTCAATAATGGTTAAGCTTCTCCACAGCCATTCTATGCTATCAAAATTAAGTGGAAAATCTTAAATTAAAGTAAATCGTATGGGCTGTAAATCTGTTTCTTCATCATGGTACTTGCTTTCTGACATTTTCTTTATATTGTGTACAAACATGTTGTCTGTGGATTACATTCAGGCTCTATAGAGTGTTATTCAGTGCCAGCCTGATGACTTTCATATCTTTAGTCGAATGTCATACTGCTCATGAAAATGCATGTTAGTCAGCCTTCACTCTGTAGCCTCTCTCCACAGGTAAAATATGACAGTAAAGATCATATGATGGAGTGGGTCATGGTCAGTGCCTCCCACTGGTGGCTGGCTGCTGCTGTTTATGACATTAGCATATACTGAAACACCTCATTTTTCATTAAGTAGGCATTAGTAAGGGTGACCTTTCACTCCAAACTACTAACGGGCATTGTGATTATCTAGATTGCATGATAATTACAGTAAGAATAAATGACTCTGCAAGAGTATTAAATCATACCCATGTAATATGACCACGGTAATCCATGTATTATCACGATAACACCATTAGTAGTCCCAGTGTTCTTTTAGTGTTAATGTATGGACTGTGATGCCGTGGTCATGGGGGAAATTTGCCTTCAATGTGCCAACAAGCTATAAAAACACAAAAAATGTATTTTTATTAATACAGAAGAAAGACTTTATTTTGTTGGTGTCAGATAATTGACCACAATTCTCTACTTGCACAATGTAGTATGACATATTAGTTTTAAAGGCTGCACGCCTGTTTACTTTCTGTCAGGGCTATAGTGTTACCTTCACCTACAAATGTAGTGATTGTTTAGAGCCTTTACCATTTGTTTTGTATATGGTGTTTCTGAGCAGTTTGATAATCCCCTCAGTTTCTTAGATAATTGTTGGCAACATTAATTAACTAGCAACATCATCTTCATTCAGACTCAACAGAAACAAAATCAGACTCATCTTTCCACTGCTATAACAATCACTATCACCCAAAATAAACCCTTAATTCACCAAGGTATATAATCTGTCTGTAGCCTTCATGCTGTTGTCTGATGTCACAACCTTCCTCCTTCTCCTCATGATGATATTCTCACATTTAACTCATTTGAATTTAGGGTTTGTTCCAAGATTGCTGGAACAGCAGAAAGATGAATCCAGATATTCTGGGTAAGTTTAATTGTATTTCTGTTGATTTTGAATGAAGACAATAATGCTAGCTAGCTGGCTAACATTGCTAATTGTTATCTGAGACACCAAGGTAGGTTTTCATTCTTAAATTAATGATCACAGTTGGCTTGGTTCATATTAATGGTATTTACCATTTGTTTTGTAATATATGGCTAACGTTGTCATCTTCATTCAAACTCAACAGACACAAAATAAAACTGGTTTAGATGAAACAAACCCTTAATTCACAGCGTAAGATGTGAACATTTCTCCGGACATAGAGCAAGAGGGGGATCAGACATCAGAGAAACAGCGCAGAGGCAAGTCAGAGTTGGTGATTGTTGAACCAGTGAAAAGACAAGCCAAGATGTTTTGGTTGAATTTTACTTTATTTGTCGGGTTTGAATGAAAATGATGATACTGGGTAGGTAGCTAACATCGCTAATGGTTGTTGAAGCCACTGAAATCAAAATCAAAAATCAGATCAAAATGCTGAAAACACTTTATATAAAAGGAACTATATTGACTATGTTGCTAACTATGAAAAGTGAAATAACTAACTTAAGGATGAAAAATCCAAAGTTTGCAGCTCAAACAGGATGCATAATCAGACAGTCTTTAAGGTTTTCCTTGCTGTGCAAGTGCTAAGTAGTGTGTGTCAGTAATCACGTGCATTTACCTCAACCTGTTCTAAAGCTGCACAGAATTACAGGAAACATTTTACCTGCTTTAATAATTCTCTGTCTGCATGTTCAAGTGTGTGTGTGTCTGTTCACTTCCATGGCTACATGTCAGATGTATAATTTATTGGATGTTTTTAAGGCACAATGTTCTCATTCAAAAGCATTTCATTCAACCGTATAGTAAGTCCTTACAGTCAAGACAGCAGTACAGTCGAGTATATTTTGGAACGGCTTTGAAATGTGTGTGTTTCCACTGTATCTGTCCTTCCAGCTGAGTTACGACCCTGATGGAACAACAGTTCTTTGTATAGAGTTGTCACAGAAGGTGAGTGATGGAGTTTTGGGGAAAACACACTTCAGCTTTACACACAAGTGCACATGTGCCGTTACTCATGGCCGTGTGGATGCTGTATGCAGACAGTCTCTGTCATACTCTCTGTATCCCAAATTCATCAGATTTTAAGTATGCCTATAATACAATAGTATCATTCCTTTTTTTTTATTATACTGCTAATGTTACTGAGGCAAACATGCCAAAATAGTAAACGTTTTAAACATACCTTCAGATGTATGTACACACATATATATATATATATATATATCACCAATATTTATACTTTGCTAGTTTGACTATCTTGTATAGATAAAACAAAGCATAATTTTAGCTGTGGACCTAAATGAATTATAAAAGTAACTCACATACTGATTGAAGTGAGCTGAAGTTGTATTATAGTGCAAAAGTTGTAACAGTCAAACTCATATGGTCCTGTGCATCAGTGTTGTGTGTGATGGTAAAAACTGGGTACAGTTCAGTGGTGCAGTCATGAGAAAAAAAACACATAAAACAACTACAGCCATGTACAGCCAATTTACTTACAGATTTATTAAAAATGAAACTTCAAAAGGACCACTGTGCTCATTCAGACTAGTAGCCTATGGCCCTGTGAAGATCCCCTGCATGTAGTGTGGAGTGACGGTAAAAGGCATCCTTAGGAGGGTATCTTAAGGTCATCACCATCCCTCGCAGCTCACTGGAGCCATAAGTTGATAAATTCAGAGGGGCATTTGCCCTTCAAGCCGCACAATTTGCTAGCGGCCCTGCCTCTGTTAGGCCTGCCCTAATCTAATGCCAACTGTCTGCCTGTGAAGAAAAATGGAAAAATTGTTTGTGAAAAATGAGCGTCAAACCCTTTCCTCCGCCCCCCAGCCCCTAATCAGAAATACGGTCAGCAGCAGCATTTATTGGGCCTGGGAGGATTTCTTATGTTTGGGCCTCTAAGGAGAAGTAAATGCAGGCAATTATAGATGAAGTGATTTAACATGCCAGCATTCCTTTTCTACATAAGTGGCTCATTGTAAAGAGCAGGCTAAGGGGCCACGGCATGCTAAGCACCCTATAGCACTGCTGCTGTTATGACTGTGGCCATGGCAATAATTTCTGACAATGTCTTTAAATGGAATATGACAAAGGAAATTTTTATTCTGTACCATATTTCTTGGATGTAGACTGTGGAAATGGCTAGCAGGGAAACTGAAAGTATGAACAGCTCCACTTTCAGCTGAAGAAAAGCCTTTGTAACTGCTTATATTTGCCAACACACTCCATCTGTCCTCATCTGTGTGCACCAAAATTTGTACTTAAAAGAATCTAATTAATACAATATTTAGCCAAAAGAATCTAGACAGCATATTAAAGTTAGTCTTTCTAGCTGCTGTCTTAATCATCCTTTAATTTCTAGTAAAAGCAATTTAATTTAGCTTAATATTTGAGTGCTTATCCTGTGCGTGTATGAGTGAATGTTGACTACACTTTTAGAAAAAAGGGTTCCAAAATTGCTGGGGCTCTACCCAGAACCACATGCTCCTGAGGAACCCTTTGTTGAAGAAAAGGTTTGTCAATGGTTCTTTGTGCTGTTACATAAAAGGGTTCTCAGTTGAACACCTGAGTGGGTTCTAAAACCCTTGGAACATAAAAGGGTCCTCAGTTGAACTTTCTGGATGGATTCTAGAAAAAAACTTTCAAATATAAAAAGGTTCTTGGTAGAACCCTCTGGGTGGGTGCTTGATAAAATTGTGTATACGATAAAAAGGTTCTCAGTAAAACCCTTGACTATGTTCTAGATAAAAACCTTAGAATACAAAACCCCTTAGATGGTGGAAAAGTACTGGATAGAACCCCAAGAGAGGGTTCAGGGTGGAACCATTACACCAGAGAAGTGTTTTCTATAGAACCTCTCATGGGGGTTTTGGGTGAAACCTTTCACAGATTTTCACAGGTTCTAGGTATAAGCCTTTATTTTGGGATTTACGTAGAACTGTCTGAAAGGGCTCCAAGTGGAACCTTCAGAAGGTTAGAAAGGGTTCTCTTATGCTTACAAGCTGAAGAATCCTTTCTGGCTCTAGCTGGAATCTTTATTTCTATGAGTGTAGTTTGTGCTATGTAGTTTTTTTCTTTTAGAGTGAAGTCTCTCAGCATGGCACTAGCTTTGCCTCATGTCAGCTTTGGACATGCTTCATACAAACACACATGCAAACACATGCAGACACACAGGGCAGGAAACGTACACCAAACACACACTTTCAGACAGACACACATACACACACCCCTACACTATAACCTAACACCCCCATAAGCGCCTCTTCTGCATGCCTCTGCCATAACTAACTGGATTAGTCAGCCACAATCGATTTGGCACATGCTATCAAAACCAAACAGCCAATCTCCTCTCCCCCCGTCCATCTCAGCACCCCGCTCTTCCTTCCCCTTCTCTCCATGCCTGCTTTCCTTTCCTTTTCCTCACTCCATCTGTCCTCCACTCTCCTCCTCATCCTCCATCCCTCCTTTCTTCTTCCACTAGAACTATTGCCCCACTCCCCCTCTTTCTCCACCCCCTCATCTCTCATTTGCCTCTCGCCTCGTTCCATCCTTTCCTCTTTTGTCCCAACACAAACTATCAATCCAAGGCAGCCACGGTTGTGTTTTAATCTCCTTTTCATTTCTTTATTCCTCTGCTGTTTTTAACTCAACCCATTCCTAAATCATTTTAAGCTGGTCCAACTTAAAAATGTGAGTTCCTCTGCTGCCTTTGAAAAGTGGGTTGACTGAACATGGGTTGAATAATCTGATGAGTTTTGAAAATGTTAAACCAGTTGAGTTAAGTGGACTTCAGAAAACATTCAAGTTCAATCAGCTCGATATATTAAATTGAATCAAGTAATATAAAGGGGCTTAATCACGGTTAATACTGTTTTAAGAAGGAGGAGAGTTTCAACACTCAAACAATGCTGGGAAATCAGCTACTGTGCTGGTCAAGTTTCTTTTGAAAATAATTTAATGAGTTGAGTGATCTCACATCAGTACAGTAATTTGACTGAAAAAGCTTCAAGTCAGAACAAACATATTTCTCATTTCTGAAGTGGTCCGAAAATAAAAAAAAAATAGAAATTTTAAATTGATTAAACTTGAAAGTAATGAAACTTATATATTTATGTTTAGTTAATGAGAAAAGATAAGTTGATTCCACTTAATTTCTGATGTTTTACAGTGTACTTTTTTTTTTTTTTTTTTTTTTTTTAGCATTTTCACACACTCTCTTAGAAATAAGTATTCCAAAAAGGGTTCTTCCTCTAGGACTGAGGTTCTACCCAAAACCTGAAGAGCCCTTTTTTGAAGAAAGGGTTTGTCAAGGGTTCTTTTTGAGACTAAACGTTCCATTAAGAACCCTTTTAATACAAAAAACATTTTTAGAGGAGTTCTTAAAACCTTGAATAACTCTTTCTCCTAAAAAGGCATCATCAAGAGGTTTTTGTACCATAATATAAATAAGGACCCTTGGAAAAATAAAAAGGTTTTGTGTAGAACTCTGAGTGTGTTCTAGATAAAATCCTTGGATATAAAAAAACATTCTCTGTCAAACCCACTGTGTGTATTTTTGATAAAACCTTGGAATATAAGGTTCTTGTTAGAACCCCCTGGGTGGGTTCTTGTTAGCACCCTTAGAGGGTGGAAAGGTTCTGGATAGAATCCCCAGATAGGGTTCTGTGTGGAACCATTACACCATAGAAGGGTTCTCTGCAGCACCTCTTATAGTGGGTTCTGGGTGAAATCTCTCAAAGATGGGTATGAACCTTCATGTTAGGTTCTTAGTAGAACTCTCTGAAAGGGTTCCAGTTGGAACTTTTAAAAAAGGTTCTATCGGGAACCAAAAAGCGTTATTCTCTGGGGACAGGCCAAAGAACACTTTATGGTTCTAGTTAGCACCTTTATTTCATTTTCATATTCTTAAGTTAAATCATTCATTCATTCATTTTCTGTAACCGCTTATCCGTGAGGGTCGCGGGTGGCTGGAGCCTATCCCAGCTGACATTGGGCGAGAGGCGGGGTACACCCTGGACAAGCCGCCAGTTCATCACAGGGCCGACACATAGAGACAAACAACCACTCACTCTCACATTCACACCTACGGGCAATTTAGAGTCACCAATTAACCTGCTGCATGTCTTTGGACTGTGGGAGGAAGCCGGAGTACCCAGAGAGAACCCATGCAGACACGAGGAGAACATGCAAACTCCACACAGAAAGGCCCTGCCGGCTCGGGGATTCGAACTCAGGACCTTCTTGCTGTGCGGCGGCAGCGCTAACCACTGCGCCATCGTGCCGCCCACCTTAAGTTAAATCAATCAATTTAAAAAATTTAGTATTTATTTCCAGACCACCTCAGAGCTTATAAACATGAGTTTTTATGACTTTTTAATGAATTCTTTTGATTTGAATTAATGCCCTGCTGTTGTTCACTTTACACATTAAATTAAGTGTTGAAAGAAACTTAACCGAATGCATGTAAGCAGACTTGCATTTGAGCAGACTTGCTACAGAGGCTTGCAATTGTTTGAGAGTTAACAATATCTCCGACTCTTAACAGACAGACTCTTAACAGACTCTTCTGTTTTGTAGTTTGAAGAAAACATAGAAACTTGCTGTGTCTTTAATACATGTTATGATAAATCATGGTTGTTTCTTTCCATAATAATGAAAACAATGACAGCCATGATCATTCTCTACATTTAGTTGATTCAACTTACTTGTGTGTTTTCTCAAGTTCACATAAGTGAACGCAGTATGTTTTCCATTTTGAAAATTCATCATACAGCTTTGAACAAATTATTTAACTCATGTTCAGGTAACTCGCATTTTCAAGGCAAGGGAACTTCGATTTTTAAGTTGAACCAGCTTAAAAAGACTTACTTTCTTTTCTCAACTCTCACACCTGTCCTCTCCTCCGTCGCCTACCTTTTTTAGAAAAACTTTTCCTCCCTCCCTCCCTCCCTCTTTTTCCTCTCCTGTCCTTCACTATGACTTCTCTTCCCGCTCTCCGTCCCTCCATGCCAGTGTGCCACCGCTCCTCTCCTCCTTGCCACACATTCATCCATCCTTTCTTTCACTTCGGCAGCCAAATCACTCTCTAACAGATGCCGTGCTCATTCAGTCGATCTCCCCGGTGTACTGGTGTGTGTCTGTGCAAGTGTCTGTTGTGTCTGTGTAATTATGCATGTGTGTGTGCGAGGGAGCACGTGTGGGCATGTGTGCATGTGTGTGTCTCGGTGGAAAAGGCCTGGCCAAGGCTAATTGCTGCCTCCTACCTGGTGGTGACAGGCCTAATCAAGGATGATGAGCTCACTGTTGGTCTGTCTCTGTCTCCCTCTTCCTCTCTCCCCTCTTTTGGCAGAAAAATAGATAGACAGCCTCCAGTCCCCCATTATGGGTTGTTTTTGGAGAGGAGAGGAGGATGGGAGGATGATGGTGAGGGGGGGAAGGAGAGTGGGAGGGAGGGGGAAAGAAGGACAAGGCTTTTCATTTCAGCTTTCTCCTCTTAAGGGGACAGCATGGGAGCAAAAATTGGCCAGAGTGCTTGAGGGTAGAGGTACACAGGTTGCAGCACAATGGGCCTATTCACCTCCTCTCAAAAAGTGAAGAGGCCAAAATGATTGGATGAATGAATAAATGAATGAATAAATTTTGTTTCAGGGTGTTTTGGGGGCAAGGTGATGAGATGGGATGAGATGGGGGTTTACACGCGTGTGTGTGTGTGTGTGTGGGACAGACTGTGTGTCACTGGCTTGAAGGGTATGGCTATCCAACAACTGCCTCTTGTGGTCCAGAACTGCTTGAGTCTTGAATTAGAATAATGGCATTTGGCCTCAGCAGCAACATAACAGATGTGAGTGTGTGTGTGTTTGTATTTGTATTTGTGCGTGCACGTAAATGTATGTACAAGCCTGATTGCAAAGATGGTAATACTGTATATGTGTGGATGATGTGATGACACAATAACACAATTTCCAGGCTTGTGTGGAGTCAAATAATCTCTTTTTCCCTCTCTCACTGTGAAGCACACATGCACACATTGCACATGCACAGACATACACATAATTGCAGATACAGTCGTAGATGACTTTATTGATCCATGCAGGACATTTCTGTTTTGATATAGCTGTGACCTTGTCCATAAAGGGCAGGGGTCAAAGTCAGGTGCAAAACAGTTTGGGTACAATGTCTCACTCAAGGCAAATTAAATTACTTGAACTTCACCCTGTCTTCTCTGACAACACCCGGATGTCCACTAAAAACAAGTGGGGACAGAACAAAACAAACATGAAAGCTAAATTAGATAAGTTTGTGAAAAGTTGTTTGTTGAGTTGTAATGCAAATCTTTTGAAACTTACATGAGTCTTTTCAAATCCTGGTCTTGAATTTTCCAACGCTCTTTATCCTTTATCCTGTTTGACTTTTTCTTGCCTTCTAAGCTTTCCAACCAATTTCTATGTACAGGACAATATTCAACTTGCTGCAAGCAAGCAGACAAGTTAAATTATACTTCTAAATGACCAGTGTATTTTAATATTCAGTGGAAACAGTACAGCATTATCCATGTGAACAGTCTCTATCTAATATGCCACATTTGTCTTAAGACATTTGATTTAACACAGTTAATTCAACTCACAAGTGGCAGTAAATGTAACGTTTAGGTTAAGTGGGCCACGTACTTTCAACATGTGGCTGAAATGCTGCTGAGGCAGACAACTAAACACAACAGCCTTGTTGAGGTAGATTCTATTTCTGGGGATTTGCGGACAACTTTCTGAGGGCAAGAATGCCCTGTACTTTAAAACCTGACAAGTGTCCAAACAAAAATCATTAGACGAGTAATCAGAGAGGGGGTGATTTAAATATCATGTGTTACTCAGAGTCTTCTGTCCTTTCTTTCTATTGATATTTAAGCACCACTAAACAAGATTTGTCATTATTATATTTGTGAAACTAGGAAGTAATTGGCCATAGCTTAAGAAACCATTTTCTACTGTGATACTCACACGAGTGCTTCCTGTGAAGAGAAAATTATAAAACAGCAAGCATGAAAACCATTTATAATCTTTCTAAAAAGATAAATTTAGTCAAAATCTGCAGATGCACCATTAAAATGGAGCATAAACCACAAATGTGATAAATACTTACAATTTCCTTCATCCAACAAATTCACCCAGGTTTTTCGATTTATTAACGCTTCCAATATCTCACCGCCAACATCAAAATGTGGAAAAACCCCATTCCCATTTTTACAGACATTTTGAGAGTAAGATGTTTAGGTCTTTAAAATGATAGCCATCAAAGCCTGTGGACCTTAAAGAAGTGGAGGCCTCCTGGTGCAAAGGAGAGTTTCATCATGATGGATTTAGCTGGAAGCTCTTCATCCAAGTATATCTGTCATGTGGTTCTCTCTCTTCCTCTCTCTCTCTCTCTCTCTCTCTCTTCGTCTGCTGCTTATCTGCTGATCTCTCCTTCTCATATGCTGTTTTTTCTGTTTTGTCCTCCTTTCCATTTTGCTTTATTGTGCTTTTCCTATGTTTTACGATGCTACTACTTTCTCTCAGACCACCTTCCATTTTCTTACATATCTCTTGCTCTCTAGGGCTTGTCAAGTATGGGCAGGATTCACATGGATGGCTATCTTTAACTGTAGGCCACTGCTGCATATTGAGGTGTTATCTGTCCTCTTTGAATCAAAGGTAATGGGAGATTGAATAGATCTCTATGGTGTGATTTGGTGTAAATCTTTAATTTATATTCCAGACTCACTCAGATGGAAGAATATTACTCATTCTGTGTGTTTAGGATGAGTGTAGAAAAGAGTGGAAAATGGTCTGTGGTGAGAATACATACTGTACAGTGGAATTTCCAGGAATTTCCAGTTGAGATTTGCCATAGTCCTGACCTGTTTGTTATTATGTGCTTCCCCAAAATGGCACTGCCACTGGGAACTAACTAATTCCAACTAACTATGTAATTTAGGACTTTATCTATACAATAGTTAGTATCTAAAAATATTAAGTTAATTATTAATATTAGATTAGTTTTAATCCAAATTTAAAATATTGTCAATTAAGTTTTTGTACACTTTCCTGATATTGGGTTTGAATTGGGCATAGTTACGCTTGGACATTAATATGAAAATTATGTAATTAAATCCATAAACCAAATAAATGAAAAAAATCCCCATCATTTGTCCAAAACACCAATGTGACACAATAACACAAAGAATCTAACTGATCGAGGCAGCAGGAAGCCAGGAACTCCAGTTTCCTGCGAGGCGAAATAGCTGTTTTTGTCAAAGGAGTTGATTTTTTAGGGTGGGTCTTTTTTAAGTGGCTAAAATACATATTTCTGCTGCCCATAGTGGTCCACACGAGTACATTGCTAAGGTTCTGTGCAGGTACCCCTGAGTCAGTCCAAACTGCTATACCTTCACAGTCTTGAGAAATGGTCTGAACAGAAAAATGACCAGTTTTGTAGGTTTTCTAATAGCTATGAATATTTTTTTTTCACTCAGATTTTTTGTGGGAACACTCAACCTTATCATCATATTTGCAAGGCTATAAGCCTCAATGTTATTATATAACGGTTTTATTGTTTCTAGCATGCCAAATTGCAAAAAAGTCCCATATTGCAGTGTGTTAAGCTGCAAGAAAATGTTAATTTGCAAGAAAGTTGCACATAACCATGAAATATTTTCCTGACAAATATAATTAGACTAACATTTAGATTTAGAAGATGCTCGAAAACACAACAAAAAAGATTCATTACAGATTATATACACCACACTGTATGTTATTAGTTGCTGCTCCTTCTGTAATATTTATTACTGTTTTTAATAGTATGATTAATTCCCCTCCAATGGAAGTTAATCATTTTTTAGACCTAGAAGCACAAAGAAGTAATGTTTATGACCTAATCAAATATATGACTGTGGTTGTAATAAAAATTCATAATTTCCCCAGTGCATGATATTAGCGAGACATACACTTGGAATCATAATTTCTGGTTTGTGTATGAATTATGTGACTGTGGCTTTGAAGCTGGCATGTAGATCATCAGATAATTTAGTAGCAACTGGGCAAGAATATTGAAAAGATGGCTTCATTTCTAATGAGCAAACATGCTAATATGGTAACACTGTAAAATCATTAGTTAAAACAACTTACATTATCTTTTTTTTTTCATGCTAAATTAATATTCTGTGCAATGATCATTTGTCCCTAGTGTCTGGTGAGAAGCCACACTTAGTTTTAACCGTGTTCATGTTATGGTGGAGAGCTGCTATTGTCAGTTAATGCATGATTTTTAACATCAAGGCAAAGCTGTTTGTTCCTTTATTTAATTTTAAAATAAAGTGCGACAACTTTAGTGTCTTACTTAACATTTTTATACTTTGTGTTTATCCACTTTTTGGAGACTAGACTAGACTTTGGAGAGTTACACATATTTATGGCCATTTGGACAAAGTCAAGGGTCTTTCCCCATTTTGCAAGAATTATAGTAGAGGGATGAGTCAGACATTTGAAAGTGGCTCACACAGCTTCTCATATTCTCAGTGTTTTTGAAAAACACTAAATAGATGAATAACCAAAATAACACAACAGACAGGACATTTTGGAAACAATGACAAATGAAAAATAAATCTTAAAAAAAAAAATCTTATTTTGAATTTGACTTCAAGAACCATGCTTGTCAGCTAACAATTCAACCACAGGGACTTCACTGCAGCAAATATGCACACATCAGTGGTTGAGCATGCACACATCTGCAGAGGAGATGATGTGTGCATGGGCACATTAGGAACTTTTAGGCCTTTAGGGATATTTTTGATTGTCCATGACACTTGATTTACCACTTTAATCTCTGCAGCTTTCAACCAAAATGCAGTGACAATATAAGATGCGGGTATGGTCTTGTACATTTCCATGGTCAATTTGATCTTTCCATTACTGTGAATCAGCAGGCATAAGGGGAAAGTACAGTGGCGTTTCACAGCAACCCTCCCACAAGACACAAATCTACTTCTTTTTGGCTGAAGGTGCTTTTTCCACACACATAAACACAATCATGAGAGTATCAGGGGGAGAAGGAGGGAAAAGGTAAATTGGTCCAAATATGAATTTAAAGTGCACTCTATTCTCATACATTTCACTGAGCTATTTTTGATGTGTGTAAAGCTGATGGTTGAAGACATTGACCACAATGAAACAGGCCTTCATAGGAGTACTGGGTCTCCTCAAATATTACATTATGGAACACTCCGGTGATAATAAAACTTTCCTTTTTGCTCTCACAGCAATAACAGAATCTAAACTATGCCGCACATGAAAGACCACAGCGGCGTCAGGTCCATCAAAGCTAATTGATTCTACTATGTCTTCATTTCCAAGGAAAAACGTGTTGGGCCGGTGAGAATGATAGAGGGCTTGATTTATGAAGTGCAGAGCGCAGAGATGTGGGCGTTGCAGGTTTAGAAAATTTCATCTCGGATCAAGCCCCAGCACTGTGGAGATAAAAGCAAAAGAGGAGAGGTTTGTGCTTAAATGGATTATGTTTATGGCTTGTGTCTCACAAGCCACAATGTGTAGGTGTGTGTGTGCTTGTCACTGTAGCTTGTCATATAAAGAGCTCAAACCCATGGCCTGAGGTAAAATAACCTTGAATGGTTATCACAAAGAGATACTAATGATTTACAGAGCTGTTTACCAAGCCATCACCGACACACTGACCTCCTCTGTCCACCACTGGAGAATGTGTTTGCGCATATGCTGCATGTGTACTTGTTGGTTTCGCTCATGCATGTGTACGGGCATACAGTGTTCATCCATATATATGTCCGCTTATTGTATGGTGTTTTGAGAAAACATGCACAACAATAACAGTCAAAAACGAATGAACTTAAAAAAATGAATGAAATAAAGGTGTTGCCTGCACAGATGCATTGTTGGGCCTCTGGCTAAGACCTGGGACCTCAGCTGTGAGACTCAAAAGAGCTAATAATGGAGAAATTAATGGATGGGAAATGGATTTGTCAGCCTCAGTAAATGTTTCATGAGGTGCTATAGTTAAAGTTAATAAACAATAACCCATCCCCACATGTGAAAGGTTTAAAATACTGTACTGTAGTAGCTAATAGTCCTGAGTGATGTGAAAAAGCTGCCTGTATGTATGGCTCCACAAAGCAGTCAAGTTGCAGTTTATATCCATGTTTGTCCAGACTCATATAACATATGCAGTGAAGATTCTGACCTCCAAATTAAAGGGGATGTTTGTACCAAATTTGAAGAAATTCCCTTCATATCACATTCACAATAATGGGATGAATGTGAGGTCACAGTGACCTTTGTACGTCGGTACATATGGATGGACAGACAACCCGAAAGCGTAATGCTTCCAGCCATGGCTGTTACCAGTGTGGAGGCGTAAAAAGTATATTTCTAATATAACAGAGAGAACATCAAAGGTGACATTTAATAGCACAGGTATATGAAAGGTGATGTTTGAAAGAGACCGAAGTAAAAAAGTGCCTGTAGTTTAGGCAGGATCATGGATTCCAACTGAGAACTTCCAGACTATCTTACAGTAAGTACCGCTGCCAACCCCCCTCCCACCTCCCACCTCTGATACACTGCCTCTGGCTGTGCTTTGTATGATGGAGACCAATAAAGCCTAAAGTACAGACAGCTAGTCTTTTTCAACTCAGCATTATGCCATAGGAATCCTGCACCTGCTTTCAAGTCCCCTTCCTCTGTCCTCTCTTCTGGGCTCAGCCTGTGTGTGTAGTGTCCGGCTGGGGAATGTGATAACTCAGCCTAAGCCCAGTCAAACCAGCTTAATTCTCCCTGTGTCAGAGTAAAGCTTCAGAATCGCCCATTTTATGGTTAAAAAAATCAGAATGTTCATTTGGCTTCCAGCAGCGAGGTGGGGCATCATCTAAGGCAGGAGATTCTCTCTCGCTTCCTTTCCTTTGCTTTCATTATAAATATGCCATGCGACTGGTCTTGTTCTTTGGTTTGGCTTAGCCTATTTCTTTGCAGAAGTTCTTTTTCGCTCTCTAGTTTCAAACTTTCTCTCTTTTTCTTTCTTTTCTCTCTCTCATTCTGTCTAGTATTGACTTCCAGACATTAAATAAGGGATAAAGCTTTGGCTGGCCTTTGCCAGCAGCCCCCAGCCTTGTGAATCCTGTCTGCCCATCAAATAATAGTAAAATGAATCCCTCAGCATTTGATTCAGTCATGTCAAAAGGGCAATGAAATGAACTTCTGTGACACCAAATCCCTCTGTGCCAGGAAATTGGAACTAAATTTATTTAATTTTAACAGGAGCTTTTATATCACCACATCCCCAATCCGCTTTTTTGTTCACTTTGCAGGGTTCTGCTTTGTAGAATCAGAGGATGTGTTCCTTTTTTGATGGGGACTGAATCTTCATCCTTATTAAACTCTGGTCTGCCCCCATCACCTTATTATGGGGTGAACGTGTGAGGTTCCAGATGTAGCTCTATGAAGATCAACTTAACAAAATATCTAAAGTGCATCAATAACATCTAACACATCACTGGTAAATACTGAGCACTTGCAGAGAAATATTACAAAATCTATTTTTATTATTGTTGGTAGCTTTTAATAACTCAATTCAATATCTTACAATAGTAGGAGTACAATGTTTTACTTCCCCACAACCATCTTAGGGAAGACTGATCATATGTGAAAGATATATAATCATCATATGATATATAATCATTCACACTAAAAAAAAATCTGTGCATTCAAACACTGAAGGGGGCTATGCTGGTGCGGGGTGTGGGAAGGTGTTGTGTAAGATACCAGAGAGACAATGAAACACAGTCGAGTTTGTGTGACAGATTAATGGCTTATCAGGTGGCAGAACACTATTATTCTCAGAAAGAAGTTTTTACATCCTGGGAAATTATCATGGCGACAACAACTGTATCTTTTGTCATTACTATTGCAAGGTTAACTATAGAAATACTCTGTTCATGTTAAGAAAGTAGTACACCAGGAATTTATTCTTGATGATGTTGCATTGCATTGTAACAAAAGTTAACCCTACTTCAACTTCTGTGTTTGTGACTTCACATTACCCAAGTCTGGCTCCATGGCTAAAGTCTCAATATAGTATTCCACATATGATCACTATGTCATTCCTGTTTGAAACACTCAGATCTTTCTCATATAGTCCCCATCACCAATGTCACAAGGCTTGATTTTCTACAATCAGTGAGCACTTTCTGAACTCAAAAGATTTGGTTCACATTTTTTTTCAAGACTCTCAAAACAATAATTGCCTGTCTGCATATTCGTTGAAAGAAATACAAAGCGATCTCCTCTTAAAGCTAATAACTCTCAATTATTTCTATTGTGAAGCATGTGCACAGCAACATTACAAACTGAAGTGGAGTGAATATCATGCCTCATTTCAGATATTTCACAACAAAACACAAAAAAATATAACCATCTCTATGCAGTGGCGCCTACAACTGATATTCCTCCAGTCTGTTATTAAGGATATGTCAGATCCTCTCCAGGTGGAGGGTATCAGTCAGTGTTGCTATCCAGGATTTAAAAGTTGGTACATGTTACTTTTTCTAAAATGAGAGAATAAGTTTCTTTACACAAAGGAGACCATAGCACAGGAGATGGTTCTGTTTGCTCAGTAGGTTTTTAGCTCTTAAAGCTAGTATAAGGCTTCAGCAGTCTAAACACATATCAAGGCTGGGATCGTATGAAGCTCAGCATAAGTTCAATCAAGAAGACTACCTATGCCTCAATTATCCATAACTGTCTCCTTTCCCCCTCTCTCTTTGCCCACTTATTCTCAATCAGTTATCCATGCACATTCACTCTTTAAGTCAACCGACCAGCCACAATCTCCATCAGCCAGTCATGTCGATATGGCAGAACTTTAAATCTGTTCTCCTCTCTGCCGTTTCCAGCTGTCATTTCTGCACGGAACTGTTGCAACACTCCTCCACCCCATTCTCCCCCAGTTCTTCTAATCCAGTGCCCAAGTTGAGCTCATCAGAAGTCCTGTCCTCATCACATTCAGATCTTGAGCCATCCCTTCACCACCACCACCACTGTCTAAACTCCATCAGGGGTTTCCTTTACTAATCACAGCTTCGCTACCCTCTTTATACATGATGATGTCACAATGGAGTCTAATCACCCAAGACTTTTCACATTTCTCATCTCAACTGTGCACATGTCCGTTAAATATATTTTGTGCACTCAGAACAAAGTCTCTCCTGATTGAAGTGAAATAAGAGCCTTTTTAGTACAAATTCCTTGTTTGTGTTATTATCCCTCTTCTGTTGCTCAACAAGGAAACACTGTCTGATGAAGAAAATGTGAATTTCATTCTTTAAAGACTGTAAAATTGGAAGATGCCCAATTGATTTGTCTAAGTCAGACGGCTGAAGCCTGAAGTATTTTCCTAAGCTGGACTTAACTCTCACTTTGAGAATGGACATGTGAGTGTTGTACTTGAAAAAACACGTAATTTAAGTTACATCAGGAATCACCAGTAATAAATGAAGGTCAAGGTTGTGATGGTAAAAGGGAATAAAACAATCACCAGTCTTGTTGTCGGTTGTGCACCCACGAATCATCTGCATCATACTGACAATCACACAGAGCATCTCTTCCATCACAGGTAGACTTGACTTTTCAAAGATGAACAAAAGTATTACTTATAGCCAACTCTGCACAGTTTACAGTCTGCTGTCTGCCTTGTTCTTTCTCTCTTTTTTCACTGCAATTTTCCTTAGAAACCACGACTACTGCAAGCTTAATTGGCTTCAAGTTTGCTGCCAGAACATCAAGAAAAATAGAAATAAGCACTGCAATGGTACATCTGTTTTTCTTAAGAAGCCATCCACCAGACATTTTCAAAGCTATAAAATAAAAAGTAGAACTAGCATGATAACCTGTGCATGAATAATACATATACATAAAATACTACCTGTACTTAAATAATACCTATACATAAAATAGAGTACATGGACAAAAGCCAAGCTCTTTTTCAAAGCAAAAATCCTGACATTAATTAATGCATGTTTGACTACAGGGCATGTTTCTTTAACCTCGCCATTTGCCATAAAATCACTTGTACAGCAAAGTGAGCAGTGAGCACAGACCCTAACTGTCAAACACAGACCAAGCAGAATTGAAATATCAAGCGCTTGTTATTGGCCTCTGTGTTCATTAGTGTCTGCAGTAATTGAATTATTTGAGACCACATTGTTGTTCAATAATTAGCTTATTAGCATGGAAAACGCAGCACTGGAAGGCCAAGCAATCAGACCAACAATTAGCCATCAGCGTATAGACAGTGAGATTGGGGCCATGAGGCAATGGCAGCTTATGACAATGGTGGTCAACTCATTTCCATTACAATCAATTAGTGGTTGGCCTAATTTGATTTAAAGGTAAAGGAATCATTTAACAGTGAAGCACTGTGAATAACAAAAGCATCTGTTTTAGTTTGTTCACATGGCAGTGATTGAAGAACCAGGTTATTTCACTTGAGAGGAACACGTGTCATAAAAAAATACATTTGGATTTACTATTTCTAGAAGTCTTAAGAACCTTTTGGCTGTAAAAATAGATAGATAGATAGATAGATAGATAGATAGATAGATAGATAGATATGATAGACCTTTTTCCAACACCAGATTTATGTACTGATTTAGATTTATTGTACTGCTAATATAAATGTATTATAAAATTTATATCAAAAAACATATATGTATTTTTTGTAATATCCCAACAGAACATGTGCAGTTCTTTCTCTATGCATATTCTGTTGTTATCAGAGGTGTTAATTAACATACAGTAAATTACAAATACTTTATTGTGCTAACAACTTTTTACTTTTACTCCCTACATTTTAACACAAATATCTTTACTTTCTACTCTTTACATTTTCAAGTGCATTTATTGATTATTTTTATTGCGTCATTGCCTGCCGCCTTCCCAGCATTAACTTGAAAGGATGGGACACTAACTAGAATAGTTACAACCCCAAGGTTTGGCCAGGGGATGAGAGCTGTAATAATAAGGGAGGAAAACTGAGGCAAGTGTCAAACAAATTAATTATTTCTTAATAATTTAAGGTAAAGAAACTACTTAGACAACAAATGATCATTAACTTTAAATACTAAATCAGATAACACACAGGGAGAGACACTAAGAAAGACACTAAGCGAACAAACAAGTAAACGCAAAAGACGCTAAAAGGAAAAAACACACAGAACACCCTCCCTCTGTAAAGGGACTAAGGTGGCCGAACCCTGCCAATGTTAGCATTGTACTAGCTAGACGTTAGCATTACATTAGACACATGCTAGACATAAGTATCTAGAAATGAAAATTCCTCGGTGTATCCATCAATGCTTATCACACATGACAGATGATAAGACATACAGTAACAAGACGAAACAACATAATTAGACGAAAACAATATAAAATATGTAACAAATAATAGATAAATATAAAAGATGTAATGAGATGAGAATGATGTGAAACACATAACAAGACAAAAACCACGTAAAAGACCCAAACAGACGTAACAAGACGAGAACAACCTAAAACACATAACAAGATGGGAATGACATAAAAGATGTAACAAGATGTTACAAGGTTCAGTTAGCTTTGTTTTTTTTAGAAACAGCCGGCAGAAATGTCCTTCAAAGGTCTGCTTTTTACTTTTATACTTTGGGTACATTTCAGAGCCTTTTCTTTTTCACTTTAACTTGAGTAAAGTTTTTACAAAACTTCTACTTGAGCCAATAATGTTGTACCTCTGGTTGGTATTTTCATGGGTTATATACACAATTTAACATCCCCAAGTTTTGATTTAGCTTTAACTTCATTTGGAGTAAACCTGTATGGAGAAATGTTTGTCTTGTCTGTGGGAACTGCCCTCCCAGAGTCTTGTCGATGAGCCAGATCAAAGACAGAGACATGGTGTGTTTTTTCTTCTGTCTATGCACTTTTCTTGAAGTGTAAATCAGACTGGAAGTCATGTCCCCGCTGTAAGCCTCCAGCCTGATCATAACTGAAATGCCAATTATTTTCTCATTGCTATAAAGCCTCATCATGAAAATCTCACACACATCCACACACCTAATGAGGTTGAGTCATTCAGTATTGGTTTAAGGGCCAGTGAAGATTGCACAGACATAATCACATCTCTGAGAGGCTAATATCTGTGAGCCTGCCAAGTCGGCACTTTGTTGTTCATAATGGTTGTTTTTTAGAGCAGCGAAACTGCAACAAAAGGACTTACAACCTGCACATTACTGAGGCTTTTCATAGTAAGTGTGGGCACCGAATACAAGAGCAGAGACATACATAACAATCCCAAAGAGCTATCTCAAAACAAAACCTCCACCACATTACAGGGTCTGGGTTACAAAGCTTTGCACATCAGAGTTTTTATGAAGGCATCCTCCAAATCGCACAATACACTTTTCCAGAGTAGTTCATCTTACAGTTTGCCTTTTTATTGAACTCACATGAGGGTTCATGCAAATGTGTTACGCTCGGAGGTACAGCCAGCACGTAACCCAATCTCCTGATGATTGTGAGGGATGCGTGACGACGCGCATTACTAATTTCACAGCCAAGGCATTTGCTTGGCCCAGGGTGGAAGAAATCAATAGAGAAGCAGATATCTTTGAGCGAGAGCATAAAAAAAGCAAGTCTCTGCATCTTCTGTAGGATCTTTTACTTGGCGTCTATACATCTGCATGTGACAGTATCACTATTCCAGGAAAAGAAAACAGGATGCTCAGAAAGATGGGTCAACACAAACACACAAGAACCGTTTTCAGTATATAAACTATGAAGCTCTATGTCAAATTATTGTGGAGTCAGCCTCTGCTGGTACTGTAAAGCTTGGGGCATTGCTAATGCATCTCTATAGAAAGGTTTGCATGACTAAAGAGATGACTGAAGCTACACTAAATGTGGCCTCCACTTTCTTTTATATATTATAGCCACCATTTAATTCTATTTCATTTCACTTCAGTACAGCATCACACACTATTTGTCCGAAAACATCCACCCAAAACTTAACTGTTTCATGTCAAAAAGGTCTGTTAATTGTTTTCAGTTCTTGTCCACAATTTCAGTCCAACTAAATCAGTTTGTTTATTCAGTAACTGGATTCACCTGTTGTCCGTGGGAACTGAATTGGGATGGTAGGGACATGTCCCTACCAATATCTAGGAACTACTGAATTGTCCCTTGCAATAACTTTGATCAAAATAATAAAATATAACCACTGTGGTCTGTCAGTGTCTAATCAGTTTTAGTGAGACTAGTGAGTAGTGAGACTCAATATTGTGGCAAAGCACCTAATTATAGACACAAAACAATATGTTTTTAAGTTTTTAAAGATTGCGTCCTTGCAGTTGACTGGTCCACTACCAATCTATCAGCCTGGTCTCTTTTTGCTGCCAAAATATTTAATACATGATTTAAGCAACTAGCAACAAATCTTTTGAGTTTTTCAGACCATTGTTGGAAAGTGAGAAATACCTGCCATGAGTGAATCAACTCATGAGGTTGCGCGACCCACAGATGGAAAAACAGTGCTATAAATCACTGATGGAAAGTTTATTATGGTGCCCGCTATTTGTATTTACTTGTTTGGATTATACTGTAAGTAAGTATAAGCAAGTTAGTTCATTTTTTAAAATTCTGTCAAGTAGATTTAGGATGTTGTATTTAGAACTGAAATTAAAAATGACATTTGGCTAAATGTAATTCAATGCCTGCTTGGTTTGACTTTTGCCTGTCCTTCAAGTGCCACTCTTACTAAATAATATAACTCATCTCTGCTCCACCATTCCAATACCTTGCTTGGGCTGTGAGTTGTAGCTGTAGAACTCTTTTCCCTTTCTGTGCCTATCAGTTTGTGAACAGGCAGGCCCACCAGATGTTCTTGCCAACAACATCTATCAGCAGCTTGTATGAAGGTTTCAAAGAGGGCAGGATTATGAGAATAACAAAAGGGGGACCACTTGGGTTGTGTGCACTGGAGATTACCAGTTCTCCAAACACCTTTACACATCAATATGAACATGCTGCGAAGTTATTAAACAGGCCATTTGTTGGTTATTCAAAATGCCTGGAGATTTGCATCACACAAACCATATTGTGTGAACAGAACAGCATAGCCTTGCATCCAAAGGTACGGTCAGACCAGAAATGGCAGGGTGAAATTTACTTGCAACTCCTTGGTGGAAAATCTGACCTTCATTTAATTAGGATGTTCTCCTGAGATCAAAACCCATTTATGAGAGCGTCCTCTTTCAAGGAGGGGTGGACTTAAGTGTGGTCAATGACTTACCGGCTACCAGCAAGTTGTAATTAATATGATGGTACAAATAGTTGATTTAGACCTGGGTGATAAAATGATAGTGATATGTATCAATGATAGACATGTCTTCTTCTTCTTTAGAATTTATTGGCAGTTGGCAAAACAGCTTAGAGGTGCATTATCACCACAAACTGGACTGAAGTGTGCAACAGGAGATTATGCAGGAAATAATAGCAACAAGAAAATAGTTTGATAAAATGTTCAATAGTTTTACTTATATGCATTTAATGCAAACCAGTATGAAAGCACATGATAAATACATCCTGACTCATAAACAGCTTGATAATGGAATGAGCTACAAGTGGGATGCAAGCAATCAGTTGAACAGGTGTGTTGTTCAGGTGCACAACCATGACATGAAAAACAGCACAGAGGGACATGTGACAACAGAAACAGTGTGGAGTGGCAAATTGAGCGCAGATATAAAAGGACAGGTCAGCTCAGTTTTTGTTGTCGTGTTTTTTTAAGTTCTACAAGTGTCTGGAGGGTGCTCAGAGTAGAAATGCTCCTCCTTCCTTTTGAAAGGAGCCAGGAGCTGTAAAAGGGCTGCAGTTTGGTTAGGTTTAGCCACAAAAAACTACTTGCTTAGATATAGGTACAACAATTATTTGGTTAGTTTTTAGGCACAAAAATTACATTGTTATGTTTAGGATAACATGCTTGGCCTTACCATGACAACAAAAGTCACATATCAAAAGTCAAAAAAATTGTCCATATTGACCAATATGAAACTTAACTATCACGATAGACTTAGTCAAGTTTTATCAAACACTTTACTGTCTTGACCCTCTGGCCATGTCATTAGCACTAAAGGTGAGCCTAGAAACACTCTTTAGGACACTATCTAATCCCCTTATCCATTCAAGATACCTACAGAAACAAAAACACAAACAGAATCATACATGCAATCATGCACACATACATTTGATGAACAAAATATTGCCTTCACATCTTAAAAAATATGCAACATAAAACACACAGTAAATTTCAATAAGCCCATTCACACATCTGAATTATGGATATACGGCCAGCAGTAAAGACAACAGTGGAGTGGGGGCACTCTGTGGAGTCATCCAAGGGCCAGTGGAGGGATTGATTGTCTGTTGGGCGGAGGATTATAGATTCCTGTGTTCAGCCTCCCACAGTCCAATTGGGTTTGTTCTGCCATGGCTAGATTATGGAGCTAAGTCAGAATGCACCATGTAGTTACAGTCTCTGTGTGTTAAGAGCACCCAAATGACACCTCAGCACAAGATGTGAGTAGGCAAGAAGCACAAACGCAAGGACACACACACACACACACAAGCCAAACACAGCACAAAATGATAAGCACACATATTGACACCTTTGGTAGACACATTAATCTGTATGCACGCACACGTACACACACACATACACATTCACACAGCCTTTAAGCAGCTTAAGAAAAGGTGTATTGACTTAAGATCCTTTACACATACACACAAGTACGCACATACAGTATCACCTACAATGGACACATACTATCCAATATGGTTACAAACTTCATTTCACAGATTGAAAAACATCCATGTGTATTTCATGGGATGATGTTTGTTAACATGCATCAATCTTTTCAAATGTGTAGGGGGAGTTCTGGAAAGCACATCATTTGATATTTGAACAAATATTCAACTATTCGACACAGTAACTATCAATCAATACAATATTAATAATCTAAATCAGTCTATTAAATGAAAACATTGGCTGTCCCTATTTCAGATAAGCATATTATGCAGTAATACTGAAGTTAGAAGGAATCCAAAATTTTCTTTTAAAATGTCAAAATATTACCTTTTCCATTTCAGGTTACATTTTCCCAGCCAGTAACAGTTTTGATTAAAAATCTTGGAAAATGTAATGTTACTTAGATCAAAATATTGTTAGAAAATGAACTGTTACTAAGGGATACATTCAACTTTACAAAAAGGGTCACAAAGAGCATTAATAAATGTTCAATTATAGTTAAATAATGCTTATATAACATGCATAACAATTTATAGGTCAGGCCATAAGATAAGAAAAATCTACATGAAGATAAAGGAACAAGGAAACATCTTCATGAAGTGTGTCCACTGATCTCAACCTTTACCAAAAATGAATCCTAAGTTGGAGGATGGACATGTAAAAGATACCCTTAAATAAAAAAAATTGTAAAAGTTTTCTCTTAATCAAGTACCTTAGCTGTGAACTGCATGCCGTGCATGTTACAGTAATCTTAACCCTTATCCAGCACATACTAATATTAGTTAGTACATTAATTATCATGTAAAACCTTCATATCTGACATTTGTTACAGTTACTTAATGCTAATTATTGTAGGCCTTTTGCATAATTAAATGTAATGCTTATTACTGTATTAACTAATGTTAAATGAATCTTTATAAACTGCTAAATAGTGTATACATTAATGTCTTAATTAACATGAACCCCATGAATAAATGATTACTGGACACATTAATTAACTGTTAATGCATAGTACTGCATTAACTAAGGTAAATAAATGTACCCTCATTGCTAAGTTTTACCCAACTGCCATTTACTTAATTGTGTGTTCATAGTGCAAAAATAAACAAAATGAAACTACACTGAAACAAAACAAGCTTAAGTGAAACAGGACAACAGCAGTCAAACACTGTTTCTGCTACAATAGTTTAATCTTTCAATGGGGAAAGACAACATGAAACATAATTATTATGTCCACATTTGCCCTGAAATTCTTCTCTTGTCATTATGTGTTAAAATCTATTTAAGACAAAGCAAAGCAGCAAAAGAACACTGCCAGCAATTTATGTACGATTCTCAAGAGCCCCACCACCCAAGATATGGCTCAGGACGTTTGAGCCCTGCTCCAAATTAGCAAATCTCCACAGTGTAGGCCACACTTTAAGACAGCAAGACACTCATAAAACATAGTCCTAATTGCTCTGTCACATCAGATACTGTGTCCCCAATGTACTTTATTGTCCTCTATTAAATGCTAATATCATTCAAAGAAGTTTGCAATAATGTATCTCTCATTAGGGCCAAAGCAGACCAGAATAACAGCAGCAAGAGGAGCAATTAACTTAAACACACCTCTCCTATAGATTCGAAGCCCATGCCAAATGGCCTTAATAAGAAGAGGAAAAGAAAGATACACCCCAATTTATTTAAAAAATACTATGACTACTAATGGCTCAGAGACTTATTTGCATAATTTAGCATTCCTTTCCCATTAGCAAGCATTATTTCCCCACTATTTTCTTACACCCCTGGGTTTTATCCAGGGCACAGACTATAAATCTATGATAACTTTGACATCAATTTGCAGGCACTTCTCTGCAAAAGGACATTTACTTTGGCAGCAGAAACAATAAGTTTGTGTGGCCATTCACTGCGTGCCATTCCAGATATCCTGTCTTTAGATTGTGTGTATGACCTAATTATGTTTGTTTTAGCATAAGAATGTGTTTTAAAGCATCTCATTATTTATAAAATGACTGCAATAGCTGTAAATGCCAAAAGGAGAATGGTGATTTGGAAATTATTTTATATAAACATGTTACGTGGTTTTCCTTGTCTTACCATTCTTGCGCTTTGCCTTTGTGTACAGTGCCACTGATAGCTCCTGATCTCTCACCTCAAAGCAACTGAATGAATAACTGAACAGCCATTCAGTAAAATCAAAACAGGTGGCTTTTTCCTCAATGCCACCTTGTCTTTCCAACACCTTAGCCACTACAAATCATTCCCAGGTTCACATAATACATAAATGGAAGACATTTTGCAAAAATATCAATCCCTACATATATATATATATATATATATATATATATATATATATATATATAATATTTACTTGAAAATATGTGATACCTTCCCCCAACCCCAAAGACTAAAAGTGTGCCACAAATGAATTCCTTTCTTTTCATTTGTGCAAGGCTGAAAAAAAGTATACCAAAGATAATTTAGTTTTCATACAAAAACTAAGAAATGGTCAACAAAATGAAATGCAGTTTGCCAAGAGGCAACAACTTGCAACGTTGTTAAACATTTGAAGGCTAATATTAACATTAGTTAGTTAGTTTAGTTAGTTAGTTAGTTAGTTAACAAGCTAATGCTTTGTTAATGTTAGCTTAGCAGCTAAGTGCCTTTGTAAATCATTGAGGCTGAAAAGTCACTCTTACATTATGACTTGTTTAGGACTCACAGCTCTTGCAAAACAATGATGAAAACAGTAAAGTTACATTCCTAACAAACAATCAAGCTGAGTAATACCAAGAGGACCAATAAAAATATGCAAACCCTGAAATGAGACTGAACTTGGCAGGAAAAAAGGAGCCTTAAACAGAATCTTTGAAAGAACAGAAGGTTTGAAAGATAAAAATTTAAGTGTACAATGTAAATGTAAAATAAAAGTGAAAATGGTCTGGCACAACAACACCAAAGGTTTGGTTCTATCAAAGTCTTAAATATATGCACAGAAATACTTATTTAGCTATTTCTTTTTAGCTGTTCTCAGAGCTCATCCATCTCTTTAGTTAAACTGTGTTGTAGAAAGTATAATAAACTGCTTCTTTACTGTGATTGTGGTTCCAAGGAGTTCTGCACACAGTGGTTCTAGTTCTTTGGTACTGCAAAACAATGCAAGTATCTGTTATATTTATTTATTTTACAAACTGGAATGCACTTTGAAAGACATCACCACATTATAATGTGTTAGTGTCTTTGGATAATCAATTATGCAGCAGAAGCTCCACATTTTTATAATGTCCACACTTAAGGATCAATACAGGGATTCACACACTTCACAAGTCAGCTGATTTCACATGCTAATTGCTGAAATGCTACTCATAATATGCAGACTTTTTACACTAAAAACTAAGCTTGTATGTGTTTCTTTTGATTTTAGACAGTCAAGTTGACAATATACTGTGTTCTCGGATAACAGAAAACAATTCTTGGATGTGCAAGGTCTGCATATACCATAAATACCACTGACTAAATGCACAGCTTCTCTTCTCTTCTCTTCTCTTCTCTTCTCTTCTCTTCTCTTCTCTCTCTCTTCTCCTGCTCTTTCCTGTAACCCTCTGCCTACAGTTACTTACCAAAATTGCCCCAGGAAGAATGACCATATAGTGTCTTAATAGATAAATGATGAAATAATCTCATCTGTCCTACTCATTTGCCATGACATCATGGTGGTATGGAGGCCAGACAATGGACTGATTTCATAACTTTGCATGGGTGTTATTTGTTTGGCAGCCTGTGGGGGGCAGACAAGACCTTTGGAAGCAGGAATATTGTAAAAGAATCATTTCAGCACTTTTGTGTTGGATGCTGAGGAAAGGTTTGATTTACCCCACTCACTTCTCTTTTCACTTAACAAGTAAATACATAAATAAAAACACAGAAATTCACACCTCCTACCAATGTATTATTTTTACCATCATGTCTTGCAAGTCAGGGTTAGGGGCTCCTCCTCTATGTATATTTTATAAGGAATCACAGTGAATCAGTCATCACACAGTAGTTCATTATTTACCTTCTGTTCTCTCTCTGTGTCTGCATGTCATATATGTATACATTGTGATTTAAGTTATGTCATTATTCTTTTAAACTCTATCTCATTCCCTTTCAGTGTGATTCTATACAATATGGGCTTCAAATACTCATGTGTCAGTCAACAGATATACTGTAAAAGCCCTCACTACTCCTGCGTGTTGTGCCTTTACCTTTATTCTCCTTCTATTCAATGACTTGGAATTGTAGCTCTCTTCAGTCCTCTTCAACCATCATGCTCCTACCATCTCCACCATCACCACACAAACACATTTTCTTTTTTCCCCCCTCACTATAATTATTGATCTGTCATCTTTGTGTCACATAATGAACCATATTAACCAATCAAATGTCAAAGACTGTGAGGAGATGTCATGTGATTGCCCTCAGTGGCCAATAGGCACCTGTGGTGGAATAATTATGGTGATTGCGCTTCCTGGTGCATCCGTGTAGACCTGTTAACCTTTTGTCAATGAATAACTCAGTAATCCTGTGTGCATTTGTGTGTGTGTGTGCATGCGTGCGTGCATGTGTGTGTTTGTGTGTACACATGTGCATCCTACTTGTTCACCAGCATGTGCATCTTACTGTTAAATAAACTGCTTTGTGTCTTGAAATGTAGCATAAACTGTAGTGTAACAACTGCCTCTTCTGCGTGTGTGTGTGTGAATGTGTCACAGTGGTGTCTACAGAGCACCTACTGAGTTGCAGAGCCCCAGTCTTAATTAAAGTTATAGATAGAACATAACATACAGGGAGACAGCATGACAACAACCACAGACCCTAAGGTGATAACAGTATGGTATGCATGCACAGTATGTATATACTGCATATGGTTGTGTGCAAATTAATATCAGTAAGACTAACACTTTATTTTTTCAGTACACAAAACAGTGAATAATTTCTAAGTGATAAAGGAATCGGGAGCAAACTGATAATAAATTAACTTAAATCATAATTCCTGAATAACGTGGATGCGAGGACTACATAGTAGATGAGATGAGTTACTAGAGAAATAAGCTAATAAACAATAAGATTATGATTAGTTCATAAATATCAGTGACTCTGAATAATGAAAACTGTAATGATTAATTCATTATTAAGAATTTTTACTTTTTTGTGCCCCCTAACATAAAGTTGTACATCATATTGAGTAGTTACTCAGTACTGTGGCCCCACATTACTTCATGATTACAACAAGTTCTGTGGGGTAAAATGACTTTCACCTACGGAGTCTGGTTGGTCGGGACAGTGTGATATTTGGCTTAAATAATGGCAGTTTCCTATCACAGAAAGTTATCTTACAACAAGGTAAAGTTGGGAAAATATAGATAGTACACTTAAACTCTACCATTAAACTACATATTTTTTAGGTGCACCTTGTTTTAAGTGGCTAAAACATGTATTGCTGTCCCCATCCATGGCAATTCATTTCTTAGCTTCCATGCTGGTAGTTCTCTTTGCTTCCCTTCAGTGATTAAACAATTTATCAGGTTGTTTCTGTTTTCCTCCTCACTTGTTACATTTTTGTATGCTTTTGTTTAAAGTTACCTCAGTAAGATAAAGATGATCTAAAAGCTTATTAAAGGTCTCTTTGTATGAGAATGTTTCAGATTCATGACTGGAAAATACAACATGGCAAACAAATGAACTGGTTTATCAAAGTATTCACATTCTTCATTTTGTCTTATACTGCATAAACAATGTCTAATTAATCTTTTTTTTTTTTTAAGTTATGTTTTCGGGCTTTTTGCCTTTATTATATAGGACAGCTGAAGAGTAGACAGGAAATGGGGTGAAGAGAGGGGGGATGACATGTAGCAAAGGGCCGAAGGTAGGAGTCGAACCGGCGGCCACTGCAGAGGACTGATAGCCTCCATACATGGGGCAGACGCTCTACCAACTGAGCTACAGGGCCGCCCCTAATTAATCTTTTTCCTCAGTCTACACGGAGTACCTCATAATTACAAAGCTAAAGCATATTTTATACATGTTATCAAAATTGTTCTACATGTTATTAAAATGTATAAAATTGGACATATACTTTTGATATAAATATACAAATAAAATGCAATAATGATAACATCTAATAACTGACAGTAGTTTTCTCTGTTTCCTTTTCACACCTGGTTTCCCCACCTGACTTTCTCAAGTCCTGTCAGATTGGACAGTGAGCATGTGTCACCTGTGGTACCTGTGATCTTAAAGTCTTTTCAGACATTTTCACAGGGGGTAAGTCCCCACTTTTGCTGGGTCACTGAAGAAGAGTATCATCCTGAAGTCACTTCAGCATTGTCATACCTCTGTGCTTCTGGTCATTGTACTCCTAAAAAATGATTTTTTCAGAGCCTGAGGTGATCTGCTCCTCGGAGAGGGATTTCAAAGACACCCCTGCAGTTGGTTTTGTTCATTGTTCAATCAGTCCTGACCTGTTCCCAGTCCTCACATCCCATGGCTTTGGCTGCCACCACCAAACTTCACTAAAGAAGGTATTAACTGAGCAGTGCCTAGATTCTACCACAGTTTGGACATCAGGCGAAAGACTTAAATTTTGGTCTGAACAACAGTTTTGGTCCTTTTAAGGGTTACTTTGCAAACTCCTGGAGTGCTGTTGTGTGCTAGGAGCACATGAGGGCATGAAAGCCAGATCGACTAAGTGCTACAGAGGGCTGTTGCTGCTTGTATGGCAGCTCCAAGCTCCAAAGTTCTGTTAGAGTGACCATCATTTATTTATTTATTTATTGTCCTCTTCTAAGCCAATGGGACTTTTCCATTGGCTGCACTGAGTTAAATTATGCCCAGCCAATTTGTATTTCTATTACCAGTTTTAATGCACTGACTAGTGCTGAGTCACATCCAAGATGGACCATCACTGGAGTGGGGCCCAGCCTGCCTCCAAGCTGGTTGCGGTGACGTCTCCTAAACCTCAGCTGACCTGTGACAATATCCCCCTCAAACAAAATGTTGTGAGACTCAACTCAACTCTCTGTTGCTGTTTCAGCTTTCAGATGTCTGCCCTTTTATTGTGAGGAATTTAAGCAGAAGATGAAATAAAGTGTTTGTTGTTCCGTGCTCAGTTAAAAGACACATCATCAAGCAGGTAGCCCTGTTGTTATGGACTTGCTAATCCCTGCTGTGCTGGACTGATGTGTCAAGTCAAAACAAGTCAAGCCAAGCCAGCACATGTGTATGGAAAAGGGGCACAAGACCCTTTTTACACAGTTTCTGAGTCTAGCCAGACCTCCAGCTGGCTTGTAAATGATGGAACTGTATGTAGACAGTCTGCAGTAAATCATGTCCAATCAACTGAATTTGTTACAGGTGAACTCAAATCAAAGATTTCAAGTAGCATCAAGTATCTAGAGACATCCGAACAAAAAGCTCTTTCACAGACCACCAAACACTGTATTACAGTAATAAAAGTAAAATGAAAATAATATGAAAAAAAGGGACTGTTAACATTTAAAATAAATGCTTTTCATACCCACTGCTGATGTAACGACCCAGTTTCAATATCACAAAATATCTTATGTTGTAATGAAACACTATCATCATAAAGTAATTCAAATTCAGCCTACTGGCTGCAAAAAAAAGTAATAGTGAATAGCTTTCATCATCAAAGATAGAGCCTGAGGCGATCCACTTTGTAACATATTATGTAAGAATCAATGAGCACTGTCACATTGCTTGGGGTACATTATCTTTCCTACTGTACTTAAGCTACATATACTGCGCCAGGGTTAGCAATGCTACATCCTGGGGTTGGGAAGTGGGGAGAAGATGAGAAGAGAAGAAGTCAGAAGGAGTGAAAAGAGACGGGAGAGCTGCAACAAGGCCAGGCAGGTTGGGAGCTCCCAGGGAGTAGAGGGAGAGTGAGAAGCTGGCTGAGCTGAATGAAGGAATGGAGCAGCTGTGTGCGTGTGTGTCTGTGTGCACGTGTATGCATGTGCATCCCTGTGTATGTGTGAAGATCAGAATGTGTATCAAAAGCACAGTGCATAAATGTGTCTATGTGTTTAGTGTGTGTAAGTGCGGTTTTTTTTTTGTCTGTTGTGTGTGTGTGTGTATGTTTGCATGTGTGTGTGTGCATGTGTGTGTGTGCATGTGTGTGCACGTGCAAGCATGTGCGAGCAACCGAAGCATTTTGATATTCCTATGTCTGTGTCTTCCGGCGCTAAATCGGTTGGGGGTTCAGACCAGACTCATGCTGGGTCCCTCCAAGCGCTCACACTGCTGTTCAGCATTCATTTGTCTCCTCTCCTCTCCTCTCCTCTCCTCTCTCTCTCCTCTCCTCTCCTCTCCTCTCCTCTCCCCTCCTCTCCTCTCCCTCCTGTCTCTCTGTTTGCCTCCCCTTGCTTTTCCTCTTTATCTCTTCTGGTCTCTCACCCTCTCTCTGCTCTCTATCACACTCCGTTTTCACTACATCCTTTCTTTTCATGTGGTTGGTGGATGCTCATGAATTTATGGATTTCTGCATGGGGGGCTCTCTTCCGAGGGAGACCAAAAATGATTTCACAGCCCGCTGTGTGGAATATGGGCTCGTGGAGGAACAGGGTGGGAGCTCAAAGCACCAGACAACTGTTTTGTTCTGGTCCATTCTCTGCCACAGAGGGAGTGGTCCACCTGAAATAGAGCATAAAGCGGCCTTTCTTATAGTAGACGTGTGAGCAAAATACCAAAGGCCTTGTTTTCTATTGTGATTCATCTGCTGTGTGCAGCAGTATTTGTGTTATTGGGTTGTTCAATTTGACTTCATTTTGACTGCATTATTTTGAAAGTTCTTTCTTGTGAAATGTAAAGATTTTTGTTCCACACATTTCACTCAATTCAGTCAACAAACACGATAGCTGTATCAAACAGATAAAAAGTTAAATAAAATTTAAGACTTAAGTAAATTGTACATAGACAGGACAACATAAAACATTGCACTTTTATTCTGGGCACTTGAGGTCAGTGCAAAAAGCTGCAAAAACAACACTGACATATTAAAAAGTTCACATGCTAGCAAACGCTGGCTTATTTACTTATTGAGTAAACACTGACAGCAAAATTCTTCACTTGAATTGCGCTCCTAGCACACCTGCTTCTTAAAGGTGATGAGAGCCGACTTTCTGTTTGGTTTATTGCATGCTCGGCCTAAACTCGCCTGTAAATTAATCAGGGTACTTGGCCACAGCTGATAGATGTATTCTGCTCTGTGCTGCTGGCACAAGGGGCCGGACAGGACAGGATACCCGTGCGCCCCTGATGCAAGCCCACAAAGGTGGACTTGGACACACCCTGAGTAAATTAAATTCATTGTCCCTACGCTTTCCTCTTGCGCTTTAGATCAGCATAAGATAGGGCCTATTGTGTGCATTCACAGGCACAAGCTGAAAGAAAATAGACTTGAAGCATAAAAAGATGCTTCAGGTCACAGTAATGCACATAAAGCCAGCCAGCTGTTATTGGCTTTAGTGTAAACGGCTGCATTGATTAAAATTGAGGCATATCTGATCCATGAGACGAATGAGTGAAAAACGTGGCTGAAATATGCTCAGTGTTAGGGTTCAGTGGTGACAACCATTTGACATCATTGTGCTGGGCCCTGCAGCAACACACCCATAAAATGCAACATCTTATATATACACATCCTAGGAGGTGTTTTTGGAGATGACCAAAGATTATTACACGCATATTTTCACAGGAGGCAAAAAATAATTGAAACAAATTGACTCTGTGTTTTCATCCAACAATTTAATGAATAGAGAAACAGGGTGGAAAAAAAAGCCTGCAGCAAAGTTCCTTGTTTTTTTTATTCATGTAGCTGTATAAAGATAGAGCTACCAATGTAGCTACAAACCTGCATTATAGAAACAATTACAGCGATGCCTATTACTTTTGGAGGTACGGCTATAACTGTGATGTATTATGTGATTGTCCTTCAAAATCTAATGACATTAACAGCATGGAAGAACAAGTAATTTGATTTGTTCAATTCTCCAAGCAACAGGGAGTGAGATCTGGAGGGATGGAATGAAGGAGAGGGAGAAGCGGAGACCAACATATACAGAAAAGGTGGGAAAAAGGAGTCTTCATCGACCAAACACATGACAGAATAGTACAGTTGCACATCACTTATTTCCATACTTATTCATGCATTTTCAAAGCCTATGCATTTCTGTTAGAGGATAAACAATTAAGTAAAAATAAAATGTGTAGTTATCTATTGTTGCTCTAGTTCTGTGGTCACAGGCAAATCACTTATTTGCCATGGACTGAGAGTGATCCTGGGGGTTATAACAAAATCAATCTGTTTGAGACAGTTTGCTATAACTCTGTCATACATCACATGCAATATTCTTTTATTTCAAAATGACAACATCTGAATAATCGTACAGTACAAACCCCAACTCCAAAAAGCTGTAAAAAATCTGTAAAAAAACAGATTGCAATGATTTGCTAATATTTTTGACTTCAACTTTTCAACTTGTATTTGATTGAATACAGCACAAGGACAAGATATTTCATGTTCAAACTTATAAACTTCATTGTTGTTTGAAAATATACACTCATTCTGAATTTGATGCCTACAACATGTTTCAAAAAGTTGGGACAAGAGGAGAAGGACCATCCAGATTGTTACCAATGCAAACTCAAAAGCCAGCATCTGATTGTATGGAGGTGTGTTAGTGCCCATGACATGGGTAACTGTCACACCTGTGAAGGCACCATTAATGCTGAAAGGTACATGCAGATTTTGGAGCAACATATGCTGCCATCCGGTCATTGGGTCTCATGCAAGAACCACTCATATGAGCAGTTTTGTTCTTAAGTGGTCTGTATGACTGATTTAGGGGAACTTGTTGCATTCACCAATTTTCTCATATTTTGAATTCTATTTCAGATACGAACACAATTTCCAAATGGTCCAGACCTGTCACAGATTCATGTGAAGTTAGTCTGCTGTTTTCGAAACCAAAGTTTTTCACTTCTTACAGCTTATTTCTTACGGCTTATTTCAGCAAGACAATGCCAGGACACATTCTGCACCAGTTCCAACAGTGGGGCTTCGTAGTAAAAGACTTTGGGTGCTAGACTGACCTGCCTGCAGTCCAGACCTGTCTCCTATTGAAAATATGTGGTGCATTATAAAGTGCAAAATACAACAACAGAGATCCAAGACTGTTTAGCACCTAAAGTCATATATCAAGCAAGAATGGGAAAGAATTTCACTTTAAAAACTTTGACGCTGCGTGTCCTCAGTTCCCAGATGCTGACTGGGTGTTTTTAAAAGAAAAGATGATGCAACACAGTGGTAAACAGGCCCCTGCCCCGACTTTTTTCAGCAGGCATCAAATTCATAATGAGTGTATATTTGCAAAAAAAAAAAAAAGTTATGTTTGAACATTAAATATCTTGTGTTTGTACTGTATTCAAGATTCAATATGAATACAGGTCAAAAAGTATTTACAAATCATTGTACTCTGTTTGTTTGTTTGTTTGTTTTTGGCATTTTACACAATCTCCCAACTTTTTTGGAATTGGGATTTGTATAGTATGAACTCAAATGCATAAACTAGGTAGTCTTGAACAGTGGTTGTACTCCAGACATTGAATTCATCATGCATGTGCTGTGAGCAGAAGAAACATGAGTGATAATGCTCCAGCAATACAAAGCATCAATAGCATACACAATGTTCTCGCCATAAACACGTACAGAGGGCTGAGTGTTTATGCATTGTATCTTGGCAGCTGTGAATTTGTTGTCTGTTTTTTTTTCTACTTCTTTCTCACATACAGACACATAAATCAGTACTTCTACACACCAGTCAAGAGTGCTCTTCCTCTCTCTCCCTCTCTTTCTTTCTCACACACACACGCACGGACAATAACTTATGCACAAAGCGAGCACATATAGACTAGATAACATGTAGACAAAAGCCTTCTTTCTCCTTTACTGTAACACAGATTAGATTACATTTGAATTGGTGCAGCAAAGATGAAATATAGAATACATTTTGCCCTGTAACAATAAAATACAATATAAGGCAAATAATGTAAAGCTTTGGAGTACAATACAATCAAATTGAGCCAAAAGTTCCATTTGACTTCTACTTCAGGTAGAATCTTCAAGCAAACTATAGGGAAGTAAGATATATATAAGTTCTCAAGTAACAGACTCAGGATTCCCTTTTTTGAGAATTCTAATTAGAGACAGACCTTTAATTCCAATTTTCCCTATAGGACGATTTATAATAACTTCTGCATAGAAAACCCCGGTCACGTTCATTCAATTTAATGACAACATGTTGAATGTTTTTTATCATGATGTTATTTTAAGTGTATACCTCCCATTCTTTGCACATGTAATGCACAAATAACTTTCACTAATGTTAGGTTGGAGACTTAGTTTACCAGTTGGGCCACAAACTAAAGAAAATAAAAGCTTGAGTTTACTTAAAGCTAGCAGTTAGGCCATATACAGACCGAATCAGTACTGCAGCAATTAGCACGGGTTGTGCAATCATGTGGGGGGTTAGGGGGTGCTTACTTGTGCTTTGAACATAACCACTTTCTCTGATTCACTGACTTTCTCACTACCACCTGTCCCCCTCTTCATTCAGTCTCTGCCTTGTTTGACAGACCAAAAGAAGTTCTTAGTATTGCTATTTTGCAGCATAAACTGCATGCCAGACCAAGATGTTGAGTGTGGTTATATGAAATAAACAGACAGTGAGATGTCCACTGATAAGTGGTCAACAAAAGACGCTAGCAAAGCACAGGTTAAAAGAAGCACAGCAGGAACGTCAGATAGGTTAGACCAACATGTGTTACTATATATCCTTAAACCTTACAGTTACGGCTAAAAATGACAGCAGTAATAAATACATTTGCAATTTAACATATCTCCGCAATTCAAACCAGTTGCCAGTTATCGACTCAGAAGTTCCTGTTAAGGCAATGTTTGATGCCTGAAAAAACGTCCACTGTTGTGTCCTAAAGAATAACCTGGTGAATTTGTGTGGCAAACCAGCCAAACCAGCTCCCCATTTGCAATTTATAGGTATCTGACATGTCTTATATTTCAATGAAGACACAATGCAGGCACAGTGTGAAGGGTAATCCAGACACATTTGTTGAAATGAGTTATGGAAGCAAAAGGAGTAAAACACACATAGGGTAAAAGACTGTCTGGCACTAAAAATCACAATTTCACTGTCACAGCAGAGAAACATGCATATTTTCAGCAGCAATTCCCTCCGGAATTTAGCCTTATTCAAGCTGTTTGAATTTAGTTTTACTCCAGACGTGAATGATCACGCAACGTTTATTAGTTTTTATCATTAATATTATATGGGGGTGCAGTGGTTAGCGCTGGGTTTGGTGGGCGGACCTGTGACCAGCTGGGGCCTGCCTTTGTGATGTTTGCATGTTCTCCCTGTGCCTGTGTGGATTTTCCTCAGGTGCTCCCATTTCCTCCCACAGACCAACTCTTCACACATGCACTGCAACCCTGAACTTATCTAGACATTACCCAGAGGAGCTGTACGTGAGAACACAGATGTCTGAATCAGTTCGATTGGACATTAAACAGACTTTACCCTGCCAGCTCCTTAGTGCAAAGTCTGTTGTGTAATGTCCAGTCAAGCCCATGTGTGAATAGAGCAGGTCATTGTTCAGTGAATTCACAGTGAGTTGGCATGTTGATGACATTTCTATCATGTGACTGATGCAAAGCCAGAAGAATACAAATATCCAAGGGGGTAGATAAAGATGGCAACAAAAATGTTTAATGCAAAGGCAAAGCAGTCCTCATTATGGATTAGTCGGTAGCCACGTCCACTATGAGCTATAAACACTGCAATTTCTACAGCACACTTTTTGCATCGTGTCCTGCATGCTCTTCCCAGGTGCTATCCCTTGCCTAAACCAAATAAAGTATTTCCAGTAGGTGAGAACACCTCCAAATGTGTGAAAGGGCAACTCTGGACAATGTCTGGACCTGATCATCAGGATATTGTCTGGAGTTCGTATAACAAACTGGCTTAAATTTCCCCAATGTGAAAATTTCAGTGTGAATGGGTTGTCTGTCTCTCTAGTCCCTTTTACACATGCACAGCAACCCTCAACTTATCTAGACATTACCTGGAGGAGTTGTATGTGAGAACGCAATTGTCCAAATCAGTCTGACCAGACATTAGATGGACTTTACCCTGCTGGGGTGCAAAAAGTGTAGCTGCTTCGTACTCTTTTCTGCTTGCCTGTATTGCTTTCCATTCTTGCTGATATTGGGTATATGTCCAAATAGTAGTATTGATATCAATACATTTATTTACCATTATGGATGAGTCAATAGCCTCATCATATCCCACCTCCTGTATGCTCTACCCAGGTGCCACCTCTCACTTACACCAGTCAGTGTGAATGCATCTGAAACAAACAATCTCCTGTAGTGTGTTACATGAGTGAAAGGGCAATTCCAAACGATGTTCATGGCTTATGTATCAGTCTTGACGAACTGACGACCGATACAGTTACAGTCGGCCTCTCGCTCAATGTCAGCTGAAAATGGTTCCAGACCCCCATGACTGAAAGGATACGCAGGTATAGCTAGTGGATGGACGCACGTTGTCTTACTGAAATATATACAGGAATTTTGAAATAGTTAAACATGCAGTATTGTATACTTGAGACATATACTCAAATACACAAGGAACTTGCTCTTCATTGTTGTTTTTTTGCCTGTATTTTTTGTCTTGTGTTGACTCCTGCTTTATTATTCAGTACAACTCCCAGTTTTCTTGGAGAATCCAGTGTCTTTTTGTCTCCAGTCGTCATATCTAGTTGCAGTAGGGTTGCATAATAGAAACACAGTAAAACCAAAAACATGCCAACAAAACAAAACCACAAAATGCATCACACAGGCAGGATTCCCATCTCCCCGTACTCTTAGTGGTATATATCCCTCGTCTTGTCTGTTGGACTTGGGCAGCGTTGTATAATAAAACCATTATTGTTGAGGTGACATATAGCCCTGCGCTGCTTCCATGAATCCCGTGTGTCAACAGAACCATGAGGATGTCAATTTGAGTGTCAGATTAGGACAAATCTTGGACAAGCCACCGAGTCAGCATTAATGATACAGAACTGAAGAGATGGGTTAAAGGTTAAGGGTGTGAGGAAGAAAAAAAATCTGTGGCACATACAGGCACGGGTTACATACACATGAACATCGATGTGCAAGTGCAACAATATACACCTACACACATAAACACATACACACTAATGGTCCACATCTGACACAAAACAAAAACATCACAAGAAAGTATTGAAACATATTTGTAATTGTAAAGTAATAAGTAGCTGTGTAAACATGCTTACATAAGAATATTTGATATAATCCAGAGACCAAGTTAAATTATTGATATTTATATGAATGGAAATTTACCTGGACAACATAACATTTTTAGAGTTGATGTGACGCAATCATTAGATGAAGATGTATCACTCTGTTCATCTTTGTTGGAGCTGCAAAAAAAAATCAGTACACTTATGACACTGGCTTGCAGAGAGCACACAAACTGACAAAAGCCAAGTTTCTCTTTGGCCTGTCATCAAGTTAGTCACAGAATCAACATTAATTAGCAAAAGATGATACAACCTGCTGCTGGAAATGATGGTCATTGGACACAATGTTCAGTGACCGTCAGTGCCAGCTGAAAATGAAAGGTGGTTAACTCAATGTGTTGTACACCGCTGTTTGTTGGTAAGAGGCAGAAAGGAAATATAACAGATCGGCATACTTTACCAGTCTGGGTGTCAGAGGTCAGGGTCACTCATGCATCCCATTCATCACATTCTAACATAGTAGAGCCTGGCTGTCATATAGAAAAACACCTTGGCAAAACACTAGTCCAACAGCAGAGTGCACGAAAGAAAGGATCAACAATCGATTGGTTTCATCAAAATCACAGCCCAGTCTCATTCCAACTCCTGAAATATCAGCGTTTTGCTGTGGTCACTTCCAACTCATACAAACACACATGGTATCTATTAGTATGAGATGCACCAGACTGTCGACGTTGTACAAAGAGGAGAAGTCCACAACTGGAGGAGGTGGGGTGGATGGATGGCTCAAACAAACATAATGTTATGTGCATCACATGACTTTCCTCATTGACTTGTGTCTTGTGAGTGACTACTCTAACGTCATATGACGCACATACCTGACGCACTTATTGTAACTCTAGGCATGATATCCTAAACCTACCCAAGTGGTTTTTGTGCCTAAACCTCCCCAAACTGCAGCCATTTCACTGTGTAAACCGTGTGTTAAAAAGACTTCCTGGCAGCATCTCATACAGCCACTAAATGCACCTTGTGCTCCAGTACAAGACACCAGGAGCAGTGACAAAATGCTGGTATGTGATGAGTTGAGATGATGGACTGAAAATTGATATCCATCTGTTAAAATATGCCTGGATCGGCCCTGAGCTTAGCTCATGACATCTCTACAATGTATTATTTATGTTGTATTTTTGCTACCTTTATTGCTGTTTATTATGTCTCAATCCATCCTGACTTGTTTTTCTCTTTTCTCTCAGATGAGCTGTCATTAATATATGAGAATGATGCCATTACTTTACTGCTCACATGATGAAGATTAGCAGACACTTAGTTCTACTCATGCATAGTAAGTCCCTTGTTTGATTGTCCTTTGTTTCGCATGTTTCGTTTGCCTGTTTATCTTTCTTTATCCCCTTTCCTCTCCTCCTCATGCCTCCTGTCTGGGCTCACAGCCCTCCAAGGTCTCCCCTTATGATATCTGAGTGTCCACTTTCCCAGCTCTGACTCAGACTTAGAGCTGTACAAATTGACCATAACCTTGATGTAGTCCAGGCCACGAGCATATCATGGAGTGATCTTAACAGCCATTCCAGTAACCCCTTCCAGACCAGCTGTCTGAGAACGAGACTCTACAAGATAAATGCATGTTGATTATGTTTGGATGGTAAGGTTATGTAGAGAAAGCTTTGTAATTTGATACTCAGTTACACAGAGAGGAGAGAGATGATGTTCAAAGAGTGTCTCAGCCAATTGCATCAAACTATGGCACAGAGGAACAGAGAATAATATACACACTGCTACAGTTACAATTCCTGTATTTGTTAATAACTATCAGGATAAACTAGTAATTGTAAGTCAAAAGGTTAAATTGTATTTTAAGATTAATGTATTTTAAGAAATCAGTTAAATACAAATATTACAGTACATGTTGAAAATCTTAAATGTCTGCAGTCATACTGTACAGTATAATCCCAGAGTAAAGAGCATTAAAGCCTTTGTAATGTCTTTAGAAAAGAGTGCAGTCCCATTTTAAGGAATAAATCAGGTCTCCTCTCAGAAAATCAAGAACATTTTTTTCCTTATATGACCAGCTTTTCATTTCCAAATAGTCCATCATGTCTCTTGTCTATGAATATTGAACAAAGCCTGCTATCTTTATTCTGACACAGTGGTTCATGCATTCAAACATTCAAAAGCTGTCCACGCCAGTCAATTCCTCAGCTCTTCTATTATATCAAAGAACGTCAAAAAGTGACTCTGAGAAAGCAAAGGGATCAGTTACAGCTGAATAAATTCCTCCCAGATATACTTTTCTTATATAACATTTCACTCTTGTTTGATAGACACAAATCCCCGTAAAGGATAAATTATCCGTATATGCCCTAAGGAGTCAGGAAAAGTTTCCTCTCTTTAACATAATCCCACATTTCTATCTGTCAGACAGAGACGAAAGTTTGCCTTAAATATTCGTTGTGAGCAGGAAGGCCAGACCTCTTAAAGTACCGCTGCTCAGAAGAAGTCATTTTAGAAGCTCACTGTCCTTGTCTTAGAAGTATCGTTTTAAACAAATTTGCAAGAATCCAAATCAGCTGTTTTTCTTTTTGGTTTTCTTTTTGAGAGTATGTATTAAAACAAGGAAATGTAAGAGACACTATTTCTGAGGACAGTACAATTCACTATTTGTGTAACTTTATTATGAAACGTTATGCAAGTAATAATGCTGCATCCAAAAGACGAGGCCCTCTGGGTGATGTCTCCGTGAAAGTATTCTTTTGTACATGAGATTTCTGAATTGAATTTAGACATTATCAAACAACATGTGCAGTATTATTATGTTCCAAACTAACTGTTGATTCCCTATGAAGTACCTGACTTTTAGAGGATACACTAAGATTTGAGATGAATTTTATTTCTAAAGTTACTGTAGATTCGAAAATTAGGTCAGCCGGTATATAGAGTGAAGTACAGCAATTATGTGTCATCTAAAATCTTGTTTTGCCACATGACAGGTAGACTAAGCGTATGGCCACTATTTTCAACAGCTGTCACACTTTTTAGCCATGCTAGTGGGCTTGGCTTTAAGGATGGTTGATCTGTCTGTGCTCCTCAATTTTGAGACAGCCTACTCTTGATCTTTGGAGGATCAATCCCACTGACTTTGGTGATCCTCTGAATTTTTCGAGAGCACCATCTCTAGATGGCCTGCTCATTTTTTTGTTAAATATTTTGCCAACTAATGAATGGATTGACATGAAATTTGATACTGATTACCTTGGTGCCCAGAGGACAGTTTTTAATGACTTAGGTGACAGGGGAATTTTTCTACTAGCGCCACCATCGGTTGACATCCTTTGTTCAGAGGGAGATGTCTTGGCAACTATGGGATGGTTTGCCATGAAATTTTGAACATGCATTCATATCGCCATCCTCTATCAGTTATCCTCTGACTTTCCATCTAGTGCCATCATGTGGTCAAATTTTATGAACAAATTCTAATGTCATTCCCATCAACCTCAGCATAACTGTTTTGTACTATAATTCACAAATGTTAGCGTGCTAACACACTAGACTGAGTCGGTAACCAGGGTAAATATTACAGACATCAGCATGTTAGTATTGTCATGCTGACATCAGATTAGCATTTAGCTCAAAGTACCGCTGTGCCTAACAGCCTCACAGAGTCGCTATCATAGGTGTAGACTTAGGCCCCTATTTTCATGGTAGGACAAAGACCTGCACTTGTTGCGCTGGCTTGCATGATTAAACACATGATATGTCAAATCTGCTGCTTGGGATCTCTCTCACATTAAAACAACAAAATATGAGGTTTGATGGCATAGGCTCATTTGAGTTGTTTTCTTCACTGTTAAACAACCACCATAGCTGATGAAAACCTGGTATGACTCAGAAATCATGTTCATGTACAAGGTTTTATTCACATCATGTTTAGTCACTTGTGCTGATTTCCATCCAAACTATCTGACATATGTATCCTGTGTTTTCCCAGAAGTTATAGCAACTACAAACTAGCTAGCAATGGCTGGCAGAAAAAGCACGGTTATCTTGAATAAATAATATATTTCTCTGCATTTGAACATTGTTGGAGACATTTGCAATAATGTAAGTACACAACTCAACAACATATCTAACATATGTATAGTGTATTTAGATATTTCAGTGCAGACATGTTAAAAACTATAGCTTTTAAATAAGACACTTGGTCTATTTAAAGTCCTGCAGCTGTGCCTGCTCAATCAAAACATCACAAAATTAATCTAAGGAATTTTTATTTCAATGAAGATCCTGTTGAGAGATATACTGTACGCAAAACTATTTGCGTTTGCAAGCTGCACAAAGGATGCATAATTAGGGGAATGGTTGATTATAGAGTAAATATATCAGAATCCCTGTATTCCTTGGCTGCAGGCTTGTTTCAAATTTAAGAAAAACACATCCTACATGTACATGTTCATGAAAGTCATCATCTATTGGTCGATATGATTAATTGATTTTTGTTTTGACTGTATGAGGTGTTAATATAAACGTACAAATAATTTGAGCTGTTAAGATGGACGTTCACCATGAATTGTGTAACAGAGAGCTTCCTGCAAGGAATTTGCAGTAAAAGCTACATGGTGAATGATTTATGCCTTCAATTTATGTATGAAAGGGGTTGAAGAACAGTACTTTGAATGCGGAGCCAGATCTTTTTAACAAGGTTACTCACAGTTCTGTCAATACTACGCTTACCTCTCAATATGCAAGATAAGCCCTCCTCTATGAAGGATCTAGAAATCTAATACACAGGACTGGCAAAATGTGAGAACATGCAAGAGCCAAATACACACACACATCACCACACACACATGCTGGATGAGAGGGATTTGAGGATTTGCTCATAGACTCGATGCACCTCATCATGACCTTATTGGTAAATAGGCCTTTCCAGGACCCTGAGCAAACTCAATAAAACTAGCCTCCAACTCCAAACCCACTGCACTCTGCAAGGTCCCCGGAGGAGTGTCGAGACAGAAAGAACGGAGGGAGGCAGGGAGAAAGAGGGAGAGAGCAAGAGACAGAGATCAAGAAATAAATGGAGAAGCAGATGGGGGAGAACAAGATATTGAGATTGAGAGAGACGGGGAGGGAGAGAATAAGACAGGAAAGAGAGAGATCAAAGACAAACAGTGAAGCAGCTGAGACAAGGAGAGAAACATTGAACGAGGGAGAGGGGAACCCGGTGGTGGAAAAGTAATTCAGCGCTGCAGGGAGAAGTTGTGTTCCGTTTCTGCTCTTGGCCTCACCAGCTGTAATGAGCCTCAGATTACAACTAGGCCCCGACCCTGACATGTGCAAAAGGCATTACTGCTCAGGCTGGCAAAGCTGGAGACTGCACTCAGAGAATCAGCTCATCATTAAAACATATTGCCCTCAGCCAGAATAATTGAAAATAGGAATATGTACTGTAGTTCCTGATGAGTGTTTTTCAGAAAGAAAGAGAGGAAAGGAAAGACTGAGGGAGACAGAGAGATGGGGGTTTCATGAAGATTGTACATTTGGCTATTGACATTTACTTTGGGATGTTGTTTGCAAATTACAGTAGATCAGTAGACTTTGTGAAAAACATAGACTGGGGCTGTGAGGCTGAATGAAATACAAAGAAACAAATGATTGATTTCAGTATCTTACAGAGAAGCAATATAAATGATATGTTTCGAGTTTTGACAATTTGTAAGAGTTGGGTAAGGTTATTAGAATGATGGAAAAAAAGTTACATGATGATTTCGCTTTACAGAGCCAATCAAATGTACTGTTTTTAAATAAAAAGTGTACAGTTTCTATTTGGTATCGTTTTTTTTTTTCCCAACAGTATACTCCCATAAATTTTTTATAAAAAGATAAAATAAACTAAAAATATTTTAAGCATACTATATCATTGATTTACAATAAAAATGTTGCACTTAAAGTTGCAGAGTTGAAGAAGTTTTGCCATTCAGGCTTTATTAGTTCTGTGGGGACTCCCGGGAGAAGTCAATATACAGTTGGCAAACATACCAACAAGTGAATCTATCATTACTACTGTGTATCGTGTAATATCTATTTTCTGGTTCTTCCCATCAATAGTTCTGTACTGTTGTGAACTTGATCTCTCAGGTGGGGAACAATGAGTGGGCCCCAAATACACCCCTGATTTTGAATCCACATGCACAGGCACACAAACACTTAAAGCAGCAGTTCCACACAAATATTGAGATGCACATAAAAATATACCTCAAATGGAAGGAGTCTGTCTGGCCTTCGATTTTCTTGACAACTTTACATCTGATCGACAATAGTTACTACCTCCAGAAGCACACACTATGTTGTGTGTGGAGAGCTGTTAAACCACAGACTGACATCCTGGCTACAGCTCATTCTCGATTGCTTGCTCCACTACATTTTACACCACTTTCTGAATGACTGCTTTTGTTCCAGGGAGTTGCCTTGTCCAGATTAGCTAGCTGTTAGCTTTGACAGCAGCATGTTCATTATTTTATGTTTGCTATTAGTTGAACCCTATTTTTTCTTGAAATGCACAACCCTTCCAAACAAGCATGTTTTGAACAGGTGCTGCTTTAGTGCATATAACTATACACATAAAAGCCCTTTCTGGATAAAAGGCTTTCTGGCAGAAAGGTGTAAGGTAGTCATGTGATATACTATTAAGAGTGACAAAGTCCACATTGGTGGATGAATGGATTATGCATAGGACTTCCATGCAGAAGACAGGAGTTCATCTCCCAGGTGAAGCTTATTGTCGATTTATTACTTTTAGACTTAGTTGATTTATTATTGGGGGGGGGGGGGGGGGGGTTAATCGCAGTTTGGTTAAGTTTAGGCAGCAAAAATCCTTTTGTTAGGTTCAGGCACCAAAACTCTTTGGTAAGGTTTAGTAAAGGATCATGGTTTAACTCAACACAAGTGCAATTTTGATATTAATGATGGCCATCATCTCAAAATCCAGGTTTTCTAGCTGACCACACAGTTATGCTAATTTATAGCATGTTTTTCAAGAGTACACACATTCTCAATAAGTCAAAGTGCAAGAGAGTTTGCACTCCCTTTTCTGTCTGCAAGAAAGAAAGAAAAATAGAAGTACACCTGTATAAGTTGCAAATTAGGCATGACAACTCTGTATCATGTGAAATATTTCAATCAATATAAAATATCACTCAGGTTTCAGCTTGCATAGTTGTACTTATAGCATACCTATCATACTTAAAAGAGCAAAACACAATCCCAGACCCAGGGAGCCGGTCAATGAAATTTAAGGACCATACATCTGCAATAGATTGTGAGAATGCGTCAGCAGCAGCACATTCCCACCCAACTGGAATCCAGGCTGTCATATGGCCCTGCTATTTCACTGTGCAATGAACCACCGATGCTATGCCATCACACCACACTTCACCACCGGCGAGGATTTGCTCTCACATACACAGCAAGTGGAATTCTCAAAAATGTGAAATGGAGCTAATGCACAAGGGAAATATAACACAATTTCAACAAGCACTGTAGCAAGACATTTGTGGAGCGGACAGAATACCAAAAATACAGTCCTCTTTTTCTGTGCATGTAGAAATCACTTCATGCAAGTCAAATGATATAGTATGTTCATACTTTCTTGTAAGGTGGTGAGAGTTTGCCTGTTAAATGAAGGGTGAATACATCCTGGATATCGGCTCTCCTCTCCTTTCCTACTACCCCTTTCTCCAACTATCCCCCTCCAACCCATCATCCCCCACCACCACCATCCACATTGTGTTGTGCCACTCCAGTGAACATCAGGGTGCACTGAGTTGTTTTGGCTGTATCCCTCTTGCAAATTCACTTTAGTGGACAAAATTGAATGTGGGATTACTATCCCGTTGTGCAGTTCCATTTCAAAACCAGAGATGTGCTGGGCTGTTTTTTTTTCTGGGTAAATATATAACACTGTAAACTTGGAATACATGCAGCTGCCTATCACAAATTTCTCAGATCACAAATTTCATTCATGGTATCTTTCCAACTGCTGTTCTGTATTATTCTGCTTAATTCTACCATCAACATATAATGATACAATTCTGCACAGTACAGTACAGTGCATTCATTGGCAATCTGATGGAAAATGAATGAGAAAATCCTGACATTCCATTTTAATACCATGTTTTTATGTTTATAAAGCTTCAGTACAAACTAGGTGCCCCTTACTCTGTCATAATGATCTTTAAAAATCTATTCAATAAAATGCTCCAGATACACCTTTGGGTTTAGAAAAGCTATTTGTAAAATCACATCTATGTTTTCATTCATCCTTGCAGATGTCTTCTTCCCCTTTCCATTGAGAAAGAAGTCCACAAGCCTTGCATCTGGTTGGGCCAATAACAACCATTTAGTCAATATGGGGCTGTATGTTCTATAATTTCCAGAGGACCATTCCCAGTCCCAAATCTGAAAAGTCACATGTCATATAGTTTGCTGCTCTGACTGTAGGTCTATCCAAATGCCCACAATCAGCAGGTCTGTCCACCGCAATGCAGGCTCCCGAAACTCTGATCAAACTGTCAAACCAAGCAGTGCTGATCAATCATAGATCAAGATTCAGCCACTACACTGCCTATTTCTAGCTCTAAATGGTTTCAGAAACATATTTTAGTGCACTGTTTAGCTGTAATATGAGAAAGGTAATCACACAACTGCCATTGTGTGCCCTGCTGGGAAACAGACCGAGCACTCCTAGGTTGCATTTTGGACAGACATTTTGGCCTGCATGTTTTGATAATGCCACTTGGAGATAAAAAAAAAAATGAATTGACAGGTTCCAGACTATTTCATGTTCATGCCAGCCTAAGCCCAATGCATAACTAAATAGAGGTACAGCAAAAATATTGTTTTGTGTCAATGATCACTGCTCCAATCTCAGTAAGACAATGGCTTTCAGCTTATGCCAAAATTATAAAATATGTCATCCAGTGCAATGGTACGGCTGGGGAGGTCTATGGTGATATAAGCTATATGCTTTGGCCACACAGACAACACTTACCAGGATAAATTAATTCTAGATAAATTCAAATTGTGGTATTTATTTATGTCTTTTAAGGAATTTGTTGGTAATACTAAAAATACAAAATAATAGAAATTTTGGGTGACAGTGTCTGTGTAAAATTCAGGTCCTTTCACCACAAACATAAATAACAGTGTCTGTGATGTGAGCCAGGATATATACTGGTAAATATTTGATAGAAGAGCTTGTTCAGCTCACCACCAGCCATGCCACAAGTCAGAAAATCAAGGGAATTGTCTTTGTAATTTGATGCAATAGAAATCTGAGAAATGTTGTAGCCAAAGGACAAACACACACACACAAACTCGCACACTTCCCTTCTGCTCTCATGCTTGTTAAGACCCTATCTATCTTGTGAGAGAGGGTGAGAGCCCTTTAGCCATACTCGGAGGGCTCATTTCCATTCCAGCACACACACAGACACACATGTACACAACAAACTCACGTACTGCACATAACAACAAAAATACAACATACACACAGACTTGCATTGGGATTCCACAAGCACCTGTAGATTGTAATGAGACATAGAGTTCTTTTTGACCTTGGAAGCACCAAAAGTGAAGCTCGTCAACCTCCAGGAAATGCTTGCTTGTTTGTGTGTATGTGTGTGTGTGTGGGTGTGTGTGTGTGTGTGTGTGTGTGTCCTGAAGTAATATTCTAGGGCTTCATCCCAGTGTTCCATTGTGTGTGTGTTTGTCTGAGACTGAGGCTGTATACTACATCGACCGAACACCTGCTGCTGCGGTAACTAGGATGTCAGTGTGCAAAAAGGAGCTTCATAAATATATATTAGAATCAGAGCTGATATTAAACAAGGGAATAACCCAGGGAATGATTTTGCTGGGTCAGTTTGTCTATCTATCTATCTATCTATCTATCTATCTATCTATCTATCTATCTATCTATCTATCATCCATCCATCCATCCATCCATCCATCCATCTGAAACGCTATCATGCTCGGAACCTAGAAGAGAAGAACCAAAGGGGAAATGTTTAAAACTATTTCACCACTGACAAACATTAAAAGCTTCTGAATATTGAAGCAACATAACTATTCTACCTGAACAGCTTCAAAATCATTTTGATGCAACACTAACTTGTAATAGGGAGAATGGTGCCTATTTCATTCCCACTCTGCACCCTTCATGCCTGTTCATACACCACCAACTATGTCATTGATTTTGGTGAAAGTGGATCATATTTTATAGAGAAAATGTTTCCTGGTTTTTCCTCTGATGTCCTCTGATGTCCTCTGGCTGCTCTGCCTCAACACTTGGTGATTTTCAGGGTTTCCTGATGACAGTAAAGTAACTACTAACTGGCTTAACTGCTAACTTGTGCAATCATAACAATACATGTGTACAGATGTCCATATTTACAACAGCAGTTAAGACAATTGCTTTGTGAATCTGGAGGCTCCAAATCACTAAAAATATCAGGTCTTACATAATGTTGCTTTAAACTATATTGGTTGGATTTATGTTGTTTAAGTTAAATTTATGAAGACAAATAAAACTTTTTTGCAAGGGGAAAATGTTGTATTGAATTGCTTTTTTTCATAAAAAGAGGTAAATTATTATTATTTTTTAATTATGCTCAGGCTTCAACTAAAAATTTCAGTTGGTAAATTTACCCCCAGATGGTTCAATCCATTCACTCGGATCAATTTACTGTTTGGGCCATTTGTCAGCAAAGTGTGGCTGGACTGAGGTCAATGTGCACCTTAGAATCTAATTGAGGACAGTCCGTGTTGCCACTTTGCTGTGATCCAGCCAGCCAATGTTATCAAGACCAAGGTCTCCCACCCCTCCTCACTGTCTCAGTCCCTCTCTATCACATACACTTTGAAATTGCTAGGATTTGAAAATCCCTCTTGAATATCTCCATCACAGTCGACAGCACAGAGGCAGTTGTCAAAATGACACTGCGGTGATGGGACACAATGAAATGTAACATAAGGTTTTCGGTAATATTATTAGATTGTATTTAGCAGCAGTTTTAAGAAAGATGTTTAAAGATTTTACTGTTTTAAAATTGAACAGTTTGAACCCCATTGTCAGTGAACCTTTGCTTCATGAACTTTAATATCCCCCTTGTCTGTGCTGACCTACAGTACCTTGAAATTACAGTATCTTGCTACAAACTCCAGAAAAGACATATTCCCGTGAAAGACATCCCACTCTAAATGTAGGTCTTTCGCTCTCTGACATTTTATGGTACACTTCACACCTCTCAGCATTAATGTCTCTAATTTGATTTGTGACAGATTTTACTCGAGAGCACATTCCCCTCCTTAACTTATTCATTCCAGTCTTTAAATCTCTCTGTGCTGAGCAGAGGCAGGATATTGTCAAATCAAGGTGCTGTGAAAAGAAGTATACAAGCGTGAAATATGCAGTGGTTGAAACTTAGAAAGACCCTTCCACAATGTGGCCTATAACACATGTATTGGAAAAAACTGAATTTTAGAAGTCTTATTGTCTTGACAAAATGTGTCCTATTACAACATTGTGTACATGTGTGATATTCTGTAAATTAAAACAAAGGAATGTCCTGAATTGCGGAAATTGCAGCTGATCATATTGACAACGTTTAATGAGGAGCAAATTAGCACAAACCCAGAAATAATATCTCTACTATGAAGTGAAGCCATCTGAATTGTGTAAACCCTGATGCCATCATAACCACTTATAAAAGGAAACATAAAATACTGAGTAGACTGGAGGCCTATAAACAGGAAATGCGTAGCTGCAATGTCGGAATGCCCCATAAATTAACATGCTGATATTAGAGAGTACCTGGATGGATCAGTGCTACATTACCTCATGCTTAAGACAATATATGGAGTTGCAAAGCTGATATATTGCTCACCCCAAGGGGGAATCCATCTTGCCTGACAGACAATGGAGCTGCAGAAAGACATAAAATCCTATCTGAGTCCACCATTCGCCTGTAATTAGAAAAATAATGAAACAGACAAATGTGCATAATATTGAGGTCAGGAAATGTGGATGGGATTCTAATTGATGCAAGATAGTTTGGTATGAGCAATGCATTATGCTTCTGAAGGTATCTGTCTCATTTTTATTTTTTAAATAAAGCCATGGCATGCTTATGTATGTTAGTGATGTGTGCACGATGGTGTTAGTAATGTAATATCCTAGAAGAAGAAATAATAATGTACAATAATAATAATAATAATGTACAATTGGCCACTAGAACCTGCTTAAATTTTATTCAGATTATTCAGATGTTTGACTAGAATGTGGCCCATATCATAAAACACAGAAAACATAAATGAACAACAACAGAAATGTAACTGAACTTGTTACTGAAAAGCGTAATCTGTGATTTTTGTGTGTACCAAAGAGTCGAATGGCTCTGTCCCAATAATGTAATATTACTGCCTGGAAGATGAAAAGGTCAAGCACAACAAAGTGAACATCAGCTAGAGGATTTTTCAATCTTATGGCAAAATGTCTCAATTTTCAAAAGCCAGACCTTGAACTTGCAAGGTGACAAGCAGTTCCAGGCCTCAACCCATCATCTTAATTCAACCACTAGTCGTTAAAATCACCAATTTATCAGATGTCCGTGTTATCAGAAATAACTTGCTCTTGGCAGTTGTGGAAAATTGAAGACCATGCAGCTCTGGATTGGGTGGTCAGTATATTGCTCGAAGTGAATAATTTCTTCATGAAGCTTTCTCCTGGGGCCCTCAGAAATATCAGATTTTAAGAGTGAAAGCACTTCCTATCTGCTAATCAACTGTGTAGCATAGAAGAATTTGACTCTTATAATTTCATACAGCCCTTTTTTTACACATGGTTTGGATTTCCAAGAATAGTAATGTGTTTAATGTTAAAAATTTATTTCTACTCTTTTTATTTCAACCCTGACTCCTTAAAGGCACAATATGTGAATTCTGCTGCTAGAGGCGGGGGTGGTTCTAGGGCCAACAGGGGACAGTGCACTTGTAACACTGAGTTTGCAACCCCCTGTGGCCCTCCCTCCAAGAGTCTTAAATGATAATAAAATTATCTCTCTCTTGCAATGATATAGTGCTGACATCATGTTGCTGAAACAAGTCATGTTATGTTATTTAATCAATCTAACATGACTCAGGCGGAAATGATGTTAATGGAGGAGATAATATCAAAGTTTTATTCACATTCCATTTAGTCACGTACACAGACTTCCTTCCTCACTCATTTCTGACGAATCCTGTGTTTTCCCAGATGTTATAGCAACTAGCAACAAGCTAGCAATGGCTAGCAGGAAATGCACCTTTACCATGAATAAATTATGGTTTTGCTGCATTTGAACATTGTTAGAAACATTTGGGACCATGTAAGTGCACAACTCAACGAAATATATAACATATGTCCAGCGTTTTTAGATAATTTAATGCTACATACTTGGCTTTGCAATTTTGAGTACTGTCTTTAAAGGACTCATAGTTTGAGTGATACAGCAGCAAATAGTATTGAACATACTGACTCTGATCCACGGTACTGCAAAAAAGCTGTGCCTATCATTTAATGTGGAAATCACCATGATGCACAAGGGACGGATGTTTCCATTGAAACTAAAAAATATGATATTACACTTTATTTGTCAAGCAGGAAAAACAACCTGGGTGACACGTAAAAAGAAAATAAGAAAGGAAAAAAAAAAAGACAACATTCCAATATTTCAACCAATATTCCCTGTGACATCAACACCCATACTGACCTCCAGCGCAATCTCCAACAGTCCACATGACATATATGAAACTATTTTTTCACTTTGCAGTTTGAGGACAAGTCAAAGTCAAACCTATAGCTCATTCCATGTGTGGGTGTCTCGATTCATTTTCTCTTGACTTCCAATTTAGAGAGGTAAAAAAAAAAAAAAAAGTAAACCCCATGGCAGTGACCTCTGCTGTAGGGCCATGAATAATGGGGACTATTAGGTGCAAGGTAGTGCACTCTGAGAAAAGTAGTCATTCAGCCGCAGGGCTGTTTAATTTAGACGTGGCAATGAGACGTTTTACAAAATGTTTTGCATACGTTAAAAAAAATATATCGACTTGTATGTAGAACACACTGCAGGTCACACACATATTTCACCCCTCTTTTTCTCTGTCCCACAGGTGCATGCTGAATTTCATTGACTCTCATCCTGCACCCACACACAAATAGTTTTTGTTGAATAGTGATAACACAATTTGTTACAGTAAAGGTTCATCTTTTATGTTGCCTTCAATGTTAATAATCATGTTTGCTTTATCACCCTCAAAAGGCTGACCACTCCTCTATGGACAGGCGGATTTTTCATGATGGAATCACATAGCTGCAAACCAAACAACCTTTGTTGGAGCTCAGTGACCATGGCGTTGATGTTAATTTAAGGTCACAAGTTAAAGAGTGCACCAAAATAGGTGGCATTCATTTCTGTCAAAGGACTGTTCAGATTTGGGGCTTAAGGTTTAGAGAAACAGCACAAGTAAAGCACGTAGATCAAATTGAGGAAAACAAAAGGGTGGAAAAAGAATCAGTCGAGCTTCAAAGACTAAATTCTTTCGGTTGAATTGGTCCTAGGATAATGATCCATTTAGCCAGTCTGGGAGATTGGCTGCCAAAGGCATGAGGAGGGAAATTACTCACCCGTCTCCAGCAGAGAAATGTTTGTTTCCCAGCCCTGCCCTCAAATTATTTCAATCAAAACACAAATTAAGTGCAATTAACGGAGTGCTAAAATGCTCCAAACCAACTGATATGAAATCATTAGGAGTCACCTCAACCACATCTCCTTCTTTCTCTCTGCCTCGCCTTCTCTGTGTCTCTTTCCCTCTTCATCAATGGGAACCTCACTCAGGGTAAACTTCACACTTCATTAATTAATTCATCACCTAAAAGCTGAGTATTGATTTTCAGTAATGGCTTTACAAATCTGTTGGACACCTAGCTGCAGGGATAATTAAAAAGAATGCGTATTTGCAATAAATCATCTTTAAAAGGGTTAAAAGTCTCCCAGGTCACGAGGGAGGTGGGTTACAATATCAACAAACAGGGTGTAATATCCCCCAGGCATTAAGGACACCAAAGGACAGCCTTTACGATTGTTATTTTTTACCATAGAAACATCAACCAAAGTGAGCCTAATGGATGTCATGAAATACCAAGAGGGAAACTGAACCATCACAGAAGAGAAACCTAAAAGTGATGGATTATTGGAAGGTTACTGATTAAGTCAAAATGCAAAATACAAGTGACTAAAGGGCATTGAGAACACCAGCATTTGCCAGTATTTGTGATTATTGTGGAATTTCTTTAAAAATAAAATAAAATAAAATAAAATAAAATAAAATAAAATAAAATAAAATAAAAACATTGTCATTTAAATAGATATCTTACAAACAACCTCATGTGAGATGCAGTCCAGAAAAGTCACACCAGTGCATGCTGGGAGAACAAGTTGTAAAGCTTTGAGGCCACACACCTGGAGTTAGCTGACCTTGTTATTGTGGAAGCTGCTGCCCTCAGTGTGCGATCAAACTGTGTGAAGAGACACCTTCACAGGTCACTGAATCAGACAGACCCTGACAATCTGAAGTCAACTACATTACCCAAACAATTTGGGATCAGCTTCAATTTTGGTCAAAGCCCAAAAGGTGCCACTTCACATCACGACTAACCTAATCATAAAGGATTTATGAATGGTTTATAATTCTGTTATTAATTAAGTTGTAAACATGTTTTAAATTATTCATACTTAGTTATAAACAAGTTACTTACTACCATGTATAAATTTATAGCTGATTGTAAAGTGTAAGCTCACAACATACCACCACTGTACATAACAACCTGACAACATACAAAAGGACGACTCGTTCACGTATGAACACAATATCTCAAGAACGCCTTGACGTAATCTCATCAAGTTTGCTACAAATGTCCACATCACTTGAGGATGAACTGATTAAATTTTGGAGGTCAAGGTCACTGTGACCTCACGTCCGTCTCATTCTCTTGAAAACAATATCTAAGAAACATTGATACAGAATTTCTTCAAATTTGATACAAATGTCCTCTTGGGCTCAAGGATAAACTGACTAGAAAGTGGCAGAATTTATTCAATGGAATCATACATGACAATGTTGTAACATTTTGCCAAAAAATACACTTAATACTGCTTATTAGATTCCTTCAAAATCTTTACTACTCGTATTGTATGAGTTTTGACAGACAAGGACGTAAATTGCAACTTGACTTTTTTGTCATTTTCATAATAGACCGTTTTCACTACAGTCATATAAACACAGGCGTTACAAATGATACTAATGAAGCTGCCATTCCATTTAGTGTAGCAGAGCTTTTCCACTGAGCCAACATGTACACTGGCAGCACCCTGACTCTATTTAAAACAGGACCTTAATTAACATCACTGATAACACATTTCATGTCAAAATGGCTGCTGTAAAATAAAAGGTGTGTCTCTTTTCTTTGCACATCTGTTTATAGCACACCCAAAAGGTTACCAGAACGTCTTTCATTCAGAGGTTAATTTCAGCAGTGTGTAGAATCCACATGTAGAAACCTACTGATTTTGTCAATAGAGAAAATATGGCCAATACCATTGTCAAATTGATATATCATGTTTTTTTTTATAGAAAATCAATACAACTAAATACCATTAGCAAAGTGACATTACTGGTTCAGGATCCCATGTGGTCTCTGAATGATTTGCTGATGGTCTTCAAAATTGGGGGAAAAAACATTGATGATTAAAACATCTAAGTCGCCATTTTTTTCTATCCATGGGGACATGAATAAAAGGACTGAGATGAATGGTTTAATATAACTGGTTAAGGTTTGTAAGTAATTGAATATAAGCTTATCAGTATGTCTGATGTGGTCTGCAGGCAAACATGTCATCACTTGAGGAAGAAGAAATGCAACAAAGAGCTTTGTTTCAGAGGGGGAATAATGAACATGAACAAAACATATGTACTGTACGTACAATGCCTCTTAACACTAAAATCTCAATGGCTTGAGCTCCAACAAGGTGAATTTGTCTTTGAGAACATGTAAATGTATTCAGCCAATGCCTTATATCATAGTAATCACAGCCTACCTCCACCGGGGCAAGGCCTGTGATTTAAGACAGGAGACTCTGTTTTATAACACTCTTTAAATTTCTTGTTCTTGCTCTGCCTCCCTCCCCTTCCTCCCATTCGTCCCCTCGCCTGTTAGCTCTCCGTTCACTGCTCTCTATCTTGCTTTATCTCCTCCCTCTCTCTCCCTCTCTCTCTCATAGCTAAGGAGAACATAAATCTGGTGAGTGTGCCAGACCGGCCCGTGGACACCATAATTACAGAACATCAAATGAAAGAATTAGTGTCCCTTTTCTCATTGCCATGCAAGACTTGCAAGTCCTCTGCAATTCCTCAGCTTACCTCTGCTTTACACCTACACATACAACTCTCTCTCTCTCTCTCTCTCTCTCTCTCTCCTCTCTCCACACACACACACACACACAAACACAAACACACACACACACACACTCACACTTACACATGAGCATGAACAGGTACACAAGCAATTTCACAAGGCTACAGACAAAAACCACCGTACAAAAAATAGAAGTAAGTGCACACACGTGCTCGTGCTCATACTGCAATTGACATTGCACACTGACATTGCACATTGGCCAACAACTACAAGTGTGCACCTGCATGTGCAATCATCATCTATTCTGTGTTCTTTGGAAATGTTTTCAAGTTGTGACTTAGCTTCTTTTTTTTTTTTTTTGGTATTTTACTATTTACGACCCTTGTAATTAAAGCTGTAATATGTAACATCTGTGAGTTAAAATGTCTCAAATTGCTAGACATACATTTGTTATATTTTTTGTTGAGTAGTGTATTAACATTATCTCCAATATTTCTAAAAATTGTCAAATCTAGAGAAATGTGTTATTTGTTATGATTTATTGGTTAATTAATGCATTTATTACTAAGCACTAAACATACATACAATACATACATAACTAAACGTAACATGATTTCTGCCTGAGTCATGTCAGATAGATTTTCATCAGCAATGGTGGTTGTTTAAGAATGAGGAAAACAACTCCCATGATCTATTTCTCAAACTCCATTTTTTGTCATTGTTTTAATGTGAGAGAGACCCTTAACGGCAGAACTTGCATATTACGTGTTTGATTTGTCATTTGTATGCTATTAATCTGTCAAGGGGACAGACAACTCGTTCAAATGTGAACACAATATCTCAAGAATGCCTCGATGGAATGGATGAACTGATTAGATTTTGGAGGTCATGGTCACTGTGACCTCACATCCGTCTCATTATCTTGAAAGCGATATCTAAGAAACATTGGTACTAGCGGCAGAACTTACACATTATGTGTTTAATTGGACATAAAATTTTTAAGAATTTATGACATTGTTTAACTGTCAGAATGATCTGAAAGTAGGGACAAACCATATTTTAAGTTTAGTGTTCCCAGTGTACACAATTTCTGAAAACATACCTACATTTAAAGGCAAGCAAGGCAATTTTATTTATATAGCACCATTCATACACAAGGTAATTCAAGGTGCTTTACAAAAACTTAGAAATACATAAAATAAACATTAAAGAAACATTAAAATTGCATTTGAGATCATTAAAAACAAAAGCTAAAACAGGACAATAAATAGCTAAAAAACAGTACAGAAAATGCATTTAAAAAGCAAACATAAGGCAAAAAGCAACAGCAGACAAATATAAAAACAATAGCTACAGAAGTTTGTTCCACATGTGGGGAGCATAGAAACTAAAGGCTGCTTCACCTTGTTTGGTTTTGATCCTGGGAACACTGAGTAAACCTGTTCCAGATGATCTGAGGCGTGTGGGTGCTTCATAACGTACAAGTAAATCAGAGATGTATTTAGGCCCAAGACAATTTAGTGCTTTATACACAAGTAACAACATTTTAAAGTCTATGCTTTGACTCACAGGAAGCCAGTGCAATGACTTAAGCACTGGTGTAATGTGCTCCACACTCTTGGTGTTGGTGAGGACTCTGGCAGCAGCGTTCTGGACGAGCTGCAGTTGTCTGATTGATTTTTTACTCAGACCTGTGAAGACACCGTTACAAGTCCAGCCTGCTGAAAATGAAAGCATGAACAAGTTTTTCTGTATCTTGTTTAGACAGAAATCCTTTAATTCTTGCAATATAAGGTGGTAATAGGCTGATTTAGTAATTGTCTTTATGTGACTATTGAAATTTAGGTCTGAGTCCAGAAGTACACCAAGATTAAAGGGATAGTTGACCCAAAAATGAATCATTATCTGCTCACCCGCATGCCGATTAAAGGTCAGGTTTAGTCATTTAGTCCAAAGAACACTGCTGGAGTTTCACAGGAAAACAAAGTTGCAGAATCTCCCAAACAATGTAAGTGTATAGTGATCAAATTTCAAACAAAAAGAATAACTGAAAAAATAACATAAAGTGCTTCCATACTGCCCCAACATGCCAAGTTGACTTGTAAGAAGTCATTTACACCATGTTTTGGCCTAAATCTTCACTATAGATCCTTAACTTGGGCATCATTCACATGTGTGTGAACTGGTGTGTGTGGTGCGGCGGTGTGCGCACACAAGTGAATAGCATGTTGTGGCTTTAGGAGATTTGGATTACACCAGGCAAGCAGTATGAAGACATTTTACTTATTTATTTGTTTTGTTCATTTATTTATTTATTTGGTTGTTTGTTTGTGGAATAAAAAAACTAAACTCAACCTTCAATCAGCATGAGGGTGAGTAGATAATGACTTGATTTTAATTTTTGGCTGAACCATCCTTCAACTACCCCATGGGCCAAAAGACCACCAAATCACTTTCTTCTCAATAACACAGTGACAAGAAAAACCACAGTCCACCACAACAAACACATGAATTTGGGTAAGTTTACTAAAATGAACACATTGCAAATGTCCTATATAATGCATAAAAATAATAAATTCAAGTTGAATGCCCTGTGAAGTAAATATGTTCTCATCTATGATATGTGTCCGCTCAAATAGTATTTAACACCACCAATCTCAGAAAGTTGGCCTCAGTGGTAAATAATGGTTGTCAGAGCCATCGGCCCTGTACACACACTACGCAAGTTACTTAGGGCCCCGCAAGGTACGCTAGAGCTTGCCTCTCCCTCGTGTCTTAGCTGGTGTTGGTGTTTACAACTCTGATAAAAGGATGAAGCAGAACTAAAGAGAAAATAACACATCGAGAGTGGACGGGGTAACAGTAATCAGGTAAACTTGTGTTTCCTCCTCTTCAAGTTTGATATCATTCATTCACAGTAACGTTAAGTTGATGTTCCTCCCTCAGTCTGTCTGTGTTGAGCTTACAGACACATCCAGGGCTGTCTGTCTGTCTGACAGAAGTGGGAATGAAATAAACCCATTTTATCACGTTTGATGGGCGCCAACGTGCAGCGGTGTTTATAATCTGTAGCTCAGAGAAGATAACCGCGTCACGTGTTAACATGCGCTCATAGCAGCCTCTGTGGAGACCAGTCCAGAAATATATGGACATGATGTTAGTCCTCTGAGGTGGAAGTATTCACATCCTTTACTGATGCAAAAGTACTAATATCACATTGTAAAGTCCTGCATCCACAAACCCTTACTGAATCAAAAGTATGGAAATGTTATTAGATAAATATGCTTGAAGTAAAAGTGGTCATGTTGCAGTAAAATGTTCCAGTCAGTGTTATTATGTCTGATGTTTTTGGATGAATATTATTGCTTTAATGTTACTGCTGTTCATTGCTGTAGATGTTTAAGGTTGAGCTCATTTTAACTACTTTAGAGGCCACTGTTCACTGGTTAAATCTACAGCAATGCATCATGGTCTATAAGACCAGCAAATAGCAGCATCACTGTCCTGTGAGAGCCATGTATCATGAAAAAGTCAGAAAACAGACTTTTTTCAGCTTTGTGGGGTATAAAGTGCAATATTTGCCTCTTTGATGTAGTGTAGAAGCATAAAGTTGGATAAAATAGAACTCAAGTGAAGTACAAAATATGTGCAGTGCTTGATGTAAATGTACTTAGTTACAGTCCACCACTGATTACACCTCTGAACTAATGCAAGATGGAAATTAATGGACTGATGATTGATTGAATATTGAATTTAAAATCAATTAACTAACTAATTACCAGGCATCAGACCCAAAGCTCAGTGTCCTGTTTTAGTATTTTATATATTTGATATATTCTAAAATTTCTTATATATGTTAATGTCAATATTCACTTATCTGAAGATTCTACATAAAATATTCAGTTCAGTTAGTTGTACCTCATACTGTTCTATAAAGATCTTATTCTCAGATCTTATTCTTTGACTGACAGATGGAGCAAACTGGGGAGGGAGGACTGTAGTGGAAGCACTGGGATGTGACTGTGGCAAATGGTTTATATGGCTCTATAGGACCCCTTAGAAGAATTTTGCTTAGGGTCCCATGGAGGTCAGGACCAGCTTTGGATAAAAGTTAAATCAGAATCATGTGTATGTGTATTTGCCTGTATATGTGTGTGTTGGTGCACTAGCTTGCAGTGTGTGACAATATATTTGTGTGTGTGATTATCTTGATAGCAGCCATGAGGCTTGAGGACCAAGTGCTGAAGTGAGTCAGGTCGCCACAGAGCCCCAAAAGGTAAGACAATACAAGCTTTCAAATGGCAAACTTTCTCTGAACGATATTGTGGCTTTCATTTTTTCGGACCAAGGTTGATTTTTATGGTGATGTCTAGAGGGGAACCTCTAAAAATATCAAACCTTAAGGAATAGTTCACCTAAAAATGAAAATTCAGCCATTATCTAGACACCCTCATGCTGATTGAAGTTTCTGTTTAGCTCTTTGTCCACAAAACACTGCTGGGGTTTCGTAGGAAAACAGTGTTGCAGAATCTCAAATAATGGAAGTGACAAGTGTTTTGTGGACTAACAACATAAACCCGACTCTCGGTTGGCATGAGAGTGAGTAGATAGTGACAGAATTTTCATTTTCTGGGTGAACTATTCCCTTTTAACAGTGATCTATTGAGAGTTTAGCAAATCAAGGGTTCCCTTCTGGACATGAGCAGGAGGACAGGTTCGCTGCAGCAGAGGGGGGTCAGCTGTAGTGAGTTTCTATGGTTACAGTGATGCTCTTGTTATGAAACTTTCTGTGGGTTTGATCTTCTCAAAGTGTGAGTGAGCTTTTCTCACTCTTTCTGTCCAGATCTCCAGATTGAGACGTTTGTGAAAAAAAAAAAAAACAATAAGAAAAGAAATGTGGAAATCTAAATAGTTAGTTTGATCTCATAAATATTTAAATAGTTTGAATTAATAGTTAATTTCTTCAAAAGCTGGATGATTAACACACGGATTAAACTTCCACAGCATGTCTATATTGGTATCTATGTATATTAGTCAAAGCATTTCATTTGATTTTTGGGGAAAATGTTTATTAAGGCTAAAGTATGGCTCTATTTTAAAAATTAAAATTTAATACTCCACAGCTCTGATCAAACCAAATCTGACTGACATCACTATTACAACAAAATGAAGAACAACATGAAGAACAACTCTGACTCTTACTTGTTCATTTATGACTGCCTGCCTGACTGTCTGCCAGACTCCATTAACATTTTGTTAAATTTAAGAAAGAAGGATTGACTATATATAGAATGCACATACAGTAAGGGTTTGAAAATAATGCCAACCACAATATTAGTAATTATTTTCAGAAATGTCTCAACCCTGTGTTTCATAGTATTAAAATAGCTTACCTGTGACAATTGCTGAAAAAGAGAAACAGCCCAGAAGACTCTGGAGTGATGAACTAAGCCAGGCCATTTTAGTGATGACAGTCTGCAGCACAGATCAACTGAAAGAACAGAAAATGTAGGTCAGTAGACTGGAATAATATAGAAAGCCCAGGCCGGGCACACTTACCGTGCTTCTTCAAGGTCACTTTTTGTTTATCATGTGAAGTCAAATAGATCAGTTTGTTCGGAAAATAAATACCGCGATTGTGATGTTTATTCAATAAGCATGTTAATGGTAATTCATTATGTGTTAGCATCAAGCTAAGCAACAATACACATTGAATACACAAGGAGGCACCAGTAGGATGAGGTCAGATTTCATGCCATATTCTCAAGTTTGATTCCATATATTCAAACATCATATTATAAAATAATTTCCTCAACGACATGCTATTATACATACACACCTGGCCAAAAGACTTCCACTGGATAATTACTGCAGTGATTAATAGGTTTCAGCTGGCAACAAGTTATTTAACCCAAATTGATGCAGTGAGTAGCTTCTCATTTCTTAAAAACCATGTCAGAAGACACATCCTGTGGTTGTGGAAAAGAAAATTCTTGACCTGCATCAAGCAAAGAAAACCACTAAGGAGAGCTCTGAAACTACTAAAATTGGGTTAAGAACTGTCCAGCGCGTTATTAAAATGTGGAAGGATAGTGGTGAGCCATCATCTTCAAGGAAGAAATGTGATCGGGAAAAAAATCTTGAATGAACGTGATCGCAGATCACTTAAGGGTGATGAGGAGCTAATTAAGTGTTTTAATGTTTTAATTTAACATAAAATATCTTTAGTCATATAAGCCAAATGAAATACATTTATAACACTGGCATTGGCATTTCCATCACAGTAGGTCTTTTCCATCACATCAGAAAATATGACTGTTGTGGAAATGACATTTTGTGACATTTTTTAAAATATCTGTTGATATATTAGCATGCTAAAGTCTATTTTAGAGTTAGCATTAAAGATACACAAAAGATGCAAATACATAATATGAGATGTTAATTATCATATTTTGACAATCAAAGGAAATACAAGCTGTTTAGAAATGACAGCCAATACACATACTCCTGCTTTAATGAAAGTTTACCTTGATTTCTTTTATTTTCAGTTCCTTCCAAGGAGCTAACTCTCTCCTCTGACTCCAGGTGCCAGTTTGTCTTTGAGTTCACAAGACAAAAGGGCCTAATCAGAATCAAACCCCACAAAAGGACAAACACAGGTTTTAACACAATACCCCTGGGTCATTTTTCACATCAAACAATTTCCTAAATTATTTGCGAGGCAAGAAGCAAACCCTCTTTAAACAAACCCACACTGTCAGTTTAACAGTTCAAACGCTATATATTAAGGAACACAAAACTAGGTCAGTCCACTTCCATGTATTTCAGTTCAGCTCATAAGGTTACACAAAAACTCCACTTCAGATGTCCTGTAATGCAGACCATATACTGCATTAAGTATACTCAATATGAGAACCCCAGACACATGAAAGATCTCGCGAGTGTGATCCTTTTAACCCAAACCATGATTTTTCCACAACCCCAATCATATTTATTTAACCATACCGTTCTTGCAATTAAAACAAAACTAGGTTATACACGGTGCACAATGAAGAAACAAACGCGCAAAACTCGCGAGGGTTTCACAAATCAAGGGTTCCCTTCTAGGCTTGACAATAGCTCAGTTGTTAGTTGTTAGTGTAATTAGTGTTGTGATAAACAATACAGCATGTTGATATTACTGCAATAACAATTACAGTACTGTGGTACTGCTATTGGATTTACAGTAATCATACTGTGAAATGTATTCACAGCAACTTACCAGCTAATTACTGCCAGTAAGTTATTGTAAATTTTACAGAATTCTTGTTAGTGTAATATTGCCTGTTTAAGGAGTCATGGTTGACTTTGATCTGGGTTTTTTGCAAAAGAAGTTCAAATACCTTGTTAAAATGGCTTACATATAGCTCTACAACCTACCTTCATTTACTATTCAAGGTTTCATGAGTATGCAAATAGTCCCCACCCACTCCATGCACCCCACACCTTCACCCCTACCCCTACATAGCTGCACCTGGCCTCTCTGTTTTGCTGGATAATTGTGCTAACTAGCTACATCCAGCTGCTCCTGTGAGCTGGGCACTGCCTCTGATGATTTATATAGTGCCACCTCCTTGATCAAGTTCAATCTACAGCAATGCATCATGGTCTATAGGATCATCAAATGTCTGCAACGTCACTGTCCACTGAGACCCATGTATCCCTAAAAAGTCAGAAAACAGCCTTTTTCCATCTTTGTGGATTAAAAAGTACAGTGTTTGCATCTGGGGTGTAGTGTAGCACCACTGATCGCAATGCTGAACTAATGCAAGATGGAAATGAATGGACTGACAGTGACTGATGATTGATTAAATATGGAATTTAAAATCAATTAACGGAACTTATTACCAGGCAGCAGACCCAGTGCTCAATGTTTTTATCATGTTTTTGGATTTTCTACATTTTAAATATTCTAAAATTTCTTCTTTATTTTAATGTCAGTATTCACTTAGTGTAAGATTCTACACAAAAATATTCTGTTCATTTAATATTGTTTTTTGTACCTCATTCTGTTTTTTATAGATCTACTTATTCTTTGACCAACAGATGGAGCAAACTGTTTGAAAGTAGGAGGGATTGTAATAGGGTGTGACTATGGCAAACGGTTTACGTGGCTCTCCGGTCAGTTCAGAGGGCCCCTTAGCAGAATTTTGCTTAGGGCCCCATGGAGGTCAGGACCGGCTCTGGTGGTTGTTGCCCCTCTCTGACTTGCTCTCGTCCATAGCTCCTCATCAGTATGCACTCTCCTAAATTGGAATGCATTGCCATCACAATTTACCAAGAAAGTAATCTTTTGCATGGATGCATCTTGGGTGGCATGGATGGGTGCCATGGAAAAAAAAAAAAAAAAAACTACGAAGGGGTGCTTTAGTAGTGAGCTTACTCTGTTACAGTGTAGTGTCGCAAAAGCGAGTTTATATTTCAGATTCAAATAACATTTATTCTGCAATGTGTTTTAAAAGCTTGAATGATTGCCCAGTGTCAGTGTGTTTAGTCCATCTGTTTATGTGGTGCTTAAGTTGTTTATTAACAGTTTTTTTTTTTCTGCCTGTGAATTTTTCCAAAGAGAAGAGAGGTAACAGGATAATGTGCAAATCCTCTTCAAAGGTAAATATTTGTTTTATGTTATTAGAATTCCTAATGAATAGACCATCTGCTCATTTTGTTGCCAAAGTTTATTAACTATAATTTCCTGTTATCTGACATTTAACTGATAAAGAAAATTAGATAAAACTTGCACTGGGATTCCTCTTCTATTAAATGTCTATTTTTTCATGTTATTATTCTTATATGAATAGTAATTTGGTAGCCTTAAAGTTTTTATTGCAGTCATTTTCCCTTGGCTGCTGTTCCACAGAGAGCAGAGGAAGATAATGTTTTTAGAGGCAGAGGAGGAGGAAGAGAAGAGTTTTTGGGAGCTAAATATGCAGTGTCAACAAGTATGTTTTAATATAATCGAGGGAAAATGAGAAGTATAATACTGTAGAAATGTGGCTGGTAGTCATTTTCTAATTTGTCCCCAGCTTTATGAAACTGAATTATTCAATGGGACCATGGTGATAGCTATATCTATGGAAAAAAAAAAAAAAAAATCTATTTGCTTGCAATGCATGTTGTTTTAAAAATTAAATTGTTAAGACGGCTAATTGCAGTGATTTCTTATGCTGTTTTTATACCAAAATAAGCACTTATATGCAGTTGTTTTGAAAGGTGGATAAACCCATTAAAAATAGTCGATTGACTCCTTAGCATTACCAGCAGAGGAGCTGCCCTTCTTTTTCTCTTCTGATGCATGCTGGAAAGCAGAGACTGAACTTGTGTGTGCAGTGTCTACGTGTTTAGCTTTCAGTGCTTTTGTAGCTTCTAACTGAATCTCAGTGGTTTGAAGTTTAGTTTCTCTCTTTCATTGCTGTTTTTGCCTTCAGGTTTCTGCTTTATTTTAGTTTCATGCCTGCTTTCAGCTGGATAGGAGTCATGATAAGGTACTAACAATGTATTATGTATTGAAATGTGCTACCATTTTACTACCCCTTGACTTAAGACAAACTTGAATCAGTTCAACACACACCTCCAAATGGATGCAAACTTTACTGGGCTGGCGTACTGAGTCAAACCAAGTCAAGCCAAGAACCACATACAGTACAAGCTTTCATTGTCTTCAATGAAAAGGAGCGAAATTACAGTAGTGTGCTCATTCAGATGTCGTGTTTCCATCACAGCTGATCAGAGCTGGAGACGATAAATACCCATAGCTAAAGGAGAGACATGTGACCTGGTCGTGAATGCTGATCGTACCTTTTCCAATTGAACAGCTGGCTTTTGTGGCATAAAAAAGTCAAGAGCAGCTCAGGCATAACAATATGTTATAATTACAACTGTTTTTTTTTATGTGTTTATGTGTTTGACAGCATAAAGATACCGTGGAGTATTTTTGCCACTGTCTATGCCACAAAAAGATGGGAGAAAAATGTATAAACTGCACAAAGAGCTCCAAATTTAAAGCCAGTTGCGTGACTTGATATATTGTTCTTGTCACAACACTCCAAATCCTTTGTGTTTTTTGAATCGCCCCAATCATTATGTACAGTACAGACACTATGACAGACAGGCAATCCATCCACATGCCCTCAAATCTCCTGTTCCTCGCACTGAATTGCCCCAATCACAGACACACTATGCAGACTCAGCGACAGGCGTGCAATCCTACACCTGTGACAGTAATAAAAGGCTCCCTCCCTTCTGCTTTACTCTCACCTACCTTTCCTGTCAATTACCACTCCACAGAGAGACAGAAAACTGCACATCTCAGCAGTTTAAGAGCCACCTCTACTTGAGCATTTCCAGAGGTTTTGATTGCAAAATCATATGAAAAGCTTGAGGTAGTGGCTTTTGAGGATGGTTCCCTGAGGGATGTAAGGGCATACAAATGGCTGCCTTTAAGTCCTAACTGAACATAACAAGGCCCTGGAGTTAAAAAAAATCCCTGGGAGAGCTTGACTGGAGTTGTGGAAAAGAAGGAAAAGCATTTATATTGGAAAAACTAAGACTAAAAATGGAATTTTGCCAGCACAATGTTTTTCAAATGAAAAGGACCATTATTTTACAACAACAATGTGAATGCCCACCGCAAAAGATTTGTTGTCAAATCTCATTCAAATGAGTAGGTGTTATCCTTATTGTCCTTACAGGGGAGAGAAATACAGAAAAGGATGTGAACGACTCAGTTTTAGTGCAAACCCATTCAAACCCAGAGGGTGAATCAGCTGCACTTTAATTAAAAAATACAGGAAAAGAAATAATACACAAACCTTGTCATAAAAGTAATTACTTGGTTGCCTTATTTTGACAAACAGAAAGTCCATGATAATATGACATGATAGGTAAATGACTATTATCAGCACATATTGTCTCACTATTGTAACAATTAAGTTGGGGAGACAGGGAAGTGTTGTAACACCAGGTTAGTTGTTACAATGTCAATTGTACCAATTAAAAAAGTGCTACATTGATATCATCAATATAGTACACTCACAATTCCCTTTTCGGACACAGGAAAAGTAAGGAAAAATCTGTGAGCAACATTTGTGGAGTTTTTGACCAAATAAACTCACTGCAACGTTAGAAAGTTACATTTTTATCAAGATTATTTTTTGTGTTGCATTCATTGTATTGCGATACAATGGTTTGACTTACTAACCTGAAGTAGCAGTTTCTCTCATTGAATTTGATGATCTGCATTCATGCTAGCTTCAAACCCACATGCTAAAACAGTTAGCTATGAAGTGGCTGCTTGGGGTGGGAATAATTGTAACAGTTCATCAAAATTATGATGATTTCCGTATTGTGTGGATGGGAACATTTTGCAGATTTAATGCCAAAATGAGGTGCGGATCAACTGTTTACATCGTCAATTCTAGGACCACAAAGCCTGCATCCCAGGGGTAGCCATCTACAGTACATTTGCCACCACTACAACAGTGATTGAACCCTTATGTGAAATATGCACAGTCAGGAATACAGTCCACACACACACACACACAAAGTGACACTTAAATTGTTCACGTTATTCAAAACTGTTTATTCTTTATTCTTCAAAAAGGTTCTTTCATAAATTGGATTGTGTAGATCTTAATTCAGCAAATTATCTGTCATTGCCACATCTATCCCCTGCTAGTGTTACAATTCACCCCAATAGTGGAGATAGGCTTTAACTCATCATCATCATCAACATCAACACATTATCTGTGATTGTGTAGTAGATGTTTGAGTTTCATTTGTAGTAAACAAATATGGATACCATGTGTCAAAGTTTGAGAGATCTACCATGAACTACCACTGAGTTCATGATGCTCTAACAAAGTGTTACTACCATCCCTGGTCTCCCCTACATCAAAAAATGCTAAATGGGGTACTAGAATCATAAATATTCCCAATGCCATGGTAAATGCATCAACTTGTTTACTGTACAACAATATATATGAACATTCGCCAGCCCTATAAACAATGTTCTCAGTATATTTCTGTATGGCATTGTGATAAATAACCCACAAGTTTATTGCCCACATAAAATATATTTCTATTCCAGCACTGTCTTGATAGCTGTCCAGAGGGCTAACTTAAACTGAGGATTCATTACCATGTCAATTACTTTGCCATTGTTTTGTTTGTCCCTATTTACATTTTAGTGGCGGGTCTGTGTATTTAAACCTAATTGACATTGATTCCACAGAAAGAGGTTGGAGCCCTGCCCATAACACAGTTGTTTCCTCACTACTTGACAGTCAATTACAGCTTTATGAATAGACCTGTGTGGTTAGCATCTATCAACATAGCCCTCCATAACCACCATCACAACCACCCATGAAGTTCACTTATGATTTAAAATCCACGGGTAGCTATCCATGAAATCCCCCCTTTTGTCATAATAACCTTTTCAGTTCAGAAGCTTATTTACACATCATGACGTACAAAAATAACAAGAAATGTTTGTGATGTACCACTCTGGCTGGTTGAGGTTATAAATATTAAAAGAACCCCATCTGATTTCCATTACACCGCTAGCTCTACTCCATCTAATGAAGCAATCAGGATTTACATTTGTATAATGCTGCCAGTAAGCCACCTTGCGTATAAGCCAAACCCACTTTGACCATGTGTGACAATGAATGACAACTACAGAGCTGTAAAAAAGCAATGGCCAAATTACGACATACTTTAACCCTTTTCTGACATCTCATATTTAAAAGAATAATCTGACATTTTGAGAATTTTCCTGCTGAGAGGTACATAAAAAGATTGATACCACTCTCATGTCTATATGGTAAATATATAGCTGGAGCCACCAGCCAGTTTATGCTAAGTTTAGCTTAACTTAGCATGTTTAGCTTAACTTAGCATGCACTCTTAGAGAGGTGTCCAAAAAGGTTCTTATCGAAGGGCTGAGGCTATACCCATTTGCTTCTGAAGAACCCTTTTTTTGATGGAAGGGTATGTCAAGGGTTCTTTTCTGGGGGTCTGGAACCCCATGGGTGAGTTCTGGAAAAAATCTTTGGAATATGAAAGGGTTCTCAGTAGAACCCCCTGGATGGGTTCATGATTTAAACATATGGAAAATATGTAAGTTCTTGTTAGAACCCCCTGGGTGGATTCTTGTTAGCAACCTTAGAAGCTGAAAGGGTTTTGTATAGAATTTTCTGTGGGTGTTCTGGGTATAACCATTACACTATAGAGGGGTTCTCTGTAGAACTTCTCATGGGTGAGTTATGGACAGAACTTTTCACAAATGGTTCTAGGTGGAACTATCTGAAGGGTTCTACGTGTAACCCTTATAAAGGTTCTACCAGGAACCAAAAAGGGTTCCCAACAGGGACAAGACAAAGAACCCTCTAGGATTCTAGTTGGCACTTTTATTTCTAAGAGTTTAAAGAGTGGACATGGGAAAACAGACGTAACAAAATCTGCCGAAATCAGCAGCTATAGAGCTTGCTACTTAACATGTGAGGAAAGCCAAACATGTTGAACTTTAAACTTTAAAGGTGGCACCTTGAACCAGAAATAAATGAATGTTCAGAGTCTTTTTGGCCATATTTTCTCCCCAGCATTTCCAATAAATACAGTTATAGTCCCAATTACAGTTTCTCTTCATGATGCAGAAGTGTCAAACTCACCTTCTGTGTCACCAACCTCATCCATCAAATACAATGGAACTTCCCATTCACCCGTTGATTACTCAAACACAGAATCCCACCTGGTAAATCCTTTGCCTTTCATGGCAGAAGGGGTCAGTGAACAAGAGCTGGACAGGAATGAACTCTGAGGTAAATGTGTGAGTATCACTTCAGATTTTCCTCACCAAGGGGATGACTGATGACTGTTTTTCTGCCCGACTGCCACAGTGGGTTAAGACAAGGGGCTTTATGATGCATGGACATCCTTCGTTACTAATTAACCTTCATACCACACTAATTAATTAGATTCTAGCAAGGTCAAGCTTTCTAAATGGGACAATTAAGCGCCTTCCTCATACAGTATTGTGCAGTAAAGAGACAAAGCCTAACAAAGAGAAGGGATAGATGTTTCTACAGAGGAGAAGGTAAAATGCTTTGAACATTCCACATCACCTGAAGAAAATTATACTTCTAATGTTTTCATGAACAGTATTTTTGTCTTCATTTTGACTGGGGAAGCTGCTAACCATACATTTGATACGTCTTTTTAATTTCGTTAAATACCTATTTGTTCCTTTAAATGACACGTCTATTTGTACCCAGGCACATGTAGCGGCTGAAGTAACTAATTGCAACTACTGAAATTGCTGCAATTAATTATTTTTCAGGTACTTGTACTTTTACGACTTATTCATTACACTATGTAATCTACTTAGTTACTTTTAAAATCATAATACAATTTGAGTACAATTTGAATCAATGTCTGATGAAAACAATGACATAGAAATTAAAAACACCCCAAAATGCTGCAGCAAACAGGTTTGGTAACACATTCTCATCACAACTCACCAAGAACTGGCGATTTATCAACACCCCTTGGCATCTGATACTGAAGCACAAGGTACCCCTTAGTGACTATATCTGTATCTTTAAAACATGATTAACGCTGTGAAGCAGTTGCAGTTTGGTTCGATTGAGACACTAAAACTACTTTATAAGGTTTAGGATAAGACCGTGTTTGGGTTTACAAAAATTACATTATGTTATGTACTTCACATGACGTCACTGAAATGCTTTGCTAAATAAAAATCATTAACAAAAGTCACATGTCACTGAAGCGACTCACAACAGAAGTCAGGTGACGCACTTAAGTCAAATGATGCCCATGTCAAGTCATGTGATGCACATAACGTTACTTACCTGGCAACTTAATAACGTTTTGGTGTCAAAATGGGACATGAACCTCAGACTCTCAGGTGAAAGGTCTGTGTCCTGTGTTTGTCTGATCCATCCATCCACCCAACCTTCTAAATGTGTGGACTTTCTCCCTCTTTAAACTACATCAACAGCTCGGGTTGTCTCATACAGCTGTGGATGGGTTTACATCGATGCTGCTTGAAAAGCCTGGTGCATTGCTTTCAGATGTGATGGGGTACCCTCTGGGTCTGTATGATGCACTGCGGGGTGGTAAAACTCGTCAGCATGTGACAAGTTGGGAATGAGACTGGGCTGGGTTTCTACTGGTGAGCAGAACAGAGCAGGAGTTGGGAGTCATTTAGACTGAAGATTTGGAGAAACTGAAACTTCTCTGATTGAATGCTGCTATTGATAATGCACAAACATCAACAGTAAAAAACCAACAAATACTCTGCGTAGTTTTTCAAAAGAATACTTTGTACTTTTACTTAAAGTCCAACTCCAGTCATGTTTTAAACAATATAAAATGCCCTGCAAGAAGTAATAAATTGTCTGACATGTTTTTTTTTTTTGTTTTTTTTTAACAAGATAAGTTTGAGTACCTTGTTAAAATGGCTTACATATCACTCTACACTTTGCCTTCATTTAATATTCAGCAATTTATGAATATGTTAATAGTCCCTGCCCTATCCACACACCCCCAACCCCCGAGTAGGGTAGCATCTGGCTTCTCCTGTGATCTTGGCATCGTCGCGAATGATATGTAGAGCACCACCCCCTCGATTAACGGGATTGGTTCCTTAGATTTAAGACATCATACCAGCCTGACTGAATCTGTTGTTTTGAGACTGCCCTCGCTCACTGCAGTTTCAAAGCAAGAAATATAACAGTAATATTTTAGTAATGTAATAGTACTTGTACTTGTACATTTTTTCAGTACTCTTTCCACTGGCTATACAGCAGCTTTTCAGCGATTCACACCCATCCTCCTTATTTTAGCTAGAAAGAGCAACAAATTCACTGCAAATTAAAGGCTGTGGTGGATGAATGGGTTAAGTACAAGACTTTCCCGTGGGAGAGTAAAGTTCATATTCCAACCTGGGATACTAAGCTTTGACAGTAATTTGAAGTGTTAGCGGTACCTATTATTTCCATTTTTTAAATAATTACGTTCAGTTTTAAGTCACAGTTTGGTTAGATTTATGCACCAAAACTACTTGGTTAGGTTCAGACAACAAAATTACTCAGTTAGGTTATGTAACAAAACTACTTGGTTAGGTTAAGTGAAAGATCATGGTTTCTCTCTGCCATGTGGGTGTAAATAGCATTGTTGGCTACAGACACCTGGGTGTTTATCTTTGCCATGCTAGGATATACACCCAGGTGTAAACAGCCACATTCATATTCCAAGCCAGGTACAAATAGCATCTGTCTTTTTTTTATATATATGCATATTTATAATACACTGATGGCACAGACATAACCCCAGTCTTGTCTCTGCTGGGCAGTCATCAGGTTTCACCCTGTAGATCATAGCGTGTAATCCAATTTATAGGGAACAATAAAGTCTGTAATGAAGCTATGCTGAAACCTCATTTCACTTTTAAGGTGATTTGTAAAATAAATAATAAAACTTAGTCTAAGTAGTAACCTTTGAAGAAAACTAAAACAAGAGATAAAGTGCATGGTTTATTCATGTAATGACTGTATGTTATATGTATGTATTTTGAATGTGCTGAAGATGTGACAGTGACCAAGGATGGATAGGGGTGAGAAGTTCAAAGAACAGATAATAAAAGGCAAGAAAAACACTGTGGTCTGCACCAACACAAAGGAGGGCTGTGTATTGCAACAAAATATTCAAATGAAGCAAGGTAATAATGTGGTGATGCGAGCACGCTGTGGGCCAAAGAATGTTTTAACAACACATTAGAGATTTCACTAATGATAGTGGTAGTTGCAAAGCAGTAACCATTAACACACATTTTCATTTTCCTTGAAATGCTGAGCAGATCTATTACAAAAAAGAAGCTGTGAATGAGAGGATGTGAGAATCAAGAATTAAGCCTGCATGAGTACACACACACATTTTCACTCGCAGTAAAAATGTGTGTGTGTAATGGACCAGTTGGACAGGACAGCTTGCTTATGTTCAGGACAAACTTGTCAAATAATGACAGAAGCAAATGCAAGTGAATACACACATGCACATACATATGCATATAAACATATGCATGCATGTACAGTGTGTGTGTATTTCTTACACATTTGCATACAGTGCACAAACATGTGAGTGCTCAGACACAGACAGTGGGGTAGGTATCATTTAAAAGACTATTCCCCCTGTACACATGAGCCCATATCTGACTAACAGTGTGGAACCAGCCAAATGTGGCAGCCAACTGTTCCCCATCCTCAGGCTATCCCTGGACTTGGCCCGAGTACAACAAATTGTATCATTGTGGTGTGTATGTGTGTGTTTCTCTGTGTGTACACTGTAGAGGGACCAAAGACAGACAGAGTGGGTTTGTGAGATAAAATAACGTTATAGAATAGTCCAAAGTAATGCACTTGACTTAAGAATGTGTATGTGTGTCAATGCATGTGTGTTGCTAGTGGATGAATGCTGGGTGGGTCTCCCTACAAGTGCTGAAACAGTGAGTATATTCATCAGGTATTCAATCGACAGAAAATTCACATACAATTTTCATAAATGGCTAATTGTTTAAGTTATTTATCAAGCACAAAACACGCAGGCAAACAAATATCAAATACCAGGATTTGCTTTTCTCTATTCAATAAATTTGTAAAATTGGGGTTTACACTGCCGGCTGGCCAAAACATGCAATTTAAAGGGATAGTTCGGATTATGGAAAGTGGGTTTGTATGAGGTAGTTATCAATAGTCAGTGTATTAGCTACAGTAAATGGTGGTTGGCACATCCCCAATGTGGAGAAGCAGGGAGAAGTACCAGCATGGAAGCTAAGCAATGTGCTGCTGTGGACGGGGTCAGCAGCAAAAGGTATCTCACCCACTTAAGAAAAAGTCCACCTAAAAAAAAAAAAAATCAATATCAGTTTAAGCATACACCATATTTATGATATTTTCACCACTTTGCCATCAGACAGCGTTTTCTGACAGGACAGCCAAATATGGCTCCCTCCAAACCAACCCTAATCCATAGGGAGATTGGTAATTTTACCTTGCAGAACATGTGAGTTGCAGATCTGCAGCCTCAATCTGTTGGTTAGTTTGTGTTATTGTGTGACTTCTGTGTTTTTTAAGTGGACAGTTTGGATTCACCAAAGTCACACAACTGAAACAAACAAACCAATCGAGGCAGTGGTAGACCAGCAATTACTGATTTTGCGGATGGAGTTTGGTTGGTGATATTTGGCTTATATAGTTTCCTGTCAAAAAAGGCTGTCTGACCTCAAAGTACAGTGTGAAAATATCATAATATAACATAAACTGATATGGATTTTTTAAAAAGCGGACTGTAGCTAACACACTATCGATAAGTACCTCATACGACCCTACATCAAATAATGCTACCTATCCTTTAGAGATGCTATCTAGCGTTCTGATACAACATGAAAGGCCTTTTTTCAGAATTTTCTCACATTTTATACAGAAATGTTAGTTTTACCACTAAAATACTTAGAGAGTAGGCATACATTACTCTGTAAAATAGCAATAAGAAATGCTCTGGTAGCTTCATAAGCCTTTGTCAGACTTGGTGTATGTCACTTCAAACTCCTTCCTCCCCGTCAACTAATTAATGCCATGTAAAAAAAATCTGACAAAATTCTAAATTACCCAAGACTTTAAAATGATTCACATCTCATCTTTCATTCTTTTCTGACAAGAACTGAAGCTCAATAATGATTTTTGGTCCGGGTGTGTGTGTATATGTGAACCTACATCTATGGAACTATGAATAAGTTATGTGGAAGTGCATGTGTGTGTGTGTGTGTGTGTGTGTGATCATTCAGGCATGCATGTAAGTCTGTGTGTGTGTATTCTAGACGTCTAACTGTGCATTTGACAGAGATTAATAAGCAGTAGCCCCATCTTGGGACTACCATGGGGCTGTAGACCCTATATTTTACTAAAGCCCACATAAATAAAACCACAGGGTGCCATTTTCTCATAAAGACAAAAGGTTCTTTACACATCGTTGGCATACTGGAAATTAAGCGCTGGTGGAGGGGGGACAGGAACAGAAAAACAAAATCTTGTTGAAGAAAGAAATAGACAGACAGATGGAAGTATAAAATAAGTTGTTTTTTTCCCATTTCACTGGGGTCACTTTGAGGACCAAATTTTTCCAGATGGTGTTTTATATATTTTTTTATTTACTTCTGGGGAATGATGTGGTTAGATGACATGGCTGATGAGAATATTTGTGTGATGCGCCCTGGGACAAATGAAATGCTGTAAAGAGCGCAAGGTTAAAGAGCCCATTACACAATCTGCTTGGATTAGTTAGCACTGCAGGTTTTAACATGCAGTAATGCCCTTCTCAATGTCTTCTAAAGGAATCCTCATTTTGGGAAGTAGACCTGCTGTCTTACTGAGGGTTAGACAAGATCAATATCAGTTTCATCTCTGTGTTCAGTTGAGAGACTAGTCAAAAACATGTTTAGCCTACCTTAGTGAAAAGGATGGAATAAGGGTTGAAGAGTTAGTCTACATCAAGGGTGCCCTTCAACAACTCAAAGTTGTTGTGCTTTTTGAAATAGAAAATCAGACACTGTTTCAGGGGCAATTAACTTTTGAGTTTCAGTACTTACTGTCTTGAGCCAGTGCCTACTTCAGTGGTTTTCAAACTGGGGTCTTGAGTCCAACAGGGGTCCTTGACTGGGTTGTAGGGGGTCCCCAACAAAGGAGGAATATATTATTTCAACTTTTATCATTTTATCACATTTTTGGAATCTGGAACAGCAAAGGGAGAAATTGGAAAGTGGTTCTTGGAAGTATTAGTGTTTACCTTGTTATCTTCCAAGACAGCTTGTAAATGAGTGACATGTTGGAGTTGTTGAGCGATGTATTTTTGAAAGATGCCAGTCGTTTCACTGTGATTCCAGTTGCTGCGTTTAAAGATATTCTGAACCAAACTAAGGTTAGGGTTGATAGAATTTTATCTAGTTTAAATCCAGTTTGGAATCCACCTGTCAGATCTGAATCATTTCTAAATCCCAACTGAATCTAGTTAGGTTGGACTTTCAACATTTGCAAGAACTTAAGTTGTAAGTACTGCAGCTAAAACTCAAATATCTGTAAGCAACTTTTATTGGCTGAGAAGACAAAAAACACTTCAGTTTCCACTTTAAGTTACTTGCCTCATATCGGAGCTCGGTGCATTTATTAACTTATTACTCAATCATGTTATATTAAAATATTGACATAATGTGCATATAGGTTTGAAGATCCAGTGTGTAAGATTTATGCTGATTTATTGGCAGAATATGTCTACAGAGGGCACAGGCCGCTGTGTTGCATTTCATGTTTCTATAACAGCCCAGAAAGGACACACCAAAAACTGGCTATAGAGAGGGCCTTTCAAATTTTGAGTATCCTGACCATCATAGAGGCTCTCCTACATGCTTGGAAGGGGAGTGTGAGATGAGGTGTTTGCAATCTGCAAGCTCACTGCTACTGTAGTTGACACTAAATCCTCCACACTTGTCTTTTAACTGGGAGGTGCTCCTGAAATTGATGTGAAATGGTCAGTTGATTGTTTCTCCAGAGAAGAGTCGCCACTCTTGGATTCACCCAAAGCCAAAGTTTAAATTTAGCCATTACATGCATGCAGCATGCAGGTGATATAATCTACTGCCAGTGAAGTTTGCCATTGTTTTCAACACTGCTCTTTGCTAATATGCAACAGCAAAGAGATAAAAGGTTTGGTTGAAAATTTGTTTGCGTCAGAGCTCCAAATGGATCCAAAATGTAACGCAGAGCCCAAACTTACCAGTCTTTTGGTAACATATATCCCAAAACGTTGGACTATTCCTTGTACCAAAGATTCAGTGTTTGCAGATATATGTTGTCCACCAGCCTATCCCTATTACCAAACAAACTACCTTATACCTTAAGTAGCCCGTCCAACATGTTTAAGTCTGTCAGTTTGATCTAAATTATCTTACAACAGTGCACAATGTCATATATTTAGGTCATTTTATAAAGTCAGTTACGCATGTTTAACCAGATTAAAAACCTAAGAGTGAGGGGGAGAGAAAGTATGTGTGGGTGTTAGCAAGAGAGAAGAAGGGGTAATTAGAGAACATGCTTGTATTATATTCATTCATCCACCAGGGAAGTCCAGCAACACAATGCTTAGGCACACAGAGACAAAGTGCCACATCTCCAGGTGTAATTTATTAAGGAGTGATAGTAGATAATATGGATGCCCTGGCTCACACAGGAAACAATGTGTTATCCAGTTACCATTACACACAGCTAGCGCTGCAAAGGGCTTAGATTAATGATGCACCTGTTTGGTCTATATGGAGTACACATTAAAAGCCAATGGCTTGCATGTATTAGAGCTTAGTAAAAGGCCAGAGATGGAGACAATGAGAGGTGGTTAGTGGGAGAGGGAAATTAAAAGAGAGGATAAGAGGAGATGAGAGAGAAGGAAAAAAATACAAGTGTGAAAGGAAAGAATAAAGAAAAAGGAAAAAGAAGAAGGCAGCAGAAGAAAATGGAAAAGGAGAGAGATGGATTGAGAGAAAGTGAATAGTTCATTAGACACTGGAATATACCCAAGTGCTCGCAGAAAGCACACTAAATTAATCAGATACATATACAGAGATGCGACAATGCATATATTAGACCATTGTGTTGAGCTGGGTTCACAATATAGACAATAAAGTATAATCAGAGAATGTATTTATCTCACAAAATGTTATGAAGACATGACATGCTATTGCCATTAACAGAGACATGTCAACAGGCAAGTTCCCTTGCTATCTAGTGACAGTATCTATGTAAATATTAGAGGAGACAAAGTAAATTCACTGCTCTTTTTGGCAATAAACAGCTGTTTATCACAGAAATATGTACCACACGGGTATTATCTTAAAAAACTAGAATTGCTGGGGCTGCCCTATAGCTCAATTGGTAGAGCGTACTGAGGCTATGTGGGGCTACCACCTCACCACCTTACCTGCACCAGGTCATCTGCATTACAGTTTACATCTACAATATGGCTATCCAGACTCAAATAATATATGTAGTGAAGACTTTAATTTAAGAACTTAATAAAAGTTATTAAGTGTATTTTTTGACAAAATGGAAGTTATTACTATATTGACATGTATGATTCCACTGAATAATTTTCAGTAGGACTGATAGTGAGCTGAAGATTCTGATGTTACAGTGAAGCTGATGTTTAACCTGTTGGATAAAAACTGTCATGATGTCATTATTTCATCCTATTACATATTTGTGTGAAATTATATCATAATGAATAATGATAATAATGAATGCCTAGGTTATGGCCAAAAACATGTTTTGTGAGGTCACAGTGACTTTGAGCTTTGACCTTGAAATTCTAATCAGTTAATCCTTGAGTCCAAATGGGTGTTTGTACTAAATTTTAAGAAATTCCATCTAAGTGTTGAGATATCACTTTCACAAGAATGGAAAGGATGAACCTTTGGATGGAAAACATAATGCCCCCAGCCATGGCAGAGGCATTAAAAAAATAAAATATAAATACAATTTTCAGTGAAAATGCAACAGTTTAAAATGTATTTGAAGTATACTGGAAGCAAGTTTAGATAATATATAACAGAATAACACTATTTTTTCTACTTTTAGCCACAATTCGTTATTTACCAAATTATAATTCATTCTAATATGAAAAACAGATATTCAATATCCAATCTACCAAAGTACAGACAGACTGAAGTTCCATTTACCCCACCCATGAAAGAAGGCACTGCTTTCCAGGCTATTAGGAAATGACGGATAGGGAAGAGTGACAATGATCCAGCCTCCGTGACAACCTGCTATCATTACAGTATCAAATGACCCCTTTGGTTATATTACAACCAGCCAGTGTCACCAATTACTAAACAAAGATAAGTTGTAATATTGCAAACGTGCATTTATACTGTCTGTTGTCAAATGTTAATGTTGCATAGAGGTCATCTGGGCACACTTTGAGTCTGTGTTGAGGCATGTGATGGACGGAAATATAGCAAATTGCCCACTGAATGAATGGTGCTGAGGTGCTGAAGCAAGACTAGTAGAACCATTATTATTAGTCATAAAACAGGAATAAGAAGCCAAGATGTATCCTTTTGAGCCAAGACTACTGCTGCAATATGTCAACTTGAAGCCTGGACTGCCTGCTTACAAAAAGCAGTACTTTAGTGCCTGTGTACACTCTGCAGACTTACAGTACTGTCTGCTTATGCAGACACACACATCCCAAGTTGTGCTGACAAGTTGTAAGGAAAAATGAAAATACAAACATCAAATAATTTTCTGATTTCTATTCAGTTTTTCAATTCAGTTTTGTTTGTATAGAGCCAAATCATAACTAAGGGCACTTTTTAAATAGAGTAGGTCTAAACCGTACTCTTTATAAACCAAGTTGTTCCCATTAAGAGCAAACACTGAGGTGACTGTGGCCATGAAAAACTTCAAATATTCAAAATGGAGCCAGTTCTTTCTGTCATCTGTGGGGACACATTTTTAAAACTATTTTAGCCCTATAAGCATTTGTTTAACTTGACAAACATCCAACCAGTGCGCAATTACTTGATGTACCACCTGAGCTAGATGTGATGATAATGTCTCATCCTTTCTGAGACTGGTTACCTCTCACTACTGTAGTTACCTTTGAGGTCCCCAAGGTCTTATTTGGGTTGTTTTTGTGAATAAAAGCAATTTTTCTAGCCTTCGTAACATAATTTTAAGCAACCCAGGATATCAAGTCATAGAAAAGCTGTAAAAGTGTTTGTGTAGGCCTGCAGTGTGCATAAATTTGTAGGATAACAACAATTTCCTCAGGGATTATTTTGATTTGTATTAATTAGTAGACAACCAACTGCAGTGAAACGTATCAAAATACAAAACGTGAGGGGAAACAGAATCGACTAAAATCTGCTGCTGTGCAGAGTGTTATTTCTGTTATTACACAAACAAAAACTCACAGTTCACTGTTAAAGTCAAATTGAAAACTTTTTATTTAGCTTTTCTGAAGACTGAGGCAGATATGAAGAAAGTCAATAAGTGCTTGTATCCATGGCAACCACCACGCCAGAGTCCATGAACTAAGCTTCATGTCAATGCCACTGTTTGAGACAATTTTCCAAAGATCAGATTGTGTTTGTTGATTTTTTCAGTTAGATACAATTGCAGAGGCAACTGAGTTGCTTTTTAGTAATTCAAATAATGATAAAACATTTTTTTAAAAAAGGGAAACTAGTCTGATGTTCTTGTTCATATCAAAATTCTCATTATTATCACAATATCATATTTCAGTGTATGATCAGAGATACTATAGAATTCAGTTATGAAGGGGTCTAAACAGAAAAAACACAATGTGATCCATCCATTCTTACCACAATGTGTAAATAGTAAACTATTTGTTTTAACTTAAAAGTTAGCGTATGGGCTGCCTTAAAATTTTAAATTAACTGAATTTGAAAAGACAAGTTGAGGTAATTTAGTAATGATTCAAAATAAACTTTTCTAGTCAAATAAACTCAATATTACTTGTATATACTGATATGACTTGTACTTCAAAAACATGTTCAGTAAGCTTAAGATATTATAACCCTACTATGACCCTGTTAGCTCTGCTACTTTAGATGACACATACACACAAAAACATTCCTATTTGAGATTATTTAATGGTTTTATCACAGTTCTTTAGTGTGCATTTTGCCTAACTTAATAACCTGAATTGTGGATTTTGCAACATCTAGGAGGGAAGTCAATGGATGAATGAACCTGTGTCTCAGACTGCTCCCTGGCCTCCCTTGTGGACCTGAGATGACAAATATACAGTCTGGCTAATCGTCAGAGGAGTGCACTCGCTATTACACACCGCACAACCCCACAGGGACGGTCAGAGAGAAAAGAATGGATAATTTGCTGATCTGGACATATTCTTCCTCTCCCTCTCTCTCTCGCTGTGCGTGCATATGCGTGTCTGTGCCTGAGTGTGTGTATGTGTGGTGAGTGTGTGTGTGTGTGTGTGTGTGTGTGCATGTGCATAGATAGGGTGTGTGAGGGTGTGCACATGTGTAGCAGAAGGAAGAGAGAGAAAGAAAATAAATGACTGTAATAAATGAAGATGAACATTCCAGGGCCTCTGCTCTCTTCCTGTGTTTTTCTCAATTTTTCTCTCCCCCACTGCCAAATATGTATTGATTTCCATGCATATTTATAATCTGCACTGAACCAGTGGGTCTCCAGTGTTTTCAGAGGTGATAGGCCTGCTCTGTGGAGCAGAATCAACAATATCGAACACACAGACTCTCCAATCCCTCCTCTAAGCTCTGATGATATAAAGCATTCATTTCCAACTCTAGTTAGTTTGGGTGCCGTGTACCTTCAGTGTGTTGGAAGGTTGGTTTAGGGTTTTATGTTGTGGTCAAACATTATTTATCCTGTTTTCTCTTTCCGTTTTATTCTCTAAATCAAACTTAACATGGATTTCTGCACTGCATTGTGCTGTAGTTTGAATATTCTGTGCATTAGCATAAAATTTATTGGGTTATCTTATGTCATTGCCTCTTCCACCCTCCATTTTCTGCTCTTTCTGCGTGACATTAGATGTGATTACATGTCCTCATACTTGCGTTACTTAAGGCTTCAAGCTGGTTTATGGCACTTTGATGAGACAGCATCCCCAAAGATACCCCACGTGATTAATTCTCCACTAATCCTTTGATTAATTGTAATTTCACACAATTATGTTCTACTTTTCTACTCTACCTTAACACTTATTCCATTCATTTCTCTTCCACCTGACATTGCGAGCGACTATGACTTCATCGTTTATTCCCTATCAATAGGCTCTTTGAGCATAGAGCTCTCAAAGGAGAAACACAGGATAAAGACAAGAGACAGGTCTCCTAAGTGGCTCTTCATCTGCCTGCTGTCAGGCTTGACCTTGCTCTGATGGCTCTGTGGACGTGTATGTGTGTGTGTCTCTCTCTCTGTATATGCATGAGAGCATGTTTCCTTTGTGTGTTTTGTGTGTGTAGTGAAAATGTGTTTGGGTGCTTGTGTGTGTCGCCTTGAACGTAAGTACTTTGTATGTTTACAAATGTATGTGAGCATAGGTAGTGTAAGTGCTTATATGCATGTGTTTTTGGGACCATTATGTGTCGTGACTGACTAATAGTAGTGAGCTTTAACCCTTCAGAGAGCGTCTTTTTGCTTTCTTTCTCTCTATAACTTTCTGTTCTGTCTTCTCTTAACCAACGTGTTAGACTCTACATTGGTTTTACTCTTTCCTTACCTTATGAATGCATTTAGAAATAGACGGAGCCTTTTGTACATACTTTTCTATATTTGTGCACATTTTCTGAAAGCTTATGGAGACATACAAAACAGAGCAGTACCACTGATATTTGTGGGGGACAAGTGAGACATGACCAGAGGCAACAATGAAGAAGTTTTAAAAAAATTAAAAAGTAATGGAAACAAGATTCATTGTCAGTTAGTTAGTGAAAAGAATTCCCCATCCACATCTCACTATGTATCTTCAGACCACTGACGTCTGCAACACTTCCTCTGCTTTCAACTCCTTCTCAAGAGGTACATTATTGTAGCCTCCTCCAGTGTTGTAATGTGTGTTGTTGTCAGGGACTTTTGACTCTTTTTATCCTTCTTTGCGGTAACTTTTGTCTCTGAGCAGTACCCTTTCATGGATGTACTGCTTAACATCTGTGCCAACATGAAGTAGTTATTAGTGTTTAGTCAGTTAGCTTGATGCTAACTCATAAAGGGGAATTACCTTTAACAGAAATTAGCATCGCAGTGGCAGTAATATTATCTTAACAAAAGCATTCATTTTACTTCACACTTGTAACATGAAACATGTGTGCTTATACTTTCAGGCATATAGGCCTATTAAAGCAAGTAATAGCTGTTGACTTCACATTGCTATCTCAGTCTGCTACTCTGGCTTTAACCAAGCCCCGAGGAAGAGTGCCAGACTTTGAAGTCAATTTGATGCTCTGCAACTCATAAAGACTTTTCCCATATATTACATTGTGAAAGAAGCAGCTGAAAAATGGCTTTTTTTTTTTTTTTGAGCATTACTACCCTCATTTTTTAATTACTCGTTTTACTACCAGAATTTGATCCATTCAGTCCAATAACATTTGAAAAGTCTAGAAGAGCTGCACAATTAAATCATTTTATCCCATTTAGGTTAGTGGAAGCTAACCTGAAAGTGAGCTGCTTGGCCGAACAATGTCATTACTGCACTTTCTCAATGAGGTGCACAATGTGGAAACGTATGCGGAAGTTTCGACACCAAAGCTGGTTTGGATGGGGTGAATGGAGGTCCGCCTCAGACACTGCATCTAGTTCTATAGAAAATCCTGTACATGTGATGTGCATTGTTTTTGGAAATATCAGTCAGGACATACAGCCTCTAGAAGTGTGCGAACAGACGTATCTCTTTGTATGTAAGGGGGGCATAAATGGCTACTTTATGAATGTACAACAATACATACAAACAAATATGTCATCCAGATCAAAAATGTATAATTCCAGCATCCAAGGAAACCATACATTAACATGCACAGTCATGTGGATACAGACACATGTACAGAACTAAGATGTATTTTGTTATCCAGTCTTCCATAGAGTGATTAAATGCTAGGTGGAGCACGAAGCACTAATGGTTCGAGGGGAGATTTCCCCTGGTGCCTCATCCCCTCACTCAGTTGATCAAAAAAAAAAAAAAAAAAAAAAAAAAAAAAAACAAGCGATGGAAGGTTACATCAACGAAACGCTATATAACATGTACTGAATATAGTACAAGTCAGCCCACCACCTACGCACCACTGAAGGCTGTGAGAAGCCCCACAGCTAGTTACCATTGTACTTGTTCTATGACAAAGCACACAGAACATAACTCATTCACTTAGTTTTAAGGGGACTTGGAATAAAGGAACATTTAATTAGTATTTAGACGAACTGCTCAAATATAGGAGAACCTAACAAAACAAAGTCTTTCTGCACCCATTCCTGTATGCAAAGTGTTTTATGGAAAGAGAGAAAGCCAGCTCTGAAATAATTTTACCTATCTCTATCACGCTGTGTTATCTTTGGTGAGGGTCAAGGTAAGCATCTCTACCTCCTCTTGGTCAGCTCCAAAGTCACTGTAGGATGGGATTGCCTCAGAGAGGAGAAGCAGCATTAAGGAAACAAGCATTGGCAGCAGAGGGCACACAAACTGGTCTAACTGCTAACTAAGGATGGCTGTAATTACTTAATGGATTTGTAATGACTTAATGTCCTTGGTGGACACAGTGCACACAAGCTGCAATGGTGGTAATCTCTAAGAGGCTGAAGATACCATGTCATGCCAGAATTTGCGATCTATCTATTTATTTATGTATGATTGTGATAGTAAACTTAAAGTTGTCTTGTTTAAGACAAGATGCTATAGATGTTGTGCTTGTGCAGGTGAAGTCAAAGTTAATTTCAGTAATGACAGAATACTTCAGCATTGACACACTGATGACAGATTACAATCTTAAAGACAGGTGGATTAGTGGCAATTGAGAGGGGATGTCTCGTACGCTGATCAAGGCATTTTTAATTGATCAGTAAGGCCTTAAGTTATTGTAGTCCTTTGCTTCCTGACTCACTAAAACTGACCAAAACATAAGAACCTCTAATAGACTACATATTACACAAGTAGAGCAAGGATGCACTTCTCCTTACAACTTAAGGGGCGCAGTGGTTTTAACTTTTTGCTATTTACAAGATCCATTATTAGAAGGCAGGTTTGCTTAATTAATGTGAATTATTCATGTTAAAACACCCTCCATTCCTGGCGGTCTTGCAAGTGGATAGATTTGCCTCCATCTATAGGCACAATCGACACACATGTTTAGTATCATCATTATAACCTGTGATGAAGGATCTGTGCCCAAGGAGTAGCAAACTCTGCACAGAAAGGCTCTGCCACAGCCAGGATTCAGACCCTAGATCTCTTGCCTTGAGGTGACAGTGCTAACCACTGAGCCACTGTGCTATTTGACACCTATTTTGCGAACAACTTGCAGATGTAAGGTGCCTCTTAAGTGCTGCAGTTGGTTGAAAATGTTTTTTAAGTATTTTGTTAATATTGGGAACAGGGTTCAAAATTAGAGGTCGCCAGTCACCAGTGGCGACCTACTTTGATCCTTTGGCCAGTAAAGTCCGTCCACTAAATGGCCACTCTGGCGAGTGGAAGAAAAGGCCCAATTACTGTTGTTGTTGTTACTGTTTTTTTGTTGGTTTTTTTTCTCCCCCCGCCTATGTCTGTGACGCTTCGGTTGTGTCACGCAACATGCTGCTGGTCACTAACAGGCGGACCGCGGTCCGAGTCCGGACCCAGACGTCGTCCTATACGGACCCGGGATTTTTAGTACATAGGTGTGGGTACTGAAATTCGGTATTAAACGGTTACATTATTCAAGACCAGAGTATTAATAAGTTCCGACGTTTAAGTTTTGATGTAATTTATTATGACAGGGCTGCAGCGCCTGTCCTCTCTGTGCCAATACAGCTTCTCCATGCAGTACGCACACACAGAGGTCAGTGTGTTTCTCTGTCTGTGTCTGATCTGTTGACTTTCTTCATCAGTAGGATGTTTTATAAAGTCACCCCGAAACCCAACTCGCGTTTTTTTTTCCATGTAATTCACCCGCGGTTCAGTCTTCACAGCAGCAGAGAAGCTGCATGTGGAGGAGAGTTTATTAAAACAATCCAAACTAACGTGATGCTGAATGACACCAACCAGCTGCACTTATAAGAGTAGACAATTGTATAAGGAGGATTTTACATTAAACAGGAGAGTCTGTGTTTCTCTGTCAGAAACTGTCAGACCTTCTCACAGCAGAGCGAACAGGTGAGGGAGGGGGAGGAGGGCAGATTGATCACTAATCAATCATAGATGCTGTCGTCCTCTCGGACTGATTAAAAAAATAAAAATGCCAAAATTGGTCACAAACTATACCTGAGTGTCCGCACAGGTGTGTGTGTGTGTGTGTGTGTGTGTGTGTGTGTGTGTGTGTGTGTGTGTGTGTGTGTGTGTGAAACATTGCAGAGTGTAACATCATGCTGTTCACAGACAGTCTGCTGACATTAGTTTGACAGAGACACAGAGAGGGTCGTGTCTAGAAGGGAACCCTAGACCCGCGAAAGATCGCGAGAGTTTGATTTTATCAGAAACAAATCCCGCTAGAGTTTTGCAAATAAAGGGTTCCCTTTTAGACACGATCGAGAAAGATGCGCTGCTCCAAGAAGAAACAATCATGTCGTGGTACAGATGTTTTAATGTGACAAACCGCCATAACTAAAACAGTGTATTCACTGAGCCACAGAGAGTCTCAGAAACACTGATCACTGACCTGCTGTGATGGAAAAAAGTACTCAGATCCTTTATTTCAGTAAAAGTATGAATACCACAATGTAAACAAATACTAATTACAAGTAAAAATTTTGCATGTGATTGTTTTCTTTTTTTTGAAAAATCAACATTTTTATTGCTTTTGTTGTATGGTTGTGTAGAGTTGTTGAGTTACAACCTGTATGACCTGCTGAGGAACACCAACTTCAAAAGGAGTCTCCCTCAACCTCACTAGAAATGTTCAGCATACAAAGTATGTTAAATAAATGAACTTATAAAAAGATTAAATCTGACTCATACCTTCATTCCACACAAAATTGTGCTAATATTGCTATGATATGTGTTGAAAAATGCGTATGAGTGTATTATAGTAGCGAATAAATTGAAAAATATACAAAAAGGCTATATATCATTTTTGGCCAGTAAAAAATCCTTCTGGCCAGTAGATTTTAAAAGCTCACTGGCCAAGTGGCCAGTGAGCCAAAAAGTTAAGTTTGAACCCTGATTGGGAATCAAAAAAGGATGTCCAAATCCTATCCAATCTTCTCTGCAGCAGTTACAAAATAAGAATCATCACTCTTTCCTCTGTATATCAAACAAAGCAGCACTGGACACTATTATGGGAAGCTGTAAAATGACCTACAGTACAAAGCAGGATGTATTATTTTAATGCATGATTACTATTCGCTGATTATTCGCTTATACATGATAATTGTAAGAAGTGAGGTCATAAAGAAGCCATTTTATCTTTTGTCTAGAGGATATGAGTCTTGGCTTTAGCAAGGACTATAGGTTCAGCAAGGATTGTTAGTGAAGCATGTTGGCAGTTGTGATTGGTGCTGTGGTGCTTTGGAAGCAGGAGGTGGCAGTGAATATTTGTCCCGGGGCACCAGTATGGCAGAAACAGCTCTTGGTACATTTGAAATTCACCATCTTCCACAAACATGGTATGACACTCTTGCACTTCCCTTTGTTCTTGCAGAACAGCTTGTCTTCTAACTTTTTAAGAATCAGAAGCTGCATGGATGTGGGGCTGTCAGCCCAGCTCCTCAACCCCCCGTCGACTAGATGATTTATTTGGCCCCAGTGAATCCTCAATCCATGCAGGAGAAAGGTTTCTTACAGCAGCAAGTTGTTATATCCAAGAAAGACACCTCTGCAGGCAAAAAAAGTATGTCTCTCTCTCTCTCTCTGTGAGTGTGTGTGTGTGTGTGTGTGTGTGTGTGTGTGTGTGTGTGTGTGTGTGTGTGTGTGTGTGTGTGTGTGAAATGGAGGTGGTGCTGGGGGTGGACAACTACTGACCCCCCTCTGACAGCGGCCCAGTGATGGAGCGTCCATGTTGGAAGTATTGCTGCCTGCGAGACTGATGGATGATGTGTCATACCTTGTGGTAGAAATGCCCAGAGAATAAATCTGACATATGGATACAGTAGTGAAACTAGGTACTGAGAGGGAGTGACAGACAAAAGAGATGGTGAGTTGTAGGAGAAGAAATGAGAAGAAAAGTATAAATCTACAGAAAAAAAATTAACTAGCGGTTGACTAAAATTGCAAGAGCACAAATGGGGACAAAAGAAGGGTATCTTAAAATGAAACTACAACTATTCTTGTTTTCAGGTGATTATAAAATTGACACATACTTATGAATATTATGTTCCATTTCTGCCATATTCTGCTAATAAATCATTGTAAGTCTTACACACATTATCTTCCTTGTTTATCATCCCTGCCAGGGTATCATGTTTTCGTTTGTGTGTGTGTGTGTGTATTCATGTGTGCAGGCTTGTGTGTCCTCAAGCTTGTCCATGGCTAATCTTGCATACTATTGGACCCATCAACCTAATTTTTTGAACACATCCATGACTGTATGTCGAAGGACCTTTGTGATTCAGAATTCTTGAAAACCTTTTTTTTTTTTTGTTTCCATGCCAGCCACAGTCGTGGCCAGAAGCATTATGTCATTCCATTTTATTATTTCTGCAGCATAATACTGCTTCTTGGTTCTATCATAAAACATTATCGTCATATACAATACTTTTTACCCCTCCCCCTTCCCTTTTTCTAATTTATTACAGTCACATTTACTCAGAGTACATTACATTTTGCATTTACATTTTAACTGACCTACTTTACTACTGAATGACAATTCTTGGTACTGTAAAGACACAAAACATTTTATTGAGAAACAAACTTTAAACTGAAATCAGTAAAACTTTGACATAATAGTGATTGACCATAAGTTGAGACATTTTATTGAAGGAAAACAAGAAGAAAGATGCATGAATTAGTGTTAAAATTAAGTGGTCCAAACTACTTGAGTACGAGGAATTGTTTGAGACTCAGCTGCAGACATATTCAATGTTTCCAGAAGGCTGACCAGTGACTTCCACCTCACACAGTGTGAGGTATTCTTGTCTTCCAGGAATCACAATGTTTATATAACGGCCTTCCATTCCATTACACACATAGGTTTTGGAAGTCCCATGTGGGGTAGGTGTGACCACAGCACATCTGATGAAAAAGAATTATGAGTAAGACAATGTTACCATACAAACACCATGCAAAGATCTCACCAGTGGTTGTGTGCTACTATTGACCCTTCCTAAGTCAAGTCCCTTTTGACTCTGTGCTCCAATGAAATAGAGCAAGCTTTGTATCTTGTCAATTTTATCCTTTCCTCTATTCCATAAATATTTGTGCTATATGCTAAGCTTGTCTATTTTGGACAAAAAAACAAATGTTGAAGACAGATGTCTCTGTACGTTGCTTTTACAGGAAAGCGGGAACGGTAACCAAAGTACCAAACTTGCTAACAGGGTCATTTGTTGTGAAAAAATAGAGGTTCCTGTTGAGAAATTAAGTAGATATCCAGTACACTATAATTTCACGTAATCTACACAACAAATGTTGAATATTCAGATCTAATATAAGTTGGACGGTCTTGTTACCTGGGATTAGCATTGCCATTGTCATTGAGGGAATTTCCAATGCGGATCTCAGCACCACTGATCCGTTTTTGACAACAATCTCCTCTGTTGGTGATGGTCACAGTGTTGATTTTATATGTCTTCAGAAGGTCCAGTCTCCACCATGGATTTTATCCTCTGTGTGGTGCTACAGGATCCCAGGTGCCAGTTGCTAGCACGGTTTCCATCAATGGCCCTTTCAGGGACGGCCGGCCCATACAGAGAGGACTGAGTCACTTTTCCACCTTTAGCAATATTAGTGTCTGAACAAGATATAAAGTTCATAATTACAGATAGCTTGAGCAAGGCACAGAAGTATTACATGTCTTGATGTGACCAAAGTCACTAAAGAACAGACAGTCACATTTGATTGAAGTTTTGCTGTGATTATCTGCTCAAAGACATCTAGTGGGCATTTAATATAGTGCAACTCACCAGTTGGAGCAGTTTTTCCAGAAGGCTGACCAGTGACTTCCACCTCACACAGTGTGAGGTATTCTTGTCTTCCAGGAATCACAATGTTTATATAACGGCCTTTCCATTCCATTACACACATAGGTTTTGGAAGTCCCATGTGGGGTAGGTGTGACCACAGCACATCTGATGAAAAAGAATTATGAGTAAGACAATGTTACCATACAAACACCATGCAAAGATCTCACCAGTGGTTGTGTGCTACTATTGACCCTTCCTAAGTCACGTCCCTTTTGACTCTGTGCTCCAATGAAATCGAGCAAGCTTTGTATCTTGTCAATTTTATCCTTTCCTCTATTCCATAAATATTTGTGCTATATGCTAAGCTTGTCTATTTTGGACAAAAAAACAAATGTTGAAGACAGATGTCTCTGTACGTTGCTTTTACAGGAAAGCGGGAACGGTAACCAAAGTACCAAACTTGCTAACAGGGTCATTTGTTGTGAAAAAATAGAGGTTCCTGTTGAGAAATTAAGTAGATATCCAGTACACTATAATTTCACGTAATCTACACAACAAACGTTGAATATTCAGATCTAATATAAGCTGGATGGTCTTGTTACCTGGGATTAGCATTGCCATTGTCATTGAGGGAATTTCCAATGCGGATCTCAGCACCACTGATCCGTTTTTGACAACAATCTCCTCTGTTGGTGATGGTCACAGTGTTGATTTTATACGTCTTCAGAAGGTCCAGTCTCCACCATGGATTTTTATCCCTCTGTGTGGTGCTACAGGATCCAGGTGCCAGTTGCTAGCACGGTTTCCATCAATGGCCCTTTCAGGGACGGCCGGCCCATACAGAGAGGACTGAGTCACTTTTCCACCTTTAGCAATATTCGTAATAACTAGATAACAGTATAAAATTTGTTATTAAAGATGGATAGAGCAAGGCACTTATGTATTTATTTAACCAATACCACTAAAGAAACAATAGTCAGTGTGTATGATCTAACTTTCACTCTGACTACCATGAAAACTACTTTTACACCTTTACTTTCACAACTACTTGGTACTTGCTCATTTATATTTGATTTTTTTTATATTTATATTAAGTCAAATGACTCTATCAAAATCCATCTTATTTGTTTACAATTCGATTAAACCAATTTAAAGAATAATCTCACCAGTAAGGCCACTTGTCAGTCCTAGAACAGCCAAAACGACAAAGACCACAGGTAGCATCATCATCCTGTGGAGAAAATCACATTTCTATAGACCACTGATGTAACATTATTAAATTTGAAGACCTATGCATTTTTTACACACACACACACACACACACACCACACCCACACACACCCCACACACCCCACAATACACACAAGTACATTTTAAAAAACCTTACTTGACCAATTTCATCATTTGAAATTCAAGAAGGAAGCCGCACCAGCACATACCATTTACATCTTTATATGCAGATGTTGAAAACTCCCAGTGTCTGTCCACTTTTCTTGTCCCACACATCATCCCCCTCCATGGATCATCAAAATTCCAGACATTACGTGCCCGGTTAATTTCTGGACAAGGGGTGTAACGCAAAGCTTCTGTGTTTGTAATCATTAGATTATGTATTTTGTGTTTGGATTATACCAGAAGTGGGTCATATTTTCAGCATTTAATTGTTTTCTTCTTGTATTGGCAGTGCTCAATCCCACTCTCGAAGCCAAATAAGTCTAAATTAAAGCTGTGTAACTGTTTATGGCCTGGGTGGAAATCAATAGTGAATGCAGAACAGAAGTTCATAGAAAAATCCAAGCCAGAACTGCATTGGGCCATTATAGGATTCCTTTAAAAAAAAAAAGCAATAGGAAGAGACCCAGGTCCAGATGTTTTTGTTGCTGTTGTTGTCGTTGTTGTTGTTTGTGTCACTTGGTGTTAAAGTGATTAAATGTTATTGAGGATGTACATTACGGAATTATTTAACTTATTATAATTATATTATGGTGAAAAATTCAGATACTTTCATATCTCTTTAGAGCACATTATCTGGGCATATCTAAATATGTGCTCTGGACCCAAAATCAAGGTCCCACAAATGAATAAGCGAGTATGAAAAAGAAAAAAAAGGGCACAACCACAAGAACACCAACAAAAAAAAAAAAAGTAACAACAGTTTTCTTTTATCCATGACCAAAATCTTTACCAAACCAATCATCAAAAAAAAAAAAAAAAAAAAAAAAAAAAAATCCAAACTCCAAAGCATTGAATATAGTTTTATCATCTGTTATACTAATTAGGCATAACCCAAGTACAGTAATGATTATTGTACACTATGTATTAAATCGTATGTGCATTAAGATAATGACATCTGTTTCAGCATCCTTGCAGGGAATAGTATGAATTTTTATCAGCCTCTCAAGGTGTCACTCATCCCTATTCTCAGACTGACTATTTTTTCAACCTTTGATGAATGAGTAGCATCAACTATTCTATTCTTTTCAAACTAATTATACCCTCACACATATAATAACCAATTACACAAAATTATTGGCATTCTCTGTGATTTTTTTTTATACAGACAAAATATTAAATATGGTAGAAAACCAAAGAAACCTAAAGTTGATCAGTAATTCTTCCAAAGACCTACCTCCCTCAGCCCCCTGGAAGCATCTGTGATGTGCATCTGTGCACAGAGACCAGCTCTTCTATATTTTTATAGAGCATGAAAAACAACTGTTTGATTAAGGAACATCCTGGTCAAACATAGCATTTTTGTTTTGTATCTCCCCCACCCATATTTGATAACCTTATATAAATAAGGGCACACCCTGAGTCCTCTCAAATAATGTATCTGCAAGGGAGGATATACGGCGGACTGTTGTATTATGTTACTGTTATTGAGCTGTAATAGTTTTAGCAAATAGTCACCTGAGTGTGTATATACACCAGGCACAGTGCTAGGATTTCAATTTTGGGTGAGCCACAGTAACTTTGGGTGGGCTTTTTAATTTAAAGTTAACACTGTTTCCAACTGGTAATCTTACTTTAACAAAAATGACTGGTGTCATGCTGCGGAGAGCAACTAGGGTTGCCACCTTTCAGAAATGAAAATAAGGGATACTGTATGATCTACCACATGGCAGTAGCACTAGCACCTAAAGGAGATCTGTTTGTGTGGAGTGTGCAACAATGAACTTTTAAAATATACAAACTCTCTTTGTGAACCCTGGTGCATTTTTACTTAAAGAGGAAAAAACAAACTAAACAAAACAAAACAAAAAAAACAAAAAACAACAACAACAACAACAACAAAAAAAACACTTATAAACTTGAAAGGAAGTCAGGTCATCCAAACAGTTAAACCACACAAATAAAAGAATTTATGTAATGATCACTGAACACTGTATTCCTCAAAAATGTAAACATTTTGACATAGAATACACAAAAAGCTCTACAAACATTTTTAATCTAGGAAATGTATATATATTTAAAAAATAAACGTTTTCTCTTAACAATATTTATTTATTTATTTATTAACTGTTAATCCATTAGTATGATTTGTTCTTTAAATGGCCATATATAATATTTATATTGGCTAATACTACCGTATATTAAATAAATGATCATTCATTCGACTTTAAAAACTCAACATCCTAAACAATCAATCAAACCACAATAGTCTACTAAAATAGGCTATGCCCATGCACTGACATCTTCTGGCAAAAGCACAACCAAATAGGAAATTGAATCAATCATGACATAATTACCCCGTATCAGTCTAGGAGATGATTGGGGTATGAAGAACTGTGACACTGACGCTTGGGTCTTCTGCGTTCTTACGTTCTTACGCCAAGGATGTGCCTCTTCCCACTCACGTCTGTACTTTTGCAAGTGTTTTCACTTTTGAGGACGTGGTGGAGGTTCGGGTGTAGTGGACATTTTTAAAAGGCGCGGGTGTTGTGAGCAGCGCCAGGTGTGTAGGGTCTGTCTCTAGGCAACCGTGACAGCAACACACGCAGGCAGCCAGGTACAGACATGGAGCTGGGGGTCCTGTGTAGATCCCGCCATGACAATTTTGCTGGCCTTAGTATTTCCTGTGTTTTATTTTGTTCATTATTGTTAGATTTAGTGTTGATGTGTGTGTGACAGACATGTGTATTGGATATTTATGAAAATACGGAACAAATCGTAAAATCATTTAATTGTCAATTAAAGGACGATTCCGTATTTTACGGGACGGGTGGCAACCCTAAGAGCAACTAGCACTTCTAGTTGGTTATGACACTTTTTAAAGACGGTTTCAGTGCTGATAGAGCTTATTATTTCACCGCGGCAGTATGTATTTATTTCAAGTGACACAGGATATCTTGTTATCTATATTTTCGCTATGGATCAAGTAGATTAATGCATCAATTCGTTAAGGAAATTGACATTTTAATTCCTTGTAATGCATTTCCGTTTGATCTGGCTGGATTACTCTATAAACTGATTGCAGGGAGAAATGGGGCCATCAGAACAGTGGGTGAGCTACTATCACTTTTAACAGGACAGAGAGCGAGGTGCGCCGTGCTGTTTATTCATAAACTTAACTGTCTGCTGTGAAGGTAATCTGAAGACAAACAAGTCAGGCAGGCATATTTAGCACTACCTCCCATATTGTCTACATTTTCTAGAAGTTCTGGTTTAAATGAGAAATGCATTTGCAGGTATGAAATAAGACAATGATATACTTTCCTCAGTACACTGATCTGGAACAATGACCACAGTGTGACGTGCGTGCACGAGCGTCCTGGGTGACGAATAATGGCCTGTTGTGATCGGTCCAGACCTCACAGTGATAATAGCCGAATAAGAGTTGTCTTTTTTCAAATGGAAGCATTTTTGTCTTAAGGGTGTATTAAAATGCTGATTTTAATAATTAAAAGTTCAGAAATATATGTTCTCCCAGTCATTTAGGGTGGGCCAAATGTACAAGTGAGTGGGCCCAGACCCGTCAGGCCCACCCGTAACGCCGCGCCTGATATACACTATATTGCCAAAAATATTAGGACTCCCCTCCAAATCATTGAATTCAGGTGTTCCAGTCATTTCCATGGCCACATCTGTATAAAATCAAGCACCTGGGCATGCAGACTGCTTCTGCAAACATTTGTGAAAGAATGGGTCGCTCTCAGGAGCTCACAGAATTCCAGCATGGTACCGTGATAAGTTGCCACCTGTGCAATAAGTCCATTCGTGAAATTTCCTCGCTACTTAATATTCCACAGTAAACTGTTAGTGGTATTATAACAAAGTGGAGGCGATTGGGAACAACAGCAACTAAGCCACGAAGTGGTAGGCCACATAAAATCACAGAGCGTGGCCAGCGCATGCTGAGGCGCACAGTGCATAGAAGTCGCCAGCTTTCTGCAGAGTCAATAGCTACAGACCTCCAAACTTCGTGGCTTCAAACTAGCTCAAGAACAGTGCATAGAGAGCTTCATGGATTGGGTTTCCATGGCTGAGCAGCTGCATCTAAGCCTTATATCACCAAGTGCAATGCAAAGCATCGGCTGCAGTGGTGTAAAGCACGCCACCACTGGACTCTGGAGCAGTGGAGACGTGTTCTCTGGAGTGATGAATCACGCTTCTCTGTCTGGCAATCCGATGGACAAGTCTGGGATTGGCGGTTGCCAGGAGAACGGTACTTGCCTGACTGCATTGTGCCAAGTGTAAAGTTTGGTGGAGGGGAGATTATGGTGTGGGGTTGTTTTTCAGGGGTTAGGCTTGGCCCCTTAGTTCCAGTGAAAGGAACTCTTAATGCTTCGGCATACCAAGACATTTTGGACAATTTCATCTTCCCAGTTTTGTGGGAACAGTTTGGGGATGGCCCCTTCCTGTTCCAACATGACTGTGCACAGTGCACAAAGCAAGGTCCAAAAAGACACGGATGAGCGAGTTTGGTGTGGAGGAACTTAACTGGCCTACACAGAGTCCTGACCTCAACCCGATAGAACACCTTTGGGCTGAATTAGAGCGGAGACTGTGAGTCAGACCTTCTCGTCCTACATCAGTGCCTGACCTCACAAATGCCTTCTGGAAGAATGGTCAAAAATTCCCATAAACACACTCCTAAACCTTGTGGAAAGCCTTCCCAGAAGAGTTGAGAGTTTTAAACTTTACATAATGTAATCATTGAATTCAAAATGGGGTTTTGCAGACCCATCCTATGTGGATGTTTTGTCTGCCAACAGAGTTGAAATACAACCTCATTACAGTATTACACTAATTTTAGTTCATGCTATAAAATTTGGAGCTGTTAGAAATAGTAGTCAGAAATAACACTATTCCAGAAACTTATGTGATTGGTATACCTTAAGTTAACAAAAGGAGCATTGCTTATGGTGCAAATGGTTGAACGTTTTCATGTTAGTGATTTTAAAAAAAACAGCCAAAATTGCCATAGCAACTGCATGAGCCCATTGATGGCTCTGCTGTTTTTTGGCCCTATTCCACACCCTTTCTGCTTCTCTCCCCACCTTGTCTCACTCTTCTTACATTCTCCCCTCCTATTCTCTCCCCTTACTTTACCACCTTCTCTCTCTATGTACACCTACCTGCCTGCACCTCCCTTACTTTTGTTCTTCACTTTCTCCAGGTCCATTGTGTCAAGTTCCTTTCCATTATTTCTCATCTCTGTCTATATTTCATTCATTTTTCCTTTTGCCTTTCCATACAGCCACTCTTCTGCTCGCTCATTCTTAATGCTTCCTCTCTTGCCAACTGCTGCCTCTCCTGTCACCTTGACATCCTGTGTGACCTTCTTCTCTGTCCCATCTGTGTCTCTACACCGGTGATCATCAACCACATCCAATCCACCAAAGCTTCTATCAGGTCTGCAGAATGGCCTTTGATGAAAGTATTGCAATATTTATATATTTTAAGTACCACTAACTGGGTGTCTGTGACAAAATTCATGGAAAGAATACTGTGTAAGTTCTTCCTAACGCAAACCAAACATTTCCTACTGATGCAATTTCAAATTAAAAGCATTTAAGAGCTGCAGGCAACAGGCTGCACACCTCCAACATCTCAGCCGGGTGACCTAATACTACTTTCGCCTTTTTCAGACTCATGCTGTGTGCAGCATAAATCAGATCACAGTTGCTCACAGAATGATGGAAAAAGGCCATTTATTGCCTGACTTCTTTATTATTAAAAAGACAGTAGTTTGTTTTGCTACCCACATAATTTTGTCACTGTAGTATTAAACAGTATTTCCTGTTACCATCAGTAGAACAGTCATGTGGACAATAAGGGTGCAACTGCATAATAACTGCAAAATTGCAAAGTGCATTCTGCAATTACATTTCCAGATGTTGCAGATTTGAACCACCACTCCTCAGCAGTGTTGGGGAAATTTACTTTTAAAATTAACTGGTTACATTAGAAAATTACAGCCATTAAAAAGTAACTCTGATATAGGACAATGAAACATAAGAACATTAATTTAGTAAGAAACTGAAAATATTTAATAAATAAAATTCTTTATGGAGAAAGGCTAATAAGGCTAATAAGGCCTTTTTTGAAAGTGTGGCCCCCAAAGTGTCTGCTTAAAATTTTTTTGGCCCTTTGACAAATGTAGTTGATGATCCTTGCTCTGCACTGTTATTTCCCACCCTTCACTCCCCTTATTCATTCCCTCCTCTGTACACACTTTCCTAACTTCTTCCCTGTTTACTGTTCATACCCCTCTTCCTTGCTTACATTCTCTATGATATGTCTCTTCTTGTGGTGTGTGTGTGTGTGTGCCTATTGATGCGTTTGTCTGTGACAAGCCACATGCTCACTATAAAGGGAACTCAAAGTAGGTCAGGCCTGCATTTCTAATGACGCCACGGTCTGCTGACCTGACTTGATCCTAGGTCTGATGTGTACGTGTTAATTATTGCATTACTTTCTGTGAATTGGTCTTTTTGTCTATTCTGTCTCTCATGCCTGGCAATTAATATCTTTCTATATTCTGCTCTTTGCATACATGTTGTCACATGTGATTCCTGTTCATATTGTGAGTGTTTGCCCCCCCACATGATAATAATAACCTCAATTTCTTGGGAGCATTGACATAGTACCTTGTTAGAGAGCAGTCAGATCAGTCAGACATTATTCTGGCCACAGACTGCCTGACAGTCTGCCATAAGGGACACTCTCCACAGCGACTGCTCTCTCTAAGTACTTAACCTCTTGTTAGAAGAGGGGACAGTAATAAAAATGGTGTGTGATATGGTTAATGTACGCCCCGTCTGGTCCCTGTTCAAAACCGGGGCCATCATTTAGAAACATAATTACATAGGAATTATCATATGGCATTGCAAATTGATGGTGATGTGTATATTATGTCATGAATTTTAAACTTTAGTTAAGGATAAGTGTGATTTAAGGTATAATTCAAGGATTTTATTTGATGTGACTGGCAAATTAGGAAATGAGTGATATAAAAAGTACAGTTAATATGGTGATAAAATCTCAAATTGCTCATCACTTGCAATAAGAGTAAGTAAGAATTGAAATCAGGATTAAGCATGTATGAACAATATTAAGATAACTGAATTCCTGTTCCAAGACAGCAAAACATTATTTTCCAGTGTTGCTCACTGTTTCTCCAGGCTTCAGCTCCAGTCATTCCTCCTGAGCTGTCTGACTTCCCACACACAAATCACATAAAAAACAAACCAAACAACAAACAAACAAACAAACAAAAAACTCAATAATAACAGGCCAAAATGACTTTTTTTACAGTTTCTTTGTTTCTTCTAGTGGTTATGTAAATTAAAAAAAAAATCATTCTGAGCCTAAGCACTTCATGTGACCTGTAATTCTGACTGTGGCCACTACGCTACAATCAGAACACAACACAGTGCTGTTCCTGAGGAATTGTGGCCTATCTTGTGGCAAACGTGTGTCTTCGAAAATCAAACAGGTGCAAGTGCAAAAACACATTAGCTTTGTTGTTGTGCTTGCACTCTTGCTGCCTTTGCACTGACATGGAATGTAATGGCCCATGGGTAATAAAGTTCGTTCTATGGTTAAGCTTGAGGGCAAAACCATCCATACCATGCAGGGCTGGTACAAAAAATCTTTTTGGCCCAGATGAGTCGAACATCGAAAGTACAAAGCACACCATTCTTGTGGTCCCTTAAACATGCATAAGGTAACATTGCCCAAAACCACTACAAAGTCAATACTGGTCCTGATCCCCCTGGGGCCCTAAGCAAAATTCTGCTAAGCGACCCTCCTACCTTACCTGTGAGCCATGTAAACCATTTTCCATTGCTGCATATTCATACCTGACACCCCAGTACTCCCCAATCAACCCTCCTTTAAAACAGTGCACTCCATCTGTTGGTCTAAGAATAAGCAAACCTGTACAGAATAAGTTATTTAAAGAAAAACAATGTTTTCTATCAAATATTAGCCTAGTTAACTAGAATTAGTTAAGTGAAAGTGTAGAATATATAAAATGTAAAAATAATAAAATATAACACTGAGCTTTAGCTCTGCTGTCTGGTAATTAGTCCAGTCCCCATAATGTTATATAATGTTAAATAACCAACTTTGTTTATAAAATGTAAATATAATCTATATACTCTGGCTACAGCTTCATTTCTCAAAAAGGTAACTCATTCTTGAATGAAAGGTGCATCGGCCCTCTGGGAAAATGTCCAGTATCAGTCCAGCACTGATACCATGTATAACCAGGGATTAATATGGTGTTTAATTATCCGCAAAACCTGTACACCTAAAGAACCTGGCACATGCATGTGATATGAGCATAGTATCCGCGAGTGGAAAGTTATGCTCCGTGACGATGTTGTCCTGTGAGCTGTGAGGGCTGTGACAAGTGCAAACTCAACCTTCCCTACGTGCAGCCGTGGTCAAGACTCACTCACTCATGAAGCTGACTTTTGAGACTTTAGAGGGAATAGACAATGTCTCCGCTGTTTTGATTGGACACTTGTGGTCACCTGTGTTAGCATCATATAGCTAGCTAGCTATAACAGAGGATTATAGTGTATACAGTAAAGTCAATACCTCAAACAATATTAAAATGAAATCTCTTTTCAGTACTTTTGTACAATGTTTGTGCCAATAAACCACTTATGTTTTTATTGAGCTAGCCTGTGTCACATGACCCAGGTATGGTGGTACTTCTCACCTGGAGATAAAAATAACAGCTATATTAAAAACAACAGCAGATATTTGTGACAAGAAAGTGCTGCACAACAGCGACATGAGAAACCTCTTCCAACATTTAAAAACAACACACACAGTTATAATGAGGCTGTACAAAAACAAGAAGATATTTATTTATTTATTGTAGCATTTTTATCATAGTATTTCTGTAAAATAGACTATTTTTTACGCTTGGCAAATATGTATAAGATGTGTATGCAACATGTATTTTTTTTTTAAATTTTAAAAAATTAATCAGTATTGGTGAAATTGTTACAAAAACTGTTGCTATCGTATCAAGTTAAAAAAGTTTGGTGTCACCCCTCCGTATTGCAGAAAACATGAGCGCCTCATTGTTCAAAGAGATACAGTCTTACTGTGTACTTTAATGCTGCAAAAATGTATTTGTTAAATCTGTGAAGACATCACATATTTGACAGAAGCAAGAAAAAAGAAAGAAGGATAAAGAGGGGTGTTAAGAGGGAATCTCAGTGAAAGAACAGACTCTACACCGGCTCTCCAGGGAAGCACTCTCTGCTCAATCGCTTGCTCTTAGGTCCCCTCTAATGACATCTCTAGCACCAGATTGCCTCCCCCTGCTACAGTACTTGTTTCAGTCTATTTTTCCAGAGAGATGTTCCTAAAATGGGTTGTTGAGCATGTGGATGTGGGGGGGGGGGGGGCAGTCTCTCAGACAATCAAATGATAGGATTTTCTCTTCCAATCACTGTCTTTCCTCTCCTCTGGCTTCTGGTGCGACAAAAAGAAGGGAAAGTAAAGAGATTTAAAAAAAACACTGAATTCGTCCTTGTGTCCTTTGTCATCAGGTCCATGACAGTCATTTGTCCTTTCTTTTCTTTAGATGAGTAATTTTCAAGTTGTTGTCTTTCATTTCTCCTTCCCACAGATCTGAATACCAATGCTCTCTGCTTCTTCTCATCCACAACCTGCGAAGCTTGGTGGCTATGGATATTACTATTGTATATACAGGGTTGCTCTTACAGCTTCCCTAAAATTCTTTAAAAATAACTTTAAAAAAGGAAATGTTAAAAAAAAAGTCAGTTGAGCAGAAATGTCTGATGTCTGATGTTTCTTAATGTCTCCAGACGAAATGCGCGAGCAGAAAAATACTGAACACAAAATGGTGAGAGAGCGATCCCACTCCTGAGGATAGTTGCTCCTCCCTCCTCTCTCGGAGTGCAGTAAAAGTGATGCTGCCTAAAAAATGTGGCAGAATGCAGCCGTGCCTGTAAATATATCATTAGGGAGCACTTTTCACCTGCTGAAACCTCCATGAAACTGTGAATTAATTTTGAAATCCTGCCGGCAATGACTTCTCCAGAATCTTTGTTGCAGGAATTCTCTGTTCCCACTGCTGGCATCGAAGACATATGCCATGACAAAATGAATGCACAGGAGAGGAGGAGAGAAGGGAAATGAGGTAAACTGAGCTGTGTTTTTGTGCTTAGGTTCCACAGCATAAGTTCAAGTAGTACAAAGTCTCAAGACTCAGGACCACAAAACTCCACTCTTGCACTCCACTGCACAGCATCATGGTTGTGCATTGTACTGTTGCGGCAATTAATAAAGCAACACTAACTGTGGCCAAGACGAGACTTATACTACATCTTTTTCTTTTCTTTTTAACCTTTTCAGCCTCTCTCTGCCTCATTCTCCTTGTCACTCTGGGTGCTATTCCATATACACAAGCCTGGTGGCAGCAATCAGTCATCCAAATCACCAGCCTTAAAGCGATAGTTGGTGATCCTGTTCAGAAACACTTTTTGTTATAGCGGGTGAAATGGTCCTTCCATCTTGACAGTAGTCAATACATTATGTATTCAGCCTGTAAAAACTCTGACCAATCCCTGCCATTCAGTCCGAATGGAAAGAACCAATCAGATGCCTTCATGTCTCGTCCAGCCCACGCCCCCCCTCTGTCCCTCCCTCTTCCCTGCGTGCACACTCATCACGTTTCACCTTTGCCGGAAAGATTCAGCACACTCCTCAGTAGAAATACCAAGTTGGCAGGAGAATAAGTTCATAAGGGTACAATGGCAGAGAAAATGCAGCCAAAAATACCACTTCCAGCATTACTTGTAACGGCTCGCCCACTAAACAGGCAAAGAAAAGAAAGCCAGAGGCAGAAAAGGCTGCGATGAAAAAGGCTCTGGATAAAACTAGAAGACAAACCAGAGTCAACATCGGTGCAGCCTTTGAGCGGTGGAGACAACTGAGGCATATGAAGGGCCTGAAAAGTGATGCAGAGGTTGCTGTCTTTCTGTTGGACAGGTGATTATTTGTTTTTCTTCGGGGGGATTTGTTATTTTCATGAAATATGTAACGTTTGCCAACTAAGCTACTTTTGCAGCTCGTATTAGCCCAATGCTAACATTAGCTTCTCTGTCAGTGTAAGCCGGTCGTCAGTACATACTGCTTATCTAACTTATAGGATCTGTGCTTCCTGCAGGAGCATTGAGCGTTTTTACTCTGCCCTGCTGAGTCCTACTGTCAGATGCGCGTTCAAGTTTGTGGGAGCACTACCGGAGGGGGATGAGTGGGTGGAGCTTAGAGGACGGTGCCACTTTTAAATCTTGCTAGCTCTCCAACATTACCAACTATAACTTTAAATGCCCAAAATTCCATGTTACAGTAATGCAGGGATATCATCATAATGTAATTTCCATCCCAAATATATCGTGTAAAACTGATTTTTGTTTTGTTGTACAAGCACACAGTTCAAAAGAAAATTTTGAAGGGGTTGATTTAATACAATTTTGGCGCATATAAATGTAAAGGTAAAAGGTAAAGGCCAACTTTATTGTAATCATACACAATCATACAGAGTATTATACAGTCAAATTACAGCAGTGTATTAGGAGCAGTGGGCGGCTACTCTACAGTGCCCAGGGACCAACTCCAGATGTAAGCAAGCACCTTGCTCAGGGTTACTGACTGGAGAACTGACCTAGCACACATGTTTTTGGTATGTAGGACTTACCCTTACAGCACCACCTCTCTACACCTGGTCTCAATGCTTGAGCTACTGCAGTGTGGCACGCCTGGGAGAACCCATTACTCCCAAAGCACAGCTTGCCAGTGTGACCACAACTTATATTAGATCCTCAGCTGATTTCCATCTTAATGGGTAATTGATCCGTGAATTGTCTGCTGTCACCTGACCATGAGCATACTTCTTGATGCACTGTTCAAAAAATGTGGGAAAAAACATACTGTGGGTAAACTGGCCAATTTTCAGCAGTTATCTAAGCAGAGGCAAATATTATCTACAAAATACTCATCACTGCATCTCTCCACGACAGAATCATTCAGGTTGGCCACTGATGTTCTGCACTGGAATGAGGAATGTACCTGTTTCATCCAAGGGGGCAACATTAGACAGTTTCCTTTTATAAAAGTTTAATTGCAAGATTTTGCACAATTTTTTTACACCGTGTTCTCAGGAAGATTTCCCCCTGATTTTTTAAGGTGTAAGTGCACTGATCCAGTTTTAGTGTATTGTTCGATATTTGTTTGAACAAATTAAATGTTGGGTGTCTTGGTTGTTTCCAGTTGAGCAAAATGCACTTCTTTGCTATATATGATATTATGTCGGTCCTCTTTGCAGACGTGGCGTCCAGTAGCCCGTCCACTTTAGTACCAAAGAGGTACAGGCAAAATGTCAGATGGAATCCTCAAGACCTTAACAGTCAGATCATGCACCTTCTTTCGAACTGTTTTAGTTTTCTCCATTCCTAGAAAATATGGATGGCTGTGAGAGTGATGTGAATTACATAGGTTCTTGATACTGGGTAAAGGGCATTTATATTATATTATTAATAAATGGTATAGACGTCAATGAGGTAGGAAGGCAAAGCACCCAGGCCTTTTGTCTGGGCAGCCCAGTAGTACAACTGAAGGTGTGGAAGTTCAGTGAGGTGTTCTTCCAAATAAAGGAATTATTAGTTTGTTTATGGATTTAAAAAATGCTTTGTCTAAATAACAGGGAAGTGAGTGGAAGAAATAACTGAAATGCAGCAGTATATTCAGATTTTGCTAAGTTAATTTTGTAGCCTGATATTCTTCCAAATTTGTTGATGAGATCTAACACTCCTGGAATTGACCTCTCTGGGCTGGTTAAGTACAAGACTATATCATAGGCATACAGTGAAATTCCATTTTCAGTTTTTCCAATATCAGTTTGAAAAATTTCTTTACTAATCCTTATGGTCTCTTCAAAAGGTTCAATTACCAAATTAAACAGGAAAGTGCATAATGGACACCTCTGTCCAAAAGGTTTGATTTTGACATTGGTGGGGACACAAAAGTGCTCCAAGGCAGCACTCCTGAAAGTTGATGTTTTTTTTTTTTTTTGTTTTTTTTTTTTTGTATTTCCAATCATAATTTCACGTCATGTAGAGCTGATCAAACAAGCAAACAATCATAGTCAGAAAAAAAATTCAGTAATTGACATGTTTATAATGCATATCTGAATATCTAAAGAGAATACAAGAATTTAATGCATTCAAGACAAGGGGGCAACTTCGAAGAGTTCTCATCTTTACTCTGTAGTGCAGGGCTGTGGGGCTGTAGTGCAACTGGTCATCATAGTGTCAATTAACATACTGTCCATCAACAACATTGGAAATACATAAATACAATACAACAAATGCCATAAACGACCGCGTAAACCCAATCAGTAAGAGCCATTTTTATGTCACTCTTAATCTTGAGAGAATGTTGGTAAAATGTGCGTTTAAAAGCCATGAAAACAGTCAGTTTATCACATTAAAATCCCACGTAAGGGCAATTACTGTTCAGAACACATTAATTTAAGGTTAGACTGATATTATAATCATAATATTCATGTTGATTTCCGGAAATAAATTTTTCGGTTACCCTCCCTACTTTACACTCGCGGTTGCAGATACATGGACTGCCTCCTGTCCTGTCCAGTTAACAGGTTGCCTGTAGCTTTTACAAGCAGATGGAGTGACAGCGGGGACGGCCAATCACATGGACGTTAGCGAGAAACCGGCAGAGCCAATCGGAGAGTGATATTTAGGTTAGAGACGGGACTTCTAGCAGAGACCGAGTGTTAACCCTTTGTGTGCCATAATCATTGACTAAACACATACGGACAGCAGTTGTATTGATAGTGACTACACATTAGTGGCTGGATATTGGTAGGGTCGTGTCCCTAGCATCCCTACCCAATTCTACGCCCCTGCCTCTGTCGACATCCTCTACAAAAAAACAAAATCTTTCTGTGTCATTTATACATATTTGAGCTTGTGGGTTGCTATATATAGACTTGATCTACACAGATACCTTTATCGCCAAGGTTAAATTTCTTCAAGACAGACAAATGCTTTTTCTTTCTTACCTCTTCTGACGTAAATGGAAGAGTTCAACCACTGCTTACCATCTTCAGAGATTGAGGACAAAGAATGTGCAGATATCTGGGTCAGCAATAATATCATTTTTAAATATAATAATCATAACATTTTATTATTTCAATATATTGTGTCAAATTGTTGATTTATTTTGATAAGTAACATGTAATAGGCGGAATAATGTACAGTGGGCAGGTCAATATTATGAAATAAACCCTGACAGTGTTGTGAGCCTACTTTAAATGTACTGAAGTAGATTACATAGTGTAATGTATACTAGAGCAAGAGCAAAATTATTAACTTAAACATACTGAAATATGAAATGCTAAAATACTACTATAAATATCGTAGTTACAATGTGTTACTCTGCTCTTTAATTGCATCATAATAGTGAAACAGTCCTCCAAAGAAAAATAACAGCATGAATCATTTCAAGCATCTAAGAATGACATATGTTTACATGCTCTGTAAACACCAAAAGCCCTCTTGCAGTAATACAGTATGACCTGTTTTGTAGCACAAGGAAGTTGTTATGTGACATTGAAGAGTGTCTAAGTACACACAGGAAGGAGACTGTGGCCTCCATCCCTGTCTATAAACAGTGCTATATAAACTACAGTACAATTTACTGTCACCATTCACAGCAATTGTCATGGTTAGGCACATTTAAAGGAATAGTATATTTGGGTTATTTGAAGCGGGGTTGTGAGATGCTTTTCAATAGACAGTGTATTAGGTACAGTACATACCACTGGACATGCCCTCTGCTAGGAGAACCACAGAGGGGCACTAGCTCAGAAGTTAAGTGATGTACTGCTGTGGACAGGGTCAGCAACAAAAGGTATGATAGCCACTTAAAAAAGGTCCACCTAAGTCTATAAAAAATCAAATATTGTCTCACCAAACCAACTAAAACTCCACTGGCAAAATAAATCATTTCACCTCACAGAACACGGGAGTTGCTGCCTCGATCTGTTAGTTTGTTTATGTTAATATGTGACTTTCTGAATTGTCCATTTAATAATAAGAATCAGAAATACCTAATTGATCTGCAGGGGGGAAACTGTTGACGTTTATAGGACATATCATTGATTATAAAACCAAGCTTACACATTTTACAATGAAAGAAAAAAATGCAAAAAAAAAAATAAGAGACCTTCCCTAATTCCTGGCACATCTTGCACCTGATTTCCTCACATTATCTATTGCTGTCTTTCTGTCCCTCCCCCACCCTATTTTCTTTTTGTATATCTCTTCTCTTCCTCCATGCTCATGTTTTCTCTCTCTCTGTCTCACCTTGTCTCCCCCCCTTCCCTTGCTTCTTTTTTCTCTATCCTCCATTTGTTTGTCTCCCTCTTCTATCGTTCTGTTCTCGCCCCTTGATCCTCTTACTCCTTCTACAGTTTGTCACCCCCTCCATTCCCCCACCTCCCCCTAATGCCTACACCCATCCCTCTCTTCCCTCAGCTCACAGGAGGGTCAAGTGCACAGGCTTTTGTCTCAAAACATGTGGAGGGAATTAATTGGCTCCAGCGTTTGGCTCTTTCCACCCGACTGCTTCTGTGTGGCTGTCACCTGGCTCCCGCTCCCGCTTCTCTTTTTCTTTTTACCCCTCCCTTCTGTCTCTCCCCATCTTTCCTCTTCGCTCCTTCTCACTCCTCCTTATGTTCCCTTTTTCCTATCCTTCCACTGTTCTTTCTCTTTTCTCCCCTCTCTCCTCTCTCTGTGTCATGGCCCCCTTGTAAGATCAAGCCCTCTGCTGCAGCTGAAGGACTCTCACGTTGTGTCTAATGAGAGAGGATAATGTGTGCTGTTGTAGTTGATGGAGGGGACAGAGAAGAGGAATAGATGGACTAAAAAATGAAAGAAGAGAATGAGAAAAGACAAATGTAGAAATACAATACACACATAGATGCATACTGCAGTCCCACTTTAATTTACAGTTCACTAACAAGATGTGACAAGCTGTACTTAGTACTAAATTGGACAAAAACTAGAAATAATGTTCTTTATTAGACAGCAGTTATTAGACACCTTAAACATGACAATTTTTTACTTGACCATATTAGACCATCTGTTAGACCCTTATTAGACTTTATTAGAGGGTAATTAGATACACATTACGACATAACTGTAATGCAAACTAAAGTGTATTATTTCCCACTGTTAGACCCTTGTTAGACCTTCTTGGAGTGTAATTTGTGACACTTTAAAATGAAAGTGTATTGTTTCCCACTGTCACACATGCACAAAATATTCCTCTGCCTCAATAATTTTGGTCTTTATTTCGTATATATGGTTCACTTATTGTATTTAAATGGTGAAGTAACATATATGTGATTTCACTTTAGTTTACAGTTCGATTTCTTTTGTAGTGTGTCCCAAATTTCCCTCCAAGAAAGTCTAATAAGGGTCTAACAATGTGAAATAATAAACTGTAGTTTACAGTACAGTTCTGTTGTAATGTGTCCTAAATTACCCTCTAATAAAGACTAATATGAGTCTAACAGTGGGAAATAAAATACTTTTCAGAACAGTTCTGCCTAATAAGGAACAAATAAAATGCTCTAATGCTCTAAAATGCTCTAAAATATTATCTAGCTTTTGTCTAATTTGATACAAAGTATGGTTTGCTATGTCTTTTAGGTCCTAATTAGAGTATAGTTGTGTAAAGACCATATTAGTTCTAGTTTTTGTCTAAAACTTTTCCTAATATCCTAATAACTCCTGGTTTTTCTTATTAATGTAATGAAAAATAAAGTGCGACCCATACTCCCATTCAAACATTTTTTCAAGGTTTAATTATATAATATATAATAACCCATATAACAACAAATATGACCTATAATATCACTCTTACTATAGCAAAGATGTGCAGTCATTTTCTCTGTCTTTCTTCTTGGAAAACCGACTTACTAAATCTTTTTGTCTTCTTTAATTTGCATGTGTCCAGTTATTCTGTGGCTACACATTTCAAATTTAAAGCTACGGATAAAAAGTCACATTTAGTAGAAGCTACGAATGACAACACATCATTCCTCTTTCAGTGTGTCCTTTCCCCATCCACCCACCCATCCTTACATTGTCACAACTGTCACAATTCCAAAATGAAAGGAGGGAAAACTGTTTTGCAGGGAGCTAAAGACTGATTTTAAATCATTCCATTCCCCTTCCTTATCCTCTTTTATCCCTCCCCATCAGTCCATCCATCCACCCAACCATCCTCACATCCTCACACCCAAAAAATTCAGATGCGTTTTTTAAAAAAAACCCTGCTAATTTCATTTCCCCTATCCCTCCCTTTTTTTTCTTACCCCAATTACCAGACCCCCCCCCCCCCCCCCCCAAATCTACCCCTCCCTCCACCCCCTCCTAAGAAAGAGGGATAAATCAGGCTGCATATTAATTGTATTCAAAGGGGGGGACCATGTGCCTGGCGTACTCCTTGTTTCCATGACAACTGGCTCAGGATCCATAAAGATTTCAGGGGCAAATGGGGCTGGGAGAGCGGGGGTCACCCCAAAAGAGGATAAGCATAATTGCAGTGAGATAGACAGGCAGTCAGGGAATGGTGAGGTCTGTAAGCAAGTGTCCCAGCCAGACAGATACTGTAAACAGTCTGTCTAGAATTTAATAGTGCAAACATCTTTTATACCCATTGAAAATTAGTTTTTGTTATATTCTATAGCTGTAATCCAAGTTATATATTTTCTTTAAAATTACTATATTTCTTTTTTTTTCCCAAATATTAACAATAACTGCTCTCCATTGCAGCCTTTTAACAAATCTATTGGAAGGCATGGTGTTCTGTCCTGTTTATAATAATCTTACATGGATACCAGTATTTTGTGCATCCAAGCTTGCTTATCAAGCTGTTTGTTTGTTTTTTAGAAAAACCATGATTCATTGTCACTGTCTGATCTGTCCTTTTATTGGTGTGGTCTTTTCAAAAAAGAACCTCACAAAAGAGTTAAAAAGAGTCTTTCCATCTTGACCTGGCATGCATTCAGTGTGATGAAATGGATTTTCAGCTGATTAAGCACAGCATATGGCCTGCTGTGAGCACTCACATGGTAGAATATACGTTCAAGTATTTTTAAAACTCTACCCATATTAAAGAATGAAAATTGATCTGTAGACATGTTTATGCTGAAATAAGCATCTATTATCTGTCCCATCTGTTTGATTTGGAATCTGGTTGCAGTAGAAAGTGCTTTGCTTACAAGGTACACTTATACGTAGACAGTGTACGTAAACAAAGCAGGACCTTTCCCTAACTTAATCTACATAAACAAAAGTTAATTAAGTTTACATACATACATAACATTGTTATTTTAACTCAAATCCCAGTCTTTTCCTTAACCTAACCAAGTATTTTTTGTGCTTAAACATAACCAAACTGCAGGGCGGCCGTTTAGCTCAGTTGGTAGAGCGTCCGACCCATGTATGGAGGTTGTTAGTCCCCTGCAGCGGCCGCTGGTTTAACTCCCGCCTTCGGCCCTTTGCTGCGTGTCATCCCCTCTCTCTCTGCCCTGTTTCCTGTCTACTCTCTGGCTGTCCTATCCAATAAAGGCAAAAATGTCAAAAAGATAACTTAAAAAAAAAAAAAAAAAAAAAAAAAAAAAACATAACCAACTGCAACCGTTTTACAACATAAACTCTTGTCTTCTTGTCTTATCAGACCTGCCATTCTGCACCTGTCCACCAGCTGTCACTGTTGAGTTATCCATCCAACCTCATCTCCTGACCTACTCATGCCCACCAAGCTCCTCCTAAATCTGCAGTCAGCACCTAGCAGTCCTACTAGATGGATTTCTATTTACCTGTTTCTATGCACATTTTAACTTTGTGCGTACAGAAACCCAAGTAGAATCACCAAAACTATGAAAAAAAAAAAAAAAATCACAAAAAAGTATTTACCCTTGACTTAGGTGAAAAAGTTGGTGCTGTCATGGTATGTCAAGCAGTGTACAAATACTTACTTGTTAAAGTTTTTAAAGGGATACACCAACATTTTTTTTGTTTTCGTGTCTTGCCTCACTCCCAAGGCCATGACAAGCAGATAGACACCATTCTTTCGACTGTGCGTGCAGTAACAAGGGAGAGACGGGCAGAGCTCGCCCACTGCTAATTAGCTTAGCTCAAACGCTGGGAGTCAATAGGTAGCCTGCCTCTGCCTACAGTCATCAGATAAACTCTTCAGCAACTCTAAATGGTCCTGTGTGCTTGTTGTGACTCGTTTTTTTTACCATGTTATGTTACGTTATCTATTTTTAGACTAAGATTAGCACTTCATGTAATTTTCGAAAGACATACATACGAAACTAAACCGCAGGGCGCATGCGCGCCAGTAAACAGCTGAGGAAGAAAGCAGAAGAAGAAGAAGAATAGAAGAAGAAGACGAAGAAGAGCTCAAGCAGTAGATCGTTGAAGGAGTCGATGGCAGCACCAACTCCCATTCAGTACAGCAGAAGCACTTGTTTTCTGTCGGCATAGGTTGGCAAGCCCCACATCTACACCACCAATCCATGCCAGTTCTGACTCTCCCTCGGCCCCAGGCTGTTCAACTGTCTCAGCTTCTCTTCGTGCACGCTCAGCTTCCAAAACATGTAGTCCTCCTCCGTATATTCTGGTTCAAATAGGTAAGGTTGTGGATCTTCGTCAGTCCCAAAGAAATCATCCTCATCCTCTCTTACAAAGTCGGCCATAATCCATAGTAGCAATCTTCTTCTACTCGTAAACAGAGGGTTTGTTTTGTTGATCTACTTACAAGCACGTCCGCGGTGGTTTGCGCATGCGTCCTGTGATTTAGTTTCGTATGTATTTCTTTCGAAAATTACATGAAGTGCTAATCTTAGTCTAAAAATAGATAACGTAACATAACGCGGTAAAAAAAAAAAAAAAACGAGTCACAACTAGCACACAGGACCGTTTAGAGTTGCTGAAGAGTTTATCTGATGACTGTAGGCAGAGGCAGGCTAACGCTACCCATTGACTCCCAGCTTTTGAGCTAAGCTAATTAGCGGTGAGTGAGCTCTGCCCGTCTCTCCCTTGTTACTGCACGCACAGTTGAAAGAATGGTGTCTATCTGCTTGTCATGGACTCGGGAGTGAGGCAAGACACGAAAACAAAAGAAATGTTGGCGTATCCCTTTAACTAAAGTAAATTAAACTCACTCTGGTGTATGTCAAAGTTCTGCGTGGGTCCAATTTTGCAAACCCATCAACCTCCTACACCAGCAATGCCAATAACCAGAACTGACCCGTTACCCCCAATTATTTCCAAGTCAAATCTGCACCTGCCCGGAACTGTGAATATAAGTCTTGCGACCTGACCTGTGATTGAACAAACATACACAGTCATTCACTTATGTTGTCACTTGGCGCAGTGCGTGCGCTCCTGCAGCTGTCAATGTGTTTCCATATTGACCGCGAGCCCCGCTAATACTTTCTGAAAATTTTTTAAAAGAGACAAAGCCATTGTCATTATTTTCTCAGGCTTTAAGTGCACCAAACCCCTCTTAAATGTCTGAATTGGCCTTCAATTATATATTTTACACAATTTGGTATTCTCCACTGGCTATTTTTGCCTGTATGTCATCAGTTTTAGCCATCAGCAAACCTACATCACAATCAGATTGAAGAGTGATGCCCCATTGTTTGGCAGGATGTGGGGTCAAAGACTTTCACATAAAATCTTTGCAGCTGCTTAGGCTTGATAATACTGTATTTGAAAATACATGGGTTAAAAATACTGTACAGTCATTTTTATTTCTGATTTCTGCAGGGGGAAAAAAAACATATTATTGTATTGTTTGTGTTTTAATATTGTTCTCACCCACTGCCTGCCTGCAATTAGTTCATTTTTACCTGTACTTACACCTGTGAATTTACATAAATATATTTTTTCTCAACTTGATGCAGGACTCTAGTGTATATTTAAGGTTAAGGTTAAGGGGGTTTTCGGCCCTCCGCTCCGCGTCGGACCGAAGAACGCCCCTTAGCTGTGGTATAATGAGCGTATATCACGGCCTGTCGTGATGTATTGCTTTTATAAAACGGTTACCAATAATGGCAATATGAAAGAGGAATACACAATAATTTTCATGTAGTTTTTAATTAAACAGAAATACATATTATCTAATAAAATAGCCCCGCTGTGAAAAAAGTAGTCCCACCTCTCTGTACGTTAGCTCTGCATGTCGTCTATTCCTCGCCTGTTTTTCGGGAGAAAGTCACTGCTCAATCAACTCTACCATTGTTAACCCTATCTGGAGGTGAAAGTTAACCTTAAACATGTGAATTCAACTAATTTAGTCTATTTGTTAAAGTTGTCAAAACACCGCAGCAACTTTTTGCTACCTACTGTAACAGTTTGTCATGGATACATTGTTGCTTCTCTGACAATCAGCCCCGTAACGTAAACATGCGAGGCCCCCCGCAGTTAACTATGAGTGAGTGGTCCGGAAGAATCCACCCAAAACCTCAATGAATGAGAGTTTTTTTTAAATAGTTTTAGCTTTGAGTGATCACTGACTTTATTAAGCCGACTAAGCCTATATGTGACATCGCAGCAGGCACCTGGAGACGCAGCAGCGGCATCTGAATATCATGACTTTAAAAGCACCAAATTACTTGCCTTAACGAATTTCGTTAGTAAATAATGCGAAGAATTGTAAAATGTCATTTCCATGAGGCTGTTCAATCAGACAGTGACAGATCACCCTATAGAGCCCTAAGTGTCATAGTCGCTGTCAAGGTGCTGATCCTGTGACTGTCATTATACGGGAGCTGTCCGTGGTCCGCTATTTGACTCCTAATTACTCATTGACGCACAGTGCAGGATTTTATAATCTAATCTAATAATAATACGGCCACATGTTTAAACATGTTTAACATATTTAAACATGTTTAACATGTTTAAATGTTGTTAACGCCGTCAAAAAATAACATCAAAACCGGCTACTTTTTGCTGCGTACTGTAACAGCTGGTTGTTGTCATGGAAACATTGTTGCTTCCCTGAAGCGGAGTGATATGCTGTGATAAGGCTTTTTAGAATAGTAGCTGTGGTATACGCTCATTATATCACAGTTAACAGCCAATCAGATTGCCGGATTTCACCTTTCCGTTTTATAATGATGAATATGTTTGAAATAAGAAAAAATTGTGAGGGTTGTGAGGTGCTGCTGATAGTGTTACTATGATATAATTACTCTTATTATAATTGGTTTTAGTTTTTCTACATGACCTTAACCTTTTGGTATATTTTGGCTTGACATATTCACAGAGCAGTTCGTACACACAAGAGTGCTGTGTCTTGAAGTACATAGACATATAGTCTACTGTATGTTGTTCAGGACAGGTTTGCAAATGATTTATCCAACATGTCAATACCACAGTTGGAGTAAGGGACCACACCCCAAGGATATAAAACTACAGGCAGCCACACACACACACACACACACTCACACACATGCACAGACCAGGCTTAATGTATTATGCATGAATTTGGTTTAATTGCGTGGATCCTATTTGCATAACCTCTCTTAGTTTGATCAAATATGCTCATCTATATTGCAGTCCTCTGACCTTGGCTGTGGGCAGGTTAGTTCTTGTGCATGTGTGTGTGAGTATACATGATGTCCAAGTGAACAAATGTTTTATTGCAGGCACTTATACATGCTGATTGTGCAAATATTCCATGTCTGCTGAAATCTGAATTTGAGTGTTTGTGTGTCTTCTTGTGTAGGCGGGCCATGTCTGATTTTTAATAGGTCCTGTCATTGGTGCTAATGCTGGCCCACTCTGTGAACAGTGTAGGCACTACATGCATAGTAGTTAATCTTAGTATAAATGTTGTCATTCTTCTTCATGCTGCAAACTGAACTATAGAGATCACATTCAAAAATATAATTGCTTACAAAAACTCTAATTAATAACATTTAACTCACAAATTCATTAGAGTTACTCTTGGTTGCCATGGGGATTGACTGCAACATCTCTTAAACAAATCTGCTTTTCCAGCTCAGAACTGTATTGTGTCACTATTAGCCCTTATTTCAAAATGTCTATCAGCATATTAGATTGTAAACCTGAGAAAAATGTTGCTTATGTGACAATATCTGATCTGTAATCTAAACTGTAATCTAAACGTGTAATCTTGCTCTTTCTCCAAGTAGTAAATAAAATTTTTTGACAAAAAATAAAATAAAAAATTAATTCAAGTGTGTGATTAGGTTGGGCGATATGTTAGAATATTCCAATCGGCCCTCATAAGCTCATCCATCAGCAATTGGTGATATATGCATCCCCTCCCATCCTCTCGAGTCTCAGCTGGGAGATGTACGCAAGCTGCAAATTGACTGTTATGTACACTGTGTACATTCAGTATGCCCAGTAAACAAAGTAAACTTACCAAAGTGTCAAGAAATTAAATATTCTCACACCTATTTTCCCTTTTAAACAGAGAAAAACAACTATATGCATTCTGAATTCAAGTGTCTCTCTTTTTTTAACCAAACTAAGCTTAATTGGCTTGTTAATCTCTTGTAAAACACACGTCATTCAAACTCGACAAAAAAAAAAATAATAATAAACATGTAAGACTCTCCTAAACCATCTTTGCTAATCTCTCCACTCTTCCAACAATCAATTAATTCCTTAATTCACTGTGTGCAAAAAGGGCAGAGTCCGGCTCTGCAGGCTGTTTACCTGTCACCCAGCTCAGCACACTCATGGTCATGAGGGGGTGTGTACTGTGCCGCTGGATGAGAGTGCATTATGGAGCAGTAGCTGAATACATCAGCAAAAAAAAAAAAAAGAAAAATATTGCCCCAAAAATTGGCCAAAAAAAGAAACAGCCAGAGATGGACTCAGCCCATTGTTGAATGGCAATATATTTGTCCAATTGCCCAAGTGTAGTGTGTGACGATTCTTTTTAGCCACTAGCTCAGGGTTCGAATTACAGAATGTCTTTCTGGGGAGCCCTGTTGTCTTCGTCAATCCCCCCCCAGGTCGTTTTTATTTCTTTTTTTCGCCTTGTTTCAGGTGTAGCTACAGCTACATCAATTTTTTTATTCCATTTAACTCTCCTCAAACACGTAAAGCGGGTGCAGAAAAAATTCCTCTTGTCCTCATCTGACGCTCCCAAATGTGAACAAGTTCGGAGTGGAGGCGTTAAGGCAAATTGACGCGCATCACGATGCTCTCAGTGCGCGTTCTGCCGAGTCAGACGCCTTCAGTGCGTTTTGGCCTCAATATTAACGTCATAATCTGATCTTTGTGATGTAAACTAATGTGGAGAGATCTTAAATCAAAATTAACTCACATTTGTTTTTACATGGGACAACTTTATGAAATGTCACAGAGAAACAGCTGTTCTGCTGCGCGCATCTCTCTCTCACACACTCTCTCCTTACTGACTGTCCTTTCGGCTCACTGTCGTTTCCCTTCTGTCTGTGGATTGTTAGAATTGGGAGAAAGGGGAATTCAGACCAAAAGTTCAATTTGCAACAACGAAAAGCAAACAGGAATCGAAGTAACATGTTAAGTCTATCAGTCAGCTGCTCCGTGTCAGAACCACGGACAGCGCAGCAGTCACGGTGGCGCATCGTGTTAATTAGTGACAATACATAAAATGTGCGAATAAAAACAAAACTTTGCCATATTTTCACTGTTATTATTTATTTCAGGACCATCATATATTAGAGCTCCCCCCAAATGTCCCAAATGAGGCTTTCAGGGGAGCTCATGTCCTTTTCAGGTGAGCCCAGCTCCCCCTAGCTCCCCCGTAATTCGAAACCATGCACTAGCTAGTAAGAATATCAGTTAATAAGAAGATGTAGCATTGGTTGTTTAATTAACTCTGACACATTGACATTGACTTTTTAATGTTAGTGGTTATTGATACTAATTGAAGAAATGCATTCAGTGTTGACAGTAGATACATCACACCTCAGATCCCTGCGTAATGATGCTTGGGTGCTTACCTGTAGGTGTTAAAGCTGAACCACCATACACTTGGAAGTATTGCCTTTTTTATGTCAGATCCTGGCACATCTGCTGTAACTTTCGTGTTAGTTGGCAAGTTACAGTTTCTGGTTCAGGGCTGTTACACAGGCTAGGACTTGTTCTGAGGACTCAGTGGAGGGAAATCAAAATTTTCAGTTTTATTCCCAAATGAATTAAAAAAAATCTATTTTTTTCAAACAATTTAATAAATAAATCTAATTTAAACATATAATTACTCCAAACAAAGTGTTCCCTGCAAATTCAGCTGCTAGCCTAAAGAACTGAAGTGGCACCCAATAATTTCCAAACATTTCTTGAGATAAAACAGCATGTGTTGAAATCATATTAAATCAATCAATTCAACAATCAAGTTTTCAATGGAAATGAATAGGTGGAAATGAGAGGGGGGTTAAAAATAGAGGTGGCCGTTGGTGGGTGGGATAGCCTGGATTCTCTAATCAGTATCAGAGAGGACATTGCCCTCACCCTGACTGTGGTCTGACATCAATTGGCTTTCTTTTAGTCAATGTCAACTGCAGCTCTCTGCCACCACAGATGGTGACTTAAACAGTGTGAATGTGTTTGAGTGTGTCACTCTCATTTTGACTTGTCTCGACTTCTCAAGTGATTTGGCAAGCTGGAGGCCAAACTCAGTTCTTTCACATGTAAACAGAGGAGCGCAAACACAGATCTACACCAGGTAGCATGGGCTTATATGATACTGTCCTCTTGAGTTGAAAATATTTCAGCTGGAGCAAAAAAATGTGGTAATCGGAAGTTGTATTACCCTGTGAACATACAGAAATAGGAACAGCAACATGGATTCAAGGAAAATCAGAGATCAGTCCGTCTGAACTGTTGCACACAGTCCGTGCTTGGTACTACATCAGATATCCATATTGTCATTTAGACAACTTGTCCATTGTCTTTGTGGCCAAAAGATACAGATTGCAAAATTATTTCAGCAGTCAAATCAAGCCAAAAAAATATTTCACACTGTATCTGAACACAGCTTGCTCAGTAACAAAAAAAAAAAACACTCTACAGCAGTTAACTTGCACTCTGCACTGGTCGTGTATACTATTTGGTACACAGTTACGGTTTTGCAATTTTTTCAATGTCATGATTCATATCATAATGGTTTTGTATCAAGAAATGCTATAATAAATACTGAAATGACATCTGTCAAGCTTTCTGAGGTCTCCAGTTGGGTCTAAACATTAATTACACAAAAAAGAAGTGGTCAAAATGACAAAATACAATGACAGTATTAGTTTGTATTTTCCTTTCCTTCCTCTTTCCTTGACATCAATAATAGTAATTCAGATCATGGCAGGACACACCTTTTAACATCTAAACCGTCTAATGCTAATAATGTGGAATTAACATAGAAGACCAAAGCAATCACACATGATTTCACTGAGTTAAAGGCATTTACTACAACAATTACAGTATAAATGTGAACTATCAATACCTATACCTTATTCACATCTGTTAAATCATTTGAAGAACCCTCCATATCATCCTGGGCCTCTAGGTTGGAGCTCCTGTCTCAGACCCTAATTCTGAACTAAGTTTGATGGATGGATGAGCAGACAGATGGATGGGGGGATCGATGGACCGATAAACGAATTGGCAGACAGATGGACGGATGAACAAATGGATGGTTGGATAAGTGGATGGGTGAATGGATGGATGGATAGGCATTTTTACACATGGCTGTCTGTCTGCATTCCTGTCATGTCCAAGGCTGATTTTTCACCCAGCTCAGATGTGTGTGTATGTGTGTTATTGTGTGTGTGTGTGTGTGTGTGTGTGTGTGTGTGTTGTGCAATGTGTGTGTGTGTGTGTGTGTGTGCGTGCGTGCGTGCGTGCGTGCGTGCGTGCGTGTGCGTGCGTGCGTGCGTGGTGTGTGGTGTGTGTCGTGTGTGTGTGTGTGTGTGTGTAGGCAACAACTTTTGTTTTTATGTGTGTGCGCATATGTATGTGTGTCAAGCAGCTGTGTGCAGCAGACAGGTTATCTTGGAGGGATGTGCCTCAGACGGCAAGATGATATTTATTCAGAAGGGCAGATTTGATTTCTGCTTGGACCATTTCCTACTGTAGACTCCATGTTGTTTAATCCCGTGAGATTCTGCAAATATGTGAGACAGCACTGGCTTTTGGCCCAGGCCTGATGCACATACTGTACTTCAAGCATAGCAGGCGTATTTTGGGGGAAAAAAAGAAAAATGTGAAAGCTTGTGCTACAGATAGAGAAAAGGAGAATTTGTATCACCATGTTGCACTTGTAGTGGCTCACACAAATAGTGGTTTTACCATTATGGCAAACAACAAATCTGTTGGTGTGTACAGTAAGTATTAGGGATGCATCCAAAACCTGAATACCTTATTCAGAAAAGCACAAATGATACAAAGGAAAAAGATATTTCTTCTATCTGAAGTTGCTCATTATTCAGAAAACAATTATTTCCAAAATATACCAGTTATATTCAGAGTACTATGTGATTCTAGCTAAGGCTAGAAAGTCATTTTAATATTATAATAATGTATTACATTGCCAATGAATATTAGGTTAGGAAATACACAAATTTTCCCAATTTAATCTGACTTCCCACATCCGGTCTTGTATCCGAATACAGATACAGGGACAGAGACAGATAATATTGTTGTTTGAACAGATACAGATACAGATAGTGATGTGTCTTTGCACCTCTAGTAAGTATACTGTACCTAAAATTGAAACAAATTCCTAATGCTTGGTGTTTTTATTATTTAAAAATAAAAATTAGTTTTGTGCTTGTGTTAATGTGCTCAGATGAATGGATACAAAGCAATACAGACATACTGTAGCTGCCATAATGGCTACATGTCAATAGCGATCTAAGCCATCCCTTGAGCCCTAAAACCACATAAACCACAGATGGTATAATTCAATTTGCTTGGATGCATCATTTCATTCACTGCTAATTCATTTGTGTTGAATTAATGCTGTGTTTATAACATAGGGCTCTTCATTATGAGCAGATAATGCCAATTCAATTCGTAAATTATATGTTACTTTTATTACCATCCACAATTTATTATTGTCATTTATCTTTTATATGTTTAAAAGTTTTGAATCCCTTTTTGAATGTTTTATCGATTGTGTAAATCCTCTTTGTCTTCACCCCTTTGCCCCTCCGAGGTTTAAGCTGTAAATAGCAATAACGTTACTGGAGGAAAGAACTGGGAATGAGTCATTAATTATGGGACAATGGTTTGGCGAGGGGCCACTCAATGCAATCTATGAATTAGGAGCTGGCCAACAGTGCCATTTGCATGATACTGGAGGACTAAATTGCGATTCCAGCGATCTATTGAGAAACAGTTGTGGGGCAAAGCTAATGCATCTAAGTCAAAGGAAGCTAGGCACACATTCATAATAAATTATCCCTCATCTATGCAATCACTTGAAGAAATGATTGCTCCCTTTTCTCTCATTAGCATTGCCTCGCTGTTTCTGCCCTATGTCGTTCCCTTTCTCCTCTTTTCTTCCCTTCTTTACTGCATTCTCTCTCTGTCCTTATTCACATCTGTATGTGACTCAAAGGCATACCATTATCCAAGTGCACTCCATTGTCTTGTTCCACCTTCCCTGAGTCTGACTGCTCCTCGCTGCCATTTAGGTGAATCTCTGTCCCTGTGCATTTAGTGAGGCAATGACAGGTGATGCATGGTAATGACATCAATTACAGAGAGCTTTTTCTTAGAACATCCCACAGAAGTAAAAGCACAACTAATGTTTGTATAAATGAGTAAAGAGGGGCTTTCAGGAACATGAATGCAAGGTTTGCGTATTAATGCAGGAGGAGGAAAAAAAATCACAGTGAAGAATAAAAAAAGAAACATCCATCCATTGTACGTCTCATGCCTAATTTTAGCTTCAAGTTTCTCCAGCTCATATATGAAATTTAAACCCTTATTTTATCAGGTGAAGTGCATTTGTAGAAGTAGTTTGAGAACCACTGGTTTAAGAAATGGTTGGGCAAAAAATGTTTTGGGGAAAAAATAAATATATATATAATATTATATTATATATATTATATATATATATATATATATATTAAATCATTATTAACCATATTAGTATGGGATGCAAAACAAGGCCAGTGCTAAAAACAACATCAAGCCATTTTACTTTTTAAATACTGGAGAATAGCCACCAGTACATCCAAACTTTTGGATACAATGGGAAAAGAACGGAAAATACTGAAGAGTTGGTTTGATTCTTACAAATTAAGTGAATTTAAGTAAAATTAAATTCATGATAGAGTAGAAATAGAAAGCAGTAGTTCTTGGAGTAATAAAAGACACTGAATTATCCTGGAAGCCACAAATAAATGATATCAAAACTAAAATATCAAAGTCAAATTGCAATATTATATTAAATCAAGGACATTGAATATATCTTCATAACTTATGCTGTTCGTTTATACTCCCATGTATGAACTGCTGTGTGGAAGTGTGGGGAAATACTCGCAAGACTAACTCTAATCCAATATTCATCCTTCAAAAAAGAGCCATCAGAATTGTAAACAAAACCACTTACAGAGAATGAACCAACCCACTCATCAAATTAAAAGCACTAAAATTTAAAGACTTGATCAGCCTCTAAATGCTTACACAACTCATGTATAAGCAGTATCCAGAAACTGTTCCTAATGAGAGAAAATCAACACAGTTTGAGAGGGTTTTTTTTTTTTTTTTTTTTTTTACTGGTTTGAAAAATAAAATTTAACAAAATTAAAAATAATGTGAACATCACTCTGTCCTATAATTGTTGTTTCAGAATGCAGGTTGCATAAGGCTACCTGCCCTTATATACAGCAAAACCTGCTTGTAGTTACACGGATACCAGGTGTAAGATATAAGTTTATGTTACAAGATCATGTAATCACTTTAAAATGAGACTTGTGAGACTCGTGGATGTCATATAATCTAGCTTTCCCAGATAGAGTTTAGTAAAGGGCAAATACAGAGTAAGAGTCACTGCAAAATAAATAGAGGCTAAAGGAGAGTGGGAGCGAGAGAGAGAGAGAAAAAAGATAGATATAGGTTCACAGAGGATGTGTACTACCCTGTGTCTTTAATCCCTCTTCAGCTGGACCATCTGCAACCCTGTCAATGTAGCTATAATTAAAGGTTACGACAGTCGAGGCCACCCGGCAGGGGGTCCGCCTGCCTCGACCCAAGATGCACGTCAAACGCACCCCTTCACCCTCCACTGTCCCTCTGCATTGCCCCTAATCTGGTCTGACATTCGCTGGGAAACAATGCAGAAAGGGGCTTTCCTTAGGAAACTATGTGCCAACAATGCTCTAATCCAATGACCAACACTGAAAAACATGGCAAGTGGTAAATTATTGAATTTGTTTATTGTTCTTTTTAGATTTTCTTATTGTGGATCAGGGAAAGAAACATCTAAAGTTGAACAATTTCGTTGACTGATACTGGATTATTTTAGTCTATTCTTCCAAACAACCTTTCTTAGTCTGAACAGAAATTTAGGTTTGTCTTGTGTTGGAAGCGCAAAAAATTTGAAAAAACAATGTATATTTTTTGTAAACTTTGCTTAATTTCTTTGAACTGTTTTTTCAGTTTTGTTTTTTGTGACGGTATAAGGTCACCATTGACGACGGTATATGACGGTTAAAATGAAAGGGAAAAAAAAGGATAGACTGTGTGTAGCAGCAAATCTTGGGAATTCCTGGTTTGCTGAGATGGAATTGTAAGTGAAGAGGGACTTGTTGTCTCTCCTAGGGCAATGCATACATGCTGCTGTTGGTCTCCACAGATAGAGGCTTCTCAGAGAGGGCCGAGATGATATGGAGGATGCTGGACATCTATTTAATCTGACTTAGTGGTCCTGCATACATAACTACCACCCCACCACAAAAAACACACAAATCACCCCCCGCTGCACACACACACATATTGCACATGCACATTCACACACCTACAACACACACACACACACACACACACACACACACACACACACACACACTACTGTATGTAACATTTATTAGTTATCTGGGCTCACACTAGCAGGAAAAAATATTGCCCCCCTGCTGAGCTGCCACAACAGTGAAAACGCTGTATGCGATATTTCTCTCTATCTCCTGTATCTATCTATCTCCCTCATTCCATTTGATTCTATGCCGTTTTGGAGGCTGTAGTTCGTGCTGCTGTAAACCATTTTGTCCAACCACATTTATGTTAATCTGGAGGAATAAAATATTAGGGAAAATTTGAATATGGTTAGCTTCATAAGTGTGTGGTTGAATTCCATTGGATTTAGCCAGGTGTATCTCATAAACCAGCAACTTCAGGTGTTTGCCTGTTATGAAAAATCCCCTCTAAGAACAAAAATGGTCCTGTTCGATAAGGGACACCAGGGAAATTGTACTTTTACATTTTCTTTCATAACTCACAAACTACTTGTAATACACTAGTCATCTTTAGATAGAAGATATTTGTGCACTAATCACAGATACAATCAAAATACAGTATATTGTCACAAATAAAGACAAGACTATGATATTAAATTTAATGCAAGAGATCAAAGTGTTAGAATTGCCTCCTTGTTGGAGGCAACTTTGGAAATTAATTCATATTAACCCACTGTATCTCAAATGAAAGCACACCTCAGCATAATAATTTCTATTTTTGCAGTCAAACCTTTAGAGCAAAAAATACAGAAATAAATTTCAGACATTAAAATCAGTCTTTTGTTGAACAGTTCCGATGAGGTGAAATGATCTTGCTCCTTTTCCACATGCAGAGAGACAGAATCCTGCTGAACATGTGCAGAGTAAGTGATTGACAGACTGTCTCCGATTGGAGGAATTAGGTGTGTTTACAATTGCCCCCTGTTACAATTGCCCCAGTCTCCACTATATTGTTGGATTTAGAGAAAAAAAGGTTATTTTGTTTTATGAGAAAGTGATGAGAAAGTGGCAGGGTTAAGGACAAATAAATCAGAGATGAAATCGTCAGAGAAGACATTGTAGCAACAAAATGCAGCAGAGATATAGCGTACAGTATGCTGTGGGTGACGAGTGGAGCAGTGTCTATGCCAGATCCTCTTATTAGAGTGGCAACAAGGGCAGGTATTAGTACTACACTTGGACCACGTCCAGCCATACACACATCACACCTACACACACACACACACACCGGCAGAGCGTCTGCCCTTGCAGGTGTTTGGCTTGCTAACAAGCGTCCTCTCATTATTCTTTTAGAGAGCCGATTAACTACCGGGATCGCAGCAATCATGATCACTAATCAGCTGATGAATACCACAACATCATAATTCAGGAACTTGTAAGCCATGTTTGTCTTGGTGGCATTTTAGTAGTAAACCTTTAATTGTTCATGTATTGCCTGCTTTAGGCCATAAAGCTTGTTTATGTCCCTGGCTCCTGTTCAATCAGGAGGAAAAAAAAATACACATTGTTTCCTAACTTGGTTCAATCCTGATAACTTAAGTTTACCAGAATGCAACTGGATAAGAAGCTGAACGATGGCGTCATGAGTGTTATGAGTGCTGGAGCAATGTTTCAAAGTTACTTAGTGTAACATGGATTTTACATCACAGGATAAAAATAAGACCAAAACACTGTATTAGTGAATTGCAGGCTCCTGTCCATGCAGCGACTGTGTGGTACCCTGGGATTTACCCTTGGCTTATTGCTGTGAACTAAGTAGGCGAGAGGAAATCAATATGTGGTGACAGCTAGTCAATCTTAGACTCAATGCTGAAACTCCAGTCCGCTTAAAAGGACGGATCTTCCCCACACACATTCAATCTCAACAAGGAGGCCGCATAGCTCAAGACGGAGAAAGCTCCATGTAAATTGGACCAAGTAGGAATAAATCGGCTGACAGCATCACTAAATAACTTTAAGTCCAGCTGTCCCCGACTGGAAATGGGTTTACGTTGACTTGTACTGAGAGCATTTACATGTAGGTGAGCCTGTGGTGGTTTTACATGCCCAGACTCCAAATGAATAGAAATCCTGACACATCGGAAAACTGGTTGAAGCTCCTAGGTCTTAAAAGAAGCCCCTCAGCATGGAGCGGCAGCGTTGTCGCACAGGAAAAAAGCAATTTCAGTCTTTCACGGTGGTTGGATAAATCAGATGATGCATTTCTGTGTGCATGCAGGAGTTGATTTATCAGGCAATATCAGTGGTGTTGCAAAAATCCCTTATTAAGCTTATAGGTGTTTGTTATCCTTTGGTCTACTGCCTTGAAAAAGTATCTCCCTCTTTTTTAGACTGTTTCACATAACATGTTTCATATGTTGCAACTAATTTCAGGCTTTTTTTAAATAAAAAAAAAAACATATATAGACTTAGCAAATATCTTATTATGCTCTTCCCTGCTGACAAAATACAGTAACCTTGATGTCTACATGTCCATTTATTTACGTAGTTTATCCTGTTCTTACGTTACAAGGGCTCCAGCTCAAGTTGATTCCAACATGGATTGGGCAAAAGCTGGGGTACCTCATGGACAGGTCACCAGTCGGGGCAACACTTACAGGCAGACAAACATTTCCAAACAGTTTTCCTTATTTGAATTGTAGATGATAGCAGGGCAGTCATGTAAAACATGCAAAATCCCCACAGAAGGGCTCCAGCTGTCCTGCAGGTTCAAATTCAGGACTTTTTTGTTGTTGAATTGTACTTACATTCGTTTCTTCACTTTATATGCAATGTTTCATGTGATTACAAACAAAACTGGATTTCAATATTTCACTCATTACATTCTAAATGTGAATATACACAAGGATATAAAGTAAGGATCCTAGTGCTGGCTTCAGGGGGTTGTAGGAAGCTGTCTTTGCTGCTGCTCCACCATGTTGAGATGTTCTGGGATTAAAGGAGTGAAACATCAATGAAGCATGGCTCCCGATGGATGACCCTGCAGCTGGCACAATGGCACCATCAGAGATGTGTCAGGCAGAAATGCCCAGCAGGCAGACCCTCCTGTGCTTACATATAGGGAAGTAACACACCATATCATAACATATACGGTTTTTGAAATAACCATAAATGACAAAAGTCTCTTATCATTCCCCCTCATGCCCCTGTGTTCACAAAAAACCCACAGAAGTTCCCTCTTGGATGCACCAGTGCTAGATAAAACATAAAGTGCCCTCTGTGTCCAAGATAATGTGATAAAGTGCCCCTATGGTGCTCTTTCAATGGTGAAAATGCATTGCAGTGCTGTAGAGGCTGCCCAACATGCTAGACAATTGGATTCTATGTGCCTTGAAATGCAGATTGTTAATAGTTCTCTGTATATTTCTATCATAGAGGTGCAGTGGTTGATGAACTTAAAGTCATTTTATAAAACAAATTTAATGAAAACCATAAATGCATCACAACTTTTGGCGGCCTGATGCCCTTTTATTTATTTTTTTGCCCCTCAGAAAGCCTGAGTTCACAACTGCTTTCACCCACTAAAAGGAATTTTAGTGCTATCTCATAGTTGGCAAAGATTTCTCAACAATATCATTAAAGATTCCCCACCCTTCACAGAAAACGTGTAATGGTGCAACTTCTTTTTTAAGAATCTTTTTAATAATATTTTAAGAGATTCGCTTTCATTTTACACTAGAGAGTGACAGAAAATGAAAAAGAGGAATGTGACTGTGTGAATGTATTTTAGACCTCTCGGCCACAGGATGGTCAGCATCCATGTGAAATGCCAAGAAGTGGCACAAATGGCTGTATGGTAGCTTTCATGGCCAAAAACCATGTTTGAGTGCATGTAGTTGTAGAATTTATTCATTCACAGGAGTAATGGAAGTGCTCTACATGGTAAGTGGTCCTCTAGAATTTCAATCCCTGGATTATTTTCCGTTTTATCATACTACTTTAAACACACAGTATGTAAATTCTGCTGTTATGGCTCTCTCTCACATTGAAACAATAACAAAAGACATAGTTTTATGACGTTGTAAAGTAGCGTGGGATCATGGGAGTCGTTTTCTTCACTTTTAAATAATCACCATAGCTGATCATTCATCATCCATTAAGAGATATACGAAGTCTCGCGATACATTGACGCCATGTTTACATGCTACCTGGGAGGCTACAGTTGACATTTCGGCTAAAAACATGGTGTAAATGGCGTCTTTTGTGGTTAAATTTTAATGAGCCGGCTCACGGACACTTGGATTACACCACACGAGCAGGATGGAGACATTTTGTGTTTGTTTTGTGTGTTTTTTTTTTACATTTTATTCGTGGTCACCATTCACTGCAGTTGTACTGGATTTGGCTGCAAACCTGTTTTCTGCTGAAACTCCAGGATTGTTTTGTGAACTGAAGATCTTCACCCATCCTCACATCAGCATAGGGGTGAGTACATATTGAGTGGATTATCGTTCTGGGATGGAATATCGCTTTAACACTTTAAATTGTTTTTTATCACCCTGAGATTTTAAACTATCCTGTGATATGTCTAAAAAACAAAATGTCAATATTTGTTAGGCTGACCAGTGTACTAGCACACCAGACACAACTTTGAATATTCTTACTTTTTTCTAAAAAGGCCCAAACTTGCCATTAATGTTATTGCAACTATTAGGACTTGGCTTTAATAGCAGTGGGTGAAATTATGGCTGTAGTTTGTTGTTAGGATAATATGCAACTTTTGGCCACCCACTGCACAGGATTGCATCTCCCGCAAAGTATTGTTGCATTCAACACAAGCCATGACGGCTGAATGTAGCTTTAGCCCGTAGAGATGCATTATACACATCACATATTGTATGTGTAGTCAGTCGAGTCTTTTCCCAGTAGGAAGTAGTTTAAAAATCTGTGACCTTGAGAGAAACAGTCTTAAGAACATTCAGCTTCATCCCATGCCTCCTACTGCTGTTTTGACAAGTGCAGCCCAATCAGACATGTTGGTTCAGGCTCCATTTTCTCACTCTCTGGTGACTGTGAGGGTCAGAGGCTGGGTGTGTGGAAGACAGATACAGAAACTGACATAGAGAAAGAGTGTGTGTTGGGGAAACTGTGTATCATCCTGGGTGGGTATTATGCTTATGGGTGACATTCATTTTCAATTATGTGTGTGTGTGTATGGGCTTGTTTGGGGGCAATTTGTGGTGTGTCTCAGTGTCTGAATGAGTATCCGTGTTGGGGGCATCCATTCACAACTGGTGATAGTGGCATGATGAGAGACAGCCAGGGGCCCCAGGACCCGAGGATACAAAGACCCCTGACACATCTGCCTCCAGGTGTGTGTGTCAGAGAGAAACACCAGCATTTATATGTGCCTAGCATCCCTGTGTGGTGTGTGTGTGTGGGCATGTGCATACTCTGTCAACAGGCTGCAATAATAACCAGCACCAGAGGGAGACATTGGGCACCTTTTTTTGTCAAAGACTGTCCAGACTTTCTTGACCTATAGTATTATACTAAGAAAGAAAGAAAGAAAGAAAGAAAGAAAGAAAGAAAGAAAGAAAGAAAGAAAGAAAGGAAGGAAGGAAGGAAGGAAGGAAGGAGGAAAAGAAAGAACGAACACATTCAGATAGACGGAGACAGGAATAAGGAGAGGCTAGCAGAGCTGACAGATCACAGGAGCCTTGGAGCAGGGCCCAGTTGTCCTCTGCGTATGGTTGGCTGGGGGGTAGGTGATGTCAACCCCTGACAGGTAATTTGGTCTGAGTCGGGCTCCCTGGGGCCAACAGCACACATACACTCACCCAACACACACTCACACACACTTGTAAGCATTCGTCCACATGCACTGTCTCGAACCTGGCCCAGATCCCCTTAGCTGCTCTATATTTGGATGTGCTCTTCAGAAGGACATTAAGAAGAAACACATGCAACAGTGTCAAGTGTCAGTGTCAAATCAGAGAGAAAGGAAAAAAAAAAAAACATTTGAAAGGTTCAATTGAACACATCTGAAGAACTTGATGCAGATGTCAGCTGAAAGCAACACACTCTTGAATGAAATGATCTTCCATTACCTGCCTGGTATGACAAGTAGAGGTCATACTGTATCTATTTTGGGTTTTACATTTAATATTTCACCTTTGATACACAAATATAAGAATAACAACAACAAGAACAGTAATAATGATAATAAGTTCATATTTGCCTATAATACTATAGCTATTTGAATAGTTTATCATAGACAGAGTTAAATATCAAGCTAGAGCTCTGTGAGACTGTACTTAGGCACATCATTTCAAATGTTAGCATACTGATGTTTAGAAGGTGTAATGTTTGCCATGTTGATCATATTAGTTTTGTGTGTTAACATGCTAAAAATGGTTAATTAATTCTAAACACAAAGTACTGTTAAGGCTAATGGTACTGTCATTAGTTTTGCAAGTATTTGCAAATATTGGACAAGTTTAAGGATGGTCTCACATATAAAGGCCAAGTTTGCATTCACAAAGGATAAACTCAAATGATTTTGTGATGAAAACATTGTTCTATTATTGATCATACAGTCGTTGGGTAAAAAGAAGATAAATGCCACAATTACTACTACTACTGTTACTACTGTTCATCATGGCACACCATGACTTTCTCTTCATAACATGTTGCTACGAATTCACCAGTTACCAAAACAGGAAAAGAACATATTTTTTAACCAATGAAATGACACGTTCAGTGCTTCTCTTCTGTGACTGGTTCAAATGGTGTACACACCAAAAATGAACCACTTCAAAGTTCACTTGATAGCGGCCTGAGACCTCCCCGTTGAGGCAGACCAGAGAGTAGTTGTTTGGTTCACACTGGAGTTAAAGGTTCAGGGTTTGTTTCAACTAGACTAAACAACGCTGGTGCAAACTTGCTCTAAATTTAGAAATGATGATGATGATGGATGATATGGAAAGCCAATTAAATTTACTTTCCATATCATCCCATCAGTTAATTAGCATTCATCCTCTGTGGACCATGAATGATCCATGACCATGTCAACCCATTTCATAGTTGCTGAGATATTTTGGTCCGGACCAAAGTGGTAGACTGACTGACTGACTGACCAACAGAGCAAAACAAAATACTAAAAAAACAATTAGTTCATACAATCATTATTTCTAATTGAATTACAATGAATAACTGAATTGTATAATTTGCAGGTGCACTTTTCCCTCTCTATTTTAAAGTTTTGTTTTTGATTTGCCACTGTTATTTTTTGTGAGAGGGATTTGAATGTGTCTCTGAAGTCTAATGCAGGATAGATGCAGTGCTATAAATGCATGGTGAGAGACTTCCTCGGCTATAACTGTACCCTAGTCAAAACTGTGTTGGGCAGGTTATGCAGTCTGTCTCTGTCTGTCGGCCAATTACTGTATCTCTCTGAGCACTGAGAACTGAGACTCTCACCTTGTCTGCCCCAGCTGTCCCCATAGATCCCCAGTGTTTTGTGGATGTGATGGCATGGCGAGGGCATGTCATCTGGCAGGCTGACCTGGTCAGTTACTGCTGTTTTGGCCGGGATGCTTCTGCACATTGGCTTTGAGCCACAGAATCTAAATAAGGAGACTGTTAATGACTTTCATCAACCCTCTATGCTGTATATAAATATAGCTGACTTTTTTTAAAGGACAGTAAGTAATGTTGAACATTCAAATATATTTCCACTTTTGTGCTAAAAAGAGCATTAAAAATTGGTTTGTTGCACAGGATTCAATTTAATTCAATTTAAACATTCCAATTTAATATGGTTTCTTTAAGCTACTCATAAATGAAGCTGCACTTATTTCCATGACAACCAGTGTCGAAAATTGCCTCACAATTTTGTTGAAAATGTATTTTCTTCCAAATTCTATTTCTCAGTCTGCTTAGGACAGAAGAGCAAACTTTCCTTTATTTAGTTGAAGTGGAAGCTGACGACATATTCAAAATGATGGAATTATTGTTATTTTAACTCATCAAACATACACAAAAGTGCACAATAAACAACATTAAAAGTTCATTAAAAAGCTCCCCTTTGGACATTTCTGCACAAAACTAATGAGTGAAAGGTCAGTGATAGAAAGGCCAGCCCCCCTCAGAGCAGTTTCACATCTCTATCTCACAGCAGAGCCCATATATCCCCTGGTGTGTTCTGGGTGTGAAAACATGTCAACATACTGGTTGGCCCGGTCAGTGCTGCTCTGGCCTCACTGGACTCACTAACTGCCTAGTTTATGTCTGTCTGTCTGCTACTTGGATAAATTTGGCCTGGCCTGACTATGGCCTGTCTGTCTGCTACCCAATTATTTTCCCCTAGCCAGGACCCCTGAACTCTCTTCTTCTACAGGACAGACGTGTAGATCCCATGTGTGCTGTAGTCATGTCACTGAAGGTTGGCCCGGTCAGTACTGCTTCAATGAGGCAGGGGATATCTGCCTGCTTGTGGCTGGGTTTGGGCTGTTCAAAAGATTTGTATGAACAGCCACCTACCACGGGAAGCTAAGCAATGAACTACTGTCAGCAACAAAAGGTATTTTGGCCACTTAAAAAAAGGTCCACCTAAAAAAAATCAGTATCAGTATATTTAAGTATATGTGATATTTAGAATATTTTCACTGCTTTACTTTGCTGTCAGACAGACTTTTCTGATGGAGAGGTGCTGTTATATAAGCCAAATGTCACTCTCATCGAACCAACCAAACTCTGAAATCAATAATTTTATCTTGCACAACACGGGAGCTGCTGGTCTACTGCCTCCTCATCTGTTTGCTTTGGTTGTGTTTGCGTGAGTTCAGTGTTTTAAAAGGATAGAAGTCAAACAATAACACAATCAAACTAACATCATGGCAGCAGTAGACCAGCAACTCCTGTGCTCTGCAAGGTAAAATTACTGTTTTTGCATATGGAGTCTGGTTGGTTTGGAGAGTGATATTTGGCTTAAAAACAGTGAAAATATTCTAAATAAAGTGTAACATGAATTATCCCTTCAAGCAGACTTGTTCTTCTGGATTCATTCTGGTTGAATCCTTGAATATTGATGGTGCAATTTTACCAGACCTGGAAGAGAAAATACAAATCAGTGCAACATTCACAATATTTGTTATTTTTTTGTACATTTTTGGTGATCTGAACTGACAGTGAATTTGTTTAATTCAAGGTTTTCCTTTTTTTAGTGTTGTTTTTTTCTGTGAGTGTCATATAGCCCCTGTGAGCCATGGTACACTACCTTGGCATTTCTGTCTTTGCCTGCCTGTGTTATGGCTCCAAATTATCTTCCCCTGACCAAGCCCCCCAGACCCTATTGAGAAGAGACATGGAGGTGCGGTCCTGGGGAGGGTGGTTGTTGGAAATACAGTATTAGCAGTAGCAAAATAATTGTACTAAAAACACACACGCACACACTATCATTCACATCCCTCAAATATTTTTCCATCACTCAGCAGTTATATCTGCTTGTGGAATGCCAGTAGACACAAGTTCACACACAACACACACACATGCAAATCCAAGCATGCACGCATGCATAAACATAGGCATACTCTACAAGCATTTGGAAACTAATGAGTTCACCAGGGATTCAACATCAAACCTCTGGGGGCTAGGGAATGTCAGGGGAGTTAAGCAGAGGTGAAGTGGTGGGTATGAGTTTGTGTATGTATGCCCGCATACATTTGTACATGCTATGTGCATTGGTTACAGCAGTCTTTTTAGCAAGCCTTGATATGAACACTAGCTCTCTGACAGCTTTTGGTTTGCTGATGTAACATATCGGCCCTTGAATCCCCCAAAAGACAAGCACTTGAGAGGAACTAAGCACTTAGAGTATCTGCTGTGTCAGTGAGTAAGACAACTTGTCAAGAATAAAGACAACAGAAAGAAATCACAAAACAAGACAATGGATTAGACTTCCTGAAAGACTTCCTGTACAGAGACAAACCTCATATCCAATACACTGCAGCAATGTTAACACACGACAGTTTAGTGGATGCAATAAATCAGCACCCTGCTCATTTTATGAACTGAGCAGCAGCACTGTGGCTTCAAGAAGAAGCAAGGCTAATAATAATTATACTAGAGGGCCAAAGGGGCCAGTGACAGGATCATTTGTGACTCAACTTAAAGTGTAACTCGGGCCTACAGACAGCTGAGCCGTGGGGTGTTTTTTTCATGGAACACACATAGAAACTGTTGATTTGAATATCGTCAGTGCAGAAATATACACTCCAATTGACATTTAAGACTTCTTCTTTGCAAACAAAAGGTTCATTTTATTTTACTGCCTCTGACTAGTGATGCCTCTCTTTAGGTAACTCCCATTGCTACGACCCCTTATCTCTATAAGCCACACCTGTTAGGTGGATCTTTGCAAAGGAGAAGTTCTCACAAACACAGATTTGAACAAATTTGTGAGCAAAATCTGAGAGAAATAAATCATTATGTGCATTGAAGTCTTTTTTTTTTTACTTTAATTAATAAAAATTGGAGCAAAAACAAAAGAGTTGTGTTTATATTTTTGGCGAGTATAATATGTTTAAAACAGAGTATGTGACGGAAGCCTTAGTTTCCCGTCTTTGTATTTACACGAGGATATGTGGTTTTTCCATCATCTTGATATGAGTGTGGGAGGCAATATAATCTTTTACTTAACCAGAAAAAGATAAATAGAAAATTCTTAGAATAATAAACAGGGTAGAGATGCTTTTGTAAAACTGAAAATTAATGAGTACACTGTAGGTCTAAGACAAACCTTTTCATTATGTTAATACATGTTTTCAGGACTGCATTTCTGGAGGAAAACATAAAAATCTGCATACACATTACATATTATACTGTATTTATATATGAACTTCCTTAAGGTTGACAAAATGACATTTTTCTAGCGATATTTTTACATGTGACAGTGGAGAATTTGCACATTTTAGCATTTGTGGGGAGATGTTTCAGTAGTGTCATCACAAAGAGAAGACAAGCATTATTACATTACCTCATTATTCAACCCACCCGTGACTCTTCCTCTCTCCTTTTCTCTTCATCTCATTTTCTCTCTGTCTGTTACCCTCCCTCCACTGCTCCACACACATCCTCTATCCTCCAATTCCCTTGGTGGCAGCCAAGGCTCTAACTGACAAGCTTCAAGGGAGACAGAGAGAAAAAGAGATGGCAAGAGAGAGAGGGAAGAGGTAGAGAGAGGCAGTGATATACGAAGAAAAAAAAAAGATCCTGGCACCAGAGTACATTGTTTTCGCTCTTTGCCATGTTTCCTATTTTCGCTTTCTTTACTCCCCCCCCACTTCCTCGCTGCTCCCTCCGTCTGCCTTGCTTTTTAGTCTGCGGCGCTCCAGGCAGATCAAAATTCAACTCACTGATGTGTGACTAACGTTAGGACACACAATACGCAGCCACAAACTCTTTGATCATAATTCCATTTAACAGTGAAAATGTACGCTGCAAATAAAGAATGAGAAAGAAAGAGGGAGGAGGGAGAGAGGGAGGAGGGGGAGGAAAAAAATAGGGAAATTATTGTGCTTGTTACTCTGTCTTCATGCCCCATCAAGCTTGAGACGGTCGACTAAATGTCAAGAAAATGAAAGACGTGTACTGTACACAATTAAGGATTAGTTATTAAAAATATGCCCATAGCAAAGACGGATGTTTTATTTTTATGAATTTATTTATTTATTTTTGCCTCATTTACATCACAGGCTACATTTCAGTTGTTGTGTGCTGAAAATAATATGGCAGTACCATGGAAAATGCATGCTTACCCCGTGCTGAACCCTACCATTTGTTGGTTGTAATACAAATAAAAACTTGTCTATCAAGTAAAATAACTGCAACAAACAAATCTGCAGTAATTGGATGCAACTGTGAGATTATTCATTCTGAAGAGGATGAACAGCATACTCATAGAGATACTTGTTTGGATTTCAAGCACTTACTGTCCTGTAAGAGACTGAAATTTGCTTTTTTTTTGGGGGGGGGGGGGGGTTAGCCTTTATTGATAGGACAGCTGTAGATAGACAGGAAATGGGGTAGAGAGAGGGGGCAGACACACAGCAAAGGGCCACAGGTGGAGGTCAATCCCATGGCCACTGTCACAGACTGATAGCCTCTGAAAGCCTCCCCAAAATTTAGTAGTAAGTTGGTCAAGTTTTAATTGACTGTAACGCGTAGCTGTGCTCATTTTAGAGTTGGACCGAATTTCAGTTTCGTCAGGAGTCATTTATTAGGCAGTGTACACGGGGGAGCGAGGACTGATCAACTGCTTCCCAGTGGCCATTCAAAAGAATTTCTGACATGTCAGAAACTTTGGTCAGCCATTGTCAGGCTCTCGCACAGTTGATACAGAGCTATGAGTTGATTCCCTGGGGTCAGTGTCTTTTTTCTGTGGCCAAACAGCGCATCAAAAATTGTTGGAATATATGGACAGTATAATGTAGCTAGCTTACCACTTGATGAAAGTTCAGGAAAAATTGCCTATCTAGATGAGGATATGTGATTTGGCATCATCTTAATATACACGTGTGGGAGGCAATGTAATATTTTGCTTCACTAGAAAAAGATAAATAGAAAATTCTGGAATATTGGGTTCTTATAGAGTTTATGGCATTCATTCTGAAGAGGATGACCAGTAGGCCTAAATAGCAAACAAACCTCTACCTGCCTCAAAGCTTTCAAATAATGTTTATTGACTACTGTCAGTAGCCAAAACAGTTCGCAAGGGCCAACAGGCTGTTTTATTCTATATTACACATATAAAGTGTGAGCACTTCGGTTGTGGCTTGACAATTAGATTGTAGAGTGTGAGCACATAAATCGTGAGCTTTGGCTTTACATTACAGGCAATTTACTCACACAGTAGAGGTTGGAATTAAACAACAACATTTCTAAAATTGTATAGTGTATGCAGCTTTAGTCTCATAGTTATCAATTCCACAAAAAATAGTCTAGAACACAAATTTCTTGCCACAAGTTAGATTACTTGATAACACTTGATACTTGTTTCCTTTAATGACATAAGTTCTGCAAGCTTTGTGTATGACAGCACTCTGACGGCCTTTTCTCAAAAAACATCATAATGTAACCCAGAGGATGAGCCTCCTGACGGAGGGTTACGCTCTCCAAATGTAGATGATAGATGCTAGGAAGTTAATAATCTAGGTGAGCTGAGTTTCTAATATTAAAATTTGCATCTTCTCAACCTGGACAGGATCAAGCTCTTAGGCTTATGGTAGTGAGGGTCTGTTAGGCCATGTGTCTGTTCACAAGTGTGTGAGATTAGCCTTTCTCAAAAAGAAGTTTTGCTGTTTGCAAGAGACAGAACAGTGGACACTGTGAATTTACATATAATTCAAAGATGACGGCAGCCTGGAGTGTCTCTTCAAGATCTAGCTGAAGACCTGCATGTTCATTTTCATTCCCAGTCAAGAGGATTCCCTCTACAGAAAAGATTACCCCCTGTTTTCAGTGTTCACAATACGTGCATTGTGTGCAACAAAAGGAGATGACAACTGCTTTACAGTCACCATGCGCATACCAGCCTATGAATCTTGTATAGCTGCATTTGCCACCCAGAGGGTTGATATATGCAACAACTATTGTACTTCCAATCTCAACATAGTGTGATCACTCTAGAGAAAGAGAGGAAACAGGACTTTGAAAGGTATCCTCATAAACCCCATAACCCTATGCTGGAGGTTGAAGGCTCCATCATTGACCTCTATTTGCTTGGCATGATCAAACCACAGACGGTAGTTGGAAGTGTCCCTTAAGTTTCTCCAGCAGTGAAGACAAACAGGGGCAGCTTGTCTTTTAGACATCTTAGAGGCATGAAAAGCTGTTGAGACAAGCTCCTCATGCAGCCAGTAGGTGCCTCTCTAGTTGAGTGAACTTGCCACATTCTCAGTTCAAGCTGTTTTCTCTCTTTCAGACGTCTGGAGAAAGTCATCCATGACCTTATATCCTTCTGCTTGGACTCTCTGTATCTCTGAGATTAGTCACTCGTCTCTGTCTCGTCTACAACTGGTCCCAAATGCCACAATCAGGCTTCTGACAGGTACTTGGAAGAGGGACTATTATTTTTATTGTTATTATTCCTATTCTGGCCACTCTCCACTGGCTGGTAGTAGGCTCCAGAAGTGAATTTAAGGTTCTCCTGCTTGTCTATAAAGCCCTAAATGGGCTGGTCCCATCCTATATCGCAGACCTCCTAACCCCTTATTCTACCTCCAGGCTCCTCAGATTGGCTGACTTGTGGCTCCTCGCTGTCAGCGATCTAAGTTGCAGCCCCTAGTCTGTGGAAAAGAATCCCCCTGGCTTGAGGAGTGATTGGTTAAGGTAAGGGTTGGGGTTGGGGTGAGATTATAAGGGTAAGGTGGGCCGTGTCACAAGACAGATAACATTTTTTTTACCCCGGGGTGTGGGGGGGATCATGACCTGCCCTGCTCTGCCTCTGATTGGTTTATCCTGATATTCTTACCCTTCTAATGCCTGAACCTAACCAACCCAACCAGGTAATGTAATGTGTACCAAAAATCAGAGGCAGAGCAGGGCAGGCCATGACTTTGCCCTCCTAGGGAAAAAAAAATAAATATTTGTAGCCCTATGTGAAATAGCCATAGTTCAGTGCTTTTCTGTTTTTTTGTCACACCTGTCAGGTGGATGGATTGTCTTGGTAAAGGAGAAGTCCTCACTAACAAAGATTTTGAATATATATCTCCAGAAGCACACTTTTTCTACACCCAGCAGCACTCCATGCACCACGTGTTATTTTAATATATGGTCTACTGCAGCACTTTGGTCAATGTGGGTTGTTGTTTTTAAATGTGCTTTATAAAGAAATTTGACTTTGAATTTGAAGATAGCCTTGATGGATATGGCCCAAGCTGGTGTGGTAAACTACTAGCTAACCATAGGAATAAAAGCCTACAAAGTCTACTTTGACCTGCTGATTTGCTTGTCAGGCACAGTCTCAGCATCATGCCTCCTTGCTTTTTGGGCCTCTGCTAAGTGACTTTCATAGTTGAATTCCAAGTAAATACTCTCCTGAATAAGGCTGCAATTTCTGAAGTAAGTAGGTTACATTTTTACCATTTAAATCAGTTTTTCAATAATAAGTTAATCTCTTGATTGTGACTAAATTAGCCCTTTTTCTGTGGAAGCACTGTTACACATTGTCATATCCAGACAATGTTTTAAATGTATTTAATCAAAGACTATTTTGAAAGTCTACCAAATACCCCTGAGAGCAGGGAGGACTGAAATAAACATCTGAAGAAGAATGAAGAAGTTTGATTTACTCTAAATGTCCTGGATTTTGTTCTGTTGAAAGAGAAGGGAAACAGGGGGTGGTGGTAACCCTGTCTGTCCTGCATAAACATTTATATAAATACTTTTCCTTGACAAGGAGGGGTAGAGGTTACATCACAGGCATTCTACGATGCGTGTGTGTGTGTGTGTGTGTGTGTGTGAAGGTGTCGGCAGCAGCTCTCACGGCAGGTGGTCTCTAGCACATGTGAATATCCAAAAAGCTGACGCTTTCTGTCAGTGATCACAACCAGCAAGGTGAGCGAAGGAAAAAAGAAAAAAAATTAAAAACACGACACCTTCACCACAACATTGTTCAAAGAGTTTCTCGAAACCTTACAGGCGCTGCTCAAGCAGGAGTTAACAAATAGTTTTGGAGGCACTGGGTTTATGTAAATAATGAATTTATTATTGAGGTGATATGCACTCACTAATAAACATACAGTACAGTTGGCCCTCCTGCTGTGAGGAGATTTATGAGTGTATACGCAATGGCAGCATCTTCTGCTGGTGCATATGGCATGTTTCTGAAGTGTGTTTATGAGAGAAAGATAGGCGAGGAGGATGGGGGAATGAATACAATGAAAGATGGATGATGAGAGAGCTGGAAATGCATAGTGAGAAGCAAGAACATTAGTGGCTTTCTTTACAAATCAGACAATGGCACATGATAAACATCACATTAAACATACCCAACTCCTTTTTTAATTCTCATTTTGTGATGCTTTTTGTGATCCTGCACAGATTTTTTTCTTATGTTTTAGTAGTTCCCTGAAAACACGCCTGACAGAATCACCTGTGACAAGTTATTCTCCATATCTTAAGAACTACTGTTTTGAATGCCTTTTCCCATTTTTTTTCATCTAATTCAAGCTATGACATGTTTGGAGTTTCCACCAGTTTCGGTGTATCCAATTGGATATTTGTGTGTAATTTTGTCACAATTAGCATATGAATTCTTGAGCTATGGACTAAAATGTGTTTAGTGCGGTCATAGTGACCTTGACATTTGGACACCAAAATCTAATCAGTTCACCCTTGACTTCAAGTGGTCATTTGTGCCGAGTTTCAAGAAATTACCCCGAAGATATCATGTACCTGAAAACACAATGCCTGTAGTCACAGCTGTCAGCCGTGTGGTTTTCCAAGATTTCTGAATCACAGAGGTCCTTTAGCATACAGTCATGAATGTGCACAAAAATTTAGTCCGATTGGGTCAGGAGTCATGGGATCACTGCTGTCAGATCATCTTTAATAGATCAGTCACATGACACCTGGAGCAGCTGTAGTGTTTGGGTCTGTGTGTTTACTGGGATGCAGAAAAACAAGGACTGAACAGTTATGATCTATAACACACAACAACAAGATGTTATATCTGACTACGAGACCAGTCTGACCTGGTGAGAAAACGGTATGCGTACTTCTGTCAGAGCTTGATTCTGGGTGGATAACCTGTGCGTACCTCGAATCCGGCTCAGGTTGGTGTTCAGCTGGGTTGAGGTGCAGCTTTGTGGCCAGACTGTCCTCTCCCCGGCTCCTCACTCATATCATATCTCCCCACTCCTGCCCACCGGCTTCTTCTTCAGGAGATTCAGCCAGTGTAGCTGCATAATAATGATGATGATGATGATAATGAATTATAAAATATATAATTTCAGAGTGCTTTAGTGTAAATTAAAACCAGCCACATCTCTTCATGACATTTACGGTTCATGTATTGTATTATTTTTTGCAGGCGTGCATATAAAAGAAACTATTTACACACTAACCTGCTTTGGAGGCGTCCTGCCATCTCCATATGTTGCATGCTCTTGTGCTTTCACTTCTCAAACCAGGAGATCTGTCTCCTTGCTTAAAAAATCTTTTCTCTTTGTTCCCTCCTGGTAAATCCACCATCATGTGCCTCTGCTTACGCTCCTGGTGCACCTGCTTCTTAAAGGTGATGAGAGGTGACTTTCTGATGGGTTTACTGCATGTTCAGCCTAAACTCGCCTGTGAATTAATCAAGGTACTTGGGCACACCTGATAGGTGTATAATGCTGTGCATTGCTGGTGCAAGGGGCAGGACAGGACAGGATACTAAAGGTCCGGTGATCATGCACGCACACATGCAAATGACTGCATGAAAATGATTATTAAATACACTGCACATCACATGTTGATGTTCACATGTCATTGTATATTCATTACAAACCCCTTCTCTTATGCACTAACTTGGAGAAGCCAAGCTGATTACTGGCTCCGTTAGACACACTTTGGTAATGTCATGTTCAGTGATTTATCAGTGCACTTCAAAGAGAGCTTAACAATGTCATACATTTTCAACAGTCTTCATGGACTCTCATACCTGAGTACAAGGTTAGAGGGCTTCACAATGTTCCACCCACACAATGCAGGGCAGCAACGACAGGTTAAGTAGCCACAGAGGATTAAATTATATGAAGCTCATCCCCGGTGGATAGACGTCTGTGTTTGTATTACCCAATCTGCAGACTAAGGGATGAAGACAGTTCATCATGTCATTGCTGGTACCTGGATGAGTGACAGACTACCATGTCTGTGTGTGTGTGTGTGTGTGTGTGTGTGGTGTGAGAGAGAGAGAGAGAGAGAGAGACAGAGGAGGGAGAGAGAGAGAGAGGTTGCCTCTGTAGTGAAGAAACAGGAAATTATTCCAGTGTTGAAAGAGCTTAACTATATATGAAATATGAAACGAGGTGAAGTAATTTAGATCTGACACATTTGCCATGTTCTTATTTAGCAGTGATAGCCACAATCACACTGAAAAAATCGTGGTGCATTGCATTGTCAGTATTTTAACTGCAATTCAAGAAACAGGATGAAGTGATGAATTACAATATAAATACAATTCATGAGGAATACAACAACTACCAGTGACAACACACTAGTTGATACTGGGATATGTTAAGCCAAGTCAGCTTTAGGACAGGGATTTTCAAAGACTATGGGCCTCTCCTCAGACAAAGCTTGGAAAAAGACACCCCCCTTAGTTTACTAGTTTCACTCATCTCCTGGATGTCTATCGGATCATGACTGTGTTATTTGATAACATAGATGCTTCAACAATTGAGCCCAGAAAGCTAATATTGCTGTTTTACATAAACCAGACAACACCAAATACATAAAAAAAAGCTCTATCTAAAGGTGTTCATTAGTTTCTGACTCTGGAAAAGTGGGAAAAAACAATAAAATTACCCAAAATTGTACCTCTGAGCTATCTCTTTAACCAAATCGCACATCTCTAAACCTTGTGTCCTTGGAAAAAAATGCCAATCTGCCAATCAAGCAACCATCTTGCATTTAGAATCCCCAGGCGATCGGCAGGTATCACAATATCAGATTGTCTCGTACTGCAAGACTTTCAGTTCACACAAAAAAGCCACAGAATTTGAGATCACAGAATGGCACACGTACTGTAAAATGCATACTACATATTACATGCTATATGCTACAACATGTTACCATACCTGTAAACATATATCAGATTTTAAAAAAAAACACTTTAAATGCAAGGCTGAACTGAGATTTATGTGTGCTCAATTTTGTCTACAGTTGTAAAAAAAAATATTATATCACCTGCATACATGGAAAAATCTATTTAAAGCAACGGTAGGGCCTAAGGCACCAGATGTCAAAACATTCAGAATTCACTGCACCTTCAGCCACACACATAAAAATGAACAGGATTGTTAATGTTGTTAAAGGTTCTGTCTGGCACTGTATCTCAGTAAGATTTGGATCTATGGCCATAACACTGCCGGTGCCCAAAAACCCTAAACACCATATAAGAATTTTGCATATCAAAGACATTGGAAGATATCAGATGTCTATGGCATGTCATAACAACACAATGTTTCAAAGGACTAATTAATCTTATCTGTTTGAGGGCAGAGACAAATTTATTTTGTTCAGTGGTTTAAGAAGATCCCACATCTTCATCCATTAGAACACCGTTGGTTTGAAGTAGTGTAAAAGGACAGCAGAATTTATGTAAATGCTGCTGATCCATAGACCAAAACTTCTACAAAATATTTACAGTTTTTCAGCAGTCTATGTTTTGAAAAATACTGTCAGTTCTTAAGGTAAGATGGACCTATACCAAATGCTAACAGGTGTAGTAATAAAGTGGCTACTTCATTCATACCCAGCCTTCATTAAGTGTATTTGATCTTTCAAGAATAATAAAAAAAGATTACCAGACTTTAACAGAATAGCAGCACATAATGCTGCCACTTTCTGCTTGATTCAGTCTCATAGTAACTGCTTGTTGCGTGCTGTGTAGCTCACCTATCCTTGGCTTTTATCTAATGGGTTCATTAAATAAAAGTGGCTAATCATTGCCCACATTTTTAGCATCTAAGAATTATAAAAGCTCATTTAGAACCTAAGAATGGCTAGGTTATATGGCCTGGGGTATATGTTACTCATTGGAGCACAAATTAGTGACACGGTGAGGCAAATTAAATCTGAAATGACCATGCATATTCAAATTAGAACTGCATTTAGACATACATGTACACATACAAGCAGACACACATTCAGAGAGAGCGGTTCATTGGTAAGTATAGCTGGGGGATGTTTAATATGAATTCTTAATTTAGTATTTTAACTCCAGGGTAAGAAGTAGCCCACTGTAAATTATTACGTTAAAATGAAAATGTGGTGAACAAATATCCACATTTCAATATTAAAGCATAATAATTTGCTTGGCCATGTGCATTTAAAATATGCATATGAAAGAGATAAAATAACAAAGTAATGGGCAATAGAATAAATAATATGGCATTATTGTAAAATAATTATTGATTTATGACTTTAATAATTTGTTAAATGGAGCTAAACACATATTTCAAAGTAGGCTTAGAATAATCACTGTGATTGTGAAACAGATCATTGGCTGATTTTGATATTGAAGTGATGCTAAATCAACAGCATTAAAAATTCAGAATGATCATGTGAAAAACTTTTTTTTAAATATATGTTCTTATATTGGGGAATCTGACAATAAGGTAGACAGACAGAATGAGTAATATGGCATTAAGGTTTAGTAAGTCAAAAGTGCATGTGATGATTTTGACCTTTCAAGTCATAATTGCAGAAATTTTAAGTCATAAGCCCCATTTACAGATGTCATTTCAAGTGTCTCAACCCACTATTGTTTCTTTGCACTTTCTTTTACACTTAGCCACACATGTGGCTGTTGACCACATTATTAATCTGATTGCAATCTGCCCTGGTTTTCTTGGAAGACATGCAAGTCAGCATAAACTAGACACCAGTCCAGAGTGTAGTAATAATGTTGCTGATGCTGTTTGGTAATGGCTTAAAATCACCAGGATAATAATGGTTCCTACTGGTGGATGGCTCTCACCAATAACATTCAAACAAATCAATGATTGCACTGATCAGGTGTCACATAAACGTTAATGGTCCCAAGAGCACCACCTATGCCTTCAGCTCTGGTTTTGTGCAAAATTATTACTGCTGCTTTATTTGCTATTGTTTAACGAGACAAAGAGAGACACTTCAGTACAATATTAAGATGGGCCACGGTACTTCCCTGGATGGCTTACAGATGTACCAGTGGTTACATTCAGGTGGAGTAAAGATTATGTGTCTTGGTCAGACTGATGCCACCTCCCCAGATGGTCTGAACTATCAGATTTCAATCAGTCTTTTAGCCACTTAGATACATTTGCCAATGATGGAATAAATCACTGACTGCAAAATGGGGTAATAGTAGAGAGTGTGAGAAAAATGGTCAGAAAGATATGTGACTAAAGTAAATTTACTGTAAAAGATGCAGTGAGCTGAATACATGTTGTGTTCTTCCAGCATACATTGAAAAACAGAACCCCAAAAATGTAAGGCCACTGATAAATCTGGCTCTGTTGCTATGGAGACTAGATGAAGCCTTTCTGCTAGCAGAGAGTGAATACTGTGGTAACTGTCAAAACATTTCATTGCATGGCATCCCACCTGGTGTCCTCGTCTTAGACACATGTATGCATGTATACAGTATTTAATGCCAGTAGTGGAACTGCAAACATACACTACTCCCACTTTTCCTTGATGAATAATTCCCCTTTAACACCTAGAAATGATATAATTTGATGTTACCATCATCATATTACCATCATTTTATAGCTTGTATTGATCAGAAACATCTACTGTTATTTTTTTCCATGACATGGTGACATCTGTCGTCAAAATATGAACAGTGAAAGATTAAAACTTGCAACACTGCACATGATATAAATGTTGAATTGTGTGAAATACACAAACCATTGTGTGAATTCATGGCAGTGTGTGAAATAATGGCAAGATAAATGAGACAATAGATCTTGCTTACAGTCACTATGGATATTGGAGCTTAGACGTTCATCCCTGTAAGTCTTCACCCAACCGTTCCCAGAAAAATAAAAACTGAGGAATTGCAGCTGTTATAGATTCATTAATTTTGGAATTATAAGGAATTTACCATGAGCTGGATTTGCAGGGTTTTTTAGGATGGTGAATTGGCATAAACACACATTTAAATTTATTGTTGAGGTAATGCTTTAATATTACATAATTAATGGATTAAATACTGACTGTAGTGTTTCTTATGATCTTAGTATATTATATTATTGTTATTATATCATTAGTAAATTGCATTGCAATGTCCTTATATATCATATAGCAGTCTGACTTTGTTGATTCATATCCTATTGAGCATGTTTTACTGAGATGAGCTCTCTTCCAGCTACTTTTAGAGTTGTGTTCTTCTCAAGGACACATGCACAGTTTTAGTAACATGCTCACACACATAAATGCATTCAGAATACAATCACATCTTTGTGTGTGCTACTCATATTCACACACAAATACCAAAGCACAACTGGTCTGTGGCTTAGGAGCTGTCATTGTGTTAGAATATACACAAGGACTTAATTAGCTGGACATTAGAAAATGTACATTTTTCAAAATATCCAGAGGCCGCATTGTGCAACAGAAATGTATCCTCTCTCTACATGTCACAACAGAATGGCTTGATTGCAATGCAGACAATTTCATAATTAGTGTATGCACTATGTCTGTGACTTCTTAAAGGTAGAATAAGCAGGATTTGTCAGTTGCTGTTTGTAAACTCACTGTGTCTGAGTCCCACAATGTCAAATACTGACGTTTTGGGTTGGTAAAGCATCCTGAGCACAGAAGAATTAATGAGAAAAGAAGTTTTGGGAGGGAGAAATCCTGCATAGATTGCCTTTAAGATTTAGTAAGTCATTAAATTACATTTTTTATATATATATAAAATAGCTCACAAATAATCAGAAACCAGAAAAAATGATCCTATGTTGTTACACGACAGTAAAGTGCAGTGCTTCTCCTTAGATAAAAGGAGAATGATTAAGTTTTTGGGCTGAGCAACGAGGAAGGATAAACATGCAATTTACATTTGATGACACTGGCTAACTGTTGAGGATTGCCATCTACCAGCAAGAAGATCGTTGTTGGCTTGTCAAAGAGTTAGGGAGCTTGTTTGGGTGGCGGTGAGAGATTTCTGGTGGCTGGGCCCAAGGCATTGGTTGCTGATAGCTGCTAGGCTCTAGATTATCTACATGACACCAGAGGCTACACAGGAAATGGCACCGGGCAAACAGCAACATCATTGTGTTTGCATGGGTTTTCCTTCAGGTGCTCCAGTTTCCTCCCATCGTCCACAAAAATGCAGGTCAGGTGAACTGAAGGCTGTAAATCGCCTACAGGTGTGAATTTGCATGAATGTATTTCCTTGCCTTCTCCTCGGTGCATGCTGGAATGGCCAACAGCCTCCCAGTGACCCTGGATAGGAATAAGTGAATATAGAAACTGAATGAATTAATAATATAATGACTGGATAAAACATATGTGGATATTAAAAATCAAATACTGAAGCTTCATAAAAATCTGATTCTGCCCCTTGGTTTTGGTGAGAATTAAATTTTAACATATTTTTTTTTCTCCAAATGAATCCAGAAACTGTCCTACACTTAGCTTATGGTAGTAGGCTGTGCTTTAAAGAAGAAATAAAATCAATTGTGGATGGAGTGTTTGGATTACACTTTCATAAACCGTCTTTTATTTTTGTTCTTCTTAAGCTCAGGGACAAGTCAAAATAAATCTATTGTCCTTTGTGTGTGTGTGTGTGTGTGTGTGTGTGTGTGTGGAGGTGTGTGTGTGTGTGTGTGTGTGTGTGTGAGTGTATGCCTTTAGGTTCAACATCAGGATGTTGCTCTAAGCATTTCCTGACATCTCACGGCATCCTCTCTTGCCTGTCTTCTTCTCTGCATTTCCGCTTCTTTTTGCAGTTGTATGCCCCAATCCTTGTCTGTCTCCTTAATAGGGTTTTTACTGCAAGTCCTACACTGTTTTCTTTATTGTCTTTAAAGAATGGACCCATTTGTTACCCCATATTCACATACAGAGTTGAGCACTGTTCCAAGTAAACATATGTAAAAGACGTATTCAATAACACTGGAGCATTTTGTAATTAGCATTTTGCTGCCCAAAAAAAAGCTAATACTACAGTACAACTACAGTACATAGACTAATTATGAAATAGCCTGCATTGCAATGAAGACAATCTGTTGTGAGATGCAGAGAGAGAGACTGTTTGACAATGAGGCCCAGATGGTAGAGCCACAAGTTATAGTACTAACTGCATTAATGGTCAGAGATGTTTGAATTCATGACGTTTTGTACTTGTTAACAAAATAATTAAAGGGTTCAGTGTGCTCCACCAGCATATAAACACAGCTGCTGAATATGTTAAAGAAAGTAAACTATGCCTACATATTTTCTGAATATATCCCTATATTTTAAAAAAAAGAAAAAGAAAAAGTTTTTCATGCCCTCTTTTAAATTTCCCAGGAAACACGCTTTCTCACCCACAATAATCATAAATAAACTGCTTGCACAGACAACCTATATGGCCGAAACCACCAAACATATACCCCTCAGATACAATCTAGATATCTGGATTGGCCACTTCAAATCTGTAACTTGCCTTTCATGTGTGTAAGTATCCTGGTCATGATCAGGTTTTTGGAGTATACTGGTTGTGTTTTGTGCATGTAAACATCATATCCAGGTTTCAGAAATCTGGACAAGGCCTTATCCCAGTTTTGAGAAACCTGGAAGTGCAACTTTGAGTACTCGAAACCAGGATATGTGACACATAAACACCTTATCCTGGTTTTGGAACATTCTTTGTTTTTAAAGTGGTTGATATGATGAGAGATCAATACACACCTGCACACAGATGATCAGAAATCTTTAGAATCATGTATACAGAGGTATGAATAACCAGGTGCTCTATTTCCATATAAATGCCATATCCCAAATATGACCAAATGCAATCTGAATGAGAGAGAAAAAAGTCTTAAAAAAATCATATGAAACAAAAGTTTTGAAAATCATCAAATATGATCCCACGAAAAGTGCCTTTTCAGTACAGACATTGACAACCTCACACAAATTACAACAATCTGGTAAATGTTTCATAAAAGTCTCTTTTATAACATAAAACATCCTAAGAAATCAATTGGGCAAGTAAATCTGGCAGCTCACTAGTCAAGAGGTAACTAAATTATCAAACTATTTTGAAAACACAAAACATAATACAAAACATTTTTGTATGCAAAATAGCAGAAAAGGCTGTTTTCAGACATCCTCAAATATGATGATTTCCCATGTTTCCTCGTTTATTATCATATAAAACTGAATATCTTTGGGTTTTACACAAAACAAGACATTTAAAGACTCTAAAGAACTGGAACATTTTTCTCTATTTTCTGACATTTTATAGATGTTCCAGCCCTTGATTAAACATGACAATGAACATAAGTCTTTATTTTTATTAGATATTGCAAGAAAACAGACCCATTAGGTCATTTTGAGCCACTTGTGCATCTAAGAGTTAAGAATTTCTTTTTGCCTGTACTATATCTGACCCCATGACTCATGTAAACCACAGTTGTGTGTTTGATTGGGGACAGCACTGAACCCTCTGTGTGGACATCAGTCAAAAAGACATACATAAATCAACATTATATATGACATGTCCAGCTTTTAAAAGAAAGGATTTGCTAAGATAAATCAGTTTCACCATACATCCAATGATGATTTTCATGTTTCTCTGGTTTTTTTTTTCTTATTTAAGTACACTCTCCCAGCCATCAACTCTGTCTCTTTCATGGATTAAGCACAGTGTACAGATCTTGTGTACATTTCAGAGAAAACAATTCATCTCAAACTAAAATTCTTTTTCTTTAGTTGCCTTCTGCAGAGTTTTAATTTCACTCTTCCTCCTCCTTCACTCCTTTTCTGTCCCATTTCAGCTTTCCCCTACTTCTCCCTCTGTCTATCCTCACGCTCACTGTCTTTCTCCCTGTCTTTCGTTCAGTGCCAGGTCCTGGTGGTTGGTGGTTCCCTCTCTCCAGATGGCCCACTCTGATCATTTATTGATGACAGGAGAACAGAGGAAGGCCTTCCCAGCTGCTGCTGCCTGGCACCCCGCTCAGTGTGCCCACACTCACACACACACACACACACACACGCACACAAATAAACACAGACACACACATATTCACACAATGACTCACACACATGCATGCAGTTATTGGAATAGACTCACACCCTGTCGCACATTCAGATGCACACAGACAAAATTTTTTTCCTTCGTCTCCTTTTTGCGGTGTCACACGTTTCTGCACTTCTCTCAACTGTCAGGCGTGATTCTGTGCTGCACTTTTGCACCCTCTCCCCCCCCTCCACCTCTCTCTTCCTGCCTCCAGCTCTCCCTCTTTCACCTCCTGCTGTGGTGTTACTGACTCTGTCACACAGGAACAGACAGAAGGAGAGACAGAGGGTGGGAGGGGGAGAGAATGTGAGAGCTTGAGACTAGTGTGTAAGATTTGAGAGTTTGCAAATGCTGCAACAATAAATGTGCTGCTGCAGCTTATGTAAAGAGCTTGTTTTGAAGAAATGAGACTGATCTCTAAGTAAAGAAAGAAAGAAAAGAAACATTTGAAATAAAACTGTATAACCATTACAAGTCGCTCTTGATGTGGAATTTGTTAAATATCCTAACATCACACATCTCCTCTGCTCAGGTAGCTCATACAGAACACTGCACTGCACTGTTTGTTAACAGCATCCCAGCATGTCCCAACCCACTGACTGCTGGTAGGCACTTCTATCAAATTAACACTTTTCTCCTAGAAATTATAATTATGTATTTGATTAGGTTCACTGGCAACATTTTTCCAGTCCAGAACGTTCTATATTATTTTAACAGATGTAACAGAGAGGTGGTCTGGGTGGATAGTCAGCTGATTTTGCCACCAGAGACTGGGCTTCTGAGGCGTCCTGAGTCCCTCCCAAGTACTTTGAGTTTCTAAACATAAACATAAAAACATTTATTTAGCTTAATATTCAGAAGCGGATATTGTATTAATGACAGTATATTGCAGGAAATGTAGGAAAACAGTAACAGAATACACTGTCAGTGAATGAATATAGTTTAAGGGAAGTTTTTCCCACTTGTCAGAAACTAATAAATGCTTTTGAACTGCCCATTTTTTATTTGGTATTTGGTATGGTTTTTAATGTATTTGGTCTTCAATTGTAAAGAAGTAAATATTAGGCCTTTCAAGTTTCTATGGGATCAAATAACATACCTTTCCATAGACATTCAGGAATTGAGTAAAACTAAGCAAGTAAACTAAGGGGAGGCACCTTTTCCCCCGGCTTTGTCTAAGGGGAGGCCCACAGTCTCAGACTTTGGAAACCCCTGCTCTGAACACAGCATCTGCCTTGATCTGCATTCCTTGTATGCTCTAAGAAATCAAAAAAGTAAGTAAACTCCTCTTCAAGGGCTTCACATAACCCTCTTGCCACTGAATGAAACTCTTGTCTTTGCACTCACTTGGCTCTGACATTAAAGGTGCCCTGTAAAGCTTTTTCGTAAATAAGCAAAAGTATGTTTACATTCATTGTTTCTCACCAAACCACACTGTGTGTATCCTTGAGGTCTAACAAATGTGCTGAATGCTTTTCTTTCCTCAAAAGACTTTTTCCCAAGCTGATTTCTTTCCCTAAGTGTTTTAAATCTTGCATTGTCTAGATGCATGTTTACCATAGATGCGTAATGGAAAACCTGGATACAAACCTTACCACGCAGCCTTACTTCCAATTTTTCCCAGTGGCTGCACATTGAATTTCAGCGAAAAATTCCCAACCGGGCCAAAATGAATTTTCTCCATACAGTAAGCCACCATTATAAAAGAGACATCTGTAAAACTGCAGACAGGACACCTCGAACTGCAAACAAGGTCTGTTATGATCCATGGAAGTTTTTATGTGTAAAACTCTTCCTAGAATCAACAATTTCACATCGTAAAACCTATTAGCTGATTCACAGATGAGGCCAAGGGAGGGAACACTGCAGTGCATAGTCCGTGAGCCGCATACCAGAGGAGTAAACCTAGGAGCTTGAAAAAATTTTTGGCATATGTGCTGGGTGAACAACTCCTACTGGACTAGATAGGCACCATAATTGTATCTGGTATTCTCTGTATAGTACATCCATGATGTTTACTTGCTAGCTACTTCTGTGCTCCATTTGTTACCACATTATCACCACCAACTGTTGACGAGCAGAATAGAGTGAAGCAGGCAAGATTTGTCTAATGCCGCTCATGTGCTTGAATTTGTGCAATTAAAACAAAACAACAAACTTCTCTTTTTTAGATTGCCCCACAGCGCTGCTAGTGGTCAAAAACTCCACAGGGCACCTTTAATTACTGTATAGTCAATATAAGGACTGGTCCTGAGTCAAGCGATAATACTACTCTACCAATATCCAAATATACAGGCCATGCCTCAATTCTCATGCTGGACCGGTCTTGACATCTCAAGAAAGAAGAAGAAAAATACTGTAGTGCAAACAATGCAAACAAAACACAAGATGAAGCAGTGGTCTGCAACTCCTGGTACTGCCTATGGGGAACTGTTGCCGTGTTCTTGAGGAAGTGTATTCTGCAGAGATGCAAAGCACTTTGCTTTATGTTTATTTACAGATTCCTTTTGTTCTTTTCCCCCCATATGTTTTTTATCCACTTCCCTTTGTCCTCTCTTTTGTTCATCTCATCCTCTCCCAAGTCATGGCAATCCAAAAAGTTTTCAGGCAGAACTGCAAAACAAAGTCAGAACACAATGAAAAGAGACAAATTCTCTATGGCAAGACAGTTTTCAAAGCATGGTTATTTCAGTTTTAAGCTGTGTGAAGGACACATGGCACGCATGTATGCCTCTGCTGTCCAGGGCCGGAGAGATTTCTCTGCAGTCCTCTTAGATTCAGAACTCAGTGAGAAAACTTACTGACATGCTATCCTTGAAAGAAGAACACAGAGACAGTAGGAAGGTGAGCAGTATTTTTATATATGTCCAGGTTTTGTTACACAAAGCCCTGCATAAACACATGTGTCCTTCCTGTGACTGTGTCATAAATAGCCTGAACCGAGCATGCTGCGACTTTGAAGTTACACATGGGAGACTGCTGTGATATACAGCTGGCTTCAGCTGGGGTACCCCAAGAGATGCATGAAAACACACACACACAAGCATATTCAGTCATACATCACATGCACACAGCACACACACGCACACACACACGCACACACAACAGCAACCCCCAGAGGTGTTGTTAGTGCAAACACACATTGTTACACACTAGGAGGGTCATCCTATCGTCGGAGCCCAGAGAGACAGTGGACCAGGAAGACAAGGTGTGTGCGTGTGAGAGAGTTGTATGGCTAACTACAATTGAAAGGTAAATTAGGACTGACGACAGCCCTCTAATTTGTTAATTTGTGTAATTTTTTAACTTTGTATGTAGTATGTGTTTGCTGTAGTGGGAGAAAAATAGCAGAAATTATCTCATGATTTCATCAAACAATGTTTATTCAGGGAAAACTGCCTGAGCACTAAGCTCTTTTACAGCAGTGCCCTAAGTTCACACTCATACAGGCTAAAAGAATATGCAATGTATAATAATAATAACAACAAAAAATAAAATTATGAAAGTCAAACAACAGGTAGAAGAGTGATATACAGCACTAAAAACAGTGAAAACATTGAAAGGGGAAATAAATAAATAGGAAAAAGTATATACGGCAACACTAAAAACATGATAAAATGTAGAAAATTCATTTTAAAAAATAAACAGTACCAACCAAAGCAAGAACACTGTACAACAACCATATCATTTAGTAGACACTTAAAATGATCTACTGACACATACCCGTCCAGTTTAAATACCTCTTGTAGTTTATTTCATATATCTGGTGCAAAAAAAAGCTACTTTAACAAGCTTAGTATTGAGGATTTTCAAGTCCTGGGAATGTGTTTGATGACAAATGGATTTGGGTTTTATTTGCTCAATAATTACAGATTTCACATATAGTTTAAATTTCCATATAGATTTTAACTTTAAATAGAAATGTTAGATTGTGAAAGTAACATTAGAGTAAATATCCTGTATTGTTTTGTTGTTTTCCCCAGGTAGATTTACCATCAAGTTGCAGAATTTTATTAAGCACTTGTAAATTTTAATAATGTCTCTGTTTCCCCACGTTCCCCACGATGTAAAGAATGATCAAAGTCTTTTTATTGTATGTTATATACTAGCAACACTGCATGGTAGTAAACTTGCTGTGTGATCTGTGCAGTCCCATTCATCAAGAGCATGCAAATGCACCTCTAGGTGGCACCGTCACCATGTGTGAAGCTGAGTTGAGTTGAATGGCTGTGATGCAGAGTTACAACAGCAGCAATAATCATTTGATTATAATCTGAAAATACTCTGTACAGACAGCAAGTATATTTTACGTAAAGAAAAGGATGTTCTAAAGCACTTTTCTTAGTGCTTCCCGAGTGTCTTACTGTAAAGACATAAAGGCCAGTTGAGAAAGCTCTAAATAAAACCCTACCAGATCTAATAGCTGAGTCAAAGGATTTTTTTTCTTTTAGCATACATAGTGGCAGTGAACAGGGCAGCACAATTCTAACAACAAGATGCATTTCTTGCTTCAGTTCCCATAGATTTTAGTTGCAGGAAACATCTGCAAGCCTGTGGAAGAGGTTACAGAGGTGGAGGACAGGATGACAACCACTCTGTGTGCGCGTGTGTGTGTGTGTGTGCATGTGTGTGTGTTGTGTGAGTGTGTGTGTGCATATTAGGCATTGAGGACAGGTTGACAGCCACAGCACCCTGCTGTGGTATAATCCCTTCACAGGTCACTAAGGGTCATACACAGGGGCACGTGTGTGTTGGTGTATGTACATGAAAGAGAGGGATTGTCTGTGTGTGTATGCATGCAAGCACACATGCACATACAGTTCACACACACACTTAGACATAGGTATTTCCATCTACACGCTGCAGGGTTGGGGGGAGTCGAACAGCACAGAGGCCCCACTGTACGCCCAAAGCCAACTGTACATTCCTTTCTGTCCCATTGGACCCTCTACTGCACACAGCACCACATCTGGATAACTGAAACACCCCCCAAAGGTACCTGTGTCTATATGTGTGAGAAAGTGTGTTAGAGGAACGAGACTTCAAGTCATGCACAGCAACATGTGGTTTACAGTTAGTTTTTCATATTGAAATTTTCATTGAAATTTCAGAAGCTTGGTTAGGTGGAAACTTGAGCCCACGTATGCAGTTTTCGTAAGTCCTTTCTTTTTCATGTCACTTTTTCTTCAGCCACCCTTAATTTCTGCTTCACAAAATTATAGGTATATGATTTTACATATTCTGTGAAGACTTATAAGGCTCTGCATCTCTAATAAAATATCTTGCATTTGAGCTATTTCCTTTAACCCCTTTGTGCTAAACTTTTGCACAGCTTAAACTGTCAGTTTGAAAATCATTCATATAGAAAAATACTCATCTTTACATCTGCATTACCACGTGTGCTCCTATATGTGTAGTTTTGAACTTTGTGACTAACATTTAAGGCATCGGTTTTCAATCTGGAGGTTGAGACCCCCAAGGGAGTCACAAGATAATTTCTGGGGGTTGCAAGATGGTTGTGGAGAAAACAACTGCAAACACTTTGTCTCACCACCTCCATCCATCATGTAGGAGAAACTATGGAGGTCACAAGACTTGTAAGGAACACTTAGGGCCATATCTAGAGCTAGTGTTTGGTTTGGCCGTTCTGGGCTACTGTAAAAAACATGGACCATGGCGGTCTCAAAGGAAGAGGACCCGTGCCTGCAGTAAATATGAACAGTTCATCCTAAGTAAACAAAAACACTAAAACTCTTATTTTGAAATGATTATACACTAATCACACATATTTATATATATTATATTCCATTTTCCATATCCTGCCAATAAATCCATGTAAATCTTATACACTGGACCTTAAAAAAGCTATATACTGTATCTTTAATATTTGATAACAGATTCAGTTTGAAATACAGTACAGCTGGAATGAAAAGCATATAATAAAAAGGCCCTTTTCGTCTTTGTCATGTCAGATGAAGATAAAAAGCGAATGGACAAGAAAGAAAGAAAGCTGTGGGTGAGTGAGCCTGGGATAGACAAATGCAGAAATATCTGTACAACTCAATGAGTTATAACAGGCTGCTGATAGTTTCTGACCCTGCTATGTCTTGCTGAGAACTGCAGGCTTGGAGCTGAATCATAAAGAGTTATGCTGCAGCCCTTAAGTCTTGGACATGAGGTTATGAAACACTGCAGTGGACTGACTAAGATCTGTAGCTTGAAACTGTTTGATTTTGGTCTCAGACAGCTGAAGTACATTTTAGACTTGGGTTAATTCAGTGTGTGTGTGTTTTTCTTTATTAGTCTACCCACAGTTTTTAGAAATATTATTTGAACACTGAGAGCAAAGTGAATGAGTGAGGAAGTGAGCATCAGATTGTTTCATGCATCACTTTTTATTACTTTTTATGTTACTGTAATCTTGGAGCAATCTGGCACAAGAATTTCCTTCAGGATTAATAAAGTTCTACCCTATCCCATCCTAACCTATCTTATCCCATCCCATCTTATAGGATCCACAGCACTCTTTTTACAGGGATATCCTCAACATTTTGACATCTGGAGAGAAAACTGGGAGCTGTTGGGAGTCACAAGTAAGTAAACTGTCAAAATGTATAAACAACGTTGACTTAAGAAAATTACCCTAATTATGAATAAATAATTCAGACACTTCACTCATTTGCAGATAGAAAAATCACAAGTGACCAGTGCAGTGTTGGTCATAGTATATCAGTACATTTTTCTGTGTTTCATCTGCTTGAGTTTGTTTGCTTGCTGTATGTTAGGAGGTGGTGTTAGCCTTTGATGTGGCCCTACCATTGACAAATCCATTTTCTCCTTGCTTTTAGCTCTGCAAAACCAACTTTTATATCCAGGTTCATGTTTGATGATGCTGTCTGTGCTTATACCTTGGATTTTCAAACCTTATTTCAAAGGTGCTTTTTTAAATATAGAAACATCATTTCAGAGGTTTTATTTGATTTTTAAATTGTACTGAACCCCAAGACACACACATAATGAAAACTTACTTATAACAGAACACATTATTAATCTGTACAGCTCAGTTTAAAACTCTCAGCTGTGAGCATTTACATGCAGATTCAGTAAAGCAGCAGGGGCCTAATGACTCAGTAAGAGAACATGGGAAAGATGAGAAAAAGTGCTCTTGAATTCTTGAGGAAAGTGCTTAATTAAGTACTGTTTTCCATGGAAACAGGTACTGTATGCATGTATGTTTCAAAAATAGTCTAGGTGTATTTGACACACATTATGATCAAGTAAAAGAATTGAAATAGTAACCCCTTACTAATTATTGCAGCATTAAAGTGATAAAACTATTAACTAGCTGACTGATATCTGTAGCCCAAGTAGCTAAAAGGATTTTATACGACTCATCTGTGAGTATTTAACATTAACAAAGCAGTAGGTCTAATGAGACAGCAAAACAGATGGAGCTCCCAAACACATGGAGGATTTCAGTGCCTACCACTTGTCTGGGAGGTCTTTGTTAAAGAGCCTTCTAAGGATCATAAGGTGTATTTGCAATAGAGGCTTGCCAGCAGTGGCATACAGGCGAGCCGCAGTGCATGGTATTATGATGGGTCCTAGTGCAGTCTAGTTACTACTTACCGAAGTAGATGTATGTATGTATACATATATACGGGATATGTCATTTGGCACATATACCAAATGACACTTTTTTAAATTTAATATGTGTTCTTTGAACCCAGGCGTATTTCCAAGGTGGCGATCTGGATCACTTGCAACCCACCCCCCACCCCCCACCCCCACACACACACACACACACACACACACACACACACACACACACCACCCCGGGCCCAGAGCAACCCCACCGCCTGGACTATCTATGTTTACATCCCTGCTTCCCATTATTGTAGTTTCGTCAGGCTAAAAATGCATGTCATATATGTATTTCATGGTGCAGCATTCTGACATAAATCACAAGCTGTGCTACTTAATCTTTTCTGTCTTCTTAAACTCACCAGTTATTCTCCTCTGTATACTGAATGAAAAAGGAAAAACTATCATTAGAATGATTTTTTAAGGAAAAGATCAAATCTACTCAAAGATATATCAGCTCATTATATTCAGGCAATCTCGTGAAATCACTTTCACCCTCTGGGGCTCGCCGACTTTAAACACTGTGGCAGAAAATCTGACATCAACGCCTGCCAGAGCATGTCATGATGTCATGCTTTGACTTAATGTTACAACTTCAAAGTTTATATTTCATAATCTCAACAGAAAATCATCAGAAGCACATGGGTCGTTACATTTTATAGCAGCTTTAATTCATCTCATTGTCTCACTAGCAGACACATCTCTTCAGGGAATGCAGTGGCAAACAGGAATAAAGGGCTGAAAAAAACAATCAGAGTGTATTACATTTTGTCAACCAATCCAGGGTGGGTTTCAAAAATAGAGTTTTGATATTTGCTTCTTATGATCATGTTGAATTGGAAAGAAAATAAATAATGGTTTGGTTGGGTATTGCAGTGGAATATTTATGAAATCCACAGTGAAGGTAGAATCTGTTAATCCTTTATCAATAATACATAATGTTTTACAAAATCTAAAAAGCCCCTACTTGTCTTCTCAACAATCAGGCAACATGATCTGACAATGTGCAGCTTGGGGCATTGTTACAACCTTACATTCAAATCTAATCTAGAGTTTATCTGGTACACTAAAACACATCATTAACCCCTTTAAAAATTCAGAAAATGCGCTGCGTTCTATTGCAGATAGAGAACCAGTTTGATGCAGTAATGTGCCTGCTACTGAACGGTATATCACAGATGTACAGGGGTTACAAAGGAGGTGTCAGTCCTGCAGGGAGTGGATAAAGTGGACTGTTACATTATCCTCAGATGACTATAGATGGCACAAATCATCTGATCTGATCTTGGCAGTTTCAAACTAGGAAAAGTATGAATAGGGGAGACAGGGAGTGTTGTAACACTGGGTTAGTTGTAACCCTGTCAGTTTTACTAATTAAAAAAGTGCTGGGGTGATATCATGCATATAATACACTCTGTTTGGTGTGACTCTGTGACCATCACCATGGAGTTTATAATAAAAAAAAACCTCATTATCAGGTATGAAAGTAACATTTTTATTTATTGATTTTTTTTTTTTATTATTATTATTTTTTTTGCCTAGCATTCATTGTATTGTAGATACAATGGTTTGACTTTCATAACCTAAAGCAGCATTTAATTTGATGCTTTGATACGTTCAAGCCAAAATGCTCAAACAGTTAGCTATGTAGGGGCTGCTTGGAGTGAGGATTGTTGTAACAGTTCATTTCTGAGCCCACAAAGCCTGCATCCCAGTGGCAGCCATCCACATTGTTACACCTATCCCCAGAAAGTTTTATCTCATCCCAGTAGTAGAGTAGATTGCAACAAGAGAACGCATTGCATTTGACATTAATTTACATAATCTGTAACTGAATAAAATCCAAGTGAGTATTATTTGTATTAGACAAATATGGGTACCGTGTATCAAAGTTTGAAAGATCTAGCACAAACAACCACAGAGTTACTGATGCTCAAACAAAAGATGTTACTAACATCCCCAGTCTCCCCTAGTCAGTGAGATAATTGTCTACGACATGAAATAGGGATTGATAATAATAATAGGGATTTGGGTCTTGGTAAATGCAGCTATAGTAATTTAATTAGCAGATTCCAGATGAATACATTTATGCTCAGTTGTGCCCACTTTGGAGGAAATATCACTTTTTCCTTCTGTTAATGCTGGAATTCATTAGTCAAACTGCAAATGTGGCCAGGTTTCACTTTACCACTTTAAAACTGTATGACTGCACAAGAATGTGGCTGCATTATACAGTATGTCCAACAGTAAACCCTTCACCAGCTATACAGTCATCAGTCAACAGGTGGAGCTATTCCTCATGAGATGAACCATACACAGTTACCCAAGCATGACCCACTGTGAGGTCTTGGCTGCAGTCTGCCAATGTGAGTCAAAGTCTGGGATCACTTGCAAGACAGGTGGCCACGATGCCGGCTCATGTGTTACATTCCATGCTCAGTTATTGCAGAATTTTCCATACATTTGTTTACAGTTGCAGTTTAGAATAGCACTGAGGGTTTAGTACAAGGCTTTGAGAGGTGCATTGGCAGCAGTTTCCCAGTGCGTACACAACCTGGTGGAGCCGGTTGTTTTTGAGGACCAGGATTTGAGTGACAACTGTGTGGCACACACAACCTTAGGGTATGAATTATGCTCAAGTCAGGTGGAAATTTGTTCCATCAAAAGAGTATGTGGTGCTCCTACAGCTATAACACTGACCAGAGAGCACAGAGAAGACAGGCCTGGGAAAAACAGGAGAAAATCATATTTTTTTCAGTATAGATTGCTAGCTGTAAAAAACTAGAAAACTGGGTGCTCAAATACCTGCCATATATTCCTTTGCACAAAGCCAAAACTGCGTGACAATGTATTGTATATGTGGTGATGATCAGTTTAACACACAAAGTCCACTGTGATTTTAACTTCCCATTAAAAAGACAAAGAGTTGTATGAAGTACTTATCGATAGTCAGTGTATTATCTATAATACTTGCTGATCTGCATGCCCCCAGTTGTGAGAAGCAGAGAGGGACACCAGATTGGAAGTTGAGCAATGAACTGTTGTGGACAGGGTCAGCAGCAAAAGGGATTTTGGCCACTTAAAAAGGTCCATCAGTTTTAGTGTATGCTGTATTTAGAATGCTGTGTTTTCAGCGCTTTACTTTGTGGTTGGAAATTGCCGTTATATAAGCCAACTGTCGCTCTCCTCAAACCACCCAAGCTCCATAGGCAAAATCAGTAATTTTACCTTGCAAAACACAGAAGTTGCTGGTCTACCACTGCTTTAATTTGTCAGTTTGGACATGTTATTGTGTGACTTTAGTGTTTTAAAAGGTCAATTTAGACTCACTGAAGTAACATAACATAAACAAACTAACAGATAAAGGTAGTGGTAGACCACCAACTTCCCTGTTCTGCAAGGTCAAGTTATTGATTTTGCCTATGGAGTTTGGTTGGTTTAGAGAGAGCAATATTTGCATTACACAATGTCCAGAAAAGACTGGTGGCAAAGTAAAGTGGTGAAAATGTTCTGAATATAGGATATGCTTTAACTGACTGATCTTTTAGGTCATCCTTTTCTTAAGTGGCTAAAATACCTTTTGTTGCTGACCCCATCCGCAACAGTTCATTGCTTAGCTTCGTTAGCTGGTGCCCCTCTCTGCTTCTCCTAACTGTGGGCATGATGAATGGCATCTACTGTAGGTACTACTCTGACTTTGAAGTACCTCATACAACCCTACAGCAAATAATCCAAACTATCCCTTCAAGGAGAAAGAGATAATGATATTAAAAAAGTTTTTCCCTAACATTTAAAAGAACATTTTCCACTGTCAAATGCGTTTTTTCTAATCAAACTAATTATTTTCACAGATTCTGTTTGAGTTTGGACTCATCCGAAGTTGTCTCCACTGAGGAAGCCACATGGGGAAGGTCATGTGTGTGTATGTACGTGTGTATGTACCTATGAGAAACTACAACATGTGGGAATCAGCTCATCATCTCTCATGTTTATGCATAATTTCCTCTCTCTTCTCTGTCTGTCTGTAAACACTTTTTCATCAAAATTCTTTGTGCAACAAATTCTTTGAAGGACACTGCCTTTAGGTACATCTGCCTTCAAAGCGCTGCCTCTCTTTTTCTCTCCTTCTGTCTGTCTCTGTCGATCTCTTTAATGCTAAGCCTACACATGTGTAGCGGGAGAACAAAACTCCTAATTTCACATCCCCATTGTTCAAAGCCCTGAGCGCACAGAGACGTGGAGCTGTTTGTGTGTATTTCTGTGTGTGTGTGTCTATCTGAGTCTTTAAGTTGCCGTTTTGGCTACAACAGGGCTGAGTTTGAACCAAAATCCTACAAAGAAGTTTGAAATCTGGCTTGGCTCCTCTGTTCAGCTGTGGTGGGTGCTATCACACACACATACACTCAGAGTTGTGGTGGGAACGCTATCAAAGAGAGAGATGCCTGCAAGGCACAGCAGCCTCAAGCCCAAAATTGATTTACAGAGTGAGAGAGACAGAGAAGTAGAGGAGGGGGGAAAAGGAAACAAGTTAGATTTAGGGTGTAGGAAACAGAGTCAGAGAGATACTGAGAGAACGCAATAGATTTTAGGATAAATCCTCGTATGCCCAACTAAACTGAAAGCTTGTTAAAATAATATGGCCCTTGTTAAATCATATTTTTCCTTCTTGAGGCTTTTAAGGATTTAAGGATTAGCAAGTCCTGCTGCTCTATCCCCCCTTGATGATTCAGTTGTGTTTATTTCAACCTTGAATTCCAAAACTTAATTTCACAGCTAAGCTTTGCTCATTACGACGTTATCAGCCCATCTTTATTGATTCATGGTAAGTCAATTCAAAAATACAGCATACAGATCCAAATGATCATTTAATAAAAGTTAACAAGTCACAAGTTTTATTTTATTTCTTTGGGTGTTTTTGGACTATAGATCTGGACCCAAAAGGGGGCTTTGCAGGTAACACCAGTGATGTGCTCCTGTGCTTGAGTCCCCATGTGAGGCAAATACCTTAAACCTGACTTTCAGGATGAGAGAACAGATTTCTTGCTTGAGTCACAGTACAGGAAAGTGCTCAGAGTGAAGTGACCAGGGTTACTGGCCCTGATCTAGAACTTACACAAGTTCTGCACCGAAGTATTTCAGTGTGTCAACACACTTTCAGACACAGGGCTGTGTAGAGGTATCTTTTCATTTATGCCGATACACTTAACTGTTTGATGTGTTATAATTGTCTAATTGTTTGTGGCCTGTGTTGCATTTAATATGCACCCATGACTCCCTGAAAAGCAGTGTTGATACTCAATGGATTATCTAAATAAAATAAAGTAATTGATCAACTGACTTGCACCTTATCTTAAGTGACAAAAGGAGTACATGTTATACTGTTATACTATTAATAAGTATATGCTCAAGAACCTATCATGGTTGCAGTGATTTACAATTTTTGAAAAATGTTGAAAAACCTTATTGTTACGTTTGTTGCATGTAAATGGCTGGTATGGGCCACAAGTGATCAACAACTGCTTCACTTTGGAATTGTTTTTTTCTGCTATGGCCAGTTTATGATTTTTCCTGCAGTTGACAAGATTAAAAACAAAGCTTGTCTGTTGCAGACCACATTTTGGTCTCCAAAACTGACATCAGATTACTGCAGGCTGCAGATTACTGCAGATTAATTCCATATCTGTTATGGAATAGAATAGAATATATCTTTATTGTCCACTGGGGTGGAACTTTGTCTTTGGCTCATCAAACACAAGAAATAGCACAACAGTTAGTAAAAACAAATACATGGGGAAGGTCACATTATATATCAAACATAATGGGCCCTATCTTACACCTGGGAAAAAGCTGTTGCACTGACGGTGCAGGTGGCTTTGCCATCTTACACCAGCACAGTTGCCATTTTTGCCACATATGCAAGATAGGAAATTAACTTCCGCCTGGTTTGTGCAGCCATGGTCTGAAAATGAAGCCAAAATGAAGGTGTGGCCAGACGTGTTTGCTATCTTGTGCTCAGCGCATTGGAGTAAAAACCACTTACGCCTTAGACCAGCTAAAACCTGGTTGAAGCGCAAAGTCTGTGGCGCAATCAGTCTGTTGGCACAAGATAGCACCCAGCATGCTTGGCCGTAGCACACGCCAAGTGTGGCGATTAGTAAAGTGTCCTTTGAACATATTTTCAATCAGCAATATAGTGTAAATACTGAAGTTAAAGTGTGCAGGTGTGTGTGTGTCACTTGGCTGAGGCGCGTACACGTCTTCTCAATCAAAAGACACCTTTCATTAATGTTAAACAGCGTGCGCGTGCTCGTGTGTGTTAAATTATTCTCACTAATAAAGAATCAGGAATTATTATTAGTATTTTAAAGCCCAATAAATCTCAACAGACTGCAAACTGCAAAGTGTGCACAGGATGGGCGGCTGCTGTCACGTTGACTTTAACAGATCAGTCACATGACAGCTGGAGCAGCTGTTGTGTTTGCGTGTTTATTGGGATCCAGAAAAAAAAGGATTAAACAATTATGATCTTATAATAATAATAATGAATTATAAAATATAACATATCTTCAAGGTGCTTTAGTGTAAATCATAATCAGCAACATATCTGCATGGCTTTTATGGTTCATATATTACATTATTTTTTGCAGGCGTTCATGTAAAATAAACTGTCAAAATAATCTGTCATGCTTTCACCTCTTAAACCAGGAAATTTGTCTCTTCTCTTGAAATTCTGTTCTCTTTGTTTCATGCCGTCATGCTGCCACCAAATTGCACTCCTGGCACATTTGCTTCTGAAAGGGGATGAGAGCTGACTTTCTGATTGGTTTATTGCATGCTCAGCCTAAACTTGCTTGTGAATTAAGCAAGGTACTTGCTGGTAGTTGTATGCTGCTCTGTGCTGCTGATGCAAGGGGCTGGACAGGACAGGACAGGATACCTCTGTGCCTCAGTGCGAGCCAGCAAAGGTGGATTTGGAAATAAATTAAATACATTGCACCTCGCGCTTTCCACTTGTGCTTTAGATCAGCATAAGATAGGGCCCTAAGGGTTAAACACTAGAAGCAGTTCAAGTTATGTCAGTGGCTTAAATCTCAGCTCAGTTCAGAATAATGATGGTATTTGGGATGAAGGACTACTTAAATACATTAATAGTTGCCAGAGGGACTATGTAGCGCCTCCCAGAGCTTAAAGTGTTATAATCCACGAAAGTTTGGCATGAGAAGAGATAAATAAATCCCCATTTTTGTTATCTTCACTGCCGTCTTGACTGTGAGGGAGCTGGAAGGGACAACTAAGAGATTCAATTCATTTCTGTGGGATTGGAGGGATAGATAGGGAAGGGTTTAATTTTGGGTGGTACGTATAACAACATTGGACATTGTGTCCAAGCTTCATTTGCATATAGCCTGTCTACTCTGTTTATACCATTGATAATGTAACTTGCATATCATCTCTGTTAATTCCACTATTCTCATGCATACATGCTGGAAGCACAGCATACCCTGCACTCACTGTTCCACCTACCCACATGCCCCTAGACACAACTGGTGGAGATCTGCACTCTTGCGATTCATTTTGATGGAGGGTGGCATTGCAAAGCCAGACTTTGGATATCCAGTGTGATGAGGGCAACACTCCTGGTGAGCTTCTCCTTTTACCCAACATTGGATGCAACTCTTTGATGGAAATAGCTTAACTTGTGTTAACTTTGTCATGAACCCAGTAATTCCAGGATGGCTGGCAGGCTTCCATATTGAACATCCAGTCATGGCCATGGTCTGTGCAAGGGTAGGTTTCCTGTTCCCTAAACAACTGCAAGTGAAAAGTGTAAAAGTAGTGTGCATCAGGTCTGTTACATCTGTGAAGCCAGGGATGGTAGACTTGATCTGAAGAGGCTCCCACCACAGCACCTCCTCAACTACTCCCACATGGTGGGATGGCAGAGGTGTGCAGCACTTGTTAAGTCGTGGAGGACAAGAAGATGTCTTTATAGTTTTTAACATCTGAGGCAGTGAGCAGAGGGAATACCAGCAGGGCCACCTGTCCACTTTTATCAACCCATCCAGGAGGTATGATCCAACAGGTTGCAACAGTGTTTTTGTCTTGCTGATGACAAGGGTTGATAGTGGGTGCAACAGGGAGAGACTAACACATCACACGAGGTAGTTCTGGCAGTAGTGACCAAGGCAGGATGGGTAGTATCTGATGAGCAGTAGGCGATTTAAGGGGGGATATTATCCCCTTTGTTAACAAAATGACCAAAAATGCATCTCCTCATAACCTGCTCAGTGGGAATATCAGGTATTAAATGTGTATTTGTCAGAACTGTCGATATTGCCTCAAAATATATTAGCAATATTCGCTAAAAAGCTAGAGCAGACAGCAAGATAGATTCACCTGTACTCTCTTTCTTCTTCTGTCTCTGACACACACATACGCAAGCACTTCTCAGAACAGAATTGGTGAGAAGTCTTTCACAGCACCAAGGGTCAACTTTGAAAAACAAGGACTAGAGTTTAAAGGTCACCACGGGCTAGTGGCCTCTAGCTACTCAGATGCTAATAGATGTTTGTGTGTGTGTGTAACTATGGCATCCATCTTGAAGCTTTGCCCTGGCCATTGTTAAAAAGGTCTCTTTAGGCTCCAGTGAAAAACGCACCATTTTGATGTTGCCTCTTTCTTTCTTTCTTTCTTTCTTTCTTTCTTTTCTTTCTTTCTTTCTTTTTCCAGCAAATTACCTGGATTTTTTCACAACAGTCCTTTTGGTTGAATCTCAGAGGGACAGTGAATTGTGTATGTGTTATCTCCTAGTTTGCTGATTCTGTTGTTTTCAAGAAGAGGTCATGGCAAGACTTCATCCTCTGTGGACTGAGACCACATGCTGTATAGAAGTTGTCAGTGTGGGATTATGTGTGTAAGCTTCGTGTTTATTTTGTGCTTTTACTTACAGTTTTAGTTTTTTTGAGTTGTACAATACAGGACATTGAGCTATGAAGTGTGTGGTGTGCACATGTTTGTTGTGGATATTAAATTAATATATCACTATCACACGAGTTTTGACAGTATTGTGAAATCTTGGAAGAATTAGATCACTTGAGCCTTGTTTATATTTTCCCTGAATATGATTTGTGCAGGACTGAATTATTGTGCAAAGGAGGTGATTTGACCTGAACAAAAGGAGCACTACTTCATTTTCAATAAAAGCTCTGATGTTCCCCAAAATGGCAAAATGGGCCACGACCCAGCTGTGTAATTTTGTAATAATGTTTAAAAGACATAGAAAACAGGCAGACATGTGAAAGTGATTGACCAAGGAAAGATCAAACTAAACCTCAGCCAGATATTTGGAGATTACACGAGCTAAACATTGAAATGGTGACGCTGAGCTCTCTTGACTCTCTTTTGTTCCCTATGCATTCTTTAATACTCTCTTTATTTTACAAGTCAATTCTTTAATGGTGGGTGGACATCATTTGGAAGCTTGGTTTTGCGTAAAAGCTGTGTGCTTCTGTTCCGGAAATGTGTGTGTGTGTGTGTGTGTGTGTGTGAGTGTTGCAAGAAAGCGTCCATGATTGCCCTAACTGCAAATAAACCAATATTTGTTTTTCAGTATCTCTCTATACTGATTTTGGAAAAACAATTCTCACCAAAATTTAGAATACTAAACAACCAATATCTAAAATAATTTATGATTTCATTATGAGGGTCTTTTGGTGCTTTTTAAGCCTTTCATTCCACATTCTGTGTAGTGCTCTTGAAAACACAATCTGGGTTTAAAGTACCACTGAAGCAGCTTGATGTGGCAAGCTAATGACATCAAAATGCAGATTGGGAGCTTTGGCTTTGGCACAATAACACCTCTCACTTCTCTGACAACTGTATGCTGGATGACACATAAACACACACACACAAATGCACACCCATGCGTGTAAGCTCACTCATTCAGACACACAACTGTGGTAGCAACCACTCCTCCCTAACGCCACACACACACGGTTTGTACTCACACAGTTTGCACAGTTAAATCAAACTGATTTGCTACCATTGTGAGAGGAAATTAGCATAACAAGGATGGGATCAAATGAGGTAGTTACAGCTTGAATCATAAATTGCAGACTGAGCGAACGTGCGGCTGCAAATGGATTGTAGTTCACATCAGTATTCATGAAAAGAGAAAAGTAAGCTTCAGAATGGGTTGTGGTATTTTTTCATCATTGTCAGTTTTATGTAAAAACCTTGTATCTCAATTTTTGTCTTGTTCTCTAAATGACCACTGACAGTTCCTCCAACATAGTTTAATTAAGTTTTGAGACTCAAGGACCAAGTAAAATCTTTACGCAGTGTTGTAAAATATTAAGTGTGTGGATGTTAGTGGGTAAATGACCCATTTTTCCACAATATTTGATGATTTAAGATACCAGGTTTCACAGACCACTGATTCATTCACTTCATTTCAATCTGTGTGTGCAGCGGTGGCAATATTACCACGAGGACACATGCATTCATCAGATCACCATCACCCATATCCATACAAATATACATTAAGTGAATATAGGATGAATGCTTAAAAGGTTACAGTATGCAAAGCATTACAGCTATGATCAGCTGTGACAATGGCATTTTTCACATGGCACAATCACCAGCTACTCAGCCCTCAATGAAGTCAGGAGTGGCATATGGTATATTATTACACCAATAGTAAAAGTATTGGTGTTATCTATTCATGAAGACCCTGCGCTTACAGTCATATATACATGAATACATTAGCACTGCAAAACAGAAGGCCATTAACTAGGATGATATGAATTTTAACTACACTTCTGTCTTGGAGCTGATGTCAATAAAACACTTATGATTAAGCAAAACAGTGGAATATATTCTGCTTACACATCCTCTATTTAGCATTCTCCTTGTATTGGTAAGATATAGACAACTCCCAGAACAACAGTTCTTCCTCAGCATTATAAGCATGAAATCTTTTTAAATGTGGCTCTAAGACAATTATTTATTAATCATAACACTACATCAATTATCCATAGCCACTGTTTGAATTTTAAGAAGTGGTGCAGTTTACATAATGATAATTAAAACCATTTCTCTCTGTCTCTTTCTCTGGGTCTGTTTCTCATTCAAAGTTTGTATTGTCAGAATTTCCATCCTTTCACTTTTAATCTCTTTCTTTTTGTCACATTTTTAATTCTTCTTTTTCTGCCTCTTACTCATTTCCTTTCTACTGCACCATGAATGTTTTCATGCACTAAGCCAGCTATTGACATCATGCTAACTAACAGAGTGTTAATCCATCCACCTCATTGTACCTTCTATATCTGTAATCTAATGCAGATTTGAGAAACATATGGCATCACTGGTACAAAGGTAGTGGATTAGTTAGTGGTGAATGTAAAGTCTGGGTAAGCTGATGATGCTGGGAGTGTATCTAAACACATGCTTCACTTGCCCAAAAGTTGAGCAAAAAGAAGTGGTTTATGTGACTGCTAATCTCCAAACAGTAACTCAATTCAAACGCACAAAAAGCAAAAGTTCATTGTAGGGATTCTCTTCATGCAACCGAGTTACAATGGATTAACAACATGACAAAATGAAATTATTGCATCAATTTCAACTGTGGTCACTGACAGAACATCCTGTTGGTATAAAAGAAGTGACTAACTGAAGGTTAAAGTGACCTGTTGGCTTGAAATGTGGCTCTGAAAAGTGGCTCTGAAAAGTTAGTAGCTTGCTTCTCTGTAAATGACAAATTTATCCTTCCCTTAATTATTTAAACCTGAGCTAATTATATATTTTTACATTAACATGGATCAAATGAATGACTGTGGCTTGTTGTGACAAACCCACAAAGTATTATCACTCAGTTCTGCAGTTTCCACCAGCTCTATGGAGAACATATTTTTTTGTTTGTTTGTTTTATGCCCCTTAACTTTACTATTGGTTCACTCTCACCCTTCAACTTCTTTCCAGCAGCAGCAGACAACTATTGTCCACTAAAAAGCTCTGATTAACTCACTATCTGGTGGTTATAATGGAGTACTTGTAGCAAAAGAGCCACGTAGTTGGTGGAGACCAAAATGAAGCTAAAAAAAAGTAAATATTCATCAGTTGGCCAAAGATACTACTCCAAATACAAGCTAATGCCCTGTGTTTCTTGCAGTATTAGTGTTGTGCTTACAGCATTTTGCTTCCAAATGGCAAAAAAAAATCAATGACTGCAAGTTCAAGAAAAAAATTGACAATAAAATGAAAAAGGGTCAGAAAAAACTGAGAGGGAGATGTCTGTGAACATGAGATTCAAACATAACTGTCTAAACATACACTGTCTAAAATGTAAATGCAGGCAAAGAAACCTAAAACCTCCAGCACAGGTTAAACTTGTCAATACAGAGAGCAAGAGTTATCATTGGCAGTGTCAGCCACAGCCACTTAGAAGCTAACAAGCTGAAAATACAATATAAAACAAATAAAAGATGCGAACTACACTTACCATTCTGATACATCTGCTAGTCACCAATTTTGGTGCACAGCAGACTCCTCATCTGAGTCTGGGTCTGACTGAGGCTCAAACATGGAATGGCTGAATCCCTCTGATGTTTCCAATAATGCCAACACTTGCCATCTTAATGTGCACTGCAAGCAGCGGTAGTGGGCAGGGCGCAAGGCCAGATCCAGATTTTTTTTTTTTTTTTTCAGTTTTAGTTTTTAGTTTGCCTTTAACCTCCAGAAGTATCTTTTCAGAAGTGTTGTTTAATTTTCATGTGATTGATTACCTTTCTTTTGCAATTGCTGTCCTGTCTCATGTCACACAAACCCTGTCTGAAAGTAACACTGACTTGCTCAAATATGGTATAAAGGTGTTTGCACCTCTGTACTTCAATGAATTAAACAGACCTACACATGTGCCGCCTCTAACAGTTGCATGACAGCAACATGACATATAATCAGGAAGACTGGTGCATACTTTATGTCAGCCTTCATACAGTATTTATGAAATACCATTTTGTTTGGGACTGGAGCTTCAATTTATTAAGTAAATATTACCAGGCTAAGTGAAGTGGAACCATGTTAGAATTGTTTCTTCTGTGTGTTTGCATGTGTTGAGAAAAAGATGCAATTGATGATGAGGCAAACTGACCTTCCTCACAAAAATGAAATACAGAGGCTCCAGTTGGAGAGAAAAAGTTAATGTTGATATCTTGCATAATGAGTGCTTCAATATCAAAAGGTTATGCCTTATTCCTATGTGACATTTTGCTTGCTAAATATTCACCGTCCCGGATTTGAAGAGCTTAACCTTCCATATGAACATGAAGTTATTGAAAAATGCATTCCATCTTCCAGTCATGACTGATATCACAGAGAATCCACATATTAGCTAATAAAAAATGGAACCCAAAACAGAAACTTTGGTCTTAATCAAAAAAGCCTTCGTTACTTATTCTGCTCCATGGCTGATAGGGACGTTTCCCTGAATGTAATTAAGCTTGAGCCTGTAAGGATAAAAAAGTAAGCTTGTTAATATGTTCAGGGAGAAATGAAAAAATAAAGACAAAGAATAAAATACACACAAGTACTGTCTTCCATTTATTGCTTTAGAAATGATATTGGATCTAATAACCCAGAGCTGTGAGACCACATAGCAGGCTATCATTACGCCAAAAAACACCTGGCAACTCGAGGGATAGAGGAAGAGGAAAGACAGAGGTGGTAGGGAGGAATAGAGAAGAGAAGAGAAGAGAAGAGAAAGAAGAAGAGAAGAGAAGAGAAGAGAAGAGAGTCTGGACATAAAGAGGAAGCAGAAATTATCAGAGATTAGCAGAGGCAGTATAAAGAACACAAAAAAACAGAATCGATAATCCACAAGACACCCTCTGTCTTTGTATTTCACTCCAACTAAGAAATCTCAATTAAAGCAATGAGAGCAAAATGCACCAAAACAAAGAGCCCAAGCTGAGGATGATTAATGAGCTGTAACAAACCACTATGTGTTTATTAACCTGGAATAGATTGTTTAGGTCAAATGTTGTGCCTTCTGAAAGTTAAGTGGTATTTGAGAGACAAGGCAGCTCAGTGTCATTTCCATAGATGCAGTGCACCAGACACAACACTCCTCTTTCTAAAATTGAGGCAACAGAATTTTCACAGGTTTTTTAAAGCACTTCTAAGGCCTTTTTACACCATGATTAATTAGAACAAAAAAATTCAAACCTATATCCAGTCAACGCAAACTTTCACATCAACTACAGAATTTCACTGAGCAGTGCTGCAGCTTCAAGTTTTTTACCAAAGTTCAACTTGGTGGATCACTTGTTTCACAGAATTCCTTTTTTATACAATAAAAGAGAAAAAAACTACAGAGACATTTAAAAGACAACAAGGAATGGCAAATGAGAGTCAGTGTTGGAGTTATTTAGTAAGTAATAACTTACTTTTTACTTATTACTCCATGTAAAAAGTAATAATATTACTTTACTTGTTTTCAAAAGTAATTAGTTATATTACTCATTATATTAGTATATTATTTCCATCTGTTGTGCTTAAAAGTTGAGCTGCTGATCCAGTAAAATGTTAAACTCAGAAAGCTTTTGATGTCTGAGTATGGCCTAGAGGAGACAAACAAAGTCAAAATAATGATAATACTTGCTCTTCCTCATCCTCCATCTTTCTTTTAGCTTTTTAGCTAGCAGCTGAGGTGACTTGCCAAATGTACCCATCATGATACGTATGATACCTACAGAGGTCAAAAGATTACTTAGTAACTCAGAGTCACTTGAAATTGTAACTGTAATGTAACTGTAATATATATACTGTTTTATAATTACTCGTTACTGGAAAAAAGTAACATATTACAGTAAATTATTACTAATATTACACTGATAAGAGACAGTTTAACAATGGTGTGTATCTCAAGCTTCAACATTCTGCAGAAAACATGTTTGTTTACAAATCTTATGATACATCTTATCTATATCATTCAGATGCCTGAAATTACTCTTTTGCGTCTTCAAGCTTGGTGTCAACTGTTGCAGCAGTGCTGAAATATGTCCTGAAGCAGCTGTGGTCCAGTTTCAGCTTCTGAACGAAGCAGTGAAACTCAAAAAGTTCTCCACTCTTTCTAAATATTGACTGTACCTAGGTAAGTTGTTTGTCCTTCCTTTTACTAAGTAAAAGGAGCATCATCATTCCCTGATGTTAATTCCATCTCTTTTTGTAGAGGGGCAGTTTTATTTTAGAAGCTTAATAATTTATTCACAAAATGGTGTCATGTTTGTTATGAATCATCAGGCACATGAAAATTTTGCCTCAGAATAATTTGCAAGTGGCCTGAACACTTTGCATTTTGTAGAAGAGACAATGAATGAATGAATCATTGACATACTGACATTTAATCAATGAAACAGTGTGATGCAGACCTGCAGTTGCAGCAGAGAGAGAAAGCAGAGATTGTGATATTCTCAACATGATGGAAACTATTCATAAAGCCAGCCTAACATGTGATTGTGTCAGTTATTGTTTTATGTATGTATGCTCAAATAGCACTACACCTCTAAGCATCGCTATACTGTACAAAGCAGACTGTGAGAAGGCATTAATGACAATAATACACAGAGGAGTAGAGTGATTTATAACATTAATAAACTGCATTTTAACAAATATAAAAATAACAGCAATCCTCATCAATGTACTGCATGGTGATGCCACATGTTTTCTATTAAAGTGTTTGCTTTCCCCTACTTGTTGAAATAACCTATTTTTCCTCAGCATTATAACATTCTATTAGAACTAATTTCACAGCTAAATCCACAGCTTCTTTATGGATGTTTTTTTCATCTCCATTTGTATGGATTTAGACCACCCACTTGATGTTTTACTTTGCAGTGAGCACAGAAAACCAAGGCAATTATTCAATCTACTAGTTCATGACCTCTGTTTTTAAAACTGCCACGCTTTAACTCTGGGTTCATGCACTTCATTCAAATGATAATCCTCACTTCAAACAAACAAGGCAAGGGAGCAAGGCTTACCGCAGACAGCAGTTGAAAACATTCCATCACCAGCCTCTTTTGCTCCTCCTCAGCATCATTCTCACTCTCATCAACTATATGCATGAATTCAGACAGTCACATGTACTTTATCCCTGCAACCCAGAAACTTAATTTTATTTACAGATGCAACTGCAGATCTCCATATGAGTTCTGCACAGTAGCAGATCTCATAGACACATACACACACATTGCGTCTTAACAAACAGCCACAGTGCCAAACATGAGCACTCACTCTGACACATTTGCACAGGCGCAGGCGCTCCTCTTTTGAAACTACATACGTTTCTTTGCTGGAAGAAAGGGGAAAGGCAAAAAGGGGATGGAGGGGGGGGGCAGGGGAACAATCTCTTCAGCAGCCCAGAGTCTTTACAGTGAGTCACGGTGAAGTCGGCTGGAGAGAGATGGAATATCCTACCAAGGATGGATCGTGGTAATTGCCTGTGTGTCTGTGTATGGGATAGAAAGAAAGAAAAAGAAAAATTATGTGTGTGTGTGTGTGTGGGGGTTAGTGTGCGTGTGTGTGTGTGTGTTGCCAACACCACCTCCAGGCTGAACTGATGAGCTCATTATTTTTGCTCCCAGAACCCCCTCCAGTCTCTGGAAGCAGCAACACACAGCGGAGCTCCCTGTGAGTGTGTGTGGAAGTGTGTGTGTGTCTGTGTGTGTGTGTGTGTGCAGGACCATGGCCTTTCCCTTGGAGTTCTGCCTCTGAACTGTTTTATTGTAAAAGCGATCGGGATAAAGCGAGGTGAGAGATGTAGAGAGGAAGAGAACAAGGAAAGTGAACAAGAGACAAACAGGGAGAAAACAGAGTGAGAGACAGTGTGTGAGAGCTGCGTTCACATCATCACCAGTGAGAGGTGAAAGATGTTAAGTAAGCTGTGTTCATATGTGAGTATTCCAGACCTAATTTTTTAGGTGTGGTTTACTTTTACCAAGATTCTGACAAAGAAGATCTTAAGCTTTTTTTACGAACACATGCCAGATGTTTATCTGAATCCTGCTGCAGTCTCTCCCCTACTTTGCTTCTGCTCATATAAATGATAGAAATAAAAAATACACACACACACATCACATCAAAAACAAAATCTCCCTTCCCAGATAATTGAAAATTAATTAATAATTTAAATGAATTAAAATGATCCATTATGTGCTTTAATATTTTGTTCTCACATCACAGCACTCCCTCAAAAATTGGTGTTTCACTCGGATGGGTGTGATTTTGCAATACATAGCAGTGCAGGGTTTGGCAAGCTCATGGGCGAGTTCCATGAGCGTTCCAGCCCATGCTCTGAGTGCACACAAAAAGTTGGACTAAGTGGCAAAGTATAAGCTAGATTTATTTCCACAGCATGAAAAATAAACAAACTGAACATAATTTAGTTTTGCCAATGTATTTTAGCACAGTTTACTTCAGGGACATATTGGGGGGTAAACCCGAGTAAACACACTTCATCCACCTCTTAGAAATGTTTACTCACCTGTTTTCAAACCATGGGGTAACTGCAGTTTGCTCACCTCTGTATTTACCATGACACTTCTGATTTAGTGATATTTTCCAGTATAACACTGTGTTGGTCAATTTGAGAATTTATCTACAGGCAGGTAAAAGTCGTTTGAAAATCTGCAGAAAATCTGAGAGTGCTTTTAAGGTGTAGCATTATTTCGGATGCTTTGGTCGCAACGATATAGAAAATCCTCAGATGTAATGGTTAATTTATGTTTTGCAAGTATGTAATTTTCCACATAGTTTGTGAATGTAAAAATGTCTGCACAAGGTAGAATACTTATTCTGGTCTTTGGGGGAAGGCTGAAGCACATAGAGAGAGAAGATGGACCTGTTGGTCTGTGTGGGTTCAAGAGCTTAAACTGGATGGAGTTTGGCTCAAGGAGTACAAACAGATAGAGTTTGAGATCTGTGCCCAAACCCAACAGGATCAGGTCAGGCCCTATTTCTCACATATTTCATGGGCATTGGGTTTGAGCTGTATCATGATGATATTATCAGTAGTAGTAGTAGTAGTAGTAGTAAGGGTTTTTTTTTTCTCCCCAATTTTGTTGTTGCCAATTCAGTCTCCCCCAATGTACTGTATACATATATATATATATAAAGGAAAGGTAAAAACCTAAAAGCATAATGCGGCCTCTTTAAACTGTGACACACGTGGTGCCTGCTGAAATGTGTTTTTTGTGTGTGCACTGATTTGATCATCATCATCATCGTGATCGTCGCTCATTTGTGTGAAAACCCCAAAACAGACATATGTGTATGAGAAATGCAGCAAAACAGCAATGTATAAAACACGTTGATTAGATCAGATCCATCTTGGTTGATGTATTGATCCTCAATTCATGGCATTCTGAAGTGACCTGCCAGAGAATCTCACGCAGCAAGCAGGCTGATATATGAAGTCCTTAAATGACTGCAGAGTCACTGTATAATTAGCATTTCAACCGTCTTACTAAGCAAGTTTAGGAAAGTGCATATGAGGCATGCTCAGACGCACGCACACACTCTCTCACACACACACACAAGGGATCAGATCCCTATCATTTTGATAATTAATGCCAATATAATAAAAGGCAGGACATCGAAATTTAAGACTTTGGGCAAGACAGACACCATATGGCAAAATTAAGCTGCATGATACAAAACAGACACACACACAAAAACACACACACACACCACGCTGTGCTTTCATGTGGTTTGAGTTTGGAATGGTGCTGTTTGTGTATTCGCATGTGTGTTCAGTTGGTTCAGTTTAGTTGAAATTAAATTTACAGTTTTATGTTTATTCCTTCTTTGTTTATTAGTGCATGCTGTAGCGTGATTTTATTTCAATCCATTTCTTTTATTTTCTTAATTTATAGTCGTGTTTTTTAGTTTACCTTAACGAGCTCGGTTCAGCTCAGGTCAGGTTGTATTATTTTCTTTTCCAGATTTGAGTGTGTAGTGACTTCCCAGACAGCATATGTATAATTAACAGCATGATAAAACCCCACTGTGTTAAAATGCAATTAACACCACCAGTCGTCTCTCATATCAGAAAATCACACAGAGGCGTGAGCAGGGTGGACGTGTGCTTCATCATATCAACTGAATATTCTCTCTAATCATATTTAGAAAGAACCTATTTGCATCTGAGCATCTGTCCTCTCATTCAAAACCCCTATCTATCAATCTCCATGTTTTTGCTTTTTTCTCCTTTTCTCTGCCATCGTTTGCATTTTTCTTTCCTTGTTTTCATGTGAAAAGACAAATTCATCTCTTCATTTGTCACCCTCCAAAGGGAGGTCAGAGGTCAACTGGAGAACAGACGGCATGGTGCATTTACTGGTAGTCTGTAATGCTGTGTACCGTGAGTGTAAAACACAAATTTCACTACCTGTTTAGGTTAAATCAACTTAAAATGTGGGATATCTGTGCCTTTCTAAACCAGATCCTGCTTTCAGGTAAATGTGTTGAGGTGTTTGGTTACAGGGCTTGTTTATTATTGAGGGGAAAGTGCTAACGTCAGATGTTCATTTTATGAATGCTATCATTTATCGTCTAGAGTCTGGTTCACATGGTCCCTTTGTGGGCCCTCTGTGATTACATCAAACATGTCTGTTATAGCCCAGCCCTGAGAGCAGCAGGGCGGGAGGAGACAGTGGTTTTGTAAAGGACGTACATGGTTAGAATGGTTAGAAAGGAATTCCTGTTGGACTACGTTAACATTCCAAAAGTTGTTTGGCTGATCCACACATGACGTCTAAGATAACAGTCAGAAATATGGACATCTTTGCTGTTTAATAAATGACATAACATTATATCTGCCCATATATGCTATAGAGAGTTAATTTACAAGTAAGAAAAAAAGGTAACACTTTATTTGAAGGAGTGTACATAAGACTGTCATTACACTGTCATAACAATGTCACAACACCTGTCATGAACATATCAATGTTTATGACTGTTGTTATTAAGTGTAATTTGGTCAATTATGTCACTTTTAATGCAAATTTGACATTATTTGAGATGTCTTTGTTATGATGATTTGACAAGTTGACACTGACTAAGACAAAAATGTCTTTGGTATGACAACTTGACATGAACCAAGACAACATAACCCGTAAATATCGTTGTCATGACAACTGACTTTAGCAAAGTTATTAAGTACCAGTTACATTTAAAAGCAACAGTTCTTTTGCAACAAGTAAATTAGCTAACCGCTATCTGTCTGCCATCTATCATCTGCTATTACCTCACTACTGTACCCTGTCGTCAAACTAGCCCTATAACATTTAATGACACATTTATGACACGTTCAAAAGGTACCACTTTACTTGAAGTCAAGGGAAATTGTTCATGACATTGTTACAAAAGCATTTGATAGTGTCATAAAACGTAATGACATCTTTATGGCAAATCCAAAATGTGCCATTTCACTTGAGGTAAAGGAAAATGGCAAAACCAACCACATATGACAGTATGATATAATGTTAAAACATAAAGCTAAACAGTTTTTTTTTAAAGTTTGATTCTGTCAAGCTGTCATGACAAAGACAAGTTGTCCTGTCTTGGTTCACGTCAAGTCATCATAACATAAATTTTTGTCTTAGTTAATGTCAAGTTGTCATAACAAAGACATTATTGGCTTGATTAATGTCTTTGTTATGACAAAGACATGTCAAACAATGTCAACGTTACATTAAAAGTGACATAATTTATAATTTATTAATGCCACTTAATGACAGCCGTCATAAACATTCATAAAGACTCCTTCATGTTCATGACAGGTGTCATGGCATGGTTATGACAGTTTACTGACAGCCTTGTGCACACCCCTTCAAATAAAATTTTACCAAATCGTCATTGTACAGCAGCTGTAAGACATTGTCAAGGACCATTAGGAAAACACAGGTAAATTCTTTGTCATGTGCTGGCAAGCCCATCATCAGTTTTAAAGAAAAAAATGGAAAAATCTGACAGTGCACACACTCTTCCATTACATCAACTGCTAAACTTCTTAAAGTCTAAAAACAAAAAACCTGCTCAAATACCATGGTATCCACTAATCTGGTAGAATCACTTATTATTTCAAATTTGGTAAAGCATGCCACAGTATCATAGTCCTAGATCTGCACTTTAATCATGATGTGGTGACAATGTCCAGTACTTGTTTTCCTGGGGCTCCAACACCAGACCTCTCTGTATACGTGTCTGGCCTCGTCAGCAGCTGGAGCTGCAAGCCTCATTTACCAGATTCAGATCAGGTATGTTGTGCCACAGTTTAACCACTGAAAAGTACAGGAAAGTAAAGACAGATAGCATCTGAACTAAAAACAAACCCATAAAACTGTAATCTAGCCCCGGCTATTACTGTGTTGTATAAGGCTTTGAAACGAAGCCAACGGTACTGAGAATTAAGTATTATTGCCAGGTCAAAAGTTGCTTGCAAAGCAGTTTTTACTGAGATAAGAGCTGCCTTTTCATTTAGGTCTCACGAAAAATAGAAAAGAGGTGAGGTGCAGTATAGATGTAGATAAGGACAGACAGAGGAGACACTGTAAAGTCAAAGATACATCAGCAACATTGAAAAAAAAATGAAGCTGGAAAAGTGGCGTAGAACATGGGCAAAAATAAAATAAATTTCATGGACAATTCTGGATGGAAGTGAGTTGTATTTAGCGGAGCTCCATCTGTATTACAGTATGTTACACAACACAAATTGAACCAAGGTCCTCCCACTGCAGGCCAGGGCAGAGAGGGGACAGGAGAGAGGATAGAGTTCAGATCTGCTGCAGCTGTGTGCATGACAGCATGGGAAAACACCAGGAGAAAGAGGTGGAGGGGGGAAAGGTAGATTGATGCAAGAAAGAAAGAAGAAAGAAAGAAAGAAAGAAGAAAGAAAGAAAGACAGAAAGAAAGAAAAAAGAAAGGAAAAGAGACAGAAATCATCTGCATTGTGGGAAAGTGTAGTTGAGCTTGCTGTGTGTCCAGCCGTTGTTAAACTGACATGCGTGGGGGCAGTAAATAAAGATCTGCTTCCCATGACAGGGCAGGTTGGCTTTGCTTCACTGCAGCATCAGGCTGCTCATTGGCTTGTAAAGCCAGCAGCATCCTGGAATACAATACAGAATGCTGATCATGTGGTATAAAATTTATATAGAATTATTATTCCCATAGTTTCTTATATCACCACCACCACCACCACAAACAAAGAAATTAATAAATAAACTTGCTATAGAAGAAACAAAACAAGGAGAAAATACAAGCATTTAAAGCTTCTTTCAGTTGTTTTATTTATTCTTATTCTTGAATTATTTAATGAAACAGTAGTTTTGTTCAGTAGTAGATTATAAAGAATGCAAAGGGAAGTAAAAAGCATTTCAGTATATTGAATATAGTAGCTACAGTTCCTTTGGAAAAAAAAAAGTGTTTGACATTTTTTTTCTTCTCTTGAGTTAGATGAGAAGAATAATATCACTTTTCTTACTCTTTACATGTCATGCATAAAATACAGTTACCAGCCTTCCAGTAACTTTGAACCTTAGTAATTAACATGTGATACTTATGTACAAAAACAGAAGTATAAAAATGGTAAGTTGCCTTTTTCATGGTTAGCTTAGCTTAAGTTTTATACCAAACTAAGCAAACCGGCTGCTGGCTGTAGCTTAGTATTTACCTTACACTCAAAAAGGTGGCATCAGCCTTCTCATCTTGCATCCCATGAGTTTCCCCTTGTGACCAGGTGAAGACAAAGTGGGAAACTGGTTTGGTTTAGTTTGGGTTGCCGACAACGCCACCTGGGCAACTGCAAAATACAAAACAATTTAATACTCAGGATACCAAAAAGGTCAGGCAGGTTTGTATACACGAGACAACAAAACATGATTCCCAAATACATAGAACATTTGATTAATATTTAATTTTAAAATTAAAAACAAATAAAATCACACTCTGCTAACCAAATGTGAATACAACCCAAAAAAAAAAAGCAAAACACTGGTTTGATACAATTTCAGTTCATTTTCAGCTGTAAAGAGCACAGACTTAAGCCACAAGGCCAACTATGTTGCGGTGTGTCAGCCCATTCAATAAACAAACAATAGTTAATGCAGTAATGTGGGGAGAAAACTGTCTTAGGGATAAAACTGTGGATGTAGAATTTGTAGATATAGAACTGTACAACTGTAGGTGTCAGGGCAATAAGCCTACTGTAGAAACAGTAGGTATAGAGGCAGAAGTTTGGTGTTACCACAGTACTTGTGGATACAGCTTGTAGAGACAAAACAGCAGGTGTACCTGGAGAGAGAAGCTGGAGGATTGGCTGCCCACAGCACAGCCACTGGTGTGCCAATAAAGTCCACAGAAACACCAACAATTGCTCATTTGGAAACTAAATGAATTAAAGGTAATGCCAACTCACATACATGTAATCTGCAATGCCCAGTAATTAGGACACTGGTGAATATCAAAGCCTGCTAGAGAGAGAGACCTTCCACCAACCTGTCACACAGGCATATTCAGCTTAAACATACTACAAGGAGTTTGTGTTTACATTTTTTCAGGTAAAGTTTCACAGTGGGAAGTACGCGGTTACAGGAAGCAGGAGGAGATTTTCTTTAGAGATATATATTTAGACTTTATATGTTGTGGTTATGTCTGATACCTGGCATGTTCAACAAAGAGAAAAAGGGACAGTGATAAAACACAGAAGAAAACATGAGTCAACCTTCAACAGATCGAGGCATGCAGGATTTGAAAGGAATCAAAAACGATCTTGAACAGGATCTCTTTTTCCTGGACTGGTATGTAATATGTGTATTTTATTTATGAAATACATTGTAAGATGGAGGAGATGAGTGAACATTATTACTGTAATAAACTTATCAATGTAACATTACATGTTAGCCTTGCGACCGAGCTATATTTACTGTAGGCTTATTGTTATGAAGACATAACATTATGTTAATAGCTTCCTCAGCAAACTGCTACTGTGCTACTGAATCTGTTAGTTGTAGGCTTACATGTAACCTGTTGAAGGTACTAAAACAGCTTACTTTGTTTCACCGTTGTCAAATTACACCCACAAATAGATACATTACCTCATAACTATACATCTTTTTTAATTTTTTATTTTGTTCAAAAAGAAAAATAGCAAATAAGTTGCATCTTTCCATCACTTGCCTCCAAAACACATGCATATGCTCGCCAGATCAAGATCTTTATGACACTTTGGACACGGGGTCTCAAGAGTCAATGCAAAAGAAAATTTATTTGTAGCTGCTTTAAATGTTCAATATGTAAGTTCTGCCACTAGATCTCTCTCTCACATTAAAACAATAACAGCAGATGTAGTTTAACGATGTCATGAGGATCATGAGAATTGTTGTCTTAACTTTGTCTTCACTACCTTAAATCGATCTGACATGACTGACATCATGTTCATGGAGGAGATAATATTATAGTTTTATTCATGTTACGTTTAGTCACATGCCACCACTTCTGTCCTCACTCTCTGAGGTATCCTACATAAACTGTGTTTTCCTGGAAGTTATAGCAACTAACTGACAACAGCTAGCAGAAAATGCACCATTACCTTGAATAAGTTATGGATTTCTCTGTTTGAACATTGTTGTTAACATTTTGGATAATCTAAGTACTCAGCTCAACAAAATATACAACATATGTCTTGCATTTTTAGACATTTCATTGTGGACATGTTCTATATTATAGCTTTAATAACTCATGTTTTAATCATTTCAACTGCTCTGTTATCCACTGCAGTACATCAAACATGCAGGATCACAGGCTGCACTAGTTAGGACAATTAATAATGGCAATATTTATACATAGAGGTGAAAATGTCTCACTAGCTAAATTTCTTCTAACAAAGGAACTCAGTTTGGTGTAAATTATATGAGTAATCTATTGTGAAAATCAGCAGAATTGCTGATCAATACAATCCAGAATACAGTTGATTCAGCACTATCAATTCTATGATGTGAGCTTTAATTACTGAATTTGAACAGCATTGAGTTAATGAAACTCTGACTGCAAGGAAGAGTTAAGGCACAATTTTATAGTGAACTGAACAGGTGAAAAGAGAGTGTGTGAGGAGGCAAAAGAAGGAGACAGTGAGCCAGCTTCAACAGTGGCAGTGATCATTTTTGTTGGTTAATATTGAAAGAGAGAGCAAACAACAAAGAGGTTCATGCTCAGTCCAGCATCATATTTACAACTCATCATTTAGTAGTTTGAATTATGACATCAGTGGGTTGCCCAGTGAAGAAACAGTGAGCAAGAGGAGAGGAGAGGAGAGGAGAGGAGGAGGAGAAAAAGACACAACACTCACATCACTGAAAGCAAAATGACCCATGATTTTTTTTTTTTTTTTTTGCAGAAAACTGCATCTTCAGCGTAGAAGGTGGGGCTAAAAGAGAGAGAGCATGTGTGTGGTCACATGAGTGGCGTGGCCAATCAGAAACAGGGATTCAGGTTCACTGTGAAGTTTACTGGGTCAAAACAGATGTGAGAAGACGGAGGGGCACATGAGATAGAAGAGGGGAGGAAAAAGGGAGTGTGCAGTGAGTACCAGTCACAAATTCTCACTCTCCTCAGCTTTCTACAGGCTTATATCCCTCTTTGTGCGCAAAATTTCCGTCAATCTCAGTGACTCCTCTTTATCATCACCTCTCTGTGTTGCTCTTTGGCTTTACATTATGTCCTTTTTCCCCCTTTGCAATAAATGTTTTACTGTATTGCAATAAACCACATTACCTCCTCACGTCATATGCTAAATATATCCGCTTTCCCTCTTTAGTTCCTAAAATGCACAAGAACTATTTAGTCAAATAAACAGAAAATATTTGCCAGATTAGTTTTCCGAGCAATGAACTGTTTTTACTATGTGAGTTTACATCATAAAAATGTTGCTTCCAGCCAAAACTCTTTGCTGTTTCTAAAATCAGGTCCCAGGTGGTTCAAAGTGAAACACTTTGGGAATCTCTGGCTGTGTGACAGTGTTGATTTAGAGCTTGTTATGAATCTAAATGCAGTATTTAGTGACAACACAATATCACAATTATTTTGTCCAAAATTTTACCCATTTCCCTCTGCTTCTATCTTCTTTTCTTTTAAACCTCATTTGGTGCAAAGCCATTTTCTTTGTCCTCATATTTTCCCTCTATCCTTGCATCTTTGTTTTTCACTTCACGTGTCTTCTCTGAGCTCTGCCCCTTCTTTTCTCCCACTGTTCTATGTTTGCTGTTATTTTAGTCAGCCAGCAGTATATATACACCTGTCACCAGACTGTCAGTATTTGAGATGTTGGGAAAGAGCTAAAAATGGGCCACTAATGGGTGAAGGGTGAGTCGTTTTGTAGAACTTATACTGTTTTTAAGAGTGGCTTGTGCAAAACAAAATAAAAATATACTATTAAATATACTACTCTCTCAGAAATAAGTGTTCCAAAAGGGTTCTTCCTGAAGGGCTGAGGTTCTACCCAGAATTATTTGCACCCTTTTTGGAAGAAAGAGTTCTTTAATGATTGTTGAAAGCATGGGTGTAAAAACACATTTCTCAATTTAAACAATGGTACGTTAGATACCATTAGTTAAAAAGGTAGTTAAAAATGATGGATGGCCACAATATTCAGTCTATGGGATTCAACCATTTTTTGCCTCATCTGTAGAATACAATATGACTCTTCATAGAACCCTCGGAAAACAAGTGTTATAGGTGAAATCCTCATTAAATGTATTTTTATGTTCTCTGGATGGGTTCTACATGACATCCTTGGAATATAAAAGGGTTCTCAGTAGAACTCCCTGGGTCGTTTCTTCAAGGTTCTCTCCAGGTTAGCACCCTTAGAATGTGGAAAAAGTCTGGATAAAATCTCTTATAAGAGGTTCTGGTAGAGCCTTTCATAGATGGTTCTAGGTATAACCCTTTATGTTGGGCTCTAGCTAGAACTCTCTGTTTTAAGTGGACCCTCTATAAAGTTTCTACCAAGAACCAAAAAGAGTCCTCCTATGGGGACAAGCCGAAGAACCCTGTATGGTTCTAGATGGCACTTTTATTTCTACGAGTATTCTTTGGGTAGAAAAAAAGGGAGAGAACAGCAATAGATGAGACAACGATACTGTATTGGGAAGAAAAGAAATCACAGGCAGTGAGATCAAGAGTAAAATATAAAGAGAGTGTGAGACACTGAGAAACACAAACAGGGGAAATAATAATAGGCTGAGGCAGCTGAGAGATAAGAATGAAATGTGAAATAGAGGGCTTGATTGGGATGAAAATGAGATGACACAAATGAGACAGAGAGGAAGAGAATTGATATGCCGTTCAATGACAAACACAAAGGATGCCGCACACACATTCCTTCATAAACAATTTAACCATATTTCCCTTATAACACACTCTTAAGTTATTCCGCACCATATGCTTGTCCCATTTACTTATGGTTTCACATGCAAGCAGTGCAGTGCCTATAATTTAAGAATAATTTGTTCCTGCTGTTTCATATGCCTGTGTCTTATTGCTACCCATATAGCCCAGCAGCGTGGCATTCAGTTTACATACAGTATGCCCCTATTTCCAACATCTCCATCAGATAACATTCAGCACAATCACACTCAATATTGGACTGGCTATTCTTCCTCTCATAGCACAATGTTTTTCTGATTACCATCAGAGGCAATATGGGGCAGTGCAATTCACTTGCAAATGCTGCATGTATAAGACCGCATTATGCTTTTATTGGCGAGTGAAAACATTTCTAATATAAGGCCAGACACAGGGGGAGGAATAAGAAGGCACTGTGCTGGGTGCAGCCTTCAATAATACAATTTTGTGTTCAGCAGCAATAGAAGACTCCCTCCTGTGTGGCACATATACTGCACTGGCCTGTCAAACAGGCTTTTATTATGAGAGACAGAGAGGGAGAGCACATCTGAGACAGCAGGTGCAATTACAGTATTATTTGGGGTTTGGTTATTTCCTGGCACCCTGTGTGTGTTTATGGGAACATGCGAGCCAGTATGTGTGGCGGGGTTTGTCCTGTGTCTTTGGCCACATATTCTTCTTGGTTCACTTAGATAACAAACAGGAAACATGTGCACTTCCTACGGCCATGACACACAGGCGACATCTGGAATATTAGATGGACAACAGTGATATGTGTCCTATTTATCCCCAACTTTTTTTCCTCTGAAGTCAACATCAGATTCTTTGCATGGTATCATTCTGCTGACTGTATAGAGATGAAAGAGGAAAGCGGCAGCAACATAGTAATATGCAAATACTTTACGACTTGTAAGCCCAATTGTACCAGCTGACAGCAAACACTGAAGCAACTGTGGTGAGGAAAAACTTACTTTTTACAGCCAAGCTCTTTATTAATGGTGGGCAGCCGATTTGTACTCTCATCGAATATTTATTTTTCTGACATTTTTACTCTTACTCTTTACGTTTTAACACAGATATCTGTGCTTTGTTCTTACAGACATTCCTTACTTTAGTTTTAATGCATTTGACAAAAAATATTGATTATTTTTATTTTGCATTACTGTGCACCACACTCCGCCAACATCAAGACAATAACACTAAGAGAGGATGATTCCTTGGTGTATTTATCAAAGCACATCACTAGAGTTGGGACCAATCTGATCCAATATTATTATCCAGTCCTGGGTGCAATACTAATCTAATTCAGTCATTGGATACTGGACTAATTTCACTGATCCAGATATCATAGTCTGATTTATCGCTGATATTGCAGTTGTAAGCCCACTGACAAATTTTTTTAGTGCAGATTAATTAATTCATTAGTAATTAAACAGTTGTACAAAGATATCCAGTAGTCATATATTTGTATGTCACCCAGAATGAGTTGTGACGGAGAGATGTACAGGCGGTGCTTGCACTGGACCCTGAGAGAGTCTGCAGCTGAGTGAGCTAGTGGTTGGCAAACTCAACATGTTCTTACTTTGGAGATAATTTAGCCTTGAAACAGAACACAAAACACAGAAAAGCAAGACAGCAACTTGTTATCTGTATCAGCAGATATCCAAATTCAGGTACAGGAATCAACATAACAAGACGATCATAACAAGACAAAACAGATGAGAGGGAGACTCAACAATGGAGAAAAGGTGAGGTTCAGTTAGCTTTACACAGAAACAGCTGGTAGAAATATCCTTCATGGGGCTACTTTTTACTTTTATACTGAATACATTTCAGAACCTGTACTTTTTCACTGTTGTTGCATCAGTACTTCTACTTTTACCAGAGTCTTATTTTTAACATAAACATTTGTACTTCTGCTTGAGTAAAGAATATGTCTACTTTTGCCACCTCTGGTTATGTAACTAAAATCAGCTTTGTGTCGCATATATTCATGATGATGATGACTGCATTTAGTATATCACCAGTCACTCCATTACTAATACTGGCAGTGTTATTTATCCATCTCGCTAGTTTTTGTGTGAAACATGTCTGTCTTCGCTCCAATATAATGGAACTAGATGGCTGGTGGTGCTCAAAGTGCCAAAAAATTCATTTGAAAAACTCAAAAGCAATGTTTCTTTTCAGAAACCATGACCCCGTTACTCAAGTTAATCCACAGACCTTGTTGTATGCAGTTTTATGTAAGAACTACTTTCTTTCTATTGTAGAAAAAATGGCATTTTTGGCACTTTAAGCATCACAAGCCGAGTGCCATATGGTTATGTTCGAGAGAAGGCAGACATCTTTATGGCTGCTATCTCCGAAACTCTGCAACTTGCACCAAAACCATTTAGATGGATAAATAGTACTGCAGGCCAGAAGGCAAAAAATGTGTTTTTGATTTTGAGGTGAACTGTCCCTTTAACAGTGTATGGGCCTTTGTTTTCAAAGGCTTGCTTCTACTTAGTCTCCCATAAAAGAAAGATTTCTGATCATAAAATGATGCTGTATTTGCTAATGTGGCATCAACACAGTGAACATGCTTCATTAGTCTGTGAAGGTTCTCAGTCATCCAGGTCATGGTATTCGTAGCAAGGTTTGTTGTAGGCAACTGGACTTGATAGAGTTCTTGAATATGTTTCGCCTCTCATCCAAGAAGCTTCTTCAGTTCTGACACTTGGCAATGTCCATATTTTGGCCAGGGAAGACAGATGGTTTGAGAGAGGAATAAAAGAAGCCATTTTTGTTTACCTGGAAAGGCCATCTCTCAACAGAGGAGGTGGTCTAACACATAATTTATCTGCCACATACAATGCAGTCTTAAGATCACTCCCCAGACAGTTGGATACCCACCTGAAATCATGTTGCTCCAACAAGTCACATGGTGGCAGGGACCTTAATGACCTTCATTCACGCCTCCCCTCAGGTGAAACCCAAGGTCCACACAATGCAAGGGTGGGCACTTGAGACACATGCCCCTCTAGGTGTTAACGAACCACACAGAGGTTTAATACCTGAACTCCCAACCCAGTCAGTCAGAACTGAAGAAGCTTCTTGGATGAGAGGCGAAATGTCTTCAAGAACTCTATCAAGTCCAGTTGCCTATGACAAACCTTGCTACGAATGCTTCATTAGGTTTTCTTATTTGTTGGTAATCCCTGACTGTTTGTGAGCAATCACCTGTGTTTTGGTGAGCCAGTTCTAGGAATAGAAATATGATCCTCAGTCTCTCAAGGCTATAAACTTTATAGAGCTACAGGAAACCTGACCTCGTCTTTTATTTGAGCTTGATTTAGGCTAATGGATTATAATGATCCAATACTGAACTCAAGCCCAGAATTTTTATAACAGCAGCAGCTGTATTCAAGTATATTTTTTTCAACTCCAATTTGGCCTTTAACTTAAATTACGGAGGAAATTCTTGGCTTTGGATCAACCAGGTCCTTTAGGTCCAGCTAGTCTGGTCAGTGGATAATTTTTATTGGCTGCCATCAGGGACTTGTTCCAAGAAGCAGGCTTTACTGAGTTGTCTGGTACTCAGTAAATCCAAAAAGAGTGTTTTTGTTTTTTTGTTGTTTTTTCACATCTATTAATGTCCAGATTTGATAGGATGCCATAATTTTACTCAGAAAATGTATTGAGATAGGTCAGTAAACCTGATTCTTGGAACAGACCACAAATTCCGGAACAACTGTTGAGCACTATCACATCCAGTGTCTGTTACTGTGAAGACCATCAATAGCAGGTTATTGAACACTTGGCAACCACTGCAGTAACTGAAGGCTGGAAGGCTGCAGAATTCACCACTGCAAAATGAAGGTGTGATCTTCGATTCATATTAATAGCTGCGACAACAAAGAGTTTAGCATACAGAGCCTAGTGTCAGAAGAATTTAGTATGTGACCACTCCATAACACCACCAGCATGCTAGTCTGCTCTGCAGCCTTAAAAAAAAGATGTGTTAATGGCTACACATGTTATGCAGTTGTAAACAAAATTAGATTGCCTAATTTGGAAACTTCTTTCAATATAGCACTATGCTGACAAGGTATTAACAGGGCCGGTGGTGTTAAATGTTATCAGCAGTACAGTTGCTGACAGAGTGGTGACACTGGCACAAGCCAGCAGTGAGGGACTGAAAAGGTAGGACTTAGAAAAGATAATGAGCTGCTGCAGTTGCCTGCATATGAGGTGTATGCTACTATATCATTAACCCTTTTCAGCTAAACATGACATTTCTTCATATCAATTAAGTTTAGCCCCCAAACAAAACACATTTGTCTGACCCCAAGGCTTGTGGACAGCAAACGACAAGAAAACACTGGAGCATTAGTGGCTGATGTAGTCAGTGCATCACCATCAAACTAGACTGAAATGTTCCAAGAAACTGGATTGAATGACATAGATGTAACACTCCAAAGGTTAGTGAGCCACAATAATACTTGAATTATGACTTATGTATTGCTCAAAATATGTGGAAATTGTATCTCAGTAGTTGATTTTAAGAATGTTACAAAACTGATGAGATTTTCCGTTTCCATGCATCACCAAAACAACCACAAACATACGTTCCCTCATACCGTGTTTGAGCAGTGGTGGAAGTTGGAAATACAACCTAAAAGTCCTGCATTTAAATCTTTACTCAAGTAAAAGTACTAAAAGATTAGCATCAAAATACACTTTCCTAAAGTAAAAGTACTCATTATGCAGGATGGCCCATTTCAGACTAATGAGCAATGTGAGCTAGTCATTATTGCAAAATAAACCCCGACAGGATGATGCAGAAATGATCCTGATTCAAGACCCCTCTGCATAATCCTGATTCAATATCCCACTCATTACATGGTTCCTTACCAAAAAAATCAATAATTTGACACAAAATATTAATTTAAGAATGATTCCTCTACCAACTCTCATGACTATCCAATGATCATCCAGGGTGAAATCACTGTCAAGTTCCTGAATGATACAGAAGAGCTCATTGCCACAGATGTAAGTCAATGGAAAGTAATTTGCTGAGCTCCTTACGGATTTAGGCTGTGACACATTGTTTGATGTTTTGGCTCCCTACTGTTATTACTTTACTGAATATGAAATGACACAGTAATTATGAGGTAAAAGATTGGCAGCTTTAATTAGAGGTTATATTCAGCCATATGGAGTGAACAATTAAATAACTACTGTCATTTCACATCCAAGGTAATTAAAACATCAAACAATATGTCACTGTCCAAATACTGAGAATCACAGACAATACACCACAGACTGAGCTCAAACAGCAAATGACCTTTTTTTAATGTGAAATTCAGACTATCACTGATATGCTGAGCTTCAGCTTCAGTCACTTAGTGACATGTTGATTGGTGCTATTACATATCACAGCAACAATATGTTTAGGAAGAAGGCTATAGTGTAGGTATAGTTCTACTCATTATTACATCCTTTTGAACGTTTCAAGTAAAGACATTGCAGTCACAATATCATATGATCATACCTGATATGATATGATGTGGCATTACATAATACGTCATACTGTATTTAATGAGTTCTAAGGAGTGATGTGGAGAAAGGGAATACGCAGGATTGCAAGATATGCAAGGTTTTAGTTGATAATATCAAAAATGACTATATTCCATTTCAGTCAGCTAGTTTCATGGTCCTGACTGCATCTGTTCTTTGTATGGTTGTATATGTCCCAATAAAGTTTACCTTTAATTTATTTGTTTGCTGCCACAATAGGTAATCTTGCACTACACTATTGTAGTGACAACAGCATTATGGAAAAGACAGCAGTCACTTGAGACATAACATTTTTTATTTATGACAATCTCATCATAATCTTAACCAAAACAGTTTTTTCCCTTTACCTAACCAAAATACCAGCCTTTCCATAACCATTACCAAATGCTTTTCTTGCCTAAACCTAACCAAAATCACAACCTTTTCATAACCTTAACCAAAGTGCTTTTGTTTCCTTAACCTAACCAAAATTACGATCTTTCCCTAACTTTAACCAAGTGCTTTTGTTGGAGGATTGTGGACACAAACGTTGGTTTCACAGGCCTGCACTTTATACACCTGCCATCCACCGTAACCACCTCCTTGTAAATCCAGCACGCTTTATAAATGTAGTGTTTCAAACACTCAAAGAAAAATCGTCTCTGCACAGGCAGGAATTACACTGTCACCACAACGTTGTTAGGAAAACAATGTAGTAATACACAAACATAATTCCTAGGAGACAAGGCCCGGGCATTGTGCATGTTGGCTCACTGTTATGGTTTATTGGAACACCTAATGGAACTGAGCCTTCATTAACAGAATTTGTTCCACCTGTGCTTGTCCTGCTATACAACAAGTCAGAATGTCTGCTGTGTAAAAGATCTGGTTATCCATCAAGAGATACTGATAAACTTTAATTTGTTTTAATTAAAGACATTTATGACAAACCACGATGAGAAATCATCTAGATGCGATTAATCAAAGAAGAGAAAAGTGTGAAGATTTAATTGGTAGGTAGGTTGGTTAGACCATTAAAGATACTGTAAAGCCACAATAAATATGTGCTCTGACAGACACATATGCTATTAACCACCCAGCCAAATTTGAAAGATTAAAAAGAAATCGTAAGTATATAAAATTAAGTTGCAAAAATATGAAAAATGAGCGCTTTTTCTCTGCTCTGAAATGCTTGGGGGCATGTCTGCTCTGCTGTCTCAGTGTGAAACACCACTACGACCTGAAAACAACCTGAAACATGGACACTCTGTCGCTTTATTGGATATGTCCAGACATATTTTTGGGTGAGGCGAGGCAGAGGTGCTGTTGTGTGTCAGGTCACTGGGCTTATATAGTGTTGGGGGGATCATGGCTCCAGCATGTCACCGAGCCAGACCCACCCAAAAAATCCTGAACACAGAAATCGTGAAGAACAGTCTCAGTCTTTTCACACATTTTCAGCAACTATGTTCTAACATGTGTAATGTGTTTAGAGGAAAAACTCCCTTTTTGCTTTACATGGACTTTAACAACTAAAATGACCCCTACCAAGAGGTGGCTGGTAACTCAGCAGGCTTATACATATGCAGCATGTATTATGGTGTTTCAGGCTCCAATCCTGACTTCCAGCTTCTTCTCCCACTTTCCAAAAGCTATCCTGTCATTACTCACTTTTCACTGATGTATTTATAACAGCAAGTTCTAGCTGATTGGAAGCACACGTAGGAAGAGGGCCAAGCTGAGCTTGAGGCAGCCCAGAAGGAGGCCAGATCTGTGAGTACTGAGCTCTTTAAAACGAACTCCTATAAGGAGGCTGCAGGTCAATTAGAGACCCTGAAGAGGGAGAACAAGAACCTGCAGTGTACCGTACATCAAGCGTGTTCTTCCCGTGGTTCACACTTAACTGTCTGTTCAGTTTCAAGCAGGAGTCTCGTGGCTGAACAAATATAACACACTCAAATTCAATTCTTACATCAGCCTCTCTAAATGAGCAGATTAAATGTAGGTGGCCAAATAAACTCTAAGACCTTGCATGACTATCTGATAAATTTTGATTCCCAGATTTTCATCCTGTTTTGGTTATTTCTGATATCATGAACCATTAAAGTTCCATGTGACTATTGGGATTAATCATCTTTTGGGAAAAAAAACAATCTTTTCATTTATTTGAGCCTAGCTTGAGGACAATAAACTCAAAGTAAAACATTACATCCAACTATGTCAGAATTTAAAAAGAAAATCTCTTTCCTGCATTTTAATATTGGATTATTTGTAGTTTGTTTGCTTCTAATGTGTCGTATTATAGCAATTAATTCCTATGTCTGAATATGAAATAATAAGAAGATGAAGATTTAACACAGATGGGCTGCTTAAATAAATAGCTTACTTTTTAGTATTTGGATATTTGGTTGGCATCCATCCATGACAGAAGAAAAATAAAATAGCTCGTCTTGATAAATTAACTGTATAGTCTGCTCATTCAGTTTGTGTGTTACAGCTGAACATTATGTTGGGGGAAACACTATTAACAAGTACTGTAACAAAGAAAGAACTCTAAAAATGTGTGTCATGAGAGAGTTAAGATAATGACTTTTGAGATTTTTTTCACCTAAATATTTCACAGAACAGTACTTTGGGACTTCATGCCATTTATTAATGGACTCTGCAGAGGAAAAAGAAAGATAAGAGAAAAGAATAAGACAATTAATTTATGTTTGCATGTATTTGCAATTATAATCAAACGTTTTTCTTAAGCTATAATTCTGTTTTTCAAAAATATTCAATGTTTTTGTTTGTTTGTTTGTTTGTTTGTTTGTTTGTTTGTTTGTTTGTTTATTCAGAGGAAACCCCTTTTCAGCTGTTTTTACATTGTTCTGAAGTGTGTTCATAAAAACGACCACACCACAAACCAGCTTGCCAATGGGAAGCCGTATACTTCAGGGACCCTGGCTGGAATCAGAAGCAGTGTTTCAGTGTCAGCACTACACCGGCAAACAGCGGGTAACATGAAGCTGTCGATAAACTCATCAATGATCGTGGTTCGCTTTCTAATTTGCTCAAACTTCGGAGGTGTCCTCATACCATAGTAATATTCTACTTTAATCTGTCTTTGTTTACCATAACATACCGGTATTGTAGGTCTGTGATACTTCTCTGAAATGGTTTGAGTATGACAGTGAATACTTGAATTTACATAACAGGAAAGAGATTTGCTTTTGTTTGTCTGTTGGTTTTGTCTGTTGCTGCCACAGATGGCCATGTACGATTCACATTATCACTGTCAGTGGAATATTCATAACACATCCACATGACAATTACTACACTAAATACATTGGTATAGTAATGTGCGATATAAACCAGAGATTCTGAGTGAATGCACAGCTCAGGACATTTTGCTTGTTGCACCAAACTAGAGGCCTGCATGTTCTGTCTGTTTTGAAGTGAAAATCTCTGACATGATTGAACGCACTGGTGAAAGTAGGAAGACCAGGGAGCTTATGAGGGCTACAGAGGAAGTGTGGATGGATCTCAAGTGAGCCAAATAAGAGACTTCAGAAGTTGCACTGCAAACATCCCAAAGAATACCTCAAGAATTATTTTTATTTAGAAAATGTTGAAAAATATAGTAAAGCATAACATATGAACTGCATGTATGGTATCACCTCCCAAATGTATTTCAGCAGATTGATTTATTGAATTAGTCTGCAATATTTAAAGTCTCTTGATAAACCAAGGAAGCCTCAGCTGAACGTGGAGGTCAAGAGTGAGACAGAGAGGAAGTTGGCAGAGGAAGATGAGGAGATGGAATAAATCAAGAGGAATAAGCAAAGGTTGATCGACTCCATGCCGAGAAAAACTCAACTCTGTGGTGAAGAGCAGGGATGATGCTGTGAGGATCAAGAGGAAGATAGAGGGAGGCATGAAGGAGATGAAGATTCCACTGAGCAAAGCCAATCACCAGGCTGCACAGTCCCAGAAACAGCACAGTTATGTCCAAGAGCAGGTCAAAGTAGGTAATGGACCATTGATCCAATACAGCTGTAGCCAAGAGGCTGCAACCGACTGCTCAAGTTATGGTTATCCTTGTAGGTAACATTCATAATTTGTGTTACGTTTTCTCTATATTTTTGTATTGTTCTTTGTTTTTTTGTTGTCTGTTTGATATTTTTTTAGTGAAAGGCTAAGATAAACAACTGCACGCATTTGTTAAAGAGAAATCATATTAGTATTGCAAAGACAATCTGACTTGCTAGTGTATCATCGGATGATTATGGCGGTTTAGTTTCTTGTAAATCAGGTGTCTAATGCTATAGGACCATTATGTAAGACTCTAGAGTCTGAAAATGAACACTAAAAAGTGACTTGGAGCCATAAATGGTATATTTACAATCAATGGTTTAAGCTAGTTGTTTCCCCCCGCCAGGGTTCGAATTACACAATGGCTTTCGGGGGAGCCCTATTGTGCCCCCCCCCAATGCGGGTGTTTTTTTTTTTGTTTTTTTTTACCTTGTTTCAGGTGTGGCTACAGCTCCATCAGCATCCTCACGTCCATGACCCTTTTTTTATTTCCATTTAACTCTCCTCAAACACGTAAAGCGGGTGCAGAAAAAAAATCCTCTGGTCCTGATTTCAGCTCCAAAATGTAAACAAGTTCGGAATGGAGGCGTTAAGGCAAATTGACGCGCATCAAGATGCTCTCAGTGCGCTTTCTGCCGAGTCAGACGCCATCAGTGCGTTTTGGCCTCAATATTAACGTCATAATCTGATCTTTGTGATGTAAACTAATGTGGAGAGATCTTAAATCAAAATTAACTCACATTTGATTTTACATGGGACAACTTTATGAAATGTCATAGAGACAGAGAAACGGCTGTTCTGCTGCGTGCATCTCTCTCTCACACACTCTCTCCTTACTGACTGTCCTTTGGGCTCACTGTCGTTTCCCTTCTGTCTGTGGATTGTTAGAATCGGGGAGAAAGTGGAATTCAGACCAAAAGTTCAATTTGCAACAACAAAAAGCAAACAGGAACCAAAGTAAGATGTTAAGTCTATCTATCAGTCACCTCTGCTCCGTATCAGAACCACGGACAGCGCAGCAGTCACGGTGGCGCACACAACAGCGCACACAGCATCTTGTTAATTAGTGACAATACATAAAATGTGCGAATAAACACAAAACTTTGCCATATTTTCACTGTTATTATTTATTTCAGGACCATCATATATTAGAGCTCCCCCCAAATGTCCCAAATGAGGCTTTTGGGGAGCCCATGTCCTTTTCAGGTGAGCCCAGCTCCCCCGTAATTCGAACTATGCCCCCCGCCCTCTCCTTGACACTCAGGCAGGTTTCCTGCAGGCTGCAGGGACACCGATCCTACACGAGCACAGGATGAGCGCAACATTACTTTAACAATGACAAGTGATGATGAGCCTGACATTGTTTGTTAATCAGCTGTTTTCTGTTGATGTATAGCTAAGCCCGTTATCCTAAAAACAATAGCCCCACTGCTCCAACAATACATGCACATGCAGTTGGGGTTCAGTGACTGCCTGCCTTCTGCCTGCCAGACTCCATCAACATATTGCTTATTTTAACAGTTATAAATATGTACTGCTTCTAAAAGATTATTAATGAAAACATTCAGCATTGATTTTAACTCTAATAAATGTGAAATGGACAAAAAAAAAAAACAAGAATTTCTGGACTGGAGTGGTAAGTCCAGAGAGAACTGGCAGTAGTGTTGTTGGAGAAGCCAACAATTTAGCATATTTCCTTAATCTCTTATGACATATCACAGTCATTTTATGATTTAGTACATAAACTTTTTTCTCCTTTAAGTTACAACTCAAGGTATTTGGATGAATTACTCACACTCTGTTCAACAAAAACAATGCTGCTTTTGACTTTTCATTTCACCAGGAGGAAGAACCAACACATTGACAGCATAAAGCAGACATCACGGCCAAAGCTGTGTGCCAGACAAGTAATACTTTAACATATGTTTTAATCAGAGATTTTCCAATACTATTTTTTCTTTCCTGATACAGATTCCAAACCTAGAGTTTGTATATTGACCAAAACTAAATACAGATCCAACATCAGTATGTTAAAAAAAAAAAAAAAAAAAAAAGGCTAATAGGATTGGTCCTGTTTCAGGGTTAATAAATTACATAGTATAGACCCTTTTACTGTTTGTAAACAATGAGAAAGCTGCGCGCGCATCTTGGCAACGGAAGTATGGCGGACCACAACAGCCTGTCAATGGGCCGCTGCAAACACGAGCAGTTTTAATCGTGTTCTCAGTCTAATCAATACGTTTAATAGCTTGCAGCCATAGACACCAACAATTGCTCTGAAACGGTCACAATTTTTCGGAAATTTAACTTATATCGACCACTGGAATATCAATTCTGAAGTATCATATACCAATAAACAAATGTTTTGGTGATTTTGGTGCTGGTAAAATGTTTAATTCAACCTTTGCAGCTTGATAACTCGTCTGGACTCGTCTGACTGGAGGAGACCACTACTTCTGTTGCCAAAATGCGCGCACAGCTCTTCGATGACTCAGCTGTAAAAGGGTCTATTGGATCAGTGAATAGACTTGCGTACTCGCTGGTACCAATATTAGCATTTTAGGCTGTATCTGAGGCATTGTGCAATCCTGGCATTGGTATCGGAACACCCTAGTTTCAATGATGAATTTTAAAATTTGTCTTTTTGTCTTAATATTAAAGCGATATTCCACCCCAGAATGATAGTCCACTCAATATATACTCACCCCTATGCCAATGTGAGGATGGGTGAAGATCTTCAGTTCACAAAACAATCCTGGAGTTTTAGCAGAAAACAGGGTTGCAGCCAATGGCAGTGAATGGAGACCATGGATAAAATAAAAAAAAAAAAAATTAGAAAAAATAGACCTTTTACATGCTCTCTTAATCTGGCATGGCAACGGTGAAATATGAAGATATATCGGGTCTGCAATACATCGAGTGATTTTACATCTATACATCTTCACCCATCCTCACATCGGCATAGGGGTGAGTACATATTGAGTGGACTATCATTCTGGGGTGGAATATCGCTTTAAGTGATTTCCCAGTCTATATTCAAAAGAACAGAACACTAGAGGCCATAAGGATGTCTTAATAAAGTTTATATTACATTCATTTATCTGCCAGATGCTTTTCTCCAATAAGTGCAAGTGCTCTCAAGATAGTTTTGCAGTATTGATCAGGTGCAAATTATGCACACGTGTTTATCCTTTTACCTATGCTATGTGACAGCTTGTCATGTTCTCAGCTCTGTTCCATTAGGAAGTAGTGCAGATGAATACAGCGAGACACCCAGATGGGCATTTCAACAGTGCTGATAAAATTGCCATTTTATTCACTATTCTGGTTAGTGTGCACAGTGGACAAATCACTCTCCTGGAAACAGAGAGGTGATTTTGGTGCCAATCTTCTTGTCACACACTGGGTGACCAATGGGCCAAAATCCCCCAAAAGCAGTGCAATCATCTAATAGCAGTGGAGCTTTTCACTTAGAAACAGTGAAAACTGAGCCACAGCAGTGGCACTAAACTACACAGGCTGATTATGGGCTTGACTTTGAATTACATGACTTCAGCTAAGTGGGGTGATTTACAGGATTTTAACTCTTCAAGCCAAAAAAAAAAAATCAGCATTATAGCAGGAATGGGCAACAATAGATACCTGCAACAACACAGAGGTAGTGATGAAAATTGCCTTCAGGCTGCGCTGTAGGAGTGAATAACAGAGGAAGCATCTATTTCTTGTGTACATCAGTGGTAGGTAGACACACAGACACCCATGCATGTACTGTACACAAAAATACTGACATTGATTTGTGCACATGCACAAACACTCAGACACACACACATACACACACAACTCAATAGGTGGTCTGACAGAAGTGGTTTATTGTGCATGAATGCTCCTCAAATTTCACTGTGTTGCATCAGCCAGCCAACTGTGTTTTTGCTAAATTAGTTTGCCCTTGTTTCCTAGAACAAATGAAACAGCAGAGTATGCAGTGTAAATGACACTTAGATCTTGCATTTTAATTGAAACATAGCTGTGCAAAATGCATATACATTATGTTTGAGGCAGTTTCATCCATTGTCATTTTACACTCACTATTTTCTGTCTTGATCATTTCTCTGATATATTTGTAATAACATGAAAGGAGAGAACATTTTTATACAAAACAAGTGCCCTCCAGGGCCCTTCCAGTGGAGAAAATGTAATGCAGTGCCATATTTCTTTTTCTTTCTGGCACTGTCCCAGGCGGTCAGCCCATCAAGAGCAGCACACTTCTGATCTTCTACTTTTGTTTATTATTGTTTATTATCTATTTTAGTTATAGGTCCTGTGTTTAGTTCAGCTGTTAGCTATAACCACCACAATTCATCCTGAAATGTTTCTGCAAATTCTTTTTATTTCATTTGGGGGCTATGCGAGTGCCCACCATGGAGGGATGAGCTCCTCAGTCACAACTAAGCTCCAGTGTCTCAGTGGTGACCTCTAGAGACTTTTATCACATGTTCTCTACCAACACCCTGACAAACTTCCCACAGTTTGTGTGGAATGCCCCACCAGGGACAATAAAACACTGGATTTACTGTATGCTAATGCAAACAAATATAAAGCATCACAATCCATCTCCCACTCAGCAGGTCTGGTCACAGCCTGGTTCTCCTGCCACAGTTTAAGCACTTTGTCCAGCAGCAACATTGCGATCAACAGGACAGTTGGGAGATGGGTGCCAGAGGCACATGCAGCATCACCAGACACATCAACTTCTGTGTGGAGAATATTGTTTCAGCCTGGACTGTAACTTGTTTTCCCAACAGTGATCCCTGGATCACCAGGGACATCACTGCTGAATAAAAAAAGTGAGTCTTCAGGGCACAAGACAGGGAGGAACTCAAACTTAGAGCTTAGATCAAGGAGGGCAAGGACATTTATAAAGAGAGATGGAAGCCAGACTGCAACAGAACAACATCAGGAAAGTGTGGAAAAGCATAAAGAGCATCACTGGCTATAACTGAGCAAAAGGCCAGGGGGCAGAAGCTGGGCTGATGATGCCCCACCAACACCACCAAACACACATCACCCACATACACCATCTACCATATCCTCAACCATTATGACACCTGGACTGCAAAGACTCCACTCAGGAGAGGCTGAGTGAGTACAGAAGTGCTCAAGGTATTTGCTGTGAGCTGTGTGGAGTCCTGCAGCACATCTTCAACCTGAGTCTGAGACTGGAAAAAGTCCCTTCGTTGTGATCATTCCTGGTCCCTGTACCCAAGAAGGGATACCCCCCCCCCCCAAATCACTACAGACCCATGAGAGTCTGATACCCTCCCACCTCAGGTCCCTGGTCAGACAAGCACTGAACCCCCTGCAGTTTGCCCACCAGGAGAACATCAGAGTGGAAAATGCTGTCGTTTACCTGCTACATCTGGCTGAATCCCACCTGGACAAATCTGCAAGCACAGTGAGCATCATGATCTTTTATTACTCCAGTGCTTAACACCATATAACCTCTGATGTTGGGAGATAAGCTTAGGGCCAGACAGTTGAACTCTTCTGTCCTGGATAATGTATTACCTGACCGGTAAGAAGGAGGACCTGTGTATCATGAACTGTGATAACATGGGGGCTAAGGGGGAGTTCTCTCCCTATACATCTCTGACTTCATCTACAACACAGAGTCATATCACATGCAGACGTTCTCTTTATGCCTCTGCCATTGTGGGATGGACAAAAGGAAGAGGAATACAGAGGCATGGTGGATGACTTTTCAGAGACTGAACCCCCTGTTTCCATCCAGGAGGAAAACATTTTAAGGTGGTTCACTCTTATTAATACCTCAAAGTGCACCTGGATGACAGGCTAGAGTGGGCTTGGAACATAGGGGCAACCTACATGAAGGGCTGGAGCTGGTTCTTCTTCCTGTGGAGGCTTCAACATCTGCAACAAGATGCTGCAAATGTTCTACCACTCTGTTGTGGCTAGAGCTGTCTTTTATGTTTCCTTGTGTGGGGGACAGAGCGCAAGGGCTAGAGACACTAACTAACTGGTAAAGAGGGCAGCTCAGTAATTGGAGCAAGAATTGAACTGGACTCTCTGGAAGTCATGACAGAAAAGAAGATGCTGTCCAAGTTTATTAAAATTTGGAGCTTCTCCTAGCCCCTTAAAGATGCTGGTTTAGAAGAGGAGCATCCTCAGCAGAACAGTTGTACCCTCAGTGTGTTCCACTGAGGTGCACACAAGATCATTCCTGCCAGTGCCCACTCCAATCGATCTTCCTATGGGCTGCCCAGCATGAGAGAAAATTGTCTGGAACTGTTTCGCCATAAATGCATCACAGCTTTCTTCATGCCTGTGCCCCATTGCATGCAGCTGGTGCCCTTTTTTATTTTTTTCACCCCTGTCCCTTAGACAGCTTCTATCCACAACTGCTGCTTGTCATAGACTGTGAGTTTACTGCAGTGGGCTTAAAACACCTGCTTCATAATCAAAACTAAGGACAATGCCAATTGGCACCAAAGAGTCGAAATTTACAGGTATGATCGGCCATTTATTTTGTATTTCATTATATTTTTATATTTTCTAATTTTATTCTTCAGTTTGGTTTCAGTTCAAGAAGCTCTAAATACTGACCGTATCATATAGCAGGTTACAGAAGTACCACTCTTGTATATGATGGGATATATGCACTAGATTTTTATAGATTCCTTGAAGCAAATTTCTTCCATCTGAAAAAAAAAAATGTTCTTATTCATGCAGTCACACTTTGTTCAGTAAGTTCTCTGAGATCTGCATGACCACACTGTACGCAAAATGTAATTACTCTGTGCCTGAAAATACATATAGCCTATAGTAAATATGTGCAGTTTGTGGTTAGATTTGTCAAAAAACACGTTCTGCAAAAGTCTGATTATGCAAATAAGGTGATGAGGCTTCCAAGCATTGTCAGTCTCTGACACACACTTGGTTTGTTTAACTAATTAAATGATTAATCATTTCATTACTTATTCATTTATTTGCTCATATTTACCCATTTCATCAGTCATTCATTGAATCACATAATGTGATACAAAGACTTTAACAACATCATACATTAATTATATTTTTGGAGCATGATAAGTCAACAGTTCACAGCTATGACAAATGAGTTTTTGTTGTATTATTAGTCTTCATATCTCACCGTGGATTTGGCCATTTTTCAGTCTTATGTCCACAGTTCAGGGGATAAAGTCTGTCTTCCTATTTTGTGTTGACACAGGATCATATCTGCACAAGACAGAAACATTTATACATTTGACTATGTTTTTAATGGTGCTGAAGCATAAAACAAGCCTCATTATATTTTGCATAAGTGAACACAAGGGAGGTCCACACATTACATGTATGTCATCATTTATTCATATTGAGGTGTGTGAAAGCATTGCAAATGCCACAACAGCATAAGAAAGGTATGTATATACTTGTGTCACTAACATGTCAAGCAGCCAGATCACAAGTGAGCGCTTCAAATCACCAAGCAGGAGAGCCAAGGCAGACAAATAAATTAAAATGTGATTGGCAACTGCAATATTCAAGATATATTTACTTTGTGGAGCAGTGTCAGTGGACTTCAGCAGCTCAAAGTCATTTGTTCTGAGGTCTTAAAACACTGGGCAAAATCTATTCAAGAGTTTAAACCAGCACAAGCCAGTCATATCAAATAAAACATAAACCCAAAATAACAAGCAAGTTTTCTGTGTATTGTGCCTCAAAAACAAGTGTTGTTTTTGTATCTATGTATTATATCAAAAAGCCCTTGTTCTTGGGTGTAGGTGATAGCTGGCACTGTAAATGTTTCATCATTCATCCTGCCTTCTATCCCAATAAATAAAAAAATAAAGCATGTTTTCTTTTTCAATCTTAGAGAAAGCAAAAAAATGCAGCTGCTTGTGTGTGCATGCTGAGATACACGTATGCACAACATCCACACATGTGCGAACACTGCTGTCAGGCCTGGTTTTCTTCAGTGAAGTTACAGGCTGTGTCTTTCATCATGGTAAAGAGAATGTGTGCAGGGCATAGTGACAGTTTCACATACACCAGCCACTGAATTAGGCCCAACCCTGCTGGTATTTTTAGCTATTGAAAACATTTTTTTCAAACAGAATTTGTCTGATAGTTTGGGTGGTGCTGTTCTTGTATTGTCTTTAATCTTAACATTCTGTCTTCTACACTATGCTGGGTTGTTTTGTTCTAGTCTGGTCTTGCCTGCAATGCTTTGGTCTAGGTTGTTTATTTCTGTCATTTTCTGTTCTATTCTATTCTATTCTATTCTATTTTCTATTCTATTTATAGTAGCACAAAAGAAAATATGTACTACATACTGTTACAGTTACATATACAGTGTCAGAATTCCACTCCACCCCTTCACAGATATGTTTAACTCTTTGACAGTTTGTTTTCCGACAGAACCTGTCTGTGAGACGAGGTGGTGAATTTTCCGTTGCCTTGTATCACTTTTCTGTTCTGCTGTGCTGTGTTTGATTTCGTTGTGTTGTATGTTCTAATTTAAGTAAGATGTTTTGCTCTTTTTCTTTTTAATTCACTTCATTGTTTTTGTTCAATCAGGCTTTCCTATTACATACCCCTATTATTATTCTTTAGTTTTTCTGGTGTATCAGATTTGTCTATTCTATTCTACTCTATTCTATTCTGACCTTCCTGTTATTTGCTGCATTTTTAGTATCTTGGTATCAGGTGCAGTGAGTGACAGTTATTGGTCTGGTGTCAGTGGCTCAGGCGTTACCTCTCTTTAAGGCTGATCTCATTTCCTGCACACTTCCTCTGTGGGGTTAACGGCTGGCAGGCTCAAACACATCCTGGCTGAGGTACATATAGGAGGGAAAACAAAATAAGAGCCATTGCTGTCATGGGAGCAAACAAGTGGAAAATAATATGTGCACATATTAGTGACATTTCACAGTGTAATGTCCAATTAAGTAAAGTCAAATTAATTAAAGACATAACAGGTAGCATGCATCACTATGCAGCTATGATGATAATATTTTCAAAAAACAATTTTTTTAAATTGTCTCTTGTGATTTCTTATTCTTGTTTTCCCTTTCTTTGTCCTGTATAGAAGTGTATTGCTGCCACTCCTGAAAAACAAAAAAGGATCAGTATGATCTATAACATGAAAAATTTCTTGATATAACAAGATGTTTTTCCTGTTATACCAAGATATTTTCATGATATAACGTCAACATCATAAGATACATACAAACTTAAACTTGTTTATAATAAGAAACTTTTCTTGTTATAACAGAAAATGTTATAACAATAACATATTTCTTATGTTATGAAACTTTTCTTGTTATTTATCTTACTGTTTATATTGTTGATAACATGATAACTTGCTATAAATTATCATGTTATAACATTATTATCACATTATAACATGAAATGTTCTATGTTATAAATAAATACAAATAAGTTATTCATGTTATAAGATTTAAATTTTTTCTATGGTGTATAATAACATGATTTGTAGAACATATTTTTTAAAATGTGAGAAACATTTTGTTATACAAACGTTTCATGTTATAACGTGACTGCTGATCTGGTTTTCTTTTTGGCAGTGGCAGCAAAGCAGTGCTGTATGTCTGAGACCTAGTTATGCAAAATAAGTGCAGTTTTTTTTTATTTAACATGGCAAACAAGCCTTTTACACATCTCAGCAGAACCTGAGGTGCAGCCTCTGAAACTTGAAAAAAAGTGCATTTTGAGTGCTAGTTATTTGTAGAGTGCTAAAATTGATGTCATTAATCGAATGACTTCCTCCAAAAAGTTGAAAAATAGGAACCAAAAAGCCTTATTTTGCTGGCACTGTCTAATAGCTTGAGAGGCCCCGTCCTAACTTTTCAGCCTGTGTCAAATTAGCCTTTTGGAGTGAGCTATTTTGCACAACAAAGAGCCTGTAGCTGAAGTTAAAGCACAGGGGAAATGGACAGTGAGAAGCAGAAGGTGGTGATGTTTTCATAACCACTTTAAAGAAAAAACAATCAACCATCACAAGCTGAAAAATAGAAGTGTGTCTTAAAATGCCTATGTATGTCTCAAAGGACATGGTGATCTTTTTCTTTTACTAGAGCACAAGTTAGAGGAGACATATTGTGGTAGTAGATTATTCTATAAGTTATAGTTTGCCCTACTTTAAGTTAGTTTATTATTAAGTACCATATGTCAGGGACATGTTTACTACCTCAGTGCAACTGAGTATTCTACTTCACATTTACTACTTCACCAAATATCATTAATAAGTCAGAAACAGTGAAACAAGGACAGCTTCTTTATAACAATGCCCATATATGTTCACATTACAGGCTACATACTGTTAAATGTGTCGACTCTAGATGTTCCTATGTTTTTCTCAGACCTGAATCTATATTTCAAACACAATTCATGATCCAGATAGCAGTTGAAGGAATATGGCCAGATGTGAAAGCAAGGTGGTTGTGTTTTATGTTTGTTCCCTCTGAGGATATCTGTTGTCAGTGTTTGATAGAAAGAGCATGAAGCCAGGCTAGACTGACAGAAAATGTGACAAACAGCTCAAGAAAATAATGAAATAATTCTACCTGACATTTAGATCCATACCATATAATGCCGTGAAATCAACTGAATCATAAATGATTTATTAAATACTTTATTTTTAAAAAATTCAACTCCATATTCTTTGAATGAAATAGCATTCACAGACATTAAAGTAAAAATCATTTTGCCTGCCATTCAATTCCATGCAATTCAATATGTATAGGATCATTTTGACTAACTTTCAATCAACCTTATGTGTAATTCAAACATTTATGGTCACTTGTGAGGGCTATTAAAGGAAAACTCAGCTCAAACCTCCTTCCTGTTTTGTAGACTTTAAGGTTATATATCATCAGCATGCTGCACACTGCAATATACCATTTGCACTGTAATGGTATGTCTCAATGTCTTTGATTTTCCTGTCTGGCAGACTGACGGGGGGCCCAGTGCAGAGGGAAAGGAAGTGTGATAAACTGTCCATGGAAAACATAGGAGGCCCGTGTCTGACCACTGTGGCCGGGGTTAGTAACCACAGACAAAGATGGAGGGAGGCAGATAGAGAGGCCTCAAAACTGTTCCCTGCAGGGGTAACTGGACTAAACAGCTCTGGTATTTTAGATTTCTACATCTGCTGAAAATATGATTTCTGGTGTAAATAAAATGGAAATCCATGAATATGAGAAGGTGAGGTTGTCCTTTTAGTAAAATGTTTGGCAACTATCTGACTGATGGCCATGTAATCTACATTTTGATTTTGACTGCATCAACCAAATTTGGTATACAGTATTGTAGGACTGAGATGCACATATCTAAATGACCAAGATCAGTATCTTCTCAAGGGACCAGGCTTAGCATAAATTGGCCATAACTCAATAACCATTTTTTTCAGTCATCATAAAACTTGAAAGATATCTATAAGCCATGATTTGGAGTAGGTCTACCTTGGCATTTTGAGTCCCTCTGTCAGGGCTACAAACGCCTGTATCTGAAAAACCAGCGGGCAAAATCTCACCAATTTTGGTTTGCATGTTCTAGGGTCAAGTATTAACTAAAATCTTACATGATTTGTTAAAGTGGACCACATATTCGCTCATAGCTCAAGATCCTTTGAGCAATCCTGATTAAAAACCGGAGACATCCTGTACAATCAAGTTTTGTCAAAATCCGATGAAGTGGGAGCAAACTCGGTCTCTGTTGACTGTAACATCAAAAAAGGAAACTACATAATTATAGATGACTTACTAGGTGGTAAGTAAGATTCAGCTATTATTACTGTTGAAGGATGGTTTCTATCATTACAGGTCAAACTGGACTTTTGAAGTAGAAGAAGGCTATAAGTGAACCACACATATATTGTAAAATGTGGTTTAAGAATCCATTCATTTTATAATTTAAAACACCATTGTATCTACAATGCCATGCTTTTTCAAGAGCTAAATAGTCAGACATGGTTGGCAGAGGTAAGACACTTTAGATCTCAAGTCGCCACCATCATTATCACAGCACCCTGCAGCAAGCCACTCAACTCTAAGCTACTTACAGGGTTTTAAAGCACAGGTGTGGAAGAAAAAGTAATTCTCTCCTTTTCTTGACATTGCAAAGGAAGCAGTACTCTATGCACAACACCATTCCTACACTGCTGCTAGAGTCTCATATGACAAGTGTAGTCCCATGTTTTCACCAGTCTGTTGAGTAACCATTAAAATTCTTTATTCAACATTATATTACCTAGATTTTTCACAGAACAATACAATATTCATTAATAATCTATGCTGTGATGATAAAAGTGAAACGCTGTACATACAGTATATTGTCACATGAGAGCACTACAGTCTCAGAATATTTCTCCACAGAGCTTTGCATATTATATGAGTACATGTCCTTAATGTTGTCTTTGTTCCCCTGTGACCAAATTGGGATCTTTACTTCTTAACAGATACAGTGCACATACATGAATATGTTATTGTAGCAGACACTAGTGTTGTCAAAGCCGTGTAGTCCTTAGATGCATACATTGTTCTGACCACATGTTCTCTCAAATCTACATGCATGAGACGCACTAGGAAACAAAAAGCATGTCCCAAATAAAGAAGATCACACACAGTATTGCAGAACAAAATGTGGACGGCAAATAAACAGCACTTTCTCATGCATCAGTGAACATCATATATTGTTTCTAAAAAACATAAACACAACTTTCCAGCAAGACTTGTCACAATTCATAGAAAATAACATCAGTGCATAACGATTTTCTAAGCCAGTGATGCCCTGTGAAAAGTAACACTTGAAATTGCACATCCTAAACTTCTAAATTAGACTCCACAGGCACCAGATGTTGCTAATATATTGACAGTTTAATACTTGAGTTGCAGTTAACGAGATGACAGAGAAGATGAACAAACTTATATGTGACAAATATTTTAACTGTTAATCGTTCTCATAAGAACGTTCTCCCTTCTCTGTTTTGATGTTTTTTCTTCATCAAGCTGTTTTTTTCCTCTTCATCCTTCATTTTTCTTCATTTCCACTCAGGTCTCTTTGCAGATCTGCATTATACACACACAAGAGAACATATACAAAGATGAATGAATGTACATTACTGCAACATTTTTGAAAAATATCAAAGAATAAAAGTAGTACAAACTTCAGGTGAAAACAACTGCAATTTTTCATTAAAATATGTTGAGAACTTCATATATATTGCTATAGCTCCAGTCAGACAGTCACCAGTGTTACATAAGATCATCATGTATTTGAGTATTTACTATGCATTACTGGTTCTCTGTAAATTTTCCCAATATCTTACTTTCTTTTAGCATTAAAATATGTATGAATGAGGACACCTGGATTGTTTGTCTCTAATGGTGCCTACAGACTACAAGATTTTAGCAATCTTATAAGTTTACTGCAAATCACACTGTGCGACATGGATCTATAAATTTAAGTACAACATTAAGTTTGACATATGGAGACTGTACGATGATCACACCTACTGACTCATAGGCTACAACGCAAGTCACTATACAAGAAAACGTCATCAGAATGCATTATCTATCTATCCATCAGCGGTAAATAATGAAGCTAAGTCTCCTAATGAAGAGGATGTTGACCTGGTCCTGGTGAGAACAACTTGGGATGCCAATTTTGCGAAGACAGTGTGAGCTAAAAAGTACTTTTTCAATGTGCGAAATATGCTTAAGTAGCATGCATGCATGCATGTATATGTCTACTGATATGTCCTGTTTTTGTCCATCGAGACAAACTACGCTCCTATTGGTCGGTTGGCAGACATAGCTCAAAACAGCAGAACATTGTGAGATTCATTGTGAGTGATCCAAAATTTTGCACGCTGTCAGAATTTCATCCCAGGCTAGCTTTGGTCACAAGACCACGAGAACGTCTTTGAACCCCTTTCACAGAACATTTGTACCGTCTTGGTACCACAACCAAAGTTATTGCTGCATTTCTTTCACATTGATCATCTTTTGTCTGGGACAGTCCAAACAATTAATATGATGCAATGCAACACAACAATAGTTTACTGTAATTTAACCAAAAACTCTACAGTCTACAAGACTCTTACGGTCCAAAGAGTTTGTGCTACTCTTTATATCCCATCTGAACAAGGTGGTTGAGCTGACTAAACAACCAAACCTTAACTACCTGACTGTCATCTTTAACCCACTGTGCTGTTGCTCAGGGACTGAAAGCCTCAAGCAGAGAACCAACTTTTCCTGTAGGGGATCTGCAGATTAATGAAACAGTCTTAGGGTGACCAGATGAGAATGTGTGAAATTCAGGACAGGGGAACTGAGGGTAGACTTGTCATGTCAGAAGGACTAAAATGTATATACAGAGTAACATCAGATTATGACTCTGCTAATTTCTTATTAATATTATGAAGATATGTATACTAGGAAGACAGTACAGATTCTGAATGATGATATGTAGGACAATGTCTTGGCTGTGTTTACCAGACACAACTGTTACACACAGGTGAAAGGTATGTAACAGTCATTTTAAACATTTTTTAAGCAGCTAAGATTGTCATTGAGCTGTAGCAACCACATTTTTGAAATATTTTTCATCACAGATTCCTCTCAGAGTGGCGCCTGAATCAGTTATTTATGATAGCCTAGTCAGTACAATAGACAAATGAAAACACAGCAATAATACACTGATATATTTAACAAAAATGAACATGGACTCTATACCCCACATATGTGATTCAGTTTAGAGTCTTCTTTATTCTGCTGACAGCTTGTTGCGCAAATCTCTGTTATTATTCATGAAAAATTTGGCAGCACTCTAAAATACACAATGTTTCAGTGCAGCATTTTTCAATACTGTGTCACCATGACAGGTCTTCTCAGCAGTTTTGCCTTCCAATGTCAAGTCAAGTTGAGTCTCACAGCACACAGACAGCTCTCATTTTAGTCTGTTATCTATTACTATAAGATTAATTCTCAAGACAACAAGACAAAAGGATACGATTCTGAATTTGGGAGAACTGTTTATATTTCAGGACTGTCCTGAATTTTTCAGGTCATCTAACCACCCTAATCAGTCTGTGGATCCCTTATGTTGCCTTCACTGTACAGCTAACAAGTAATTATTGTGCACATTTACTTGCAAAAGTGCACATTTACATGCATTGCATTTGTGCTAAACAAAAGGCTTTTACCATTATCTCAGACAAGAGCTCTGAAAAAGATAATGACGCCCGCTATTCTGGGAAACTCAGCATGGGATGATTAGTCAGCATGTTGAAGTATGTAAGTTAAACCTAAGTTCTGAATCTGACTGTCTGTGCGAAATGAAAACGGCCTCATAAATCACTACTGTTTAATACTATATCATTAAACAGGAACTGACATATAAATCACTAGTAGACTATATTATCCTCAGGGGGTCTGCATGCTTTGCACTGTCAGGCTGTCTGTCTCCCAGTGTGTCATTCTGGAAGACTTCACATCTGGATCACTGTTATTATGACAATCATAACATTTAACAGAGGATGGTATTTCAAGCACCATTATACAATATCCAAAACTGAAAGCCAGTGTCTTGTCACAGAAGCTGGATGTCCATATGTACAGTATATTTGTAGACCTGAGAATAAAGGAACAGCTGTCACCAGTGGGTTGCACATTTGTGTCTCACAAAATACCAATAATCAATGACTTTGAAACATAATATAATTACAGACTAGCATCTTTGATTTCATACTAGCATCTTTGACACATTTGCTATTTCTCAATGTCCGTATGAACAAAGTGGTTTTATATTATATACTTAAAGCTGGAACAAGGAATTTTGTTGATTTTAAAAGGGTCTGTGGACAAAAGCATAGCATTTTCACTGCGATAATCACAAAATGTAATGTCAAAATTAAAATTATGTCCTTATGTCCTCCTTCTTATGTCTTTTTAACTGACTAGGGTCCTACTCACTGTTACTTTGCCAGGGAAAATTCACAGAGAATCCAACCTGGTGGTTGGCATTAAGAATAAGACTGGCTGATAAAATAGCTGGTCTTCTCACTGATGATCTTGTTTGATTATATATGTAATATAGAGGCATCAGCATTAAATAGAGACCGTTTCATAACTAGTTGACCAAATTTGAAAAGACACTTTGAGGTAATTGTGTAATGATTCAAAACAAATCTGCATTACTCGTCAAATAAACTTGATATTATATCAGGTGAACATGAGAAAACATGATCAATAAGCTTAAGATAATAAGTTGAACCAATAACTCTTCAGTCACAATGACAAACATTACAAACCTTCATCATGGTTTGCAGTGTTTTCATTAGTGTGAAGCATATGTACACTTATTTTAAAGTGTATTACACACAGCAAGTTTTTATCATATATGTTTTTGGGTCTCAGGGGAGTTTTAAGTCTCACACAATGCATGGTGGGAAGTCTGATAATATGTTGATCATATTTCTTTTAGAAACTTACTTTAATGAGTTGTTTGAACTCTGCAGAGTACATTCATTCAACTCAAGTCAAAGACTCAGAGTTGGAAGACGTTATATTTATAAGTTCTCAGGTTTTAATTTCAAGTTAATTAACTGGAATAAATAAAACATGTTTATGTATGTTAGGTTAATGAGAAAAGTTTAGCTGATTCCACCAAATTCCTGTGCACTTATATAAACTATATAAAAACTATAGCCTCATCTGAAAAAGCACCCCAAACAGGCTTGCAAGAGGATGTGTTGTGGAAGTCAGCAAACCAAAATAGAGACAGATATTATGAATTTATGCTTAGAACAGCAAATTAGACAAAATTACCCACCAGACGGTATCTCTCATATGTCAGACAGTCAGACAGTCCAACTATATCAGTGTGTGTCATCTAAGAGTGAACATTCCAGTCATGACTCACCATGACACATCTGAACACTCATACACACACAAACACACACACAAACACACACACACACACAAAAAAACACACACGGCGACAAAGAACGATTGTCTAACTGCTAAAATTGATCAATAGCTTGTTTATTCTTGCCCAGAAGAACATTTCATTGTAATTATCTTATCAGATGTGTGATGTGATCCCCAGCTTTTAAGGAAATGTTCGTGTGACACAACAATATGGCGGAGGGAACTTATTGTCCAGAATGAGCGTGCATGGTCATCTCACAATACAGTCCTTGTCATCCTCTCTGCACTCACACGAGACCAACAATAGCCTTTGGTTTATATTGAAAACATGAACACATGGTTTCTTACTCACATGAGTCTAAACAAGCAAAAACAAAAGCACTCGCCAATCAACACAACAAACAAGTCAGCCCATACAATGCTGAAAAAAAGAAGCATCGTGTCAGGAGAAAGGAGAGAAACTCTTAAACAAATTAAATTCCTTTCTTCCTCAACCTTCTGTTTTCCACTCCTTTATTCCACTCTTTCTTTTTCAACTCATTTTGCTGCCTCACTTTCTTTCTCTTCTCCCCCCCTTCTCCTCCTTCTCCTCCTCCCGCTTCCATTCTTTCTGTCAGTCTCTGTCTCTCCCTCCATGAGCAGACAGGCAGAGACAGGGAGACTGTTGTTGTGCTTGCAGTCTGACACTATCAGCTCATAAATCCCTGTCAACAGCTTGTATGTCTCCTCTCCTCTCCTCTCTTCCCTTCCTCCCTCCCTCACTCCCTCCCTCCTCTGCTGAAGGAGTGGAGGAACCCACTGACCTGCCAGGAAGGGTTTGACTGGCATAACCTCACAGGCACACAAACACACACACAACAACACACACACACACACACACACACATTTAGGAAAAAGAAACACACATAGAGGCATGCAAGATAGACAGACAGACAGACAGACAGACAGATAGATAGATAGATAGATAGATAGATAGATAGATAGATAGATAGATAGATAGATAGACAGATACTCTCATCGAGCACTCTACAAAATTGAAATGCTGTGTTTGGATGGTTCCAGCTCCCTCTGTCTCTTCCTCCCTCCCTGTCTTTCTTTCCCTCAGGCGATGTTTGCCAGCAGACAGTCGTCACTGACAAGTGCTTCCTGTGGTTGGGGGTAAACACCTGGGTAATGAGGCCACGCTGCACAACAGCCAAAAAAAAAAAAAAAAACACCCCACCAAGGTTCACAGCCCTCACTCACTGCACTGCACGTGATACGGGTATATACTGTAGACACACAATCAGGTCATGCAGGCACATAGGGGCAGATACGTACACAGTCATGCACACAAATCCTGCAAAAACTCAAGCACAGACATGCATGCACATAAACACACACACAACCGCACATGCTTGGCTCAGACTGCTAAACAAGCAGTGAGCCAACCCAGCCATGTCAGCCAAAACTCAATACACAGACCGACTGCAGTGTTAGAGGCACGCTGTAGTGAGCTGAGGTGAGGGGGAACGAACCGGAGTCAAGCTCCTTCTATTCCTTCAGCGTCACTAATAGTTTATTCTCCAAACTTAGAAACAAACCCCGCTCCAAGTGTTGTCAGTGAGAAACTCAGTTTGAACAATTTGCAGTATGTCTAAAATCCTGACTGACTGCAGTGCAAAGTTGTGTTGTGGTGAAGTGGGAGAGCTACTGCAGCAGAGCTCGAGCTGTCAGTCTGACTGCACTGTCAGGAACGCTTTATGTCACTGGAGGACTTTTTCTCTATTGAATTGATAAGCCTTTAAAAGGGGGGTCCACTGACCAGCCTCTTAGCCTTATGCACATGTCACATGAAGTTAAATGATGGCCCTAATGGTTTTGTCAAAAATGGCTGTCATATCATAACTGCAGTCTGAAGAGAAGTCGATGAGCAAGGTTGCAATTTATGCACATTATTAAACAAAACTCTTTGGTTATGCATGCATTGGCAGTATCAGTTCATTCTCCAGACTCAGGATCTATTCACAATGAACTCAATGTCCCCTGGATACATTTTATAACTTATAAAAGTATTTTTATACGTTTGAAAGAGCTAGGCTTACATTTTCTTTTCTTTGTTCTGTGCTTGGCTAATACATTCCAGATCTATATGAACTTGTCTCACAAAGATGAAGCTGATATCAATCTTCTCATATGACTGTGGATTTGGCAGCATGCACACTTACTCTTCTTTTATTTTTTGTTTTCTTCCTCTCATTTTTATAGAATTTTTTTTAAGATATATTTCTTCTCAAAGATTACAATTTAAGAGATTCATTTTGAGTCAAAATTGACTGTAATTTACCCAACAACTAAAACCAATAGTACATTTTCATGCCGCTCTCGTTCTGTACAGTGTACTGTTATCCAAATAGACTTTGTCACAACAGAATTACATCTTTCTGCTCCACTGCCTCAAAATATTGTGTACATATCAAAGCCTCAAGAATGTTCTGTGTCAAAAGCACTAGAGTGCAAGTGATTCACTCAAGAATCATCTTATTGTGTTATCTCTGGACAATACGGCGCAGCCTGCATCTCATGTGTCAGAGGAACAACAGGGAAGCCTGTGGTGAATCATCAGCCCTGCAAAAGAAGCAAAGCCAGCAAAGCCTTTGAGCACTTCTAGTTTTGGACAAGGACAAGGAAGCAAGGTTTTAGTGTTAAAGGGATAGTTGGGATAATTTGAAGTGGTATTTTTAAGTGTTAGCTTTGGCAAAAAGAATGTATGTATGTGTGTGTGTGCATGCACGCATATGGCAATATTTGACTCTACATGCGTCTGTATCCATGTGTGTATGTGTGTGGCCCACACATGTCTTTATGTGCAAAGGAAATGGCTGACAGTGAAAAATGTGACCAATTCTAATTTTAATTGCCAATGAAAAAAGGGACTCAATATTTATGGGTTCTGTCCAGACGAACAGAGGAGAAGGGTTTAAGCATGAAAGCATATTCCTTATCACAATTAAAAAGTGCTTTAACATGACTGCAACCCTTTGAAGTTAGATTAGCAGTAATATTGGAGAGATCGGCTCCAGCTTCGAACAATGGAAACTGAATGGGAGGAAAAGAAATTATTTAACAGAGCCAAAGGTAATGCTTCAGTTTCGTTGTCTCTTTTTTCCTTGAATTAGCCTCATGCTATTTTTTGATAGATTTTCTTGTGTGGAACCACTAATTTTTTCTTTCTTTTCAACATGAAATTACTTCACGTGTACATGAAAAAATATGCTTGGAGTCCAACCTAGGGACTTGATTGAAGGGACCAAAGAAGAAAAGAGAAAAAAAGTAATTTGACAGCACAGTTTGAGATCCTTTTTAAAGCATTTGAAGCCTGGAGTGACAGAAAAAAGTCTTCACAATTGTACATAAGGTGCAGCTGCTGAGGAACTATAATCACACTTTTGAGTCCCCATATGTGTCTTGATTGTAAGGATCTGATACCAAAGGGGTTCTTTCTGAAGGGCTAAGGTTGCTTCTGACAAACTTTTCTTTTGAAAAAAGGGTTAGTCAAGGGTTATTTGTAAGATTAGGGTCTCCATGAGGAACCCTTTCATCTCAAGAACCCTTTTTAAGAAGAAAGAGATAAACCATGAGACCTGCCATTGTTTGGTTCCAGCAGACAATCAACTTTTAAGGTTCCGAACCAAACCAAACTAAACAGGGCTGGTTATATGTTGCTGGAAAAGGCTTATGGGAGGGTTTAGACTAAAACCCTTTGAATATAAAAGGGTTCTTGGTAGAACAGCCTCAGTGGGTTCTGCATGAAGACCTCGCAACATATAAGGGTTCTCAGTCGAACACCTTGGATGGGTTCTAGTTGAGACCCTTGAAAACTGCAATGGTTCTTGGTAGAACACACTGGGTGGGTTCTAGATGAAACCCAAGGAATATGCAAGGGTTCTCATTAGAGCACCATGGGTGGGTTCTAGATGATACCCTTGAAATATAAGAAAATCCTCAGTAGAACCCCATGGGTGGGTTTTAGATGAAAGGCTTGGTCCTGGGTATAACCCTTTATGCTGGGTTGTAGGAAGAATCCTCTGACTGGGTTCCAAATGGAACTTTTATAAAAGGTTCTACCATGAACCAAATAGAGCTCTCCTATAGGGATCAGCTGAAACCCTATATAAATTTAGTTCTCATAAGTACCTTTACTTCTAAAAATGTACCTGTGTACAGACACATACAAACACAGTGAAAGACACATATACACACACAAACAAACAACTGGACTTGAGAGTTAAAATTCCCATCATTACAGAAAAAAAGTGTCATTCAGTCAGTCCTTACATAAGGACATACAAACCCATGGGAAGACACAGGGCTGCAACTGAGAGCTGTGTAATTAGAGAGAAGAAGAGAATGAGAGGCGACTGAAAGAGAGAGAGAGCTTAACCCCGGGCACAGAAACAGGAAGACAGAGAGGGAAGGAGAGGTGACAAGGTTGAGAAAAATCCTCCCGTGTTAACCTGAGAGAGAAAAGAGAGGAACAAGGAGGGCAAAACAGCAAACAGCGAGCAGCTGCTGAGGATTTACATGCTGTAAATTATTCATGTAATCAGCTGTAGGAGCACGGAGACAGAGAGATGGAGACACAGACAATATGAGAAAATAAAAACCATCAGGGCTGCAGAGAGATAGGAAGATGGAAACAGTGAGATGTGCAAAGACAGACAGGTATTGTATACTGTAATAGACAACAAAGAGAGAATGTAACTCTTACCCTGACAGTCCTGTCTAGACCAGACGATCTTCCCCTCTGACTCTGACTCTGCCACACCTGAAAGAAACAATAACTGTGTTTATTATTCTCTGGTTACATGCATGGCTTCAGATTACTGCCAACAGGTTATGAACAGCAGCTAAACGTGTACCACAGGATGAAGATTTATCTTCTTTCAACCGGTTGTCTGTTAGCTGTAGACATAATGCCAGGACTTTATTAGTCTTTTAAAGGTTTGTGTCTCCTTGAATAACCCAGTACTATGATGTGTAGTGTTCATTGGGCCTATGGTGAAAAAAAGGTCACTGTGTCTTTAAAACAGTTCATGCATTTGTTTATTTATTTATTTGGAGTGTCTACTTGCACCCCGGTGAGAATAGGCTTATGGCAACTATTTGGCTCTTCACACCCGATCCCCATAGCTTAGCCATAAATAGCGACCAACTGTAGATAAGATGTTATGGTGAATGAATTTTTTGATTAGGTTGAGGAAACAAAACCATTTTGTTAGATTTAAGAAAAGATCATAGCTTGTCTCTTCCATGGAGGTGTAAATGGCCAATGTGGCTATTTATCTGTTGGCTATGGACACCTGGGTGGTTGTCTCTGCCACGCTAGGCTATATACACCAGGGTGTAAATAGTCTCATTGGTTTTTCCACCCAAGGTGCAAATAGACACATTGGCTATTCGATGCCAGGTGCAAATAGCCACATTGTTTATTACACCCTGGGGGAAGTAGCCACATTAGCTATTACCCCCAGGTGCAAATAGCTCTGCCTTATTTATTTAAATGTTTCCTATTTAGGTCAAACACACATTGCATGTCTTAGTGCTTATTCTGCTGTAGGTGCTTATGCAGTAGGTGGGAGAGCGTGAATGAGCAGACTGAGTGACAACACTGACCTTTAAAACTTCACCTGTTACCATCAAACTGCTGTGGTGTCACAGTGTTGCTGTTTTGGACCAAAATGTGTCACACTTTGACCACACTGCAGTAAGAATATCAGTAAGCTATATGTGCATCAGCCTCCACAAACTAAAACAACAGAGTGAGCAATAAAATGCAGTGTTTGACTCCTCCATAAGGTATTTATATACTGTAGTTTTATATGCTGATTGCAAATACCTCTGTACGGTGGCCGACAAGTACAAACACGCTGCATATACAGACAGGTGCTGCAAATACAGAAGCGCGTTGCATATAAGAAAACAGATGCAAAAGGAAAACGCTGCAAATACAGAAACACGCTGCATAAACAGAAACGTGCTGCAAATACAGAAACGTGCTGCATATAGGAAAACAGATGCAAAAGGAAAACGCTGCAAATACAGAAACGCGCTGCAAATAAGAAAACAAATGCAAAAAGAAAACGCCGCATATCCAGTCATACAACGGAAGTGCTCCAGGCCTCTAAGGGCAGTGCTGAGCTTCCACCCGAGAGAAAATTGGAGTCGGGAGAGGCTACATGAAAAAGTACGTATTCTTTTTTCTTTTTCTTTCTTTCTTTCTTTCTTTTTTCCACATGTGGCCCTCATCTTTTACTGTATTATGAAAGTGCAGCCAACTCCAATTTTCCTCCCACCAATAACTTTCTTCTTCTCATTCACACATCTGCTTCACACGTTGATACGTCCATTGTCTGTCTCTCGGGTGGAAGCTCAGCACTGCCCCTAGAGGCCTGGTGCACTTCCGTTGTATGACTGGATATGCGGTGTTTTCTTTTTGCATTTGTTTTCTTATTTGTAGCGTGTTTCTGTATTTGCAGCGTTTTCCTTTTGCATCTGTTTTCCTATATGCAGCACGTTTCTGTATTTGCAGCACGTTTCTGTTTATGCAGCGCATTTCTGTATTTGCAGCATTTTCCTTTTGCATCTGTTTTCTTATATGCAGTGCGCTTCTGTATTTGCAGCGCCTGTCTGTATATGCAGCGTGTTTGTACTTGTCGGCCACCGTACCTCTGCTGGCAATATTCTGAAAATTATGATGGGGGCTGAAGAGATACAGAGTGCAAAACCCAACAAGTAGCAGCAATACTATAAAGCTAGGGCTGACACTGTTTGAATTTTTGAGCTTTACTTTTAATATTTAAGTTGATTAAATGCATGGGAAGAACATGGAGAGCCATATTAATGTATTTTTTCAAACTTTCTGCAGGATTAATCTTACAGCCTCATAAAATGATTTGCTTTTCTGCTCAAGCACAGTTATGTAAGTTGAGCTGCTAGGGGTCTCTCTCACATTAAAACAATAACAAAAGACACCTTGATTAAGTCATGAAGGAGCATGGGATCATGGGAGTTGTTGTCTTCATTGTTAAAAGACCATGAAAATCTATCTGACATGATTCACACAGGAATCATGTTCTTGGACAAGGTGATAGTACAGTTTTTTTTATGTTTGTCGTCTGAAACTTTTGACTCGTCTTCTTCTTTGAGGTAACTTTCAACCCTGAGAGGTGCCATCTAGTAGATGTATTGCTTAACATCCATGTCATCATGAAGGATGCATGACAGTATGTGAGAAGTGACAGGTACATCACTTAAATGTATGCAATTTTGTATTTAAAAGGGCATAACTGGGTCTACACCTTGAATAATTTACAGATTTCTCTGGGTTTGAACACTGTTGGACACATTTGCGATGATGTAAGTACACAATTCAACAAAATATATAACATAGGCCTGGTGTTTTTAGACATTTTAATGAGGAAATGTAACATATTACACATTTACAGTTGATAAAAAAATGAAAGGGGGCATTGATGACCATCCAATCCAACAATATCAGGCAACGTAACACACAGATACTGCTGAACAACGGCAGGGATCATCACAGAAGAACAGTACAAGAAAGTTACATGACTGTATAATCAGATAAAAAGCTGCATAGATATTTACAAAATGCCATTCCAAGGAACAAAATGTAGACTAATACATTCAGTAAATATTTTTTTTATCCAGTATGATTTGGTTATTTAGTGTCAGACTGTCTCTTAAATCATGTCACTACTTGTCTCACTCATAAACTATGGTGCACAGAATACATAAGAAATACCACATAAAAATAACGACCTCGCTGCACTCATTGCACTCTTTCTGTGCTCAGTTATACACTCTGACGCCCAGGAGCTTTTTGAGAAGATGCTGATCCACAAATTCCCATGGGTTTGGTGGAGTGGACCAGAGCCAGTGGAAATTGCAAACAAACACTGGAGCTGCTGTGTCTGATGCGAGCAAAAAACAACCTCAAAGCCCTCATTCTCACACATCACATCTGTGTGTGCGATTGTGCATGTGTTTGGGTGTACGTGGAGGAAAGTGAGAGAAAGTGGAAGAAAGTGAGAGAGAGATTGTGTGTGTGTGTGTGTGTGTGTGTGTGTGTGTGTGTGTGTGTGTGTGTGTGTGTGTGTGTGTGTGTGTGTGTGTGTTCGTGTGTGTGTGTGTGTGTGATTGCAAGGCGTAGAAGGCGTTTCAAAGGCATTACAGCATTAGATTTATGAGGGCATTCACAGAAACACTGGCAATTAAACAAAGATCCCAGCTCCTGTCAAAAGTTCATATTAGGTCTTATTGTGGTGACAAAGTGTGGGAGGGAGACAGAGAGAGTGTGTGAGAGGGGATGTAGGGTAAAAACGGAGGTGAGACCCAAGGACAAGAGAGAAACAGAGAGATATACTGAGAAAAAGAGCAGGAGAGCAGAGGATGCAAACAGAAAACAATTTCAAAATGGGGGGTAAAGAAACCTCTCATGACAGGCCAAAGGCGAAAAAGGGCAACCAACCAACCAACAATTCAAAGAGCAGCAGAGAGAAACAGCTACCAGCTCCCCCCTGCCCTCCCTCTGTCTCTCCACCCCATAGTTTCAGTGGCCAAGCCCACACCACATTATGGGTCCCTGGGTTTTTTATAATGGCTGGGTGTGTTCTGATCCCGCACTAAAGTCATCGGCAGTTAAATCCCATTCCTAATTAGTGGTGGGAACCAGAATGAAAAAGGGAACAAGAAGATTGGTTGAGGAACAATTAAACATCAGTGGGGGAAGACAATATTTTCAAACAATATTTCACATCATGGTTTGTGATGGTGCCAGATAAGGGACATAACACGCAGTCATGACAACACGGATTTCAACAAGTGACTGAGAATATGTGTCATATTGCATCTTTCTTCTCTCCCACTCATGTTTTGTACCCTTCTCTACTTCATACAGTACAGCTGTAGCTAAAACTTCAGTAACAGTTTATATGGAACGGTGTGCATAAGTTATATCAATATCATGACACCTATCATGAATATTGAAGAGTCTTTATGAATGTTTATGTATGCATTTGGAGAATTTTGTCATTTTTAATACAAAGGTAACATTGTTTGAGACGTCTTTGTTATGACAACTTGCCATTAACCAAGACAACATAACTTGTTAACCTTAAAGCAACTGTTAAGCTTCAGGTTTTAACAATACATTGTACTGTCACATGTGATTGGTTTTGACACTGGTTGTCATGAGACCATTATAAGTATGTCATAAATATTTTCATTGACCTCAAGTAAAATGGTACATTTGGATGTCATTAAGTTTTATTAGTCTGTCAAATGTTTTTGTAACGGTGGCATAAATGATTTCCTGGACTTCAACTAACATGGTACCATTTGGTCTTGTCATAAAAATGTCATCAAACATTATAGGGCCTGTTTGACAACAGAGTACAGTACTAAGGTGCAAAGATAGCACTGAGCTAGCACTTGTTGCTAAGTAGGCTAACTGCTGTCTGCTGTTATCTGTAGCTGCGGTTAGCCAGGTAGTTTGGCTATCTGTGGAGCTAGCCACATAATTTGCTGACTCAGCCCCTGGGTGCCAGGAGCCAAACCCAGCAAGAAAACTACCTTGGTACTGTACTCCCTCTCAAACTGGCCACAGCTGGTCTTGGAGGCTGTGTTCACCATTAATAATGACAAGTTATGTTGTCTTGGTTAACATCAAGTTGTCATAACAAAGACATCTCAAACAATGTCAACAGCATTAAAACTAACATAACTGACCGAGTCACAGACATAAAGACAATTTTATATTCATGAAAGATGTCATGGCATGGTTATGACAGTGTAATGACGGTCTTACGCACACCGCTCGCCACAAACAAAGTGTTACCAAAACTTCATAATATCTATCAAAGTAAATTCCACAATCTATTTTTGTTATTGTTGATATTTTAGGTACAATAATATTAATGGAAAGAATTAAACCGAATCTTTGCTTTGTAACAATGGTGAAGCTTGTTTTCCCATAAGACCGTCTTGAGAAAGGTCAAAGGATACAAATGTAAAATATGTGTGCAGAAATGTTTATTTTTAGTACTGACATTTTTGGCGAATTTTATTGCTTTGCTTGCTCAGAACAGAATGCTGTGGTGTGTGAGGCCACTTCAAACAGAATGTCCCATTCAAAACACATTGTTTTAATGACTAAATAAAGATTTTTATCTGAATTACTGTAACAGATTGAGAGTTTTCAACTAACAGATGTATGTGGTGAGCAAAACTTTGAAGTCCTAAAATAAAATGTGTTGAAAACATGATATACAATAGAACTATTATATGGGAACAGGCAGTGCATTATGGGCCAAATGGCTTTTCTGTTGTTCAGACCACATTTTTCTAAAGTAAATCCACAATACGCTCTTACAGTAAATGACGCACACAGAAAACCATATGCACACTCACCTGTCCCAGTAGCTGATGTTAAGAATTTTAAGAATGACTGATTTGACTGTGTCAGTGATGATATATACAGCTCTAATTGCATGTTTATAGTCTGGAATGCATGTGACTGAGACATCAGTCAGTGATGGGAATTTGACACACAAAAAATCTCGAATTACAGCCTAGCAGCTATAGGCCTCTGCCAACCAGTCAAGTTTCAATTTACACCCATGTCTGTCCACGCTGACATAATAGTAATGACTTTGAAGGAATTTAATAAAAGGTATTAAGTGTATTTTTTTTAGCACAGTGGAAGTTATCACTATATTGACTTGTATGAGAAACATGCTGTCTTCACAGAGGAGTACAAAGGACTGATAGAGAGCATCAAGTCTTTTTGCAGAACATTATGATGTCACAATGAAGTTGACCTTTGACCTTTTGGATATTAATGGCCAATACCTTATCATTTTATCATATTAGATATTTCCATGAAATGTTGTCATAATTAGCTCATACATTGTTAAATTATGGCCAAGCATGTGTATTTTAACGTCACAATTATCTTGACCTTTGATCACCAAAATCTAATCAGCTCATCCTTCAGTCCAAGTGGATGTTTGTGCCAGATTTGACAAAATTCCCTCCAGATGTTCCTAAGATATTGCATTCACAAGAATGAGACGGACACAAGATCACACTGACTTTTACCTTAGACCACCAAAATCTAATCAGTTCACACCCTTGAGTCCAAGTTGACATTTGTGCCAAGTTTGAACAAATCCTCAAGGTGTTCTTGAGATATCATGTTCATAGGAATGGGACAGATGGGCAACCCTAAAACACTGCAGGACTGGAGGCATAAAAAAGTGAGGATTAAAGCTGCAATGTCAGTGGTGATCTCTGATTATATTGATAAAGAAACAACACTTGTAATGATTATTTCTTGCCCATAAATGCATTAGTATGAAGAATCCTGAAGTAGAGATACATACAGATTCACAGAGAGATATTATGTGTGCAAATGTGTTCAGTTCTGGTGAGAGGAGAGCCAGACATGAACACTACACTCTTGACTTTCTATTTACTAACATTACTTGCAGTGTCTGTGCTGTATCTGTAAAACCCCACTTTCCCTGAGTGCCGAGAGGCTTCTCCTTCTGTAAGATACAACCCAGACTCACATATTCCTTTACCAGTTATTTCTTCATGATCCACTCTCTAACTGTCTTCATACACTGGATTCTTAACTATTGTGGGCTGTGTCAACGATGACAAAAGAGGCTCACTAAACTCACTAAAAGGCTGCATGTGTCTACTGTGGAAAATGTTGGCCTTTAACATAATGAAAATGACTTCAAGATTCCCTGACTGTTGTTGCAAGTCGCAACTGTAATGTTTTGTTGATTTAGAACAATGTTGTCTGACAGTACAGCCCTCTGCTTTACCATAAAGCATGTGTTTCTCTGTACACGTGTGCAAGAGTCCATTGCCAGAAGCAGAAAGCTGCACACACTGTAAATCTCACATGACACATATCATAACATTTGAGCTTGTGAAATTATTAGTTCAAAGACTCTAAGATGTGGCACAGTGACTCAGCAATCTATCATCAGTCTACTGCATACAGACTGTGAGAGTGAGCTAATGTTTTTCTTTGTGTTAATCGATCTAAGCTGTAAGCATGCATTTAGATTTTAAATGACTGTGAGGCATCAGTCTGCTTATGGACTGGTGTTAGTCCTGAGGTTGCTTGAAAAAAAAAAAAAACAATATATAATAATATATATATATTTATAAAGTTTTGGTCGTACTTTATTTTATGGTACACTAGTAAGATGTAACAATCCATACTTTGTATCAAATTAGAGGAAAATTAGACATAAAATGTTGTTTATTAAAGCCTTATTGGACTTTCCTAGATGATAATTAAAGACACATTACAACAGAACTGTACTGTAAACTAATGTGTATTATTTCCCACTGTTAGACCCTTATTAGACTTTCTTAAAAGATAATTAGGGACAAATTACATCACAACTGTACTGTAAACCAAAGTGAAATCACATAATTGCTACTTCCCCATTTAAAAAGAATTTGTGAACCAGATAGGAAAGGCGAAAATTATAGAGGTAGAGGAATATTTTGTTTGGGTGACTGCACAGACTTATTGCCATACTGTAGGCAATGTGATTTGATCAAAGAAGTAGGCATCGGTCTTAGCAACTATGCCACATGTATGGGACCAGCCAAAGAGGGTGCATCTCGAGAAGCAGGTATGTGATTTCATTTTAGTTTACAGTACTGTTCTGCTGTAATGTGTCCTGTATTGCCCACTAATGACGTCTATTAAGGGTCTAATAAAGGGTCTAAGACTGTTATTAAAGAACATAGTATTTCTAGGTTTTGTCTACTTTAAAACAAAGTACAGCTTGTTACATCCTTTTAGTGTACTATAAAATAAAGTGCGACCCAATTTTCTATGTAGTTTGTGTTTATTCTCCCCATTCTTTCATTTCTGTCTCTACTTGTCTTTTCCCGCTGCTCTCTCTTCATAGCAGTTCTCTCTTTTAAAGTGATTTTTCTTGTCAACACATTTTTTCTCAGTGTTATATTAGAAGTCAGATATGCTGACTCGCAGTATGGTCGTGATGTCAACACACTGGAATGTACCTCCGTCTCTGGAGGGGTGGAAGGGCGAGTTTGTATGTGATTGACAGCTGGTGAGTCAGGCCACTGAGAGTGGAATGTGTGCTGAAAGCCAGAAAGAAAAGAACGAGGGGGAGATTATGACTGATTGACTGTACCTACTGAGCAATTAGAGTGAGATTAATTGGCTGGTTGTCACTTCATTGGACTGTTATTAGCCTAGGTTGCTCCTCTCTGGAAACCATTTAAATGCAAGCTAATTGACGTAATTGTTCTGAAGATGACAGAACTCCTGTGGTATTACAGAACACACTTCGCTTTTTCCTCTGTGGGTTAACAATGAACTAAATGGTAATTGACAAAATGTTGCAATTCAGAGAGAGGAGGCAGCAGCGAAAGAAAGACATGAAAGACAGCAGGGAGGGAGAAAGGCAAAAAGAAAAGTGAGTAAAAGCTAGAGAAAGAAACAATATCGTGTATGTGGGTGCACATGTGTGTCAGTATGCGTGTGCATGTTCGAACAGCATGGAGTTGAGGTCATGGAAACTTAACCGCCTGTGTGTTTTGGCCTGTGGATTAGCCGGGACATGCCTCCACCACTCTGGCTGGAATGCTTCTTTATCACACACACACACACACACACACACACACTCCTCACACACAAGCACAAGGTCAGGCTTGGAAATTAGAGCCGTGTTTGAAATGACCTTGTGCGTGTACTTGTATAAACCAGCTAAAAAGTGTATAGGATTTATAAATGATCCATCCAAAGTGCTAACACATTCACATCATCTTGTAGCTCAAGCTCATTATGAATTTATGATCTTACTAACTCATACACTTTAAATGTTGATACTGCTTCTAATATTTATTCGTATGGTAAATATTTGATTATTTGTGTATAATTAATGCAATACTTACTATATTATTGTAAAAAATACAAAAAAACCTTGAGCATATATTTTTAAAACTCCGTATCTGTGTATTTTTAACTTGCCTGATTGAACATTTACACTGTGCAACATGCATATCACTGTAGGAGATCAGCAGCCTCCAAAATGAGCTGTCACGGAGATTAGATGACATCAGTAGCATTCAGGATTTTGCCCGAGTTTATCATTCATTAAAAAGACATCAAATTATGTGACAAAGTCGTAGCGCACTATGTGTTTTTCAGAGATATGATATAAACCAATTAAGAACAGTGCCTTTTCTCACAAAATCTCAGAGATGATCAACCTGATAAATGAACAGAAGAGCCATAGATGTATTCACTTACATCCACTTTTTGTAACTTCAAGTAAAGCAGCTTCTCAAGTCAGACTGTTTCCAGATTTTTGTTTAGATCCTAAGGATCAGAAGAAGAGGCTGGATTAGTGCACACGTTTCATGCATTTTATCTTAGAGACTATAGGGATGCACCAATACCCCTTTTTTCAACCGAGTACAAGTACTTACTTTGGGTAATTACCAATACTGAGTACCGACACAAGTACCCAATGATGCCATTACAGTTCTTACAGTGACAGTGACAGTGACTGTTGCTATTTCCCACTGCTAGTGTAAGTGTGGTTACTGTACACATTATATTTCTGGGTTATTTAAGTTACTGTGCTAATTTTGTGCTCCTTATTAAGCTGTGCAGTTTACTGTACACATATTTCAGTGGAAATAATTCCACATTATTATGGATTCGCATAATTAAGTTTACTGTTACATACAATGTTATACACAATAATGATTTCATTATCATTTATAGCACTTTAACTGTTATTTTAAATATACATTTACATGTATAGTATTTAAGTTGCTTCTTCATGTCCACCTTGCCTAAGAGCTAATTAGTTAGTTAATTACTACCTGCCAATGCTTAGGAGGGACAGGTGTGAGCATGGTGCCATGTGCAACAGTAGTGTTTACCTTGCTGTGAACCCGACAGAGTGAAGTTGGGTGTACTGTACTGTTATGCTGTTTTTGTGAAGATTAACAGGAGAATGTAGAAGACTGTATCAAGTGAAGCTGTAGCTTCTGTGATACCTACAGCCAGTAAAACTGGAAAACACTAACAACCAAGAAAAGAGGGTTACAGACTGGTGGCAGCTGTGTTTTTTTGTTGTTTTTTTTTCCTTCGTCTTCACATTAATTAGCCGAGGCATTCAACACCTTTGTGAGTTTGTTTCAGTTTTACATGGACTGTTGGACAATTTTATTTACACTTGCCAAAGAGAGACGCAGGCCAAAGCTTTTTTTTTTTTTTTTTTGCCCAGCAGTTTAAGTTGGATGGTACTTTACAGCCTGTCACAGTAGTCATTAGTGGATGATGATAAGAACAACAATGCTCTCACTGATAGTGACGGTGCAACCAAGAAAAAAGGGTAAGCATCAGCACACTCCTTAACTCTGTGTCATGTTGGTTCTTCAGATCTTTCATCAAATTGCTTGTGCTGAAGTGACTATATTTTTGTAAAGTGGTATCAGAGTAGCTTTATGAGTACGATACCCAGTGCTGTTATTGGTATTGGTGCATCCCTATTAGAGATGCAAGAAATGTGCTAAAATATGTGCTATGGACTGATGCAATACTTCTACCAACAGTTCTGTTTTATATAAAAAAATCTTCAAGATCAGTGGTTCTCAACATTTTCGAGCCATGAATCCCCAGAAAAATCAGGTCGGTGTTCATGACACGCTATCAAAAAACCATTCTCCAGTCACAAATACAGCCCTAATTTGTAAAGTTTACTATTTTTTATATTTTATGTTAACTGCAAATGTTGTTGTTTTTGTGTCTGTTCAGAACATGTTGGTTTATGTTGGAAATTGTCATTTTTGTGAGTGGTTTATAATTTTAACCATTAGTGAGGTGGCTGTTAACATTTCTTGAGGACAGCTGTATTGCATATGTTTGAGGACTAGTTCCTTCTGTTGAATGTGCTTAAGGAGCTGACGTAACTGAGAACAGCTTCCTGACTCTCATTCCATGCTGTTTTTCACAATATGTTTAATTTTATTCTCCACAATCGTGTGGTGACCTCCGGAACTTATCTTGCGACCACCTTTGGGGTCCCGACCCCAGGTTGAGAACCGTTCTGGATCTCACACATGTATTTCTGTACAGATCTGCATTCAGCACTGACACATACATATTTGCGAGACATGAAGCTTCCTAACTAACACAAAGAAAATAAAAATGCCTGGACAGAGTTGAATATTACTTTAAGCTGAGTGTGACATGTCTATAATTACATGACTCCAAATGTGCCACAAAATTACCAAATTTAATTATGTGCATAAATGTCATATGCGCAGTACCACAACCCCTACTTCATCTTTCCACATCTGGAAGTATTTGAAAATTGAAATTATTGCAGCTAGTAGAATAAGCATATCCAGATGTTTTTTATTAAAGAGATGTAATGTTTTAACATGCAAAAAGTGTACAGTTTGCATCTTTTAAAGAAATGAAACCAGTGAAAACAAGTGTTTGAGGGACTTTAGATTACTGAACATGTTTCCTGTCGAGTACTGTACTGTACATTCTCTAAAAAGATCTACTCCACCCACTGCCTGTAAAGAATTACTGTAGGTTACAGTTGGGCATATCTTTCCCCCAGTGAGCAGGAAATGGCTTATTTCTCCTGAGTAGACCCTGTCCCAGCTAGGGAAGTGGCTAACCACATGAAGCTAGTGCGATCCAGTCTGTTTGCATGCAGTAATTTGCACAGGTGAGAGAGGATGGGTTGCTGGGATGGAATACAGCAGAGCCTTGTTTAGTCCCACACCACGTGGGGAATGGAGGTCGTTTGGAAAAGTTATGAATTCATTTCATTCATCAATCCCAGATGAAGATTTGTTCAGGTTTTAAAGCACATATGTAAAACAAATACTCTTATACAGTTTTGTAAATACAGTTCAACAGAGTTGTTTCAAGGTTGGAACATTACCATAACATTACCAAAGGATGGCAATTAAACAGTGTGGGATATGTATTTAATTCTAACTTTATTTGTTTATTTGGATGGGACAGTGCATATTAATGTACATAGATAAAAATATGTAAATATGCCGGACTTAGCACAAGTGCTAAATTTCATCTGGAGTCCCCAACTGAGCTGAATACATCTTATAACCACACGATACGGTATGCTGCAGTCTAATGAAACAAGCTTTTGGAACTCACAGACTGTATAATAAATAGTGCCATCATGGCAGTGCCTAACTCGGGTAACTCCTGGCTAATCCAGAAATAGGCAAAGACGTGGAGTGTGGGTGGCCAGATAAAGCAGCCACCAAGCAGCTATCCATCTGTGAAAGCATCTCAAAGCCAGCACACCCTGAGTTATGCATAATTTTAAGTATTACTGTAATTTCCTACACCACTTTAGTTATAGTTTTATAAAAATTCAGCCCCCATACAGTTGTCATGAATGGAAAAATTAGCTGTATGAGACTGTATGAGTATTTGGAGACCAAAAACATATTTTGTACCAGGCTATAAACATGTCTATTTCTGCTGTAAATTTGGGTATTTTAATATTGGGGTCTATGGGAATTAACTTTCAACATTTTTGAGGTCAGCCTCAAGTGGCCATTTGAAGAACTGCAGTTTTTGGCATTGGCTTCTTTTTTAGCCCCAAAGGTTGCTGCTTGTTGGCACCTCAGTTAAAGATTTAGGGTATGATCTGATCTATTGTCAGAATATGACAGAAATTGAATATAAAATGGGGAGAGTGAGACAAGGTGTATGCATTATGCAAGCTCGCTGCTAGATGCCACTACATCCTACACACTGGTCCTTTAAAAGTGACTTTTTATTAACACCTGAGAAAAAAATGTCCCTTCCAAGCAAAACTGTCATGGGTTTGATCCTGACCAGGGTGAACTGAGGCTTTTTTGGAGTTTGCTTTTTTTTCATATGTTTGTGTAGCTTTAACCAGGTGTTCCAGTTTCCTGCAGTTCAAAGACATATCAGGTGAATTGGACTGGAAAGGAACTTCCCTATAGTATGCAAGGCTAGGCTCCAAATATATCTCAGCTGAATAAATCATAGTCACATTTTAGTGGAAAATAATCTGTTTTTGCAAAGATTTGTCTGTTGGGCTATGGTTTAAAATGAAGGCTATTTCTGTCTGGTGTTAAACATTTTACTTTTGCACTAGTTTGCTTTCTTTTCTTGGCTTTGCTGTGGACAAGTGGTCAAGTGTATTCATTAGGCCTGCTGTGTGGACTGCAAGTCTTGTGATAATGTCGCGGAGCTGTCGCTGGCAGGGCAAAAGCACACAAAAGTGCCAGTCTGACCTCGTCACATGGGCCTTGCAGCAACACAAAAAGACAAACAAACACAGTTAAACACAGACACACACACTGGTAAACACACTGACATCTCTCCCGCAGCTCCAAATGATTACCATATTTATTTTCAAAGAGCAACTTTTTCCAAAAGAGAGACACAAAGAGTTTCATGGTCTCTTCATACTCTCTTAGAAATAAAGGTGCTAACTAGAATTATAAGGGGCTTTTCAGGTTGTCGCCACAAGAGAACCCTTTTTTGGTTCCTTGTAGAACCTTTACTAAAGGTTTCACTTTGAACCCTTTCAGAGAGTTCTCCCTATAACCCAACATAAAGGATTAAACCTGGAGTCATGAAACATTTCATGTAGAACCCCTTGTGAGATAGTGTAATGGTTCCACCCAGAATAATTTCTGGGGTTCCTACCCAGAACCTTTGCACGTCCTAAGGGTGCTAACAAGAATAGACCCATGAGATTCTACCAAAATTCCTTTATATACAAAGGGTTTTAGAACTGATGATTCCAAGGGTTTTATAAAAATCACACTTACGGGTTCAACCAAGAGCCTTTTTATATCCCAAGGGTTTCATCAATAACCCACCCAGGGGGTTCTATGGAGAACCCTCTAATATTCTGAGGATTTCCTCTAGAAGCAACCTAGGAGGTTCTGCCTAGAACCCTGATATATTTCAAGAGTTTTATCTAGAACCCACCCCGATGCCTCTACCAAGAACCCTCTATATTATGGTACAAAGATCCCTTGATGAAAGAGTTTTTCAAGAATTAAAAAAAAAATCTGGTCCTTCCAAAAAGGTTTTTTTTTTTTTTTTTTTGATAAATGGGGTTTTTAATAGAACCCTTAGTCTTACAAAAACCCTTGAGGAACCCTTTCTTCAACAAAGGGTTCTTCACAAGCAAATAGTTCTGGGTAGAACCTCAACCCTTCAGGAAGAACCCTTTTGGAGCCCTTACTTCTAAGAGTGTACAGTAACCTCATTGAAAAGCTTTTATCATATCTTTTGATATCATATATTTCTATTTGTATGACTTATATTTGCATATTTGAAAAACTTGGCCAATTTACACTGATCTTTTTTGATTACATCCTTTTTAATCTCATTGCAAACACTGTTTCATTATCGCTTCTTTATTTTGCCTCCAATGACCTCCCTCCTTCCATTCACTTTCCTGATTTCCATTATCCAAACTCACTGAGGGCTGTTACCTTATTTCTCTGCCAATCTTTCACTTTTCCTCTACCTTTCTCTCCCTCCTCAAGGTTGCACAAGAAGGTTACTTTATTCTGACTTTCTTTTATCTTCTGCATAACAACCTACCATCCATCCTTCCTCCTGTGGATTTGCCTCCGTTATGAGGTTATTCAGACTTGTTTACAACTCTCCCTCCCTCTCTTCTCTTCCAATCTTTCATTCATCCATCATCATCGCTGATCGTCCATCACTGATACAGCCATTCCACCATCTTTATCATCCGTCTTTAGCAGCGCTTGTTGTTTATGTCTGCTTGACTCTCTGCCATGCTGTTTACTGACCGTCCTTGCTTTTTTGCAGTACTCTCCTTCAACTCTTTAGCCTGCCCTATTTATTATAACTTCTTCCATCTCCGTCTATCCATCCATCCATCTATCACTTCAGAGCAGACTTTTTGAAGCTCTCCATCTATAAAAATCACCACTTTTCTCTTTCTTTCCATCCCTCAATCCAGCCCTCTCACCTTTGCAGAAAGTTAGGCCCTACATTTGCCGCTACATCTTTCATCATCCCTCTCTTCCTCCCCATCACTCTCTCTGAAAGAAGTTATTTGAGGTTATTTGGGCTTGTTTATCCAACATTTCTCATCTTATCCTCCCTCATTCCCTCCCGGTGCACTTCTCCATCTATTCCCTCCATCCACGGCTCGACCCTATGGTGCAAAAGTTGTTTCATTTGCAGACTGTATGCAGCTCCCTCTTTTTAAGATCACATACAGACAAACGATGTGGTCGATGCTTATTTCTCTCTGCAGATGAAAGGCTGACCACAACAAACCAGGCCAGACGTTCAGCACCACCCCACATGATGAGAGCGCACACACAAAAACACACACACACTCATAAAAACCCTGTCAGACATCCATCTCGCACTTCAGAATTTATTTTTTTCTGCTTGATTTATGCAGCAATCCCCTGTCAAATCCAGCTCGCACCCGTTCTTCTGACTGACCGGCTGCCCTCTTGTTTCTTTTCAAAGTGTAGAATTTCATAGACCTTGAGCAAAAATGGAAAAATGGGTGAGAGGGAGAGAGAAGAAACACAGCTGAGGTAATAACCTGATTTCGCCTCAGTTGGTTTTGATTTAAGAAAGGAAGAGTGTGTCAGAAAAAACAGCAGGCGCTCTCCTGTCTCGATTCCATGCCAGATTTTTTGAAGAGAGAAGAGCGCGAGAGAGGGACGGAGTCACAGAATGAAAGGAGAGACAAACCAAACAAAGAGAGATAGACAGTGAATCATACCCCATGCCAATAAAATGAAGTGAACTGACACAAAGAGACAGAGACAGAGATACCATTGAGAAAATGAGCGAAGAGAGACAGGAGAAGGACGAGTGGGAGGGTATTACCAACAAATGAATTTTTAATAGTGTGAAGATCAGCCGTACCAGAAGCTCAAACAGAAATAAATACCTTGCCTCCATAATTTAAACCTCTTTTTTTAATCAAAATGTAGCAACAGTGTTTATTTTTTCCACCGGGATGATTCTTAACCAGTCAGCAAACATGACACCAGAGAGCAAGGGAGAGACCCTGACAACAAGACAGGCAGGGACAGAGAGGCTTATGGGTAAATACAGCGTTGCACGCCACTCACACCGTGCACACACAGCCAGTTGATTACCCCAGGTGTCTGTATTCACACATGAGGAGCATTTGAATATTAAACTCCTCCGAAAACATGTGTCAGCCCTCTCCCATCTGTCTGTCACCCCGCAACGGCCCGACAATAGCACGAGCACAATTAATGTAAAGCTGCGAGGATGTGCCAATTTACCCCCAATTTCCTGCTTACAGCATCAGACTTTTCTTTCAAATGTGTATTTTTTTAGCATAATATATGAGCCGTGCCATTTTCCTTGCCAAAAGCATCTCCATATCGGCGAGGATGTCCCAATTTGCCCATTTTGAGGCATGTCCCAATTTAGTGCTTAAAAAAATTACAATTTTTAGCTGCTACATTCAAATGTACATCTCAACATGAAAAGGGTTTCTTTCAGATTTTGCTGCTCACATGACATATCCTTGCAATTCATCTTTGTTTCAGCATGTATGAAAAAAAAATCTAAAAATAGTTCCAGTTCCAGCAAAGACATTCTAGTTTACTAGCAATGTCCAGGTTTATCATTTGAACAAGGGGGATGGCTGGTGAGATGTCAAGGTGAGAAATATTTAATCTACAACTTCATTTATTTGTTTTCTTTTTCTCACATAGACCCACACAGGTTTGGGTCAACTTTCCTGTTTATGCAGGCTTGCCTATGTAGAAAACAAAAACAAATTTTGAAAATGATTAAACAATGTTGCTAGGGGACCTGTAATAACAACATATATATGATCACATTTTAAAGTGGGGAAGAAATGAGTAGTCATTTTGTGCACCTATTTAACAATAAGTCAGGAAAATATAAAAATCAATTTCTTTCTATTTTTATATCAAAATGATATAAAAAATCCTTGAAGGCCAAAACACACTGAGTGGTTCAACATATGTGCATCAATTGAAGCTTCTATTGTGCACTGCAGGCTTCAGATTTAAAATTCCAATACCACAGAACCCCCAGTATTTAAGGAAAAGGTCGCTATTCATATGTATCTATTTATTTCTTCACTATTATTATTGTTAATAAAAGTTTATTTCCTCAATAAAATATTATCCTCTGAGGGGAAAAGTTCTGACCTTTTTTCAGTACAGTCTACAGTCTCTCATACAGTATAATGACTAAATGGAGCACGATATTCATGTTTTTGTATTAAGGCAGTAGGATAATTTAAATCAGTTTCACTCAGTTTGCATGAGTGAGGAAATTTTAGACCACAGGAGGCAGCAAACTGAACACCGATACACAGCGAAGAGATGAAACGGGGAGAGACAGCGTCTGGACACATCATGATTTACAATAATGCAGCGCAGTGACAGATCACGGAGGAGGCGAGCATCTACACAGATACACAGACAGATCTTTTAGTCTACAGTGTATAAACCACAGAACTGTGCAGTAACATCAGGATTCATCTCAAAAAAGTTTCATATCAGTCAGCACTTCACACACACGCTCCTCTCCCTCCTCTATGCTGCCTCTCTCTCCTCCTTCGTAGTTATAATTAATCGGCACAAGTAATTAAGTGTTTTTAAGTACACAAATGTGACTTGGAGTAAAATATCACACACCACAGAACTGTACTGTATAGTAACATTCTGATTCTTGATCATAAAAGGGGGGCATTGTGTTAATGCTTATTCAGCACAACTGGCAATTACAGTACAAGTCCCTCCCTAGCTTCCATAGCTTACATAGGAAATACATAAATATGCAGAAGCAAATAGCATTTTGTGAGGCAATAAGTTAGCTAACGGTAGCAAAATGCAGCTAAGTAGCTAGCTACTCTGCTTGCATTGCATGCATGCATGCATGCATAATATACAGGTCTCCCAGCAACATCTTCATTTTCAAAACTTAGTTTTCTGCTCAACATAGCGGACCTTAGCACATAGCATAAGTAGACATACAGGAAACACATACAGTAAGGAGAAAGTTGTTCATCATGCACACAAACCTTCAGCTGTGCAGCACAATTACAAACATCAATACTACATGAAGTACTAAATTATGAACACTGTTCTTCACTGTTATTTACCGCCACCATAACACGTCACAGCACCCACGAACACAATAAATTCTTAACCTGTGGGATTCACTGTCATTATGCTTTCTATCAAAGTTGCACCTTCACTGAGCCTGTCTGTTGTAGTTTGCTCAAGTAGAGGATGCTGAGTGATTAAAAGTTATGTTCAGTGGGTATACAAGAGCTTTGTTCAGCTTTGTATAGCTATATTATTCATATAAAAGTGCAGCTTAAAAAATAACAACTTTAATTTTGTTGCATTGTATTGGCAATCCTTCATTAATATACAACAAATATTAACTAACTACATTATATGATCTCAGTCAAGTGCCAAATGTACCCTTATTTTTCCTATGTAAAGCATTCCTCCCTTGTCTAGTGCTGACTGTCATGGGACACTCATCACTGCCTCATAAATATGTGCAGCATCTAATATCTTGTATGATAATAATATCAGCATAGCATGATGCGTACAGTGTATACAAAGAGACCAGAATAAAAAGCTGTAAATGGCTTTTTCAATGGGCTGATGGTAATTGCTTTCTGTGAGGCTGGTAGCTGTCAACAAGGCAACTACAAGCATAATAAAAAAAAATAACAAACATCAAATAAATAATGGAAGCCTTACAAGTCAGTGGGGTGTCAAGAAAAGAAATTTAAAAAGTATTCAAAAGTCTAACATTTATAGTTTCCAAGAGTTATATTTACCTAATTCTTTTACCCGACGTTAAGTTTGTGTTATGCAATAATTACAGTGGCTGAGGTTGTTATTCATGTGTGCCTTTGGAAGCAGTAACTCAGTTGTTGACTTGTTTACAATCAAACTTCCTTTTCTTTGGAGATGGTGGTATACAGCTGTGTAAAAATGTCATACAAGTGCATTGATTTTATTTGTACTAATAGACAAATAGACAAACTAAAAGATAAGGGGAAGAAACCTTTTCACAGTTCCAAATATGCCTGCACAAGTTTTGGATATATTTTCTTAGCATCCAGTGAATCCTTGTATCTTGCATTCAGCAGTGACTTTCTATTTGGACAAAATGAGGTTGTAGTAGAGCCAAAAGCAGAATGATGCAGGTGTCGTCCTTTTATGTCAGTGGTGGAATTCAAATAATCTCTGCATAAGACACAGAGGGGTAAAATGATCATTGCTCAAGTTTCTCTCTGTTAGTGAGTCGTGTGTCAAGTTTTTCATTTTAATTTTAAGGAAAGGGATTGATTTAAATTCCAATCAGCAGTTTCAGAAAGCTACTCCAGTTTGACGGGCAAGTTCAACAGTGTGGTTTTAATAAGTAAAATGGATCAACAACCACTGAGGTTTAAGGGTTTGGTTGCTGTATTCTCTTTCCCAGGGAGATGAAGTCATAATGCAGCACTCTGACCTTGTGCAAAATACAATTAATCCAACTTGATTTAATTAGCATACAATTATTCATTTATTTTTCTCTGCACTTACAACTTATCCTATACTTTCCAACATAAAGAAGCAAAGTAATCAAAACAACTTCAGGTTTCTTTTATGATGCAGTAAGAGAAGAAAGAGACAAGAAGCAGAAGAGAATGACTCAAAGAAAAATACAATGTTCTGTAAGGCTGCCTTTGTTTATCCTTGTTTATACTTAAATCTATGATTTTATTGTTGCCTTCAGAAATGGTAAACAGCTCTCCTTTCCACTCCTTCTCTATATCCAATCATCTGTCCATTTATCCAGCTTTCTTCACTCTCCTGCTAAGGTCTTTGGGCCAGTTTTTATATGTTTTTTCTGCCTGTCTGTTGGCTTTGTCTCTTCCCTTCTCTTTCTCTCTCCATCTTGGCCCTGTTTAGGTAAGCATCAAATTATGTAGGATTGGGGTTCCTTTGTTTGTTTGTGTGTACATGTACAATATACAGTATAACTACATATTTGTTTTTTAAGGACCAGTATGTAAGATTTAGTGACATCAAGCAGATTGCAGATTGCAAACACCTCGTCTCACCTTCTCCTAGTTGTTCTTAATGGAAAAACTGACACATAACTTGATGGAAATTGTGCAATGGTGTTTCTTTTTTTGGTTTGTTTTCTTGTTTAATGTTGCAAATCTTTTACTAATATATAATGTAAGAGGAGGGGAAAACATTTAAAAAATACTCTGATTGTGGCTGCTATATATGTTCACTTTAATAATAGCAACTGTTAATGTAACAAAACATAGCAGTAGTGGCTATAATTAGTAATAATAGGACTTTTGAATCAACTTCAAGTCATGCTGCATTGTGGGTTTTTTTGGTAGCTGTTTGTTTAAATATGGAGCAAAGAATACAGGCACTTCTGAGGTACACAACACCACAGGATTTTAACTAAAACTGCACAGTGAATGACCAAAAGAGTAGATAACATACTGAGACAAAGTGAAAAAGGACCAGGATCAGTGAGTATGATCTAGCAATGAGCCTGAAGATTGCAACCACCTTGTCTCACCCTTCCAAGAGTATAGGAGAGTCTATGGTGGCTGCGAAGTTGTGAAACAATGTGAAGGCCCTATCTATGTAGAGCCATTGTTTGGTTTGTCCATTCTGGGCTACTGTAGAAACATGGCGGTATCCATGAAAAAATATATAAAGGTGACATAAAGGGATAATTTTAAGGTAACAAAACTTGTGTTTTCAGGTGATTATGCAGCAATGAAAAATGAATATTATATTCTATTTCTGCATATTCTGCAAAGAGATTCCTATAAATCTTACACACTGGACCTTTAAAGGAAAAGCGAGGTGGAATCTTTACCCGAGTTAGAAATGTTCATGAGATGTAATGTCTATTAAACTTACTATTGATGACTTTTGCCCTTTACTATTGATGACTTTTGCCCCTTTCGTTTTGTTTCAGTACAGATATATATACAGTGGTGGCTGTACTACCAGCTGCCGTGGTTTTATAGTAACAGAAGTAAGTTTCACAGTATTTTAAAGCTTCTGTATAAATAGCACTGGCATACACACAAGTGCCATTGCAGTAAATGCAGTAGATGAAATGTACAGTAGTAACACATTTAACAATATCATAGGGGCAGTGGTATTCTTTCCTGCTCCTTTTCTTATTGTATAGGGCACTTACAATGACTCAAATTAAAAGTCCCATTAATCCGACAGTGTAATCCCTCCATTGCATGGAGCGGCCTATTCAGCCTGAGTGTGGATTAGAGAACACTGAGACCCTGTGTTGGTGGTCATTGGTGTATAACACCTCATAAAGATAATATGCAGTGTGTGTGTGTGGGTGCATGTGTGTTTCCTGCTGTGCTGGTGGTCAGCATTGTATAGCACTGAAAGGTGTGTGTTGTGTGTGTGTGTGTGTGTGTGTGTGTGTGTGTGTGTGTGTGTGTGTGTGTGTGTGTGTGTGTGTGTGGGTGGGTGTGTGTGCTGGGGGGTATGTTGTACATGTGGATAATGTGCTTCTTTTCTTCCTTTGTGATTACCTGGTGAAGGGGAAAATCCCTGTGAGGTGGTCTTCTCGCAATGTGGACTACAGAGAAGGGGGCCTGTAACAGAGGAAACAGTGAATTAATAAAATAAGCCCCCTGAGTCGAACACTATTTCAAGTCAGAGGGCTAAGAAATGTGATGGAGGGCAGGGTTTTAATGGATAAAGTAAAGGAGGGACCAAAGATAAGATGCCACCATTTGCAAGTGTTTTAACCCTAACAATCCATCCATCCAGAGATTTTCCAAATTAAGTAAAGCTTGGTGCATGCTGACCACTGGTGGACAAGGGGTGTGATCCCCCAGTGACCCTATGTTTGAAAAATGCTGAAAAAGTGCCCTCTTGGATGCCCCTGTGGTAGATAAGAAGTAATAAAGTGTCCTCTAGGGTGGTCTACTGTCTAAGACAAGATGGTAAAGTGCCCTTTAGGGTGCCATTCCAGTGGACAAAACATAACAAAATGCTCTCAAGGGTGCCCATATGGTAGATAATCATGATAAAGTTTCCTCTAATCCGGTCCTATGTCTGAAACAACATAGGAAGGTGCCCTCTAGGGTTCACTTCCACTGGACAAAATATGATAAGGTGCCCTCTGGGGTGCCTTTCCCGTGGGTAAAACATGATAAGGTGCCCTTTAGGGTGGCCCAGTGTCCAAGAAAACATGATAAGGTGCCCTCAAGGGTGGCCCAATATGAGACAACATGTTAAGGTGACCTACAGGAGCCTCTCCAGTTGACAAAACATGATAAAGTGCCATTTAGAGTGGCTAAGTGTCCAAGACAACATTATAAGGTGTCCTTCCAGTGGAGAAAATGTGATGCAGTGCCATTTGGGCTGCCCTACATTAACTGGCCTTTACACGCTTCTAAATGGTTAATTAACTAATAGTTCCCTGTGTGTTATTATCACAGAGGTGTAGTAGTTGTTGTATTTCACAGAATAATATGTTTTTAATATAACCAGGGATTAGAAATAATTCACCATGAATGCATCATCACTTTTGGCGTGCCAGTGCCCTTCTTATTTTTTTTGCCCCTGCCCCTCAGATGGCCTAGGTCTGCTACTGATGCTGACCATATTTCATACTTTATCTTTTAATGAATCAGACAATATATTTCATATTTTGTGTCTTTGTTCCCCATGTGGTCGCCAAATAATACATTGATGACATTAGATTCTTGTTAATATGATATTTTTCATTCTAAAAAACAACTCTGGCTTAAAATCAGCCTTTTTCTTTTAAAGGAATTTGGTTTACAGGAGACGTTTTTTGTGTATCACCAGCCTTCGTCAACCTCTCTCCAGCATCTCATTATGTAGGCCACACTGTGTCCTTTATTAGTATGTACAGTATCCCTAAGTATCTATAAAATCCTAATTCCATGCCCCACAGTGAAAAAGAGAGCAAATGCACCTCTTGACCCCACCGCATCTCATTCCCTGAGATCATTCGTTAAACGCAAATTGGAGCTGGTGGGCAAAAACGCAGATGGCAAACGTGAAACTGAAGCAGTAATAATAATAAACATTTATATCCCTCTGCCGCTGAATGGGAAAATCTATACTGCACAGCCTTCACACCATCATGCAAAGATATCGGTCAGAGATGCACGGCTGCACAGCTCTCACTGGAGTTTGGAATGAATGTATTCATCATGCACTGTTGTTGCATCTCAAATGGGGACAATCTTTAAAGGTGGTTCTAAACATAAAAACAGTTTCATTTGAAGCAATGATGCATGGTGGTTTGTCTGAGTGTGTGTGTATTTGTGTATGTGGGTGTGCATATAAGAGACGTACAGTATGTATATATTCATGGGTAACTTTCATTGCCATGAAAACGAGGCCCACTTGTCTACCGTGGCAAACAAGCAGATATTACTCCATTTCAGCGCTGCATGAGCTTATAGCACAGTAAAGCTGAATGTTGATAGTTTATTACAAACCAGCCACCCAGTCAAGTGTCTGTGTAACTGAACACTATGCATACTTAGTAGTCTGTAGTGGTCTGGTGATGAGGGGCTCTTTCTAAGCAGATAATAACAAGGACAAAAATCTTGTTATTCAGCTCTTGGGTGAATGTTGAAATAAAAAAGTAAATTCTCATGAGTTTTTCATGTTGATATCATTTTATTTGATTTCATTTTATTAGACTATCAACATTTTATCAGACTAAAATCTGCTTCAGACTTGAATTATTATGTCAGCAACATCAAAAGGATAGTTCAGATTAATTGATGTAGGGTTGTATGAGGTATTTATCAATAGTTATTACCTACAGTAAATGCCGGTCAGAACACCCCCCCTTTGGAAAGTTGACATGAGTACCAGCATGGAAGCGAAGCAATAAAAAGGTACTTTAGCAACTTAAAAAAGATCCACCAATATCAGTTTACATGTATGCTTTATTTAGAGTATTTTCACTGATTTATCTTACTGTCAGACAACTTTTGTGATGAGAAACCAGTGCTATATAGGCCAAATATTTCTCTCTCCAAACCAAGCAAACTCAATAGGCAAAATCAGTAATTTTACCTCCCAAAGCACAGGAACTGCTGGTGTACCACTGCCTTGATCTGTTTGTTTGTGTTATTATGTTTGGTGTTTTGAAATGATTGTTCGGATTCACCGAAGTCACACAATAGCACAAACAAACTATAAGACTGAGACAGTGGTAGAAAAGCAATTCCCATGTTCTGAGATAAAATTACTAATTTTGCTCATGGACTTTGGTTGGTTTGGAGAAAGTGATATTTAGCATATATAACAGTGTTTTGTTTTGTTTTTAAATCAGAAAAGGCTCTCTAACTGCAAATTAAAGCAGTGAAACTATTCTTAATATAGGGTACACTTAAACTGATATTGATATTTTTAGGTGGACAATTTCAAGTGCTTAAAATATACTTCGTTGCTGACCCCATCAACAGCAGTACATTGCTTAGCTTCCATGCTGATACTCCTCTCTGCTTCTCATAACTGGAGGCGTGGTGACCAGCATCTACTGTAGGTAATACATTGACTATTGATAAGTATCTCAGACAACCCTACATCAAATAATCCAAACTATCCCTTTCACCTCGATAAGCAAAATGTAACAGTTTGCTGTTACCAAAGCCCCACTTGCTTGCTAAGCTGCTGCTGCATCCCAGAGATGCATTGCTCGAGGAATGGCATCAATATCTTCCCATTAGGTCAGCACTTCTTGTGATTCTTGTGTCATTTTCTACTGTAGCCATTTATCCACTTATATGCAGGCCTGCTGGAATGTTTCCCCAGCCCACCAAACTATTTTCAGAAAAACCATCGCCTCATTAATGCAGGATAGATGTACCCTGGTCATGCTGTAAAAAGCACGGGTGGGCATGCACAAAGTGTCAGGTACAATACAGAACAAAAACCTCCTTATCCACTAACTCTTTGCTATTCATTATTATTTCACAGGGCAGCCGTCCCAAATACATAAGGCCCCTACCCTGCTCAGCCCAGTCTGCTAAGCTCCAACTCTGGGTTTGATGTTCCTCCAACATCCAACAGGCTATGATTATTTCATTCCTTTTTTAACATAACACATCAATTATTCAACCTTTGCTAGACCAGATTTGATTTTTTAGATTTAACAAAAATGACTGTGTGTGTGTATGTGTGTGCGTCCGCCCATCCAAAGGGAGACTGAATATAAAATGTTCCGCAAAGATAATACCTCATGCCTTAGATGATTGATGGATGGCGAAGGGGTGGAGTAGAAGAAAAAAATGAAGTACTCTGGAATAAATGATGTCTTCATTAGCATAGGATGGCAAATGCTCCTTTCACTCCACAATAAATTGCCTCCCATCCTCAAGGCAAAGTGTCCACACAACAAGTGTAACAGTGACAGTGGTGTGTTATCATACATTGACACAGATCCATTACCTCCAGATTTTGCAGTGCAGTTAAGTAATTTCAAAAACCCATTGGACAGCAATAGTAAACTTTTACTCTATAAATCTGATGAAGTCCTAAAAGTTATAACTCAGTCCCTAAAGCATTTCATTGTTAAATTAATTAGCTCGCCATGCACAAGCCTCTCATTAATTCCTACCTTTACAAAAATGATTCCTTTATCCTTTGGCCTCATTTCGTCTCTCACTCCCCCTTTCTCCCTGTCTCTGCCTCCCCTGCCATTCCTCTCCTCTCCTCACATCCTCATCTCTGCTAATGAGCCCACTTAAATCTATGCCAAAACACAAACAGCAAGAGAAGGAGAAATAAGTACAGTGCTTACTGGAAGCTCTGTTTGTTAAAGGATTCATCATGTGAGCTGTTTTCAATAAATAATAAATGCAAACGCTGACTTTTGTCTGCAGACGAGACTTCGGGACATGAATTATGCATTGTTATTCCTGGATAGGGCGATGCAGGGACAGGGTGGCAGTGTGTGTTGTGTGTGTGTGTGTGTGTGTGTGTGTGGTGAGTGTGTGTGTACGTGAGGTGGATCCCTGGTACACACTGTGAATAGTTTCTAAGGCTTACAATCAAGGCACTCATGTGGACACAACTCACTGTGATTACAACTCTTAAGACATTGTTTTGTGTGCAAATACATATGCCGTCCAACTGGAAGCTCATTTGGACTTTGTGCTCAAACTCAACTAAAGAGGATCACGAACTGCCACCATTCAGTTTGTTTATCTGGTTGCACTTACAATAAGCTAACAAGATGGAACAACCTGTTCCCTGTATTAAATTAGACAAAAACTAGAAATAATGCGGTCTTTATTAGACAGTATTAGACCCATCACTGGACCCTTAATAAACTTTATTAGAGAGTAATTAAGGACACATTACAACAGAACTGTAATGTAAACTAACGTGTTGCATTCTCCACTGTTAGACCCTTATTAGAATTTATTAGAAAGTAATTAGAACTGTTCTGTAAACTAAACTGAAATCACATTATCTGCCCACAGTTTTACAATAACCCCTCTACAGTACCTCTATAATTTTGACCTCTACCTGGTAGTTCTGGTTGAAAATTGTTTTTAAAGTGTGTGATTTCACTTGAGTTTACTGTACAGTTCTGTTGTAATGTGTCCTTAATTGCCATTTAATAACTTTTAATAGGGGTCCAATAGTGGAAAACAACATGCTTTAGTTAACAGTGCATTTTTTTTGTAATGTGTCCCAAGTTAACCTCTAAGAACGTCTAATAATGTTCTATCAATAAGGATCTAATAAATGGTGTAACACTGATAAAGAACATATTATTTCTCATTTTTGTTTAACTTCATACAAAGTACGGCTTGTTATGTCTTATTAGTGTCTCAGTAGTTGTATGATGTCTCAGTAGGGTTCTTGTAATATATACTACTGTGTAATAAAGAACATATTAACAATCTATTAAAAATCTACTGTCCTATCCAATAAAGGCAAAAATGCCCGAAAAAATAACTTAAAAAAGAAAAACTTTTTGTCTAATTTAATATAAAGTACATCTCATGATTGGTCAAAATGCATGTGTGTGTTGTCACTCATTTGCCCTGTGTGTGGGAGGTGTGTGTGAGGTGGCCCTTATAGCACATTTGTGTTTACATTATTTTTCCATTTGATCTCTACTCTCTCCCTTCTCTCCTCTTTTTTTCCTCTCGTTTCCTACTCTGTAATCATTACGACAACAAAGGAAGCTGTGTTCCCACTAGACGGTGGAAAGGTTCCACTAGCAATGCTAAAATGTATGTGTTTTTTTGTGTGCATCTCATCTGTTGTCACCGGGGAACATGAGTGAAAAACTTGATTGAAAATCAGGAAAAAAGGGAATAATTACAAAGAGGAGAAAGGCACCCATCCACCCGCGACAGCAATCATCAGTGATCTCTGCTGTCATTTCACTCTGCAGTAAATAATTCATCAAAAGAAACAAAGGGGAAACAAATATGCAAATAAAACCCCCGAAAAGGCCAGTAACATCGGCCTACCGCCACATGGGAAGAATAGTAGTGGATTATTATCATGGCAGGTTACGACTGTGATGAATCTGAATTCCTCTTGTTTCATCTACCTTGACAGTACTGAAGTCGCACATACACAGAGCAAAAAAAAAAAAAAAAAAAAAAAACCTGAAGGGATTTGAGGGTTTGATTGAGGAGGGAGGGATGGATTAAGGACAAGGGGAATGGAAGGATTGAGGGAGGGGGGAAGGAGAGGCAGGGTAGAGGGGTAGTCGACATTGGAGGGAAGAAGAAAGAGATTTGGGAGGGGAAGGGAGGAAAGGAGGGAGGGAAGCTTTTGAGGGTGTATTCGACAGTGCTGTGAAAGGTAGCCATCAAGGGCTTTGATGAAAAGTGCAGGCCTTCTAAAGCTTAGGAGTGACAGCATATGATTTGGTCAAAGCATGAAGCTTTTCAAAGGTAGACATTCTCACTCCCATTCATCTCTCTCGGGTTGAATATAACTTTTGGGCTGAGCTCTGGCAAAATTCCGAATTGGTTTGACAGATTGACTGCATGTGGTATTGTCCCCGCGACTTACGGACAGTAGGCTGGCTGGAAATGTAGACATCCTGAAATGAAGGGGAATTACATGTAATGTTTCAACGACCTGTCCCACATCAGCAGCTATGCAGAAAGCCACATTTTTTACCGAGGAAGTGACATAAGATGTGTAATTTTGTATGCCTAAAAGAAACCCCATTATCATTGCCCTTGGTTCTTTAATGGTAGTGCTTAATAAAAGTTTAAGAGCTATGCATGGGATTATTTGAGTGTGTTTGATTGACACAGTCCAAAAACATGTCTGTTAAAACATTTAGCTGCCCTGACTTCTTCCAAAACCCCATCTTAAATTCTATTATAAGCAAGAAAAACACTCAAATTTTAGACATTTTACACATTGAACTATAAAAATAAACTACTGGTTTTAACTTTAAAAAGTTAGTCTCTGGGCTGCCTTAAAATTTTAAGTTCCCTGTAGGTTGTGGTAATTACGTAATTATTCAAAACAAACAACGTTTTTAGTCAAATAACCTTGATATTAAATCAGGTGTACTTCAGAAAACATTCATTCAATCAATATTCATCATGGTTCACGATTATTTCTCTATTGTGGAAACAAGCAACCATGACTTATCTTAAAGTGTATTAAAGACACATAACAAGTTTATCAAGAATGGTCTCAGAATAGTTTTAACTCGCAAACATTGCATGCTGGGAAGTCTGAAAATATGTTGATCATGTTTCTTCTGCAACATGTACATTCATTCATTCATCATTTCAAGTCAACAGACTTCCAAGTTTGTAACTAATGTTTATAAGTCCTGAGGAGTTCTGACATAAATACAAGAAAATTTCAGTTTAAATTTCTTGAATAAATAAAAGTTGTAGATTGGTTGATTCCACTAAATTCTTGTATAATTTTTAACAGTGTATGAAATCAGCTTTCCCCATCCCTCATGCGGCAAACACAACCGTATGGATGTTATATGTGTTTCCAACAATGTGTAACACCTTAACACATGGCCACTGCTGTGCCAATGGCCACATAGTTTTCTTGGAGTGGTGCTTGAGGCCTATTAGCAGTTTGGCTTGGTAACAGCAATATGGACAGGCTTTCCAAGCCAGCACTCGTTAAAACTGAGGGTTGAGGTTTACAGTCCCAGGTCAGCGGTAACAGGCAACTAGCCTGTCAGATGATACCACTGTGTCACTCTCACACACACATACACAAATACATTATGTGGGAAATAGCATGCAATTTAACACCTACGCACATAGATGGACAAACACACTCATGATGTTGCTCTTTACATGTAAAAGCATGCATGTGCACAAAATTGAACACGCATGCCTGTGAGGCTCTTGTCTGATAATGGTGTCTAGTTCGCTCTCTCTCACAGTTACACACACAGAGAGACACACAGATAATAGTGTCTAATTTAGGTCCTCATATCTGTAGAGTTCTCCAGAGGACTAGACCTCATCAGGAATATATTGGTGACCTACATACTACAGTAGGAACACACACACACCAGCACACATGCTTCTGTACTGGAGCACAGACATCTAGAGTACTTACAGGCATCTACAGCAGATGCATGCATGCAGACACAGGCACAGAAACATGCCTGCACACCCTTGGCCTAACTAAGCCCACACACTCAGACACAGTACAGAGACTCAGACATGCAGGCGTGTAAACATGTCTATATGCTGTATATGTGTCTGTGTCCACCCACTCTACAAAACATATACAGACAAACTGTGCACAGAAACAGATGCACTCCCACATCTTCTTTAAAGGTCAAAAGAGTCATTCTAAAGACTTCATGAAAACTGAACTGAAAGGAAAAGCATATTCTTAACTTATATTGAAAATTGTGAAATGATGGATGGATGGAAAAGTTGTACTCATAATATTCAGCTCAGCTAGTGAAGCAGAGGTCAAAGGCGCATTATAGCCTGGTGCTTTATGTAAGACTGGTCGTGGGGGTAAAACTAAAAAGTTTACAAGTCAACAAGATCAATTCAGAAATCCTCCATAAAATGAGATATCTGTCCATCACTCTGAAAGGAGAAATATGCAATATACTGTATTAAATCATACAATTACCATGATCTGTCATCCATGATTGAGGAAACATTCTAAACTGAAATACTGGCTTCTCTGACAACACTACAGTCATGTTCTCCTTTAAAATTTCCATTCTAGGCCACAATAATTGTTTTTGTTTGCCTGTATCACATTTATTAGAATTTAAAATAATGGCGAATGTTTGAAAAGAGTTAGTGTCTTTGTATGAGTCAGAAGAAATCATTAATAGTCTTTCAGAAAGAGTAGATGTTGGTAATAGTTAAATTGGCAAACAGTAAGGCAGGCAGCCACTGAACTCCAACTCCAGAGTGTGTATTTTTTTTAATCGACAGACAATTGACAGACGTTGCTTGTAATTGTCCAATTATAATGTTGCATTCATTTTGTGCTCTAGCTGGTTTAGTGTCCCTGCCTGAGCTCTGAATCTGGGGAGCCGAGGTAAACTTTAAACAAGGCTTCGGTCTATTTAATATCCAAGTCGCTATTTCGACTGCAGTGATAATTTCTGACTGCCAGGTTCTTACACAGGTTCTACATATTTCACTTTATATTAACACAAAAATACAAACTCCTAACATGGTAACACTTAAAATATTATCCAAAGTTCATGTTCATCTGCTTTAGTTTCACAGTGTATTTAAGAGTTCAACAACCAACTTTTCCTAAAGCTGCTTCATTTAGAATTCTAAGTAGAGGCAACATACCTGAATGCTGTTTTTCCGTGGATATCCACTTTAAGCGGCCTCGCTTTTCTGCTGTGGGCAGATCTGCCAATAACATGATACAGTAACTGCAGCATGTGTCTGGTGTGGAGGACAGGAATCGCTGTATCTGTGCTGTATTATGCATTCTGTTGGCACCAGACAGACCTCCAGTCATCATTCATCATTCATGGGCATCGTCTGTCAGCTTCACAGTCTACTAAATGGCCGGGAGGACCTGACAGAGAGTGAGAGAGAGGAAGAGAAGATCTAAAATAAACATAGCAGAAGGCCTGACTCATATACAGTAACTATCACTGCTGCAAACACCTAGACAGTGTTAGTCAGAGACTCAAGTGAGAGATAAAGAGTCAGAGTAAAATGTGTTATGGCACGGAGGAGAATATAAAAGATATGATTATTATTATTACTTCAGCTATCATATGGGTGCTAATATCTTTTATTGACCCTGTGCCATAATTAGAGACAAAGTATGTTCAGTGACAGGTTAAAGAGATAGTTTGGATTATTTAATATGGGTTTTTATGAGGCAAGCCTACTTCAATAATCAGTGTATTAGCTACAGTAGATGCCAGTCAGCATGCCCTCTGTTTGGGGAGGCAGAGACTGGTACCAGCACAGAAGCTAATGGACAGCTGTGGACAAGGTCAGCAACAAAAGTTAATTTAGACTCCCATCTACAGTAGGTATTGACTATCAATATGTACCTCATACAACCACATACACATTAAATAAACTGAAATACTGAAATATCCCTTTAAAGGGAAGTTTAGAGCCCCTGCTATAACATATCTGCCAATGGGTGGAGACACGACTGTCTGCTCAGCACCATGTTTGTATCTGGCTGAAGGAACCTGACTCATACACAGAAGGAATAGTGGCTGGACCACAAGTGGTGCAGAAATAGGCCTTTGAACCAGCATGGAAACACATTAAGTATTTTCACGTTTATGGGTGGTGAGAGGGACTTGGGCTCAATGGCGAAGAGGACCTGACTCACACATCGTGGTGTCTTTACTTAACACCGCAGATAAAACATAATGGTAGCTTTTGGAGCTGGTGTTGGACCACAACTGTTGGAGTACTCATTCAGTGAAAATACGATTAAAGCAGACACACTTTCCCACCCATAATAAGTGGCATTAGGTTCTGTTTGGATTAATGTCTGTCAATTGAGACCAATCAGGGACAGCATGACTGAGATAAAGAAATGATTTGATGTTTATGAATAGATATTATCCTCTTTATCCAACTTATCACACATTAAGCGTCTTCCAGAAATGTTTCACAAAACTTCTGTTTCTCCGTTTATGTAAGCTGGAGCTGGTTGATCCTCCATCAGTCACAGAATGCGCCTGGAAGGCAGCACCATTCTGATTGTGTAATTATCTACTGCCTTAGTAAATCAGACTCTAATTACAGACAGATTTGGAGCACAAATTGAATGAAATCTGAGCTGTGCTTTCATGTACGTAAATCTGGCCCTTAGAAGCAGGAGAGTTAAAAGTTTGAACTCAGTAAGATGATTGAGATGTTTATTGAATGTCCCTGCTGGACAGACGCAGGGTAGCTACTAGCTGCCCTCAAGCAGAACAAAATGAATCTACTTTAGTAATTCTAGGCTAAAACATAAAAGCTCATCTGCTAAAAGCAACAAGACCTCACCTCATACATATACAGTGCAGGACTGCAGAAACTAAGAGCACAAGAGCAGGGGTAGAAAAGTTGACACAGCAGTTCTACTTATGCCACAATATCACCGGATGGGGAAAGAAAACACATATACAGTATTTCCTATGCACATTCCAAAAACAATAAGAATAACATATGACCAAAGTTGTGAAAATGTTACTCAAGGCTCCATGACCTTGCCAGAAAATGAAAAGCTTCCTTTCCTATTGGGGGAACACAGACGTGTGGCAGGGCAGAAACTTAGTTTGTCTCCAGCTGCCTCTAGGCAAGACAGAAAGAAGACAAATCATCTGTGAACCTGTACTTACTGTAGCTGCCTTACTGGCAGTACAGATTTATACTACAAGATGGTATATAGAATGGATCCTAGAATTGAAACCAAAAAAATACAATATAGGAGCTATAGGACACTTATTATTCTTCCATGGAGTTTTTGGACCTGCTGTATGGAATATCTAAAACCAAAGAGATTTATATTAAAATCATTTCAAGTTAGGCCATGAGTCATGGAAAAAGTGATTGTTTTTTAAGGGATCAGTGCATTTTACCAGTTAGTGGCAACATGACCTGATGTTTCCTCTTACACTGCCACCACTGTCTTGACAAATAGGATAACTGGTCATGGAACCATCATCAAGTCAAATTTTTAACTTGTTTTACTTGTTTGTCTTTGGTTTGTAACCAAAGATCTGCAAAGCTAATAAGGCCAGAGATATACCTGCTTTTAACTGTGCATTCACATACTCATCCGTACGCATCATGGCTGCCTTGCGTATCCTGCATCCGGTTGGCGCAATGGTTGTACACAACCTCAAAAATGAACACTACGCATACACAAATGCATGGTTAAAAAACAAGTACACTATACCTCCGGCCTAAGATTGTGCAGCCTTGGCATATCCACGCACTCTGTGGGCTGGTTCACACCAGTTTTGTTTAGTCTGGATGAATTGAACCCTGGAACATTTCCCCTTTCATGTTGTTTGTTTGGTTTGGTGAGAACGCGAGACTAAAACTCTGGAGTGGTTAATTTCTGGTGTGAACACCATTCAAACCAATCACAGAGTGACACTTATATGTGCCATTTTATTGGTTAAAAAAGGTTTCTCTTCCTGTTTTGATGACTTGTGAACTAGTAGCACTCTTGCTACTAAAATGTCAGTTGGCAGGGGACAAACTTGGACTTATGAAGTGAGAAATGCCTGCATTATTAGACTATTTAATACCTGCTGTCTTACAAGAGGTTTATATCCATGGTTCTCTAAAGTCTGCTGATATGTGCTCCAGATCAACACCAGCATGAACAGAACCGGATGGTGCTCCATGATGTACAATACCCAGGTCGAAAAGCATTTGTTGTTCTTTTACCCGCCGACTGCAGTTAATTCTTTTTGTATCATCATCATATTTTGTTATGCCCACTGTCTTTCTATTCCTTTATCTACTATTTCGTCCTGTGAATTGTTTAGCAGCACAAATGTTGCCTGTCACGCCAATGAGGCAAGTTGAAATTGAAAAAAATGAGAGTGGGGGAATGCAGTAACACAGTGATATGTCTGGATTGCATGATGTTATTATCATGAAATGAGACAGAAAGTGAAGAAGGCAAATTTAAATGGACAGAGAAGATATGAGGCACTGACAGACAGACACGGAGTAAAAGGAGGCCGAACGGAGCAGACAGGATTTTGTAATCATACATTCAGTGTGTGCTACCAAAGAGCTGAGCCACTGTTATGTAAACCAGAATGAAACATTCATGAGCAAACCATCGTCTCACTCTCAGCCCATTGGGATAGTGCATGAATGACCCATATGGTGGATTGGCTACTATCTGAAACTCATCTATAGCAAACGGGAACACTTTGAAAGGTTCCTGCAGTAGGCAGTTATCAAGCCCAGAGAGAGTGACAGATGTGTGGGAGGGCAGGAAAAAGGGACAACCTTTATTGGCATGAATGGAAAGGATCATATGTTGCCAGAGCAACTAAGGTTATATTCAAACCTTAAGGAAAAAGATAGAGATGGGGGGTGTTGGGGGTGAAGGGGGTGAAGGGGGAAGATGAAGGACAGAAAGGAGGAGGAGGAGGAGGAGGAGGAGGAGGAGGAGGAGGAGGGGGGTGAATAAGGAGCAAAGGAGGAACGAGAAGAGAGACAGGGATTAGGCAATAAAAAGACAGATGAGATCAAGAGACAGCTCTGACACGCTCAGGCAGCACATGCTTTCTGTGAGCCTGGGAGCAGCTGAGCTAACCACACACACACACACACACACACACACACACACACACACACACACACACACACACACACTGAGACATACACACATACACATATGCTCAAGCGTTGTGATGTGGTTAGCTGTGACTTTGTCTCTGACTTGGTGTATATATGAGATGTTTAGAACGGGGCTGTACTGTAGGAAGTTGTGCCAGATCCCCAACACCACACCCCACCATGATGAGGAGAAGGGGACTTAGTGGGCTTTGGACTTCTGTTGTGGTTTTGCGAATTCTCTCCCTTCTTTCTCTTTTTTTTTCTGTCTCTGACTCTCACTCTATCTCTGTCCTTGCTCTCTGTTTCTCGGTCCAACGCTCTGTTTCCCTTCGGCTGTTTCTCTGCATTTTCTCCTCTCTATATCCATCGATCTTTCTCTCATCCTTAACCCATCCATCTCTTACTTTCTCAGAGGTAATACACAACCATGAATAACATTTGCAGTGATCCAGCGGCATGATATCTGCATGTAACCCAATAGGCAGTGTAAATGTCTCTAGCCCAATAATATAAACTCATACAGACAAACAGGATTTTGAGAGGAGCTTTGAAAGCCCTGTGACAGTATGTACACTGAGCAACTGGGACACTATGGAACTATAGCTTTTAGAAAAAAGTCAGTGCCAGGTTGCGTAAAACCACTTAGGCTAAGATTTCCCTTACATTTTCATCGGAGAATGCCTCAGGAAAAAATGAGTTGTATAAAATCCCATAAGGATTTCCTTTGCCCTTCACTACTTAAGTCTTCTGCATTGCTAGAAGGTTCTTATCAACCAATATTGACCCAAAACAGTCCTTTAAAAGTGAAATAATTTAAGGTACATAACACAACAGGTGAATTTATGGTGCTTGAAGAGGAGAGATACCAAGACCCTTTTTTGGAACATGGAAAACACACTGGCTAGCCAAATGTTAACATGTCTCATATACATACATTTGCTATATCATTATATTGACACTTTTTGTCATTATATGGCTATCTCCTGTCTTGCTGTTACAGTGATGTTTACTTACTTCTTCATTACTTTATCTACCATTTCAAACACAATTTGCATTAATTTTGTGAGTTAGCATACTTTTGCTTGTGCATATTTGTGTTTTTCATTATGTGTTTGCACTTTCCATATTGTTTCTCATATTCTGTCCAGTTTGGCTTTATTTCTTTTTATATAACCTATGTTGTCCATTTTGGAGAAGCTAGCTAACACAGTCTAACTATCTGTGTTAGCTAGGCTAGCTACCAAGTGCAAATAATGCTGTCTAATAACATTAAAGAGCAATGTGAGTGAAGCATAACCCTGGTAACTGAAGAATACTTAGCATATCCGAAACCTTAGTATAAAACCAGTATGCAATGTGCAATGTATTTATGGGGAAATATTACAGTATGCAAGCACTGGACACAACACAGGCCAAAATATCCCACAATGCAATACAGTAGTAATGACAACAACAATATAACAAAGGCGACCAGTGACCAAGGTAGTTCTGGCATCAATGATGCTTTGATATAAATATAAGTCAGATTTCACTTTGCAAGGAATAATAAAACTATTTCAGCATCGGCACAGTTACACATCTCTCACCACCAAGTACCCTCTTTGAAAGTAACGTGATGCACACTGAGCAGTGTGTCTGAAAGATACATACTAATGTTTTTTTATACAAAAGTACCATTAGCACCATCAGTCTAAACACTTGGCAACAAGACAACTTCAGCTTTATGCAGCACTCCTTAGTGGACTCCTCTTCTCAGGGAAATATTTTACCTTAGCAAACTTAAGGTGTTTTATGCAACTCGGCACAAATCTGTGCCACAAATGGTTAAAGTAACTGATCTTTTGGGCATGAGTAGGCCTAAGTGTTGTAACATGAATACAGGAGGAGTTTAGATTATGACTGTAATAAGTATAGGAACCTCCTGCCAGATAAACCACGCCGCTCTGTGATCATAAGGTGGTGGGCTTCGTTGAGGTTTAGGCCTTCTGTTGTGGTCGCTTTGTACTTTGGTGCTATTTTTTTTTTCCGGGATTATCATGACAGTCACTCATCATTTCTCCATCACTCAACCTCTGTCTCTCTCTCACCCCAGTCCCTTTTTTCTTTTTTCTTTTTTTTTCTTTCTTCTACAGAGTGTGATTTCAATATCATTTAATGACTTGAATGTGATATGTACAATAACCAGAGCTACATATTGTCCTTTGATTTCCTCCAACTTACAGCTGCTCTTATAGTTTCTTCCCTCCTCTTCTTTCTCTCTGTACTTACATAAACTTTACTTTGTCAGTGATGAAAAAAGAGCTGTATCTCATTCTATACACTTTGAAATAGGGGTTCCAAAATGTTTCTTCCTGAAGAGCTGAGGTTCTACCCAGAACTAGTCCTTTTTGAGGAAACTCAAGGTTTTGTCAAGGGTTCTTTGTACCACAACCCCTGGATGGGTTCTATGTAAAACTATATATAAGGGGTTCTTGGTAGAACCAGCTGGATGGGTCCAAGATGAAACCCTTGAAAAAGGAATTTAAAAAGGTTCTCGGGTGGGTTTTTGTTATCACCCATAGATGATGGAAAGGTTCTGGATACAAACCCCAGAGAGGGTTCTGGGTGAAAACATTACATCATAGAAGGGTCCTCTGTAGAACATCTCATAAAGGCCTTTTCTATGTTGTTGATGACATCCTTGATTTCAATAGTTCAACTTAAAAATGGCAGAAATGTGTGCTGGTTCATTAGATAGCACCAGTTCCAAGAATGGAACTGTTTCAAGAACCAGAACTAGTTTGGTGGAAAAGTGCCATAAGGAAGTTCTAGTGAGAACTTTCACAGGTTGTTCTAGGGATAACCCTTTATGTTGAGTGCTAGTTGTAAAAGGGTTTCTAGTGTAACATTTATAAAAAAGGTTCTACCAAGAACCAAAAAGGGTTCTCCTTTGGGGACAAGCTGAAGAATGGTTCTAGTAAGCGCTTTTATTTCTAAGAATACACCCTAACCCTAATCCACTATGAGTGTATACACCCACATGTTCTATACAATGACACACACATGCATGCCACCACACACACAGATACAGAGAGAGCCCTGGTAGCACTTATACACACATGGAACCTGACAATCAGATTTTCTGTCTATATAAACACACACTCACACTCTTACCATCCGCCCCCGCAGCCTTTCTTCCCCAGTTTCCTAAACCTCAAACACCCACACACTGCCTCTTGATTCAATTAAACCACAGTCAATTCTAGATTGTGACATATACCCCATGGAGGTAAGTGGGAGATGTGTGTGTGCGTCTGAGTTTTTTGTGTGAATCAGAAAACTTCATGACCTCCTTCTCCATGGCCCTTGCTGCTCATTGCAGTAATGGATGGGGAATGTATTAGGATGGAGCCCCTAATACATTCTATGCCAGCCTGGCTTCCACTGCTGCTCTCTGCATGTCTTTCACCCCATCTTCTGCTTTTTTGTTCTTTCTCTCCCTCCCTGTCTGTCTGTCCACCTGTCTCACTCTCAATCTCTTTTCCCTAATGAGACAGGGACTGTCCTCCCTGTGGGGAAAGAGGTCACTGCCCCTGACACACACATACACACAGAGAGACACACACACAGATAAACATACAGACATAGACTGCACACATGCATACACATGCAGATAGGACACATGCAGACATGCAGACATCCATGCAGATAAAATGACAAACCCCCACCACTGCCGCCCCATACACACCACACACACAGACACATACACACACTGACCCAGAAATCCCATCTCTATTATGCAGAACATCAGTTAGCTGATGGTGGAGCTGATTATGCAGCTACCCTCCGCTAGCCCACAACTCCCTGTTGGATATCTGCCTTTAGAACCCCAATCCCAAATGTCTTTTTAGCATTTCAATAGAGAATTATATATTCCTAAACAGTAGGACTTGCATACATATAGCTTTTCACAACTTTCTCATCTCATCATGTCACAGTATGAGCCTCTTTAAAAAAAACAAAATTTAGAGAAGCATTTCACAGTAAAAACATCCAAAAGTAACATTTAGATGTCACAGTGATGTAAAGATTACAGAGGTCATGGTTTGTATATTCTATAAACATTGTATAAGTGAGTGCAGACATGTTATTTTCAGAATGATAATGAGTAATGATGAGTAATAATAATGAAACATTTTGCTGTTGTTCAGCTCACTGATTAAAAGATTAAAACAGATCCTTAATCACCCACATTTAACAGCTCTAGAGCTCTATGCCAATGCTTCACCATGTTCAGTGGCAGCAGGTTACTGGCATCTTAAAAGTGAGAAAACAGAGGTTGTAGCAGTTCAAAACACAAACTAATGCTGATTTATCCCACGAAAAATGTTACAGGAGTGAAGATTTGAATCATACATACACCTTTTAGCAGGTATGTCAGCTGCTGTGTGAGTGCTAAAGAACTCTGCTGTAAGAAACATCAAATCACTGAATTTAAATTTGTGTTAATCTGTGCCGCACATCAGAGCAGCTGTGGCTCAGCAGGTAGCGAGGGCCACCACTTATAGTAGGGTTGTCCTTGGACAAGACACTGAAGACACTGAACTGATGGTCAAACATGGTAGCTTGCTGTCAGTGTGTGTGTGTGTGTGTGTGTAAATAAGTCAACTTAGATGACAATAATGCTGCAGGTAAAGGTATAAGTTAAGCTTTGCAGAACAGATGGAGGAATCTGAATCAATTTAGTCCACGATTTTGCATATGTTGTTGATCAATTCAGCAAATTTTGGTGGAGTATTTTATTCTTTATTGCAGTGACAAAGCAGTATTTACAGCCAATTGGTCCTTCCTACAGTGAGTCACATCCCTTGAGAGGTGAACAAGCTTGGAAGCTGGACAAACCTTGATAAACTTTCTTCTTTCCTGTACTTTGCTATGTGCTAGGCTTGTCTATGTTGAAAAGAAAAGCACATTTTGAAGATGGTTACATGATGTTGCTGGGGAACCTGTAAAAGAGACATATAGAGTCATATCTTAAGTTAGCTAAAATTAGCAAAAGCTAAAGCTAATCCACATTGATAGTTAGCCAGCTAGTTAGCTAGAATTTGGCTAACATTAGCTGTAAGTTGTAAGTAGCTAGCTCATAATTGATGTAAATAAGCTAGTTAGTGTGTTGTCCCAGCAACATATTTTAAATACATACAAAATGGGGTTTTCTTTTCAACTTAGACGAGCCAAGCACATAGCATTTCTCAGTACAGGAAACAGGAAAGGAGAAATCTGACCTAGGTCCTTATGCTCAACTGTTACTGGAGCACACATGATATGATTTGATATGATATGATATGATATGATATGATATGATATGATATGACAAATTGTAAAAATATCCAGGAGACAACCTTCTTCAAAAGCAAAAATATGTTTAATATGTGATACAAGTAGTCTTTTTTTTTCACTTTTTGCTATCCATTTGCAAACATTTTAACTTATAAAATATCAATTTTCTTAGTTTAGATATTCCTAATGGCCTGTCTCAGTTAATGTATTGAGTGAATAGTCAGCATGGAAAATCAGAGGAAAAAATAGCCTGATGTCATATGGATGAGGTGTATAGCTTCAGGATGAAAACCCTGACAGCCAGTCTTCTTATACTGTGTACTGCATTTACCCTAAACCTTAAATCTCCGGTACAATGTGAACAAGTCAGCAGCAGCAACACAGAAACTAACTTCAGATCACTCTACAAATACCTTGGCTTGACTGGGTCCCAGAGGGCCAGCTTTATAGATTGGTGCAGTGCAGGGGTGAGGAGTGGTGGTGACCCCAACAAAGATTGCTTGCTAAGCAAATAAGCAAAGTAATCTGGCTGTGTGTGCGCACATATGTGTGTCCATACATGCATGCAAGTGTGTGTACATGCTCCATATGCTTGTGTATTTGTCTGCATATGTCTGCAAATGTGTGTGTGTTCGCCTGCTTGCTCATGAGGAGCTGAAAGTGTGGTCCCTCCTGCATGTTCATTGATAATGCCATGCATTGCCATTCTGCATGTTTTAGCTTGGTAATTGAAAGGCCATCTGTGGTCTACTGGGGAGGTTTAGTAAAGGGTAAACTATGAGGCTCATTATTTGAGGAGAAGGAAGCCCTCAGAGGCCAAAACATATTAGTTTGTGTCCAGTTTAACCTTCAGAAAACTCAATTACAGTGGGTAAGGCGTATGCATGTGCATTATCCATGCATGTTCTTTAGGACTTTGTGCCGACTTGCAAACATGTTCTCAAGTTGCAGTAATAAAACACAGTCAGGCTGACCTGTAGTTCTGGGGAGACAAAACCAGCTGCTACTTTGTCAAACAGAAAAAGAGGCCAAAACTTTGTCCAACAGCACACAGAACGAAGCAAACTGATCACACATGGTGAGGGTGTATGTGCTTATTGGCTTTTGTATGTCTGCTGGGTCCATAAACATGGAAACAGACATGACCTGCATGTCTCAGCAGTTTCCTGTGTAAGGCGAGCTTCGTCTGTGTGTGTGTCCCTATGGTTCTCCTGTCACTCCTCAGAGCCTGCAGAGCGACACTCTCCACTCTATTAGTGTGCCTCCATGTCTGTGCACCAGCACATGTGTGTCTGTCTTTACATGTATGTGTGTTTCCATCTGTCTCCTGTCACCAGCAGTCCACTCTGCACCATTAGGACCTGTTAAGATCAAGGGTCATTTCTCCAAAGGTCACAGTTCACCCTTCAAAAGGTGAAAAGTCACCAGGGTCAGGTCTGGTGCGAGGTGACATTGAACAAGCACACAGCTGAAGCCTTGACAACCAACACCTTTGGGAACTTAGAGAACATCCCACATGGGCAGCCTACAGTATATTCAATATAGAGACATACCACAGTTCTCTTTTATAGGTAAAGTGACATGGGAAAGTGCCCTGAGGGATAAGTGGTTACAGAACAAAAGCCCTAAAGAGTGATATAAAAATGAATGAATGACTTACTGTTGTCATTATGTGATTAAATCCCCTTCTGTGAGTGGGTTTTAATGTTTCTGACCTTGGTAACTCCTGTTGGTAGTATCAAAAAAGACACTATGGCAGACAGCAATGTCTGCACAACCCTCTCCACTCAAAGATGTACACTGACATGTAAGTAATAAAACCAACACATAAAAATAACTAGAAGAGTGCTCTCAGTAGAGCGCAGATCTCCATCAGGCAACAAATGATGACGCACCTGCTGCAATGTCACCAAAAATGCCAGCAGAGATTTGCAAAGTTTTGTACATAAAGTGTTTTTGCATATTATGGTATCAGTAAGATTTGTTAAATAGTGGACCTGAACACTCCAATATGGTGACTGTACAGACACATGCGACAACATAGAACAGTGGCCAATCCCATCAAGATGGCAGGAATTTATTCATCTTGTATCTTGCCTAACTTTAGTGGATCATAACATATCAGGTACGGAAATTTGCAGATGCTCCAGTTTAAGAGGAAACAAAATCTTTCTATGGATGTCAGTTTTTGAGCCAAGACAAATCCCAAAACGTGTCCCATTATTTTGTGGCTAATTAGCTCATGCTAATCTGATTTTTTTGTCCACATACAGGTTAAATTAGCCACAAAATAATGGTTGAAATATGCTGTAGCTGCTGATTGAGTTGAGTTGTATACTATAGAAGGATATTTTAAGAACAATAACCTAAGTAAGGAGGAATTAGGGAGAAGTGCCTGAGAGATGACTCATGTAGAAACGTCTTGTGTCAGTCTGTATTGAAGAGAAGACTTGAAAGCGGAGGAAGTCCAAGTTCACCCTGGAATTAAGGATAGGGGCTGTTTGGTTCACAAACGCAGACATCCGTTAACATCACACACAAACACACCCGCACCCTTGCACACAAACACACATCCATGCGCACACACACACACACACACACACACTGCCCAAACAAATGTCTCACCCAAGCACCAAGTCAAACCATTCACCCAGCCCCGGCAGTTAAAAACAAAGTTTCCCCCTCCAGCTAAACTCAAGCCTGACCATAATTGAGTCTGCACTTTCAAGTGAGTTTATTGAATTCCACTTCACTGCTGTATTTTTTATTGTTTTTATTTTGTTTCCTATGCTGCTGCATTTGGTTTTATTGTGTGTGTTTTAATGTTTGATACCTTGGGAAGACTGGTGAAAAAAATATCATTACATGCCCATATATTCTTTTCTTCATGTTTTATTTTGAAGGATCTTGTGATGATATTTACTGCTATCACTGCTGGGACATTTGCAATGATAAGACATGGTCTTGGCAATGCAACCACAAGGCTTAGATATGTGTAATTACTGCATTCAAATCTGGTCGAAGCAAGAACATAATGTTAACCATTTTTAACTACCCATCCATAACCACAATATGGGAAGGCACCATGTGGTCTGTCCCACAACTAAATTTGTGTCTGCATTGTTGCTTCATCATCAGTGGATATGGCTGCAAAACCAGGGGTCATGGAGTTTGTGATCACACTGAAAAGAATGTAACGATGAACTGAGATAAGAATTAATTGACAGTCATTAATGTGCTATAAAAAAGACAATTATGTCTCCCTCTCTCACACATAAATACTTTACATAGCACAAATGGACATGGTATATAGGCATACAACATGACAAACCAGATAAGTGCCACTGCCCACTATGCATGGACGCACACATAAATACACAAAGCAGGCCTAATGAGAGCTCATATAAGACTCTGGGTAGATGTTATCACAAAAGGACAAAGTAATGTTATCCAGCAGGGAAAGAGTCCAGAACTACTCCTGCTGCTTTTTCTTCTCCTTTATTATATCAGCAAGAAAGGAACCTTTGTTGCCAAGGTGATACTTTGTATAATTTGGGGTCACATTATTGAATGAACAAAAGCCCAGTGCATGCAGTAATCAAACAGTAATGTTACTGGAAGTGATGGTCAAAAACATTCCTGTAACACTTTACTTCAATCTCATTTCCCAGATTGAGAATGGATGGATCACTATGAATCACTATCTCTTTTCCATAATTCTTATTCTGTTCTTTGCCCACGTAAACTTAACAAATGAAAGGAAAAATATGTAATATATTTACTGTGTCAAGTGCATAATATGCAACATTTTCCTAAAAAAAAAAAAAAATTGACTCAGGAACATAATCCCTTTCGATCATCACTTATGATCCACTAGAAGTGTGTGTTGGTGGCTGTATCTGTACTGTGCTCAGGATACTTTACTAACCTAAAACTGATTATTAGACATTCTGGGAATGAGACACAACAAATACCTATCTTTCTTTTTCATTTGCAAACAGCTCAGACAAATCACGCTGAGTCTACCTTTCAAATATGAAATGACCATGATATGTTATCTACGATTAAGAAAATATGCTAAGTTCAAATACCGGCTCCTCTGGCAACAACGCTACAGGTCACATGCTCTCCTCTGAAATTTTCATTGTCTGTTTTTGTTTGCCCGTTTCACATTAACTAAAGTTAAAAAATAATGCTGAATGCTCCTCAAATGAGTTTGTGTCTATTTATAAGTAGTAAGAGATCATCAATAATCTTTTAGAAGGAGTAGATGTTTATAATGGTTATATTGAGCAATATGTTAATGGTGTCTGGCAGGCAGTAAGGCGGGCAGTCACTGAACTCCAACTCCAGAGTGTGTATTTTCAGAGCAGTGGTGCTTTGCATCAACAGACAACTGACCCTTCCTAAGGCATACCCTTTTTGGAACTTGGGTCAACTTTCTCATATTCTGTTTCCTGTAGGCCTCTTTATATGCTATGTGCTAGGCTATATATTGATGGTTAAAAGATGTTGCTGGGGGATGTCTGTAATAGCAACCTACATCACATCTTAAGTTAGCTAATATTAGCAAAACACTAGCTAACTAGCTGGCTAATCTACATCAAATGTTAGGTAGCTAGTTATATCTTATAGCTAATATTAACAAAATGCTGGCTAACTAATCTACATCAATTGTTATCTAGGTGGTTAGCTAGTGGTTTGCTAACATTAGCCTACTTAAAATGTGACTCAATTACATTATTATATTAATGCTGACCAAGGTTCCACTGGGTACCAAACTTGCTCAGCTGTTATTGGTGTACATAGCAAAAAAGTGTGGGACAGACAAACTTACAGTGGAGGACTCATCATCCTAATCAGTGTCAAAAATAATGTTGTGCTCATCTTGCACTTCTGTTCAGTGTACTGCAGCCTGCAAACAGACTGCCTGAGCTTCAAGGCTGGGGAGGAAGAGGCAAATGGAAACAACTCACTCAAACCATAAATCCTGTATTAAAAAGGGGTTTGACCCATTTATTACTGTTTATGGCTCCAATTCACTGCAGTACTAATTTTCTAACTCTAGGGACTTAAATATTTTTCATTTCATTGATAAAATAGTAGCAGACACAGACAGGTAGGGGATAACTGCAGAAATATAGGCTGTATTAAGACAGATTTTCAGCTGCATGTACCTGGCTTGTGTGTTAACAAAATCTCTGAGACATGTTTGATCAATTTTCCGAATATTCCTTGATAGTCCAGTCATGTTTTTCTACCCTGAACTACTCACACTAGTGAAATCGCTAAACCTCTGAATTTACTCCCCAGCCCACACAAACAAAAACCCCTTAAACCCCAGGGTTTGTGTGGGTGTGGGTGTGCATATGTATGATGTGTGTGTCCAGCGTCTCTCCAGTTGAACAGGATGTGGGAGGTCAAAGGGGAGGGTCAAAGGTCAAAGCCTGACTAAATAATTACCAGATACTCTTTGGCTATGGCACACACACACACACACACACACACACACACACACACACCACGCACACCACGCACAATCAAAGACACAGCTTCACGACTATATGGGTTGTTATTTTTGAAATGTCTGGACACTGTCTTCCTCTGTGACCCCCTCAGCTTGTGCTCACACCCTCACCTATACACAAACACACACTTAAACGTGCTCTCTTTCCCTCTCTGTCTCAGTGGCACTCTCTGTCTCTCTCTCTCTCTCTCGCTCTCTTTCTCACACACACATACACACACACCCCTCACACTCACACATATAATGTCCTAGCCTGAGAACTTGTCCCACTGACAGGCTATCAGTCAGGAAACAGAGGGGAGAAAAGGAGACGAGAGCAAGAGAGAGAGGCACGGTGGCTAGATTTAGCCTGTCAGTCACAAAAGGTCAAGGGTCATGCTGAAAGCCCACTGACATGTATGCACGCACACATGCACAAACACACGTGTGCACTCACACACACATACATTGTGTTCATCAAAACAAGGTCAACAGTGGAGGGCAGACAGCTGGCTAGGTTTACAGAGAGAAAGAGAGGGAGCAGACAGCTGGGTAGTTTTACTAGCGTCTGCCCTTTAAATAGAGACTGGAAGAAAGTTTAAAGAGGGCACAAGTGAATGTTTATAGTGGGGCAAAGAGGTGCAAGCACTTATTTCAATTGTTCTGAATGGACTTAATATCAATAACATGCCTTCAAAAATTCATGAGCATACTGTAAGGGAATAACTTGATCAGCGAAAAAGCGGGATGCCATAATGCAATTGGATCAGATTAAAATATTTTTTTCTTGATCTTTTGCCACAGGCGTTGCACACACTGTAAAAAATAATGGAATTAGGAAGTTTTATTTATTCAAGTTAATAAAACTTAAAAAGTCTTGTATTTATTTTCAGAACACTACAAAACATATAAACATGAGCTCTTCTAACTTTCAGTCTTGACTTAATATTATGAGTTGACTGAATGTATTGTGGAGTTCAATCAACTACTAAATTAAGTTTCTAAAGACTCGTGTTTCTCACAGCTTTACATTTTAAGATAGTTGCATGCATGAATGCATTTTTTTTTTCACAATAAAGAAAACACTGTGAGCTATGACGAAGGTTATTTTTGCATTCAGTCCCTACCAGCTTGCACTAAAAATATAATCAATTCAAGCTATTAGTCTGCAATGTAGAAATGACTTTTCAAACTGAGAAAATGTAAAAGAACATCAAATTTGTTTGTAATATTCGTCAGTGTGACAGTTGGTTCAACTTAATATCTTAAGCTTATTGAACTTGTTTTCTCAAGTGCAACCTGACTAGTATCAAGTTTAATGACTAGAAGTTTATTTGTTTTGAATCATTACAAAATTACCTCAACTTGGACTTTAGACACTAAAGTTTAAAGTTAAAACAAATAGTTCATTTTTACAGTGCAGCTTGGCCCTTTTTGGGGGCATTCTTTGTAAACTGTTAAAACAGAGGAAGGAAGCAGGTAAAACAAAAACACTCCCTGTGCCAAATCCTCTGTTTTTTTCACTCTATGTCACTGTGGCACAACTTCTAATCATCCAGATCAGTCTAGACCGGGACACGCCAATTCACCTCCTGTCTCTGGACTAAAAAGTCTCATGTCCTTTTTAAGTCCACACCCGGGTAATTAGCACCATAATGAGAAGACACTGGCAAAGAGACCTGGGCAAAAAAATACACACACACACTCAGACAAATGGGTATATCTGCACACTTAATCACACAACCTGCAAAAGCACAAACAATGTCATGCAGTCAGACAGGTAAGGTTATACACACAGACATGCACTTCCCCGAGACTCTCGCTGACCATATGGCCTACCGGTCAGGCATTTGTGCTCACAAGCTCTGGCCAAGACAAATTAGACCTTTATTGTCTCTGACTAGTGGAGAGTGTGACTGCGAGGGCAGAGATGAAAGAGCAGAGATCAGATCAGGTTGAGAGAGAGGATGAAAGATTTTGTAGTAGTTTGTGATGGTTATTAAGGTATTAGTGGTTTATTCTCAAATTAGACTTCTGATATCATTAGGATCAAAATATTTTAACTATTAAAGTGATTTTCACAAGTTTACTTTGCCATCAGACAGAAATGAGTTATTTTACATCATAGAACATGGAACTTGCTGGTCCACCGCTACTTCGATCGGTTAGTTTGTTTGATTATCGTGTGACTTCAGTGTTTTAAAAGAATAATTTGGATTCACCAAGTCGCACAACAACAAACACAAACCCAACAAATTGAGACAGAGTTAGATCAGTGACTGTTCTGTGATGTAAAATTGCTCCTTTCTCCTATTGCTCCTATGGAGTTTCATTGGTTTAGAGAGAGCAATTATTTGGCTTAAAGAATGGTGGTTTCCCATTATAAAGGCTGTCTGATGGCAAAGAAAAAGTGTTCAAAATATTCTAAACACACTTAAATTAAGTGGCTAAAATACGTGTTGTTGCTGACCCTGTCCACAGCAGTTCATTACTTAGCTTCTATGCTGGTTCTTCTTTCTGTTTCAGCATGTCCGATCAGCTTTCACTGTAGCTGATTATTGATAAGTACCTCATACATCCAAACTATCCCTTAAATTCTTGACATGTGGTTACTATATGTTTAAAGGCTTAGGACCTCTTTGAGACTGTGGTAGGTCTGCACTGCTCTTTGTGTGTGCTCTGTGCATCACTGTTGACATTGTTTCCTTTCATTTTCATTAAGTACTGTTTGAGTCTCTGTAGGTGGTGCTTATTGCATTATCTGTTCAGAGAAGTGCTGCGGTTCCCTGATCTTTATCTGCTGATGCAGAGATGCCAGAAAGGACCTACTTGACACGAAACGATTTGGTTGAATCACTACAGTGGAAATAAAAATTGTCAACTGAGAGTAGCAAAATGTATTTGTATGAAAATGTCCTGTGTGCCACTTTGCAATTGTTTTGATCTTTTTTCATGGAGTACCACTTTCACCTGCAGGGACCCCACATGGGGCCCCATACCCCAAGGATGTAGGAGTCTGAATAATGTGACCATTCAGCACAACACAAGAAGCACACAGGCCAGACAGGACAACATGGGTGGTCAAGGTAGAGCAGCCAGGTGGGGTAAAAAGGAGGGACCGGAGGAAAGGAGAATGGAGTGGAGCATGTGGTCAACACAGCGGGAAACCCAGTGGTCATTTCACCCATGGACACACACATACACACACCAATTGATAGACTTACTGATAAAATGAAAGATGCATGGTTACCCAAACATGGAGACAAACAGTGAGACAGGCTAGAAGCCAGATGAAACAGATAGGGATGCATGCAAGGCTACAGTCGCGAGCACACACACACAACAGACACACAGACAAAGTGGTCAACCTGGCCAGACAGGCTGAGTTTGCTTTGCCTCTGGGGATGATCAAGGGTAAGCTGTGGTACACAGTGATTTGTCTTATTAATGTTGCCCTGTCTAGGTCATAAAATCTGCTTCTTTCTCACAACTCATGTAAGAGTAATGCTTTCCTTGTGAATTTATATTATCATCTCATCTCCCAACCCACCATTGATCATTTGTTGAAAGGTGAATAATAAGTGAAGGTTTGTGTGTTTAAAAATTCAACAAAACATTAAGTCCACGCGTTTGAGCCAATATAGGTGCAGCGCAGGTATGCAGTGAATATGGAGGTAATGCTAGGGTTAATATTTCATTTGCAAGATCACTTTTAGCTTTCATAAGGCTGTGTCGAGCACACCACAAAAACCATCCATCTAACAAGTAATTTCATCTCACATTCAGCCTTCTAGTCTGTGTGGGACTGTTTTCAATGCTGCACCTGTCCACAACACAGTTTCTAATAAAACTCGGCCCCATCCCACAGGACAAATGAGACACATACAGAGCCTTATGGATGTTTTTAATCAAAAGAAATGCAAATACAGTTTCTCAGATGTTTACTAAGCAACCTTTAGAGAACTTATTAGATGCCTTTCGGGTTAAAGAAAATGCATTTGGGTCTAAATGTTGATGAAATCATTATGTATCATGTTTTTTGTTTTTTCCTGATAGTTCATGTTGTTTGCAATGGCAATAAATACAAACCAGATGTTTGACCATCCGTGTCATTGTTGCTATTACTGTTATCAGAAGGAAACCATCTATACACAAAACCTAAAGTATTCAGCTAATCAGATTTGGATGCATACAGTTTATGAAAGGCAATGCATGGTTAGGCTCATCACTAACATAACAGTAGTGATATGAAATTCCACACAAAACTCATTCAAGATTATGATACTGACCGCACGCTCGCGCCTACATGAGTGTACCTGTGCCCCAAACTAAGTTTGCTGGTAGGGCTGTGACAATAATCACATTACCACAGTACCACAGCCATGTGATGCCTACTGCAGGGTTAAGGTCATTACCCTCATCACTGCAACTTTTATTTTGTAGGGTCAATCTCATGTTATTCCATTGCATAATGCCTTTGAGATCAGCACTGTGACATAGGACAAGTCACGAACATAGCCTGACTGGATGACAGACTCAACCCTAGGCATCATGGGATTGCCAGTGGATGGCTAACAACATGCTAACAACAACAACAGCTGTTTTTCGATAGGGAAAAAAATGATTAAATAGCCACAAAAAACATTCTGCGTTTGATTTATAATTTTGGATTCATTTTGCCACCTCTCCAGAAGTGTCAGATTCTAAAAAACACCTTACATTCTTTCTGCCTTGAATGTTTACTAAATGTCTACAATGACTGCTAGTGTACTTATAACAGTTTATGCATCCTCAAAGTCTTTCTCATCCTGCAAATCTGCTTTAGCCTAATTCCAACCACACTCCAGTTATGAGATGTTTCCCACATATCACATGCTTTCTGCACAGCTGCGCCACCTAAAAAGAAACTAAAGCACCAGGAAATGGAGAGCTATACAGTGGCTACTAGGTAGAGCTCTGTTATCTGGTCATGTTCATCTGCGCCAGACTATAACAGCACATTATTACGATGTGGTGTGACAATCCAATCTAATGGCAGTAAAAAATACTCCACCCAGCCACACTGGGAGTGGAAAGATTTCATGCAAACGCCTTCTCTCTTGCTAAATCAGGCGAGGGGGAAACAACGCGTTGCACAATGGCTCTGTTGTATTATTAGCCCCCTCAGAGGAAGCTACAATTGTCGGATCAGACTCCAAAAAAAAGAGTAAAGTAAGTCTGGGAAAATATCAGCTTCCTGCCCAGGACTTCAGGGTTTAGCCTGAGTAAGTGTCCGCCTTTCTGCCTCTCTCTCTGCTTCACACACTTCTGACCCTGTTTTCCTCTGCCTCTCTTTCACTCCACAGTTATTTGGCTGGCTCCTTGTTTACTCAGATCAAACTTGTCAGGGAAAGCCAAGTAAGTTTAAACAAACACACGCGCACATACTCACGCACACACAGACACACACACACGATCAAAATTAGCTGGCATTGAGGCACCACAAAACATCGCTGCTACAACACCAACTGCACCAGTATCTGTCTCTCATACGGTACACCAGAGATTATTGCTGTAATTTATGCTGACATAAATAAATCATTCAAATCTGTGTGTGTGAGTGTGTGTGCACAGGGAGATGAGATGGAGAGGATGGTAGGGAGGCTGAGGAGGAGTGATAGTGAAATGAGAGAGACACAGTATTTCATTTATGATTATTATTACTTGCTCTAATGGTCAGATTTGGTTTTCCCAGGAGCTCTTCTCGGCCTCCAACGCTCAGCGGGAGCAGCAAGCTCTCACAAATGAGAGCGAGATGGAGAGAAAGAGGGGGAGGAAATACCAGGACATCTCCCTCTAACTTATCTGGTCGGTAGCCAGTCTGTATCTCCCCAGGGCAGCGCACACTGTCTGTCTGACCTCGACTGAACTCAACTCGACTGCAACAGTAGTCTCACTGCTGATGATGTGGAGCTGAAGGAGACGGGTTTCAAGCTAAAAAGAGCAACAGAGAGGCAGAGATGTGGGGGAGCAGGAGAAACGAGCTCCCTTTACATGTTCTCGACGAAGAGGCAAAACACAAGTCACCCCCTCCATTAAACTGCTGCAAAGACATTCTGTAAAGTTGATACAAGTCAAAGTGTTAAACTGATCAATAAAAATATACATTCTCCATTTGCTAGAATGCTGAAATAAGGCACCACATGGAAAAAAAAAAATCTGTAAATTCTTGATTGAGAATACAGTTTATCAGAATCACCACTAAATAGATGTGAAACAGACACATTGCAACTAAGCGCATGCTCATTGACAAGCTGGTCATTGAAACATATGATTACATGACATTTTTGGAAATATGATTATTCGCTTTCTTGCCGAGAGTTAGATTAGAGGATTGATACTGCTCTGGTACTTGTGAAGCTACAGCCAACAGCCTAGAGAGAGCTGCAGGGATGACATATTTTTGCAGGCCAATCCAGAAGTTAGTATCACTCTGGTTTCCTCCACAAAAAATCAATGGGATTTTTCCAATGGATGTTGGATTATTGCAGAGAAGTGTTTTGTATCAATTTTTATTGTAGCTAAATTAATTAATTGTCATACATAGACTAATTAAGTAAATGATTTACAGTTATCTACTTCTGATAGCTTTTTTCTTCTGTAACTGAACATATTTGTGAATGCTCACCCCTCCCATCACTACAAGCTATATAGCTTTGGCAGCAGATTTTTCTTAATAAAGCCAATAAGCATAATGTCACTTGAACTTGAATTGAAAGAGACAGACACAGGGGTGGAGAGACAATGAGAGAGAAATGCATGAGGAAATTGAAAGAAACAGAAAGAGCTGATATCCACAGTTAGGGAATGAAAAAAAAAGAGGACGGAGTGATGGAAGGGCAGAGAGAGAGGGAGGGAAGAACAGGAGAAAAGACATGAAAGGCAAGGCAAGGAAAGGGAGAGTGGGTGTTCATAAGAGGAAGACATAGTAAGGGAAATGATGGAGTTGGCACCAGGGAGCAAAGGTAGAGAACAGGAGTGATGAGTTTGGAGGAAGAGTTCAGCAAAGGCCTTGGATCCAATCAAAAGACTGTTTTGATTCTGTTTTTCATTTCACCTAAAATAATGTTTCAATAGTCACGTGCTCATAGCTAAGCACTAACCTTGGTCTTTGAATGGCTACTCGTTTTGAGCAAAACACTTCTCTGTGGCCCCAGATGAACTGTGCAAGCTCACTGCAGCTGTAGCTTGGGGAGTGAACCAAGCATTGTGGGATTAGCTAACCTTGTTTCACTCTGGCAGCCCGTGAAGTATCCAGACTTCTGGAAATGTGGTTTAGAGACATCTGATTGTTTAACATTGCTTGAGATATTTGACCCCATGGGGAACTGAATAAGAAGCAGTTTTGGTTGTGAGACTATTTGGTAAGGGAACCCTACTTCAGTGAGTTAATCACATTTATGAACTGACTGATCAATGTTATGTGCACATTGGGAGTTTAATAATAAATACTGGTTGGTTAAAGGACCAGTGTGTAGGATTTAGTGGCATCTTGCAGTGAACTTGCAGATTGCAAACATTTTGTCTCTTCCTCCTGTTCTAGGTGTTTAGGGGAACCTCCGGATGACGTGAAAACACTAAAAGACATATCTAGAGCCAGTGATGGGTTTGTCTGTTCTGGTTTACTGTAGAAATACATCAGTGACGAATGGCAACCTCCACAGAAGAGGACTTGTGCCCTCTTTAGATATAAAACACTGACATACTGTATATTGAGATGGAAAACATGCAAGCTCCCAAAAAGTGAAGCCATAACATCTGTATCACTTCCTGGTGGCTGGCTTCATCCATTTTAGTAGATGGGACATGGCCTAAACTAAAACATCTAAGTACATGTCAACTAAATGTTTCCCAAAGATAGTTTCTGTTGTTTTACGCAGTTCTTATGACGCTGACGTGTGTTCAAGAATTCATGTCTTCTGATAAGTTTGGTTTGAATTAGTTATTTGATGTGATGAGCATATATAGCAGCATAGCAGAGTTCACATCATGATTGGCTGATGCTGCAAAATTCTCTATGTATATATTGATGAAAACATACTTAGAAATATTATATCCCATATACTCTGCCATATTCTGCCAATAAATTTCTGCATATATTGCACACTGGACCTTTAATCCATGATAAGTGAATTCAGAACCAAAGGTAATATAATCTAATCATAATACTTTTATAGGTTAAAATCAATATTTCTTACCAACAGGGGTAACAGGGTACAGTATGTTATTTTATTTGCATTGTTTGGATCCTTTTGAGATACAAATTTTCTAAAAATGTTTATAAAACTTTTTAAATTGTTATTTTAAAAACCTGACTTTGGCAGCTCATTGTTAATTTTGTGGTCTCCTTTAAAGCTTTAAAATAATACCATGGGACACTGATAGAAAAGTACTGGCAGCAACAATCATAAATATAGAATACACTACTACAAACAAATCATATCTGAAATTTCAGCTTGGCCCACAATAATTCTCATAAGATATAAAATATTGATTAGGATCGATATAGAGTGTGAGTAGTACAAAAAAAAAAAAAGAAACAGAAAAACAGTGAGTTCTACAAACTGTTAGAGGTCTCAGTGGTGTCAAGAACAGTGTTTACAAGAAGTGAGCAAGAAGGACATGCAAAAAACAAACTGCACGCACATATACTACTGTATGGTCACGCTTCATTACAAGCATGTACGGACAAGTGCACATGGTCACATCAAATGCACACAGTGAGACAAGCATATGGGTAAAATTCCTCTGAGACAAACTTATTTTTCATAGGCAGACCAAAAAATACTCAACAGCAGCAAAGTGTGCACCTTTCCTGAGAACACGTAAACACATCATTTTCACAGACAGAAAGTTTCTCAGAAAAACACTAACTTGTAAATACACATTGAACAAATACATAACAAAACCTGCGTGTATCCAGCTCGTCACAAGCTCATACATATATGCATAAAGGTTCTCACATGCACACATGTGCAGTGCGGCTGTCTGCCTCCCACATGCAGGGTTTGTGACGCATAGGAAAAGTCATTAGACCCGTACTTCCTCTCCCAACAGAAGAGAAAGAAGAAAAGACCGTCTTACATGAAACACACAGGAAATGTGTGGGTGACTGCCTGTATGTATGTGTGTCTGTGTGTGTGACTGTTTTGTATGTGTGTGTGTGCTGTGTGCACGTGTCCCCTGGTCTGACGTTCTGCCCCGAGGGCTGGTGACCAATGTCTTGTAATTGCTTGCCTTTGATTGCTTTCATTGAGTAGACTACAGCTACAATTAAAGCTAATTAAAACAGCTTTAACAGCTAAGGGGTTGGCTTGCCCAGCAGACAAAATTGATCTTGTGAGTTCAGCATTTGTGCAAAGCCTCTCCCCCTAATTTCCCAAATTTAGACTCGACTTAATTAAACAAAAGTAGAAAGCACCTGCTGTAATGATGTAATGTCTGATACTTATTTTGGAATAATCATCATTTGAAAATGTGCAGCAAAGATGGATGAAAATCGTTCTTATTATTTGGAATCTTATTTTCTTACTTTAATACACTGAAAAAAAATTTTAAAAAGACAACTCCAAATTTCAAGGCAACTTGCAATAGTTTTTTGAGTTTTGAGCCTAACTGAAACTCTCAAGTTTTTAAATAGACTAAATAAATGTTTGTTTACCTGTAATAATTTTTGAAATACATTTTTGGGGGTTTCTAAAAAGATTCAAGTTTATCTAAACATGAAAATTAATTTATCTCAACAAAAGACTAATAGTTCATAAAACTTTTTCATAACTTAAGAATTTGAGTTGGACTCGAAACTTAAAGATCTTTTGCAGAATGTTGCCTTGACATTTTGAGTTTTCTCAACTTTTTTTGTTTTTACAGTGTTAGTGTCCCTGATTCACCTTAAAATATTGACAGATTCTGAAACATAACTCTGATCTTTTTTGCGTGTGTACTGGGTCTTGCTGGGTGTGTTTTTTGAACAAAACAACAAAATGTAAAACATCTGAACCCTTATCTGACTTCAACTGTAGATTTTTGAGTTTCACAAGTTTCATTTCTCCCTACGCAAAGGTACAAACAGTTAGAGCTTCTGCTTTTTAATGGAACTCATGGTTCTAATTGTGTAACTAATCACTTGACACTGGTGTGTGTGTTTCTTATGTCTTCCCATACAGGAGTTCCAATTTTGCATAACACCCACACCAGAAATTACTTGTGTTTCTAACACTGTGTGGGTGCATGCTTATCTGCATCCTCAGTCAATATCAATAGTCTGTGGTCCTGTACGTTGAAATCACAAATTACACAACTTTAGACTTCATAATTGCGTGCAGTCTTGAAGGGAACCCCAGACCCACGGAAGATCTCGTGAGAGTTTTAACCCTCAGATCCTGTTAACTTTGACTAACGTTCTCCTGATAGTGCCCATTTTGGGTCATATTTTCAACAGCCTACCACATTAAAGTAAAAATAGCTATTCCTGTTTTTTTTTTTTTTTTGCTGTTTAACTTAAGTTGTCTTCTCTTGAATGATATATTATTTCATCAATAAATTTAAAAAATTAACCCTTTCAAGGCCTGTTTTAGTGGTGGACCGCTAATATCCATCATAAAAAATGTTGAAAAACTGCAATAAATCAAAAATTTTAAAAATGATTTTATTTTCTCCTATTATTATAAGAACATGCACATGTCTGCCTTTGAACAGTGTCAAGACTGTTTTGTTTGCTCATAGTTTGCTGGAGCATTTTTTCCATTTTATCTGGACATGCACCTTAAATTTTATGTCACATGCTGAATATATGGCATGATCATGTGACTTTCTGTGTGACGTCATGCCACAATAAATCTCACATAGTTAGAGAAGAGTTGAAAGATCATAATACTTTTTACTGGACCTCAATCGACCAAGGGAAAGTGGTATAAACTGATATTTTAGATCAGAGTTTTGAAAAAAAGTGTCAAATCTCACAGCGGTCTCCCCCCGCATTTTACCCAGCTCGCAACCGGGGAGCTCTCTGGGAGGACCCGCTGACAACTGGAGCTACTGCGACTAAAAGCTGCTGCTCGCAGATATTGATAATAATTCAAGTCCCTTCAAGTCGCATGTGCACCATGACACACAGAGAGATAAAATATAATTGATAAATGGTAATTGGTGCCAGCTTGCCCTGTCGCCGACGGAGATGGCCTGCAGCGCAGCTCGGTCACCTCCAACACGGACCAGCCGCGGCAGCCCGGGGAGCCTCGCCCTCGCTGCTGCTGCTGCTGCTGCGGGGGGCAGGGCCGTCATCAGAGCCAGAGTCGCTGTCCAAGGTGGCCGCTCTGGGACGCCTGCTCAGCGGGGCGGAGGCGCTCGGTGACTCGGGAAAGTTTGATGTCGGGAGCAATGGCAGATTAGAATGGAGTTTTGGCCCAAATCACTGCCTGCATTTCTGCAAAGGCCTCACAATGTTATTGTGTAGTGATTTTCAAAAATTGTTCATAAACATATATTTTGACTTCCCTTGTCATGATATGAACATGAAAACATAAAAATTATGTTTCTGGGAAAAAATAACCCATAGGTGAAAAAGTGTGTTTTTTTGCTATTTTCAGTGGAAGTCTATTGGGCCCATTTTTGGCCATATCAGGAGAGAAGGTCCGAATGCGATAAAAGGAGTATTATAAGGTGCAGACAGGAGATCTTTTAGGAGCATGATGTACCTTGCAAAAGCCACCCCTCTGCAATCTATGAACATTGTAGCATGATCACAGACAAAATGACAACCAAATTAAATTTAAATTGTCAAAAAAATGTGCCCAACAGGTTCTGAGGGTTAACATCATAATGAAGGAACAACATACAACAATCTCGCAAGAATTTCACAAATCAAGGGTTCCCTTCCACACACGACCGAAGAAAAGTGTTTCAGGGTTCCCCAAACTCTATAACATAACATTAAAAGCAGACTACGATCTCGCCAGTGAACGTAATGGGTCATAAGATTTGTGAATCATATAGTTTATGAACTTAAACTACTTCCAGAGCTAACGTTAACTAGCCATTTGTATATCAGGCAGTCAGGTCACAGCGGTTGTGGCGCTGTGCTTTGCCTCTCTGCGCCCTACCTCGCGGTGAGTCCGGGATAAATTTCTTATAATGTGAAGGCCCTTTAAATGTCACCAAGCTGCTACATTGCACATTGTGGCATCCAGGGAAGACGCATGCACGTGGTGGATGAGGCATAACTGGTTAGATAGCTAGCAGAAAACTATTGTCAGCACTATCTGTGACTCACATGCGAGTGGGAGAACCACCGAGGATACTGCGCTGTATGTTTTTATACCGCTGGAGCAGCAGGGGCGGGTTTATGCTAATGGTAGCTCCGACACGACATTCGGCTGCCATTTCAGACCTGCCCACAAAAATCCTGAACACAGAAATCTTGAAACACAATTTGAAGTCTAGCTCCACAACTCAAATCTAAATGGTTGGGAGGCTTTTTACACATTTTGGACAATGCATTTATGACCTATATAATGTGTTTAGAAGAAAATGTCTGAATTCCCTTTACATGATCTTTAAGAGGGAGGATGTCTGGACATGAAAGAATTGGGAGACGGGTCTACTTTTCAGTTGTCATGTATTAGCAAAGTTCACTAAGAGACCACAGCAGCGATAGACCAGCAGCTCCCAAGATTTGCAAAATAAAATGACCGATTTTGCCCATGCTTTTTTTTTTTTTTTTTTTTTTTTTTTTTGGAGAGAGCGATCTGGCTTCTATAACAGTGATTTCACGTCAGAAGAGGCTGCCTGAAAAAAAGCAGTAAAGCAGTGAAAATATTCTAAATATTGCATACACTTAAACTGATACTGATTTTGTGTTCAGTGGACATTTTTTAAGTGGCAACAGTACAGTTTCTTAGTTTCTGTGCTGGTGCCCCTCTCTGCTTCTCCTACCAGGTGACATGCTGGCCGGCATCTACTCTAGCTAATACACAGACTGTGGATAAGCACCTCATACAACCCCATGTAACGTAACGTCACGTCACGTCACGTCACGTAACGTACTTATTTTAAACCAATTACTTTTTCTGAATCCAAAACCTAGCAATTTTGTTGCCTAATATTAACCATACTGTGACCATTTCACGATATGCATGTGTTTATTTTTATTACCAATGGTGACGAGGGTAACCTAATAATGATTCTCTCCACAGAAGTTAATGGAAGCATTGGTCACCTGCATGCAAAATTGGATCTGGGCAATCACAGAACAACATTTGAAAATGTAAAGTCATGTTATTTGTCAGCAGATTTAAGCGACAGGGCTGTTAAAACAAATGATTTACTGCAGCAGTTTGTGAAAACATGCTTGACAAAGAGTCAAGAAGGACAGAGTGAATTTAACGAGAGTGGGGCTCACAGAAATCCAAAACAACAAAGACAGGAAGAGAGAAAAAGATAGAGTGAGCCAGAGGATGAATCCTGGGGTTTGGACATCTGCTGAAGCTTCGGGAAACTCAATCACTTCATGGCTGAAGGTTGAAGTCTTACCTGTTTGCACTAAATCATGCCAGTATACAACACCCACACACACACACGCACAATGCTGTGAAGACAACACAGACAGGTGAAGGACAGCTTTTCTGACTTCCATGGAGAAAAATACACCACCCCCTCTCTCTCTAACACACACACACACACACACACACACAGATTAATTTGGACACTGCGTCTCATCTCTGCCTACCTCTGCCATGAACATCTGTCACCTCAGCAGGATCCAAACTGCTAATAAACATGCAAACGCATGCTTGCACGCATACACACACACACATGATCTCTATTTCTCTTCCTCACTCTATCACACACGCACACCTCCTTCAGTCAAAATAGAGGGCTAAATTTGGCCCAGTCTCCATGTGTTACTGGTTCACTGTTTTATCACTGTCTGTCTGCATACACACCTGCACCCACAGCCAGCACAGCAGAGCTAGGATGTCCTCATCTCTGGTTTATTTACTTGTTTTTTCACTTTTGGGAGAGATATTTGTGTTCATAAATTCATACGGAGTCTTATGCAATGATAAACTGTATTATGTTGTAAGAACACAGACACCTGTTTTGCTTAAGATTCCCTGGGGGTATAACTTTCTTCACTGTTAACAGCAAACAGTCTCTCAGGTGCTGTTTATTGGCATGTGCAAAAGGAAAAAGGTCTGCTCGTGCAGAGTTCACCTCTGAATATTCCACACACAACTGGAAATCCCCCACACACAGCAGACACTGAAACATGCAGGTGTTACTACAGTGACTGTAATCTTTAACTTTTGAGCTTCAGGGTGAACATTTAGAAATACACTGCACGTTCAAACAGGTAGTTTTAGTGCTTTTAAGTTATAATCATTCAAATTAGTTTGAAGGAAGTGTGTGTGTACCTTTGCAGCTTGTTGCTTTTTTATTGGTCTTTATTATCCTTTTTATTCAACCATGATAAATCCAAGTATAGGCCTACAGAAAACATTTTTCAAAAATGCATGACAACCATGTGTTCCACATCCCCATAAAAATGATATTTTAAAACAGTGCTGCACCCGGAACCTGATATACTTTCTGTTTGAAGAGGATACTGTGGTGAAAACATAATGAGGTGAAAGGTCATTGCAAAGGTTAAACCAATGAAACAGACAAAATGCCACCAAACTTAAACATAACATTCTATCAAGCGTTCACCTTCACCTACACCTACACCTTCAAAATTAACTTTTTAAGTGAAAACAATCAATATTTGTAGCACATTTTTTCAGGCTGCTCTCAAACTGTGGTAAATATTTTGCCCTTGTCACTTTCACAGTTAAACATGGTTTTGTGGGTTTATGAAAGTAATAGGTCAACATTTCCTGTTTCTAACTGTAAACAACCTACACAGAACGGTGTGGCAGTGTCATTTTGAAGTTTTTCAGAACAGCTCAAGCTAAAATGTCAGTGTCAGTTGTGGGAAAACAGCACATAGTTGTGCACATGGTGAAGTGGAGCGAGATAGAAGTAAAACTGCAACTGCAGTATGAGCTCTGTTGAAATCTTTCCTATAACAGTTTGAAAAGTTCCAGTAGGCCAATATGGCTTATAAATTGTATATCAATATTTCCAGGCTAATTAGCTATATACAATATATGTCTCAATACAGATTTTCTCTAAAATTATACACCATAAAGTCACAAATAGTCCAAACATATGATGATCTTATAGAATATGATGATTTGCTGTCAATGAAACTACCCAACAGATGGGACTGGGCATTACGGACAAAATCAAATCAAAAATCAAATAGCTACAGCTAAGAACAGCTACAACAGAAAATTACATCACTTTACTTTAATGCAGCCTTTAAAACCAGGAAAAGACCATGCTTATGTCATATCACAATATAACAATATCCTAAATCTAAGAGAATATCTAGGCTCATATCAAAATATACTGATATAATATTGATATATTGCCCTGCCCTATCTTCCACTCCAGTATATACAGTAGTCCTCCACCTTGCAATGTATTTACACATTTACTTTACTCATTATTTCTCATGTTGAGGTCTGGTGGAAAAAAAAATGTGCTTACATTTAAAGGGATAGTAGCATTATTTTTAAGTGGGGTTGTATGAGCTACAAATAGCCCCTAAGTACCGTGATTGCAGTAGAAGACTCTCCACACTCCTCCCGTTAGCGACGCCAGCCCATAGTCCTGCTCAGAGATTTCCAACATACAGTATTGTGAACGGTCCCAAAAAAACGGCCTATTTTCGCGGCCTAAAAGAGGTTTTACCGGAAAAAAATACACAGTTCCATTGTTCGCTATAATAGAATTATTCTCAGCCCCTCAAAGTGCAGGGTTAGCGCCCGCTGAGCAGCGGACTACACAGTGTAGCTACTACGCAGAGCGCTGTAGTGCTCCGCCGATCAGCTGTTTTGGTCAGTGTCTTGGCTTTTTGAGGAAGAGTAGAGATATAATATACTTTTTAAAAATGAGTGATTTTGACAGTGACAGCGAGAATGAAGTGCCATTCACTTTGGAAGCAAGCGGATATCTGTATGAACCGGAGTACACTGAAGAAGAGCTGTTGCAGATGGAAACTGAACGGGCCGAGAGAGAGAGAGAGGAAACATCGGTGTAAGGTAATTCAAGAATCAGCCAAATTCATTTTCATGTTACAGCACTACATCTCCGTTTTCACCTATGTGATAAATTTGCACTGCAGTGATAGGCTACATTACACTCTTTGACAGGTGTTTCACTTGTCTTACCAGATGGATGGGCACAGCAGTGAAAGTGTTCTCACAAAATCCTCTTCAGCGAAATGGTGACTGCAAACACGGAGATCCTTTAGTGATGCCGGTGGCATGTTGACATCCAAGTTTAGAGGAACTAGCTGCTGAAAGCCAATATCACGCAAAGGAATGCGGTGAAAGCTGTAAGGGCTATGGGACACAGCTTTGTTATTGCATCCTGGATAGCAACACACACGAACCATTTTCAAAATGTTTGAAGAGGTTTCACCATCTTCCGTCCTCGAAATCGCAATCAACAATGACTCAAAACAGCTGATCGGCGGAGCACTACAGCGCTCTGCGTAGTACACTGTGTAAACAGCTGATCAGCGGGCGCTAACCCTGGGCGGAGGGATACGTGAGTTGGTTAGGTCCAAATAAAAACTGCGTTTTTCCTGCACTTTGAGGGGCTGAGCATAGTTGTATTATAGCGAACAATGGAACTGTGAACATGAAAATGAATTTGGCTGATTCTTGAATTACCTTACACCGATGTTTCCCCTCTCTCTCTCTCGGCCGTTCAGTTTCCATCTGCAACAGCTCTTCTTCAGTGTACTCCGGTTCATACAGATATCCGCTTGCTTCCAAAGTGAATGGCACTTCGTTCTCGCTGTCACTGTCAAAATCACTCATTTTTAAAAAGTATATTATATCTCTACTCTTCCTCAAAAAGCCAAGACACTGACCAAAACAGCTGATCGGCGGAGCACTACAGCGCTCTGCGTAGTAGCTACACTGTGTAGTCCGCTGCTCAGCGGGCGCTAACCCTGCACTTTGAGGGGCTGAGAATAATTCTATTATAGCGAACAATGGAACTGTGTATTTTTTTCCGGTAAAACCTCTTTTAGGCCGCGAAAATAGGCCGTTTTTTTGGGACCGTTCACAACACTGTATGTTGAAAATCTCTGAGCAGGACTATGGGCTGGCGTCGCTAACGGGAGGAGTGTGGAGAGTCTTCTACTGCAATCACGGTACTTAGGGGCTATTTGTAGCTCATACAACCCCACTTAAAAATAATGCTACTATCCCTTTAATTAAACTCATGTTGTTCATTATCAGGCATTTCTCTAAAACACTGCTAAATTACATGTATATTCATAATTTCTGTATGTTTTTATGCATTTAATATTACAATCTAATTACATCATAAATACAGGGAGCAGAGTAGCTCTAATTTAAAAGGTTATTAGTATATATTGCCAGTAAAAAACACATTAGCTTAGTGCTTTACCTTGGCAGTCCAATTTCCCCTGTACACTCCCATTGTAGAGGTCTGAAGCCGGTGAGGATTCCTCCAGTGTTAATTAAACCGTCTGTCTCGGAGAGAATTAAGGTCGTGATCTCCCAGACCTCACCACTCCCACACTCCCTGAGAAGAAAAGAGAGAAGAAAAGAGACTTAATGAAGGAATAAAAGGATGAAATGACTTAATGAACCGCCCAACGAGGCCTGCGGCCGTTTAATAAGGGCTTATTAAAGCTTAATTAGAGCAATAATCCAGCTTGTTTGGAGTCATTCAGTGTTGACTTGTGGCTGATTGTGTTTTTATGGCAACTGGATAAACAAGGAAGATTGTCATTCCACAGGAAGGAAGACAAGCTCACCAGTGTGTGTGTGTGTGTGTGTGTGTGTGTGTGTGTCTGCCTGTTCATTTGTGTGTGTGTGTGTGTGTGTGTGTGTGTGTGTGTGTGTGTGTGGTGTGTGTGTGTGTGCGTGTGGTGCCAGAAAGAGGGTTTTCAAAAATGATGAGACCCTGCATTCATCATCTGGTCACATGTTAGAAGGAAGAAGATTTATTTATCATTATACAACACAGGGTCGTATAGATTGAGATGTAGTACCTTTTTTCTACTTATAAAAAACAGAATTAAAAGTATATACAATAGATTGTTTAATTATCATTTATTTAACCAAACTACTTTACGTGGTGGAGCCCTGAGATTAATTAAGCTATCTCACAACCTGATGGTACGGTATGATATGTTATGGTATGCTGAAGCTTGATTTACTTCCACCATCCACCAAACCATCCACCAAACATTTTCCCATCTCCTCCTGAAGAATAAAACATCTAAACACAAAGAAGACCTCAACTAAAAGACTACACTCTGACTGCCAGTCAACATGAAAAGAATATCAGGATGTAAATCCTTTGTAATCATCATCATTTTGATTAGTAACTGTAATTGAATTACATATTTTTTGCTACAACTTTAACAAATTACAATTACATTTGTAATTTATAATTTAATTATATGTAACAAGTTACATGTAAATAGCAACTCTACACAGCTTACAGTGTCCTATTGGACATTTGTGTGAAAATTTGTTATAATTAGTGTATGAATTCTTGAGTTATGGCCAAAAATGTGTTTTGTGAGGTCACAGTGATCTTTGACCTTTGACCACCAAAAACTAATCCGTTCATCCTTGGGTCCGAGTGGACATTTGTAACAAATTTGTAAAAATTCCCCCCAAGTGATGCCGAGATATAACCTTAACGAGAGTGGGATGGATGTGAGGTTACAGTTTTGACCTCTGACCACCAAAATTCAATCAGTTCATTCCTGAGTCAAAGAGATCATTTGTGCCAAGTTTGAACAAATTCCCTCAAGGCGTTCTTGGGATATCGCATTCACAAGAATAAGACAACCTGAAAACATAATGCCTCTAGCCTCATATGTTGCTGGCATGAAGCTGTAAAAAAGGGGGTTTTCAAAGTTTTTCAAAAATTCTGAAGCTCAGAGGTCCTTCATCTTACATCCAAGAATGTGCCTAAAACAACATAGGCTGATCGATCCAGTAGTATGCAAGATTAGCTGCGGACAAGTTGCAGGTCTGTTGGTCATGCATGTGCCCACTTACACACAAGTGATCTCATGTTTTCCTCAAGGCTTACCCCTGGTGAACATAATGTTGCACTGTGGACGTCAAGGTAGCCCTTTTAGTCAATACTTAATGGTCATATTTCCACCTTAAAGGCAACCTCCTATAGCTTTGTCAAATATGAAACCTTCATATCCCTGTGTGAGAGCTCAAAGCACTAGACATGCTGCTCATAGTAACATATGCTGCAGGAAGAAAGATAGAGCCTTTATGTTTCTACTTATTATATAGGGACTCAGTGATTTACTGACTAATTACATAACCCTGTGACTATACCGTGAGATCATGTTTTTGGATCTGAAGCTGCTTTATGGGCTCTGGCAAATGAGTCACGTGGTTTGTATAACCCTAATGATTCAGCTGGCAGACTCTTTTCCTCATTGATTCAAACACAATACACAATGTTTCCTCTATAGACAGCCTGACTCACATGAGTCAGAAACTAAGCTTCATTGTGCCTAAGGACACATCCAGTGTGAGTGTAAGGTATACAGAGCACTTGAGGCTTCAGATTTTCATTATTCAGACAGTGATGCCATCACCCCTCAGAGGACTGACTCAACCTTACAGCATGTTGTATCCTACCTGTGTGTGAATGCCAAACTGCTCTCATTACTACAGCTCTCTGCTCTGTATCTCTGAGTGATTCATTTTATATCAGTAATTCCAACTGGTAATGCCCACAGGCCCTTGTATGCGGTTAGCCATATCCAGTGGTCACAACAATAAAAAGAGTCATTCATCCTTCCTCCTGATTATGTGAGAACCCACCAGAAGACCTACCAAATAAGTCCTGAGCTAAAGAGTTCGTTCACGAAATGTTGTGCACCAAAGTTGTTGACTAGCAGACATATCATAATGGTAGTTAGCATCTTTTATTTTTTTGTTTTGTTTTAGCTTGTTAGCTTGCATCTGGCAGGGGCCGACGCAACTAATAGTAACTCTTGCAGTTGACTGCAAGTCCGCTCTGTACTGGAGGTTTCAGGTTTCTTTGCGTGCATAAAGCACATTAGACATTGACTGGCTTTCAAATTTGTTGCGTATTAATTCTAGCTTGCCCAGTTTGAATCTCAGACTTTAGGGAAGTGCACAGACATCTCCGCTTCAGTGGAGGAATGTGAGCACACCTCTACAGTGACAAAATTGGTACAGATAGACAGAAGTCAGTATAGTCGAGGTCAAACATTTTATGCAACATAAACATAAGAAAAGCACATTTTGAGTGGAGGAGATCTTTAACAACTACAGTAGCTTGTACTATGGGATGGTGTAGCCAATTAAATAGTAGGCCAGGAACACAATGAGTGTGATAACAAGTACTGAACTTGCAATAACAAGTTCATCATCTTTATCAGTTGACCTTGATGATCAGGACTAAATAAAGAAGTATGTATTTTCTTAAACATACACACATTCAATCTTTGAATGAAATCAGCATTTTGAATACTGATCCAGAACTAAAGTGCTAGTAGCATTAACACCATATTAAAGTTTCTTAGACTCCCTGTCAAACAAGCTTCCAGTCATACCTCTCATTAAGACCTATTATATTTTTAAAATATCTGGCTTTGAAAAGATAAACAGAAGTGGTAGCCACTTTGTTTTCTGTTTGTATGTGGGTGAAAAAGACACATATGTGAACAAAAATCACATGTTCAGTATATATACTGTGTATGACTCAGATGGGAGGCATGTTGTGTGTGTTTTCATAAAACCAATAAGAGTGACGACATATAGAGTCACTGTGGTAGCAATATGCATGTGTGGCCTGCACACTCTCACACACCCCACACTGACACATTAACTTATGCATATTGCAAGAGCTTGATTTAAGCAAGATGACATCACCTAGCTGGCAGCTCTCTGTGAAAACACACCACTTTGCTATAGTTCTGTATGTGTGCATGCATGAGTGTGTCTCTGGCATTTTGGGCATTTGGCATTTTTTTCTGTGGTACATCATCTACCACAAATACACACATGCATGCTGTCTCTCTCTTTCAGAAACCACTGACAGCTAACAAACACACACCTTTCTCACACTGTGGTCATCATTTCCCACCATGCTGTCACTTTCAGGGTGCTAATCCACCCAAGTTCTACACACAACTATTTAAATTGGTTACCCCAGCCAGTAGAATTTAATCCATTTTGCCTGCAGCACTTTTGGTTTTAGTTTAACACAGCTGAATGATTCCCTCAAGCACTTATGGCAGATGAATCTCTGGTTCCAAGTTTCACTAATTTGCTTCATAGAATCAAAACCATTTGGAGGGTGGAGGATGCTTAGTACTCTGTGTCTAGATCCAAACATGATGGGTTTTAGGTTTTTAACCTTGAGCACTCCAATGTGGTTATGCCTTCAATCTTGTCATTTCAACTTTTTTCGATCAACTTCCAGTCAGAATTTTGAGTTTAGTCAGAATTTTGAGATTAAAAAAAAAGATTCTGAGTTTAAAGTAAGAATTCTGAGACAGAAGTTTGAATTCTGGGATTAAAATCAGAATTTTAAGATTAAATGTCAGAATACTTAGTATAAAGCCAGTATTCTGAGTTTAAAGTTGAAATTCCTGGAATAAAATCAGAATCTGACTTTAATAAACTCTTGAGAATACAGGCAGAATTCTGAATATAATGTCAAAACCATTTGGAGGGTGGAGGATGCTTAGTACTCTGTGTCTAGATCCAAACATGATGGGTTTTAGGTTTTTAACCTTGAGCACTCCAATGTGGTTATGCCTTCAATCTTGTCATTTCAACTTTTTTCGATCAACTTGCCAGTCAGAATTTTGAGTTTAGTCAGAATTTTGAGATTAAAAAAAAAGATTCTGAGTTTAAAGTAAGAATTCTGAGACAGAAGTTTGAATTCTGGGATTAAAATCAGAATTTTAAGATTAAATGTCAGAATACTTAGTATAAAAGCCAGTATTCTGAGTTTAAAGTTGAAATTCCTGGAATAAAATCAGAATCTGACTTTAATAAACTCTTGAGAATACAGGCAGAATTCTGAATATAATGTCAAAACCATTTGGAGGGTGGAGGATGTAGTACTTGTGCTTAGATCCAAACATGATGGTTTAGGTTTTTAACCTTGAGCACTCCAATTTTATGCCTTCAACTTTCTCATTTCCACTTTTTATCGATTCAATTTACACGTCAGAATTTTGAGTTTAGTCAGAATTTTGAGATTAAAAAAAAAGATTCTGAGTTTAAAGTAAGAATTCTGAGACAGAAGTTTGAATTCTGGGATTAAAATCAGAATTTTAAGATTAAATGTCAGAATACTTAGTATACAGCCAGTATTCTGAGTTTAAAGTTGAAATTCCTGGAATAAAATCAGAATCTGACTTTAATAAACTCTGAACTCAGGTTAGAATTCTGAGAATACAGGCAGAATTCTGAATATAATGTCAAAACCATTTGGAGGGTGGAGGAGGCTTTGCTTAGATCCAAACATGATGGATTGTAGGTTTTTAACCATCAATGTGATTATAATTTTTCAAATGCCTTCAACTTTCTCATTCCCCCATTTTTATATCAGTTTCAAGTTTTACACTGTGCTCCAAATGTCTGGGAATTATGTCATTTAGCCAGAGGACAGACTGAAGTCACACTCCAGAGGGTTATTAACCGATTTTAGACATTACAGTGCAGATATGCTTGGAACATCGCACAGAGATGTGTGACAGCATTTCATGAGGAAGGTTTGAACCCTTACAGTCACAGTTCATGGACCATGTCTCTGGCAAGTCTGCTGCTCTGCTGAAACACTTCAATCCCCTCCATTTATTTCCAGAACGCCAAACAGCTGACGATTCCTGCAGCGGGGCCAACGATTTCCATTGTTGTCATATATTTCCCCCCTCTTCCAGACATATGTCAATTTTATGTCAGAGGATTAGGGATGCCAGTTATTGTTCAGCAGCATGAGAATGATGTCAACTTTCCTACAGGGCCTTCTTCTGTGAGATGTAGACAGCAAAGCAGCTGACAATTCCTGCAAAGATGCCAGCACATCACATCATTTACAAAACTACTTCCCTGCTCTTCAGCTCTGTCAGTCGAGCCCTGGAGAGTTACAGAGGGAGGAAAAGAAAAAGAATGATGTCATGTTTCCAGCAGGGTTTTAAATCTCTGAGTTAATATGCTAGTGCGCTGAGCTCTGGAAGATGATGATGATGGTGATGGTGGTTAGAGCGGTGGTGATGATGATGGCGCTGGTCAGTGCAGTGGTCATAGTGGTGATGACAATGATGATGTAATCTTCCTTAAAGCCTTTTTTTTCCTTTTAGTTTAACAGCATGAGCAGTTCACCACTTCTCTCTGCTGCAGAGAAAGAATCAGCCTGCGCTGATATCACTCCAGCTGATTTACCTCTTTTAATCAAAAAACCCTTGCTGAGTGGAGGAGGCACTACTACTCCTAATGTCCTCAGTAATGTCTCTATTAATATTAATATCATTAATGTACCATAAATTGGAGGGGAAATTAAGTTTACTTTGAATTATAACTTGATGTGTGAGTCTTACAATGAAAATCATATCCTGTTATCAAAACTCTAATATTTTTTACACCCACTCAAATTTTAAAACTATGGTAATATGCATGGGGAAAACATTTAATAAATTGATAATGCAATTAGGTCCCACATGATCTACTGACATACAACATATTATTACAATATTGAGCTTTTTTTTTTTTTTAACAAATTTTTGCTCTGGGTAATCAATATAATATTAGCTAAGGGGCCATTCAGATAGCATCTAAAAATGAGTGGAAATTGTTAGCCATGTCACCTTAATCTTGTTATCCAAGGTGCTTAGAGGGTTGTGCTACTGTTGCTCCTGCTGTTACTAAGCAATCAGCTCTGCAGGACACAGAAGAGTGGCTGATTATATTTGTTCGTGGATACCTGGGTATACACACTGGTGAGAGTTACAATAAGGTAACTATCTAGTTAACAGTTGCAACTGTTAACTGTTACAACTAGTAACCAGTGTGTGTTTTGAAAAACACAAAACAGTGGAAAAACAAAAAAAGAAGAAAGTCATTATATAGGCATATTGTGACTTTTTCTGTGTTTTTGCCATGAAAAAATATTTGTTGCGGTATTATCTCAGTATTCACTTTCAGTATCTAGCAAACATTAATATTAAGCTTTTTATTATTCGCATTCATTATTGCCCTTTGCCACTGTAACATATGAGAGACATTTGATTCACTTGAGGCTCTATCCACTCAGGAGGATTCAGTACTTGTTATTTACAAGCATTCTTCCTTCTTTTGGTGTCATAAGACTAATAACTTCACAGGTCATACAGTCATGGTAAATTAATATAATTAGCCGACCCTCCATCTTGTTTGTCTAATATTTCAATTGGATGCTGTGATGTCCTTGGACGGAAAGGGTGAAACAAGTCCTGTGGCTGTGATTGATTAATTTTTGTCCTGTGACCTAAGGTGCACTTGCCACATTAAAAAAAGCTGAGATTTTGTTCATCTCTAAGTACCACAGTCACACCTGAAAAAATAGGTGTATTGACAAATTCACGTCAAAACCATATTGCTATCAGTTTTGAGTGCGCTTGTCAAGTGTCTCCATTTAAAATAATGAATGTGTGCACGCAATAGATGCAACATCTGAACAGCCCCTAATACGGTAATAGGAATAAGAATGTATTGACTCCTCCTGCAACATTACATCATGGGATAACACATACAGAATAGACTCTTTTAAGTATATTAATCTACTTGCAGGTTATTGCATTGTCTGGCAATTTTTACATCATCAGTTGAAACATGCCTCTTATGACAGTCTTTTCTGTCATGGTCTATGATGTGGTATCAGTATATGCTATATTATGTCATCTTTTAACTTTTTGTTTTTTAGAAGGAGTTACTTCATCTAAAAGCTGAGCAAGAACATGCATTATCAATGCTCAATTGAGATGATATGCTGACAGAAACTAAAAATATTAGGCTGAATAGTCATTAGTGTTGTTTTGTTTTTTTTTCTTTTTTCCTAAAAAGAGCACACATCTTTCTGAGGTGTCTTAAGTGTAGGCTCCAGTTCTGAAGAGGCAGTCCATCCTCAAGTGCCCTACTCAGCACTGATGAGACACTGTGCTCATTGCTTGTACTCTCGTCAAAAGCAATTACTTCAACATGCTCAAGTTTCAAATGTGAGTGAATAACTGTGTATCATCATGAAGCCCTGTTTCAGACAAACTGCAGCCATCATTGTTTCCATTGCTTTCAATCTGTCTTAATTTCCACTTATTTCCAAAGATTCCCTGCTATTTTCCAGTTCCACCCCTGTGTGTTAGTTCTGAACTATAAATTATGTCACTCTGCCACTGGGCTTCTTGCTCATCATGGTTAAACTGATAACATGCAGAGAAGCTTCAACTGTTAAAACATTTCAGCACTAAACAGCTGACTATGACAGAGCATTTAAGTGGCTAGCACATGCAAAAATCAATTTGAAGCAAAAAAAAAAAAAAAAAATCAGTTTCTTTAGTCACATCAATACAGGCTAGAATGTCAACATTACTTTCAGACTGCAAAGGATGCTACTGTTGCAAGCCTGGGACGTTCAAAGCTCCTACTGGAACTCAAATCTAACACACAGTCTGAATCAGAGATTGGAGTTATTTGTTTTGCCCTCTAACAGGTCAAACCACCAAATGTAGTTTAGTTTTGCACCTTTCCAAATGGTGCAAAGAAAAGCCAAAACTGAGACTTAAACTTTCACAGTTAACAGACATCTTTATCTATGTTTGTTTCCATTGCTTTCAGTTGTTTTCAACAGTCTCTCCCCATTTCCTACATTTTCCCAGTTACACCCTTGTGTGTTAAACTATATCTAGTTTTACACAGGGCATGATGTCATCCTGCCTGCGGGGCTTTCCCACATTCATGGCTCAGCTGATAACACATGTGGTGGAGAACTGTTAAAACACATGGGTGTGTAGCAGTTTTAAACTCCTAACCCGTATCAACCTAGCCCAGAGAAATGGAGTGAGGAGGGGGTTTGGCAAAGAAAACAGGTCCATTTTTCCCCCACCAGCAACCATCAGCTTTAGAGCTCATCTAGGCTGTGATTACCTTGGCTGAATACAGTAACCCAGCCCATGTTGTTGCAGGCAGGCTACAGCTGTGCCTCACTCCATAAAACCTCCAAAAAATCATTTCATAGTTGTTCCTTTTACCTGACTGATTTACGGGCTTGAATAAATCTGCAGGAGTGCAGCGCCTTTTAAACGGTCAAACAGAGTCAACAGAGCTGTTGAATTCCACCTACTTTGGTGCCTGAGAGTTATTTGACATCAGTGTAGGTTGTGGTTGCACACTTGGTCCACACTGCTGTACAAACCAAACACCACTCAACCAACAACCCTGTGAGAAATCAGATGCTTTCACTCAGTTAATCCCTGCTGTGAGTCAGGGTAACTAAAGTAGACCCTGCATACATACAGGGGATGATTGTGGGATAACATCTGACTCACCAAACTGGTCTTTTGTGGTTCTGCAGCACACTAGTAGCCTATTCTTATTCTGTGTCCAACACTGCAGAACTAAACAGAGTCTGGTGCCGAGTTAACAGTAAATTTAGTTTCACGCAGCTGTAAAAAATACATAAAAAACTAATGCAGAGTTTAGCTGTCTGTTGGGGGAGGGAAGAAATGAACTCAAGTCCCACTGGGACACTCACAGGATAAGCTCAGCTGATATGGACCCTCGAGAGGAAGTTGGACTTGTTTATGAAGGAAATGACATCATTGGGCTTGGATCAGACAATGACCTCATGCTGACAAGATAATGGCTGAGAGAGAACGAGAGAAAGAGACAGAGAGAGAGAGATGTTTATTTTGGTTGCAGGAGTCAAAGATGAGAGGTGAACAAGTGCACTGTGGTAATTTTAAACCTCAAAGTCAAGTGCTTAAAATCCCACTCCAATGTATTTTGGCATATTTTATGATATTTTATATTTTTCTGAGTCATTTCCTGACAATATTGATTAACTTCACTGTTCACCAAATATCTATTGACAACTTAAAGGAAAAACATAACTTAAAGGAGAAATCTGTATATATTTACTATAATGAAAATGACCATGATATGTCATCAGATATCAGGGAAACACTCACTACTCCAACATCAACGCTGCAGCCGTAGTATCCCCCTTTGAAATTTCTATTCCAGGCCGGAATAATTATTTTTGTTAGCACATTCCTCAGCAGTATGTTAATGGAGTCCAGCAAGCAGTAAGGCAGACAGTCACTGAACTCCAACTGCATGCATTTTTAGTTCAACTGGCTTTTGTTTTCATCCATGTCAGGCTTAGCTTTACATTGACAGACAATTGACAGTTACAAAGAGCTTACAGTGGATGATTCATTGTTGCATGTGTCCTGCACTCCTGCAGAGCTCCTGCAGAATTTCCCCAGATATGAGGAGGGGGTGGGGAGAAAGAACTTAACAGGATTTCAACCAATTTCATATACAGTCTATGGCTCCAACTCGCTAGTTGGACTGCTGTGCTAATTTTTAAATGTTCAGTTGATACATATTGGTCCTTTAAAGCGATAATGTCAAATTAATGTTGTGCCTCCTATAATTTGCTGGTCTTAAAGAAATATTCAGTGTAAGAATGTAGACCATATTTCCTCACACGGGAAGAATATGAGGTTGAAATGGTTGTACTAGAACAGAAAATGAGCTGTTTTCTCAACAAATATTCTACATTACAAGCATTACTGCAACAGGTGGTAAAGATTTATTAGCACAGTGGGATACTGTATGTGTGTCAAAGCATTAGATCTCTGATTTTCCTTGTGAAATGAATCAAGATAATGAGCACCAGCAATCGGAAGATGAAAATATAGTCTATTCAAATTCCAGAGCTTGAATAAGATCTGGTGAGGAATTTCAATGAATCCTTATGCAGAACATTTAATTTTCTTGGACAACCTCAACTCCTGAGGGATTCGGATAAACAAGATTTTCTGGTAAGTAAGAATTATTAAAAGATAAGCAACCTATTTCTGTTTCTGTATTGTACAAGTCTTTTTTTTTCTTTTAACTTTGCTGTTCCAAGCCTATTGACTCACACAGGGGACCATTACAACTTTCCAAAACAACATTCTGTTGCTCTGCACTTTCTATAAACTGCTCTGTGACGACCTCTAATTGTCCTGGGGATTGGGACAGTGTGATTGAAAATAAAAATCCTTCACGCCAAAAAAATTACTGGAGGGGGTTTGGAGGAGCTGTTGGACCTCCCAAGAGCAGAGCTGGACTACAGCCCAAAAACAAAGCTCGCTGCTGGGTTGAGGATCTTAGAATATGCCCTGGATTATGGAGCCAGAGAGCCAGTACATGCCCGGGGACAGTGGTGGAAAACTAATACTGATTTTGGCTAAAAAAGGGATACTGGCTTGTGTGAGAGACAGTTTGTTCAGTGTTGTTAGGATAATGACAGTATTCAGGGGATAAAAATAATGGAATTTAACAGGGGGAGTTTGCTGTCAGCCAACAGTTCGTTTATAGTGCAGACAGCTGTTTTCCCTGCATTTATCCATGAGTGGTAGGCTATCATAATTAGAAATGATCACCACTGCTAAAAGAAAAAAGTGTAACAATCCATTTTCTGCCAGAATAGCCTCAGTGTTTGTAAATCAGAAATTTAAATGTGTGGCAGAGTAACTGGCATTGTGATCAAAAGTTAAAATAAAGAACCAATGATGTGCAAAAATAATATGTGTAATGCACAACAATATTAAGCAGGTTTCAGTTTAGAAAACACACTTGAAGTGAAATATGAGGATATAAATTCAAATAATCAGCAAAATCGGAATTCTCATCAAAAGAGCCAAAGAACTAAACATAATTACACTGCATGGTCACGACAACTAAGCAGATTGCAGAGGATTCCACAACTCCTTCATTAATTATAGTCAGTGCAAACTGCATCACAATCCAGATATGTGGTAGGAGAACAAAATACATTACCCAATCGGACTGTTGGCAAGTAGCTAAAGAGGCAAAAAAAGGTTTACTGATAACTTACAGAAAAGCACACAAAGGCACATTCTACTGCTCAAGTTAGGAGTTGCTACCTATGTGCATGTGTGTGTACAAACCTGTGTCCTGAAAGTATGTTACATACAACTTATTTGTAACAGATAATACATTTTGGTGGGTAACGCCATCCAGATTGTATTTTTAGCAACATAATGAGGAAATGTTCTTTATTAATGACTCATATCTGGCTAGCTGCTAAATGACACTGAACATATTGTATAATGCTTGCAGACCATGTATTGGCTAACTTTTATATGGTTATCTTTAAGCACTCACTGGTCTTGTTTAGGGTTAAGATCATGGTTTTTGGTTAAATGGAGAAAAACTTTGCAGGGACCTGAGGAGAGTATGTCTTTCTATTTATATATATATTCTTGCACAAAGCAGTAAGTAATAATAAGAAATATTAATAAGCAGAAAATCCTACATGAAATTCATGAATCGTGCTAAGTCCGTTTTACCCACTGAGTATGTTGATGAAGTGCATTTGATCTAAAATCAGATGCATGTGCCAGGAAATTTGCAATTAGCACTTGGAAATGCCTCAATAATCTATATGTGGTTAGTGCATAAGTGCTGGCAAACCACAAGCCAACAAGCCACTTACATTTGGCAGGTAACACTAAACTCTGAAAAAAAAAAAGAAATGAAAGATAAAGGAAAGGAAGTGACACCTAAAGGAAGGAAAAGTAAATAAACTTTTATAACAGACATGGGGAGTGCAATGGAGCATCATTGGGGAAAGTTTCTCTCTCGGGGCTGCAGCAGGTGCAGCCAAGTCGCTGGCTTACGTGTGGTCCAGTGAATTTTGATTTTACCCAGAACAAACAGGAAGTAGAAAACTATTGGTGAATGTCAAAAGTTCTTAAATTGTTTGCATGCACAATTGAGATAAAGTACTGTGCTTACAATGCAATGATTCATGTATGTGTTTACTTTATTGGGATTCAACAAAGCCACAAATTTTGACTTACCTTCACCAAAGTGCATTTGTTGCCCAAACCTAACCACTGCCATGACTCAGGAAGTGAACCCTCGTCTCTGGCGTCAAAGTCCTGTACTTTGCCTGCTGTCTACATCAACCACCACAACCAAATGTTGATGTCGAACAAACTGTTTCTCTAATTACCATAATCTGGTTGGGAAAACAAATTTGTTTAAATGTAATTTCTATGAGACAGAGTTGGTGTGATCATATTTGAATAGGTTTGCAAACTCAATGATGACAAATGTGCACATTTACAAAAACCTTTTCGCACAGCTGCTGGACATATAGATCAATGCAGTAAAAAAGAAAAGTTACTACCACTGTCAGGTAGCTATGTAGGTAGTAATTCCTCTGATATTTTAAACCTTCATAATGAAAAAGGGTTCACAGAGCTATAGTTTTACCAAACATTTAACACTTTTGATGTGGCATTTTTTATGAGAGATGATTGGAAACAGTGCGCACGTACCTTTGTATTGGGGTTATAGGATTTCATCACAGTGGCACAAACACTACAATCATATGCACATGCAAGTAACAGAAAGGCTGAGGCATGTCTGAAGCTGTGGATCCACCAAAAAAGTACAGTAAATTACAAAACTTAATCATATGCACTGCACATCACAGACAAATGATCATAATATGAGTCTATCTAAGGGTGTGTGTGTTTTTTTTTTTTTTTAAAGTTACATGCTTCAACACAAATGTTTCATCTAATATATTTCACACAAATATAATGTATTTCTAATGAAAACAATCTCAAAGGCCTGTCAAGGATTATCTCTCCAGGTCTTATGACAAAGAAGAAGAGAGAGTTCATTTACACAAACAGAATGGTCCCATCTGGCCTGATTAACATACTACATTGCTAATGCTAACTTTTAATGGTGTGATCATCTTGCACGCTCATTTTCACTGAATTCTTAATGCAAAATTAGCATATTAGAACAACATATTGTCTCATTCTCTAGCCCAGGGGCCCAATGCAAGGTGGTGTCAGATTCCATTTTTGTCTTCAGCTGCAGTCTGAACAGTGAATAGTAGTGTTCATTTAGACGGAAAAAAGATCATGTAGAAGCATGTGTCCTAGGACAATAATGTAATTTGATTCTAACACAAATGTCAAAGTCAATCAAACCATTGATGCATTGCAGAGGTGTTTTTTCTTCACAGTGCATCCATGATAAACACAACAGCTGTCATTAGTCTGTATCCAGGTGAGGTAATTTAATTCCCTGTGTTCCCTTCTGTTAAATGTGTCTAGTCGTATCAAAATGCATTTTGACTAAATTGAAATTGCATCAATTTTGCTCTCGCAAGCACTTTTTTAATTCAGCAGAACCATTTAATTTTTTCCCCTTTCACTAGCAGAGAACTTTCCAGGAAAAGTATGATGTGAGATTTGAAATCTAATCATTGAAATGCATGCAGCACAGACTACAGTCTCACTGATCCGCCCCCTACACACCCACCCGCCCCTCTGCACACACACACACCGAAACACTGTCCTCTGCAGAATCTGTCGCACTAATAAGTCACAGCGTCTCTTCATGCAAGGAAGAGGAAACATAAAATAAAAATGCAAACGCCGGCAACAGCCTTTTAATGTTGCTATAAATCAAGGAGGACCATCAAAGGTAGCTGGTATGGTACTGTAGCGGAATAACTCCCTCTGTTAGCACACACACACACACGTGCACACCCACACACACACGCAGATAGATAGATAGATAGATAGATAGATAGATAGATAGATAAATAGGGGTTCCTTTTTTAACATTTCAATTGTCACTTTTCATTGTTGTAGGCCTAAAGCGATTTTTAATATTTCCAATGTAAAAATGTGTGGCCTATACACCAATTTATAAAAACTGTTTGTCAACTAAAATGTGCATCATAGCCTACATACAGCTTGGTGATTTTTCCTATAAATTTTGCCAGCGGCTAGTCTTGCATCTCCCTGGCTATGAATGCCAAATTTACAAGTCTCGAAGGAAAATAGAGATTTTAATATTTGCAGCCCCAGACAGATTTTTTTTTTTTTAATTTTTGGCCAAAAATTGCTCTTTTGATTGTTAAGGTTGCTGACCCCTGGTAAAATCATTTATGTCGTTCTGGGTAGACCCCTCTGAAAGGGTTCAAACTGTATACTATTTCCAACTGTAGATGTACCAGAAATCCCCATAATTCATTTTACTTCTGCCAAGGTTTTTTTTTTTTTTGCCTCATGTGGAGTACTCTCCATCTGTTGAATATGATGTGGTTCTTTGTAGAACCATTAGAAGAGAGTTATAGATGAAAACTAAAACAAAAAAGGCCCTCTTGGGTGGGTGGGTCTAGATGAAACCCTTGGAATTTAAAAGGGTGCTCGGTAGACTGCCCTGGGTAGGTTCTTCTTAGCACCCTTAGAGGGTGGAAAGGTTCTGGGTAGAGCCACCAGACGGGGTTGTGGGTGGAACTATTCCTCTCATTGGTGGTTCTGGGTGAAACCTTTCACAGATGGTTTTGTGTATAACCATTTATCTGGAGTTCTAAGTAGAATCCAGGTGGAATATTTATTAAAGATTTTATCAGGAACCAAAAATGGTCCTCCCAGTGAGAGAAGCCAACAAGCCCTACAAGGTTCTAGTTAGCACCTTTATTTCTATGAGTGTGTGGATGATATGTTCGACCTACACTCATATCAAATAATTACTGGTTAGTGGATACATTTTATATGCGCAGTATATACTGTGTTACCTGAGCTATCGTTGATCACAGTTCTTTGATAGTAGCTCTGTGCATGGTATGGATAAGAGCTTTAATGAGTGTTTATGACCCTCAGTCACACATGCACACAGGCCTCAGACCACCACTAGAGCTGATAATAACTCTGGCTATCTGAGGCAGGGAGTGGCTTTCTTTTCAGCCCAGAGAAGGAGTTGGGGAGAGAGGGGGGAGAACAAGATAGGAGAGCAGAAGACAGGTGGGAAGAAGGAGGGAGAAAGGAGGGGGGAGCCAGCATATTTCACCTCCATTCACCTGCTGACATGGCCTCTCAAAGAAACCTTTCATTAGACCTTCAGAACAGTCAGCTTAGTCTGTCCAATGCCGTCAATTTAGCTGTCATATTACACTGGCTCACTTTCTGTTCTTTCATCTGGGGGATTTTTCATCTCATGATTTTCATACGGGAGGATTGGCAAAAGAGGTGCATGTGCTGAAAGCCTCAGAAGTCGAACCATCTAATACATCAGTTAAGTGATTTAAGGTCTGCATGGTTAACCTGCACACACCTGAATCCACCCAAGCAGAAAAAGTGCTTAAGGAAGTAACACCTTGAAAGAGAGTCTTTCAGTGATTCATCACTTTAAGAAGCTGTCTTTGCATTACTTAAGCTTTTATCATTCAGGCATATTTGATCTAATATAATCTGATATTCTTGGCACAACAGATTTAAACACATCTGCAGCTGACAGTGTTTCCTTAACTGTGTTCCAGGGCTTAAAATAGGCCGTGACCCATATTTTATTCACATATTCTTAGCACTTTTTTCAGGATTGACAAAGAGCCAAACATACATGGTTCATTACAGTTTTTCAGACTTTTTTTGGATTTGGGTGGGGCTAGGCTCCATCTTTATTGGCTAAGTTGAGCTTTGCTGCAGATATGCGTGGTTCACATATGGGATCTCAATGGGTCCTTTCAGAAGGTGATAATTTAGTCTGCCAACACCTCTTCTAAATCATTAACTTTAGGGAAAGTAAGCCAAGCCAGCTTATTTTTTTCACATAGTTGTGCAGTGGGAGGAATGCTCAAAGCACACACATGCACACACACACATAGGGAGTACTCTCAAAGCTCTCACCTTAAAATAGAGCACATCAATAACATTCTAATGTTGATGTAAGACTTGAGAGGATTGGCTGGTTCCACTTTCCACAGAACAAGCTCAAACTACCCTCCTGTCTCTCACAAAAAGTGTTTTAGGCCACCCACAGACCATATAGAGTCTCTCTATATACTCAACAGCTAACGAGTGGTGTCAGCAACTCCTCATACCACCCTGCCGTATCACTCATTCGCTCTGTGCTTCCCGCTTGCTCTCTGTCTGGTTATGCTGACCTCCAGCTTTCATTCATGTTGAGATTATATAACAAAACTACCTATGCACATATCCAGTCTGACACTTATTGGCACAATATAGCAGAAATGGAATATAATATTCACTAGAATGTTTTCATTAGGGTATAGTCACTTGAAAATAACAATCATTGTGTTTTCCTGCATATTCCCTAAATCTACACAGGCTGCAGGTACTCTTCCACAGATGCTGCATGTTCCATGTTACACCGCCATGTTTCTACAGTAGCCCAGAATGGACAAATCAAACCCTGGTTCTAAATATGGCCTATCACATGTTTCTCCACCGTAGGTTCTACTACACACTTGGAAGAGGACATCAAAATGTCATCAAAATTTTGTATGCAAGTTCACCACTAGATGCGACCAAATCCTACACACTGATCCTTTAAAAATATTAATATTCAAGCTTTTTTCCCTTTATCATAACCTTTTAGGCAGTTTTGTAAGAGCTGTGACCCAGTTCAAGCCAGAACTCCTGAACAAAGCAGGCACAACACACAAAGAAATTGGGAGTAAATAGTGATGGGGACACAATACACCCACCATTGCACTCATGTGACCAACCCACACAATTGCACTGTTCAGGCGTGGAAACTGGGATGAACACAGGGGCAGCCCTGATAGGGCCAAATATCGCTTTCGTGGTGCCACTTTCAATGAGTCAGTGTGTACGTGAACAAGATTTATTTCTCTACAGTATCAGTAAATCCAGTAAAATACATGTGCTTGGCAATAATTCCTGTATTCATAGTGTAAAAAGATATTTTGGTCCCATGAACAGTAATGTTAACCAGAAGGGCTACAGCTATGTACAGACACTCCCACACAGACAGACGCACCAGGGAGCCTCTCGTAGTAGAAATGCTAGCTGAGTTACATCAAACTCCAGCAGACTTCCTATATTTCCAGCAGAGAAACATAGACTCCGACACTCGCTGCCCGTGGCTGTTTAGCTCTGACTAACTTTACGTCACAGCCATGCTACACTGAGTGGTGGATGGTGTCTCCCCTTTGTCCCATGACCTCTCATGCGTAGATACCCTTTAAGCTCACTTTGGGCAAATTTATGTTACTGAAGCTCAGTTCAACAGCAACATTTCAAGTTACAGCAACTGCGAACAGTTTCATTACAGACATGAGGTCAGGGGTCTTACCTCAAGTGCATGCATGCATGCATGTATCAGGCCAGGTGGAGTGTGGACAGCCCCTCCGCCAATCAAAACAGGAGATTTTACCTAAAGCTGACGAGTTTGCCACTATGACTGCTCTTTTTCAAACTGAGCAGAGCTGACAACCCAGAGACATCATGAAACTTTTCAGCCTCACCCCACTACTTTGTACTGAGATTTGGTGGTATTTTGCTCAAATATCAAAGCTTTTTAATCCAGCAACTGAGCAGCTCTGCGCACAGTAGCTGAGCTGAAACTGGAAATGACAAAAAGCATATGTAGCAAGACTGCTAGCAAAGGCTACTTATTGCAGAGTTACTGTACCTTGAAGGTCTGAACCAAAGGATTTTCACTAAAACACACACAAATCAACATTAGAAAGAGAGTAGAAGGCAACAGTTAACTTCCATTGTACATGAATAAAATGTTGATAGTTTAACCAACTAGTATTTCTGGTGCCGACTAGTGAAGGTGGCGATGTTTAATTGTGTGGATGACTAAATTTGCACATCCCTTGTACTCATGAATGGTAGAAACAACTCAACAAATATTAAGAATTAGAAATGTAATAAGATCAAGAGTGTATCAGTGATAGTTGCTGATTGGAGTCAGCATTGGGTCCACTTTTGTCTCTTCTGAGTTGAGTTTCAACTCAGCATCTTTCTGTTGCATTATTATTATTAATTATCATTCAATCATAAGCTTGAATAAATAACACCATACTTAATGTCAGAGCAAGAGAGCAAAATCAAAACTCAATCCCAATTATTTATTAGCCATGCAAAGATAATGTTGGTGAGCAGCAAAAGGCAGTGAAGGGTTATATTGTGCCATCCTGCTGTTCTGTAGCTAAGCATGACCTCTGACCTCAATAAAAACGGGATATGACTACCAGAATCAATAATGCATCATATTATAACTCTTACAACACATTCAAACATGAGACTTCTTTGAAAGGAGCGTTACTAATGATCTCTATGTCCACACCACATTTACTAGACTTGCATTCACTTGAATTTGTATTAGTGTTGTATTTTTCTGCCAAAGGCACAATTCACAATAGATCACAACAGTGATCCTCCACTTTTTGAATGGATCAGGTTCCAGAAGAGAATTTCCCATTCACTCCATTTACATATCAGGAAAAAAAAATCAAGAAAATAAAGAGTTTTAAGACTGAAACCAAGTCAGTTAACTTACAATTACCAAGATGAATCATAACCATAAAGTATTTGTTTCAGAGCAAAAAAAGATTGGAAAATGGGAACAAAAGCAAAGGCACAAGACTATGTATGTTATTATTTTAAGAGTGAAGGAACTACTCATCAACTACTCATCTCATAAACCACTGCAAATGGTACTGCTTCATCTTAAATTTAACTTTTGTTATTATTATAACAATTATACTGCTAATAACAGTATTGTAATTACCATTATGTTTACCATTTGTTAAATAAGGACAGACAGCCATTTTGAGCAAGAACATTATTGTTTTATTATTCAGTTAATTTGAATTGTTTGTGCTCAGTGAGCTAATGTTTAGCATAACTGATGTGCAGCTGCTGTGAATTGCTCAAAATATCTTAAACTGAGCAAAACATGTGCCTTTTGTATGAATGATTATGTGTTCAACTCTTGATGAAGGAAAATGCGCAAAATTTGCAATCTTAATTAGTACAACTAAGCTAATGTTAGCTATCTAACTAGCCAGCCTGCTTGCGGAACTACAACGAGGTCCATCAATCAGAGATGCCGCTGTTACATTTTGGGATTGTGAGTAGTGTAGTACTTTTCCATAACAAATAAACATGTTTTTCTAAAAACAAGGTTGATATTTCATGGACTTGTGGCTTCTACAGGAGCATATAGATCATTTTACAATCTTATAGCTCATGGTAAGTCTACCTTTGATGGTTACAATATTATAACTGATAATCTTAATCAGAATATTAATGTTTTTTTATTATTATTGCTGAAACATTACTGTTTAACTCTATTACAGAAAATATTCAATCATGTCAATGTTTTCTGATTCGACAAATGGGATGAAATACTATGATCCTATCAAGTGAAATCAACACCATCTGGGCTATTCAGGGTCACCAGTGTGGCCAGAAACCTAAAGACGCTTATAGACTTCAGCCACAGAGATGCAGATAGACAAACAAGAAATGACGCACCGGCAAACACACACATGCAGACAGACATGCACAAACACACACAGTCTGGCCACCCAGGATGAGAGAGAGAGATGGAAACTTTAACTGTGTTTATAACCTAACTCTGGATTATAGGGTAGACTGAGAGAGAGAGAGAGAGAGGGGAGTTTCAGTCGCTCAGCTGTAAATAATTAAAACGCAGTCCTCCCCTACTTGCTGTCTCCTTCTCTCTCTCTCTCTCTCTCTCTTCCCCTCCTACACACACACACACACACACACATAAACACACACACACAATCTCTATTATCTTTATTATCTTTATCTTTACTTCCCTTCCTGATATATATTAGTTGTCGATTTTACAGAGAACAAGCACAGCAGGCCTGTCTTGTTAAAACACAAGGTGTGTGTGCTTGTGTCTGCAAAGTAGTTACTAAGCTGTCAGTTAGAAAGGAATGTCTCCTACATTCTTAGAAATAAGTGTTCCAAAAGGGTTCTTCCTGAAGCGCTGAGGTTCTACCCAGAACCATTTGCTTCTGAAGAACCCTTTTTTGAAGAAATGTTAGTCCAGGGCTCTTTGTAAGTCTAATGGTTCCATTAACCCTTTTCATCCAAAAAAAAAAAACCCTTGGTAATTGTAACAGATTGTTGAAATGATGGATGATGACCTTTTGCCTCATCTGTTCATTACAACGAGTTCGTCTTTGTCCAAGAGTGTATGGCACTTTGACACACACACAAAGCAGTCATATAAATATCCTCTTCTCTAACAGTAACTCAAACTGTTTGCAAATACTTTGATTTTACAGTCGACTCACTAAACCAAACAAATTAAAACTTTGACGTTCTGACATGTGGTAATTTACAGCTCAGCCCTTTGAAAGTAAAGTAAATCCATATGACTATTTTATTATTTGAAAATCTTTTTGATAGCTCTAACAAAATGAATTTTCACACACAGCTGTTGCCTTTAAAAAGTCCTTGTCTTTTCCTGGTCCAAAACTCCAGCATAAAGTTTGAATCAGTCTGTCAGTTGTCAAAAGTGGCTTGGGAGGCTAAAAATGGAGAAATTTCCATCCAAAGTTACGTGCAACACAATACTAGTAAAGTTTAAAAAAATACTAGCCCAAAGTTCCAAAGTCACAGACACGGGGCAGGGTGAGTGACACACATGCCCGGATTGGAGGTCAGTAACCTTACCCCACAAAATCTGTTTTGGCTGCAACAAAAATCATTTTGATGAAAAGTTTGGAAGCCACTGTGTGGAAAAGTCAGCTGCAAACCATTTACTGTGGAGGCTGCAGACTAGCTGCCAAGTCTTAAACGGCATGTCTTATTGGCAGAGCTGACACACAGCTGAAAGCCTTACAGATGAAAGACTTATACTGTACAAGGCCTGAGGCTCATAAAAGCATTTATAGTGTGAACAAGGCCAGGCAGAAAAGACTACTCTCACAATGTAATCTATTACATATATCAGATTACTTGCTTTAAAAAAAGGTTTTACCCTGTTGTCTGGGAGGGTAAACAGTGACTGATTTTCCAAACTATGGTGTTGGACCCCAAAACCCAATCAAATGATTCTCCACATGACAAATACTGATATGTTTTAATGAGCCTGAGGGCCATGATGAGGGGAACAGAAGTGATGCAGATGTGGTGCAGTGATTCCACTTGAAAAGAACCACTTATACTTCTAAAGGATTGGTTCAGATTATTTTATGTGGGGCTGTATAAGTTACCTATCGATATTCAGTGTATTACCTACAGTAGATGCCTCCACTTGGAAAAAGGAGAGATGGGCACTAGCATGGAAGCTAAGCAATGAACTACTGTGGAAAAGGGTCCACCTAAAAAAAAAATCAGTATTAGTGTATTTGTGTATGCTATATGTTGTATATGCTATATGAATGTTTTTGCTTTATCTTACTGCCAGACAGCCTTTTCTGACAGGAAATCACTGTTACATAAGTCAAATATCGCTCTCTCCAAACCAACCAAGCATCATAGGTGAAATAAGTAATTTTACCTCACAGGACATGGAAGTTGCTAGTCTGGTGCTAAAATTGCTTTGTGTTACTGTGTGACATTGGTGAATCCAAACTAGCCTAAATCACTGAAGTCACACAATAACACAAACTGACAGATCGAGGTAGCAGCAGACCAGCAACATCTGTGATCTGCAAAGTACTCATTTTTATTACTTATTTCACCTATGGAGTTTGGTTGGTTTGGAGATAATGATATTTGGCTCATATAGTTGCAGTTTTCTGTCAGAAATGGCTGTCTGATGGCAAATCAATGAAAACGTTCTAAACATAGTATACCCTTAAATGGATACTGATTTTTTTGGTGGATCTTTTTTAAGCTAAAATAGCCTTTCTCGTTGACCCCATACATCACTTAGCTTCAGTGCTGGTATTCCTCTGTGCTTCTCTGAACTGGGGGCATGCCAACAGGCATCTACTGTAGGTAATACACTGACTATCAATAAGTAGCTTATACAACCCCACATCAAACAATTGAAAGAATTCCTTTAATGCACAGCATACACAGCACCGATGTATCAGTTTAGTTGCACAAAAGGCAAGAGCTTCATGTTTACATACATGTACAGTGCAAATTAACAAACTGTTAACCTGCTGATGAATGTTTTAATATTTTAAATGTAGAATTTCTTGGCTGCTTGTATTGGAAGATTTGGCTATGTTTTAGAGGCAAAAACCCAACTCCAACCAAACCAATATAAACCACACACACCTCTCCCACACACCTAGCAATTATACACACACATACACACACAACCTCTCTCTCTCTCTCTCTCTCTCTCTCTCTCTCTCTCTCTCTCTCACTCTCTCCCACACACACACACACACACACACACACACACACACACGAACACACACACACATACACACCATTGCCGTTTCCTGAGTAGCCTGCCAAGCAACGCAGGTCCTGAGCCAAGGATTTGCACTGCTAGGGGTTAAGGGTTCAGTGCATGTCAGATGTGCAGTTGACTAGAAACTTTAAAATACACTCACACTCACAAATACACATAAAGTCCACAACAGATGTCCTTTTGACCCCAAAAAGGCCAAGTTGTCATGAACTCTCAAAACTTTAAAGATTTCAGCATCGTGGACTCTGACATCGTAAAAAACTATCATTTATATCCATCCATCTGTTACAACTTTCACCATTGTATTCTTATTCTTTTTTCTTCTGATTTTTCCTCACCTGATGTTCACATATGTCTTTTATGTATTCCTCATTTCTCTCCTTTGTGAACTGTCCCTGGTTTCCTCATTTACACTCTCTTCTCTTTGTGTTTAAATCTGCTTCATTCACTTTCTGTCCATTTCCTTTTCCTCCTATTCTTTTCATTACACCCTGTTCTTTTCCTCTCTTTTCTCCCATCTCTCTTTTTCGCATCTCGATATTGATTTTCTGTTGCAATCCTGTGTATTATCCAGCATTCTTGTGGTGTCTGAATAATCCAAAAAAATAGTTCCCAACTGGGAAAATTCATGTGAGCCCTCCCTCAAGTCAGAACAACAACTTACTATATTTGCAGAAACATGGCAGACGAAAGTAAATGTTTGGATAACTTTCAATTTATTCACGTATTGTATGTATTTTTTTCCCTGACAAGTCATTTCTAATATGGTATTAGTTTGTAACCTTGGGTTGCTGTCCACATAGAGAGGGCTAGATTAGTTAACTTATTTATTAGCATGAACTCTGATAACAAGTCAGGTAAACCATATTTTAGTGGTTTTAGGGAATGTACTGGTGCAACAACAAGTCTGGGACAAAATTACCTTGTAATATAAAGCTTCAAACTGTGTCAGCATAGTTGAATAGCAACATAAGTCTTCACTGGAGCACTATTCTCAGCCAACCCATCATGCAGACAGTACAATAAGTACAACAACAACAATCCTACCCTACTCGGCCCTTTGTAGTGTCCACGTTGTTTCCACATTATGACTTAAATGCTCATCAACAAAGTCAGAAGAATGACTTTCCAAAATGGAACCATCCAGGGAGCATGTGAATGCAGCATTAGAAAATGATATCTGTGTAGTGTAGCCAGGATAATGGGATAGAGGAACAATTGCTGTAGAAGTGACATTGCTATCAAGAAAAAAAAAGGAAAACGCAATAGAAGCCTGAAACCAGATTCTGTATCTTGTCAATTGTCATTTAGGAAGATATGTCTATTGCTCACCTCTGGGCAACGGCCCTACATGGCAACAGACACAGACACGTTCTCTTTCAGTGCTCACAGTCAGGTCCCTGTCCTCTCTGACAGGTATGTTAGATGCTTTCACACTCCAAAGATATCCCAACAACAGTGAACACAAAACACAGTAACATGTGACTGCAAGAAAAGCACAGGTGTAACTAATAACATCAATAGCAGCTCTGTTCCATTTAGGTGTGCCAGAAAATATTGATAACCCTGGAACACACCTAGATTTACAGCAGCAATTATTAATGGTATTGGATACACCTGCGTTTGACAAGTTACACTGCCTGAGGTAAGAAAGGCAGTGTAAGAAAATTTACGGCAGATAAATTAGTAAACCTCAAATACTGTTAGACTCCCAAGTGCTCCAAATGTCCCATCAGATAACTAGAAGAATGAAGTCGATATCTGTAAACAGCTGAGTTTGAGTGCAGAATCCATACAGCCCAGCTCCTGCTGGAGTCACTGTTACTCCCCCTGCTAAACATCTTCAGAGCAGCTAGTTCAAGATGTGGAAATATGGATTACTTACTTCAAAGCTCTATTTGCACCACCTGTAAACAAATTACACTGAGACCAGAGAAAACCAGCACAAACTAAAGGAGTTTCAAAACATACACATTAACAGACCTCGTGATAGATTTCCCACCCACACAACTAGAGCTGAGAGCTAAAAGTTTAAGACCCAGCCATTTTGAAATATTTTTGGGAAATAAAGCCTCAAACAATGCATGCAAGACATACCTCACTGATATACAACATTTAAAAGGTGCAATAAGTACTTCTGGAGAAAGATAGTTGATTGTTGAGTCTCATTCTCAGGTTGTCAAATACCAACGCTTTCTCCGAGCTACTAACCTAAATTATTTGATGACCTGTGAATGACAATCAACAATCAATGGAGGTTTTTTACAGCAGCCATTTTAACATGAAATAGTAGGGAAAATATGTGTTAGCAATTATATTAGTTCATTAGTTAATTAGTATCTCTGTACACACCTGGGTTTACCCTACTATTTCATGACTGCCATGAAAAAGGTCTATTGTCTTAACCACCTGTGATTGGCAAAACTCTCCTTTCATGGACAAGATTTTCTAAAGCCTTAAAACAGAGCCTAGAGGAGGTACAGAAATCTAGTTTTCTTTCAGACCACTTGAATTACATTATGCTGAAAGGTTATTGTGGAATTTTTGCCCAGTGACACTAAAAATAAACTGTCTACACCAGCTTTAATAAAGATCCTTCAATTGCTATTACTGCATAAAAAACAGTAACCCATTCTCAGAAGAGCAGCAGGAAAGATCTGCTCAGTCAGCTTGTGGGTCTCGTTGTAATAAAATGCATAATAGAAATATACATAATAAAGTTCTCGGAATCAAGTTAAGTAAACAGTAAGTAAAAACAGGCAGGGAAAAAATGGCAGAATACCTGGTCATGGTGACTGACCATAAACTGAAGAAATCTTTCAAAAGAACCCATATTTCTCAAAAGCAAATATAATTTCACTTTGAATAACACCCAATTAAACACACAAAAAATTATACTTAACTGGCCTGACCATATCTGCATCAGGAAATTTCAGTCTGGCAAGAAAAGCACTGAAAAAAGCATGCAGGAAATGTATGCTTTAAAAAAAAAAGTTATTCAACTTTAATGTTCCAATTAGAATCTGGACAAAAATATTTGATCATGTAATATTACCAATTGCTTTATATGTAAGTGAGATCTGGGGCCCACTCAGTAGATTGGAGCATAACACTTGGGACAAATACCCAATAGAGACCCTCCACACTGAATTCTGTTGAAGAATTCTTAATGTTCAGAGCAAAACACCAAACAACGCCTGCAAAGCAGAGCCGGGATGTTTCCCATTACTACCTAACATTCGGAAACTGGCAATAAAATTTTGGGCACGTCTATATTCAAGTCCAAAAGACACACCATCATTCAAAGCACTAAAAACCCAAGAGCTGAACCCTGAAAACAGTCCCCTCAGTCAGCTGATGATCAAGTTAACCAACCAGGCTCCCATCAGCACTGATTCAAAACAACACAACAGAATAAAACAAATTATGAATAAATTGAAATATTTTTACTTGGAACATTGGAGAAATGAAACAAAAAACCAAAGTAGACTAAATTGTTATTTAATTCTAAACAGGGAATATAAATTGGCTGAATACATCCACTCTGTCAGAGACAGGAAACAGACTGACCTCCGCAAATACAGGATGAGTGACCACCACCAGGCCATAGAAACAGGACGACATAGACAGGCATGGCTGCCCAGAGAAGAGTGTGTATGTGGTCACTGCTCAAAAGGACAAATAGAAACAGAGATGCACTTACTCCTCCACTGTGAGACATTCTCTTCACTAAGAGACTTCCACTTCCACTATGGAGAAATAATCGAGATTAAACCTGACTTTGAAATATTAACCCCTGAAGAGAAACTGGCTGTTCTCCTGGGTGAAGGGACAACGGCTCCTCAGGCAGCAAAATATGTATCTGCCTGCCAGAGCCTGAGGGACTCAAAACCATTATGAGTTTAAACTGTAATATACTGCAGTATATTGTCTATATATAGAACTCGCACACATGATAATGGAGTGTAATTAATATGCATATATGTATGTAATATGGAATTTTGTGTGAACTGCTTTGGCAACAACATATTTTTGTTCATACCAATAAAGCTATTTGATTTGAAGCCAGTGGTAGACCAGCATTTCCTGTTCTCTGAGGTAAAATTATTGTTTTTGCCAAAGGAGTCAGGAGCCTTTGGAGAGAGCAATGTAGTGGCTTATGTAACAGCGGTTTCCCATCAAAAAAGGCTGTCTGGCTGTAAGGTAAAGCCATGAAAATACTCTAAACATACTGTTCACTTTAAGTGATAGTGATTTTTTAGGTGGAGCTTTTTTGGGTGGCTAAATGCTGCTGATTTTGCTGCCTACACCAGTACTCCTGCTGCTTCTCCAAACTAGGGGGGCCGCCATCTACTGTAGGTAATACACATCCTATAGATAAGTACCTTATACTACCCCAATGTATTGCTTATGTATTTCCAAACCATTTATTCTTGTTCCCTTTTACTAAAGAGAAGAAGGAAGGATGCAGCCAGAGGAGAGGAGGGAAAGATGACAGGGGACCGGGAAGAAGAGAGTGTAGAAGAAGAAAGAAGAGTGAGGCATCTTGCCAAAGCTTCATCTTGAGAGAGAGAGAGATGGACAGAGGAGAGAGAGAGAGAGAGAGAGAGAGGAGAGGGAGGAGCATAACCCAGCAGTCAAGGTTGGCATGGGGCAGCCAACTGTGTCAAATGAACGACCTTCCTGAGACCTCTCAAATCAACCTGGCCGGGTTCGTCTTGCTGCCAGCCAGCTCACTACCTCTCAATACCACTCCCTCCCTCCCTCTAGTTTCCTTCTCCATCTCTCTATCATCTCCTCCCCCTCCACCTTCACTCATCCTATCCATCTATCTGTATCCACACCCCCTTTCCTTTCCTTCCTTCACTGTTCCCATAAGTCTAACCTTTGCAATGTCAAGTCCTTACTTTTTCATTAAGCTTACACAATAGAGCCCATGCCCATTTTTACTCTTTGTCAGCCACAACAGTAATGATTACAATCTCAATCTTCTAAATGTCCTCATGCAGGAAATACTCAATTTCATTTATAACCTTTAATTTCACTCTCAATCGCCATAACCTTTCATTTTGTCCACAACAAAAGGACTGTTATGTTCATACTGCCCTGACAAGGATTTATAATAGGCCTTATCATCACAAATAATGGAAATGCTTCATTTTGCCCTTTAACTGCATTTCATGTTCAAGTGATAATAATTATGATTAAAAGCACTTTTGATAACCAGGTTATTCACAGTGATGCTAAAAGGAAATACTTATATAACTGGTAGATTTAAGTTAAGTTTGAGGTGTAGAGTCAGTTAATGTAACATTCCCTACAACCACCTACTGTACACAATATTTACAACTGCTGTATTCTCCACATATTTTTAAATAGAAGGTCTTTTAATGACAAAAGAATTACTGTTTTCTTAAAAACCTCAAATCAAAAATATCTATTTTCTCTCTGGACTGTTTTTTAGTGTAGATTGGTTTGTATTTGCTGGACTTTTGGAGATATGTGTTTTGAAATGTCCATGCTCTTCTCTCTATAAAGAATGTTAGAACATAATGGGATGCATAAGTTTCTAATTTATTGAAAAAAGTAAACTAAACTATCCAAAAAAATTATCAAATCAACAATTCTGGGTGATTCCTTGCAGTATCCAAGGGTCCTGGACCCTACAGGCTCTACAGGCTGGAGATGCACTGTCCCTTTAAATTAAAATTTCATGATATTTATTCAAGCAACTTGACCCACTCCACTTCTTTGACCCCAGCTGCATCTTGTTTCTTTACCGAGAAAAAAAAAAATCCATCCTAAAAAGATTTGTTTTTATGATGCTGGACAGCTTTGCATTTCAGGGATGCATAATGCTGTTTTAATAGTGATACTAAATAAGCAAACTAAATAGCCCTACAACAAAGACCAAGGTTCAACACCATCAAGAGCTGAGTGTCACTGAACAAGTCTCTGAATCTTATATTGCCATCTGAGTCACTAAAGTATAACTATAATCTGTCAAAGAAAAGAAAATTAATAGAAGATGCCAACAATTCGGTGAAAATTGATTTACTTGAGGTTTTATGTGATCAAAATAGAGTCTTGGTTCTCCTTTATTTGTAGTTTGGACAATTGCTCTCAGTCAGCAGTGCTGACTCTAGTACATGCACTCATTATAAGACTATGTGAAGTGTGTTTCAGGTTGTTACTTTTTCAGTAAAAGGTGTTTAAAGTGTGACCAAATGAATCATTATAACTGTCTGCGACACCTCTCACCACGTCTGGCCAAAACAAAGCCTCTTTCTGCGCTCCCCTTATCTCTGCTATAGCTACCCTTATCTCACAAATGGGCCCCATACAGATACACAATCATCATATACGTCAATGGCAGTGAGGTGGACAAACACACACAATGCACACATATCACACACATTAATAGCACTGGACTTGATCTTTTTCCATTTGCGGTGAAAGACACAACGCATTAAAAAAAGGGGGGGTTTCGACGATGAAATGAAAGCCTTGCGTTGCAGCAATCTGTCAAAGCAAGCAAAGGTTCAACGGTAGGTCAGACTACCGGGGGATTTTTTCACTGTGTTACCTCTCAAATTACACAGAGGAGAGGAATATAAGGAGAGGAAGAGGGTGACAGCCGAGGCATAGAGAGAAAGATGGATATATTCAGAGAGACAAAGAGAGTACGACTTCAAAAACTTCCATATTTTTGCACCCAGTGTGTATTTTGGGCTGGAAAACATGTTGACCTTTGCCAAATTTTAAGGGAAATAGGCTAAAAAGAGCATTGTATTATTAGAAAAAAAAAAAAAAAAAAAAAAAAAAGGTTGTCATTCTACAACCCCAACTCCATAAAGTTGGGACATTGTGAGTTGTATTCAATTGAATAAAGTACAAAGAATGTATGTGATGTTCAAACTAATTATTTTTATTGTTTTTGTAAATATATACTCATTCTGAATTTGAGGCCTGCAACACATTTCAAAAAAGTTGGGACAGGGGCAACAAAAGATAGTAAAAGTTTTGGAATGCTCAAAAACGTGTGTGGAACTCAAAAGGTATACAGGTGAATTGGTCATAGTATCAGGATTGGGTATTAAAGGTGTATTAGTGCCTATTGCATCATGGGTAACTAACACATCTATGAAGGCACCATTGACGCTGAAAGGTACATACAGGTTTTGGAGCAACCTAGGCTGCCATCCAGACAACGTCTTTTTCAGAGATGTCCCTGTATATTTCCTCAAGACAATGCCAAGACACAATCTGCATGTATTTCATTGTAAAAGAGTATGGGTACTAGACTGGCTTGCCTGCAGTCCAGAGCTGTGTCCTATAGAAAATGTTTTTGAAGCACAAAATATAACAACAGAGACTCTGGACTGTTGAGTACCTGAAGTCAAATATAAAGCAAGAATGAGAAAGAATTTCACTTTCAAAACTTGAACAATTAGTGTCCTCAGTTCCCAAACACTAACTGAGTGTTGTTAAAAGAAATGGTGATGTAACACAGTGGTAAATATGCCCCTGTCCCAACTTTTTTCAAAGGTTTTGCCATCATCAGATTCAGAATGAGTGCATGTACTGTATTACTGTGAATATAGGCTGAAAGGTTTTTGCAAATCATTGCATTTTGTTTTATTTACTTTTATAGAATTGGGGTTGTAAAAGATTAATTGGTTGTGGTCATTCTAATACAGAGTTCATGCAATAAGAAGTTCAGTCAGACTGAGATGAAGCCAGAAATGAAGTGAGGAAGAAAGAGATAGCAGGTGGATGGAAGGCCAGTAGAGCAGTATCAACATCAAGGCAATATCTAGCCGTACAATTCTGTCTCTCTTTCTCCATCGTATCTTTCCATTGCTCTCTCATTCACCTCCCTCATCCTGTTACTCTCTATTGCCTTGTCCTCTTCACTGGATCTTGCTCTCTTTCCCACTTCTCCTGTTTCAAACACACACAAGCTACAGAGTCAGTTCAATCACCGACTGAAAATGACCGCAGGCACCGAGAGAGAAAAAGAAAGGCATTGTGAGAGTGTGTGCGTGAGTAGGGGGGGTACAGAAAGGTAATGAGACAGAGAAAGAGAGGTGGGGAGGGTGGTGGCGCGTGTGACAGACACGGAGGAGAGCGAATGAGAAAAGGAGACAGACGGAGAGGGGGACTCCTTCATCCAATGAAAGTTGGGGTTAAAAAGTCGAAGGCATCATAAGCATCAAAGGCAGACTACAGAGGCCATTCTTTCAGCTGTCTATTCTGTCTTCTCTTTTCAAATACAAGGCTATAGTGTGAGACTGAAATATGGCTCACGCTTATACAATAAAGATGTTTCTCTTGTATTCATTGAGCAATGCTGCCACAGAGCTGGAACATTTCTAATACCTCTAAAGGACATCAGAATTTGAAAAATCCTTTTAATAATCGTCCATGAAATTATGGGGCTTCAAATGGATTGTTACAATGTACTATAACCACCTCAAGAACTGTACACACCACTATGGAAATAATCCCTGTGTACTTTTTATGTTATATGATGCTTTTAAGTAATGAGAACAATCAACAAAAACATACAACAGGTAAATTCAGACATGCAGTAAAAAAAAAGGACAGCGAAAAAAAGTATGTAAAGAACCAAAGCAAAATGGTAGTAAAAGGCTGCCAGTTGTACAGAGTGCTTAAGAGTGCTTTGCATTAGATCTCAGACAAAGACCACAGGATAGAATGCACTCAAGATCCCCACTAGGCACAGATGGTGAAGCGCCTACTGCAACACCACCGCAACTGCCATTTGCAACCAGCAGAGTTTCACAAAGTTCCACCAACATTAACATGACCTCCACATACATTGTTCCGAGCTGAAACGAGATTTTAAACCGAAGCAGTTGTTGAGTAAATATTCAGCTGCCAATGGTCGTACAAAAGAGAGCGGTCAAAAAAACAAATTATTGCCTCGTAGTAGTATGCCTCCACCAGTCAAGTTGCAGTTTATATCCATGTGTATCCAAACTCATATAAAGTTTGTGGTGAAGACTTTGAAAGAATTTCATTTTCTAGTAAGAAACATGGTGTCTTCACATAGAGACTATTTTTTACAGAGCAGTGCAGAGTGCATATGAATTCTTGAGTTATGGCCAAAAATGAGTTTAGTGAGGTCACTGTGACCTTAACATCTGACCTTTGACCACCAATCTCTAATCAATTCATCTTTGCGTCCAAGTAGACATTTGTGCCAAGTTTAAAGAAATTCTCTCAAGGCGTTCTTGAAATATTGTATTCACAAGAATAGAATGACCTGACCACGCTGTTGTTGGTGTGGAACCATTAAAAAAAAAGGTTTTTCAAGGTTTTTCAAAAATTGTGAATCATAGATGTCCTTCAGAATACAGTCATGAATGCAGACAAAAAGTTAGGCTGACCTGTCCAGTAGTATTCGAGATTAGCTGCAGACAAGCTAAAGGTCCATTGATCTTGCATGCACACACGCAAGCATGCACTCACACATTGCTCACACACACGTTAGCAATTGCATTGATAGCTGGGTGAATTACTCATCGTCCCCAAGTCTTGTCCAGGTAAGCAAGAAATGGGTCCCAAATAGCTGAAAATGTTTAATTGAATTCTTTATAATGAACCTGAGTTTTTTCATCTATATGACTGAAATCATATCAGGCAAGCATCTCTAGAGGAAAGGGAGAGAGGATGATTTACAAAAATTATTCTTTTGGCAACGGTCATCCAGCATCAGGGACTGCTGGGTGGCTGCAGTTGTGTAAACTTTTGACTGACTGATGCAGGTTTAGAAATGTTAACACACACACAGATATACACCGCGTTAGCCATGATTTCAAAATGAACGTGCCAACCCAAAAGTTACCACTTGCATGTTGCTTAGCAACCACCACCTGTTTAGCCACTGTTCAAGGACTTTGCTGAGAGGAGAAATAGTGCTCAAATTTTAAGAATTAAAAAGAATACTGTGTGTCTTGCACAGTTTTGTCCTTTGTTATTGCACCAATGTATTACAGCTGAGCAATGAGCCATGTAGGGTTGTGCATCATATTTTTTAGAGCAGCTAAGAGCTATTGTTACGCTCCAATAACCAATAAAATGCTTATTATTTAATTTACTATTCAGAAAAATATGAAATCTAAGAATGCTTTCAGCATGGTGGTATAAGTCGAAGTAGAAGAAAACAGTAAAAGATATGTTACCACAGCTTTAAAACATTACCACAGGGAAAATACAGAGGAAACTGTTTCCCATTTTACCTTTCACTTCTCACCATATAACATCTGACAAAGCTGAACTGCCATAAAAAAATAATCTAGAGGGAAATAAAAGATAAGTGTGCCAGAGCACCATGAAAATGAATACATCTCTCTCTGCACTGTTACTCTGGGAAAATGAGTCAGTGTAGGGAAGTGGCACATTTAGGAGTTATAAACAACCCGTATAGAGATCACAGAGATTACACGGAGAAAACCAGAACAGCAGAGGGGAGAAATCACAGAGCAACAACTAGTAAAAAAGACGAGAAGGAGAGAAAAACAACAAGATCCACCTCGAAAACAGACAAGTGGAGAAGCAGAATAACAAGAGGAGCCAGGAGGAGAGGGTAACTCTGACTCTGAGGGAAGAAAGGAGATGCAAAAGACTCACAGAGGGGGAAGAGCCAAAGTGAATGAAACAGAAATGAATTATGATGAACTGAGAATGAGGACTGCTTGTTTGTGTATGTTTCCTTGCGGCAATGAAATTACAGCTGTTTATCTCTCCAATCTTTCCAGCACTTTTGGAATATCTACAGGAAAAAAATGAAAGCACTGTCAAGTCTTGTTTATCACAGTATTTTGCAAATCATCACGATCACAAATCCCATTTTAGTCAGACTCAAAAAAAAAAAACTTTCCTGTGGTGCAAAATATACTGAATTTTTCCTTTTGCTATCATTGTAAGTCACAGGACATCCAAACAGCTGCACTTGGCTGTGACTTCTAGTGTACCACTGGACCTGTCATTTCCCTGTTATTGCTAGATCATCCTATGACTCATCTCCTGTTATCGCAGGCTCAGAGCACACAGGGTGGAGGAGACACAGTGGTCACATCACATCAATAGAGATCTAGATCTACATTAAAATGAGGTTGTTATGATTAGTGTGACTTGCAAATTTAAGAAGAATGGTCACAGTGGGGCCCTGTATGAAAAACATACGAGAGATGTTGAGTAGGTAGGAGGATGGGAAAGGATGTGAGATCCAGTGGGGACAAGTCCATGAGGGGAGTCTCTGAGCGTAGGTCAGTCTTAGGGGAGGAAAACTAAAGAAAACACTTGGACCCAGAGGTACAAATCGTGACTCATGTGGGTTCATCTGTTTGTGTGTTTTTCTACATAGTATGTATCTTAATAAAGAATCCACCAGCCACTCTTTTTAACTGACCCTAAGTATGTTATTCAACACAATCATGTTTCTGTTCTATTTTTCCCAGAAATCACATTTCAGCCAAATAATGGAATGTGTTCTTTTTTGCATTTTCTGTTGAGAAAGAATGATTTCCTTTTCAAATTTCAAGCTTATTTAATTAATATTGCACCTTAAAAAGCAAGCAGGTTTTGCACCAAAGTACTTCACTAAGACAGATGTACAGTACCAGTCAAAGGTTTTTTTCTTTATTTTTCATGAGAAATGGTCCAGATATACCAACAGTGTGCAAAACTGTCATCAAAGCAAAAGGTGGCTACTTTGAAGAATCTAAAATATCAAAGCAAAACAATTTTGCACACTTCTAGGTTGACAGGTGCATATGAGAAGACCATGGGCTGACAATAAAAAGCAAAAAGACACACAATCTTCTGCACTTGCAATAGAAAATTTAATAACAACGTCATTAAATCGTTGTTTGCAAGCACAGAAGGCAGTGTGCATGAGTCTTTTATATTTTAGATTCTTAAAAAGAAAAAAAAACATATTATGCCTTGTTTTCACATTTTTGCTTACTACAAAATTCCATATTTCATAGATGTATTGTTTCCAGTATTAATCTACAATGTAGACAAATAATAACAATGAAGACAAACATTTGACGGGGATTGTATACGTAGGACTCGCACATACAAGCATAAAGACATATATGTGCATAACAGATGCTGTGAAATACGACAAGAGTAAAATAGAAATAAGGTTAACCACAGTTTAAAACCCAGTCTTATGCTGAGTCTTATGCTGCTTCTTAAAAGCATTAAGAGACTCAGCCTGTCTAAGGGCCTCCGGCAGGTTATTCCAGGGTTGAGAAGTTGCCACAGAGAAAGTCCTGTCCCAGGCCTTTTTTCTCCCTGAACAGTGCACAGCCAACATGCCACGATGGGAGGATCTGAAGTGTCTGGTGATGCTGTAAAGGGTGAGAGATACATCTAGGGGCAAGACCATGGAGAGATTTGTGAACAACTAGAGAAAATTTGAAGTTTATCCTGAAATAAACAGGGAGCCAGTGTAAGAATGCAAGGATAGAGGTGATGTGGTCTTGTTTCTTGAACCTTGTTAAGAATCAGGCAGCCATGTTTTGAGCTTTTAGTAAGTGGAAAATGGTAGCCTAAGAGATGTCGAGGTCATGGGAATTAGCCTGAATAGAGCATGAATGAGTCTTTCTAGATCAGAGGGAGATGGGAAATGCCTAATTTAGAGAATGTTCTGAGTAGAAGTTAGACCTAACAACGCCATCAAATATAACATCCAGGTTCTTAGCATGTAATCTAATGTAAGCAGAAATGTGATTGAGGCTGGCAGTATCAGTGGTATGATATGAGGGGCCAAAAGAAGGATCTCTGACTTACCCTCTTTTTACACTCTTTTAACTGAAGAAAACTGCGAACCAATCAGTTTTTATCATTGTGATCATGGGAATTGAGAGTGAGGTAGATCTGGGTATCATCTGCGTCTATGCATTTGCATCTCTGTTATGAGTTTGGATGATTCTTCCCAATGGGAGCATGTAAAGACAGAACAGAAGTGGACCTAAAACTGAACCCTGCAGAACCCCACATGAAATGTTTACAGGCGTGGAGGATGAGCAGCCAACTGAAGCAGCAAAGTGTCTGTTTGAAATGCAAGAGTGAAACCAATCAAGGGCGGACCGGAAGTGCCGACCCAGCATGTTAAGCAATCAAATAGAATCATGTGGTTTGTCTGCCAAGCCACATTGGCTTTCACTGTTGCTAACTATCTCGTCTTTGTTTTCAAACATTGCTACTGCTGAAAATATAATGCATTGCTTTCTGTACACAAGATTTTTTTTGTCTGGGAGGAACCTTTCCTCATGTGATTTGCCATAATCAACTGGTGAAGTAGCAAAATTAATGCAGTTTATGTAGATTAAAACTGTTCTAATCTTATGAACATTATTATGCTTACAGTACCTCAGATTCAGAGTGGATTCTGTGATTTATTTTTCAGCTCTGCACTTGACTGTCTTTTTGCAAAGTAAAGGTTTCTAGAAACACAAGAACACAATCATATTGTAACACATCCTCACATACAAACATGCAGAGCTTTTCTGTTAATTATAAAAACACTTTCATTGTCACTTGCAACAAGCACCTCCCTTGGAAAAAAAAAAGAAGCAAAAATCAGAAATGAGGAGAGGTGAGAGAGAATCTCCCTTGTGAGATTTGCAGACTGTTATTTTCACTGAGATTTGTTCTGTTGTGTTTCTCCAATAGGCTGTTGAGTGCTGTAGCAGGGGGATAGTCACGCTAGAGCTGCTTTGTATGAATAACATTTCATGTGCAATAATCTGTGTCTTTCTTGTCACAAAATTACACACACACACACCAACACAGATGAGGAATGGTCTCAACCATGGCCACAATCACACATTCTGTCTTTGTGTATATCGCCTCACACACACACACACACACACACACACAAACAGACACAGACACACATGACCCTGAAGTGCACACAAATTAAAGAACATTGGTTCACCATAGGAAGTTCCCAAACCAAAACACATGTAATAATCTGTGGCAATTCCTATAAATAAATGTCTATTTTATAACTGTCTTTGCATTTATTGCTTTCTTCTACTTCTTTCTTGCACAAGAGAGTTTTGCTCTGCCAGAAAATGTATTAAAGTGACATTCTCTGACATTCTAATTGAAATAAATTTGAGTTTTATAACTTTTGTCAGTTGATATGCCTCTTTCTGTCTCACCACATTCTGCTGTCCTTCTGTTTGTGTCATTCTGTCTGCGCTGTGAAATGAATAGATGAACACTCATCCTCAAGTCTGTCAGAATCTGTATTAAAGTAAGAACTTGTGACATTCTGATATAAATAAATCTCAGTTTAGCATCTCTGTATTGCTGAGAGATTGCAAGTGATAATCACTTCACATGTGTTTTACTTATTGAATGTTTTTCAAATTTAAGTGCTTCTTTAAACTGACAGAGGCATATAGTGAGAGAAGGGAACAGTCACAGAGGGAGCAAGAGATGGAGGTGAGCTAAAGCAGAAAAGAGAGACAGAAGCAGAATCAGAAAATAAGAAAGCTCGACAGACAGAGAAAGGAGAGAAATAACTGAGTGATTTGACAGAAAGCCAGTTTCATTCAACCTATCTTATTGCCAACTTGTTTCATTAAAGAGGTAGTTCAGATTATTTGGTGCGGGGTGGTATGAGGAACTTATCAATAATAAGCGTATTACCTGGATGCCAGTCGGAACACCCCTAGACAAGCAGAGAGGAGTACCAGTGTGGTAGCTAGGCAAAGAACTGTTATGGGTAGTGTCCACAACAAAAAGTATTTTAGCCACTTCAAAAAATGTCCGCCTGAAAAAAGTCAATATCAGTGTAAGTGTATGCTATATTTAGAATATTTTCACTGTTTTACTTTGCTGTAAGACAGTCTTTTCTGACAGGAAACCACTGTTATACAAGCCAAAACTGTTCTCTCCAAACCAACCAAACTCTGTGGGCAAAATTAGTCAATTTACCATGCAGAACACGAGAGCTGCTGATCTACCACTCCCTCAATCTGCTAGTTTGTTTGTGTGATTGTGTGACTTCTGTGATTTAAAAGTATAGTTTGGATTTACCGGAGTCACACAATCACACAAACAAACTAAAAGATCGAGGCACAGTTAGACTAACAGTGCTAGTTTCACCTATGGAGTTTGGTTGGTTTGGAGAGAGCAATGTTTGGCTTATATAACAGTGGTTTCCTGTCCAAATAAGGCTGTCCAACAGCGAGGTAAAATGAAAACATTCAAAATATAGTGTACACTTAAATGGCTTGAACACCTTTTCTTCCTGACCTTGTACACTGCAGTATATTGCTTCCATGCCGGTGCTCCTCTCTGCTTCTCCAGGCCGGGCGTATGCTGACCGCCATCTACTGTAGCTAATACACTGAGCATCAATAAGTACTTCATACAACCCCAAATGAAATAATCTGAACTATCCCACTTAGATATAATATGTAAAGCAAACCCAAGACTATGATTGTAAGTTTTTCTTTCTCATTTCATTGCATTCATATGTACATACATTGCATAATGACAAAAGAGCTAAACTAAGCTGTAAGGTCTGAATTACAGTGTTTTGCTGGCCAAAGTAAAAGGTCTCACTGCAGTTCTCATGCTTAAGTATGTCACTGTCAAGTCCTTAATTATAGTTTAAGAGTCAGTCAGTTTTTCAAGCCGTAAAAAAGTTATTATGAATATCTAATTTGAGTCTTTTGGCCCAGTGAGAAATGTTGACAAGCTGCTTTCCACTTACTAAAAAATAAAAGATGTTAATATGAAAATGAATTACCATTTTCACTATTCAATTAAAAACCTGCTCATACTCATTTAGCGCTACCTCCTGTGTATCTGCATGAACAATGAGATTTCTCACTTGGTCTTTAATGTAGTGGCACATTTCGTCAACAACAGAACAACAGGCTGTCAAAGTGTCACTTCCCTTTCTTAGGGACTTAAAATATGCACAAAGGATCAGTTTTAGCAAGTAATAAGTGAAAATTAAAACTGATAAATACAAATAAATGTCACTGTAGAGCTCTAACTTAATTAAGAACACTTAAGAGTCCCGATGTCTCTCTGTGAGACAGTTCAACTGAGCATGTGTGTGAGTGCGCTGCAGTGATTTTCCTGTACTCCAATTAACCATCATAGCTGGAAAAAGGTAATTACAAAGCTAAGTGGGAGACTTGAAGTCATGCTGAGACACATAACATAGACACACACACCATTTGTGCAAACAAACACACATACACTGCCTTCAACTCAAAATGATACATGAACACAAGGGCTTGTCAACCCATATGAAGGGGGATCAAAATAGCTATAGCCATGCTGTGACAATTAGATGTCATTTTCTTGAATTATGCAAATAAATTCTATATTGGCAAATATGTCAGGGTAGTCAGTTAATAGAGTGATATGATAATCATCGATCATTGGCATGATTAATAAAAAAAGAGAACAGAGATGCTGAGAAGAATGACATCTTTAATAAAGTTTAATTCCAGTGAGATAAAACACTGCTAGGAACTAAGTTTGTATCATGGATTTAAAGTTACAGTAAAATAATCCAGAATCCAGCAAAGTAGACACTGCCAATATATGAAGAACAGTGAATGAAAAGGGCTAAAAGACAATACAAAACAACTGAGAGTATAGCAGTCAAAGGAATGTAGTAAAAGTCTGCTTAGACACCTGCTAACCCATTATAATGTGTAAATATGAGCATTATCACATTAGTACATTAAATGGATTGTGAAACACAGTCAAGTGATTTTTACTTTCAAATCAAGACTACACACGCACACCCTGTTGGTGTGTCAATACAGATCATGATCATAACATCAGCTGAGACATGCCTAGACCACAAACAAAACACACACACGCAAACACTAAAACACATGCACAATGATACCATCACTGTTTTGAAAGTGCTTCACACGTTGTCTACCTGATTAGCAGGTTGTTCAACCTCACGGTCTCGCCAGGTCATACAGCTGTGCTGTGACATACTTGTAACACCAGTTTTTCATAACTTGTCAACACAAAATCCTGGTCAACTGGTGCCACATGTGTGTGTTCCTGTGTGTGCATGTGTATGTGTGGGGGTGTGTGCGTGTGTGTGTGTGTGGTGTGTGTGGGCATGACCCAAATCCTAGAACAAGATCAAGTGACAAGACGAACTGCATAACCTCTACATGTCCAGACTTGTCTGGAATGATACAGAAATGGGTAAGTTTGATCAGTGATGTATTAACTGGAATTACACACTTTAGAAACTACCAAGGAGCACAATTTAAGGTTGAAACAAAATACTTTAAAACTTTATTTAAAGTTAAGTATTAGCAGAATATGGCAGAAATTGAATATAATAAAGTATGTTTTCATTAGTTTCTAATCCCTGAAAATAAGAATTGTGTTTCTGTTACCTTAGACTGAGCTGCTTATATCTACAGAGTTGCATTGCACTGCATTGTGTAGTGTATGTCACATTATGTACCTTAAAACTTTTAATCGCTTTTTTGTTTCATGCAGGACACAAACCCAACCATCCTGGGTGAAAGTCCTGTGTTTGAGACATCCATCCAACTTCTTCTATACACGGACTTCCTTGCTCTGTATACTATGTCGAAAGCCCAGTGCCTCTCACACAGCCATTAATGGGAACCTTGTGCATCTGTGTGAGACGCTGAGGGGCATGAAAAAAACACCTCTTGTAGGGGGAGTGTGATACAAGGTGTTTGCGATCTGCAAACTCACCGCTAGATGCCACTAAATCCTACACACTGGTCCTTTAAGTCCTCCCTCCCTCTGTTAGAAGTGATGTCAGTATTTGTAACCAGGGCGCTGATGACCAATGAGGTGATAAGGGTGTCCAGAATGTTTCCCAAGAGCCACATAAAACCTTTCATCCACACATATGGAGCTATTTACATGGAACAGGTGGCGGGGCAGTGAAGACGGAAGAGTCTGACACACAGACACACACGCACGTGCATGCTGTCTCGTTATCTCGGCTCTCGGTTAATTTATGGTCTTAGATCAAACATTAGACAATGATACACCTGACACTCAACTACATATCATAGAAGGAAAGAACAAAATGGATGAAGACTGACTAACAGCTGTCTTGTAATTTACAGTCCTGTCATCACGGCAGATTATACAAAACAATAAGGCACGAGGCCTCGTCTGACGACCGCATACCGCATGATGTTACCACACAGCGCAGGTGCAGTCATGAAAAAAGGCGGAAGACAGAGTTTCTCACAGCTGTTGGTTTATGACTTATAATTATTGTCATAACCATAACTGTCATGCAACACCACACAGCCTCATTGGTGTGCATGTGCTCACCACACTGTCAGTGAGCTGCATGCTCTGTTTTGTATTTTGTTTTGTTGAGTTAATTTGTTCATTTCCTGGCTCTCATTTGGTGAGTCATGATCCTTCTTTGTCACGTCAGGCCTGAAAAGAAATGAGCAGGCAGAAAAAAATCATTGATGGATGGATGGATGGATTGATGCATAGAGAGATGAATGCATGGATGGACATGTTTGTCTTCATATATTCAAGTTTCTTTCTTTTTCTTTCTTCCTTTCTTCTTTCTCACTTCCTGCCTCTCCGTCAGCTTTTCATTTTAACACCTTTAAAATCAATACAAATCTAACCAAATGCAAAAACAACCACGCCATGAATGCATATTTCAGCAATGTCATTTCCCTCTTATTTACGCCACTCTGAAGCTGCTGCCGCCACAGGAATGACAACCCTTGTTGGGATTCTGTCCCATCAAGCCAGCAGATTTGAATGCTAAACCCATTAGCCAAGCATCACTCACAGTCAGAGCTGGCGATGATAAATAACCCAACCAGAGAAATCTGATTAGGAGAGACGGAGGCAGGGGATCTGAGGGAATGAGTAACAGCAATGTCGCCGTTATCGGGCCTCAGTCAGATTGGAAATCACACACCGAGAAAACATGAAATGTTCATCTGCAATGGGTTGTGTCGGCTGTTTTCCTAAAACATGGGTTGAGACCCAAAATTGGGTCTTTGGTGGGTTGCAATTAAATGAAAGCTGAACTTTGCTTGCATGTTGTTCTGACACGCCAAAGTCACTGATCTACACAACAAACAGGCTGCTTAATTGGTAGATTTTAAACTGCAAGAAACTGGGAGTTTTTGGGTGGCACTGTTGCCTTGAGGGTGAGACTGTGGTTGAGTGAATCATTCGCATTCACCTGGCAGTCAACCATAGACAGCCTGATACTCAGATACACTGTTTGTGTACTGCCTTTCAGTCTGGCTCTGTTTGCTGTTTCATCTTGTTCTGAGTGATAATCAGTAAAACTGGAGAAAGATGGTAGATTATGCATCATATTTTATTAATGTCTCCTTTATGGCAAAGAGTTGGCTGACCTTTGAGGGAAAAAAGGGCACATGTGTTTATTTTTGGAATTACACAGAGGGTTTCCAACAGATTTCATAAACCCTTCCGTGATGATCAGTGTTGGCTGATACAAAGTAACACATAAGCATACTCAGATTACTTTTTTGCCGCAATGAGTAATGCAGTTAATTAGTTTTGCAATTCAAGTACTCATTTAGTTATTTTCATCTATCTATCTATCTATCTATCTATCTATCTATCTATCTATCTATCTATCTATCCATCCATCCATCCATCCATCCATCTATCTAGAACAGCCTACAACACTGGTCATGACACAGATTTGGCATGTTAAGACAAACAACACTCACTCCAGTGACCAAATTTACTGCAACAAACACAGAAAGCACTCAGACTACCTTTGAATTATTTACTCGTGCAGTTTTGCCTGTTGCTTAAGATAACATAATTTGTTTTCATGTAACTAACTGTGCTCTTCATTGTACTTCCTCTGGTTTTCATAGCAGACAGTCATGCGTCACTGCATATACAAGGACAGGCATCAGGTGTGGTTTGACTCCACACACCGCAATGACAAACTCTCACCAGAGAAAAAGCCACACACAGTTTATTAGATGTTTTCTTAATCAATAGTATATGCTTTCCTAATACTACAATACTCAATAGCCCAAACAGTTATTGGTCGCTTGTTCTTTTATACTGTTCCTGGCTATGATTATGTGATCCCTTCCCAATGTAATTCAAAATACAGTTTTAAATAAAAAGTTTGACAACTTAGGAAATATACTTAGTCACTTTTTTCTAAGAGTTAGATGAGGGAATAAATACTGCTATCATGTCTGTGTGTTGAGTATAGGGCCTAGAAGCAGGGGGGAAACAGTTAGTCTGTCTTTGTTTAGGTTAAAAATACACCTACAGCACCTCTCCACCTCCCTAAAGCATTATTTTGTGGTTTCACATGGAATATGTTTCTTTACCTTCTTGAGCCTGGCAACCTCACAGTGACACAAAATTCCCTAGAACTCCACCTAGAAAGGGTTACAGCATATAACTAGACCACTAGTCTCATTAGGGTGCATGCCATTTAATTAACATGTTTGAATCCAGTTTGTAGCCATCATCTCAGATTATTATTGTACACTGAACTATTTTTTTGTGTCTCTCTGCTGCACTTCATAAAGCATGACAAGTGCTGTTAGTTTGTCTTTGCCCTGTTTTTAGAACCACATTTCCAAGCACTTTCACACTAAAAAGGTCAACGTGGACTCAGCATGCAACATCTCAATGAGCCAATCGATTCAAACCCCTTAACCTGGTCTCTCAGGTCAGATATATACATTTACATTCATTGTAATAACCCTTAAGGTCAAACTGAATCCAATTACATAATTTATCACTACATAGCGATTAAATCCATAGATCCATGGTCAAGGTGATTCCGTGCAAATGAAGGTATTGTAATCTTTTTAATATCATAACTGAATTTCAGGTCTTTGTAATGAATGGCCGCTGGCTCAAAAAGCTGTTTTGTTTTATTCATTTAAAACCAAATGGCAGAGCAGGGGTGTTTTAATCAACAGTGTCTTTGCAGCAAAGAGCAAGGCTACACAATGCATTTGATTGCATATCATTGTTAGCAAGATTTTCCCCCTGCAGCCCAAGACACACAAGCACAACACAACATCAAACCATCAGTCCCGGTTAATTATTAAGAGCAAATTCAATTTACCCTCAACCAGTTCACTGAAGAGCCCATATACCTTCTAATAGCCAGTCACGTATAGGTTGCATAAGCATTCCCTGTGACAAACAATTATACAAACGCACACACACGCACACTTACATCGATTGACCTTTCCAGCTGAGTGTTATTAATACATGCAGGACGTATTAGGAAAGGTTAACGAGCAGTAAGGCCAGCGCCACTCACATAGAATACAAACAAGAAAAGTAAGAAGCCTAACCCTATACAGGTGACAGAGAGGGTCATGTGACTTTTATACCGTTGATAGATACTTATATTCATGTAAATGCAATCACTGCACAGTACACGCACTGAAAAGGTTGACCTTGATGGTTGCAATAAGTGATAACAAAAGGGGTTAATGGTTTGGAGAAGACATGAGTAGCATTTATCATAAGTTCATCATTAATGTGAAAGGGTGGCCGTGGGGGTTATGGATCATACTGTTATCTTGCAGTAATAATATCTCCATGCAGTGTTGTTTACATAAACTGTTGCGCGCAGACACATGTCTAGGACATGGACATGTGTCTGAGCCCCACAACCCACCCTTTAAACTTGAGTACATTTAACAATCAGAAACTGGAAATAAAAGCTTTAGAAATTGAAATATTGTATTTTACATTGCAAATAAGAATTCCTCAGGATAAAGGTATAAAAAGTATCCACCAGCTGAGAGAAATAGTCTTAAATTGAAATTATGCTTTTGATGCTGTTAATATTACCATATAACAAACATATACAGATAGAGCAAATATCTGTTTCCATCACATTACTTTTGCTTTACTGAATAAGGTATTTGTATTCGGCTGCATCCCTACTTTCCCCGCTCAGATCTATGATTATGTTTTTAAAACAAGTGCTTCCTTGGGGCCATTGTGAATGATGACTATTCTCTTAGAAGTAAAGGTGGAAGTATTGTGATGTAAAGAGTAACTTAACCCCTGACTGAAAAATGGTGCTTTACTGCTGTCTCTAGTTTAAAGTTTCAAGCCTGGTTCTTCTCTGACCACACCCAGCATCATGATGATGGCTGTGGTTGGGTGTGGTCAGAAATGTGCCGTGATGTCATGGGGTCCCGGAGTTCAACAACCAGAGGTCAGCAAAAGCAAGATTTTCAGGGGGTGTCAAGTTACTCTTAAAAAAAACTTTGGGGTGGATGGCTTGACACACAATCTAACTTTTGTTTCTTTCCCTAAACTTAACCAAGGAGTTACCTGAATCAAACCTTAACCACAGAGGTGGCAGATCAGAAAACACCCATATGAATTGATTGTTTGCATAGGAGCAGCCATGTGGGTAGTTATTTGAGGACACATGGGGTTAGGGCAGAGTCTGAAACTGTGGACCTCCCATACACCTCAGAAAATGAGATGGGATAATAAAAATCACAATAATCGTACAAACCTAACAGTTACTTTAATGTCAACTGACACAGAACTTGCGTGCGTAGCTAACAGCTACAGCATGTCATCTAGGAAACATCACAGGGAAAAATCATGCGCGGTTGCACAGAAAATATATAATATACATCAGAAATGATCTGAGGCTGCTCTCTCTTCCCTGTCCAGAAAAATGTCCAGTCACTCAGTACATATATCCCAAATGACCTGAAATATATTATCTCTTCTTCCTTCCCACACCATAGAGCTCCCATGCATGGCTCAAAGCTTTTAATAGTCTTGGAATGACTTAAAAACATGTGGAGTCACAAAAATAAATGTAAGTCACAAATGACTTGGAACATCTCAACTCACCCCCCCCCCCCCCCTCACTTTCTCCCCCCTCCCTCCCTCTATTTCTAACTGGGTCAGTGTGATGATGGTGTCAGTGTCTGGACTCAGCAGCAGCATATTTGCATCAGTCATCCCAACTAGACCGTGAAGAGAAGGATTTCCCTGTTCAGCTGTGCCAGTGAGTCAGTGAAATATACCCTCATAAAACCCCGCTGGACTGAAAAGAAGCCTGGGGAAAACTTGGATCCATTTAATGGGCTCAACTTCAGGCGCTTTGCTTTTGGCAATGCAGATACAATGTAAGTGGAAAGTAACATCCCAGAAGACCAATACTTCACAAAATTATGCTTATATAAGACATGCAGACATGATTCTTATATTTTATAGATGTGTTTTTGAAGGATGGCTCTAGACATTAAGCCTCTGCTGTCGTGAAAGATCACAGCAGTCATATTAATATCCTATGTATCTATATATACTGTATCATACTAAATCTGCACTGGTTCAAAAATCTGATCAGATCATGCAGCCTTATCAAACTGACCTTTCCTAAGTCCCACCCCTTTGTGCTCTGTGCTCCAGTAGCAATTGAGCAAGCTTGGTACCCAGCAAAACCTCTGCCAGCTTCCTCCTTCCATGTTTACTGTATGCATTTTTTTTCTCAGGATGGCAAAGACATGATACACCCTACTCTGTCTCTGATTGGCTTAGCCTGATTTTCTTACCCTGATCTTACTCAGTCTCACTCCTCGTGCCGAAACTAATCCAACCCAACAAAGGCAAATAAAAATGGATATACATCTCCACTTTCTCCAATTATAGAGAAATGAAGCCAAAATATCCTGGATATGAGCACTGTCATCTTGTGCTGGTGACGTTACTTGCAGCCAGAGTCTGCACAGTAGTGACCAGTGTTGAAGCCATGGTATTGAGTTCCTGCCCACACAGCCACTCAATTGCGAGCAAAGCTCAGTTGTCAATCATGGCATAAAACCCTGTTTTTGTGTCATCAAATAACTAATTAAAACCAAACTGATGAGAAAAAAATAAATAAAATCTGAACAAACCCCAGTGTGATAAGAACTACCTAAAATGACAAAAAACAAATTTGGGAAAAAATTATTTGACGCATACTTTGATGTTTAAGTTTAGCTAATGTGCCATCTATTAACATTGGGAGGCAGGATTTACGACTTATACTGCAGCCAGCCACCAGGGGGTGACCAAGACACTTTGACTCACTTTTGGAGAGCTGTCTGTCGATTTCTTCTTTCTTCAGTAAGGCAGGTCATGACTTAACTTTAAAAAACCATGTGCTAGGCTCATCACAGATTTTGAAGATACTTAAAAGATGTTACTGGGGGACCTGCAGGCTGAAGCGACATATACATAGACAAGTCAAATGTTAAGTTAGCTTATGTGCCTGATAGAAGGCATGTTCTGTACTACTGTGCAGCCACAGATAGACCTACCTGGAGAGGTGTAGCTTAGCTAGTTAGCTTTTTGCAAACATTAGCTAACTTAAGATATGCCTATACAATTTTTTTTAACATAGACAAGCCTGGCACATATCTATCAATCATCTATCATCCATCACTCTACTCTTATTTCAGCATTCACAATTAATTTACTACTAATTTAGTGAAAAATTATCAAACACAATTTTTCGCTAAAAAGAGGAGAGTTCATACTATCAGTTACTTTTGTAATGTTTGCTTTCATATTATTTTTGGCTCAAAATCATGAGAGCAAGGTTGCTTTCCTGAAGTGCACGAAAAAAGTTTTCTAGCATGAAATGAAGATCGGCAGGGAAAACATTCAGGTCTGTGAGCTGCATCAACACTCGTGATGGTATGCTCTTAATTCTGCTGAGACACCAAAGACAGCCCTCTGGTGCGCTTTAAGGTTGGAGAAAAACTCAGTGGTGGAGCCAAAGATATGCAACCAAATTCAACCTCTAATTAGGCCTGCTCATCCAAATTTAGAAGGCTGTGGTACAAAAAAATTTCCATGATATAAGCAGCCTCGGGACATCCTTGAACATTTGGCTGCGATTGCAACTCTGGGGCTTAATTAATTGAACGGTCAGGTTTTTTCAGGTCATATCAAAATAGCTTGGGATAGTATTACAAAATTGTGATGAGGCTGAAAGGTGGTTAATTAAAGTCACAGTGAGACCTGAGCATAACTCATGTTCTGCATATCCAGTTACAGGCAGCCATCTTGGCTCCTTGTCTCACCTCTCTGACAGCGAGGTCATGCAACATCTTGAATAAAACACAAGTTTGTTCATTCTTGTAGTGTGCTTGAGGGAAATTTTTATTTATTTATTCATTCATTTATTTATGATTTATTTGATAGGGACAGATACAGTATACATAGACAAACTGAAAACAGCTGATGCATGTATCATAGTGTTTATAGCAACAACCATCCCTAGAAGGGCTGTCAGGAAAATAAGAGATTGAAACAGTGAGGTAAAAAGAAGGTAAACTGAGTATAACAAGATATAATGAAGCTAATTAAAAGCTGAGCACAGCAAGACACATTAGAGCACACAATTGAAGCCATTACATTAAAAAAAATACACAAGTGGTGAAGTTTGTAGCACATTTCAAGTGATCAGGTAGTGAGTTCCAACACTTTGCTCCTTTCACAGAGAAAGCTGTCTGAGCAAAAGATGTTTTACAGAGTGGAACTTCTGCAGTTGCCACTTGAGGCTGCTCTGGTGGATCTACTGCAGCTCTGTAATTTCTTGATGAACTGTATTCAAAGAGAAGCTAAGAGGCAAGTCCATTTAACAATTTAAACATGCTTTAGATAATGAAAATCAAGTTTGTGAAGCTTAAACACACAATATGTAAATTCTGCTGCTGGGGGGTCTCTCCCCCATTAAAACAATAACAAAAGACATAGTTTGGTGACATTGTGAAGTGACAATGGATCATAGTGGGTATTAACTTCACTTTTCAAGAACCACCCTAGGAAATGAAAAGTTGGCATCACTCAGGTAAAAATCATCATCATAGAGGAGGTAATATTTAAGTTTTTTTCATGTTAACTTTTGTCACCTGTTCCAGCTTCCATTTCCAACATATCCCAGTGATGGAGCCTTATTTTTTGCTTTTTGTCAATCGTTTTCAAGTCTCCGTTTATAAAGATAACTGAGAATCTACAATGATCCCTAAATAGGCTACTTCACCTCTGTTTCTTGTTCAGTGAGCTCACCTTTAATTCTTATTTGAGGACTTTTAACTTTTAAAATGGCTGCCTTTTGAGATGGATTGAGCAAAATAATCAAGTTCCTTGAAGAAATTTAAGGGACAGGCTCTAACCCATTGAGTTTCATGATGTATCACTTCTTTCTTCCACTCCAGCTGATAATTCGGCCAACATCTTTTTCTCAAAGGAGAAGAAATTAGATGCCATCATGAATAGCCTGACTGACTTCTTAGCTAGCTAGCAAACAGACATAACATTTTTAAAAACTCTTTACATGACTAGCAAACAATGTAACTCAAATTTAAGTTTTAGTCTATTTAATTTCAGTTTGCAGCACTAGATTTACTAAACAGATTAGTTTTTAACTGCACTCTGCTTAGTTTTAATAAGGATTTACTGATTTTAAACCTAGTTTTGCTAAATCTGATTAAATTAATCTTTGTTGGTGCAACCCAGTCTTTGTGTTTAGTGTCAAACAGGAGGCATGAAGCCAAGCTGATGCTTCTTCCAAGTTTTTGTCAAGCTTTTATGCAACAGCATCACAGGTTTTGCCAGATACATGGATGGACGTGTATCAGTGTTCATCTTACAGTAAGACCTATATGCTTTTGGCAAAACATAGTGTGTCTACTGAAATTTTGTTTATTTTCATTTGTTATGATCCTTTTGTCATTTCTGCTTTTCTGGAATGTGAACAAAAGATAAGGGATGGGTGCAACCATTAAGACAGAGATAAAAGTCACACTGACTCATCACCTCGACCGACACTACCTTCACACCCCCTTCTTTCTCACTCCAACCTCTGTCTCCCGCCCACTCACTCTGAGATCTTTGATTATAACTTCCTCAAGTTTGAAATTGATGTGTTTTCTATCTCTTTTTTCACTGGACGTGGGTCAGCTGAGAGTCAGCCAGCTGGGCCTTGATCCTAAGCTCACTCTCAGGTAAACTTTCAACTATAAAAGACCCCTATTGCTACTTTCAACTTCATCTCCCTGCTCTTCGCCTCCTCCTCCTCCTCACTGATGCAAAGTGCTTTGTTGATAAACCTACTTTAGAGTTCACTGGTCTGTCAGAAGATTTTTCTCACCTCCTTACACTATTTGAGTAATGGGGATAAGTGTTATGGTGTGTATGAATTTGTGTGTTTTTGAGTGTATACAAAGATGTCCACGTACCTCTGCAGCTGGCAGACGAGTTTAAATGGCAAACTGATACCAGATCTCAATGCAAACTCTCTCTAGAGTCTTTCTAATGTGGATGGAATGCATTATTATGCACACAGACAGTGGCAATAACGCACCAATGCAAGAAAACCACACCTAGTCTGTCAAACTCATCCTCAGACTCAAGTTGGTGTTCAGAACAAACTGAGAAATACACAGTCGGAACTGCAGTGGTCTCACTCATACACACACACACAGACGCAGACACACACGCACAGACGCAGACACACAAACACATTTGATCAGTGGTACCGCTCGCTGTGCAAAAAGGACAGTTCTTCTGCCAAGGCAACATGCTGTTGGCGAACGCTGTGAGAGGCTGTCGTAGAGTCTTCTGCTCACTTAGCACTTCACATACAGTCTGTCATACTCTGTGTTACTCACTCAGCAAAAGCATGAAGTGTGCGCAAGTGTTTGGTGTGACGGTCCAAAAAACACAGTCCTGGATAACCTGGAAAGAAAGTAAAAGAAACAGAAGAATTGATTCGAAGTTTTGAGGCCAAGTTGGTTTTTGAATGAACTCAGACTGAAGCCAGCAGGAGAGAGAATCACCTCAAGAGGATGCTTGATAACTAATGAAGGACCCCCGCAGGCAACACAACATTTAAAGAGATAGTTTGGATTATTTTAATGTAGGGCTGTATGAGGTACTAATCTATCATTAGTGGATTACCTATAGTAGATCCTGATTGGCACGCCCCCAGTTAGAAGAAGCAGAGTGGAGTACCAGCATGGAGGCTAAGCAATAAACAACTTTTGAGGGGATTAAAAACAAAAGCTGTTTTAACCACCTAAAGAAAAATATCTACATCAGTTTAACTGTATGCTACATTTAGAATATTTTCTCTTGTTTACTTTGCCATCAGACAGCCATTTCCAAGAGGAAACCAGTGTTATATAAGTCAAATATCACTCTTTCCAAACCAATCAAATTCCATCATTGAAATCAGTCCTTTATAACTCGCAAAACACAGGAGTTGCTGGTCTGCCACTGCCTCGATGTAAAAAGAAGTTCACATTCGCTTCAGTCACACAATAATACGAGCAAATTAAGAGACCGAGGCAGCAACTTCTGTGTTCTGTGATGTGAAATTACTCATTTCGCCTATGGAGTTTGGTGGGTTTTTAGTCCGAGTCAGATTTGGATCATATAAAGGTGGTTTCCTGTCAGTAAAGGCTGTCTGATGGCAAAATAAATCAGTGAAAATATTCCAAATATAGTGTACACTTGAACTGACATTGAAGTTTTTAGGGTGGACCTTTTTTTCAGGTGGCTAAAATACCTTTTGTTGCTGACCCTGTCCACAGCAGTTCATTGCTTAGCTTCCACTCTGGTACTCTTCTCTGCTTCTCCAAACTGGGGCTGTGCCGACCTCCATCTTCTGCAGGTAATATACTGACTATTGAAATGTACCTCATACCACCCCACTTAAAATAATCTGAACTATTCCTTTACAATGCAAGTATTTCATCCTGACTTGCCAAGTGGATAAATGTTGTATAGTGTTAACCACAAGGGGGCCACTAATACAGTGTGAACACCCACCACACTTAACTTCTCTGCAGCTCACAGTTAGGATAGTGTTTAGATTAAAAAAAAAAAAAAACACATGTAAAAGACACACACACAGCAAACTCACACTCACATATGCTCAGACATCCTTCACTTCCTTTCTCCCCTGCTTCCATGTTGATTGTGCTGACACAAATACAACCCTCACCCACTGTCACCCTCACATATGCACACACACACACACATCAAACATCACTTCTCCTGGCATGCACACAAAGAGACACAAATACTCTCTCCCTACCCCTCACTCTCTCTGTCAGCCACCTTCCATATGAGAGAAACACCTGATGTTGGCTAACTAGAGCCAACTACTGAGAGGTGTTAGTTTGGTGCCTGCAATACAAGTGACATCATGCACTGAGTGTGTGTGAGCGTGAAAGTCAGAGAATTTGAGAGGAAGAGTGAGTGCATTTTTGCACTCACTAAGGCTAATCTTTAACTTTAGTCCAATTATCCCGTCTCTCCTGCTCACACACACTAACAAACACACGCCATCAAAGCCCCTACCCGTTTCCAAGCATGCAGGAGTGCCAACAGTCAAGGGCAAAACACACAAACACAATACACACAGTGTGACATCAGTTTCACTGCAGGCACTGTGATAGCACCTCACACTGCTCAGCACTGCTCTGCCAAAGCCTCTCTCAGGTATCTCTCTCAGGCTTAAGGTGGGTGATGACAGCAGGTGTTTGTGTGTGCAGTCACTATTAACACCGTGTTAATGCTTTTACACCATTCATATCTTTAATCAGATCATAATTCACAAGCAGCACCCTCCCCATGAATGAACACAGCACTGATTTAGGAATATTGATACCCATGCCATTGTGTTACATATGTCTAAATTCTAGTTGTGATTCCCAGATAAGCGAGGTGGAACTGTGTTTTCATTGCCTTTTTCACTTATCATGTGCTTAACAGATAATGAAGTACACTGTAAAAAATCATACATGAATTTAGTGGAATCAACTAATCTTTTTCTCATTAACTTAACATAAGTCTTATTTATTCAAGTTAATTTAACTTAAAATTTCTGGTATTTATGTTCAGAACACTTCATAACTTATAAACATAACTTCTTCGAATGTGAAGTCTCTTGACTTGAAATTATAAATTGAATTAATATACAGTAGAGATTTCCATCAACTCATTAAATTAAGTTTCTAGAAAAACAAACAATACATGATAAGCACATTAGCAGACCTCCCAGCATGCATTGTCTGAGAGTCTCTAATACACTTTAAGATAAGTCATGGTTGCTTGTTTTCACAAAAATGAAAACACTATGAACCATGATGAAGGTTAGTATTGAATTCGCCCGCCCTTACACTTAAAAAATTATTAGTAGTTCCAACAGAAGCAGCTGAAGTTTAAGTTCTTTTTTGTGAAATGAAGAACTTCAAACTTCAGAAATGTGAAAGGAAATCAAATTTGTTCAATCAAGTTTGTAATGTCCATTAGAAGGGTTCTGAAGAGGTACTGGTTCAACTTATTGTCTTAAGCTTACTGAACATGTTTTCTCAAGTACAGCTGATGTCAAGTTTATTTGACTAGAAAAGTTAATTTCTTTTGAATCATTACAAAATTACTTCAACTTGTCTTTTCTAATTGAGCCAACCTACAATTTTAAGGCAGGCCAAGCCCTAACTTTTTTAAATGAAAACAAATGTTTTTTTTACAGTGTAGTCTGAAATAATATGTTAGACACATAAAATCATTTTCAACAAACACAATGAGAAGTGACAGAAAACACAAATCCCCCCGAGGGCAGCTTAGACTGGAGATTAAGTGCTTATGAGCTTTCATGGAAATTTGCGTGCTGAAAAGTCAAAATATTTCCCCAAAACAATGACTCAGTCAATCCTCTGTCCTGCTTTTCTCCGAATGACCAATGGACGGGATCCCGACTCAAACAGACACATAGATCAACTGACGTGAAACAATTAAAACCGAGTCCTGTCACTTTCTGCCCCCAGGATGCTGTCAGTCAGGTTTACACACTGACATACACACACAAACAGAAAACTGTGACAAAAAGAAGCACTGATCCTCATCATGATTATCACATCAACAACCTACTGCAGTCTATGTAATCTATCACTTTTAATTACTATAATGCTATTCCACATGGCCTGTGTGCAGGGCTATACCCAGGATTTGGATAACCTGAGGTCAGGAGCCTTAACTCATTTAACTGCCATTTAATCCTATTTTCTGTGAAAAAAAACAATGTGTGTGTTAGCTATTTTTGTCTACAGTGCAAAAAATCTCAATGTTATTAAATGATGTTTTTCTTAATTGAGCTGTGCAAGCAAATTTTTCTTGAAACAAGCAAAAACCTACCTATGCACTTGTAAAATCAACTTTTTGCTAGAATTTTCAAAACAATTTATGTCTTAAAGAAAAGATAATGCGGGTGTTGCTCTATAGTCAAGAAAACACATTTTACTGGTTTGAAGAGAACAGGGCTCAAAGACAGAAAAATAAACAAAATATTTTCTGTAATGCAAGAATGTTAAAATTTAAAGATAATGAGTCTAATATCACTACCAGAATCAAAGGCATACAATGGGGGATTTTCTTAAAGAAAAACTTGTATGGACTCACTCATTTTGCTGTGCTAGGGACACTTTCACAAACCCCACTTCAAACAATCTGAACTATCCCTTTAACTCCTTTTTCATGATCTGCCTGTCAGACAGACCGCACAACTGATATAATGGATTGAGCAGGTGGACCTCATATTTTACTCTGGACGGATGCATTGTGATTTAGTGTGTCTGTCCCTGTGTGTCTGCCCATACACTATACACTATACACTGTACATATGTACTATTCTCTCAATTACATTAGTTTCTAAATGAAATTATATAATTAAAGGACAGCTTTAGGACCATACGTTACCCTGAAGTCAAAGTTGAATAAAGGGTAAATACATATGGAAACATGTACATAAAAAATCTGCCAGCATCCCAGATGTGATTAATGAAGTGTGAGTCTCAGTCGACCCCTCTGACCTGCACCAAGGCCATATAGGACCAGAGCTGCCGAGCCCTGAGGCGGTGTGCATGTTTGTGTGTGTTAATGGCTGAGTGAGAGAAAGAGGTGTGTTTGTGCATGTGTGTTGCAGAGTCTGTTTTTTGTGTGTTTATGCATATGCATACATTCATACTGTGTGTGTGCAAACGCATGTGTGTGTGTCTGCAAGTGTGTCTGTGTGTGCACTCAAAGCAACATGCCCTGAGGCTGTGACAGACGGACTCTAAACCACGTTACCCACACACCCCACTGCCTCGCTTAATAGTGCATGAGATAAGAACATTTGGACTTCAGAATGCCCCCACCACCACCACCAAGCCCTCCTCCATGGGAAATTGAGTTTTATGGCCCCCCAGTTTGTGACAATAGCTCCAATGGTTTGGATCGCTGAGGGGAAATTCCATGTCAACAATTGGAGATGTCCTGGATGGGTTGACTAGGAAACCTAATATAAACACAGACACACTCAGTAGCTCAACAGTACAGTGTGGGTGAAACTACACACTTGGTGCACACAGAAGCAACCACATACTGTATGTGTACACACATGCTGCAAGCACAGACATGTAAATAAACAGACATACACTGACACAGATGTACAGGCAGATACATTACACACATGGACATTAGCACATGGACACTGAGGGTTACAAACAAAGCTGGCACAGACAAACAGGGACAGACACACTAAATCACAATTCATCCATCCAGAGCAAAATATGAGGTCCACCTGCTCAATCCATTATATCAGCTGATTTGTGCGGTCTGTCTGACAGGCAGATCATGAAAAAAAAGTTAAAGAGATAATTCAGATTGTCTGAAGTGCAGCTGAATGAGGTACTTATTAATAGTCAGTGTATTACTTATAGCAGAAGATCCCAGTTTGGAGAAGCAGCAGGAGTACTGGCACAGAAGCTAAGCAACGTACTGCTGTGAAAAGAGTTAGCAACTAAACTTATTTTAGCCACTCAAAAAAGGGTCCACCTAAAAAAACAATATCAGTTTAAGTGTACATTTTCACAGTGTCTGACAGCCTTTTCTGACAGTAAACCGTCTTCAAGCAAGCCAAATATCACTCACTCCACACCAACCAAACTCCAGAGGGGAACTCAGTCATTTTTACCTAGTAGAACATGAGAGTTGCTGGTCAACCCCTGCCTTGATCTTTGGTTAGTTTGTGTTATTGTGTGACTTCAGTGAAGCTGGACTATCCTTTTAAAACACTGAAGTCAACACACAGTGGCAGACCACCAACTCCTGAGTTGTGCAAGGTAAATTTACTGATTTCGCCTATGGAGTTGCATTTGCTTGGAAAGAGCAACATTTGGCTTGTGTAACAGCTGTTTACATTAGAAAAAGCTGTCTGTCAGGGAAGTGCAGTGAAAATGTCCTACATATATTGTACGCTTAAAATGATATGAACTGGGGGTGTGCCAACCAGCATCTACTGTAGGTAATACACTGACTATTGATAAGTTTCTCATACAACAGCACATCATAAAAGCCAAAGTTGAAAAGCTGAGCAGTAAGTATATTTTACTGCAAACAGTGTTAATATAACAGCTGGACAATTTCTTATGTACAGAGTCAGGTGAAAGTCAGCAAGCTGCAACTTTGCAAATTCTGTGCTTAAAATGACAATAGTACACCAACTACACAACAATTATAGCTAAACCCTTCCCATCTCTGGAATCCTGGTTTAATCTTCCTCTGGCATACTGGTGCACTGTGGTAACCCAAGGAATGAGCAAAGTAATCCAAAGCTCACTCAAAAAGTAATACATCATCATTCTGCCAATGCAAGTCAGGGGTAATCTGAGGAGTGAAACCTTCTGAAGCAGAAAACTCTCACAGAGATCAGATGAACACATGTGACTCTGCAAGACAGTGACTCAGTCAGTCAGGAGGAGACGGAAGCAGTGCACACCTGCAAACAAGGCCTGATCAACGAACCATTGTTGACATTGAGGCGTCTAGTAAAAAGAAACAGAAAGACAGAGAAATAGGCATTTAAAAAAAGCTGTCACTGGTAAGAAGACACTCAAACATATTTATGCTCAGATGCAGTAATGCAGACAGAGAGAGGTGGAGAGTGGGAGGAAGAGGCAGACAGAGCAATACAGCCAGAAACGTACAGAGGGAGAGAAATAGAAACAGACACGCAGCCAGCCAGAGAGGCAGCCAGAGATCAAGAGAAATGGTGAGGAAGAGAGAAAAAGACAGATAGGCATCCCAACTGTGACAGGCGGACTGCATTGGCGCAAGGAAACTTAAAGTGCAAATACTGAAAGACAGTGATGCATACCAGCATGAAACAGAGAGACGGAGAGAGGCAGTGGGGAAGAAAGTCAAAGTGTAACTAGAGGGGGAGAGAAAAAGAGAAAAAGTGACAGAAGAAGAGTGTATGAGTGAGAGTTTGAGATGATGAGAGAGACGTACACACACAGAGTGCATAACTCAGCAGGGATTCTTACATGCCGTCTAAGGGCACGGTCCAACAGAAAGAAATACTCCACATGACAAGGACAACTTGTCTTCCCCCACCACACACACTCTCCTTAGTTTGTGTTCTGGGACTGTGAAACAGGCTGTAAACTGGCCTGTCAACCGGCCAGATTAGCAGCCATCCACACTGTAAAAGATGACTGCAGCAACCCATCAAATTTGGGGGATTAAAAGAGTTTTTACAAGGACATTACGAACAGGGTTGGGTCCCGAACACTGTACCAACCAAAGTACGTTGGTATTAATTAGTTAATGTCAAATCAATCCATGCCATGTTTAGGTACCTGGGACCAGGGTCTGACATTAACACCCACCAAGCGCAAAATGCAGGTAGATTTTTCATTTGGCATGTAAATGTTGGAAGTCACCCGACACCTTGGTGGGTGGGGTTCGCTACCGAACTCTGTATTTTTAATGGTACCGACCGAATCTCAACAGCACTACAGAGTACCAGCTAATGTTAAATCAATCTGTGCTAAATTTCAATACCTGGGAGTGTATCTGCATGACAGAGTATCACAGAACATAGAGAAAGAGAGAGCGGAGTGAGCAGGAGCAGCAGCAGCAACTTGTTCTGTCATCGGGTGGAGCATATGAATCAGAGCAAACCGTAAGCGAAATTTGGGCTTATTTTTTTACAACTGAAATTAAATATTTTTTATGACAGAGTGCCAAGTACCAAAAAAGGAACTGTTGAGTACCTGTATCAGTATTGTATCTGTACCATATCAGTTTAAATTTGAATGTCCTCAACCCTAACTATAAAGGGACTGATCTAACTTTCGCTGACAGAGTATGTCCCAGACTGTACTTTTTTTTTGAAAAAATAATGCCACTTAGTGTGGTATTTTCATCAAATGAGATGTTTTTTTGCTTTCAGAGGGTCTGAAAATATTTTTAGATCCTTTGGAAGCTCCTGGGACAGATGAGTCAGCACGAAATGACAACATATTATCAGTCGACCAGACTAAAGGTATCTGAGTTCCTCTGAGACAAGAATAATACAGACCCTTGTCTAAAAAGTCTGGAGTTACCCTTTCAAGTGAATGCAAATTGGTACCTGAAGTTTTGAGGAGTAATGTTAACATTTGCGGCTGGCAAGGCTGCTGTCATTGTCAAATTTGCATTTTCTGTCTAGCATCATTTCTGTCAGTGTGGAGCCGAGTGAACTGGCGGTGAACTGAAGAGGAGGCTGGCTCAGTGCTCTCGCTGTCTATTGTGGCACAGCGGCGTCTCACTGTGCGTGTGTGTGATAGAGAAAATCAGACGGAAGAATTAAGTCAGAGAAAGAGATAAAGAGGCAGAGAGGAGGGGAAGGCAAGGGGGAAAAGAAAGATGGAATAAATTAGAGGGGAGGGGGCAAATGGATAGTAAGAAAGGGAGGGAGAGAGTGTCGGAGAGAAAGTGTAAACACCTATTTGCGAGCGCCCTTGTGTCTGCTTGCTTTCATACTGAATATCTGTGTGTCTGAGTGGCCACAGCTCACTGTGTCAGCATTACCACACACAGTTGAGGACATCAGAGAGCTTACTAAGTAGCTGGTAAAGCAGCCTCTTTCTATCTGCATACAAAACACACACACACACCACAACAAGCAGCAGGAAAAAGAGAGGCTCACAAATAAACCGAGAATCACCGATGCACATTAAACACTTGCACACTCACATACTATATGCATACTGTCGAGCCTGGGAGTGGATTATCCACCCAACTCAACTGAAAGGTAGCCCGACTGGTGCACAGGGATTAACTTTGCATGTGCAAGAATATTCAAATTAATCAGAATTTAATTTTAGCCAGAACGAGGCCAGCCAGGTTCCTCTAGGCTGCCTGAGGAGGTGATGTGAAGGCAGGTAATTTGGAATAAAAGTAAATGAGACATATTAATGGACAATTAAGTTGCATGTGAACATCCTTAATTCCCTCTAGGCCAATTAAGGTGTTTGCATGGAGCCACTTTAATTTGGAAAGAGAGCAAATTAGTCCTGTGAACTAGTTATTAGTCAGAATGTAAAATAGTTCTAAAAAAACAACTGCAATAGTTACACAAGGAGTGTCCAAGAAAATTAGTTTGATTAGTTATAATCAGGCTTGGTAAGTAATTGATTACATGTAATTGGATTACCTAATTAGGATACAAAAAAAGGTAAATGTATTCCATTACAGTTACAGAAAAAAAGTCTTAAATTAATTCATAGCTAATCTTGTAGCTGCCAATCCATTATCATGGCCCCTAGTGAAAAAGTGCTTCAACTGGATGGACATTTAACAGTTATTTTGTCTTTAAGTCAGAAAAGGGGAACAACATTATACCTTCCAGCTACAAAAATGCTGTCATCATCCAAGGACTCTACATTTAATTTAAAGAAATATTTACACGCAAGACTAACCACTAACATTAGCTACACTGACCAACCGCTAATGATAGCTGCACATAAAAAGTGTTAACCTTAGCGACACAGTACAACCACTAATGTTCGCTAACACAAATCCACTTAGCTAGCTAACCTGTCAATATTACTAATACTACTACTGCTGCGGACTATCAGTGGTGATGCTGGTGACCAGGATGGTGCACAACCCCCAGATTAAGTTTATGGCAGTTTACTTTAAGCTTGAGCATCAGGTATGAATAGCATACTTAACAAAGTGCATTTAAATGTGCATAATTACTGCTTTTAATCTAAACATGCATTCAGACATAATGAAGGAAGGAATAGCTGGACAAAATATTAATGAACCCAGCAACAAACATCAAGTTACATTACTATTAATATTGTGATACTTGGATTAGGTTAACTATAATTTTTAACAGGTACTAATTGTATCAGAATACATGTTTAAAGTAACCCCCTCAATGCTGGTTATAATTAAGACAACAGTACAGAGACTGTTTCATTTTTGGATGGTTAACTGACCATTTTCTGGTTTCCACAGACGGACAACATGCTGACAGATTACAGAGTCACTTGTAAGTCTAGCCTTTGACAGCTATCTGAAAGCTAACACTGCCTGTCCGTCAGAGGCTTATGCATAATTGAAAGCATGAATCACGCTTACTCAGCTCGTTTCTCGGCTGAGGATGAAGCCTTGACCTTGTCGGAAAGGAAATTTGTGTCCACTGTGATTCAGCACTGGGTGGTTAGTCTTAATAAAAGCAGTGGCTTAATGTTGAGGTGTTGTGAACATCGCCCCAGGCTGTACCAAACACTGTGTGGGCTGTGTGTGTGTTTCAGTGCCTAAGACTGTCACACGCACACACACACACACATATAGCACATACACAGTTTGAGTCAGATTCTAATTTTATTCAGCAAGGACATTTACAAGTACCATGAATCTGACCTTGTGAACTGGCGCTGGCAACACAGCATAGTACAGAATAGCTAACGGCTGACGCGTAGTAATTAGATGCATAATAATAAGAGCAGGGCATGACTTGGCCTTATTCAGCCACATTCCCACCAGAGATTACGCATTGACCTCATATGAAAAGACCTGAAAAGAAATATGTCAGCCTTTATTCTCCACCAGATCTTTTATATTGTCTATAAAAGCCTTAGCTTTAAACTGCAATCTGGATTTTTTTGACCTGGGACAAACTCACATTAGCGGGAGATTACTGCAGGTAAAAATAATGATTTAGTTAGCTTTTCACTTTCTAAAACTGATATATTTATTTAAAATAAATACACCCATTATTTTGAAGTGCTTTCAAATTAAATTCAACCTCCTACTTAACTGTTGTGTTCGGTGCCATGTTTTATGAGAAATTGGGCCTGTTTCCAGCAGTGTTCAGCATACAGCCTGTATCCAGCATGGGACTACTACTACATTATTGAGAGCAGGGCATTTACTTGGGCTTATTCAGCCCATTTCCCGGCACTCAGATTATGCCTCGCACTGGACTGGAAAATCGTGTCAATTCAGATACTCTTATGGGAAGGCTTTCATAGTCTGAGGCATAATCTGCCTCCAGGAAGCCCAACTTTTTACATTTACCATCACATGGCTGTAAATGGCACATCATGCACAAAGACTCCCGGACATGACTGATCTCTGATGCAGATTATTTTTTTTGAAAAGTTAGGCAATCACTGATAAATTTTGAGTCATCTCACATTATGATATTACGCCATCATGCAGCTTCATAGTTAATATTGTACCAGCATCTGAGAGGACAGTGACATTTGGAAAGATGAATAAATGAAGGGACAGAAAGACACGTCTATGGGCACATGCATACTTAAGTTTTTCTGTGATTTACTTGAACCTCAGTTCTTTTTCTCATATTTACAGCCACTTTTATTAAACTTTCCAAACTTACCATAACGATAGCATGGGCCTATCTTACTGAAGTATGTGTAAAAATCCACATACAACATAAAACTTGTCTAAACAGCAGCTGCCAAACACTGTCAGTGTTTGTATCAAGAGCTCAGACAATTAATTTGACAGGATAGATAAAAAATTGCATTACTACAGTAACAGACTGAGCTCTTAAAGCAGTACAGCAATCGACATGTTATGGGTGTCCCAGTAACCGCTGAGGTAAATTCAAGAGAAAATGTTTGGACGGTAAACTTCATTTGAATCAAACCTCATTTGAATCAAATCTCATTTGAACGAAATGACAAAAGTATTAGGTCGGATGCCAGTAACTGTTTCATGTCACCTTTTGGTTAAAGTTTATACTGCAGTGTGAATTTTGTTGGCTTTGTTGTTGTACGGAAGCTGGTTCTGCTCTATGCACTCTCAGGTGTGTGTTTGTGTTGCTGCAGTAAGTAATTTTTTCTTGATAGACATGCCCTGAAGGCAACAGTATAGCTGTGCGTGAAAAGGAAATTGTCAAACTGCAGGAATTAATTTGCTTGGCAACATAGTGTAGTAATAACTAACACGCAGCACCTAGCCTGCTCAGACTACAAAGCTGTCCGCGGGGCAGTGAGGTGAGATCCTCAGATAACATTACTACACCAAATTACTTCATTTATCATAAATGAAGTAATTTGCAAAAGCAAACAAAAGAATGGCACTAATACTGCATACCTCACTGTTGAGCCAACCTAAATAACTGCAGGGGGAATTCTTTCACCGCAACAATCCTACTATATGTTATCTATTATTTCTCCAACAGATACAGATACAGCAGGGAGCAAGAGGATGCGAAGATCTTCAACCCACACTGTAATCTTGGTATAAAAAATCTCATATTTCTTAATGCAGCATTGTTTGTATGCATACACAAAGGGAAAGAGGTGTGTGTTGTACCCACAAAGGCAGAGACTGGGACAGTTTAAAGTCTGATATCTCAGCTAGTGTTACAGAACATAATCTGATATATCACACCATATCCAGCTAAGCTCAAAGATATCGCCATCAAAACAGATCTGATTCAGCACTAGTCAACCATAGCACACTGTCCTGACAAGGTGTTACAAAGCAAAAAAAAAAAAAAAAAAGAATGATTTGACACAAGATAATATTTTGGATTAGCCTGCTCAACTATCACTGCCCCAGCCATGGCTAGGATATAGCACACAGCATCACATAAATACACACAAAGATATTATTTTAGGTATTCAAGTCAAAAGCTCCCTGTTTAATACTGATATGTCACCTCGCTATAATCTGACAGCTATATCTGAACAAGATTACAGCTCATCGCAATACCTCCATGAAAATAGCTCACAAATAGCCACATTATCATGGATTAGCATTGTAGGACAGTATAATATCAGCTTTAAACACCTGTTTTATATTTAGTTTTATATCCAAAGTTCCCAAGAAGAGCACAAGCTGTTTGAGGGAAAAGGGAATTCACTATTCTTGATAACATTAAATAAGTAAGGATAAAAAATATGGGATTGTATTGTACCATCTAAAAGGAGGAGGGAAAAAGAGAAACAAATTCTAAAGTGACACTTTCAGGGCAGCAGGATTGGAGTTTGTGCTCATTTATTGCATTCCCCTATGGTTTTACATCACTGTAGATTCTCAGTCATTCTCCAGTGCTTTATCCCTTTATGAAATATTTGTTATTTTGCTGTGATCTTTTTTTTTGTTTTGCAAAGCAAATATTTTTAAATAATTACTGTCAAAATATTACACATTCTCAGGAAATCAGAGGATGCCAGTTTCAAACAGAACCGGAGGCTTTCATTTTCCTTTCAGTTTACAGGCTATGGCTGGCAGAAGCTTTACTTTGTGCTTAACTGGGTTGTGACTGACAGTTAAGGCAGGTTACTATCTATAATATGCAGAAGCATTACTATCTGGATAACTTTGTAGAAGGAAATGTGGAAAGAAAACACAACATATATTTGTTTACAAGTAGAAAGAGAATGTAAGCATCTTGCACTGTATTTTCTTATCTCAGCTTTTACTTTCCCAAAATCATATATAACCTGGAAAAATGAATGGCACTGCTTCGAATTACAATATGAAGCACTGCAAAAATATAAATTATAAAAGTCTGATTTTAAAAGCAAAATTTATCTGCCTGCTAACAAATGTCAACTACAGTTGCTACTATGAAACTTCTACAACGCTTCCTAAACTTATTGTAAAGGTCATCCATATCTGCCCACATCTGCTATGATGGTCCAAGAAACAAGTCACACCTATCAGCAACAACACAGTCCTAAGGGTACCGCTTATGTATGTGGTGGGCATGCCACCACAGCATGGATTTCAGCCAGACACAGACCCTATGTGATACTAAGGTAAGATGACAGTTAAGGAGCTATCATCAGCTACACCACCTCCCACACACCTGCATCCTGTCCTGCTCCAGTGGAGAAGAAATGAATGGAGCTACAAATTTTAATATGGGCCAGGGGAGGGTCAACCAGACACAATAAACCAAGAGACATGGGCAGCGATCCTAATCCTCCCACTTTGGGAGGCTTAGCTATAGACTGTATATTAATTAGTGGATGGAGCTTCTGGGTCTAAAAAGTGAAGCCAGTGCTGAAGTGCCTTCTTTCTAATGGTCAGCAGGGGGCAATGCCACTGGTTGCAAAAAGAAGTCTGACTGTATGTATCCTTATGGCAAAATTACCCTACTTCTCACGTGATTGAATGATCTCAGTAAACAGTTCTCCAATGAGTTTATAGTCTCAATCTCTAATTTCAAGTCCTCTTCTATACAGCATGATGTTATTTTTGTAAATGGGTGTGGTATGCTTTAGGGTGTGGTTATCATGTGACTGATAAGTCATTCTCACTGAGTCCGTCCACTGCATCACATGACTCACGAATCTCAGGACAAAATGTCAAAAGGCAGTACTGATCAAAAGTGAATTGATATTCTGTTACTGCATTGCCTATTTCTTGTTTAAAATGTTATCAGAAACATATTTTAGTGCACTGTTTGGTTCTAATATGAGAAAATTTGTGACCAGGCAGGCTGCCATTACTGAACAGATGAGCCAAAACCAAGCACCACCTAAGTCCCAGTATGTCACCCACCAGCTCTACACTTTTGTTGGTACTGCACATGCTCTGGTTGCAAAAAGCCTAGGATAGCAACCCCCATAATTCCAAACTCAAGTCTTCAGAACAGTATTTCACAAACCAATGAGTGACATCATGGTTGGTTCACACTCAGGCTTAGCATATTTTAGTGTGTGCTCAAACATTTCGCTCTTGGTACAGAGGGATAAGTGTGTATGGAGAAAAGCAGTGACATAGCTAGGTCATGTACTCCCACATAAGACTGAGCATGCAGCACAGTGGACAGCTCTACCATTCACTAATCATGGGCTTTACCCTCCAAATTGATGGTTAAGCCAGGTCCCCATCATCGGCAACCTTGCTCTCTATAATACAGAGGGCTAGCTTTTCACCCATTGTGATCTGACCTAGCTACGGATCAATTAGCTTGAGACAGATGTCATTTCAATTAGGCTGTACAATACAGTACATGACTGGGAGGCCTTTCCTTTGCTCAGACACAACATAAACCTTTTCCACAACTAAGTGGATCAACGCACCACTCACTGGGTCTTGCTTCTTGTTTTCATACTGGTAAACATGGCAGATGGCAAAGACTAAAGAAATAGAAATAGGTGCAGTTGAAATGTTCAGTGATTGGTCCTGTACATATCGGAGCTGGCTCAATCGATTTCCAAATGGATATGTGTGGAATTATGGTAATATCTAAAAAAAATTGAGCTTGTGATGTGTAGTCTGCAATGCCAGCAAAAAGCTGTCAGGGGGCGCAGGCACAGGCATGACCATGTTCTAATTTGATGTTGTGGAGCTTTTGTCACACATTGACCAAATTGCTATTTGGCAAAAGGATTTATGGAAATCATTTACAGAGACTGTTCTTTAGGATTCAGAAATCACTGATTGAAAGTTATGGTAACTGGGGTGTGGCAGAAAGTTTAGTGCTTCTGGCATAAAAAGCTCATTTTTTTTAAAACAACTGATTAAACCTCTATTAGGACTGTGCAAAAATAATAAGGAAAGATACCCAATACAGATGAACAAAACAAACTTGTACCAGTCAGAGAAAACAAAAATAAAGGACATCACAATAATGAACTGGCTGTGAATGAAAGGAGATGTGTGAAAAATGCAAAAACGGAAATAAGTGCATACAACAAAATCTGTCACCAAAATGATTTGCTGAGTGTTTATCAGTATTAAACCACAGTAAATCACAGTAATAAAGCTCCAATACTGATATCACTTAACTGCACTGTGCCTTCAGTATGCAAGCTAGCGTTCATCCTCTAATGACACATGGGCGTGTGTGTGTTTGTGTCTATAAAATCACTGCTTCTTAATCTCCTAACTACCAGACAATAACAGATTTGTCTGTGATAAAATCCTGGTCTTTACACGTGTGTCTGTCTGTCTACCAGGCAAGTCTATCTTCATGTGTGTGTTTGTGTGTAATTGCTCTGTGTGTTGTGTGTTCCCACGTGGGTATTTCTGATGCATGGATGTTCATGTGTGTGTATGGTGTGTTGTGTATGTGTGTGTGTGAGGAGCAGATTTAGCTTTGATAAAACCCCAGTCTTTAGAAGGATTATCAGTCCATCCCCAGACAGCACATGCTGCGCATTTATGGAGGTAATAAGTTGACCTGTAATAGACAGACAGACAACTGGCTAAAGCTGTTATTGGAAATTGTGTCCCTATATCTATACCTGGGCTAGGACGAAGGAGCAGCAGAAAGCATATCTAAGGGGCAAGTAGCCCTGCTTGGCAGCAACACCATGTGAGCTTCATCCAGTGAATTTTGATTTGGCGCTCACCTTTATGGTTTTCCGACTGATTTGTCATACTATTGTCTGCACTTCAGTTCTGACTTCTCTAGGGTCCCAGAGGGCGAATGTGCAGCAGGCAGAAAAGTATAAGCACATAATGCGGCACAAAACAAGACATTAACATTTAAACCCAAACGTAAAATAACTAAATAGCAATCTACATCACAAAGCCCAGCCCTCACTTTCTCTCAGAGATATAAATGATTGCTTTTCTGCACTAAAAGCAGTAAGCAATAAAATTTTTTAGTTTGATTTCAGTCATTGCACCATTATTTAACATTACCCGCCAGCTATTTCACATTGCATGATTTGGGTATTTCAAACTAGGACAAAATCCCTCAAAAAGGTCATTCGATGGTGGATGCAGGCTGAATGTTTTTCAGGTCAAAGCAGTAAAATAAATGTGCACAGCTATTATTTGCCAAAGCAAACCTTGTGTTGCTCATGAGCTCAAAGCTCATTCAGATGTTACCTGTCTGGAAAAAGCCTCTCAGTTACCAATCCTATTTACTGTATACAATAAAGTTTGTTCTAAAACCCAGAAATAAGTAACGTAGCCCTCCAGGAAGCTCTGGAGGGCTACGTTTTCCATCATGTTTCAGTCAGAAATAAAATGAAAATTACTATAAACAAAACAGACACATATAGAGATATATAGAGAGCACTATAAAGCTTACTAACAGTCTTATTCTTGGCCTTTTCATCTCTCTGTCTTGCTTTCCTCCTTCCCTCTCATTCAGTCTCACTTCTCCTCTCTTGCTTTCTCTCCCTCCTCTCCTTCCAGCCCATCATTTACCCCCATGTTTGCTTTCCTTGCTTCATCTCCCTATGTTCCCTCTCTATCTCCCCCTCCCCTCCTTCAAAACGCTCTGCCTTGTGCGCAGTCATAAAGAAATAATTTATTCCTGTCCCCCAGTGCGGGTATGTATTAGCGTGCCAGCAGAGCACGTTAACTTATCTTGCGGCTACAGGCACTGAGTGGTAAAACTAAGCTCTGATAGTTTGCAACAGGATGACCACAGAATGCCTGTAGCTCGGAGAATTAGGACTGTCGTCACAATTAGTAATGGTGGGCCTAATGTTTTACTGCACTGTAATTTACCATACTTTACGCACAGTGTAGTGGCCTATATGACTCAATGATATGCACAAAGGGAACATCAACCCAAATTCAACTAGTAGAGGGAAATTAAACAACATTTTTATTGCAGCCGCTTTTGAGTACTTGCTCATATTTATCAATTTAGTCTCTTTTTTGTCAAGGCACATAGTACATAACACATACAAAATCTGTTTGAACGGCTGTTCCACTTTGAAGATCCAGCTCGAAATTTATTTGTCCATCTGTCAGCGCTTGTATCAGAGCATCAAACATTACATTTCAGAGTGCAAAAATAGTATGAATTCAATAAAGCACAGTGTAAACATGCACAAGAGTGGGTCAACAGCCTTTCATGTGTAAGTATCAAATGCTGCAAAAACAGATTGGACCTAAACTGGTATTTGTCATAATTTATTGTTTGATGAACCAGAAAATGTACCTAATGTATGCATACATGTATTATAATGATTTCTATGGGGGACTACAAGCTGTAATGCCTCCAAGCTACATGCAAGGAATAGTAAAACTAGACCTGATAGCTTTCCTGAGGCTGACCACAGGGTGTCTGAGAGAATTAGGCTTGTAGTAGTGATTAGTTATTCCAGGCCTGATGTTGTATTCTAGTCTGCATGACATCAGACCAGCTCACGGACATGCCAAGCATAACAGAAGTATAACTTGAAAAAAATAATGCAGACTAAAATATGTTGACATCTGCTTCAGTGCAGATCCTAAACTTCTGAAAAACATGAAATTTTCCATCCAAATAAATTAGATATAAATGATGTGATTTAAAGTATATATTTAACTGAAGCTGACTCCACTTTTATGAACGCAACATGTATTCTGTGTAGCGCTGCAAAACTGGTTTAACAGTCTGTCCAGATGAAAGACCGCCAGGAGCAAAGGGCATTTTAATGTTAATAATTCAAATAACTTTAGCTGACCTACCTTTCTAATAGTGAATGTTGTAAACAGCATAAAGAATATGGAAGTGGGACCAAAACCAACTTCTTTCTTCTACTCCTCTCATCTCACACTAAAAGGTCACGTATAAGCACAAACAGCTATCAAAATGGAGACAGCGATTCCACTCTCCAGGGCTAAATTTCACCACCGCCTACTCTCAAAGTTGTAATGGGATCTGCTTCTTTGGACATCTGTAGGATTTCTCCAACTCACGACTGTCCTTTGTGGTCCTAATCAGCCTTCACCAGAAACAGAATGAAGCACTTTATATTAGTCTAATAGCAAATACAGATGGGTGAGAGATTATGGTGACACAGATTTACTTGCATATGCTGCAGAGGAGGAGATGGTGTGAAACCAGTGCCCATTTTAATGAGCATTCCAGCTTAGAGGGATATTGAGACTTGAGAGCTGGAAGATGCCGCAGATTGCTGGGCTAATGTTGTCCCATGTAACTCAGTGGATTAGGTTTAGAAGCTCCAACTCCCAGTGGGACGCCTATACAAAAAAAAATGCATTCTCTAATAATGCATCCACCAAATGCCAAATGTTATGAAAACTGCACTGTACTTGATAATAGCCTTACAGATAAGCAATGTAATTAAGCTACACACAGCGGAGCATACTGCATTGTAGCAGAAACCATGCCTGTGCAATGCCTATTAAGAGCTCAGTGCAGGGCCTGTCACAATGATTAGTTATGCTAAACCTGATGTTTCTGTTTTACTCACAAGTTCATTAACTGGGTACTGGACTGAATCTACACACTTGTAATCCACTGTATCATAGGTAAATGGTAGGGCATACACATTTACATGTATAACAATAGAGTAAAAAGGGTGAAATTCAGTGAGATGCTCAAGCAGAAATTAAAGTTACAATGAAACAACTCACAGGGTGTGTATTGCTTAAGTGTTTCCTTTAAAGACAAGCAGCTAGGGAGGGACTTGTCGTGGACATTGGTTGGTGTGTATAGTAGCCAATAGCACTGAATGTATGTAGAACAGAGAGGGGTCATATTAGCTGACTCTTTGCAGACTGAGAGCTCCCAGTGCACACAAGACCAACAGAGGCCAGTTTGACAACAGGGAACACAGTACCGAGGCCGTTTCATTGCTGTGTTTGGCTCCTGGCACCCTGTGGCTGAGCTAACAGCAGCTAGCATTTAGCTAAGCTACTTTAGCAACAGTAATGCTATCTTTCCATCAGGAAAGACAGACCTTGGTACTATATTCTCTGTTGGTCTTGGAGGCTGATGTGCCCAGTTACTTTGCCAGCTAATTGCAGCTAACAGTCACGATTACCTACTTTAGCAACAAGTAAGCTGCTACAGCAAGTGGTATCTGTCTATCACAGAACTCTTTGGGTTGGGTAGCAAGAGGACATCAGAGAGAAAACCATCAAATATTTTCTTCATAAAATATGATCCAGTTTCACTAAAGTCAGTGAATAAAGTTATAAAGTTGTGCTTTTGTACAGTGAGACCAGGCCCCAGACACACTGCAGTTTGCTCCAGTGAACGGATGTATTTGTCTTCTATCCTCTGCTGCATCATAAGTGAGAAAGTGTTTGATTGGATGCAAATTTATTGTATGCCCCAGGGTGCAGGATAAGCCATTAACGGTTTTCAAATTGTTTTCTACAAAAAGACAAACACATTAAAAATACAAGACAGTATCTACAAAATGACTTTTTCTGTTATTGTTGCCTGACACTGGCTTATCGGTAACATATAGATCATTACATGTGTGATAAAAACACTTAAACATGAATTTTGACTTCATGGGAACATGTTGTATAGTAACAGAAACCATGTCATTGCTCATTCATCAACTGTGTACTGGACTGAATCTGCACACTTGTAATTCATAGTATCATAGGTAAACAGTAGGGCATACACAATTACATGTACAACAATGGGGCAAAAAGGGTGAAACTCAAGAGCAGGCCAAGCAGGGATTAAGGTAAGGATCTAGTCTGTCTGGTGCATGGTCAGCAGATGCACTGCATACAATCTCCTTACACATTTCAACAACTGAGCAGCCCCTCTCTCCCTGTCTTGCATCCTCTTTTGCCTCTTACTGTAGATAGATGCATGACTCATCAGCACCCACACTCTAACACTGACCTATATCTGTCCCACCTGCGTGTCACAGTGTCGACTGACCCACATTCCCGCTGATCCAGTCACTTACAGGCTGTGACATGAGCCTGTTCCACAAGAGCAGTAGGAGGTGGCTAAATGCCCTTTTCCCTGCATGAGTTTTAACACTCAACTGGTAACAAGTAGGCCTACAACTAAAGACTATTTTCATTATTGATTAATCTGTGGATCATTTTCTCGATTAATTCATTAGTTGTTTGGTCTATAAAATGTCAGAAAATTATGAAAAATGTTGATCACTGTTTCCCCAAACCCAAGGTGACAACCTAAAATATTTTGTTTTGTCCACAACCCAAATCTATTCAGTTTACTGTGAAAGAGGACTAAAGAAAAACTAGAAAATATTCACATTTAAGAAGCTGAAATCAGACAATTTGAACATTTTATCTTACGAAATGACTCAAGTGATTAATTGATTATTAAAATAGTTATTGATGAATTTGATTGTTGACAACTGATTACAATGACGATTGATTGACAATTGAGTGACTAATTGTAGCAGCTTTATAACAAGTGCAGTTAAGTTTCAGTGAAGCTGTTTTGGAGCTGAATTAAGGGAATCATTAAGATAATCTTAATAATTAATTTTCTTGCATTTAGCCTTTAAAAACAATCAATTAATTTATTGTCACATTATAAAAAGAGCATCTTTACCAGTTGGTGAACCTTCCCATTTCGATCATTTATCTTCATTAGCCTGGATGCTGTTTCCTCACATTCTTATTTAAAACAAAATTTCCAAGGGCTTCTGTGTTTTTGGCTAATCGTTAATGTAAACAGAAAATGTTGTTGCTTGCATATGCTTACAAGCTCTTTCTGAGCGGACATGGTAGATTAACATCAGAGCACACAGCCAAGAGCAACAGCTCTGTATTTCTGCCTCTCTCTCTCTCTCTCTCTTCCCTCTCTCTCTCTCTCTCTGCAGCAGAGGAGCGCGTGGTGAAAATGTGATGCTGCAGGACCATGTGGGCTGCCATGCACACAGGCTGGAGGTGGAGCTTGGATGCTGTTAAGTACCACCACACTCTCTCATTGGCTCTCAATGACATCACTGATAAGGAGTCTTGTGCTCTCTCCCTCCCTCACACTCACATATAGGATAAGCACAGGTTAAGAGTGTTGCATGCATCTGTCATGACTTTTTTCCCCAGATTTAACAGGCTTGCATAAATTAACTGCTATATAAAAACAGGCACAATAAACATGCAGCTTTTTTCATTTTTATTAGCTCCCTCTCTCCTGTTCTGTCCCCTCTGTGAACTCAAAGATTTGAGGAAACATTCTGGCAGGGGTCCGCTAAACAAGCAGTGACCGGATCAGATGCCAATTCATGCTATTGCTGTCAAATTGTACATCAAACACCAACATCACAGGACATTTAAAAAGCAAATGTAACACACAGGAACTGATTATGAACACATGAATAGGACGAACAGACTGCACTGGATAAGCCAAGTCTGCAGAAACAGAAACTTTGCATATGACACAGTGAAGGTGCATACAACATCTGATCAGTCAGGAAAATGAATGCCAACTTGTCATTAATTAAAAGATAATAGTTTATGACCTAGGTCTTCAACAGGGGGTCTGCAACCCATAGGGGGGGCCTCAGAGTTACTGCAGGGGGTCTGCCACATTATTGTTTTTTTTTTGTTTGTTTGTTTGTTTGTTTTGTTTTGTTTGTTTTTTTAAATTAAATCTCTGAAAATAAACATCAACATGAATCCAACATATTATAGGTAAAGATAAACTGGCGTGTTCATAAAAAAGAAAAAAACAAACACTGACGAAAGTGTTTGTTTGCTTCACACCTGTATACATACAGGTGTGAAGCACCTATATGTATACCACCTGGTATATTTCACTGAAATATATTGGCTAATTAGCTGTATTATTATTCTAAGTGTACAGACACTCTTGTGAGCCACAATGTAACTCATCAAGCAAGAGACTCTGAAATAGCCTCAAAAACCTCAAAAACTGCCAGCAAAAGTGCAGAGGCTAACACCGTATCATTAACCATGCTAACGACTGCTGCTGACTTACTGTAGCAGCTATGGGTCAGTGTGAACAAGAAGACCCCAAAATATTCAATGCAATATATGTAGTCGGAGATCCCTGCTCCATCTCTATCAGCTAAGGGGCGCATGGCCTAACAAACTATGAAGATACCTGGTTTATGACATTGAGGTGTACACCAGTTTAGCTTATCAGTGAAATTAGATCAATCATTAATTGCCAATATTCATCATTTAATCATTATAGTAGACATGTGCAGTGAATACACTGGTGGTAATGGAGTGCCAAAACCTTTGAAAAATGTCCACGTTCACGAGGCACTTTCGGCACTTTATTGGCCAAGTATGTGTCTAACTGTGTTTTCAAGTTTATGGCAAGTGAGAAAAGTTTGACCCTGCGAGTCCTGCGTCAAGGAGTACATTTAAAAAGAAAAAACAGGCTGTAAATCCCAGTTTCTGAATCTATCTGTCTTAATCTAACATTTAAAAAACCCACCTGTCATCCAAACTGCTTATGTAAACTGTGACTGATATGACAAACTGAAAATTATTTGAGATTGTTCCAGTGTAGGGGTGTCGCAATATACCAGAATAGACTATAAGAGTAATATTTTAAAAATGAAATATTAATATTATGTTAATAATACACATGATAATACTGTGTAAATAATCTATTGCCTCTTAAACATATTGTATGCTTTTAAAACCTTTCTATTTCTTTTGTTTATCAGTTCATCTGGTTGCTTTTTCACCATCCATTAAGTGTAATTGCTCTTTTTGTATGATTTTGTACAGTTTTGGTTACAGACTCTTTCTCCACTTCTGTTCATTTGCCAGAAGACTGACAAAACATACAAGAAACAAAGTTTAAGATAAATTTGAGTGATAGTATAATTTTTTCTCAAATTTTTTACAGATATTGTGATAATATTAATATTGTGAAAATCTGGTGCCTACTTCAGAGCACTGTTTGGTGGGTTTTTTTTGTTTGTTTTGTTTTGTTTTTTGTTTTGTTTTTTTGTTTTTGTTTTTTGTTTGTTTGTTTTTTGTTTTGTTTTTTTTGTTTTTTTGTTTTTTGTTTTTTAAAGATGTGGCTAAAAATAAACTTCTATCAAGTTTATCTTGATTTTTTTTTGTACTTGTCCCACATAATGTTTGGCAAGTGGGCCATAAATAACCATGCTCAAGTTTTACAGTATAGGGGCAACACACCATCTGCCAAAAATCAACTGATATTAAGAAATAAATTGAGTGGTGTTTGAATGTGTGTGTGTGTTTGTGTATGTTGAGGGATGGGGGTTGTGGTGGGGTGTCAGCTGGACAAGGGACTGGACAAGTGTCACATCCCAACGCAAAGTAATATCACCTACCCATGAGGCGGAGGGCCGAGGAGGATCATAACTGCAGTATCCTGCTCTCCCAGTGACTCTGGGCTGGAACGTGCCTTATGAAGAGATCACACTACACATTTTTATAATCCTCCAAGTGTCTCCAGGAGTTTTAGATTTCCAAGTGTGCCTGAAACGCATCCCGCCTGGCACTGCTGCTGCTGAAGTTTAAATCCTTCTGAGATGAGTCTTCACCTTCTCCAAGAGAAAACTGCACAGCCTCTTAATCCTCCTCTGTGTCTCAAAAGCCGCTTGATAGGTGACTCAGTACATCTTCCGTGTGATTTCCACATATTTTTATTTCCTTCACCTCCCACAGGAGAAAACGCTTTGCTGGTTAAAAATCCACCTAAGGACAGATCCTACAGGAATCAAGAAAAAAAAAAGAATGTTATATCAATGCAACAAATTTGCTTATTGCTTAAAAAGGTTTAAATAAAGGAAGAAAAAATAACATTATATGGTAAATTAACTAACTAACACTTTAGGTGTTAATATATTAGGCTCTGAAAAAGTTGGTCTGAGTTGTAAATTAGTTGGAAAAGTTGGAAAAAATAAACTAATCCAAAACCAAATGTTTTACAGAAAGCAAAACTCATTTTGTTTCATAAAACAAATCAATCTGAAAGTAAAATTCTCTTCTATGTTGCCTAATAAAAAGTTTCAGGGTAGAGCCACTGTACAATGGAATGCAGCAAATTCAAACAAGTTGTTTGGCCACACCTTTACATCATGAAGAAAGTTTGTAAAAATCGTGTAAACTACATTTGTTATATTTTAGACACCTAATATAAATCAAAGTGAAACTTTCTCATAAATCTCAAGTTATTAACTATTTATCTACGCATGATTCGGTGGCTTTTTTTATATTTAAAATAAAAAGGGAAATAAAGCTTATTAAAGGCTTTGGAGATCAAACAACTAAATTAAAAATATTTTTCATTCTGTCAAAATCATTTTACGCGCTCAGAAAAGTTGTTTCCTTGTGGATTTGCGCTCCTTTCTGCTGCTTTTCTTTGTATGGACTGAGAACAAAGGAGCCTTTACTGTAACAAAGAAGCTGCAGCGACTTATACCTGTTGCTCTGTTTCCAATAAACTATCACAAGTTTCTTAGGGATTTTCGAGACTTAACTCTTTTGTGCGCATCTTTTTACCTCCAAACACGATTCCTTATTCGTGCAACAAGTTGAATTCTGCGTCACTATTTTATTTCTTAGAGACTTTACACCTGATTGCATTGTTCTGAATTCCCACAGTGCACTGGCAACTTCGCAACACCACGAACACCACTATCATCAAACTACTGCAGGAGGAAAAAACTGTTTACAAAGTATTTATCAACTAAAACATGTCACTTTGTCTGTTTTCCAGCGTGCGTAAAAAGCTCCTTTCCTCCGCAAACTTCTGACAGGCAGTTGCTTTGTCTTGTGCGTCGCAACATCCCCAAGAGACAAAAAAATCGGCAGCAGCACAAACTCCATCTCACCTCCACTAAGGCTCACTGACAATTAATTCTAAATTCTCACATGTGGAGCATTATTACGCGTTATGAAGATGCGTGCCTGAGCATCCCCGCAAGTTGTCTCCTCAAAGCGCCCCGCATCAGACAAAGGAAAAGGGGACCGCTCCTCTCGCTCTCTCTCTCCTCGCTGCCTGTGTTTCTCTATGTCTCTCTGCCTCTCTCTCCTGCTTTGTGCTCAAGTTTGAGCGCTGACGCACCAACTATACAGCAGCAACTTTTCACTGGAAATAAATTCCAAAATCGCTCCGGGGGTGCAAGCAAAGGCAGCAGACAAACTCACCTGTGGGCGCTGTGCTCTGTGCGCGTCGCCGTGCGTCGCGGAAAAAGTTTGAGAGGGCACATCCAGCTTTGTGTTGTGGAGTCCCCCTTTGTCTACACGTGTGATAGATGGATGGGGCTCCTTTTGGCCGCGCCTAGTTCATTTCGCTCTCGAAAGAGTCCCGCCCTCTCAAAGTCAAACAACTATGCTCACAAAACAGTATATAGACGGATTGAGGATGTGTCTGATTACTGACAGGGAGCAGAGCGCGGTGGTTAATTGTTTGGTTTAAGACTGGATTAATTTATTTATTTATTTAAGCTCACAAACTTTACTTAATCAGTTGATTTAGTTTACCCTAATCAATTAATAGATTGTCTGTCGCGAAATACTAATTTATCTTATTTTAATTCTTTTTTATTTAATTTATTATTTGAACATTTTATTCTTGTTTACTCACTCAAGCCTCTTTGTTTGCCACCGGCTGGCACCTTGCAGGTTTTCCCCTTGCAGAAACTGTTTCTTCTTCTCTTTCTCTTTTATTCAGTTGGCCACTGGAAGTAACACTGTCAAACTGAACACTCTTTGCATCATCGTTTCTTTCTCTTCCCTTTCTTTTCTCGTCTTTTTTTCTCAGTGTTTGTGTACACATATCATGGACTGGCTGATTAAAAAAAAAAAAAAAAACTTTCCTGGACGCAGCGCTTGGAGACTACCATTGTGTCTGGACAGCAGCAGCAGCAGGGGAACAAAGGAGGAGACAAAAGAAAAAAGGTCTCATTGTTTTGTAATGCACAGAGTAGCAGTAAATATAAATAATGACAAAGAGCAGCTCGGCTGCTGCAACAAGGTGAAACCTCAGAAACTGAAAAGCATCGTTTGGATTTTATAGGCCTGAGAGGTTTAGAAAAAGATCATCCTCCTGAACCTCAGCTTAGACCCTTTTATGTTTTTACATGTAACAGGAATATTCTGGTAATAAACACATTCTCATTATTTAATTACATAATTGTACACCCTTTTAATTACATATAACTAAAGTCACTATTTGCATGCATGCAAATTTGGCCATTTTTAAACTAGACCTGCATTATTACACAGTTTTAATTATCAGTCTAGTCATATTATTATTGACACCTGCTGCTAATTGCACACACCTGCTGCTAAATAACATAAATTCGATCACATCCAAAAATTTGGTTAAACTGAGGACAACAGGTAAGGATCTTTAGGTTTTATATCAAAAGGTGAGACAGAATGTCAGTCTGTACACAGGTGATCAAACTACTTTCATATGCATGTGTTTTTTAAAGGGACAGTTCACCCCAAAATTAAAAATACAGTTGGTGGGTGTAGTTCGGTAAAATAGTATCTACATGAAACTGCTCACAACAAGCTCTGTGATGAGCCTAATTTATAAAACAGATGTACACCTCAAGTTTGATTTATGCAGAAAACCAAGTATAATTAGTTATAAAGGTTACAGTATAAAACTTTACTTTGACATGGAAATGATTTTATAAGCAAAGTCTTGACGTCACTAAAGTGATTTTCCTTCTGGTTTTGTAGAGGTATTGCAGTTTGGGATGCGGTGAACCACCAAATAATACATGTTGCCAGGCTTCAACCTCCTCTAGCATCGTGATCTTATCTTCAGAAAAGTTGGTCCATGGCTTTTCCTGACTAAACCCTCATTTGTGCTGCCTTATGTCAGGGAAAAAACAACATTTCTACAGCAGGTGCCATCAATTTTAAGTTAATTTGAGATTTATAGATCACACGTACGTAAATTATAAATGGGCCTCTTGGATTAGAACCTGCTTAAAGGTAGAATCAGTAGGATTTGTCCGAGCTGTTTGTAAATGCACCAGAGAGACAGTTGATTGTTGAGTGTCATTCCCAGGATGTCAAATACTGACATTTTGGGTTGGTAAAGCATCCCAACCACAGAAAAATAATGAGAAATACAGGCAGCAGCAGGATCTCTGCAGATACAGCCACAAGCACACGCTTCTAGCGGGTCTTAATTGAAAGGGCTTCTGAGTCTATAGATTGTTGTTTTTTGTAGGAAAATGTTGCATATGATGCCTTTAAGCAAGTTTTTTTTAATGCTCATTATATTTTATGAGTCAAACATAAGTCAGAAATGATCTTATAACTAAGTTCAAGTATAAAGCCAGTCATGATTTCAGCAAAGAGACATTGCTGAGTTTTTGAGTTTGTCAAATGTATTTTTTTTTTGGCACTCTGAGCAACAAGCCAAGTGACATCTAGTTCCATTACATTTGAGAGAAGGCAGATATCTCCATGACAGATATCTCCAAAACTCAGTAACTCACATCAAAACAATCTGGATAAATAACACTAAGATAAGAGGATTTTTTAAAAATTTTTGGCTGAACTGTCCCTTTAAACAAAAGCGCTGTGCATTAACTTTTAGTGAGATAATTTCCAGCCTTAGTAACACATGATGATATTGTGTATGCATGTGTGTTTTGGAAGGGAAGATGACGAAGGGAGGGATTTAAGTAGAGAAGACAAGACAGACTAGCGAGAGGTAGAGAAGAAGTCATGACTGTCTCCCCTCTGCTGTCCATCTACTTTTCTGCCATGATTGTTATATTTTCATACCCCAGAGAAACAAATTAACCAGACACACGACAGACATGCATAATATGCAAATCCCTGCAATGACAGTCATTAGACAACACACAGCCGTTTGCTGGCAGATAAAAATGCCGTCTGTGTGGCCCTGCCTGTTATAACCGCACTTGGTTCCAACAGACAGACAGGTAGTTCTTCCATCTCTTGGCAGACAGGACAGGACGTACCACTCTCACCCACAAGTACCTGTGTCCTGAAAAAAAAAAAAATCAGACAAACAGGATCTGTGAGCTTATGGGAACGTCTCAGATGCACAGAGGCAAGAAAACTAAAGTTAACAGATACCACGACCATTGTATCCCCCACTCATATGCCAGGCAGGTGGAAATAAATAATAAAAAATGCTGCTTCTCACAGGGAAACCTGTGTGAATTGAAAACACAGAAACACATGGTGTTAGAACAAATGGAAAGAAAGTTGTTTTTTTTTAAATGAATACAAAAGAAAAGAGCAGAGATATAGTCAAATCCCCAACACCACCACTGACTGCACCATGCACCCCCTGTGGGCTGAGCTACACACACAGACAGGCAGACATGGAGATACAGTCATACCTCTCTCACCCCCCTCCGGCAGAGCTCTTATCCTCCCTGCTGTGGTTTTACTGGGCCACTGACTCCAGCAGTCAGCCTGTTCTGCTCCGCTCCGCTCTGCCCTGGCTGCTGCCTGCGTATCTCCCACTGAGGAGTCAGCTGAGCTCAGGCATGAGACTGCACACTGAACAGGCTACATACAGCTTAGAGGAGCTTAACGCACACACAGAGAAGTGCCAGAGCTGTTGGGGAAATTTGCAAGATTATGCCACACACTGACGATATTATCTCCTCACATGATACGTGTTTATCATCAGGGTGTTAAGACAGAAAGTAATATATACTGTTGGTGTTACAAAATGCAGCTGAAAAAAGGACAGTGTTTAAATTCAGTGTAAAGTCAGTAGTTACATACAGCCAATTAAGCTCTGATAAAAATGCATATATCTGCCATGGAGTAATGATGCAAGGGCTTAGTTATAGCAGCTTCATAAAATCAGTTATGGATTACTGCACTAGTGCACAGACGCTGTATTCCCTCTGCAGCTGCAAACATGGTAGCACTGCTCCTTTTTGCATGAAGCTACTTAAAGGGATAGTTTGGATTTTTTTTTAAGTGGGGTTGAATGAGGCACTTATCCATACTCAATGTAATACCTATAGTAGATGTTGGTCAGTACACTCCCACTTTAGAGAAGCAGCAGGAGTACCAGTAAAGGAAGCTAAGCAATGCACTGCAGTAGAAAGGGTCAGCATCAAACCATATTTTAGCCACTTAAAAAGATCAATAGCAGTGTATTTATTTAGATTATTTTCACCGCTTTACCTTGCCATCAGACAGCCTTTTCCATTGGGAAACCTCCATTATATGAGCCAAATATCACTCTTTCTTCAAACCAACTAAACTCCATTGGCCTTCCATGTTCTGACCTCTCAGAACATGGGAGCTGCTGATCTATTATTGCCTCGATCTGTTAGTTTGGTGGCATGATTGAGTAACTTCAGTGAATCTGAAGTAACCCTTTAAAACACCGGAATGTAAAGAAAAAAATGAAAATAACTAATCAAGGCAGTAGTAAACCAGCAGGTTAAACTTACTGTTATCTGCCAAAGGAGTCTGGTGGCTTTCGAGGGACCGATATTTGGCTTATATAATGGCAATTTCCCATCTGAAAAGGCTGTCTGACAGCAAGGTAAAGCAGTCCAAATATCCTAAGGATAGCATACACTTAAACTGATATGGATTTTTTTTAAGGTAGGCATCTTTTTAGGTGGCAAAAATGCATTTTGCAGCATTACATTCCTCCGCTCCTTACATCAATACTCTAAACTGAGGGGATGTCATCATCTGCTGTAAGTTCACACTGACTATGGATAAGTACCTCACACTTCAAAAAATCCGAACTACCCCTTAATGTTGAATATAATGTATAAAATACAGACAGTTACTTGTCTGTTTTGTGTCTTGCATCTTTATCTCCTCTCTCGTCATCATATTACTGTGAATCAGAACTCCTGACATCACAGCTAATTCCTGTACATAATGATGAATAAAGTGAACCTGATTTTGACATTACAGTTTTTGAAATATATACTAAACATCTTGCTACTTACCTACTCATTACACACAGACAATTAAACTAATTTGACATGCACAAGAGCGCTCATTTAAATGATAGTGAAGAGGCATAACTGTATACAAAATAATAAACAGCCTGAAATGACTTGCTACATACATTACACAGTAAAGAAAAAATAATTAAAAATTCATAAAAGTACATGCTTAAAGTCTTGCTATCTTGTAGTAATGATGCATCCAATTACAACATTAAAAAATGCATAGCACTGTGAACTGAAACAAGCACTGGTGTTTATGTTTATAGCCTACAATACATAATGGCTCCACATAGTCATAGTAATTTCATACAACTAATTAAGCTATTATGCAATAGACGAGAATAGTGCTTAAGTATTGCTTCAAGGAAGCAGCACGCAAACACATACAAGGTTCAAACTGCATGCTGACAATTCCTTGAAAGTATCAAAATTAAGGATGTGACATTGTTAAATATGGAAGACAAGGAAGGAACAATGATTTTTAAAAGAGATATTTGTTGACGTGTGAGGCAGACATACAGTGTCTGGTCTTCCTGCAGGGATGCCCATGTCATGTACTTTAATTTTATGCATAGCATTTCAACCACACACACCCACACACATTCGCACACAGACGTGCACATGCCGTAGACAGACAGACATGCTTGTCAGCGATGCTGGAGGGCCCTTGGCTGACTGCTGCTAAATCAGCCCTTCCCCCACAATAAGGGTCTGTCTGGGAGAGGGGGAAGGGAAATCATGACTGTCTGAACACCAGACAGCCAGCATACAGCAGCACACACAACAGGCTAGTAGAGAATAGAATAAAATAAAATAGAACATCAGCCTGCCCAAGATTTAGCTTGAAAACTGATAATTGTGTATTCTCCAAGAAATAGCCTTTATTACAGCTATCCCTTATCATTCAACCAATTAAGGTGACCCCAGTATGTCTGCAGCTTTTATTAATGATGTAGATGAGCAACAGTGTATTCTTCAGCAGGAATAAATTTTAGGCAATTAGACAAACCTAAGCAGGCAACATAATTGGATACTCAAGAAGCACATTAGACATGAAACAGTGCTGTTAGTCATGGGACGGCAGTAGTAAAACTGCTCACCTCCATCACTTCATAGCCAACATGATAATAAGACTTCTAGGTGAATGGATACACTACCTGTACAATATGTTAATAGCAGCCCCCTGCTGGGAGCTTCATCTGGTCAGCATAGGTTTTCTTTTCATGTTTTTGGCTTTAGATGAGTCTATGAGTATTATACAGGGGGTGATGTTACAAAGGATGCAGGCAGTACATATTTATTTCATCAGCAGACGTTCTCTCCTGCATCATCTTTGTAATAGGGTTTGTTTTGTAAAATATCAAAGGGGAAACATCTATCAGCCCATGCGTCCATGGTTATTCATAAAGATGTTGTATGCTTGTAAAGATTCATGCGAACTTAAAAATGAATAACTTGGTGATTTGTTGGGACTTCTGAAGATAGACATATCCAAAACAAAAGATAATCTGAGGTGCAGGTTAATTAATGTGCTTCAGGGTTGTTGGAATAACGATCTGTAAATAATTTTAAGCAGGTTCAACTTAAAAACATAAGTTCCCCCACTGCCATAAAAGTGTGAGTTGAGTGAACTTATTTTAAATAATTAGTCCAAATTTGTCTAATGATCATGTTTCTTTTGAAAATTAATTTTTCATGAGTCGAGGTAACTCACAGCAGTGCATTTATTCCAAAAGACTCATAAATTCTGAAGTCGTCTGAAGATAAAAGCTAAAGCTTGAAAATAAAAACCTACATATTTAATTGAAGTAGATTAAGAAAGATTTGTTGATTCCACTAAATTTCTGTATGATCTTTTACAGTTTATTTGCTTTTTCATACGGTAACACAAAGGTTTTACCTTATGCATAATTCATTTGATTCTTAACCCTTTAAGCCACAAATCAATATTGCATGGCTGTTTAAACAGATATATTTAGCTTTTCATGTGGATTCTTCCTGATGTGAAACACTGTGAAACACAGGTTAAAGAATCACATCAGAATCACATCATTGCGGCTGTGCAGACCCAGTTATTTCTAAGCTATGTTATGTCATATGGCCATATAATCATCCGTGAGGGACGAGCAGGTCTCAGACACTCCCCTGCTAAGATACAGTTTGAATGCATGATGTAGACTTAAGCCTTATGGGGGCTTAACATAAAAAACATATCAAATATGTGTCACTATAGGGTTAGAATAATCTTATTGATTTGCTCTGTCTGAGTCTATATAAATGCATCTATCTCTTGGCTCCACAGTGGTGTTGTAAGCTTCCAAAAGGCTTTACAGATTCAAGTCCATCCCAAGTGCATTGACGGGAGGGAGTGTGCTAAGACTCTTTTAAAGTCAGTCCTGCCTATTGTAGTGTAACTGGGAATAAAAGTGTGCTTTTTCATAGCTCAGTGAAGAGCTTTTCCAAAAGCAAAAGTATACCATCTGTGGGCCATTTACACTGAACTTAGAAGACTTGTGGTGTACTAAAGTCTCGTGTGCAGACACGGGCAATACTCCCTTACTGTAACACTTTAACAAACAAACACTTTTCCATGCTGTAGATGGAAGTCTTAACTTATTAGTAACGGAACAAATTTACTTTAGAAAACATGACCTTTTCATTTTCGTTTCACACTGCAGTGCCCACAATTATTTTGCTTCATTCTAAAGAAGTAGGTGGTTATTTGAGTAATTTCTCAGCCTGTTTTTGTAGTTAACCAATGTTAATCACTTTTGGGAACCAATCCATATGATGTTTGCTATCAACTGTCATTTTGTTTGTACCCAGCTGTGTTGTCATAAAAAAAATGGGACTGCTACTAAAAAGCAGGTGCAGTTGTGAGCTGAGTAAATAGCTTTGATGAGCCTGTGTGTTCCTGCTTTGAATTCTTACTTTCCTTTTATATCATTTTGGAAAGCAGTGCCAAAAACCAATGACATGCTAATCAATGCATAAAGTTGGTAACGATAATTAGGAGTTGATATTAGCCATTTTATTCTTATTTATCAAGTCTAAAATGGTGTACACAAACCACAGGTATGAAAGAGAGATAAAAAGTTCAAGAATCATGAAAAGAGTTGTAGTTTCAGTTCCAGCTGATATTTATTTCCTTCCTTGAAAAAGTTCTGTACACAAGTTTATATCAACAATCTGACAGGCAGTGAATGGACACAATTTAGCTGGCATGAGTTTCACCCCCCTTTCTCTGAGTCCCAAAAAAAGGGTGGTTCCTTTGTTTATGGCATGATTAGAGACAATAAATGATAATTCTACACAGCATATTGCACAGGATGGATGAAAAATAAAGTCAATATATTTAAAAATGCTTTCATATATATATAAAAAAAGAGTCCTGAACTGACCACCTTAAATGTAAGTAAGGATGTGTAAAAGATAGCAGTTCTAGACAGTGCCTGTCCTCGATAGCAACAACGTACATAAACACACAATCTTTTTGCTTTATGATACAGTCAAATATACAAAGATCGAGTTCACGTTTCATCGTTTTTCCTCATTTTTTCATTTTTTCTGAAAAACACAACAGCTAATAACCTGAATCTGAAATACAAATGCTATTCACCATGCCATAAAGATACTAAAACAATTATTAGCTAATAGTTAGCCGACAAGTAGAAAAGATTATATATTCAAATACAATGAGAAACGCAGTACAAGTAGGTGTTGCGGAACTCAAGTCAGAAATTTGAATATGCTTGATGTTATCATCCTGTTTGTTTGCTTGTTGTATTGATAGCCTGTTCAATCCAGTGGTTGATTGGCAAATTTGACATCAATTAATGAAAACATCAAGAAATAAGTCAAATTTAAAGCTACAATCTCCTCATGTGTTGTCATAGGCAAGATGTCTGACTGACGGGAAATGCAAAAAGCAAGTGGCTGCTGAAGATAGTGAAGCTGTTAAACCCACATGGTCCACAGGAGTAGCCTCCAGAAATAATGCATTCCTGTGTCTTTAAGGAGCCTGCAGACTGGCACTGTAAACGTAGAAGGTAGGCTGATACAAAGGCTGGTGCTGCTTTCAAGTGCTGTCGGAAAAATCGTAATTGCATCCTTTTAACTGCAAGTTAGGTATCTCATGCCTGTACTAACAATATGAGACGTTCAGGGATTGGACATCAAAGAAGTCTTGTCAGTATTTGCTGGTAAAAGGCAAAGAAAGTTTGCCAGATTAGCGAGTTAAAACATCAATTACACACCTGATTCACATTATCTCCTCTGCTCCGTCACTGACGTAAAAAGTAGCTTGGTGCCTTTAATGTCTGACATTAAACAAGAGGCACCACAGTGATAGAAGGTCTGTTTTGCTGGCTGTCCTTACAAAAGCTTTTGAACAGGCAATAAAAAAAACATTGTACGAGCTTACCATTAGCACTTGAAGGCAGCATAAAAACCAGCCTGCCGGGGTACTAAAAATTAGGAAATCCAATACAGCTGTATTAGTAGGCTACACACACCGATTGTTGACTCCCCCATTTTCTATATAGATTTGTACAAAAATACACTGAGAAAATAATCAAACTGTTTCCTCTCTTTTAAGTGTCCAAAAAGTGTGTACATTTAAATATAAAATGAAATCAAAAGTTGTGTGTTTTTAAAACTCTAGCCCTTCGCCTGAGAAGGAAATGTGACAGACACAGACATACTGACAAACAACCGTGTAAGAAAAAAAAAACAAAAACAGGACTAGATCATGTATACAAGAAATAAAAAAATGATCAAGTCAAAAATGCTTGGCCCAGTATATAAATACAACATCCCATATAAAATGGCATCTGAATAAATGTACAAAACAAAGCTCAGAGGATGAAAAAAAAAAAAATCGGTGAGGATTTCTCTATAGCTATCATCTGAAATTAAAGAATTTTGGTCCTGAATAGAAGAAGAACACGTGTATAAAGTTCAGCACAGATTTGAAGTTGCGTTTGAATCCTGAAGTTTGAAAAATTACAACAGCTGGTGATTATTTCAAAATGTCCTTTTTTTTTCTTTAAAGAGAAGAACCGAAAGCGAGCGCCATCCTATCCATTTAAATAACCCTAATACTAGTTTTTAAACTGCTCGACAGTCTCACAGAAAAAATCTCAGCACAAGATAGGAACAAAGTAGGCTATCATGCTTAACATGTTTTTTGCTTTTGAGAAAAATATTCGACTTTTAAAAAACATCAACCCACCTCGGTTTCTTTTTAAAAATCCCTCTCGGTGACACACCACAATAAAAATGTCGCACGACAGTCCTGTTTCTGTACCTTTTTAGTGGTGAAGTTCACTTGGCGGTTGGTAAAAAGTTGTGAAATGTCCCTTTTTTTTTTAAATCAGCGACAACATTGATTAAGTGAACGGCGGAACCGCGTAACGTGCAAATCAATCACAGTTAAGTTGTTCAGTTCAAAAACAGTTCAGGACTGAGGAAGCTCAGTCAGTCTCTCCTTCTTCTCTGGTTTGCACTCCCTCCACCACTTCTGTGGGTGAACCAGTCCCCAGTCCAAGCATCCGAAGAAAAGTACAAAAAGCAAAGTTATTCGCTTTAAAGTTTAGCTTTCCAAGGATTTGCTCTTGCCTGTATGGACGAGAAGGGACTGGGACTACTTTCAGTGGGGTTTTAGCCTACTAGTCTCAAACTATTACGCCCACTGCCCGCACCAGGACTCCTGATTCTGTTTGTGGTCATATTTTCGCTCGCAGGACAATACCTGTCGTGTTTTGTTGCTGCATTTGTCTTTTGCCTCTTTGTTCACTCAATACGTGAACACCAGGTTGGAGATGGTGGACTCCAGCCAGTCCCCGGAGATCATTTCGCTGACTTCGGGCGTGCAGTAGTCGGGGAACTCGAAGTGGGAGCCCCCGGAGCCGGACTCAAAGTTCAAATCCAAGTCCCTGTCCAGCACCGAGGAGCCGAAGCTGCCCAGCGACATGCTGTCAAAGCTGGGGCTCGGGTTGATGTCGAGCAAGTCGTCTTCGAACTCTTCATCCTCCGAGGAGGAAGAAGAGGAGGACGAGTGAGATGAGGCTGAGGAGTGCGAGCCGGAGGGGGTCGGCGAGGAAGCCCGCCGACTGCTGTACGTGTGGCCGCCGTGGCGCTCCGAGGAGCCGCCCAGGCTGCCGCTGCTGCCCGGGGAGTCCGCTCCCTCCTCCCTGCCGCTCGCCGTGTCCTCGTACAGGCTGAGCGGGTCGCTGGAGTCCGCCGAGCTGCTCAGCGTCGGGCTGGCCGGGACTACCACGGAGGACGCCGGGCTGACGCTCAAGCTGGCCCCGAAGACGTACACCCGCTTGGGCTTCTTGCCATCCGGTATGTGCTTGGCTGCTGAGGAGACGGATTTGGACTTGTAGAGGGAGTTGTGGTGGTGCTCTGACGGGTGCTCAGAGGCAAACGGTGATGCTTTGGTGCTACTGCTGCTGCTCCCGAAAAGTGATTTGTGGGGTTTGCTGCTGCTGCTGCTGCTGGGTGATTTGGATCCATTCTTCCTCGAAGATGAGGATGTCTTAGTGCTGGTGTTGTTCGAGCTACTGTTGAGTTTTTCTGCCTTCTCTCCGCTGCCCGGCTTGGAGGCGCTTGATTTTACCTTCTTCCTCGGCCGGTACTTGTAGTCGGGATAGTCCGCCATGTGCTTGAGCCTGAGCCGCTCCGCCTCTCTGATGAACGGGATCTTGTCGCTGTCTCTGAGCAGCTTCCATCGCTTGCCCAGCCGCTTGGAGATCTCCGCGTTGTGCATGTCTGGAGACTGCTCCATGATCTTCCTCCTCTCGATCTGCGACCACACCATGAACGCGTTCATGGGTCTCTTGATGTGGCCGCTGGGAGTTTTACACCACGCCGGGTTGTCTCCCAGCTTGTCCCCGGCGGTAGAGGAAGCCGTGGAGCCCGGGGAGAGTGGTGAGGCGGCCGGGTCCAGGTCCATGCACGCCCCGGAGTCGGAGCTCGAATCCCCGGCGAAGAAGGACAGCGCCTCGGCGGTGCTCTCTGTGTGGCTCATTTTCTGCACCATGCTGCCCGCTTGTACACACAGAGGGAGAGCTGGTGTGCTGGCTCTGTCTCTCTCCCTCTCTGCTGGGTCCTCCGGTTCACTTTGAAGCAAACTCAGCTCTTTTCTCCACCTCTTCGCAGTTGAAGCAGAGTAAAAAAAGCGTAAGAAATATTTCACTCCTGAGATGTTCAGTAACAGTTCAGTCCAGTGTAGCCTTTAAAAGGCTGGATGTGTAGAAAAAAAGTTTAATTTCCAGTTTCTGTGTGTGTTGAAACAGCACAGACAGCACAACCCACTCTCCACTCTGTTATCTGTCTCTCTCAGTCTCTTCCTTCTGTTATAAAATCAATTCAGCCGTGTGCTGCTGACTGAACATGCAGCTGCAGAGCGCAGACTGAGTGCCACACTGTGCACCCGGGCTCTTACAAAGGGCTCCCAAGTACAGTGTGTAAGGTAAGTGCTTTTTCTCTGTATCAGCTCTGTCCCCTCTCGTAGAAACAAAAGCCATGCATGCAGGCAAGCAGGGGAAGAAGGAAAAAAAAGCAAAGCTAGTAAAGCGAGTTACACTGTCCGCCTTCCATCTGCAGACCTGCAGTCGAGTTTCAAGCAGCCCTCCAGTCTCGGCCCCCCTTGCTCGCATTTATCCCTTCTCGCAGATACAACGGCGATAAAAATCCACCAATCACACGCTGTCGCTACCCTGCCTCTGCGCCAAACTCACGCCCCCCTCTGCGCTGATTGGCCGAAAATGGAATCTAATAATAATCAGCGCGTGCAATGAGGAGCCTCGTGTCTGACCTCATTCCAGAATACAACAAGAAAGTTGAATTTTTTTTAAAGAGACACTGGCTTATGTTATGGGACCCTTTTTCTCCTCTCTCACCACCAGCCCATGTGTGTACCATTAACATATAGCTATTTAGACTTTAACATATGGAAACTTTAACCCTGAGTACAGTTTGTACCGCGCAGTTGCCTGGGAAATAGTGAATAAAAGAAACATGCTCTGTAATATTAACCCCATTCTCTGCCTACGATCTGAGCTGGTGTTATGAATGGTGTGCACCTATGACACTGAACGGGGAGAATCTGAAGCCAGAACGCAATGCAGCTGATTACCTAATGTTTACAATGTACAGAAGATGTTGTGGAGAGCAAATCCAAGCTGACGCAAAATGATGTGTCTGCTGTTTATGTTAAAAAGTAATCACTAACAGAAAATGTGAGATTTTGTACTGATTTATACAATTGATAACTGTATTTAATTGGTTGTTGTTTGCCTACAGGTGGTGGCTGACCGATGTCTTCCTTGTTAAACAAGACCATGTTCAACAGTTGAACTTCTATTCCTGAGCGCTTCACAAACAGGGAAATGTCTCTTGGACACATCATGATCGTTAAGCTGGGGGTGAGAAAAGACTCCAAGCCAACCAAGCTGTACATGCTCCACGCTTTCACCTCTCTCTCTCTCTCTCTCTCTCTCTCCCTCGCTCTCCCTCTCCCTCTCTCTCTCTCTCTCTCTCTCTCTCTCTCTCTCTGAGGCGGGGTTGGGCGGTCTTTTGTCACACAACACACACACTCACACACACACATCTCCGGCGCACCAGACAGAGAAAAGGGAGGGAGGCAAAGAAGCAAGCGGAGGTGTGTGCAAACTGCCAGTGCGAGCACACATCACATATCCGCACACCTCTAAACCTCTACGCTGACATGGAGTGCAGTTTTCAGTGGAGTGACATAAACGGCACTGCGCTTTCAGGCACACGGTATCCCTTTTACGCATGGAAGAAAATATACAAGTTTTAAAAAAAACTTGTTAAAAAGGTCTGATGGCCAGAATTAACAATACAATCATATGTATTTACGCATTGTTTCATTTTTAGGCACATTATATAAGAAACAAAACAGCAAAAAGTTCAAATGAAAGGTCGACTTTAAAATAGGCCTATCCGAGTTATCATTGCCAATACAAATCTTGCCCTATCTTCTCCTTTTTGCTTAATGTAATAGTAAGGCACATATAAATGATAGATGCCAGTCGTTACCATGTTTCTTTCCTTCGAAAATAAAATAATGAGTGGTTTATTTCACTTTCAAATCTCTAACGAGTCAGGAATATTAAAGGTGGACTGAGGATGATTCAAGCCGACAACACACAGTAGGCACCGTCTGCAGGCCAGTGTTGGATGGTCGCTAGATGGCGTCGCAGAGCCGGAGAGAGGATTCCGCTCGGTTGTTGAGAATTTAGGGAGGGTAACAGAGATCAGACCGAGCATTCAGAACAGTTACCAGGGGTGAATTACATAATGTCTCTGTGCGATAGGGAGGCATCCAAGCGATGCTGCTGTGCAGTGTGTGTGTCAGTGTGTGTGTGTAGAGCACATTGGAGTTGGTAAAATCAGCTCAGTTTGAGATCAGTCACCACTGTAATGATTTCAGCTTCCAACAGAGCACGTTTGCGCACGAGAAAATGCCATCAATATATGAAATGATTCGGAAATTAAAATTAAAGTAGGTCTCTGTGTACTGTATGTGTAATAGAGAGAAAGACAGACAGAGAGAGATGGTCAGATGTTCTGTGTTAAATGAAAGGAGAGTCAGAGGTGACTTGGATCACCACAGGGAAATTAGTATGAAAGTATCGTCACCAGCGTTACTGGATGCATTTCACTGGGTACAATTATATTCAATATGGCCTCATATCTGCCGTGCATCCAAGTAAAGCAATGGGTAATTGGGCTCCAATTTGTGTGTTCATGGAGCAGAACTGCAATGGAAATAAGAATGTTAACTCATAAACTCACACCGCTCCTCAATGCCATTTTAATAAGGAAGTGCAGGAAAACGTTATAGCATATAAGTAGACGCTATAGAAGTGGCTATGCCTCGATGGAACAGGACTTAACCTCGAGACAAGAGTGCTTAAAATCGCAGTTTCAAAAGCTTGGGGAGACAGGAGACTTTGCAACACTTTTTGCATTTTTCTCAGTAAGATAGAGACTATTTGAACTAGACCAACTAAATATTTATAAATATTGTGAACAATATGTCATATTTGTAATATATAAATATATTACAAATATGACATATTGTTCACAATATCTGTTTGAAAAGAAGAAGTCAGATGTCGCAACTGATCCCAATCCTGGGGACAACTCCTACACAATCAGGGGACAGTTGCAACATGTTAAAAATACAGTTTGTTGACAGATGTTACAGTTGCTATTCAATCTCTATTTTTCAGTGTGAGACAAAATACCGTTTTGTGTGTTCTGTTTTGATATGGCTACTTAGCTTGGGTTTGGTGGCAACTGCTATGACAGTACGTCATGTGCTAGCTAGACGCATTGACCTAAACATGTCACTTGGAAGTCAACAAAACTATGATTCAAACTAAATAAGTTTTTCAGGCCAGTGTGAGAAAAATACAACTCATTAAAAAAACTTTAGAATTAAAAAAAAAAAAAAATCAGTCAGCAAAGATAAATTTGTTCATTATGTATAAATCTGCAATATATATAAATACTGGTATTCTGCGATACCCGATACTGGTATCAGAGCATGCTTGTATCGGGTATTGGTCCAATAGTGTGCTATCATTGTAAGGAGTGTAATGGTATTATTAAGTACTCGTATCAGCAATCACCCAAAATTTTAAGTACTTATCTGAAAAAAAAGTGGTGGTGCATCCCTAATAAATACATAGCTTCTTACAAAAAATGGATAACTTAGACGCTTCTGCACCCTTTCAACAACACACCTTTCTTAACGAGGTAAGATCAAACAACAAAATGCAAAGAAAACAAGAATTCATACTTCTTCTTTTTTTTTTCGACAATAGCGGTAACAGATGCTGTAGCATGAGCATTACTCTAGCAAGTTTGTGATTGGAGGAATAAAACTTGTTGCAACCATCAACTTTTGCAACCGTCCCCAGACTACCAAATTTATTGTAAAAACTCCAAAAAGCGTTCAGGTCACTATGACCAGACACACACAGACACACACACTGTCAATCCCTGTTGATTTAAATCACTTTAAATATTCAAATATAGTACATCTTCTTCTTGTATCCTCCTCTAACAAACTCTTGGGAACTCAGTGCACCTGGAGTGACAGCTGGCGGCCCTTTTAAGCTAACACCTTATTCAATACCTTGAGCAGGTGTCCTCTATTCTGTTCTGTTCCATTCTACCAATTCTAGTCTATTCTTTTCTACAACCCAAAGATAAATAAGACCTTTCCCCTAGTTTTGGCGTCATAGTTAACTTGAATACACACGTCTTTTTCTTGGCTGCCCACACTCTCTCTCTCTCTCTCTCCTCTCTCTCTCTCTCTCTCTCTCTCTCTCTCTCTCTCTCTCTCTCTCTCCCTTTCTCAGTGTGTACACATTAGTATGCCATACACACACACACACACACACACACACACACATATATACACAGGCGCACACACACATGACCTGAAAGGATAAGTAGTGCATTCAAACTTTCCTCTCGCTTTCTCTGTCTCTCTCTTTTACTGCCATTGTTCCAGTGAGGTGCAGCTGCCACGCGAGTTGGAGTGGGTCGCGTGCCAACCCTAATCTCAACAGGTGTTCTTTTGGGTGTCTCTTGCTCTGCCCCCCCCCCACCCCCCTCCCCTTTTCCATGTCTTTGTCTGTCCTCACTCTCTCTTTCTCACTCTCTCTGTCTCTGTCTCTTTCCCCTCCCCCCTGCACTTCTCTTTGCTAAGTACTTTTCTTGCACTCTCTTGCTTTTAAAGAATGACCATCATTAAGTTCATTTCTGCCAAAGCATTTTGTACAAAGTTGAAATGTATCAAAATGTAAGAAAAGTCAAAACATTTTGTTCATTGGATGACTGTAATACATACAAATAGTAGGTTCAAACAAATAATTTAAGAAAATAAATGATAAGTGACATACATGGATGGATTATGAGACACTGGACCCACAGACACAGATATGTAAAAGCCCCCATAATGTCTCTGAGGATCAAGACACAGACTGTGGTTGCTTTGCCTCTTTTTGTAGTCGTTTTATGTCTCTTCATAGTCCTTTCATGTCGTTTCATAGTAATTTAGTGTTTATTATCTGTTATGCATCTTTCTGCAGTTTTGTGTCTTCATGGTAATTTTGCATCTCTGTTTCAGTTTCTGTCTCTGTAGTTGTTCTGTGTCTCTTTGTGGTCACTTTGTGTTGTTGATTTAATTCTCTGTGGCTGTTTTTTTTTTCTTTGTAGTTTTTTTTTTGTTTATTGTCTTTTATGGGCATTCTGCATCTCACTGTGGTCACTTTGTATCTCTCTGAAGTTATTTTGTGTCTCTTTGTAGTAATTTTGTGTCGCTCTGTAGTAATTTTGTTTCTCTCCATAGTTCTTTTGTGTCTCCCCTTAGTTATTTTGTGAATCTCTGTAGTTATTTTGTATCTCTCTGTAGTCATTTTGTGTGTCACTGTAGTAATTTTGTTTCTCTCTGTAGTTCTTTTGTGTGTCTTTGTGGTCATTTTGTGTCTATCTGTAGTTATTTTGTGTCTCTTCATAGTTATTCTGTGTCTCTTTGTAGTTATTTTGTGTCTATGTGTAGTTTTCTTGTGTCTCTTTTTAGTCATTTTGTGTCTTTTTTGTCTTTTGTGGACATTCTGTGTCTACTCATGGTCGTTTTGTGTCTCTTTGCAGCTGTTCCACATTTTACAGGTTAAGGCTTGCGGCTCCTGACCCTTTGGGCCCCTGGGCCTGTGCCCAGCAGGCCTGTTCAGTAATCCATCTATGGCAACATAGACGAATAAATGAATGTAACAGTAACAGTGAAGGCTAACAGAAAAAGGACAGGCACATTTTGACGGAGCTCAGTACAGTTTCATGTCTTGTTCCACTGGTTTTCCCTCAGGCTTTGTCATGCTCTGACATCCTTTGCTCCATCCATGGCAAAGTCAGATTTCCTTCAAGTAAATATTGAATTTTGTTTTGGTCTGAGACTTTGTCAAACTCTTAGTATGTGAGTTGTATTTTGGTAAAGAACTTGGTCTCTCTGTCTTTGTACAGCCTGCACTGTAGCAAGATATCTCGATCCCTCTCACTATCTTCCCCACTCTCTCTGTCTGTACTTCTCTCTTCTGCCTTTGCTCCCTGCCTCTTCTTTCCATCTCTCAGCACTCTCTCCCTCTCTCTTCAGTTTAGCTCAGTTTGTTTTATTGGCATGAATGTTAGATGAAGAGTGTTGCCAAAGCACCCCCATCTCTCTTTCTTTTCTCTACCCATCTCCCTCTCAAGATAAATCCAATCTGAGGTCATCTGTTATTCAGAACACTGACACCATATGGTCAGCCACCCACTCAGAGTACATCCAGTCAGTTTCATGAAAACTTAAAATCTTCCCATATTATATATTGATGGAGCTGTATATTCACCGGCTGTCACAAACCATGCTTAGAGTTTAGCCTGCTAGAACTTTGAATCATAACTTGCTCATCCATTACAAAAGATGTTGACCTGAAAAAGTCAACATCTTAAAACACATAGCTAAAAGCAAAGGGTTATATTCAGATATTTGTAAAATGAAAATAAAGAAATAAAGATTAAAAAAAGTGCAACATTTAAGAAGTTCATTGAACAAAAATGCTTTTAAAATATAATGATATATTAAGTGGGAGATGTTTGGCAAAGTAATTGACAACCTTAACAAAAGCCAAAAGTTATTTTAACAATTTCAATTCTGCTCTACCACCTCATGCTGTTCATCAAAGCCACAGGTTGCAATTAAAATATGATGCTTCAGGCGCTACCTGGGTCAGCCCTATTAGAAAGACATAGACACATGCAGCAGTTGCCCCTGCTGTGGTGCTGAGAATACAGAGAGGGCACTGGTGAGAATGGACTGTCCTAACAGGTGTCAGTGATGTAAGGAAGTGAGAAAAGTTTCACTTGTTTCAGGATTTTTCATAGAAATTGAATGAACTCCGCATCCCCATGCATTCCACAGATGTCACCGTTTCCTGATTATTTTCACTGCATGAACGGCAGCCAAGCAAGACGTACAGTAACTGATGTGCACACACAGCACACGCAGAAATCTGCATGGTTATTTTGCAGCAGCTTGATGAAGGTTGCTGGAGAGTTAATCAAGATCACCAGTAGATCTTGTATGTATAATCACACTTTGCCAATGCATGTCTCTCAAATTATAGACTGCAGATGGGCCACATACCTGCCTCCTTCAGTGGCTGTAAAGGGATTTAATCGGCAGAAAGCGAGAGCTTTCATATATGAAGGCTGTGGTGGATTAGAGATGCTGGTGAGAATCTAAAGTCTTTCCTCTGACTGACTGCCATAATTGGAATTTTACATGAATAAAAGGGGCTCATGTGCAGTAGTGGGTATATGACTATAGTCAAGTAAAAATACAATTAAACTCATAAAAAAAGAAAAAAAAAGTTGGTATTATACTACATTAACTGCTTTCCAAAGCACACCAATTTGTGCAGTCCATGGTCTATAGTCCATAGACCACTAGCTACAAGAAAAGTTAAAGTCAATAAAATTATCATGACTTCATACTGTAACTGTTGACTTTTTTACATTTTGGTATAAAAACCACAGCCAGATGTGTCGCTGTAAGCTGCCTCATCTTCTGGGTTTTGCTCCGTCATCATCTCATCATGGTCAAAAGACAAGTGGTGCTTATTTTTCTTCCAGGCAGCCAGAGGAGTTCCTTGTTCTGTCTTCTACACTCAGTCCCAACATTAAAGCAGACTACTTGTAACAAAGTAAACAAAAAAGGTACTCATTCCTTTTAAAAAAAAAGGACTTTTTTTTACTGATGTGCATTACTTGTAACTCATTAGTACCCACCCTTGCTTGTGTGATTTTGGACAGGTGTATGTGAATGCACCTCCGCCAATGAAAAAAAAAGCCATGGGTACAATTGGAAAGTACAGTATTTACCAAGTGGAAGTAAAATACTGACACCAAAACTGCATAACCCCATACTGCGCCTCTTCCTCCACTGTGATGAACAGTGAATCACCAAAACACTCTAATTCATAAAAACATTGTGCCCCCTCATGACAATAGAGCCAACAGCATGTATCAGTAAACTATTGTACAAACAATAAAGCTCTTTGATTTATTATATTTTTACTGTCATCAAAGTCAATGTTCACAACACAGTCTTTTACAACCCTATAACAGACAGATGGCTGGTTACTGTATATATGAAATGTATTTATTCAGTCGTATTTCTAAAGCTTTGTTTGAACAGGTGTTTTCAAGCACAGATACAGACAAAGATGCAGACATAAATACACACACAAGAACACACACACACCACACACTCTCAGTAGTCAAAGTCTTATCTTATCCAGAAAGAGCAGCTGCAAAGTATGACCCTAGCTTAGCTGTTAATGATTGGTGGTGTGTGTTTAGGTGTGTGTGTGTGTGTACTTATTTTACCCCTGCAATCTCTCTTCTTTCTCAACTGACAAGAGCTCATTATTAGTGGTCTAGCTTTGATTTGTGAAGTTCAGCAAGGTGAATTTGAACATCTGTCACATTTCAAGGTTGCTTCTGTAGGGGGGAGCAAATACAGGCAGGGCCAAACTACCAAGTTAGTGATTAGGTGGAATACACACACACATTCAGCTTGTAAATGTGTGAAAAACCAACATGTAAGACTGCTGCATCTAAAATATATTTCTTATGAGGTCATATGATATCAGTTGAATTTCTGACAGAATATGTGCAAAGGCACTACAGAATATTTAATGACTATATTCTTCTCATAGCCTGTAAAAAGTTTTACAGTTTTAGCATCAGTGTGCCTGTACATTATTAAATTGTTAATTAGTTTTTATTTCTTAAAGCATCATTTTATTGCCAAAAAATTTACTTGTTGCATAGCAACAGTGTCAGCTTCAGAGCCACACAAACTTTGTAAATATAATCTATATTTCTGTGTCTATATAAAGAAATGGAACCTCTGTGGCATAGGTGTATATTCAATACAGCTATGTACAGCAAATATTTACTAATATTTGAGATACTGATATAGTCTACTCCAAATGAAGTCGTGTGTTACATTATCTGTATATTCATCTTCATTTTCCCTTGTAAAAAATCCTACAGGAATTTAGTGGACTCAACTAATCTTTTCTCATTAACTTGCTGCAAATATACAAGCTTTATTTAGTCAAGTTAATTAAACTTAAAACACTGCAGAACCCATAAACCTGAGTACTCCTAACTTGAAGTCTTTTGACTTGAAATGATTTTTATTTGATGAAAACTGTTTTTCTCTTTAAGACAAGTAATTTTTTGTTTGTTTTCACAATAATGAAAACACTGCCACCCATGATGAATGTTAGTATTGAATTAGTTGATTAAAATTAAATTATAAATTAAATTTATTATAAATTATTATAAATGTTTCTCACTGTGAACAAAGAGTCGTTGGTTCAACTTAATATCTTAAACTTACTGGACATGTTTTCTCATCTACAACTGAATTAATATCAAGTATCAACATTACCTCAACTTCTACCTCAAATTCAGGCAATTTTAAATTTTAAGGTATCCCGGATACTAACTTTTTAAAGTTACAGCAAATCTTTTTTAAATATATTTTTACAGTGTAGTTTCATAACAGACATAATGAGCAGGTCGTAGCAGGGTGTAAAAGGCTCAGGCTGCTGACACAGGTATAATACTCTGGCTGTCATTCTGAGAGTTAACAGCACTACTCACTTCATGTGGCACATACATATTAAAGTACTCATGACATTTGGCATCTGACCTTCATGTGGAAAGTGACATAGTGTGAGACACCATGTTCTCAGTCACTGCAGAAGGTGACTGGTCACTGCAGAGACTACTTCAATCTGCCATGCAAGTTGGGAGAGTGGCTTCAGTCAGAGATGAATGTGTGAGCAGTGGGGCTTGCCTGTGTGCCTCAGTGTGTATGTGTGTGTGCATACTGCTGCATTTATGTATTTGCATTAATAAACCTGAGTTCATCTGCACATTTTTGTGTTTATATGTGTGTGTGTGGGCAGATGTGTCAAGTCTGCATGTTTGTGCATGCTCATTTGCTTATTTACATATATATGTGTGTGTGAGTGTAATGTGTGTGGGTGTGTGTGTGTGTGTGTGTGTGTGTGTGTGTGTCCAGTCAGAGTTGACCAGCTGTCACCAAGCACTGACAGAAACCAGGTATCAGAGAGACGTGGTGTCACCTTGTCTCCTCCAACCTTTACTCCTGGGTGCCTGTGTGTGGGGGTGTGTGCATGCGTGTGCGTGTGTGTGTGTGTGTGTGTGTGTGTGTGTCATACCTCTCTTGAGACACCTCCTAACCCACCTCAGGCAGACTGCATGGATGACACACATGGAAGGTCCCAGGAGTGAACCTCGGGTGATGAGGCGGCAGCATGTGTGTGTGGTTCACATCTCTTGAGATTCACTGCATACACACACACACACACACAGAGATGGTTTTGACATAACGAAAGTTGAGCTCTGCTCTTTCAGGGGCTTGATGGTGCAGTCAGTCAATATCAGGGTCAGGGTCAAAGGAAGAGATGTGGGGGGAAGAAAGAAAGAACACAGAGGAAAGGAAGGATATAAAAGCTTGTAAGCTGAAAACAACTTTTTGGATTTTTGGATGAAACCTCTGACCTCAGTTGCTGTTATGGCCACTAAGTGCAGTTTAGATTGCTCGGGTTCAGACAAGTACAGAACAACACAAACACATTTTCATTTTGGTGAGACAGATAAGCACTCAATACTCCATGAACACAGTTTGTCCAGCTAGCACCATGCAACAAACTGAATAACACTGTTGTAAATGTTTAAGTGTTAGTGTTGCAAAGCTCTACTATCATGCAATCTGCAAGCTTATTGCTGGATGCCAATAATCCTAGGCAATGGTCCGTTAATCCAATTTTTTATTTAAGTTCACTTAAATAATAATTGATTTAATTCTTAAAGGACCAGTGTGTAGGATTTAGTACAAATATCTCATCTCAGTCTCCCCTTATGAACCTGTGATGGCAGCAAAACTCAAAACATGAAAGGATATGTCTCGATCCAGTGGGCCTCATGCGTGAATGTTTTCTTAAAACAAAATAAATTAATTAAAAAACACGATGTCATTCATAGCAACAGGGTCAACCCCGACCCTTCGCTTTGGAGTTATCTCTCAGTTATCAGTCAGTGAAAGTCACTGTCAGCAGCATTGCTTAGGGGGATGGTAAGAAAAGATACTTTGTGAGCACAGCCCCTTGGCTGAATGTATGTACAAGGTGAGAAAGTGTTTCCTGTTGTTGTGATTTACTAAGTAGAGCTACATCTGAACTTATGCATCTCTTGTATATATTGTGCAATAAGTCTAAAAAGAAATGTCTCTAGCGTATTTCAGATGATTAATAAAAGTTAATATTATTCATAATTTGTAGATAGGGGTTGTAGAAGTTTTTGTTTTATTTGCCATGGTCTAAATGAACAGTTTTGTGAAATTAGACCGCATTATATTAAAAATGGTAGTCAGAGAGGCCTTTGCATTTCATCTTTCACTTTTGGAGCTTGCCTTTGGTGTCTGTAACAAGGATGGATACGATTTCTATTCTCTGTCTTCCAACATATTAGAAACATATTGGATGTAATCTATCCTCCATCCAGCAAAGTGACAAAGTGCTTTCTCACCAATTACTAACTGCCATCTCCCTCTTCACACCTGGCAGGCAGAGGATGTGGCTGACAATGTGTGTGTGTGTGTGATGGAGAAGGGGGGGGCATACAGACAGATGAAGTCAGAGCAAGAGAGGTTTTAAAGAGGTTGTCAGTTGTGTTTACGTTTCCTCAGTCTTCATCAGGTGAATGACATATCTTCATCTCAGTGTTGTAGTTAACCCTCAATGTCCAGGTTGTTCTCTTTTTCATTCTCCTGTACTTCTGTACACATGTAATTTATGGTCACAACCTGAATTTTCCTTGGGATACAAACATGAATGAATAGGCACTGTATGTCTAAAAACCTAAAGTGCTTGAAAACCCACGGAGAATCATATCCTCTGTGTGTTTTTTTTATTAGTCTGAAAGCTGAAGGCCATGTGTTACCAGTGGGTGGACTGAGCCTTATAGTCTGTTGGCAATACAAGCTCAATAACCACCAGCTGTTTAGACCAGTGAAGCACCATCCATCTGTCTTCTTATTTTCTGACAAAACACTTGAACACACACAGATGTATACTCTACATGTACTTACATTGTCAGTACATTTGACACACATATTATCTCATAAATCCTTAAATATGCAAAATCACTTGTAATCACAACACAATTTGTAACGCCCTTTATATTATCCTCTCCCATATTGCCTTTTCTTTTGATGAAAACATTACTCTCAGTGCAAAAGAAGACAGATACACCTGTGTCAGTGTGTTTAAGTTTTCTATGTGTATGGTAATGGGTGTTTGGACAGCGTTGTATTTTTAGTGCCTGTGCATATGTGCATATTTGAGTGAATGCAGTTGGTCGATGTTGTCCCACAAATAAAACTTAACGTCTTCTGTGCTGAAATGCCTCCCAGCTCAGCCAGGGTTCCCCTTCACTGTAGAAAACCCTGAGGATGGTCACAGCAAACACAAGCCTTAAGGCGCAGAACGCCACCTTTGCCAGATAGGATCTCAGCAAACTGGTTCATGAAAACAAGTTTACAGAGAAACAAGGAAATGAGTGAGAAAAATTTGACAGAGTGCAGAAGGAAAGTCAAAGAACTAGAGACATCTTGTGATGGGATCACACCAGCCATGACACCCATCAACATGATGGCATTCATGAGTACTCAGTAGTCATTCTACATTATTACATGAGTACTCAATACAGACAGACATATAAACATCTAGCAAAGTACTCAAAATGACTTCTGCAGTAATTGCTTTAGTAAGTGTCTCCAGGGCCACATTTCACCATGACTCACAAGGAGAAAACAAAACTAGCCCTGCTCTTGTGGCTGGTAGTAATTCAGAAAAAATTCAGCCTAAAAGCTGCTTTAAAGGATTCTGACACATTGAACAAGAGGGCAGAAGAGGACATAAAAAGCAGATCACCTGCATTCAGAAGAAGCTCAGTGCTGCCTGGAAGAAGGTCAACGACAGGGAGAGAGCTTTGACAAAGACCTTAAAGAGGTCAAGGTCAAGTGGGCCACCAAAGGTAAAGAAAGAAGAGGAAGACAGGTGGCAAAAAAAGATGAGCCAGCTTGAGCAGATAGTGAAAGAAATGGAGACAGAGATCAGCAAGGTCTCGCACAAAGGTGCATCTGCAGACCTTGTCCTTGCTGACGGTTAAGGAGGAAGAGCTTCATCAGAGCAAGAAGCAGTGGAAAAACAAATGTGACAGTCTGGATCAAACTCTTGATAGTGCAGAAAAAAACTCGGGTATGTTGCCTCACCTGGGAATTCTGCTTAGGAATAATGTCTAGTTGAATTCTAACAGCATGGTGACTACAAGCAATTCTGGAGAAAGATTGTTGAGTCTCCTTCCCAGGTTGTAAAATACTACAACTTTGCTTTGAGGGTTAATTTTTAAGTCTCATTGTTCTGTTGATGGGCTTGGTCTGAGCCAACAACCTATAGTGCCTCTGTCTGACAACTGGGGAAGACATTCAAATGTCAACTATCTCCAGAAACTCTTTCTTCACCTTTACGATTGCTTTAGAACTAACATTTGGAAGAGGAATAAAAATAGATTCAGGAGCTTGCTATAAAAAAAAAAACAAGACAAGGAAGGGCTTCTGGCTTTGGAGCAGTTGTAGGAATAAAAACTGTGACATTAAGATGGAGGAGGCTGCTGCCTGTCTGACTGAACACAAAGAGACAGAGAAGAAGAACCTGAGCCTCTAAAGCTATTGTGAAGCTCATGGAAAGACAAACTGTGAAAGCAACAGTAAGGTGGAGGAAGCTGCTGCTTTTATGGTTCAGGCTAGACCACAATAAACTCTAAGTAAAAGTAATCTGAAAAGTAGTGCCATTTAACTGTTCTTATTTTGCACAGACAGGGTTAGACGAGTCAGTTTTACCTGTTTTCCCAATCCCAACTTATGCCTGATAAAGCCATACACCAATATACACAAATAAATTGTACAACAGTAAAACAAACATAACTATGATAAATAACTGTTACTGAAAAATTAGGTTATCTCAAAAATTGAAAACATTGTTCTAGAGTAAAATGGTATATATGATATCATACATTACTTTCTTTTTCTTTATTGTATACAAACATCAGTGAACATTCTGTGAGAAGAGGAATAAACTAATATTTGCCCTGCTCCTCAGTGATTGTTATGGACAGCATTTGAGCCAAATTGCTGGAGGGTGTTTGTAATAAACAAGGACCTTTGGAAAAATCATACAACTTTCATCATCAAATGAGGTTATGTTTTCAGAGCTGTTTGTTGGTCCGTTTGTTAGCAAGATTATAGAAAAACTACTGGCCCAATTTTCATGACACCTGGCATGGCTTTTGCCAAGAAATAACCTATTACATTCTGGAGTGGATCCGAATCATAGAGAACATTGTGCAATAGGGCATTTGGCCTAGATGGAGGTCTGCATTCTTTAAGTACACTTCTAGTTTAATGTTGAATTATTTGAACAGTTGCAAATGGCTCAAATGAACTCATGCTGGTGCCAATGAGTGAGCATCTATCAAGTTAGCAAAACATTTTATATTTCTTCCAAACGAAATCCAACTGGAAACATAACTCTTTGTGCTAAAAACTCAAATACCTTAAATCAGCCATTCCCAAACTTAGGAATACCAAGGCCCGGTTTGAAATCTGAAAATCTTTTGGGCCCACCCAAACCTTTAATCACACAAGACTAATTGTACCAATGACAAGATATTAGATACATTCTGGTGTTAATGTAACAGGTCGCCAAATATGGTTCAACACCTGTTCCGGTCAGATAAATGAAAAATAAGACATCATTTAGAGTCCATGGTTTTGTTTTATTAGTTCTGATTACCATTTCAAATGAATCATAAATATTTCAAAGCAATTTCAAATTAATAAAATTTTAATATTCTATTTGCCTTAAATCAAGGTGCTCTGACAACAGTATTTCAATTATTGGAGGACCAGTCAGTGCCCCAAAACAGTAGGTAATTGGGGCTGTAACTAAATCACATCCAAATGGGCCAGAGTCTTGCTCTGTTTCAGCTTAAACCAGTCCTAGCACCTAGTGCTGTCAGAAAGGCAAATGTCAGCATTCTTTACTCAGAAAAGCTGAGGAACAGAGTGGCAGAGGAGGAGAGAGGAAGGGGATGATAACAGGCTTTTTCTCTATGGCAGGTGTGTGGCTTCCTCTGTGTCTTTCATTCTGCCCGCCTTTCCATGCTGGACACCTCAGAATCCTGTCATTTCACACACAGACAAGCAGACATTGTTGTGTTCCTTCCAGAGAGTTTTTCAGAGGCACTATGTACTTTAATACACTGAGATACAGAATATGACCATTATGTGCTTTCAACCTTTTAAAATAAGGTTTTTGAAAGATCACATAATCACACCAATGTGATGCAGGAAAATCAAATGTTCCTCTTGGTTCTCTAATGGTTCAAATTTGTAATCTCGGATCTGTTGTCTTTTTCTATTTCACAACCACAGCCGACAAAAGGAACACAGTGAGCACAACCAGGATTTCAACATTGATTTCTAGTTGAAAATTAGGTGATATTTGGTTTGAACATCTAAGAGCTTTTTCGTCCTTTAGTCAACCAGTGAAAATTTTGTTACAACATCAACGTGTCACAACAAATTTATTTAATCTTTCTGATAATTAGATCAGCTGCAGATTGAAAGACAGACCATATTAATTAGTATGGTGGTATTTCTCCAAAGTCATATTTCAGTTGTTGGTGAAATGTGGGCTAAAAGAAGACATAATTTCATCTCCTTTAATGTTTCATATAAAATGTCATAAATACTATATAGGCTATGTGCTGCCAACAAGAAGTTTTCAGGACATTGTAATGGGAGAATATGTTTTATGCTGTAATACACAAGTACTTAAGCATATTAGTTACAACTTTGACTATTATGGGATATATGCACCAGCTTATAATACAAAGAGCAACAAAGTCATTCAAGTGTTCAGGAGATGAAGAGGATGAGAGGACTTTCATCCAGACAATTGGGGTTTGAGTCCTGTGTGTGACAATTTTTGCCTCTGGCTTTCAACTGAGAAATTTGGATGTGGTTTCTTAGTGACAAGTAGGGTATTATTTGCACATTGTAGAGGGTGAAAAATGTCACTGTTGCAAATCTGAGAAATATGATCTGAATGTGAACGTTCAATCAGCATCTTCAGGCATGCTGATTGGTGAAAGGCTCACCGAAAGGCTCACTGGGAAGTTACAATGTGCTGTGCTGAGTTATAAATGTATACGTTTCCCCTCAGTTGATCCGTTTCAAACACGCTTTATGTTATGTGTTCACCTGTAGAATAATTAGGTGGTTATGAGTGAACAAGAGTAAAGAAACATCTGCTGAAATAGAGCAACATCTGTCTCTGAGATAGGCTACTGTCAAAGAAGGTAAACACAAGTCTATAGGATGAGGTGAACTATGAACACGTGGTCTTCTCTATAGAATAAACACTCCAGGTTGTCCTACAATCACTCCAGCCATGAATTTGAACATTTAAAACACAGCAGGTTCATGTGGGCTTAAATATCTCAGGACAGTGCAGACGTTTTACATTTGGCAAGACACTCAAACTGGGCTACATGATTCTTGATGGCTGAGATTAGTATTTGTGTCTATATTTGCGTGTGTGTGTGTGTGTGTGTGTGTGTGTGTGCATGTGCATGTGCGTGTGCGCGCGTGTGTGTGTGGTGCATGTCTGTATGGTCTTTGAGTCAACTGTCATGCCCACACCCACTCATACACCCACTCACCATCTAGCAAACACACACAGCTATTTGTTACAGCAAAAGACTGCGGGTGACAGTGAGTAATAGTTGATTGATGGCCTCAGCTGATTGTGCTGTACTACAACACTGCAACCAGCCAGTTACACACACACACTCACACACACACACACACACTTTCTGCCAGTCTGCCACCACAGAGTTAGCAACAGTCTGCGTTTTGCCTCCCTCACTTCTCCAAGCCAGTCGCTCTGCACTGCGGCAGGCAGGGGAAGCAGACACACACTCACATACACACACTCTTCCTCTGCTCCACTCCCATATTTTTTGGAAGGGAAGAGACGAGGAGCGAGCAAAAGCAAGACAGCACGGCGTTTTTCGTATTATTCATATTTTTGAACGGAGAGCTGCTGTAAAAATCCTGCAGTCGTTTCAGGGATTTCTTTCTTGCCTTGTGCTGAAAGTTGTTTCAAAGCGATTCGGACTATCGTCATCACAAAAGGAATATGCACAACTGCCAGCCAATAAAGAGACACACAAAAAGTGGCAAGAAGAAGAAGGAATTTGGACCTATGTCGTGGATTTTTGGAAGCGGGCGAACATGCAATGTCCCAGGGGTCTTTTTTTGGATGGGAGTGATGCCAAAGGTTCTGCTCTTCTTTGAAAACACTCTTGCAGCAGCTGACCCTTTGAGCTCTGGCTATGCTCAGTCTCCACCTTCATGCTACTGCTGATAAAGCGATGGAAATCTCCTGCTCTCATTCCAGGATATAGATGCAGCCGGGCCTTGTGATTGTGCAGATTCTGCAACTCTCCATATGCAATATAAATCATATCCAGTCCAGCGGTATCCAACCAGGCAAGCTGTCCAGCAACCGGCACCCAGCCCGGAGAAATCGCAAGCCCCAGTGGAGGAGAAAGAGAGGAGAGGCAGAGAACGATGGAATGAATGAATGACTGGTGAGGGAGAGACAGAGAGAGGAGAGCTTCCAGACAGGGTGACCTACATTCAACACTGTCTGGAGTCAGAGACAGAGTGAGAGAAAGGGAGGGAGAGAAAGAGAGGATGCAGACAGAGCGCCAGCAGAAACAGAAAGCGAGAGGATGAGATAGCAGGAAAGAAAGAGGAAAAGGAGAGAAGGAGGCACAGAAACAAAGAGAAAGCTGATCCTCAGCAGAGATCATCTATTTCTGACTCTCTCCATCCTGCCTTTTCCCTTTTGTGCAGTCACTCATGCCCCTTTCCTCTTCCCATATCCCCTTTCTCCTTCTACCTGCTGTTCAGCTGCTTTCTCTCCATCTCTCACCATAAATCAACCATTGTCTGAGGTGTCTGGGGGAATGAAGCCGCCTGTAGTGCAACCCTAGTCTGCATGTGGCACACAAACAGGCAGACAACCAATTGTTTAGGACAGTCACTTTTCACACTTTTGTTGTTTTTGCTCATGCTCTTCTTCATCTCCTACAAGCTCCCCCCTTTGTCTCGTCATCTCTCATCCTACTCCCTTTCTGTCTCTGCATCCCCTCTTCTCCTCCTCTGTTAGCGTTTATCTATCTCGGGGTAGCTCTAACAGTATTTTTATGGTGGATTACTTTGTCTAGCTCCATGCTGTTATCTAGTATCACTGGAGGGAATGAACAGCACCAAAGCAGCAGCAGAAGCAGCAACTCTATCTGTTAATCTGACTGCCTGTGAGCCTGACTGGTGAGCTATAGGCTTCATATCTATCTGATTGCCTTTTGGATGGAAAGCTGTCTGTCTGAAAGCTGCTGGCTTACAAGCTGTTTCTCACAGCTTTTTGCAGCTAAATGTAAATGTCTCCATCTGCTTGTATTGGTTTTATGTCCTACTCCAAGGTTAAAACTGTTTTTGCAGTTGCAAACTAGCCCAAATATTGAGATTATAATTGCCCACTGTGTCCATTCTTTCTCTTCCACCTTGTTTTTTCACTTCTCTTTCTCACGATTGCCTTCTCCCTCCTTTCCACTCCACCCATTCCACTTGCATGTCAGTCCTCAGGGATCAGTGTTAAGGACATGAGAGGGGATTGCAGTTGAAGGAGAGGAAATGACATGGGTAATGGAAGAGGACACACAGGCACCTGTCAGGGAAAATCAAGGGTGAAGAGGGGAGGACATGAATTATTCATGAGACAGAATTACACTGCTCTCACCTTCTTGATCACAATCCCATGTTTCCTTAAAATCTTAAAGAGGGACCATTTCTGTCTTCGTAGCACCCCTTATTTCTGACTTTAAGTAGCATTCACAGTAAGAAATGTTATTTCAAAAACACTGAGATGTTACTGCCAGTTTAATAATTAAAATGCTGCTTCCTTAAAGAAATCTTTTTTTTTTCAAAGGGTGACATGGTGCTAGTAATTTGAATGATATTCTTACCACTACCTCCTGAAAACTCCTTCTGTCCCAATGTTATACAACAAAGCAGACGTGTGGAGTCGAGTCACATGACTTTTATTCAAGTCAGACTCAAGTTTATCCAGTTGAACTCAAAAAATACTTACAAATCAATTTTAACACCAGTGACCTGTGGCTTCAATTGGACATGAGCTTTTTGACTTGAAAATTCTTGATATCGTCCCCCAAGACCAAGATTAAAAAGTAGGCCTAAGTTATTTAAAAAATGTGGGTCATGTCTAAAAGGGAACTCTAGATTTGGAAAACTCTCGTGAGATTTATATATGTTGTTTTTTCATTGCGCATGTTGTACAAAGTAATTACGTACATAATGTGACATTGCTGTGATTAAGATCTTGGTAGTGTTAAAGACAGAAAATACTTGGTTATGGTAAGGGAAAGGTCATGGTTTGAGTTAAAATGATCACTCTATTGAGATCTTTTGTTGGTCTTAGGTTCTATTGTAGAGACAACCAAAAGTGTGCCATGAATCAATTTATTTCCTGAATCAACTAAGGCTAACTCATTTCATTTTCAGCAAGTTAACAGTTAACTCTCCAGATCCACTTTGTTTGAACCAATCCAACAGCATTCAATCTAGTTGCAAGTTACTGAACTAAAGCTGGAAAAAATACTTGCTAAAGTTAATGTCTCACACATACAAAAACTATGACTATGATGAATTTCAGTACGCAAAATATGTAAGTCAGAAATTACGGATGGAGACGCAACAGCCTTCAACTCCGTAAACCAGTTGAAGTTGCACACAGACGGTAGGGTAAGATTCTGTTGTTAAAATGGCAATACACAATACACATTATGATTTGTTTAGAACTCAGTGCTTGAAGTTTAGAACTTAGGACTTGACTTGGGACATGTCAGTCTAAAATTGTGACTTGACTCTGGACTTGCCTGACTTTGGACTTAAGTACAAGGACTTCACTTACTTGTGAAATGCAAAACAATGACTTGGTCCCACCCATGCTGCACAGTCTCACAGCAGTTTGTGAATACACACATTTATCTATTAGATCTGTGTACATGGACAAGAATTTTTCGCATGACTTTCAAACTAATGTATTATCTATTGTTGTTCTATTCCATAATAATACATATGCAATGTTCAGTTAAACTTTCAAAATAAAGGTCTTCGGTAGGTTTAGGCACCAAAACTACTTGGTTAGGTTCAGTTAAAGATTGTGGTTTGGGTTAAAATAACTGCTTCCTTAAAACAATCAACATAGACCATTGGTATCACACAAGAAGTAAATCCCAGTCTCATGGGGTGACAGTCCTGTGTTTGAACCATCAATCTACCATCCAAGAAAAATATACCAAGAAAATCCTCCTGATGTGGATTTTCTTGCTCTTTATAGTCAGGGCTAAAAGTAAAAGATCTGGTGCTCCGTACCACTAAAAGATTCAGTGTCAGTACACACTGACGGGACTCCGGCTGAATACCAAAACCCACATGCAACAATTCATTACAATCTCATTTACAACAAGAAAACACATCTTATAACTTTAGGTCAACATAAACAGCAGTTAGTTTTCTTCTTAACTGCTTCTAAATTGTTCCAGTGTGTTTGTTCTCAGCACAGACCTGTGGGTTTTTAATCTACAGGGAACCCAGAGTTTCCCGAATCGTTTAATTACTTCCGCTAATGTCAACCTCAGCTGCAGATGACTGTCTGATAATGAGGCTGTGAGTGTTTGGTTTTTAGTCATGTCTTGCAACAAAACAAAGTAAAATGGCAGTCAGGATAAGTTGTGATGCTTCATGATGTTTTATATTATTCCAACAACACAGCAGGTCAAAGAAGCTTTGCGACTTCCATGAGTCCAACATAATAACAGCTGCATAATAACAGTTTGCACTTCTTTACCTCCTAAACACATACAGTGTGTTTAGGAGGAAGAACACTGATTTATTGTTCAAGTACTTTACATTTTTTCACCAACAAACCAACACCAAAGTGTTTTGCTGTGATGGAAAAAATGCTTAGAAGTTATGTTCTGTTTTAAAGTTTACTTAAGAGACATTTTCAGCACTCTGTGTTCTGAAAATCAAAAGCACAGCAATGTAAACTATTTATCTGTTGTTGATTAAGTGGTAATTTTCTTCCACATGATGTCCCCTCTACACCATACAGGCATAAAACAATGAATGATTCAGAGGACAGTAGAAGAACAATATGAAGTGATGAAGGTTGGAGTAGTACCAGCAAGAACTTTAATCTACTTTAACCCCTGTTTATACTATGTTTGTCTTTATTACTTTGAAATTCATATTGACAATTTGTGTCCATGTACACAAATCTATAGATTACATTTATTTTATAAACTGCAGTGATACTGGTCTGTGTCATAAGTGGTTTATGATAAAAACAACAATTTAATGCTCGTCTGCAAAAGAGTTTTACATCCATCAGCACAGTAGTATTATACAATACACAAGTAGTATTCCCTACTGCTCTTTGTAGTCAGGACACTGTGTCTTGCCTCCACATGTCTGATCTAACATCTTTGTACAAAAAATAATGTGATTTTTTTTTTAATGGAGTGCTATTTCCTTTTCTGTAGCACTGTGGTCACCTAAATCATCACTAACTTTTCTTCCGCTCACAGTAACCCTGACAGATACTCACTCGCCTTGGTTGACAAGCTTGTTTAGGCCACTGTGCTCTTTCTATATCAACATAATAAGCTTGACCTTTACTTAAACATGCACCCAATGAACAAGTAGCATCCCCCACTTTCCATAGTGCTGTCTTCCCACATCATATGACAGGTCCATTATTTGTAAATGGCAACTACACAACACATCGCTATACCCTTGCCACTTACAGTGCATCTCATCTATTTGTGTGTATGGTGTTTTCTGTCTTTCTGTGTCAAAATTCCCCACTATTGTATGTACTTACATCTCCCTCTGTTCTTCTCACTTTTATCTTGTGTCCTGTTGAGGCCTGGCTCGTAAATGTCTCTAAAATCATGGGCAAATTGAAGAAAACCTTCATGACTGCTACATTATATAGTGCATTATCTGTGGTTGGGCTTCTCCCCGTTGTAAAGCGTACATGGCAGACAATGCCAGCTGTCGATTATGGTCTAAAACTGCAAAATTGGAGATTCTCTGCAGGACTTTGTAGAAGATGGCAAATGCACTCTGCTTTCCCCCTCTTGAGTAAATGGCATCTATTTGTGCAATGGCGTGAGTGAGGTGCTGTAGCACTGTTTTGTTGTCTTTTTTTAGTATACTCACCTTATAGCTCTACATGGTTCCAAATCACTTTCTATATGACATTCTCTCAGTGAATAGTGGTTGCCGTTTTTACCTATCCCCTTTCAAAATGTGGTCTATAATTTTTTAAAAAAAGAATGGTTGTTAATCTTAATGCTTATATTTTCATATTTTCCATAGTTTGAAAAGCTGACATTTTCAAATTATAAAGTGTGAATTCTCCATACAGTATGTTGGATTTTTTTGTATTTTCACTTACTGTATCTTTTGAGGGAATAATTCAAGCCTCGAAAGATAGTAAACAAAATGTATCTTACTAATCAAACTGTCTGCTGCCTTTTTCTTTTCTTCGTGGCTCCTTGTTGGATCCATCAAGCACATTCAAAGATAGATACAAATCCACGCCTCCAAGATCAAAGGTGATTGAAACCTAAATGCATGAATGTTATGTGGCTTAACACATGCCATTTACCCATTTTAACAATATCAGAGTATGTTAGACATGTGTTAGGTCAATACACCACATTTCTTTTTCACTTGACCTTTAAAGAGGCCATATACATAGAGTGAAAAATCATGCAGGAATTTGGTTGAATAAACTAATCTTTCTCATTAACTTACATTAAGTTTTTGATTCAATTAATTAAACTTAAATTTCTAATGTTTAGTCTTTTCAAACTGATGAGTTGAATGAACCTACTCTACAGAGTTCAATCAGCTCATTAAAATAAGTTTCTAAAGATACATGGGAATATTAGGAGACTTCCCAGCATGCATTGTTTGAGAGCCTGACCTTTCTTTTTTATAGTTTAAAGAAAACATGAGTATTATATAATTAGTATATATGTATGAGCATAAGTTGTAGGTTCAGCTTATTATTTTAAGCTTACTGAAGTCAACTTAAAATTCTAAGGCACCACGGACACATATATTTTTTTTAAGTTAAAACAACAAACATAAAAATAATTCATATTTATGGTGCATTATAAAATATTCAAAGTCAAAGTCCAGAGAGTCATTAATTTAATCTCCATTTTGTTGTCAGTGACAAAACTGACATAAGGAGTCTTGTCTTCTTTGTGTATAAGTCACATTTTGTCTGAGTTTATGTGACTAACTGGCACCCTGGGGATATAACTTTGGCACAGTGATGTTCATGACTCAAATCAGCGGCGAATTGACTGTTGAACATTATACCAATAAAGCAACAATTTTCTTCTCTTTCATAAGTTACGTCTTTCACATTAGGCTGCATTTCCACACTGTGTTTGATACGGCTCTATTCTCAGTAGGTGGTCAAGTGCTGTATTAAATCCTCATCATATTCTTTTCCGTCTCACTCATCTGCTCGTAATATACCAAATTTCCCTCTTAATTCATTCTTCCTACTCAGACGTGTGAGAGGAGATTGTTTTATTATGTGAGACGTTAGACAGTGACAAGGCTCTTCACACTAAATTAGAGGAGTTATTCTTAAACAATTTAGAATAAAGAGAAAGTGGGATTTTTTTCATCAATTGTTCACAGATCTCCTTCTGCTGTCTTCTGATTCTTAATTATATTTGTGAAAGGCCTACATCTGTTGTGTGATAGGGGGAATGCTGTGATGGATTATTACTACAATGTAGTCACTTTGGTCCTCAGCTATGAAGTAATGTCAAATTATACTGGGGAATAGAAATAATAATCATTTCAGTTTGGTACTGAGGTCTTGTCACTTCATTTCCTCCTTTGTTCAGTGACTTGAGAGCACACGAAATAAATCTCCCATCTTGTTGTATGAGGCAGTTTAGATTTTAATGCAATTTATCTTCAATTAAAAACCAATACATCCAGTGAGACGAGCGCTGAATCACAATGCACCAGGTAAGTGGTTGTTTGCGCTATTTTGCAGACAACCAAGCGTATCCAGTTGTAATCTTCTCTTTGTCATTTAATTTGATCAATTTGTAACATTTTGTGATGGATCAATGAGAGGAATTGTACCAAGTATCTGTCTCCAGAATCAATTAAAGATCATCTGACGACTGTTGATTTTGTCAGTGATGTTTTTGTCTCTGCTGCACATGAAGACAAGAATAAAAGTATGATAGTAAAAACATTTTGCACATTCTCACAAGATTAAAACAGCTCTTTACAATCATGTATCATGAATGCTGTAATTATGAAATTTCTGAAATTTTTTATTTCTGAAATTTTTTGGTTTATCCTTTTTTATGTCAGCGTTGCTTTTCAAAATAAAACATCCTTTTAAAATAAACACATTTTAAAGTAAGAAAATGCAAAAGCAGATTTGTATCAAACTATTTAGACATGATATAGACGCATTAGGGTAAAATCTTTACTGAAGATCCTTTATGCTATATTTGAATAAAACTGTCATTTGGATGTTTTGATATTCTACAGCGTAAAGTGCTCTTAGTTATTTTTTCTGCAGCCGTCCTCTATTCCACAAGGTGAGGGACAGGTTTCATGTGACAGACAGGTCAAACCAGCTTCAAACCACTGACTCAACTCAGTGACTCACACACATTATGTTGTGTCAACAGATCAAGAGATAACACATTTGAACTCAAATGGAAAAATATGCACACAGACACATACACACACACACAGTGGAGTGTAAACATTATCAACCATGTGAGACACATAACAGATCCGTTTGTTCACTGAAGTTCAGTTTAACTGATCTAACGGCTGCATTCATGTGTACAGGAACAATTAAACTGCTTTCTGCTTTGAAACGTGAACATTCAGGTGAGAAAGTATCACCTGGATCAGGACAATGACTTTATAATCTCACCATTCATTGTTTTATTAAAGCATTTTGGCCCAACACAGACAAATACAAGAATAGGAATAAATATTTGTAGTAACCTGATCTATTAAATTAAGAGAAATTCTCCTCACAACACAGGTAATTTAAAGGTATAGCTCTAATTATTTGAAGATGGGCTGTATGAGGTACTTATTAGTCAGCGTATTACCTAGTAGATGCCAGTCAGCACAACCCCAATTAGGAGAAGCAGAGAGGAGTACCAGCTCAGAAGCTGAGCAATGTGCTGCTACCTAAGAAAATCTATATCAGTTAAGTGTACACTATATTTAGAATATTTTCATTGCCATCAGACAGCCTTTTTCTAACCACTTTTTACAAGCCAAACATCGCTCACTCCAAACCCACATAAGTCTATAGAAGAAATCAGTAATTGTACTGCACAGAACACAGGAGTTGCCGGTCTATCGCTGCGTCAATCTGTTAATTTGTTTGTGTTATTGTGTGACTTTGGTGAATCCTATTTTAAACACTAAATTCACACAATAACACAAACAAATTAACAGATGAGGCAGTGGTAGTCAAACAACTCTGGTGTTCTGCGAGGTAAAATTACAAATTTCTTCTATGGAGTTTGGTTGGTGAAATGAATGCTGTAACTCAACAGTACTGGTTTGGGATCCATATTTTGATCCTTTTGCAATTGCCAAGTCTGTGGGTGTATATGCATATCTGTGTATGGGTGTGTATGCATATGTGTGGTATGTGAACACGCAGGTAGGTAAAAGGTTGATGAATCTATTAATTTTTCTCTTCGGGGATGTGTGTCTGTGTTTGCCTGTAAACATGCCAAGTCTGAGTCTATGTTCTTTTAATGCTTGTTATTAGCAGAATGAGTGTGAATATGGCTGCACACTGACACATTGTGCACTGGGGCCACTGGCAGAGAATCAGCAAGCAAACAGCATGCACACACTCAGTTTAACATGCCTTAATGATATGGGAAATCTGACTTAAAGACAGATACGCACACGAAGGGAGGGCATACAGTCAGGTTAGCATGCCCATGGCATATTCCTGTGAGGAGGCTGCGTAGTATGTCTGTTGACAGACGAGATGGGATACAAATCTGTATGCTTGTGAGTAGTCTGCAGCACAGCACAAACACAGATTAAAACCACACAAACAGCCTGAAAAACAACACGATCATGTACGCGAGCAGTTGGCAGGTTCACTGAGTTCAGCCTCTGTGGCAAGTTTCATCTTAACTACACTCACAAGGTGCGGAGGGTCGTTCTTTCTCACATACAGCTGGGTTTTACCTCATGAACACACATGCACACAATGAGAACGTCAATATATATGGCACATACTGACTTTCATGGGAAAACACACATTTACACACACACACACACACACACACACACACACACACACACACACACACACACACACACAAGCACACACCTCTCCCAGACAGTCCCATATGGACTCATTAGGGGCCAGTCTATCGCCACCTGTGCACTGAAAGGCCCAACGGACCGGCTTTGACACTGACAACGGACAGGAGCTGCGCAGGGAATTCACACACACACACACACAAGACACACACGCAGGTGTAGACTATCATGCACCCAAGTGGACACATACAAGACAGATACACACCCATTCTTGGAGGCAGGCAGGGACAGCTAAGGGACACTATGTGCAGTAGCTTGAGACTAACAACAGAGAGTAACTTGACCATATTGACTTGTACTTGTGTGTTTTAATTTCTATGAAGACACATACCAGCTATTGACACAGAAATCTGCATATATAATTTTTGTAACACAATTAATTAAGAGAAACTTTAGAGTGAAAAAATAAATTGAATAATATTTTAAATATACCTAATATCAAAATACAAAAACTAACTTTTGCGCCTGTGTCCCACTCTCTTATATTTATATGGAGGGACCTTCAAATTTTCAAAATCTGATTTGCAAAATTAAGACAGGCTGCGTGTGGAAAACAATTTAAGACCTCTGAAATTCAGCCAAACAGGGCTGGGGACATCTGAAGGACAGTTTGGGAAACACTGCCAAATTCACACACCTTCACTGTTTCCATTCAATACATTCATACAACACATAGTATAGGAAAACAAAAACAGTGAATTACCTTGCCATGATTTATTATGACTGTACCTAAATATCCACTGACTCATCAAAAAACATTTTCAAGTAGAAATACAACACGATAATGCAAAATGGCTGATGAATAAAATTTTGGCCTAAGCTAAGTTTAACTCAGGTACCAGCCTCTTTTTAAAAACTCTTCATACAGTCTGCAGTGCCAACATGCTTCTTGGCTGAACAGTTTAATCTCAGCCCCAAAACTCACTCAAACCACCAGAACACTTCACATGTCACATAATAAGCTTTCCAACCCTGCCACTCCTGGGTAAGCTTTCCACTGAAGTTACATACAATCACCTGTATTTGGAATGATTATTATTTAATTTTATTGTAAGTATTCTGCTAGGATTATGTTTCAATAGTGTGTGAGTGTGAGTGAGAAAGGAGGACATGGATTTTGGAAAATGTGGTTATTGAATACATTTTGAAAGCAACGAAGACTGGTCCATGTAGACCTCTGTTTTGACAATGTGACTTCTATTTAGACAGATGCATGTTAGCAACTGAAAACAACTATAATGCCTCAAGTCAAGTTAATGGCTAGAGGGAAGTTGCTAGCCCTTATGTTCACCTTTGTGCATCTTTTGTTCTTCTTGTTAACTTGGTTGTATGATTGTATATTTTTACATTTTTTTCTGCTTTTTCAAATGCAAATTAGACATTTAGACAATTAAACAAAGTGCATTATGCTTAAAATTCTGTCTGGGACTGCTCCAAGTCATGTATGATGATAGGAGAGTAAGATAAGGAAGAAAAGAATAGAACAAAAGCAACGTATGATGATAAAATGATAAAGAACAGCAGGGTGGATACATACAGAATTTTAACAAAGGAGAGAAAGAGAACATTCTGTTTCAGTCCTTTTTCTTTGGTTCACTGCTGTTCTTGTCATTACAGGAGGGGTAGCAGGCAATCAGTTGTGTCAGTGATCCCCTAGGATTCCTTGCTCTGGGAAAACCGTAATCCTGACTATCATATATGTGAAACAAGTGGCTGACTCTGTGTGTGTATGTGTGTAAGCCTCAACAGTCACAGTCTTAGACTTCTTTCCAGGGGACATGATTGACCTGTACAGAGGGTAGAGGTTTGCGGTGTGTGTGTGTGCTTGTGAGTCCTTGTGTGTGTGCATGCACTCCCCAAGTTCTACACAATCACACCTCTTGCAGACAGAGGAGGCTGTGCATGTGTGTGAATAGTCCCATCGGCACGCTATCTAGCGTCAAAAGGAATTCCCAGGGTGCCTCTTGATCTACCTGCATTAAGGTGTGTGTGTGTGAGAGAGGGAGAGAGAATTAAGGTGTGTGGGGGTAAATGTGTGTGTGTGTATTGCATATCAGAGGAGACAGGCCCTCTGTGGAAACAGATGGTCTTGTTATACGCTCAGTGTGCTGAATTATAGCTGAGGGGACAAGAGATAGTTTTTTTTATTTTCATCATAATACTTTGGTATTTGTAGAGCATTTAGTATTCCAGCCTGCCATGTTATAGTAGCTACCACATGTACATGAAGTTGTACAGTTGAAACATAATAGTGATCATGTTTGTCCAGGTAAAATTGATCACTAAGTGGATGTGCTATTTTTGAATGTATAGCCAGTTTACATAATCCAGAGAACATGCAAACCAGATTCTTCTATGGAAGAGAATTTTAGTTTAAAATATTAATAAATTATTAACAGAATGTGAATAACAAGTAACAGTTTTGAGATTTATGTCAAAGATGTTTATGTAGGCTACTGTGTTGCAGAGATATTTAAGTTAGGACGCTAACCAGCTAGCCCCGGTCTGTCCTGTCTCCTAATACCACTTTGTATTTCAAAAGGCAATCGTGAGTCACTGCAGCACCCAGTCTGCCCTGGGACCAACAATACCTTGGTGGTTCTCTTTCCAGGCTTGGCTCCTGCTGGGGCTGACCCCACCGTAACCCCTGCTCAGGCCTCCAGAGGTGGTCGCTGACTGATGCTTGACCTCCCTCTCGCTCCTTTCCCGCTTCACGCTTCTCCTGAACCTACCGTGTGTCTGTCATCCCCAGAGTCAGAGTCCTGGTCAGAGCTGCTTGTTGACTCACAAATTGACAAATATTAAAACTAAAATGATGTCACTGTGCTCTGGATTTCAAAAATGTTGTTTCCATACTCTTACATTCTACCCAGTGGGAAGGGGCATTGATAGATGGCTGGAGAAAGATCAAGGACACCAGAGACCACCCTTGACTGAGACAGGAATTCTGATCTCCTTCAAATATAGGAAATGTGTAACTTTTATAATACTAAAGCCAGCTTCATACACTTATAGTAAAAGGCTGTAAATGTGATTGAAAGCATAAAAAAAGCTTTTTTTTTGCCATTTTACCATCAGTTTTTTACTCTAAAATATTTTGTCACACAGAAAATAGCTGTTTACTCTGCGATACAAAAAAATGTCAAAAGCTGCTGGCATCTGGTTGGATTTTAAACATTCCTTTTTTTCTGTTCAAATTTGACTTTTATGATCTCGTGAGCAATACTTATGCCTGGTAACAGCAACATGGAAGACACACTGATTACAACTATTTTAAGCTTCCCAGATCTATAAAACCCCTTGGAAACACTAAAGGTTATGCAGACAAATGGTTACATCTATTAGTTAATGGTAAGCTTAGAAATACATTTTTTTAGATTTTATTTCCAGTTTGGTTTCAATTAAGGCTTCCTGATAATCACTTGTCAGATGGCTTATTAAAATACCGCAGCAGTGAGATATACATGGTTTGTCAAACCTCCACTCCACCTCGCTGGCTCTGCACATCACCAATCAGAATAGAGTGACCCTTCAACCAAGTTGCTCACAGCAGTGAACACTAGAGTTACATGTTGTTAATGACCTGTCAAGGTCATGTTCTACTTTGAGCCGTTTCTCCATATTTCCAGCCTTCTCAGGGGGACATAACGTTCATACTTTATCACAGTAGGTCACAGTCACACTGCTCCCCTCTGTATTACACAGGGTTACACCTTCTTATCACTGTCAAGGTAAAAACTTTAACCATTCACATATGCATGCGGATATGTGTTCACATACACACACACACAACCTAATAATAGCCTAACCTTTATGCTGGATCAGTTACTGATGTCTCGGGATATTTCATCATGTTGAAGCAAGGTGAAAGATCTCGTTCTCTCATCTCCAACTTTTCTCCCTCTTTTTTTGCTTCAGCTCGTCTATGTCTTTCTCCCCCTTCTGTCTCTCCCCAAACTGGCCTTTATCTGTGAACTTTACTTGACCCTCTCCCGCTAATCTGCCATGCTCTAGGGAAGCCGGCGTCAAAATGAAGGGCTTTAATAGAGTCTGGGAGCTGAGGGCTAAAGTAACACAGAGAGTAAAGGGAATAAGAGATGGCTTCGCGTAGCATGGCTAATGCCAGGCTCCGTGAAATACTCTGAAAGGGCTCTGCCATGTTTCATCGACTTGTCTCAAGGTGACAGAGACCTCGTCATTCTCATCACAAGGGCATAATTAACTCGATTTCACTCGTACAGCTGTTCTCATTCATTGTCTTTTCCAGTGCTGCTCAACACTTTGCTGTGGTTGTAAAAAAAAGTAAAGTGTATTATGGTATAATTAAGAAAACAAAAGTTATTACAAGTATATTTTTTTGATTAATTGAAAGTATATTCCAAATGTACATTAAAAAGTGTACTTCAGAATAGATGTTCAGAATAGTTCAACTTGAATGTACTAAAATAATTTATTTAAAGCTGTCTTCAGTCTACTTTGAAAAAGTTGCACAAACAAGGTATCCTTAAATTTCATTAATCAAGCATGTATATTAGAACATATACAGCTATATATTGTAAGTGTACAAAGTATACTTAAACTTGTTCCACTTCAGCACATAAAAGTACACTAAATACACTTAAAATTGTGTTCTTCTACAATTTAATTATAACTGAAATATATCCGGTGAATAAAATAGTTGTTCCAAAATAGCAAACTTCATGTTAACTAATTTTTAACATACTGTAAGTATACTGATGATTAGTCTGAGTGCACATACACTCAAATATGCCAAAACTTAACACGCTTAGCATATTTATCTTTCATCATGGTTGTTACTTGGAGTGGACTCCTTTCTTCTCATATCTGTTCCTCTCCTCATGTCTCTCTTTCCTTAATGCAGAACCATGTAGAATTTATTAAAATAGTATTGGAAAATGCAAAAATCAACACATTTATGATGGTTGGCGTCTTGTCCATACTCATGGGATTTTGGGTGGCACCTGAGCCAATAAAGTCCATACTGAACGGAGCCAGCGGACTGGAAGCAACGCACTTCACACCATGTTTGTATTTTCACGCATCAAAATCAATTTAAACCCAGTACTTTCACACTTGGCTATCTGGCGCATTTTCCTGGTTGTGCAGCGGCTGTTTTCAATAATCAGCGGGGTTCCACTCAAACTTCCGCAACTTTGCCACAGACGTCTTTCTGCCTTAGGGGGAAAACACATGCGGAAGGTTACACATTTCAGCAGAAAAGTCTGTGATCTCTCCACTTCCTTACACACTGTATGCCACCTCCTTTCAATCGCTTCCCTCTGCTCCTTTGATTACACCCCCAGTATGAGAGGGAGCAGGAGAGATGGGTTGGTGAAAGAGAGAATAGGGACAAAGAGAAGAGATGGAAATTAAGACAGACATTGACTGAGGGACTCAGGGTGCGGGCAGGGGGGGTGATTGACTCTTGGTTAGCCCTAAGACAGGATGCATGATTAAGTGCCCATTTTGTCCATTGGACAAAATATGCTTTTCCAGTGGGCAAAATGTGATAAAATGCCCTCTAGAGTTCCTTTCAGTGGACAAAATATGGTACAATTCCCTTCTCCGAGATGCCTTTCCTGTGGTTAAAACATGATAAAGTGCCCTCTCTTCTCTTCTGCCCTCCCTTCCAGTGGACAAAATGTGCTGAAGTGCCTTCTATGGTCCTCTTCCAGTGGACAAAAGATGATAAAGTGCCATCTAGAGTGCCCTTCCAGTGGGAAGAATGTGGTAAAGTGCGCTTAGAGTTCCCTCACTGAGGACAAAACAGATAAATTGCCCTAGTGCCCTTCCAGTGGACAAAATGATAAAGGGTCCTTATAGAGTGCCCTTCATTGGACAAAATGTTGATAAAGTGCTCCTAAGGTACCCTTCCAGTGGACAAAATATGACAAGGGCCCTTAGAGTGCCTTTCATTGGATAATGTAAATGAAATAAATGTAATAATTTCTGTTTTCATAGTAATGTGTATAGTGTGTACTTTAAGTCACATAATAAAACATTTAGGATTGTGCCCACCACATACACCTGGTGTCCTTTTTAATTTTTTCGCCCCTGCCTCTCAGACAGCCGGAGTCCACCACTGCAGATATAGACAGGGAGAGAAGTTCTCAAAGAAAGAATCTATTACTGCTTCCAGTTATTTGTTGGATCAATTAAAGTACACTATAAAGATAGGAAAACTCACTTCAGTCATAGGCCTTTCAAAACCCCTTTCTTTTCCAAGCTCAAAATCATGTTTAGTGATAAATATGTGATCATAGATTTGGTTAAATTGGATATGTTATTTCAGAAAGCTTTTCTCCTACATCTATTGGCACGCTACCTTGGACTTCTAATACTATTAACTGCACTTATAAGTGTCACAAGGTCTGGAAATTTGCCTTCTATTGAGCTAAATTTTCATTTCAGAATATTATAAGGAAGCAGAAGTCAGTCAATAGACGAGACATGGAACAAATTAAAAAGGCTTCCTTTTCACAGATGGTTAAAATATTACTTTTTCTAACCCAACAAAAAAAAATTGTATCTGATTTAGCATAGTTTCACCTTTTGACCTGCAGAATATTTACGCGAAGAAAACAGATATATGTTTCTTTGAAAGGTGTAGATGTTTGAAAAACCCTCATGAACCCCTTTCTTCCCTTTCAGCTCTGTTAGATAGATGCTAAGCTTTTCATTTTCCTTCCATTTTCATCCAGTACTGCCTTCCACTTTAATACATTATTGTGTTTGTTTTGCACTACTTGTATGTAACCCCTAACATCATATTGTTGCTATCCTTGAACTCACAGTCTGCCTTCAAAGGGTCCAGTTAAAAACATCCATTTGTAACATGTTGTTGGTTGTCAGCATCTATGTTTTGTTACCACCTTTTTACGTTTTCGTGCATCACTGCTTCAGTGTTATTATGCTTACATTGTACAAGTTCTCAGCAGCAACAACATATACTGTATACTGTGTGTCAGAGAGAGGGCAGTGAAATAGAGCCAAGTCTAAACACACAAACCATATCTCTCAAAGATATTTTTTCAGTGGCAGAATACGTCCAGAAGCCACCATTCATTATCCTCAGTATATTTATGTTTATATCTATTTTGAATTGATTTTCAATGATCTACCCTATTTCAATTGTCCATTTGTATGCATGAATTGATCTGAATATAAAAGAGTATGATGCAAACACAAACAGTCAACAGTATGCTACACATTAGCAGTGTAGCTAATGGCTCAAGCAAGACAAGCATGACCACAGGACACAACAAAGTTTTAAAAATCTGTCATCACGTAGTTAATGAAAAGAATTCTCTGGTCACATGTCGCGATGGCCACACAGACCACTACCATCTAAAACGCTTCCTCCATTTTTGCATTTCTTGGTTTGGTGTACTTTTGACTTTTCCTCTTTAGGCTAACTTCATTAGTCGTGCCCTCCAGTGCAGTGGTTATCAATCAGTGCATTGGTTTCACGTTGTGACCCCCCCAGGCTCCATCTGCCCAATATTGTTCAGGGATTACTGAATAGCATATGAAAAACTACCAAACTCATGCCACATCATGGGTACAGGTAATGTAATGTAAAAACAATTCAAACGTCACAGCCCTCATTTCCCATCATGCTTGCTGCACTGTGTATTTTGTTAGATTTGCTATTTTATTTTAAAATTCAAATGTTAGATTTTGTTACAACTGTTATAACTGCTTATATTTCGCATGTTTTTGAGTGTTTGTCCCTCATGTTCAATGTTTGCCACAATATATTCTTTTATTTAATTCTCCACAATTATTATTATTACAGAAATTATCTTGTGACCCCCTTAGGGCTCCCAACCCCATTGGTTGAGAACCACTGCTCTAGGGATGTGTTGCTTAACATCCATGCCAACATAAAGTACACATGGAAGTATGTGTGCATTGACAGTTACGTCATTTGAAAAGGACGTATCATTTTTTTGTACATAAAGGGGGCATAAATGAGCCTTTAAGAGACTAACGATTCAAAGTTCTTTATTAAAAGCAATGAAATATGTTTTCTCAAAAATACTGTGGCACTAATTTTCATTTTGTAAGAGGTGTAGCTATCTTTGGTGAGCCCTGCTTTCATTGCAATTCCTGCTTGCACAGCTGCTTAGTGTGTGAGGCAGGTTTCACATCAGTAATTTCAATTAATCTGGGCAAAAAGGGCAAATTAATGCTGCTTAAATTCATGATGATGGGATGCTACTCAGACTCTCCAATTTAGGGTGCACTCTCATGTAGACATTTGTTATTTTTTCATGAAAATAATCTTTTTCTTTGCAAGATTATTTATCAAAAGGAGGCTTGAAGGAGAAACGGCTTGCCTTAATAACAAAAAAAAGGACATGATGATAAATATGTACACAGAAGCACAGACCCTAGATATGACTCCAAGTGGTCATAAATCATTGGTTTACATGTGTTTTTAAAGGGCTGGTCATAACGTCACAGAAAGTCTAAATGTTAGTGTAAAGCTGGTGCACTCCTTTAAACATTCATGCAAATACAGTCTGGAAAGCTTTGTACAGTCTAATTTGCAGCTGAAAAGCTTTTAATTGCGCGTATCAACAAGGTGCTTGTGTGCCCCTGTGTACGTGTGTACGTACATGTGTGTAATGTCCTGGTGCATTGCCAGTGACTCAGTCATTAGCATCCTGCCTACGCACACACACCAACAGCCAATACCAAACACACATCCAAATGCACACACACACATGCACCAGCAGCCAACACCCCAACACACACCCCTTATGCCCCCTCCACTGAACACACACATTGTTACTCCCGTTTACACACATCGTGCAAACACACACACACGCATGCACACACACACACACACACACACACACACACAACATCCCATTCAATTTCACACATGTCAGGGGAGACTCCCAACCAGGCAGTCATATTAAACCAGCTCATTATTTATGCAAGGAGAGAGATTGCCAGTCCCCGATTCACCTCATAAAATGTTAATATATTCATCGGGAAATTGTAGTCTTTTAATCTGCCCCACCAGAAAAACACTTATCTGCCACTACAGCACCATGTTTTACAGTAGCTCCCTCTCTTCTTAGACACATTCTCCCTCTATATCTCTCGGTTTTTTCCCTCTCCACTTCTTTTTCTCATTCCCTATCTCCATCCAAGAAGTAGCTGGTAGAGATCATGTTTGACATTTGGGATGCTAATTCCTATTGTCTTCTTCTTGGGTTTTAATCACCAAAATGTTAAATGCATTGCAAGATTTGCTTAGCAAGACTTAGGTTATCACAGCTCCAGACCACAATTTTCTCAAAAATGTTTAGTTACCAAGGTAGATTTATGACACGCCAGTATTTCAGGAATATTTTTGTTTCAGCGAGGGGAAAAGGGGTCTGTCTTTATTTTCAGGATTGTAGGTTTGGGAACATTGTGTCACTCTTTTTATCCTTATGGGTCTTGAAGGAAAATAAAGGATGCATGTTTAAATAAATTAGATTTTTTTTAACCAACTGATATTATTGCATAAATGCAAACACTGGACGTTTGGTAAGTGATATATTTTTTGCTCTATATACTATACTGTATCATATCTTACAGTAATACTCTATTTTGAATATCTGTTTATCTTATAGGTAAGTTAATTGTTCTAGATAATTTAAGTTCAAGCCATACTATTGTATATCTTGATAAAATCAACATACTATTGTTAAATTATCCTCCATGTTCTTTCTTTTGCCTCCCCATTTCTTTCTTTCCATGGCTGGCAGACAAAAATATCTCCACTCCTCCAGTTTTATTAAAAAAAAAACAACAACATTTCTATCACCTAAAATGAAGCAGTGCTAGCTAGCTGAAAATTACCTCGGTTGCTATGCAACGGCAGCATCCGTGCAAAGCCCTGTCATTTCCCAAGCCAAACTAATATCCCATAATAACCTCAAATAAGCCCTCTGCTTGTGTGTGTGTGCGTGTGTGTGTGCATCTGTGTGTGTGTCTGTCTGTCTGTGTGTGTGTGAGAGAGAGAGAAAATGAAAGATAGTGTCTGTCTGTCTGTATGAATATTGCCCTTGTGTGTAGTTGTGAATGCACATGTGCGTGCATTATGCATGTCTGTGGACAGAGCTGCCTGACTGTCTGTCTGTCTATGTGTCTGTCTTGAGGAGACAGTCATTCCAAAAGAAAATCAAAAAGAGGGACCATTTTCACATAAATGTATTTATTTAATTGGTCACAAGCAGCATGAACAACACATCATTTTCATGTTCTTAAGAAATTAAATACGTTAAAGGTAGAGTCAGACAGATTCGTCAGATTCGTTCATAAACACATCAGAATGTCAAATAGCAATGTTTTGGGTTGGTGAAATGCCCTGAAGAGCAAAACAATGAGAAAAAAAATCGGGAAATACAGGCAGAGAGCAGAGTCACAGTAGATACAATCACCACCACACATTTAGGTCATAAATGATGATTGAAAGGGATTTATTTATGAGACTACGCATTGTTTTTTTAAGGACAGTGTTGCGGATTACACCTTGATAGTTTGTGTCTTGTATTGTTATGCCTGTACTTTTTATAGTTTTTTAAGTTTTTTTTCTTAATGTACATATTAAATTGTGAACGTGTATTTGGTATTTCTTATGTGTTTTATGTATTTTAATGATGTGAGGATGGGTTAAGATCTCCAGTTCACAAAGCACTCCCGGAGTTTCAGCGGAAAACAGCATTGCAGCCAAATCCAGTACAATCGAAGTGAATGGTGACCAGTTTTAAAATGTAAAAAAGAACACACACAAAAAAAACACAAAATGTCTCCATACTGCTCGTGTGGTGTCCATAAGCCACGCCATAAAAATTTGACCCAAAAAGACACCATTTACACGCCTAAAGCAGGTACACATGCTCTTGCCCAAGCAGCACTACACAAGATATACAAGATCTCGTGATACCTTCACACCTGTGTTTACATGCTACCTGGAAGCGACTCACACAACAGAGAGAGATCTGCTCAGAAATAGTGACTTGTTATGTGTGCAGTTGACTTTGCAAACTTTCAACAAAGAAGAAAATGAGGAACAACAAGAGGCAGGTTAAAAACTGCAATGCTGTTTTCCGCTGAAAGTCCAGGATTGTTTTGTCAACTGGAGATCTTCACCCATCCTCACATCAGCACAGGGATGAGTAGATACTGAGTGAATTTTCATTTTTGGGTGAACTATTGCTTTAAGCTATAAATGAGACTGTATTTCTCCTTATAAAAATTTAATAAATACATTTTTATGAAAATGGTTTTAAAGGCATTATTAATGGGAAAAAAGATTTCTCTGGGATGTGTTCAGCGAAAACACTACAATGATGTTTGGCACCAAAAAAAATCATCTCAGTGATTGAATTGGAACTTTGCTTTTGTCCAAGTGCAGCATGATGTCTCGTTGTGAGGAAAAGAGCAACGCAGGACAGACAGAAACGAATACACCAATCAACAATAAAAACAACAGTTTGACTTTTGTGTCAACTGATCTGGGAGATGCTAATGTCACAGAGCATGGAGACACCAGTGTGCCAGTGTGGGCGGGACATCAGTAGCTGCAGCCCTGTAGCCTCACTGAGATTTATCACAAAGTGTTGAGTGCGGTGACAAGTTGCTGCATGTGTGCCATTTGCAGGATGATAGCTGATGCTAGTGCCATCCACACTACAGAATGAAGCGGTGAAATTAACTTACGATGAAGGTCATTTCAAACTCCCCTGAGATATTAGAAACCTTAACAGGGGAATGAAAGACAGCTTCACCTTTCCCCTTAAAGCCACTACTACCTCAGTGCCTTTAAACAAACCATCTGATTGTCCTATAGTAAAGGAGAAATATGTAATATATTTACTGTACTAAGTCATAAAAATGATGATGATATGTCATCAGAGATTAAGGAATCATCAACAAGTTGAAATACCAGTTTCCAAAACCATTATGTTCTCATTTCGGTGTGGAATGTCATGAAATCTAAGAATGTTTATTATAGCAGCAGAACATAGTTAGAGTTCAGCATCTAGGCTCCGACCTCATTGCTCCTCACAGATTATGTTTACATAGAGATACTGAGGAGTGATGAACACATATCTCGGACCCCCTGATGGAGCCTGCAGGTGGATTCTGGGGTGGTGATGGGGTTCAATGAACAGACAGTGATGCTGAAGCAAGCCAGTGATGGCATGACAGGCAGCGGGGGAGATGGGAGGTTTTAGCAGTTTAAATAGACCACCAGATTGGAAGGGTGTGTTTGGTATGCACCACAGAGTGTGACGTGTGTCATGTGTGCTTGTGGTACAGCTCAAGTTGACTGCTTGAACTAGCCAGCAGGCGCTGCTACATTTATTAACAGCTGATCAACTTGCAGTAGGACTCGTCGTCTCTTGCCATTGCACTGCGCTCATCTTGCACTCAAGCAGCCTGACTGAGCTTTGAGTCTAGGGAGGTGGGTGCGGGAAAATGAGTCTAACCATAGATTGTATGTTAAATAAGGATCTATTTAACCTATTTAATATATGATCTCTGGCTCCAATTCACTCTTTGGACTGCAGTACTCATTTTCTAACACTGGGGTCTTGCATATTGTTCCTTTAATGTATTGCTAGCAACATGAGAATTAAAAACTGTGATCAAACCGGGCAGATCCCACAGGTTTGGTAATGTGTATAACTTTACTTTATGACACCTAAAAGCGGATTATCACCATAAATCATACATAATGAACAAAGACATACACATGAATTTCATCCATTCATTTATTGCAGCCACTTCAGTGTATTTTACGATACTAATTTTGCAAAATAGGCGGGACACTTATACAAACAACTTGTACATGTTACAGGAGCCAGACAGCATAAATCTAACATAATTCAGTCCAAGTGCCCTGCAACATGATGTCCAAGTTTATTGAGATTGTTGTGAGAGGTGTTGCTTAAATGTGTGCATATTTTGCCATGTTGTTTTGTTATTTTGCATTATATTGTATGGCTTTTCTGTCATGGAACCTCCCTTTAAACATATACACAATGCTTGTGCACTATTTTTACTTCATCACTCACTTTAAGGAATTCATGTGGAAGCAAGGCATTCAAAAGCAAAAGTATTTTGAAAAGTGTTTGCACCATAATGTGCATTTTTCTTGTTCCACATGTTATGTCCTGCCTGGGCCAAACATATTGACTTTTATGTGTGAATCACATTTAAACACATGGCCATGACAGATAGGTATATAAACCTGTTCCATCTTCGCTGCAGAAATAAATGAACCCAAAGAACAGGTCAAAGACATGTATCAGGTTTACAAAAACCTTTATTTCTTCATCCTGCATGCACAGTGTGAGTTAATACTATATTTGTCCACTGCATATTGAATCCTATATTTCTTCTTAAGTGAGAAAAAAGGGGAAAGAGTGCACTGCAATGCTTCTGGTATAGCTTCTTTCAAAGAAATTGTCTGACCCTAAAAATGTTGCACGGAACATTTTCAAATGGAAAGGATGCCTTTTGATATTCTCCTTTATCTGCAATATGATTAAAACATGTAAAATGTATTCATACTGGGAGAAATGCATTCAAAGACTGCTTTGACAACACTACTACCAAGGGCAGAGTTCACTCTCACATAAAGAAAACAAGGAGAAGGTACAGCTGAGAAAGAAAATGCATTATCATTTAAGGATTTGACCTTAACCTAGTCATATCTATACTTAAAATAATAAGTGGCCTCAAGAACATATCAAAACTCTTTTTCTCCTTACATTCTGCGTGTGCTACAGGAGTTTTTACTATCCAGAATTTATTAACATTTTAACGTTTCCAATTTTTTACAGTATTAGTGAAACCTTACCCCCCATAGATAACATTGTGCTTTTTTCCCTCTCCTGGAGATCAACCGTCACTGATTTAAAGTATCTGTTGTGATGATGGTGCAATTAAAATAAAGATCCCGGCTAACTGGGCCAACCACGATTGTAACTCAGTGCAAATCTGGACAAATGTTTCAACTCCGTTTTTTCACCAGTGATGATTTTGAACAAGATGAAAAACCCTTGCAAACTTTTTGCTTCATATTACCTCAACATCACACAGTGCCAAGGAGTCATTGATAATTGCCTTCACCCACACTACTGCCTGCTCGAAAATTTGTGACTTTAACTATCAGAAACTACTGTGTAACTTCTAGTCCCCATGCTTTTGAACTTAAAGCTGCAGTAGGCAATGTGAAGGTACAAAATGCAGAGTCATGTCTCCATTGGCCACCCCTGAAATCTGATTGGCCACCCTAACTGCCACCCCATTATCCTAAAATATGATTGGTTATCTGTTCAGTGAGAGGCAGGTATGTAGAATAATTTTAATTTTTTACATGGTTAATTTAATTTTCTTTATTTGCGACACAGGGTTGAATAATGAGATGTTAGTTATAGTTTCATTTACGCTACTCACAAAAACAAAAACCATACAAACAAAAAAAAAAAAAACAGCAAATGAGTGAATAAATAATAAATCATAAAAATAAAACTATTTTTACTACTAAAATTATAATGAAATAATAATGCCTTCCACAGCCTTAAAACATCTCACAAAAAAAGCAAGTTAACAGAGGATAACATTAAATCTGAGGTACAGCAAGCTGTTCATGTGTGCTGATACATAAGTTCATTCTTGCAGAGCTTTGACCTGAAAGTTCTTTTAGAAAATGCAATTGTTCTAGTCTGATGTATCTGAAATAACTACACAAGATGTATCTGACATAACTACACAAGACTCAAAACTCTCAGATACAAGGTTGTGATTGCAGCCTTTGGAACATGAACTTTCTTCAGGGGAGGAAACATTTGATTTAACATAACATTACGTTGCAGTTAAAGAGCCATTTCCTTCACAATTTCAATGTCAAGGTCATTTTATTCTCATGACATGCAGTGGAGGACAAATTTCACATTCAACTACTGACAATTCAAGACATCAAACAGTGAATGTAGCAATTCAATGGGACTCTACTTTGATTGTAACAAGGTCACTGCATATTAGAACTAAATCTTTAAATGTTATCACCATTTAAGCTGCAGGTTTTAAGTTCAGTCCAAATGAAATTGCATTTAACCGTGAATGTTTTCAAAGTCTTTCCACCCTAGTGTTTGTTTTCTATAGATAAAGACTGCAAAATTTATTAAACTGGTATAACAAAAATCTAGAACTCAAATTGTAAAAATAAGTGGGAAATGTCCTTGAAGAAAGTCAATATTTTAACAAATCTTAACTGAGTACCTTCCTATTGAAAGACTTACAAAACATTTAAAAAACACACAAAACCATACCGGAATATGTTAGCCTGCCTTTGCCAATACTTTCGATCCAAGTGTTTTCAGAGGCAACAGCAACATTAAGCCAACAAGAATGACTGTATTGTACAGGTAAGGGTCTTTTCCTGCCTTTTTCTGTTTGAATCAAACCATGCACGATTCACATCAAAATAAACCTTAAAAAAATGTGCTGGCTTTCAAAGCTCCCAGTGATTTCTGTCCAAATTGCACTTTGAGTACAAACTTCAGTCTAAACTTTCTTCAAAGAAACAACGTTGGCCCTGACAGCATGTAACAGCCTGACCTTCTGTACTTTCCAAATATCAAAAGACTCATTTCAACACCCATTCATTCACTTTCACACATTAATATAACACATTCCCTGGTACAATAGGCCAACATACAAACACACGCAGATGGCAGGCGCTGGGACTAATCCAATGTGTGTGTGTGTGTGGCTGTGAGTGTGTGTGTGACTGTGGCTGTAGGAGGTTGACAGGCAGTGTGTCTGTGATTGTATGTCCAGTCCAATTCTGTCTCTGCCTGCCTGTGGAAGGAAGCTTAATAGGCAGGCGGGTACATAAAAAGTATATGTGGGGGTGTATGTTTTAAACAGGGCAACACATGCAAACATGTGTATTTATGTGTTTAAGTGTAAGAACGTCTGTGTGCAAAGGCAGAGACAGATACAGAAACAGGCTTGACTCAGTTACTCAGTATTTCTGGCACGCTGATAAAGCTCTTGAAGCCATCAGAGTGAATAATATCCAACAGACCGGGGAGGCCTGCTTAGATTCTCCAGCCAGCCCTCTCTGGTTTGATAAGATTGTGTTAGCCACCACCTCACACCGCCTCAGACTTCAAACAGTTACATATTGCCCTGGAAATTGTCGCGGGGAGCGCGTCAGGCAGATAAATTCATTTCTGATCATACATCTAGCTCAATTTATTTATAGCATGGCCAGCCAGGCGGGCAGGAAGCGAGGATGAAGGAGGGTAGGAGGGACAGCTGGAGTGAAATAAGAGAGATGGAGAGATGGAAAGTGAGATGTATGATGGAAAGAAGAGTAGTTTTACACATGAAAGCTCTCCACTCTCCTTTCCAATCCCAGTTTTCCTCCTGGTCATCCCACACTCTCTCACTCACCCCCCTTCATCATCTCAAGTTATAGCTGAGCACCATGTGCACTCACAGACATTATGGTCACAGCAACATGTTAAATAATGGGTTATTCAATGGTCTTTTTGTTTCTTTGAGTTTGCATGTGAGGTGATAAATCCAAGTGCTAACACTTAAAATAAAAAGCTATAGTTTACTTTATTGTACCATTTGCCACACGTGTTTTTTTGCTGCTCTTTGTGTTATTTCAGCCTCATCAGCCAGATGAGTCTAACAGGTTGATCACACTAGTCAACACATCTGGCCTCTCTCCCCCAGTGGAGGCCCTTTTATAGGAGAAGATTATGTTGCTCTTTCTCCTTCCAGACTCTGTTAGAGGTGAAAAAAAAGACACAGAGTGAGAACATAATACCCTGTTTCCACTGTATGACATGGCTCAACTCAACTCTCCTCGCTCTTTTTTGTTTTTTTATTGTCAAAAGTTGTGAACTGTACCCAGTACTCAGTCGAGGTTCCAAGTGAGTTGAGCCGATGCTGAAGATCACTGATTGGTCAGAGCACTGTTATGACCCAGCCAAGGGGAAACATGGTGCACATGAAAAATCACACTCATCCCAACTTCCAAGAACCACTAGCAACAAAGAATTAGCAGCCACTTTTACAGGTTTATTTAAATCTTTTAGCTTCAGGGTGGGCTAACAGCAAAACAATAAAACAAACAAGAGCTAAAGTGGATGAATCTAAACTTACCTAAGTTAACCACTAACCTAACTCCTAACCAAAAACAGTAGAATAAGGGTTAAACACAATGCAATGCTCCCCACTCCTAACAAACCTGGGCTGTAATATCAGTGAGTCTTTCGATTACATTTCACCCAAAAACATACTGGCCAGTCATCTGGCTGGAAGTGGAAAGAGGCAAACCCATAGGAGCTGGGAGAAGCCAGCCGTTTAAACCTAAGCTTGGAGGCTGGAATCAATCAGCTCCCTGAACAACCTTCACACTGACACAGTCAATGGCTCAATCCCAATGTCCCCCCTAAAGCCTTAAGCCCTGAACCCTCACAGACTTAGTTGACGTCACCTGGTAGTGCTTGACTGGGAAAGGCTGAACAGGAAAGGAAAAAGTCTGCAAACCAAAAGAGCTCCTGTTCAACCTGTTCCTGTTCAGATATTTTTGTGATCCAGCACCCAACCCATTGGGCTCAGGGATGCGTGTGTCTTTTTCACATCGTTTTTCATGGCTAGGAAAGGCTGCAAGGGCCCTGAATGGTATTAAGAGGAACGAGAGCACTTAGCAACATCTTAAAGTGACAAAAATGACTCAAATACATATGAAGAAGATAAAATGAAATGATTTAATGACAATTATATACAAAGGGGTACACATACAGAAATCTAAACACATTCCATCAGAGGTTTCAGGAAAAATGTTCTATGATGTTTCAAAAGCTTATTACTTTTGTCATGGTTTAATAAACCAAGTGATTTAAGTATAGAATTTAGTTCTAAGAGAAAAGATGAGATCTGGAGTAGTGATTTAGAAAATTTCTGTGCATAAATAAAAAACTTAGCATATAGATTAATTAAATTAATCAGATATTCAAGAGCACTGTCATCTACAAACTTGGGAACATGCCACAAAGTCTGTGAGTCCCTGAAGGTGGATGTTGGGATTGGGCCAATCAGCCACTCCACTCACCTGCATTCCACACAGGTACCACAATAGAGAGACATATCCACAGCACATGCACAGGAGAATAAAGCAAATCCACAGAAAATGTTCACATGACCTCGGACCACTGGATCATTAGAATCAACAGCAACACGGTCATGCAGCACACTGACTGCAAAATGCAACTGCAACTTTTTTTTTCTTTCTTTTTTAAACGGCAGCCTTCAAAACCATGCTATAGTCAACTGATGAAGTGCAGATGTTCTCTGCTTGGTTGCCAATGAAAGGATATTCTCAAATGGTAAAGAAACTCTCATGCTAAGTTACATAACTTTGCTACTTAGCCAACGTTGTTGCACACTGTGTCTATATCATGTTACTTGCTGTAATTGCTTTGAACATGTAAATAACACCAAGCAGCAACACCCCTGAGTGCAATCAAGAGGAGGGACTCCAGCAGCTTCTCACAGTGTAATCAACACGTAAGTCTTCTACTATTTTATTTCAGCCTGCTGTGTCAGGCATCCATGCACTTTGTTTTTATTTGACACTGACTTGTCCTGATACTTTTAGTTTAGTTTTTACAACATCTAAAAAAAGAATCATCTCATCTTCTCTGCACCACCATGTTTCAACAAGGTCACAGTATGAGCATGAAAGGAAACAGGCTTCCATTATGAGAAAAAATATATGTAATTGACAGCATGTCACACAGCGGTGTGTGTGTATAGGAGCGAGACACCTCATCAGGTGGTTTCACTAAGCTGTGGTGTTCTCACAGTGCCCCTGCTAACTTTCTGCCTCTTAGTATTTTTAGTCTCACTGTCACAATCTAATACACACTCATCAAAATATCTTACACTTAGACAAAACAGCAGCTTCTGTTCCCCTCCAAGCCTCTCAGGCTGCTCAATTACATGTACTTACATTACTTTCATGGATTCATCGATTCTGTCTTTCATATTCTTGATATGACCATTGAAAAAGACTTTTACAAATGGAAAGCCCTGCACTCCCTCCTTCTGTTTCTCAGCAGTGAATGCATGATGACATTTTTATGATCATTATTCTTCCACCTCCAGGCTGACTTCAGAGGTAATCAGCAAGGGGACAGTGGTTGAGCTGGAGATTGCGTGCACAGCGTGTGAGTGTAAGTACTGTAAGTGAGAGGAGAAAGATAACATAACATGCCTTCATCCTGAGTTAAAAAACAGCTTGTTGAGCTGTGTGTTGCTTTAAACTTTATAGTGGTCCTTTATGTGCAGAGAAAGGTTTATTAAACTGGGACTGTGGGACTGAGAATGTGAAATGCAGATGTTTTCCTGGATTCCTGAATATCAGACAAGTCTGTCTTTAAGATGTGCAGCTTTTGTCTGATAGTGGTGATTGTATTTGCACTGGAATCAAGATTAGACAATTAGAAACTTAATTAAAAATGTGACACTGTACTACTGTAATCCCTCTTAGGACATTGCCACTGAGAGACTTTCCTTTAAAGGTCAGGGTTCAGAGGGAAGAGTCAAGCACAGAAAAACATAATAGATAATAAAAAGACAATTAATTCTTGTTAACCAATGTTCTCTATCAGCAATCACTATATTAAATAAAGATGTTAATTTGGTAGAGTCAAGAGTGGTGACATTTCTTATCATCATCATTTTTACACTGCCATGTCCTCAAATCTAAAATAGTCACAGTTTGGTTAGTTTGAGGCACTAAAACTGCTTGGTTAGCTTTGGGAAAAGGAAATGCTCTGGGTCACATCACGTCACGTCACCCAGAGATTAGGTTGCTGCTTAGCAATAAATGTAAATATGGGTCATAATAAGCGGCTTGGACAGATAACCTATACAGCCATTTTTCTGGTGAGGACGGCTGTTTTTAAACTAGACTGGTGAAGAGCAAACTGGGCAGGAACCACAATCAATTTCCAGAAATGCTGTTTAAAAAAGCACTTCCAATTATGACATCTTATCTTAAAAATCCTTTATCAACAGTCAACAAGAAGATGCAACAGTTTATACAGACCAAAGGCAATTATTGGAGCACCAAAGAATCACTGACTTGCATGTGCAATGTCTGTCAGGTGAAGCAATCACTGATATTATTAATCAATTGTCAGGTATCTACCAAGGAGCAAGGCCTTTATCAGCTCGTGTGATGAACCTCTGTCACTGTAAGATCTGCAGTTAAGACAGCATTTGGAGTCACAGAGTCACAGAGAGAGAATGAGTAGAGAGTGTGTGTCACACTGACAGCTTCCACAACAGACACTGACAGTTAGGTCTGTGCATTACAGCTGCAAACCCTCTCTTCCTCAGTAGCGATGGCACCTTGACCTTTTCAACACTGGATGTTCTTACAGCAGTGCAGGTGACAGCACAAGTCAGGAGACAAGTCAGGCAAGCAGCACACTACACGTCTAATGAAGGAATTAATGAACACTTTATTAAGGTGAGCTGTAGTACTGTAGTGCTGACAGCACGTGAAAAGACAGACAATGAGCACATGCTGACAAAAAAGTAGTGATATTTCTCATAGATAGATTCTTCATTGGCCACTGCTGTTCACTGGCCTCTCAATGTATTTAACTCTCTGAGGCAGGAGGTCTACCCAAAATTAAATCATAACTCAATGAATTTTCAGCCAATGTTCACACTGTTTTTGGTTTGTTGCAAATGTAAAACATGCATGTACATCATGTACATCTATACACAGTATACTTGGTTAAATTAAAAATGTGGGTTTTCCTACCAAAATATCTTTTGTAGCTAGTGTTAACACTTAATACTAACATTATTATGTATTAATGAGACAATGTAAGTGTTAATAATAGCATCATAAAAATATTTACTGTTTGCTTATAAGACATTTATAAGTACTCGTTAACAGCTGACTGCTTAAGTAGGTTAATAAAAGCTTCATAATCATTGTTCACACTGTAGATCAGATTAGCACCAAAAAGCTTTAATCTCATGTAAATGTATAAAAAGATACTGATGTATATAACTTTAATTAAAAAAATGTAAAAAAAAATATATTTTTTTTTTTTTTCTTTATCTGATAGAAGTTAGCTTAACTTATTATCAGGACAGTCACTTAAATTTATGTTAGTCTGTATCACATCTGGAATGGAAAATATTTTCATTCAGTTTGCTGGTGGCTCACAGAGTGACAATGGGGGAAATGCCAAAAACAAACCTGTGGGTGAAACTCTTTCCTTGTCCGACTTTGCTTTTGATTTTTCTCTCTCTCACTGAGCTTAGTTTGACAGTTACTATTCTTATTTTAGCTTTGTGTCAATGGCCATTTGATTCGTAACATTTAGACTTGTCTCAATCTAGTTTGTGAAGAGATTTGAGTCCTTAACCCTCACATAGAGTGAGTTAATCTGTTCTGGTCTCTCAGTGTAGACATTTAAACAGCTGGCTTAAACTTCATCATCAAACTGATGGTCATGCGGTTGATCCTCAGCATTAAGGTATCTCCCATACAGACAATACATACACAGTGCCATGGGTTTGTCTAACGTGCTCTTGTGTCCTCTCTCTGGTGTTGTCCCTGTCACCATCCAGTACATGCGGTCTATGTAAGTGGGATATCACAGATGAGCAACAGAAGTAATGTGCTAATATTAAAAGAAAATGTACAGGGTTATAGACCTGGGTGGAGGGTGGAGGAGGAGGTAAAAGGGGGTGAGGAAGGCCTGCAGAGATTGTTAATCAGTTAGTGTCAGTTGGAGATATGGGGGTTGGGAAGCGGGTCATGTGAGGGATAGCATTTGTGATGTCATTGTGGATGAGTAGGAAAAGCAGATGCCAAAAGACTCTGTCTCCTGACTTGCCCTCTGTAGCCTCTGGTGGGCTGAAATTGACTTTCATAATTGCCTTGGCTAAGACCTGTAGATGTCTCCTTTTCTAACTGCACAATACTGTACTTGCCTCCCACTTAAAGAGAACAGTAACACTTTCTTTAAAGGGATGTGCATAAGACTGTCATTTCTGGTGTTGGGCAAGTTACTCAGGAAGTATAATAAGTTACTTTTTTACTTCTTAGTCATTTAAAAAGTAATAATATTACTTTACTTATGACTTGGCAAGTGTAAATAGTTACATTACTCTTTGTATTACTATATTACTTTTGTACTCTGCTGGCGGCCTTGTTGTGATATTTTAACATAAACATTCAGACTACCAAGGATAATCAGTCAAACCTCAATCTGTGATTGATTTCATTCTGTTAGTTATATGATCTAAAAAAGACAAATTCTGATGAGCGAATAGAAACCCCAGACTCTGAATTTGTGAAAAAAAAAAAAAAAACTTGAAATTGCCTAAACTTTCAAAGAGGGGAATAAAACCACATAAATAAAGATAAGGTAAAGGTAAAGTAATCTTATTACAGTAATATGTTACTGAGTAGTACTTTACTGCCCAACACTGGTCATTACACTGTCATAGCCATCTTTATGACTGTTGATGACTGTTGTCATTAAGTCATTAATTGTTTTGTTTGGTTAATTATGTCATTTTTAATGCAAAGTTGACATTGTTTGAAATGTCTTTGTAATGACAAATTGACATGATCAAACTTAGAGAAACTGTTTACCTTTATGTTCGTCTTCAGATTAATTAGTTGAGGCATTCAACTAGTTTACCCCCAGCAGACCAGGTGCACTCTGTGAGTTTGTTTCAGTTTTGCTTAGACTGGAAAACAATTTTATGGACAGTTGCTGAAGTCGCTGCAATCATGTGTGGATGATGCTGAGGACAATGAGTCGCTCGCTGATAACAACTGTGCGTTGCGTTTTTTCTTTACATATTTTATGAAATTGCTTGCATTAAAGCAACTACTTTTCATGACATGGTATCGGTTGTGGGGTATCAGAGTAGTTTTATGTGTAGGAGTTTGAGTACATAAGGACAGTATCAGACCAATATCCGATGCTGGTGTCATTGTCGGTGCATCCCTAACCTCGATTTAAAAACATTTGGACTAGTCATAAAGATGCTATTAAATGTTATAAGGCCAGTTTGATGACAGAGGACAGTAGAAAAGGTGATTTAGCTTACAGAGCTACCTAATTGACAGACAGCAGTTAGCTAGTTAACTTGTTGCTTTGGGAGATTTTGGCCATCTTTCTTCAGAGAGGTGTATTTTGACACACCCAACTGTTGGTGGTAAAGCCATCATATGCTGCCATCTCTGCCAGTATTTCACCCAGAAGTATGAATCCAGTGTCTTGCAAGCTTTGGCCTTTCACTTGGATTCCAAAATTCACAGCAACCTAAGTCCAGTGCATTTTATCCCTCCTTAGAGCACAGCACACACTTTACATATTCGTTGTTCAGTCTTTTGAAGTATTTCTAGACAAGGCTGATGACAGACATCGTGTTGTGTTAACCTAATTTACATGGTAGAGCCACAAGTTACTGTATTAAACTGCATTAACAGTCAGAAATCTTTGAATTCATACCACCTTGTTCTTGTTAATTAATCAATTAAAGTGCTCAGCTGGTAACACAGAAGAGCAACAAAAACTCTGGGGAGGCATAAAACCCCATGCATATAGTCCTACATCCTCCCTTTTTTTAAAAAAAAAGGGGGAAAAGAAAACCAAATGTTGATAAATCTGAATTCAGTCATTTATATCTTTCCTCCCTCTATATGATCCTTTCCACCTACTTTTCATCTTAGACCCATTTTATTCAGGAGAGATCCGATAAAAGAGCTACTGGATCACGGATCTTATGGATATGAGATGCAGCCTTTAATCATACTGATGTTAAAGAGATTATCTACAGAAAGCAGTGTCTTTCTGTCTCTGTGTTATCTAACATTACCCCACTTAGCATGCTGATTCACACAAAAGGATCTGATTAATATGGGAACTGACATCCATAATGCTGCCCTGCATTACCAGCAGTGGAAATCTGCACTAAAAGTAGCTCTGGGTAGCAAATACCCCATAAGCTATATGGATACTGGAAAAGGAAATGGAAATGGCACCAAAAGAAAACTTTACACCTGGATGTTTACTGCTTGATTCCACTGGGCAGGGCTGTGTCATATTTCAGCTGCTCTGTGGCCTCCAGATCTGATAGCAGCCATTCTAGACAAGGTTTGTGATTCCACCAGAAGTGCTGCAACATGTCAAGCTGCACACAGCAGATCGAGTGGGCAGGAACACAGGAAAGGCATGAAGAATCTGGTCAATTTTCAAAATAAAACATTCCTGATTGTTAAAACAGATGGAAAACCCATGATAGAAAGCACAGAATTAAGAAAAAATGGCCAAATCAACAAAATCTGAGAAAAGAGACATAATCAAATAAGCAAAACGCTCTGGTTCTGAAATGCTGCTGATGGTGCATGAAGCAGCTGTTGAAGGTAAAATCCTCAAATGGGGATCAAAATCACGTCACAGACACAATACGCCCAGTGGAATCAAGACATTTAGCCCACCAGAGTTCTGAACTCATATGACTGCCTCTACCAAAATCCCATGGGAAGCCAGGGGTGTGAAAATGGTGCCTCTAAACACCAAAACCAAAATACAGATTGGTGTCTGGAATGTCTGTACCATGTCTGCAGCTGGGATTCCAGCACAGATGACCAATATGACCAATGTAACGAGACGCTACAGTTATTAACATCCTTGGAATAAGCAAAGATGTACCAATTCATCAACCAAAACAAACACGGAAGAAACAGTCCTGTACTTTGAGGCTTTAGTGCTATTTTAAGACAGTTAAAGTTCTCAAACCTCTGAGCTTTTACCGCAGAAATGTCAGGTCTTTTCTTTTGTTTGAAAATACAGAATGTGTGAGTCATCATCATCTTTTCTGCTTAGCTGGGAGCCATGCTAGGTGGATAATGGTTTCATAGAGCACTCTGACTATTAATACAGCTCCATTTACAGTCCTCAGATCTTTAAAAAATTCAAGTGTATGAAAGATTCAACCAAAATTAAAGTATTTTGAAAGTAAGGGAATCGGAATAAACAGATTAACATATGTTCTTTTGTCTTTATTGTGTCCCTTGTGATGATAAATATCACACCGTACTTAGAAAAATGAAAAATAAAAATGACATAGCAACCATACATAAGAGAAGAGAAGACAAGAGAAATTACATTATTAATATCAGTATCATTATGGCTGCTTAACAATACAGTGTCCATGAAAGGAACTGAGTCATTACTGTCCGAATGCCACAGAGAAAACATATTACATTGTTAATCATTCTACAGTATAATTTACGCCATCATAGAAATACTTTTACTGCCTCAGGCAGCTTGTACCTGAATGTCCACATTGTTAGAAAATTAATATTTTATTATTGTCACTTACAGCATTGCACTAAGGAGTTACCATAGACAGTAGAATAAGTGTACAGAGCTTCTGGGTCTGAAAAATAAAGTCAGTGTGTCAGTCCTTAAAACTGCATTCTTTCTAATAGTCAGCAGGGGACAACTCCACTGGCTGCAAAAGGAAGTATGATTGTTTGGAGTCTTATGAGAAAATGACCCTACTTCTTACTTGATTTATGACCTCAATAAACAGTTTCCTAATGAGTTTATGTTCTCAATCACTAGTTTCAAGTCTTCTTCTATACTGCATGATGTTCATTTTGTAAATTATGATCCCATTTAGAGTAAAATAGACAATAAAGCAGGGTATGCTTTTGGGCGGTGCCACTGTATGATTGACAGGTCATTTACAGTGAGTCCAGTGTAGCACACAGGACTCACGAAATTCAGATCAGCTCTTCAAACTGATGTATTGATCAAATATGAATCAAGATTCTGTTACTATCCATTTCTCGTTTGAAATGTTATCAGAAACATGATTCAGTGCACTGTTTAGCTGTGATACAAGAAAGATGATTGCACTCATTCCCTTGTGTTACGAGATTCCGATGGAGCCTCTAAAGACTCACATCAAACTGTAAAACTAGGTAATATTGTTCAAATATGGATCAAGAATTTTATTACTATAGTGCCTATTTCTTGCTGAAAATGTTTTCGGAAACATACTTTAGCGTACCGTCTAGTTGTAATATGAGAAAAAATGCAACCAGGCAGTCCACCCCTATTTCCCGCTGAACGGACAAGCCAAAAACAAGCGCACCCAAGCTGCAGAACATCCCCTCCCAGCTCCATGCTCTCGTTAATAATACGCATTGCATGGTTTAGAAAAAAAAAAAAGAGACTGTAACCCCTATAGTGCCAAACTCAAGGCTTCAGAACAGTAGTCCACAAACCAAGGGTGATGTCATGGTGGTGCCACTAATTTTTTGATTGTGTATAGGAATTATAAACCTTATCTAAACCTGAGTGTGTCTGGTTCTAACATCAGGGTCTAACATCAGTTACATGAGATTAAGATGCAGAAATGAAGACGGAAGTTCAGCATCTTATTTATTGTAATATACAAAGTTGCTTTAAAAGAGGCCTGAAGTCAAAACTGGGAATGTCAGTGAAAGACAAGCACTTGCTCTGTACGAGGCATTATGGTGTAAAGGAAGAGAAAATATGAGAGGAAAAAGAGAGAAAAATGGAACCTTAATCACTCACTCATTTCTCTCTCGTATTCCCCCCTCTCTCCTTCTCTTTCTGTATGCCTTCGGAGATGCTTTAGTCACTATAATCCGCTGAGCGTTGCTTTAATCACATCTTCGTGGGTCTCCACTTTTTAATTAAGGCCCGTGTTTCAGCTCATTTCACTGCGCATATTTAGCGAGCCGGTGGGATGCCGAGGCATTCATCAGAAGGATAGTCTGACAGAACAGCATCAGGCCGCTCCTGAGCACGGATTTTAAAGACACTGATTGGGTTTTGAACCAGGGGAAGATGAAGGCACACACACACACACACACACACACACACAATTACAGACACAAAAAGATCACTGCATATCCTCTTATTGAAACATATTCCACAGGATGCATATCGTTTTCTTACCCATTCTTACATACACAATGCACTGAGTGCAGAAGTAAAGGGCACCTCTGACTCTTGGCTCTTTTAAACAAGCCAATTAAACATTCTCTCTAAATAACTTTCTCTCTGGATAACATAACCTTGCCATAATTGCTTTTTGTGCCTGATTTCAAATTGTTTTTTAAATAAAATGTTATTACTTTAATTACTGCCTGCCTCTCTGTGTACCTTGCGTATCTAAATTTCAAACGACAAATGCATCTCTTTCTGCTGCACACAAAGCCTTGGCATCAAATGTTGTTATGGTGAAGGTTAGATTGACACACACACAAAAGCACATAGACGTGACTCTGCAAGCATATGCATCTGCACAAACATGATCTAAGACTTGTATTATTTTCCTAACTTATTCCCAGAATTCCATATTGCTCTCTTATTCCCTTACACTCACTGCTCCCTTTTAGTCTCTTTATCTTTCTGTCTCACACTCGCACACACACACACACACACACACACATCTCCACCCATTGCTCCATCAGTGATCATCACACAGTCTTCCATTAACTTCGCAGCAAGCGGTTTTCCATCTCCCTCAGATTGCTCTTGTTTGTCATCCTAAGCTCTGCCTTCAATCATGTTTGCCCACGCCTTTACAGCACATTGCCCATTTAATTGGATTGAGAACCCCGTTTTGAATATGTAAGAGCAGGAGCTGCATAATAATCAGAAATATTCAAATGAAGGACAGTGCTGTTAATTGACATTTCTCGACGTGTTGGTAAGGACAGAGTCGTTTTTTACGGAGGGTTAACAATGATGTTGGCTTTGTAAGAGGTTTGTTACAGAGTAAAATCACATGAAAAAAAATCTGAATTTTCTCTTAATCTTAAATGGAATCTACCGCAGGACTTGTGTTGTCACATCTCTTATCACTGTATCATATCAAATTATAAACATTATTACACAGCTAAATGAAAATCTCTATTCTAATACATTTAACTCTCCCTTTGAGCACATGCAGTCAGGAACATACCTCATAATAAAGTGACATGTGTTCCTATTAACACATCTACAACACTTTAAAATGCAGCATGAGATGAGATCAAACATTATTGATCGATGTGAGCAAACCAGGTCATTGCTGCAGAAATAGAGAATGAACACAAGAGGGAGGAAACAGATCTATGAATACAAACAGACTATAAAAGTAAATAAAATTTTTAAAAAAACATGAAAGAATATTTACAGTTGTAGGGTTATAGTGTGTATATAACTGTTACTAACAAAGTTGTCATGCTGACCATGTGGCTAAAAAATATGAGAAGTGTGTGGTTAATTGCAGATATAGATTAACGGTTACAGCTAACATATCACCTCCAGTGCTGGCTGAAAACTTACACTGAAATTACTATACATAAATTAAAAACATATGTTGCCTTTCATCTCCACACAACAGCACAGTAAAAGTGAAAAGAGCATTGATCTGAATAACATCCCACACCAGCCCTTCCCATTTTTCGCAGTCAATGTGTTAGTGAAGACTCAGTATTGATGTCTCTTACATCAGTGACATGTTGGAGTTGCTGGGTTTAAGGTCAGGTCCATGGAGTCAGAGTTCACACCTTAGCAGCATGAGAGCACGCTTTTCTGAATAATGAAAGAGAACTGTCACTGTATTCACTGGAGGAGAACTAAACAGTTTCCATTAAATGACCAAAGGGTAATGGGCTGTAGCAAGGAAAAGAGTCCCATTATTTGATGAGTAAGTAGAACAGATGGATGGGTAGTAGGGTTGGCCGACTGGACGATTATACCAAGTCCAACGCCTGTTTCTTTTTATGGGTGATCTTTTGGGGAGATTTTTGTCATTTTATTTTGGTAATTTAATATTCTGCAGAGTGACACCTGCTGCTCAGGGACACATTCTCATTCAGAGGCACTGTACACACCTACTGAGCCGAAGGACAAGTGAGAGGAAAACAGCCTGTAGAGACAGAATATTTTCACATCTAATGTAGTGAATTAAGGATTTATTTCATCCAAACCAAAGTTGGTGATTGTTGGAACAGTGGAAAGACTAACCATGATGTATTTGGTGAGTTCCATTTTGTTTTTTGTCAAGTTGAATGAAGTATGTTTTACCATGAGTTAACAAGTTCACCTTAGTTTGGTTAAAGAGAAACACTTTAATTCCAATAGTGTATTTTTCTGTTTAATACGGAAATTAGGTGTAGAATAGAAGAATGTTTCCTTTTCTTTACACCTTTGAGTTTATTTTGTTTATTGGATGTAGCAAATGTACATAGTATACATTACGTAGGAAACTTGCCGCTTCCACACATCTTGCACCTGAGACTTGGGAAGATGGGAGGAGGCACACATTAAGTTTAATAAAGTTTTAGCATATCAGCCAGCCCTGATGGATGGATGGATGGATGGATGGATGGATCAGCCCATTCTCATTCCCAAGTCCTCAAATACCCATGTTTTGCCACACCCCTCTGCGACTCATATGATGCACAAGGTACCCTTTTGCAGCTGTATGAGACACACTGGACTTTGAAGTTACTTCAATGTAAACCCGTTCAAATATTGTAGAGTGAGAAAGTCTTGTTTAACTCAGACCATGATCTTTTCCTCAATATAACCTAGTAATTTTGTTGCCTAAACCTAACCAAGTGTTTTTGGTGCCAACCCTATCCAAAATGTAGCTTTTACACAACATTACCATGTGTTCAAAAGGCTTTCTGGCAGCATTTCATACACCTGCTAAAAGGTACCATGCGCATTGTATGAGTTGCTGAGGAGTGTGACAAAGTGTCAGTATTTGTAGGCTTGAGAATGGACTAATCCATCCATTGGTCGGTATTTTATGAGCCGGGGTGAGAATGGAATGGATGGATGGATAGGATTCAGCTTTTTCTGAATAGAATACATGGACACAATCTTTTTCCCCAGTCTTTTGAACTTGCAGTCAGTTGATTGACGGCACCAAAGGCTGTATGCATGTTTCAACCCCACCCAAAGTCGGGATCACAAGGAGCTGTTGTCTGAGAAAGAAGAAGCTGCAATGCTTGGATCTTTCCCATGTGTTTTGAGATCAAACACTTTTTAATGGTGATTAGAGCTTCAGGTTGTAACGAGACCACATGCGTAGACCTTGAGGGGGATATGTATGTCTGTATGAACACCTGCTGTCTATTGCTGTAATTAAAGAATATTAAATGCGCTGTTTTATCCAACAAGTATTCTTCTGCATGAGGAGAACCTTGGAATGTATTGATATAGATAGAAGACAGTTGGAGTGAGGAAAGCAGAGAAGCAGATAAAGGGAGAGCTGCTGTGAGAAGCAGGGATGGCAAGAGCTCAAACGGAAAGAGAATACAGACAGCATAACGCAGTGACTTATAACAAAGTGACAGAGTTCAAAGCAAGGCCGAGTCCTCTTGTCTCCTCATTGCTTTTGCTATGTGCGCACACACACACACACACACACACACACACACACAATGGCTGACAGAGAAAAGGGTGATTCCATTTCTTTGAGCTGACATAAAGATCAGTGTTCTGTGGCCCAGGGGGCCTACTGAGCGCGCTCACTGTCGACTCCGACACTTCCTGACATTGCTGCCTCGGGGACAAGAAGACCCCATCTATCGTGCTCACACACGCACACAGGCATGGAAAACCACAAAGATTTCTGCATGTATGTGTGCTTCAGTCTACTTTGTAGAGTGTGTGCACCTGTGTGTGAGCGTGCAGACTTGGAAACCCAAGCTTAAGTATGCGCGTGTCCGTCTATGCTCGGGTGTGTGTGACACTGCCCTTCTGCCTCATCAGTAAATGCCAACAAGGACCAGTGTGTCAGTATTATGTGCAAATGCCAGTCATGATAAGGGAGAAGGGCAATTACCACTACAGGGCTCTGGAGTTAGACAGCTCGTGGCTTTTGTAAAATAAAAATGACTTGAACACATTAAAAGAAACATTTAGGTTTTTATTAATCCCAGATCCTCTTCAGTACTGTAAGTGCTTTTAAGTGCTTTGCATCCTCATTCCTGTGTGAGCTACAGAGTCACCAAATCAAAATTATTTTGTAAGCAGACTGTGAAACCACGATAAAGGACTATTTGACTGTGTGAATATTGCTAATTCATTGTTTGATGTGATTTACTATTTAAGTCAATTGCTTGTTTTTTTTTATGTGAAGTCAGTTGTTTCTTCATTTATGTAAAATTTTTTGTGCTGCTGTCTTGGCCAGGACTCATGAAAACAGGATTCTGAATTTCAATGTGAGTATTCTTGGTCATTTAAAAAAAAGTTAGACAAAATAAAACAAAATTGAAAAGTACAGAAAAGTTGACTTAATCTAATAAAAGGTAAGCCTGATGTGACTATCGTGACCTTGTGAGTGAAACAGACACTCCTGTTAGGTGGAGAAGCAGCATTCAGGCCCTATCATTGCAAGCTTTCACCTTACTGAGCGCCCTTCAGCGGACACTGGATCTCTACTGTCGGTAAGTTTGATATATGAATGCCCTGAGAGGATTTTTCAGCATTATTATGATTCTTCTATATTTGTAACCTGAAAAGTCAAAGCTGCTGCACTGAGGAAGAATGGGAAATCAGGTTTGTTGGAGCTTGAAAATGTAAGTTTGAAAAAAAAATGTACATCCCATATATATTTAGGTTAGAAAAGCTTTAAAAGCTTTTCATTGATTCCAATCTGCTACCAATTTGAATCCAGCTTTGTGAGAGATTTGCTTTCATCTGCAAATATTTAAGATCAGATTTCCCCAGTGAGTAATGTGACAAGACCTTTGATTTTATATTACCACAGGGGCATCAGGGTGACGCAAATCTGTTTCCAGTGGGAGTTTTCTGTAAAGTTTGATCTCATTATAAAAAGCCATACATCCAGTCAAAGGTCACTGCCTGTCATGAAAAATGTAATTGCTTTAAGTTCCAGTGCATAAGATTTAGAAGGAGTTATTGGCAGAAAATGGCTGAAATAGAATATAAGTATGTTTTCATTAGTGTATAATCACCTGAAAAGAATAATCATTGTGCTGTCATTAACTAAGGGTCCAGGTCCAATGGAGTCATGTCGCACAGCCATGTTTCACTGGCTCTAGATACGGTCTGTTGCATTTGCACAAGTTTCACAACCACTATGGATTCTCCTGTACACTTGGAAGGGGAGGGTGAGGCAAGTTGGTTGCAATCAGCAAGCTCAGATAGCTAGATGCCACAACACACTGGTCAATTTAAACTATAGCTTCTACAAAAAGAACAACTTTTTTGTCATATTTGCTGAAACTGTAACTATATCGTGACAGTAATGAGACAGATAGTATGTGAAAAATTCAGGTACTTCTGGCTCCTCCTAGTGTTCCTGCTGGCATTTTCAAGAATCCATCACGCCTGAAAGAACAACAACCAATCAGAACGGGCTTCCAACAATTTATCTGGTGAAAACAAGAGCTGGGACACTCAATATGTGTACATCTGTAGTAAACACATCATTACAGGTTGATTAATAACATTGCTAAGTAATTAGCACATGCCAATTGTGCCTGTAGATCGAAGCAAATCAGAAAAGAGTCTTAGTGATGGTGTAACTATAGTTTTTTCTGTGAAAAAAATGGCCCAACCATGAAACACCTGCTTTTAAAATTGAGTTTTGTTTGAGAATCTGCCTACTTGAAAAACTGCCATGAGCAGATGGTATTTTAACATAAGTAATTCACATGAATTGAGCTGACCTACCTTCTAATAATGAACCTTGTTAACAGCGTTAAGTAAGTAGGAAGTGAAGCTAAAACCGACCTGTTTTCTATTCCTCCTGCTCACATAAACTGCGATCTAAATAGAGACGGTGCCTCCACTGGACTGAATTTCACCACTGTCCTCCTCTACGCTGGAGGACCAGCTTTAAGGAATTCCTATAATAAACAGATAAAACTGTCCTATTTTAAGTACAAATTGTGCACTCGCACTTTACAGTTCACCACATCTAAAAGAATCATTCATTAAATCTTGTAAAGGACTCATACATGTGAGAAGCACTTGTATAATGGTCATAAATGTTTCTCATTTACAAAGTTGAAACTAGATGTTTACCTTTGAATAGCACCATTTGTATAGTTTATTCATGAGTATGTGCATCACTCCTAGGTGATAGGCAGGGATATGTATCATTCTGTTTGAAATGTCTCAGGTCAAATAATGCACATGAATATATGAGATGCTTTTAGGCTTGTTACGGTGTGTGATATTTTGTTTATTAATCTTTCTTCTCAGCACGAACAAAAGAACATAATGCATAGCTTTTGAAGCTATTCAAAATCAGTCTAACATTTCTTTGAATACACAGGTCACACAGCAAATATATGCACATCTGCACAATACAACAGCATCTCATGGTCATGTTGGTGTATCAGTGCCTGTACAGATTTGCAACCACCTGCATGTGTGTAAAAATTGTCTCCATGCCTATATATTTATGTGTGTGTGTGTGTGTGTGTGTGTGTGTGTGTGTGTGTGTGCATGCATACCCATAAAATGTGGGTACACATATCAAACAGGATTGGGGTCACCAGTGTAATGAGCTTTGTTGTTGTCCCCACATGGTCACTGGGTATCCTATCGGTAAAGGGCTGAACAGACGGGGACACACACGCACACACACCCACACCCACACACACACACACACAGGTCCCCCTGGAGCAGTGTACATATAGGCGACATGTTGGCACTGATGAGGGCAGACAGCTCGCCCCTTACACATAGACAGGCCCAGACAGGATGGCATGGTGCCAGCAGCAGCTACGAGGTCTGTGTGTGTGTGTGTGTGTGTGCATGTGTGTGTGTCAGCTCTGCCCGCCTCAAGTGTCCTGCTGGGAGTTAGGCTCCATGTTATAAACAAACAGGCAAGAGCAAATAGATAGGAGAAATGGAAAGAGAGTGGGATACAGACAGAAGTGAGTGCACTAAGTAGAATGTAGATCTCCGCCAGGCAACCTGACTAGAATATTTGGATGTAACCCCTTTGTAATCACCAACAGATTACAATTACATTTATTTTGTAATTTAATTGCATGTACATAGTTACATGTAAGCCTTTACTCTCCAGTGCTGATTGTATCCTATTGGACATTTGTGTGAAATTTTGTCATAATTAGCATATGAATTCTTGAGTTGTGGCCAAAAATGTCTTTTGTGAGGTCAAAGTGACCTTTGAACACCAAAATCTTCATCATCAGTTCCTCAGTGTTACTGAGATTATGTTCACAAGAGTGGGATGGACATGAGGTTACAGTGACCTTTGACTTTTAACCACCAAATTCTAATCAGTTCATCTTTGAGTCCAAGTGGATGTTTATTCCAAGTTTGAAGAAATTCCCCCAAGGCGGCCTTGAGGTATCACATGCACAAGCATGAGACGGACATGAGCAGTGACCTTGACCCTTGACCTGTTATCACCAAAATTAAAGAAATTTAAAAAGTTCATCTTTGAGTCCAAGTGGTCATTTGTGCCAAGTTTGAAGAAATTCCCTCAAGGCGTTCTTGAGATGTTGCATTCACAAGAATGGGATGGCCCAAAAAAACATAATGCTTCTGGTTACAGCTATTAAAAAAAGTTTTTCAAAGCTTTTCAAAAAATTGTAAATAACAGAGGTCCCACAGCCTACAGTCATAAACGTGCACAAAAACATTAAGCTGATCGGTCCAGTAGTATGCGAGATTAAGTGCAGACAAGCTTCAGGTTTGTTGGTCATTCGCACACATACACAAGCACACACACACGAACAATAAAAAAAAGTGAGAAATTAATATCCTGTGGTTATTTCTGGTTTCTATCTATCTATCTATCAACCCATCTATCTGTCTCTCTTTCCACAGTTTCTCTTTTCTATAACACAAAGGACAGATGAGAGATAATAAAGGATGAACCTTTTGATGTGACTTGTTGTCAGTTCAAGTCACAAGTCAAGCACCTTCTCTCAGCCATATGCTTTATGGATGAGGAAAGGTCTCTTGTGTATGTATGTGTGTGTGGCACTCTCCCAGATCCCACACCTCTGTAGGTGTAAATGAGACTCAGGCAGCAGGCAGAGGCCTACTTCTAACTAAGAGACAGTACAAGAGAGCAAACGAGGTAGAAGACTGACATTCTGTCTCCTTAAAGCTCTTTTCTCTCACATACACACCTCAAACAGAACAACACACACACCTACGTACTGTATGTGAACCACACAGACCCCCTGTTGTTCACAGCACTAGCTAGTTATGCTAATGTCTCTCCACACTAAGACTGTCAAGGCGTGGAACAGGATTAGCATAAAGTTGATTTCAAAGCATGTACACACACACGTACATGCACAGACACAGGCATCTAGGCTATTTAAAATAATCACTCCTCAGACTGAGTATGAGTAATCAGCGTAGGGTGTCAGGCGTTAAAAGAAAAGAACATATATATGATGTGTACGTAAAAGCACTGTCTGCAATCATGACATTATGAGCCTAACTTAATCTGCATAACAGCAATCTTTAAGCAATTTGCAATTTTCCTCAAATAGGGCTCGGAGGCCGGAAGTGATAAAAACATACAGTAAGCCAGTAATATTGGATGAGAACAAAAACTTACAAACACTGTACATTGCACTTGAAGGTCACATATGCAAAAGTTAATAACAAAATCAATAGCAGGTAACCAGATTTCAAATGAAATCTTATTCTCCAAAGAAATCATCTCTGGATAGAGAAGCTTTACTAAAAGTAAAGCTCTATGGATTTATAGAGCTTGACTATAATTGTTGTGACCATCGTGAAACATCCAACCATAGTATCACTGTAATCATGATGTTAAAGTCAACAGACTATAAATGTACATGCATGTAAAGCATTTTGCGTTTGATACTGAAATACAACATGAACTTGATGAATTTTGCTTCATGTGTTGTTTCTGAAAGTCTAATGCCGCTTTAACATATATTTGATTTATTATAGCAAATGTAGATTGTTGGACATTGTATCAGAACCACTTTCATTAATTTCCTGAATTCATTATCCCAAAACAGCTACTTTATTAAAGGTCCAGAGTGTGACATTTACAGGAGTTTACTGGCAGAATATGGCAGCAGGGAATATAATTCTTTATATATATATGTTTATATAAAGTATGTATAATATATAATTACATAGTTTTTATATATGTATATATATATATGTGTGCATGTGTGTGTGTATATATATACATATATATTCATACATACATACATACATACATATATATATATGAGCTTTTTGTGCTTTTAATTGAGATAAAACAGCTGAAAATATGACAGGAAAAGGGGAGAGATAATGGCGTGAATCATGCAGCAAAGGGACACAGACTCGAATCGCATCCATGGCCTTTGCAGAGGACCCACAGCCTCAGCACATGAGGCACACACTCCACCAACTGAGCAACTAGGGGTGCACCAGGAATATAAGTATGTTTTCATTAGTGTATAATCACCTGAAAATAGGACTTGTTTTACCTATTAGCCCTTTATATCTACGGAGGCAGAGGTGTAGCGCTGCAGAAGTGCACCAGAGTGGTGCTCCGCCGCTTGTTTCTCTTATGTGAGGAAAGAATATTCACAGTTCACATAATCCGTTTTTTCAAAGTGCATAAAGATCAAATCAAGTGTATGGCCCAGATCAGACAGAGCACAGTTTTTGCAGAGAGAGAAATCTTTTTCTGGTTGGTCTCTACAGAAAGTAAGCATTTTGCATGCTGCTAATGCGCCCTGTGTGCCTTATTTTTTAGACAAGAGACAGTGATAATGATTGAATGGTAAAAGTTGCAATATTAAAATTTCATTGATGGAAAAAGTGTGATGCAGACTACCATCGCAGTGGAGAGAGAGAGTGAAAGAGAGCGAAAGAGCGTTCATGTTCATGAATGCTGCCTAATATCCTAAGTCAGTCTAACATTTGATCCCGTAGTCAGTTATAATTGATTAATGTATGTAAACTTGCCACCATAGGAACAGGGTACCCAAAAAGTACCCAGGATTATGTATCTGTTATTACAGCAATGTAAACATCTCTCCTATTCCTTTTCTCTTTTTTATTCTCAATTAATGTTATATAATGAAGATTTGCTCAGAGTGAAGTAAATGATACAATCAAGGTATGCCTGAAAAAGCTGTGATACACAACAAATGCAATGAAACAACTAGTTATTGATAACACTGAAGGAGATAAATACTCAGAATCAGACGATCAAAGAAAGAAAATTTTGTGTAGTATACTATATAATACTTTCTCCCAGCCTCCCTCTGACATACACACTGCCTTCAACACAAAAAACTTAAAATTTGTTAAAATGTCAGCTTGTCAGTAAGGATTCCCTCAGCCTTCCTCATCATGACACCATTGCCATCTCCATGTTGTCAACTCTGACAGTGTTTGTGCAGTGCACTATGGAGGGCCACAAGTTTAATTTCCCTATGAAGAGCAGTTATTTTACCTCAGTGAAAATCTACATCCTGCCACACTTGAAATCTCATTAAAACCTCAACACAAAAGTCTGCAGTGGCGAATGATGAATCGCACATTATGTTAAAAGCTGGAAGAAATGTCATTACAGCTTCTCCCATACCTAAATCACAAGTCCATTAATTATATCCAATCTCATACATGTGTGCGTATACACAAAACACACCCAGACTCGCATTAACAGAAGTGTGCACACATGCACACGGTCACACGCACACACACACACAAAGTGGCCACACTGCGGGGCTATCAGCTCCAGCACACCATCAGATGTTTCACTTTTTTTTTCTCTCCCTCTGTTTTCGCGTTCCCAGCATCGACGGGAAACGACAGATGGATGGAGAGGAGGGGAGAGCAGGAGATGGAGAAGAGGGGGGAGTGTTTTCTTCTTTCTGTTTTTTTTTTTTTTTTTTTCTATTTCTTTTTTGAATCTAAACTAAATCTAAATTCTGTGCTGCCATATGCTGACCTGCAGAGGAATGTGCCATATGCTCAGAATTTATCAAGCAATACCGGAGGCAAACACTGAATGAGACTAAATATTAAGTAAATTCAAAGAGCACTGCCAGAGACCTTCGTGCTATATAGCACTGCTGGTGAGCACGGCTGTGAAATACAGTTTTGTAAAGTGCTGCAGCAGGCAGAAGAGGATTAATGGGTGAGATTAAACTTTGAATATGGCCTTGTACATAACTGTCAAGGTGAATACTGGAAATATAAAAGAGCAAGGCCTTTAGATGCACCAAATAAATGAACTGATGCTTTCAGTGGCTCCAATAGATGATGTTAAGGGACAGCAGCCATATTTTCTACCTTCATCCTCAAAACAAGATACCCAGTTTTGCTTTTTGTTTTTTGCTGTCTTGTTTGTTTGTTTGCTTTTTGCTCTCACATTTGTGTCAGCTTAGTTGGGGAGACCGGGGAGTGTTTTAAAATCAGGTTAGTTGTAACACTGTCAGCTTTGCCAATCAGAAAAGTAGTGTGGTGATTGTGGATATTATTCTAATTCACAAGAGAAGTGGCATGTCTGTGTGAGCAGTACTGTGGATTTTACAACCAAAAAAACAGATTTTTTAAATTGCTTTAATTACTGTGTAATGGCTGCTTAGGGTGGGAACAGTTGTAACAGTTCATTAAAAAGATGATAATTTCTGCATTGTGTGCATAGAACACTTTGCAAACTCAAGGCCAAGAGAAGTGTTGGTTAAGTGTTTACACTGTCAGTTCTGGGCCCACAAAGTCTGCAACCCAGGGGCAGCCATCTACGTATGATAAAACTGTGACAGTGGTTAAACTGTTACGTGACACATGCACTTTCAGGAATAGAGTCCACACACAGAGAGTGTTTTTTGTCACTTTAAATTCTCCACTTTGTTATAAACTGTTTATTCTTTCAACAAAGTTCTTTCATAATTTGATAGCGTGGATATTAATACATTCAAATTATCTCTCATTGTTACAACATCTGGTCTCAGTAAGGTAAAACCCACACCAGTAGTGGGGTAGGTTGTAACAACGGAACTCTTTACATTTGACATTAACCATATAATCTGTCACTGTGTTCTAGACATCCAAGTGAGTTTTATTTCTAGTAGACAAATGTCGGTATTGTCTCTCAAAATTTGAGGCTACCATTCCTTGTCTCCCCACTCGTTTTCTTTCCTTTTTCACTTTCAGGCCTGTATCCAAACTGGGATATTGTCTAGCTCTAAAGCACACAGGTGTTATTCAGTGCAGTGTTAGCAAAGTTCAGTGCACAAATAACTGATATAAAAGTTAACAGCTCAGAACACTATGTGAAATCCAAGATGAAAGACCATCCAAATTCTGTTTTCATCAGAAATCAAACATATATTTCACTTAAAATAGGCCAGCATGTGTCTGAAACATTATACTGCATAAGATTAAAGTGCTATTCTACACTTTACTGCTCATAGCCTAAGATTTTTTTCCTTCAAAGTAACTCACTTTTATTGCTGTATCATTAATAGAGAGATATTAAGCTCATTTCAAGCACTGAAGGGACACCAGATTTGCATATACAATATTAATATAATCTGAAAACCACAAGTGTATATTTAAGAACTTCAAAAAATAAAATGGTCATTGAAATAGATTTTGTTCCAATATTACTAATTCTTTTGAGCCATCTCTGACTTCTCTCTGTTGCCCAAGCCTGAAGCCAAACACTGCACCAAGAAAAACATTTTAAATAGGCCCTCATATATTCAATGATATGTCCCTCCTTCAAACAAATATAAATGCAAGAGTTTTCAAAGCTGTTTCCACATTTGTGGAAATGCAGAAATGGTATGAAATGCATATACTTTGAAAAAATATGAGGAGGTTTTTCAAATCAACTGGAGTGAGTAGGGGGATGCCCCAAAGGCCTCGCCTTGATCGAGGATGGAGGTATATGCGTAGAGCCGGCATTCTGGTCCTCTCTCTCTCTGTCTCTCTCTCTCACACACACACACACACAGTCATACAGAGTGATATGGGGGGTTCTTCCCACAGATGTGATGGGGGATCATTTGTGTGCATGGGGTGAAAGAGCCCCCATGCCCCACACACACACACACATACATAAACACACTGCCTGTCTGCCACGGGTGTCAGTACATCTAAAAGGTCTCAACATAAATGGGATTAATGCAGTCTCTCTCCCATCGGCAATCATTAAGCATTCTGTTTAAAGCGCAAACACACTCAAAATAAACGCACTTCCACTCTCCCCTGCTGCAGTAAATTATTCAAAGAAGAAAAAAATTAAAGGAAAGAGAAAAAGAGAGAGAAACTGAGATGGGGGGATACAAGCGACTCCTCTGAGGGGGAGGAGGTGCATCGGATAGGAGAGACAGATAAATAAGAATGCAAGGGGAAGAGGGAGAACATGAAAGAATTGTTTTAAAGCTGAGAATCCTAAAATACAAGCGGCTTTGTCACTCAGGAGTGACGCCCGCTTTCTCTCACTCACGCCATTCCTCTCTGTTGTTCTCCCGTTCTCATCTCTTCTTTCTTTCACCCTTCATCTCTCTCATTCTCTCCTGACGTGTTCCTCCCTCTTTCTCCAACTTTCCCCTCCCACCTCCCTCCTAGTTTGAAATCCCTGCTTGCTGCTTGCCATACGTTAATAACTATTTACTTCCCACTGAGAGCAATTACGCTAAGAGGGCTTATTTTTTTCTCCTTTCACACTCTTGAACTTTTGAAACCAGGCGTATAGTTTGAAGTCCATGTTTAGAGGCCTTAACTGGATAGAATACGAGCAGTATGGTTCTCTGTTGCAAATGTAAAGACCAGAAAAAGCTTTGTGATATTTTGAATTAGATTTCTTCCAAAAAAAAAAAAAAAACTGTCTCAGTTTATCAAAGGAGGTTTTAATTGGTGTTAGTAGAATGAGGAGTATTTGTGAAGGAGATTTGTTTTACTAATGTTCCTCTTTCTTCTTATCTCACAGTAAACAAAACCAGGGCACATTAGATTTGCTCACTAAATAAAAGTAATTTTTCTCTCAATCTCTTACGAAATTGAACAAACCTGAAGCCTATTTTTGCCATCACACTGGACAGTTTATTGCACTGAGAAAAAGCTAAAAAGCCTCCACCTTGAAATTTCGCACGATGTGTCCATAGAAATAATAAGAGAAAAAGATTATATACCTCGACTATTCACTCAGTACTTATTGGCTTGCTTCATGAGGTGCAGCAGCATGGGTTTATATTGACAGGGTCTTTTCACACTAAGTGACTGTATATGATTAGAGAAGAAATAGTCTCACAAAGAGTTACTTACAAAAAAATCAAAAATACATCCACTACTATACAAAACAGAGCTACTTCAAAACAGATTTAATCTTTTTGAGCCAGCATTTTAGATTAGAACCCGACAGATCTATACAACACATCCTCATACCTACATGACAGAATAGGTCAGCTGCCAGTTACTCACAAAATTACATGTATTAGTAGTGGAGACTACTGGTCACTAAGTCACATGACATTACACACGTGGTTTACGTTGTTAAGAGGTCACAGTTTGGTTTGGTTTAGGCAATAAAACTACTTAGTTAGATTTAAAATTTAAAAAGGGTTAAAATAACTATGTTACATATTTCACATGACAGGGGCGACATCGCCCACGCGATGACATAACTCACATGACATTAAAGACGTGGTTTACATTACAAAGCAGTTGTAGTATGGTTAGGTTTACGCACAGAAACTACATGGTACGTATGTCACATGACGGAAGTGACGTCATTCACGTGACAGAAGTGATGTGGAAGGACTTAAAATTTTCAGTTACTCAAAATTTTGAATACCTCTACATTTAATTTTTCATTTCCCACATGACTCCAACCCCCATCTCCTAGCTGAAAGTCCTGTTCAGACTTGTTCACAGTACAAGTACAATACTTTACAAATGAAAATGTAGATATTATTACAACTGGTATATTTATTAAAAGGAAGGTCAAGGTTTATGTGTCAATACAGACGCTTCAATAACATTTTTTCTCACCTCTCAGAAACAGAGGTTGATTCATGCCTGCCTGATTTTGTTCTGTCAACTCTGTGCTTTACATAATCATGTGTAAAATTGTTTTTCTCACTTATTCGAGGTGTCTCACCTGTTCAGCACAGCCTTGTTATTCCTATCACAAGCATAAGGCTGAGGTTAGTTTTAACATGTCCTTACTTGAATGCTGCCCCTTTCACTTTGTTTTCTTCTACTCATTTATTTGGGAATGTTAGAATTAGCCATAATTAGGGCTCACTATTTTTTATTTTTCATCTTAAATGGGTTATTTTCATACCAAATCAAAATCAACAACACATAAATCTGACTAAAAATTATATCTTAGTAATACCATTGGCAGTGCAAACACTTCAGTTTGACAGTTTATTTTCTATTTTTCTATGTTTTGACTTGGTAGCGAGATGCTGGTGCATAATCAACGGCTCATTTGCATTTTGTTTCCATTTTCCTTTTCACTTTCTATTACCAAAAGCATACTCTGAGCTGTCATCATTGCATGACAGCCTCATTTACTGTAAACTGCTGGGATCAGTGACTTCTTGCAGCAGGAGACAGAAAAACTTTTGGATGCGTGGGAACATAAAATCTAGCTGAAAATCACACTGAAACCAGTCTGCTGCACTCCTGCGCTCATCATTTATTTTAGAGCACAATGTTTGAGCATATTTACAAGGCTGAATTTATTTTAAGTATAATCAGACTGTGCATTGATTATGATGTTTTATTGTGTCTGTATCCGTATTCATTTGATTTTAAAATACATTTTTAGAAACTACAATTCATGCAAGAGTATGACTCATTTGTGAATTAAAATAACATCCACAAGCTTTAATGAGTTTCCACCAATCAAAGAGGGTGGTGCCATCATGAAAGTGTGTGTGAAGAATATGTGTGATTGGTAGGCAGACCAATAATTAAGTAATCTTTTATGCCACAAATCAATTTTAGAGATAAATTACCGTCATTGGTCAAAACACTAGCATGATGTGTATAAAAATGTTTTTAATTATTGTTCACATACTGTATATGCTCTGCTCTTTCCTCTTTTTTTGCCTCCTGCCTCTGGTCCTTTATTATTTTTCTCCCTCCTTTTTTTGGACTATCTGGTCCATATACTGTACTGTATCTCTCCCCCTCCTCCTTTCATCAAAGTGAATTAACAAGTAGTCATTCTGATTAACTTCACATGTAATATGCAGCCGCACTGACATGAAATACATAAAAATAATTCACACTTTTTTTCCAATTAGCTGTGACTTTGCTGTGGTTAATTACATTTCTCTTGGTTCAAAAGATAGATAGAACAAGACTTGTAAGTGTAGATATATATTCCACTTATCTATCCAACAGTGATTTATGAAGCCTCCAGATGAAACAGCAGAACTGTTAAGCAATTTCTCTGCTAATACATGGTTTTCATTCAGATTTTAAATGTATGCATCTTGTTAACAATCGCAAGAGTACCACCACATGGGAATCCCAACAGGTGAGTAGATTTTTTTTTTACCTTTGTCATTCAATCAGATGAAAAAGCCTGAAAATGTGTAAGTGTCGATCCAGTTAAAAAGGTCGGTCACATGCCAGTTCCTTCTTCTCTCAACTTTGGCCTTTCTTGTCTCTCAACAATGTAGACTACCAAATCAATCACAAACCTCAAGAAAGTAACCCTGCAGCTAAAAAAAAAAAAGAAGTATACATCTGGTTAAGGAAGCCCTTTGAGCCATGTCTACGACAACCAGAGTCTCAAGCCAGGAGCTTTGATGAAATATAGTTCAAGGGATGAGGCTATAACATCCATACCTTCCTATCATCTCTATCTCTCTCCTCTCTTTCGCCTTCTTTTCATTCATAAGTAATGGTACACAGTGAGACTCATCAATAACCTACAGCACTCCTCTGTGAAAAAGCATCATGCTCATAAATGTTATCATTACCCCCAATATATAGTACTAGACGGTACCATATATCAGAGGTATCTGTGTGCAGGCATGCATGTTTGTGCTGCTTGTGTGTGTGAAAGAGCCACGGGAAGAAAGAGGCAGAGAGGAAGAGAGTCAATGAGCCATGAGTGAAGTTATTCTCGTGTATATTTTACTGTAAATGTATACATTCCCAAGGGTAAATCTGGTGAGTGTGTAGATTTCTTGTTAATCTGAGTGGAAAATTGTACTCAGAGTGGCCCAGGGCTTTCTCACCCTCTTGACCGCATATTTGTTAGAATAGTGTATATATGTGACAGTTTGCTCTTGAGCATCTTTTTTGATCATTAAATCATATGAGGATATAAATGTAAGTTCACAGGTTTGGTTCAACCCTAAACTTTAGTAATGTTTAAAGTTTCTTAACAAATGTAATTATGGCAGCTACTCAGATATGTTAAAAATGAAATGAGACCAAAAAATTGGCAGCATTAGTTTTGTTTGCTTGTTAAAACACTCAAACACACAATAACTGATGGGGTTTTTTTTGCCATTTGAGGACCATATACATCCAAGCAGTTACGGAGAAACATTATAATCAATTTGGAGTTTTGTTTCTCGTCACCTGGCAAGTGTAAGCCCACTCTCTGTTTTTGGGTCTCTAGTGTGATCAGTCTCTGTAGGGTGACTGCTTCCAAATTATAGCCTCTCAAAATGACCTACACGTCACAGGTTTCTGAAAAGTGCTCTGTTACAGTAGAAGTTGCATGATATTATTATGCCATCACTTGACACTGACATGGGAGACCACATGCATCCTGCCAGTCAATGTTATTCTTTAACCATGAAAGAGAAAGTAGTCCCAAGGAAAATTACAGCACTTGTTTGTTCAAATGCCTATTATTACCTCCGTTTACATTTGCAAGACAAGGTCCACTAACTGGGCTCTGGGAATAGTGATTGATGTGGAAATAGTATAACATTGGTATAAAACCTAAAAGACCTTGTGGGGAGATGGTCAGGGTGGATGGGTGGCTCAACAAAGTGCTTGGACACCAGAGACTTCTGTTAGTTTCCGGTTTCCTAAAAACAATCAACCTTGCTTTCTTCTTTTCCTACATTAACAAGTAGTTTTTATGTGTATTCATAAAGGCGCTATGTGATTCTGAGAGAAAGATAGTTGATTGTTGAGTCTCACTCTCAGGTCAAGCAGGAAAATATGAAGACCAGGAACTGAGACTCAAAAATCAACAAGGCTTACAGAACCTTTAATCAAACCTTAAACCCTTTGGTAAAAATCAGAAAACACTGAAATGAATAATTTTTGTAGTGGTTCTTTGTAACATTTTCAAAAGCACGACTAATTATCCTGCCCTGCTGAAAGGGACGTCAGATGAGAAAATAGTCTACTCATATGTGTCCATTTTGAAAGGCAATGAGAGACAAAGTATTTTATTCTTCAGTTTGGATGAGTTGCAGTTGTTAAGGCAATGTTTCCTGATACCAAATAATTTTAGTTGCCTATTCTTCACCTGATCTTAACAATGTCAGACCACAGAAAGCAATCACTCATGGAATATAGTGAACAATTGGAGATGAAAAACTGCAATTTGACCGACAAACATTTTCACAGGATACAGATGCTACTATGCTATTTTGTTGTTGTGGGTGTCTAATATAATCTTTCAAAGGGGAAATTCATAGAGTCTTCTTAATTTCTGTGCACAAATTTAGCATTCAGGATCATTGTCAACTCACTAATGGGCAACAAAAAACCTTGAACCCTGATTCTTGTTGATGTGTCCTTGAGCAAGACACTGAATGTCCTACCTATTCGATGGCACCATTAACTTAATTAAATTTCCATCCCCCTGTTAAAGCATGTACATGTAAGCACATCTCAGAAACATACTTCTAATTACATGGCCACTTAACATGGCCAGTGAGCACTCTACATTCTTCTTTTAAAAAAAGAAACTTATAAATATCATTATTTCCCTTTCATCACCCGCTGCCTTTTGTGAACATTAGAGAATAGAAGTTCACGGGGTTCACATTAGCCGTGGTGGTGGTCGGGGGGTAAGAATCAGAGAGAGTACTTTGAACATATTAATTAATAATCCATGGCTGGGTTGTTAGTGTATGAGGGATTTCAGACCCCTATTACTGTAGATGAGGAGATCCAGAGGGCATCATGGGTAGAAATGAAGCATGAGGACACACTGCTTCTTAACTCCAAACACATTAAAACAAAATGACTGCATTTGTTTAATTCAGTAAGTCTGCGGTCAAACTTTTTCATATGAGCTCATGGACTTCTGGCTGAGTTTGCTGGCTTAAAACTCTGCTATTTAAAGCAGATGGTGATCATTTAAATGCAATTAAGTTATTTTATTCTGCTTCACCCTGTGCACCAAAGTGTCTTTTATTCAAAAATAAAACTGATTTGCCAGCTCTTCATTAGGTGAAATCCTGACATTTTTATCCAATTAATCAATTTTCTATGACCATAGCTTGCATTTGAATTATACTGAATGTTATTCAGTGGGAATATATCAAGTATTGCAATATTGCAATAAAAAAAGTCCCGAACTGTGATGCTATCTACTGTGATATTAAATGGTTAATTTTTTAAATTAATTATGAATTAACTTATTATTTGTAATAATAAAAACTAATTATTTTTATTACTATTGTTTTATTTTATAAAAGGACTACTGACTGCTATATTATTTTTCTTTTGCAAATGTGATTTTTGCAAGCTGCTTTTATTTTATTATATTTTATTAATTATTACAAATTATTAATAATATTTTAGAAGGAGGGGATGTTTATGACAGCTAAATTGAGCAATATGTTAATAGAGTCTGGCAGGTACTAAGGCAGGCAGCCACTGAACTGCAATTCCAGAGTATGTATTTTCAGAGCAGTAGGCTTTTGTTTTCAGGGGTAGCTTTACATTGACAGACAACTGACAGTTAAAAACAGTTCATCAACTGACAGTGTAGGACTTGTTGCTTGTTATTGTCAAAATATAATGTTTTGTTCGTCTTGCGCTCTCCTGCCTTCAGTGTCTCTGCAGTCTGCAGGCAACCTGCTTGAGTTTTGAGTCTGAAAAGTGAATTTTTTGATAACCAACATTCAAGTGCTTATAAAAATATGAATGAAGCTAGAATAAAACTTTTTTGTGTGTCTGAAAAATCAGTGAATTTTGTCAAAAATGCTGGCACTGCCTGGCAACTCTATTAAGAAACGCTAGCGGGAAAGACGTAAATAGGGATTCGACCTATTTAGTTTACCATTTATGGCTTCAACTCACTATATGGACTGCAGTCCTCATTACTGAATGCTAGAGTCTTACATATTTCTCCTTTAAAGAGGGAAAGCAGAGGCACTTTAAGTTAAAAGAAAAAAAGTAATTTTATACAAAGAAAATATGTTGTATACATCATTATTCAGTAAAGGACATTTTTTTCGAGTTGTCAATTGTCTTTGTTTTTACACTATAAATATCGTATCGTAGACTTTTTATTGTGGTATTATTGTACCGCAGGTTTTTAGTATTGCGACATCCCTATTTTTAATAATGTTTCTATCAGATTGGCAAGCACATTTAGTCGAGAAACAACTCAGTCTTTCAAAACAATACACAAGATGAACAGAAATCTTGTATGAAATCATCAAATGTAGCCCATTACCCACACATCACGTGGAAAAACACCTTGAAGCCACCACGCCACTATAGCCAATTTAATTTCCATACGCTTATGCTAATTACCCTGAAATAATCAAGCTAATTTAGAAAGATGCAAATGTGTTTGAGGTTGGGTTCATTAGTAAAAGGGGCCAGTGCATGTGTGCAAGTGTGTGTGTGTGTGTGAGAGAGAGGTGGGTTTCATTAGTGAGGGGCCCTAATGTGTGTGGAAAGAAGAGCTGTGCAGTAAAGGAGAGAAGAATAGTGGATATGGCAGGTACAGTCTCTTTATTGAGTTAAAAATGCATAATGTACGTTCTTTCTGTTCTTCTCACTAAAAATTACAGTTTATAATAACCATAATTTAAACTTAATGTTTTTTAAACCTCCTCAAGTCAGTATACAATATACCTTATAAGGTTATAGACAGATGCTTTGACTTTTCACGGTATACAAGGTTTGAGATGAGACTTATCTGTAGCTATTAATTAAACATCATAATATCCCTTTACCTTGCTTCACTAAGAAGTCAGAGGCTCACATTACATGCAGACACCTCCTCTGCAATTACCCTGATTGCAGTAGAGCCACTGTGCTTTCAAACACATACATGCATGCACACATTCAGTACATATCCTCACATACACACACATATGCAGACATACTCTGCCTGGTCCCTCAAGGCCAGGCTTCGGTGCCACTGAAGGTTGTAGCAATTAAAAACATCATCCTCCAGTTGTCACAAACATGATGAATCTGTACCAGCAGAGCAGTAAGGCATAACTCTTACACCCAACAATATGTCACTTTTTTTTCTCTCCTCTTCTGATGCTTTTCTGTGACATGATATCATCACAGAAATTACAAACTTATTTTTATCTTGACAAGGTTGTTTTTACTTTCTTGTTGACAGAGGAAAAGATATGAAGTTACGATGGCACCAACTGTCCTGCAGTTATTAAATTATTAAATTATAGAAATACAGCCACATGACATGTCAGAAAATGTAGATTTTTCCAAACATTCTCTCCCCAGCAGTGCAGAAGACACACATGATTGTCATTTCAGTGACAGTTACATGTGCAAATGAGCAGATTTAACAGGACAGGACATTTTGAAGACAGGAGAAACACTTGAGTTGTCTTATTATGACAGTTACTGGCGAGTGGCACAATAAATCAAGTAACCACTCAATCAGCTACTTGTCAACTCAAACCCAAATCCCATTGCACATTCAAAAATGAGTAACTGCAGTCCAGATAGTGAGATGGAGCCTTAGACTGTGTATTAGATAGGCTGAAATCTTATTTAATATGCAGTCTGTGGTTGAAGTGAGCTGTTATCCCCAGTGCCCTCCTCCCCAAACTTGAGGAAGCTCAGGCAGGCTGCAGGAACACTTCAGGAGTGCAAGACAATCAAGACATTGTAATTTCACAATAAAAGGCAATGACAAGTCCTACACAGTTAAACTGTTATAAACATCTACTCCTTCTAAAAGATTAGTAATGATTTTTTACAACTTATAAAGAGACATTTTATTTATTTGGTGAACATTCTACATTAATTTGAACTCTACTTAATGTGAAATGGACAAACAATAAACAAATGTTAAAGGCCAGAATAGAAATTTCAAAGGAGGACACGACTGCTGTAGAATTCTTGTCAGAGAAGCGAGAATTTCAACTTTGCATGTTTCCTTAATCTCTGCTGATATATCATGGTCATTCTATGATTTATTACAGTAAATATATTACAGATTGCTCCTTTTTTTTTCCAGGAAATGTATTATTTAGTTTGAAATCCATTTTGCTGCACCAAGAGCTGCTTTAATGGATACCTCTAAACTCAAAGCACCATTTAAGATGTGTCCCACTTACAGTTACCTGCCATAATGTAGTTGGACGGTGGCTAAACAAATGCCTGAGTCGTCTCCAGGTTCTCAGAGCTCTTTAAATCATCACATACAGCTGTTTGTCTTGGCTATCTCAAAATGACTGACATTCATGGAGGAGATGAGAGTGGCTGAGATGCCTAAAGGCATCACTTTCTGTCTCCCTCTGATCCCAATGTTCTCCTATATGGCCACTGGTGTGTTTGATGGTAAACAGCAGAACAAAGGATGAAAATAACACAGAGGAGCTTCAGAAGCTACACTTCAGTACAAGCTTCTCCAATGACTGGTGTCTTTACTCTCGGTTTATGGAGAGAGCTCGCTTTATAATGATCAGAGAGTGTATGTGTGTATGCGTATGAATGTGTGTGTGCTATTCTACTACTTTAACTTTACTACTAGTGGTCAGCTGAAATGGGTTTTTCAATCACAGATACTGATACCAAATTGAAAAGAGCTTAAGAGAGCAGAGCAGCTGATGGCCATGGCATTAGATAATGCGGATATCAAGACAAAGAAAAGTCTTGTATACTTCTGTTATGTCATGCACATTCCACACATATACATGGTTATCTTAGCCAGGAACATGTTGTTTTACAAAACCCTATTCCAAAAAAGCTTTGACGCTCTAAAAAACATGCAATGATTTGCAAATTCTTTTCAACTTATATTCAAGTTGAAAACAGTACAAAGACAAGATATTTAATGTTCAACTTGATTCATTTTGGGTCTTTTTTTTGTAAATATGCTTTAACACAGTGATTCCCAAACTTTTTCCAGTATGCCCCCCTTACGCAAGCCAACAAAGTTCAAGCCCCCCACCACAAAATTTTCAATCAATTGTTAACAATAATTGGGGATGGAACTGATAAAAAAAGAATTCAAAAGTTAAATTTTAGCAAAATAAAGGTCAGCTGGATAGAACAGCAAACCATTTGTTTATTCCCCTACATAGATCATATTCATTCAGCTTTGTTTCACTCTTTTTTTCTCCCCTGGTCTTTCGCGCCCCCCTTGCAGTGGCTTTACACCCCCCCAGGGGGCCCGCCCACCAGTTTGGGAACCACTGCTTTAACACATTCCAAAAAAAGTTGTGACGATGACATGTTTACCACTGTGATACATCACATTTTCTTTTGACAACACTCAGTGAATGTTTGAGAACTGAGGACACTAATTGCTGAGGTTTCGAAGGTGGAATCTTAACTCATTGAGGTGCTCAACAGTCTGCAGTCTCTGTTGTCATATGTTTAGGCACCAGCACACAATACAGAAAGAGTCAGCAGTGACTCATAAGTGAAAGGACAAAATTTCATAGACTCATGGTATTTCTTATTTTATAACTTTAACTTTTGTTTAAGTTTGTTTGTTTGTTTTTTTTAACATTTAACCAAAATCACTGTCTTTTCCCAAACTTAATCAAAATTCTTTTGTTTCCTAAACCACAGACAGGAATCTGGAGAAAAACTCTGGATTCTGGTATCACTGTCTGGCACTTTGTATGTCCGCTATCCAGCTCCAGAGTGGTACATAAATGTAGTGTTTCATTCACTCAAAGAAACGTCTCCAAACATAATCCAGGCAGCCAGTATGCTTGTCACCACAATGTAGTTTTGAAAACAATCTAGTAATATACAAACGTAATTTCTGGAAGACAGGGTTGACATGACAAATGTAAACAAATCTTAGCTCTGTTTTAAAACACTAACAACTTTGCTGTTGTGTTTTAAAGCAATTAAAGCTGCAGAAAGTGATTCGAGAAAAAGATAGTTAATTGTTGAGCCTCATTCCCAAGATGTAAATATTAGGACTTACATATCAGCTATCTTGTCAACCTGTGATTCTAGTTTAGTTTTCTAAGTCTAGTTAGTTTTCACTCAAACCACATAAATTACATTGCGCTTTTTATAGAACTTTTGCCCCCAAAATGCCAAAAAATAAACTATCCCAGCTTTAAAAGATCAATCACCAATTTCAGAGTGACATATTCCACGACTGAGTTTTGAATTTTGGTTAAAGGGGTCCCCATCTGTTAACATTTAGATCACACATGGTGACTTTAAGATCCCATTTGGGTTCATAATCAGTATTTCTGAGAATATGACAACCAGAATAACATCATCAAAAATACACCTGTTAGAAGTCTCATTACAGCAAATTTAATGGTGATCCGTTGATGGCATCCAGATCGTCCCCTTCAGTTTGGAATAAATCATCAGTCGAAAAATCATCCCCCTAATGCAACCCATCGTTAAACAATCAGAGCTTGTTAAGCCCCTTGTTTGTTAATCAAGCACTTGCTTGTTAACTGGGAGATGAGATAATAGACCTCTAGTGTGTGTGTCTAATTTTGGGGGCTGTCTATCTGCCTGATTGTTTATTGCTTTTAAATTTCTGTCTCTGCCGCAAAGGCTCCTCTAATTGGTTTGTTTGCATTGCCTTGCAGCACTGATGGAGTTTGACTCAGTCAGGAGTTGGTTGTGTTTTACAATCAGGTTTTTTTTTTCAGTGTTGTTGTTGTTTTGTCTGTTTCCTAGAAATCCTCGACAAATGTTTGCTGTGATATCACAGGACTTGGCTGTGTTCAGGATAAAAATTGACATTTAAACCTGCTGCAAGGTGCTTAGACAATTCCAGTATTGACTTTTATGATCGCTCTCTTCTGCTCTTTTTTCCTTAATCTCTTGTTTATTCCCCTCATGTTTCCATCGACACTTACATTTTAATCTGACTGCCTGTATTTTATGATGAAGTGGCTTTAAACATGAGGTCCAAATTGCATTGATGAGTCTATCACATCATTCAGCTTTGATGTAAAACACTAGGCAACCTCTTGTATTTGTTAAGGGGATTGACTGTGCTGCATGTACACTATTACCAAGTGTAGTGCAATCCACATAGATTATCAGCCTCCACAACACTGACATCAAAGGTTGAGAAAGCCTCCACTTTATGCTTCAGCATATATCAACCATAAATCCTAAAACAAGGGAGGGTTTAGGGGGAGAGGTGTTTCTCGTCCATTATGAATGTTTAAGTCCCTTTTAGAGAGCAAACAGCACTGACAAATCCTTGTCAATGAATGCATCATACCTGATCAGCCAGGATTTGATGGGCATTATCTCATATGCCATTAAACACACAGAGAGGGAAATAGAATACTTTGAATCTAGTCTGGGTTTTTGAAATCATTTCATTACAAGCCAATGGACAAATACGCTGTCTCTGTTAAGATGCTTTGAGGCCTCGATAGGCTGAATGGTTACATGAGAACATTTTGATGTTGCAGCAGGTAATTCATGGTGTATTGGCCGAAAGCCGGCCACAGAGCTATGCCAGATGACAAATATCGTGGATTTAGTCAATGATGTCTGTTCTTGTCAGTAAAGCCTTTTCTCTCTCTCAGGATTTTATTTTTCTGAGAGGCTCTTAGAGGGAAATTGTCATGTTTTCATGTCAAAGGCGTGCTTTTATCTGTTTGTTTTCCAGGGTGCTTAAAGTTGTTTACTGTGCCAGGGGGGCTTTCAGTCTGTTTGTGTGTGTGTGTGTATATATTGGTGTGTATTTGTGAGAGTGTGTGTGAGAGAAACACCTAACCATGGATGATGCAAGAAGGAGGCAGAAATTTGACATCTAAGCCTGAACGTATCACTGTATCAAGTAGAGAAGTACTTGGCGCCAAGCGCCGCACAAAATTTAGCAGTGGCCTACTTATCTTTGATCACGAAAAGCTGCCATTGATCCTCAGCCAAATGTTGACATAAAATGAGTCAAACGTGTGGATGACCTTTCTGAATCTCCCAGAGCAGAGCAGGGGCAAGGCACAAAAGCTGGCAGAGTATGTGGTAGAAATTATTCCTCCTTGACATTTCAGGGACCTTGGCCCATCGGTTTTTAGCATTCCTGTCCAGACACCATGAGAAAATGTCACCTTTTTTATTTACTTGGGGGAATACACCAATTAAATGTGACTTTAAGGCCAGGCCATGATAGTTCTTCTCTACCACTGCCATGTTTGCTCATGAACCAACACACACTCACACACAGACACTCTAGGAATGTGTCCTCATCGCATCAGTGACATTTTAAATAATGCTGATGCTTGACCCTGTTGAGGTAACCTTTCTTACACAGGCAATTTAGGATTAGTCTCTGTAGCTTTCTGAACTAACTGCACAGACCTGTGGAACCGAGGTTGGAACTTTGTATGTTAAAGGAATGGTCACTCTCCACTTGTAAGCAGTCCTGGTCACAGATTTCAGTGCAAACTCAGCGGGAAAGTCAGAACCGTACATTCCTGCAGTGCCACAAGTTTTAAAGATACTACAAGGAACTCTAACATTTTGTTTATTTACGAGACCCCTCTGAACAAAAGCGGTAATGTTTCCACATAATAACCACAAAATATAACATTAAAAAAAATCTAAAGAAAAATCATCTCTGCTACTTTTTAACTGGTTAACGCACTACTTACTGTAACATTGTCTGGAAAAATGTAAACAAAGGTTCATTTCAACTGATTTTACTGAGAATCTGACTTGGTGGCAGACATTAAGAATTATTTAGAAATAGGCAACTTCACGCTGATGGTCTCATTTGCTTATATGGGTCATGTAGAGGCATCAGTATAAACTAGAGACTGTTTCATAACCAGTTAAGAATTCCTTCTAGTAGCTTTAAACTGACTTACAAGCCATAATGAACTCTTCCTTATAATCACTGTTAATATTTCCCTGATTTTTAGAGCATTACTTTCTAAAGCAATTGTTCCTTAAGACTCCTTAAGAACCATAACATAGCATTAATTCCAACTGTTTAAACATTGTTGATTGTTTAGCATTTACATTTACAGAATGTAAATGGCACAGAGTCAGAGACCACAATCAATTTGTTTAAATTAACTTGATGGACCACAAAAAATATTTTGTGTATCCACTGCCCTAAACCACAAACTTAATATGTTGAGAGTTCAAAGAGATACAATCCATCTTTACTGTAGAAGTCATTTTCAAACCATAATGACTAATCCACTCTTCCAAGAACACAACAAGCTGGTTTGCCATCGGCCCTGTTTGCACAGGCACGAAAATGTCATTTTTATCCTGGATTAGAAGGATTTCTTGACATCTAGACAACAAAATGGCAAATTCACCCAATTTCCAAAGGTAGAAACAGTGTACCAACCAAAAATGCAGATGAGCGGGAGTAAAAAATAGAAGTTTGAGAGTTTGAGATGACACATCCTGCAGCACCACAGAACATGACACATGGCTACCATAAACAGCAGAAACATCAAATTTCTTTGATGCAGCTTTGTAATAAATACAAAAGTCACATATCTTTGTCATATTAAACCATTGTTGGTTCATTTGCCTTTAAACCATAAAGATGCCATCATAAAGTCTGCTTGGCAGCATAAACCCAATTTTTTAGGCAGCCGCAATGCAGTTATTTGTGGTCTTACCATCTGAAACAAACCAGACTAAAAGGGGAAATCGCATCATAATTTGTCTTAACAGCACCAGAAATATACCCCATTATAAAATGAGTCTTGTGCTTCCTGTGATATTCAACTCTCTCTTTTCCCTTCTCTCAAACAAGAAAGGATCAGTTGATGCCACATAATATTATCAATTAGTATTTTCTCTACGGAAAGAAATTCAATGATTAAAAATAATTAGACATTAGCTCAGAGAAGACATAGCACCCATTAACATTATCTCAGAGACAATGAGACATTCTGAGAACATCCTACACAGTCATATCCTTGCCAAGTTTCCTGTCTCAATGCAGTTTACTTGACTTGGACCGGGTTCAATCAGCGAACCCTGTGGTATCGTGACTTGATGTAAAAATGTACAATTTTATGCAAGAGACAGCAGATCAAAAATAACTGATGCAACATATTAAATTGGACAGGAAATGTCTCTGAAGCACAGGGGATCTTCCTCTCTTTTCCCTCCTTCCCTCCCCCTCTGTAATTAGTGCTTTTTCAGTATTTCCAGCAATGTTTTCATCAGTGTATAGCTTTGCTAGCCTTGGCTGCGAGAGAGAGAAAGAGTGAGACGGGGGAGAGAAGGTCCTCTGTGGCTGTTAATAGTTCTCATCTCTCCCCTGGACTCTTCTTTAATTGCTCTGCTCTGCCTGCAGGGTCATCATTACTCTGATCAAGTGCAACTCTGTTTTTCACTGCTTTTCATGAATATCATTTTGCAAAACAACTGCTTTGAGGTTTCTCAGGCAGGAGATCAAATTTGATCACCTTCCCCAATGTAAATGCAGCATTCGTGGCATTAGCAAGACACAATATCTTTCATATGCGGGGCTTTCAAGTCTTCAACAAATTTGACATCCAAAACACTTTGAAGTAATTTTTTTCTCATTTACTCGCTTTAATCAAGCAAAATGGCTTTCGAGGTTTTGACAGTCAGTGGTCAGAGAGCATAGATTAGCTCTGCAACTAAGCGAGATTGTGGAAGGTCCCAAAAATCCTCATATTTGTATCTTTCTGGTAAAATGGAGCTCAGTTCCCCTGGTCCTTTTTTTTCTAATTGCTCAGCTCTGTCTCTTGGGTTATTATTGCTCTGATCAAGTGCAACTATGTTTTTAGAGCTTTTTTTGAATGTCATTTAGCACATATAATAGTCCTGGTTTCCCCAGCAAAAAGAGATAATGAAGTCCACAGTACTTTAACAATACAAATTGTATTTGGAGAATAAAAGCTTAGTGCAAAAAGAGAAAAAAAAACATCTCATTCTTTCAGTGATGGTAAAGGGTTGAATCTCACTGTTTGAAAGAGATACAGCTAAAGCACACACTGATTTTGGCAAATAAAACTGAATTAGATGTTGTACAGTAAGAGGTACAAATTGTGTCAATTTTTCTTTTTTTGTATTGACTAAAGCTGGTTTTTAAAAGAAATTGAAAACATTTTTCTTTTAAGAAATATGTGAATTATACAGTAAAGGGCTAAAGTGCTGCTCACAGAGTACACTTGCTCTTGTCATTCACAGTTATGCATTTAGACTAACATCACCTATTGATTCCTTTCAGCTGAATAATGTCAACTCTTGACATTTAAGATCACATCAAGATTTTATATATCAGCAGAAAGGTTGTTACGGTTAAGGTGGAGGTGCCAGATTTGAAGCACCTAACAGATGGTATTTGACATTTTTTTTCCAAATATGTTAACATGATAAAGATCTTTGAATGCACTGAAGAGGGAGCACACTGTATTATCTGTACAGCAGGGCTACAGTAAGACCACATGAAAAATGCCACCATGTAAAGAAAAAGAGGAGTAAAATAATAGAAAGAAACAATTATATCTTAGCTATTTGGGACAGTCTGGATTATTTGAAGTGGGATTGTATGAGGTACTTTATCCATAGTCAGTGTCCATAGTCAGTGTCAGCACACCCTCAGTTTGGAGAAGTAGGATGGAGTACCAGCACCCAAGTTATAATTACTGTTGTGAAAAGGGTCAGCAACAAAAGGTATTTAAGCCCCTTAAAAAAAATTCCACCTAAAAAATATATACTGTAAATATTTTCATCACTTTACATATGTTACAGACAGCCTTTTCTGGCAGAAAACCGCCATTGTATAAGGCAAATATTGTTCTTTCCAAACCAAACAGATTCCATAGACAAAATCAGTCATTTTACCTCACAGAATAAAGGTGTTGCTAGTCTACCGCTGCCTCTATCTGTCATTTAGTTTATGTTATTATGTGAACCCAAACTATCCTTTTAAAACAAGGAAGTCACACAATAATACAAATAAACAAACAGATCAAGGCAGTGTGCACTCTGGGAGGTAAGGTTATTGGTTTTGTCTCTGGAGTTTGGTTGGTTTGGATAGTGCAAAATCTGGCTTGTATAATGGCAGTTTCCCATCAGTAAAGGCTGTCTGACAGCAAGGTAAAGCAGTGAAAATATTCTAAATATAGAGTCCACAGTTTGTTTTTTGGTGGACCTTTTTTGAAGTGAATGAAATACTTTTGTTGCTGACCCTGTCCACAGCAGTTCATTGCACAGCTTCTGTACTGGTACTCTTCTCTCTTCTCCAAACCGGGGGCACAATGACCACCATTTACTGTAGGTAATACACTGACTATTGACAAATACTGCCTACCACCCTATATCAAATAATCCTAACTATCCCTTTAATACACAACTACATATATAAGCTAAGTTCTCTGCATCACTCCTGCTATAAATTATGTGACAAAGACTGCAGTGTTGTTTGCCAGTTGGTAGTCAATCACGCAAATTCTGTGTAGTGTTCAATCCACCGTGTAGGAGCTGTCAAATAAACAAGTGGATCTTCAAATATGGAGAGGCTTATCTCTCACTTGCATTCCCTTGATGTTTTCTAATTCGAATGGTTTTACCAGTGTGGTTCTGAATGCAGATTTTAGTGAGTAAACATTCAACTTCATACCATCTCCAGAACCTAACATCTGCCTGGCCAGCATTTGCCTTTGGATTAAGAGTCATCTGATGCACATTATACCAAATAAACAATGAAAAAAAAAAAAATTGGCAGGTTCATTCGGTTTCAACAGTTCCACTCTCAAAATGCTTCCTTAAAAGGAGCACCAGGTGGAGCAGATTGTGTTTATGAAATCAGTTCTGCCTTTGCCATAATATCAACCAATACAGGAATATCACATTTTGTTTAAAGGCCTCAAGAGTTTCATAGTCTTCAGCTAAACAAAACAGGACATGAAGCAAGATGAGCAGTGATATTTAAAAGAGCATCTTTCTGTGATTAATTGGATTAAATGTTCATAGTCTGTAATATTTCCAAGGATGGTGTCACTTATGATTGTCCTTGCTGTTTGTTCAGGTAATATTGCATCTCAATTGCATCTCTTTTGGCATGTAATGTAATGTCGTGCATCAGAAAATCAAAAGAAAGCATTCATGTCCGAGGTACAACTGGCAGCCAGTGGTGCAATAATGAATACCTTCCTCTGCCAAAGACCAAACTGCTTTAGTTTTCAAATGACAGTGTACCCAAAAGCAGCTCTATTATTCGCTTGGATGAATGAATAATAAGCCTTGTAACAATATTGTCAAATATACTTCTTCTGGATATCAGAGGCAGTCTCTGTCTCGCCCATGATTCAACTCAGTAATGTGGTTAGAGGGCCCAAAAGCACATTTTACATCCAATTTTCTTGGACTGTGCAGTCTGGCAGCCTGCGGGCAGGACACTCAAAGCAGAGGATTCTGTAATGGTTGCATAGCTGTTGAAAAAATTTGTTATGCAACCTCTGAAATACAGAAAAAATGTAAGGCACGGTTGACTTTTTACTGTCAAAATAACAGAAAGAAACATCACATTTAGATTTGTACATATGCTTCAATTATATCTGGATACAGCCATGCAGAGGACTGTTGAGGATAAACGTCTGTGTATCTATTTTTATCACATGCTCATTGTTCTTTATTTGAATTTCATTCTTTTTTACGTTATTTGTAAAAGTGTAATGTTCATACCTTAAATGCAGCTGTCTGTGTAATTTACTCCATGCACATTCTTCATGTGTTTTTTTTGTTATGTGTTTAAATATGAACTGCAGGCCATATCAGAGGTTTTATGCTCATAATCATTACAAATGCTGCTGAATTTATAAATGTATAATGTGAAATGTGAACAGTGAGGGTTAAATAGCACTCACTGATAGAAAGAATTAACTCACACGCAGGGCGCAATATATTAACCCGCATTATTTTCTCTTAATGAGACACAAGCATTAATACTTACCCTAAACAATAAACATCATCACCCACTCCTTATAACATTATGTGAATCTAATTGGCTTTCTGATTGTATGTGGATGTTAGTGTGTGTGTGTGTGTGTGTGCAGATGGATAGAAGGTTATCTAAAATAGCTATTTCTTCCAGCTACTTTCCTAAATCCTGTTAGGATTGTAATTATTTATCAAAGGTATCGTGCTGTGAGTTAGGCCGTGCCTCTTGCCCTCTAATAAATACAGCAAACAGATAATACCAACTGGATCTAATAAGGTGCCTCGCAATGCAAATGGAGGATCTGGTAGATGACCATGATACATAAACATACATGTAAGGTGTAATTTCTTACATTTAAAATGGTGCTACATACTGTACATTGGCAACACATTCAAGCACAAACGTCTGTACACAGGATATTACAACATCAACATCTGTGGTGTCTTAAACACACTGCCACTAGGGATCTCTCACACAAAACAAAAACAAGAGATGTAGTTTGATGACATTATGAAGTAGCACGGGATCATGGGAGATGCTTGTCTGCATTGTATCAGATATGACCAAGGTAGAAATTATGTTCATACACAAGGTGTAGCCTGGTGGAAATATAAGGGTTAAAACAGCTTAATTCCTAATAAAGTCACATAAAATAACACAATACAGTGTTTAAACTGAAAGTAAATTTGGTTTATCATGAAAAATAAATGGTTAACTGAGTTATTAAGTTAATTTGTTTATGAATAAAGTATTGTGTAAATAGTTGAGTGAATGGTTAAAATAATCTGTTCAAATAATGTAGAATAAACTGTCATAAATGATATATTGAAGATAAACAGAAGTGTAAGCTGAACCTGCATAGCGTGGTTTTAATTTCATCTATGTCATTTCAGTGTTTCATTGGTTCATGTAGTTGTCAGTTAGATCCACCTGTGGTAATTGGTCGGAGGTGAGGAGGAGAAAACAGTTGGGGGCGGGGCCAGAAAAAAAAAAACTGGACGAGAAAGACGAAGCAACAACGGAGAAAAAGGGAAAACCGCGGTGGAAATACAGAGTTTTGCTACCGTAGATAGCCAGTCAAAGTTTGAGTAAGAAGCAGAATATTTTAGCTTTGGACTGTTCGCCACATCCGCTGCTGAATAGCTGTGAGTAAAGTGACTGTTTGTGCTCGTGTGCTTCAACGCCGGGAAGACGTACGCCAAGGGAGGACGCCATGTTCGGGAACCGCGGGAACAGACTGAGCAGGACTACTGTGTGTCTCCAGAGGACTGCGCGCGGACTCCTGACGTGGATCTCTTCACTGTTGCTGCAGGGTTTTCATCTTTCGGACTTCCAGCTTTCTCTACCGGACCTCAACGCCAACCTGTGGGTGAGATTATCCGCCATTTTTTCCTCTGTGAATAAAGATTCAAACGGCCGCACCGCGCAAGGACGGACACACAGGCCTGCACATGTTTTATTTTGTGAGTGTGTGAGTGTGTGTGTGTGTGTGTGGTGTGTGGGCCCACGTTTGTTGATGAAGGTTAATGTCTGCAAGTGATCTGAAGTAGAGGGTGACACTGGAGTGGATTTTCATTCCTGTCCCGTCCCACTCCCACAGAGAAAATTTGTGTCCCGTCCCAATCCTGGGCCAGAGGGGGAAAAAAATTCCTGTCCCATCCCACTCCCATTCAGAATGACTCCCACTCCTTACCGCTCCCATTCAGAATGACTCCCACTCCTGTACCGCTCCCATTTTTTTCCCTTCTAGTCTTTAGGTAATTTCCGTTTGACAAATGAAGATATGCTGATCTTATTTTCCCGAATCTGCCCTGCAAGTGTGCCTCTTGAGTCCACTCGTCCCAGACTCACTGGTGTATTTGATTAAAACCAAGCAGGTTTTACAAGCCACATACGTCGTTTTAACGTCATCACACACAACTCTAACGAAGTTAGCTAATATTTGCAACTTTCCCAGGAGTTCATTTAGCTTAAGAGAAATGTCGTTATTTCTTACTTTACGTTGTAGTAGGGCTGGGCGATATGGCCTAAAATTTATATTGCGGTATAATTTGAAGCATGTGCGGTAACGATATATATTGCGATATATTCTTTTCTTCTGTATATATATGTCAAAATGACTGTTTCTGAACATACTCACATAGCAGATACATTGCAGCAGAATAAACACACTTCAAAACATAGAAAAAAAAACTAAGTAATTTTGAAGCTGTGTAACAGATCTTATCCAAACAATGTAACACAAAATTAAAAACAGTATTTTAGGAAAAGGTTACTATTTATATGCATTTATTTATTTATTTATTTATTTATTTAGTATTATTATTGTTAATAATAGTTCATTTCTTTAATTAAAATATTGTCCTCTGATGAGAAAAATCCTCACCTTTATTCACTTCGGTCTATATGATGATGAAATATTCATGTTTTTGTATTAATGGAGCAGGCTCATTTACATCAGTGTCACTCTGACTGACAGTTTACATCAGTGAGGATGTTTTAGACCACAGCAGACAGCAAACTGCACACAGACACACACCGAGGAGATGAAGAGGAGAGACAGAGTCTGGACTCTTCATCGTGACTTATAATAATGCAGCGCAGTCACAAACGTTTTTGTGGAGGAGACAAGCGTCACACACGCGACTTCGCGTTCATGTTACATTTACACATTTGCCAACTTCCCTCCTCACTCTCTGATATATCTGACAAGTATTTTACTGGATGTTATAGCAACTAGCAGTTAGCAGGAAATGCGCTGTTACTGTAAAATAAATAACAGAATACTCTGAGTTTGAACATTGTTGGAAGCATCTGGGATCACGCAAGTACACAACTCCACAAAATAGGTTTAGCATGTTTTAATTTTAATGTGGAAATGATACATACTACAAGTGTGAGTTAAACCCAAACAATTAAAAATCCACACTGAATAAAGATTGAGGATGATAAACAATAGTTCAGCCTAGTCAGTCTCGATAATGCCCAATATAAGAATTAGTCACATGGCATAAACACATAAGCCTACATGAGACCTCATGTTTGTGTCAGAAACACTAACAGGCAACTCTAAATGGTAGTAAACTACACTGTACTTGATACATCATAAAGTGCCTGTGTTTTACCTGAAAAGTATAAAATCAGCTTGCTAAACCTCCACAGGTGCTTTCATTTAATCTGCCTGATTAGACCTCTTCTCTTGATTGTGCAGGTGTGTACAGACCAGACCAGAATATTTTCTATTTCCAGGTGTCTGATGTGTCTGATCTTGAAGGAATATTTGGGATTTTTTTGAAGTGGAGTTACTTATCCATAGTCAGTGTCTTACCTACATTAAATGGTGGTCACCTCACCCTCAGCTTGTAGAACAGTAAGGGCACTGATATAGGAAGCTAAGCAATGTACTATTGTGGATAAGCACAGCAGCAAAGTGTATTTTAGCCACCTAAAAAAGAATGTACTCTAAATTTGGAACATTTTCACCACTTAACCTTGCTGTCAGACAGCCTTTTTCAGACGGTAAACTATCGTTATGTACACCAAATATTGCTCTATCCAAACCAGACTCCACTGGCAAAAGCAGTTACTTTGCCTTGCAGAACACAGGAGTTGCTTGTTTTCTGCTGCCTCAGTCACTTAGTTTGTTAGTCCTCATTCACCAAAATCACCATGTCAAATACAAAGTAACCAGCTGTGGCAGCTAAAGACCAGTAACTCCTGTGTTCTTTGAGGTAAAATTATGTCTGTCAGTGTCAGATATTTGGCTTACATAACACTGATTTCCTTTCAGGAAAGGCTGTCTCACAACAAGGTAAAGCAGTGCAAATATTCTAAATACAGCGTAGACTTGAACTGACACTGTTTTTTTTTTTTTTTTTTTTTTGGTGGGGCCTTGTTAAAGGCTAAAGCACATTTTTCTGCTGACCTTGTTCACAGCAGTACATCGCTTAGCCTCTTACACCAGTACTCCTGCTGCTTCTCCAAAATGGGGGCATGCTGCCGCCATCTACTGTGGGTAATACACTGACTATGAATAAGTACCTTAAACAACCCCATGTCAAAAAACCTTAACTATCCCTTTAAGACACATTGTTTGTGTTATTTCATTTTTTTTTTTTTTTTTTTTTTTTTTTTTATTTAAAATATTTTTATATAATATTTTTATTATTTTTTTAATTTGATTTTTTGGTTGGTTTTTGCAGCCCTACTTTAGTATTTACATGTTATTGTTTCACATCGGTGAGAAGTCTTTTTTTTTTTCATAAACTGTATTAAATGAAAGTCTAAACTTATATTTATTCTGGGAAAGTAGACACACCCCTGCCAGGAGGATGAAAGAAATCCTCAAAACAGGGACTGTCCTCTTTTAATGAGGACATTTTGTTATCCAAATGCTCCCTCATTAGCTGAGGAATGAAAAATGAAGGAGCTGTGTTTATTTGTGTATGCACTAGTGTGTGGACAGACGAGGAGTGTAGTCCTTACTGTGCAGTCACTTTTTGTACAACAGGCGAAAGTGTACACTCAAACACACAATATTGACTAATGTCATTCAAGAGGTGGAAGAGACATTTACAATTTAGGGGTATAAATGAAACTTAAAGCCACATCCATACCTTTGTAGCATATCATATCAGATCTTTAACATGTCATATGTCATGTTATGTCATGTTTTATAAGCAAGCTTCATCATATCAGGGCTCATGAAGTGATTAAGAAAAAATGCAATTAAATTTTCTGTCTTAATCTGAGAGAAGCAATGGGTTAATTATCTGACTTTCTCTGAACACACATACACTTGACATACACTATTCTGATAACATTATACACGCAGAGGGATCACAAAGAAAGGATGTCAATAAATCAAACTTCAAATTGAATCTGCCAATCAGATCACTTCCCCCCAGGTCAATCTGCCAGTCATATTGGTTTTCAGGAGGTCAGGGTTCATTCAGCAGAATCCTATCTTGTCAATATATCACAGAGGAGTTTCCAGTCAGCATCTGGTGTGTCTGTGTGCATATATGTGTGTGTGTGTGTGTTCCCAGCAGACCTGCCACTGGCCCTGTTTCGACAATAGATCTGTGTACAATCCAACAGGGAAGAAAGTCGGTCTATTGATCCAAAGCACGGGAGACATCAAGAGATCCATACGAGAAAGAGCTGAAAGGAGCAGAGAGGGTACCTACGTACATCTGAGTGTATGAGTGGTGTGTGTGTGTGTGTGTGTGTGTGTGTGTGTGTGTGTGTGTGTGTGTGTGTGTGTGTGTGTGTGTGTGTGTGCATGTAACTGAGAGAGAAAGATCACAGCTTTCATTAAATTTCTAATGAAAGAATGAAATAAAATATTTTTCCCATTTAATAATTTAATGATTCTACATGTTAAAAAAATCTAGGGCTGCTGTGAATGAAGACTTTCCTAGCTGACTAGTAGTTGTTCAATCCATTAGCCAACTAGTCGTTTGTTTAATTACTTAAATATATATTTTTGGGTCATGAAGCAAGCCGTCTGTAAAATGCTAACAGCAACAATTTTTAGCATTTATAACATCACTGAGGTCTCATTGTTCAAAGCAACTTCACACTTTGCTACAAACTCACGACTTAACTGCTTCATGCCTCCTGTCCCTGCCTGAAACCGCTGTGTCTTCATTGTCCCCAGAGTCAGAGTCCTGGTCAGAGCCACTGCAGATCACCACAGTACTGTTTTCCCTGTTGTCAAACTGGCCTCCGTCAGTCTCAGAGGCCGGTTCCCAGTCTATTAGGACTGCTAACTGGGCTAACTACCTAACTGCAGCTAGAGCACAGTTGGCAATAGTCATAGATATACAGTATTATGATGAACTAGATATGGAATGCAAAGATGGCACCCATTCAGTTCAATGAGAATTGCTTACCTGGTGCATTTGCCAAAAAAGTGTTCTAGCTTCTAGGTCTACTTACTGGACGTATGACCCACTTTGTTTGTTTTTGTATGTGACTAACGGCTAAATGAAAACTTGGTTAATTAATCTTCTCACAGATTAATGCTTTAGTATACTATTAGGGGGCAGCCGAACAAAAATCACAATTTCCTTTTCTATATGTTATATCCTCTGTGTGTTAAAAGGTACTGGAAAAACAACTAGAGCAACATTCATTATTGTGATCTGGTTGGCTGAGGGAATTAGAGATGTTGTAATGCCCTGGCAACAGACACACATACACGTAGATCCAGAGTAGAGTGACTTGCCAAATCTCTGGGTAGCAACACGGGCCCTGTGCCTAAAAGTCTGTGTTTGTGTGTGTGTGTTTGTGTGTGTATGTGAGGAAGAGAGAGGAGATATACAGAGGGGCTGTAGGCATAATACAACACACTTGGAAAAGGGCTTTACGTACCAAACAACATTTCAATTACCAGTCTGTTACATCAACCAGTAAGGTTTCAATCTCCCCCTCAACTAATGCACATAAACACACGTTCATTCAACACACACACACACACACGCACACCACTTATGCTATTCATCCTCTGTTTGTGACACAAGGCACAAAAAGAAAATGTTCATCATTATGTTCATGGCAAGCGATAAATGGCACATTGAAAGACAGAGTGAATAAAGGCAGGCCAGAAGAGAGAACCTTGACTTAATGTGCTCACAGGGAGCTGTTACACCTTGAGCTTTCCTAATGAAGTTATTCTGTCGGACAAACAGCTCCATTAAAAGCATTTGTAAGGCAATTTCTGTTACAGTTACTATTGTCATCATAGTCACAGGGATGTCACACTGTCACAAAATACAGTATATCTTGTTTGTTAAGAACAATAAAAAAATTGTCTCATTAAATGTCAGAATTTGACAAAATAACAGAAGTGATAAGATCTTACTGCTGTGGAGAATTATTACAAGAACAGAAGAAAATGAAGGTTGTGCAGCACAGCACTGTCAAAGCAAAGTCTCATCCAGACTCAGACAAAATGCGGCCCAGGGGCCCCCTGAAAGGTTTCATTTGGCCCACAAGACCATCATGGAAATACCAAAAGTTAAAAATCTAGCAAAGGCAGTCTATAGCATTTTGCTTATCACTGAATGATTATCAGACCTTTACTTTGAAAGGGGTCAGTGCTGTGTTCAATGGTGATGATAATTAACTGCATCTTTTATATAAAACTGTAAGTCTATTCACTCAAGGCTGCACATCCATGTTGTTCTTCTTCAGCTTTTGCTGCTAATATCATTGCAACCTGTTTGCACCATGCATGATACCCTGTAAAACATCAAGTTTTGGACATTGCAAGTGAAATATTAGCCCACAATTCACCACATGGCAATTCAGAAGGGGTGGCCAACACTAGAAGTGCCCTTATAGAACACTTCTGACCACTCCATTATCAGAGATTTGGCCATTATTAGGACCCAGTAGGACACAAAACCTACAAAAATACATCATGTATTTGTAAACAGACAGAGAACACAACAAACCTTGAATTTATTATGCATCAGAAATATATTTATTTTAATATATGAGTATCCAAGTAATAATCAAATTTGCTGAGCTTAATATTAAGTTTGGTCTAATATGTTTACTGTTTCATGTTCCTAAATGCAAATGTTACTTTTTGTCAGTGTTTGGTTCATGTTGGTAGGCTAATTGTCACGTTTGTACTAGTTTATAGTTTTAACCATTAGTGACCAGCTGCTTTATCAGCGTTGGGCATGTTGCTCAGTTAGTGTAATAACTTCATTTTTACTTGTTACTCCTTTGAAAAGTAATAACATTACTTAACTTATTACTTAGTATCAAAAGTAATAAGTTATAGTATTTGTTACATTACTTTAGTATTGTTATGGCAGCCTGCTGATCCAGTGAACTGTTAACACTCACAAAGCTTTTGTCACCCTCATCCTTAGACCTACCCTGACCTGTCACATGTACACATTGTCAGAAGAGAAACTCAGTTACTGGGATTAGTAAGTGTAAAACTGTAATACCTTACATTACATATTACTGGGTAAAGTAAAAATATTACAGTAATATATTGCTGAGTAAAATATTACTGCCCAACACGCTGCCTGTCATTATTTGAGAAAATATGGTAAGCATTCTGCCTTGCCAACTGGCAAAACAACACAAAACAGGTCCCATTTTGGATCCCGAACATAAGTTTGGGAAATGCTATTCTAACACTATCATGAGATCAGATTTTTCCTCTCTTCAAAATGACAATGTATTTAAAAAAAAGAAACAAAAAACTAATGGGTAGTAAAACATGATGTATTACAGCAGTAATACATGACATATAATATGGATGGATGAATATAAATTACCTCAAAACTTTTTTTAGCTCCCTGTTTTGTGTGTTTGCGTCCAGTTTCTAACACATTCATCACCAAAGTTTTTAGTTGGTCTTTAGCTGACTCCATCTGTTGACTGTCAACTGATGCAATAGCAGGCAACTGCTAAGAATTACTGTAGCTCTCACACTGTCTATATTTATACACAGCCTGGTCTCTCTCTCCACACACACACACACACACACCACACACACACACACACACACACACACACACACACACACACACACACACACACACACACACACACGGATTTAGTTTTAGCCCGCAGGAATTCATTTGTGTGCTTTGAGTGAACAAATTAAAGCTTTCCCTTAAGAACTTGTTATGGTGATAATAAACAACTTCAGCTGTATTCTAGGTCAGCATCATGCAGGTATTTTTTCAATTTGTATCCTGATACAAACATGCTTTATGACCTGCTGTTTGTGTGTCTACATGTAAATATGTGTTTGTGTGATTTCTCTTCTTCCAATAACATTAAAAGATGATTGAACCAGACCACTCATGACAATTTAAACCTATGTGAAGAACTGGCCATGCAGACGTCCTCCTTTTCTCTCTCCTGTCTACTGATTCATCTTCCGTACGGGTGACACTAAAAGTCCTGGGTACAATATGGCCTAAAAGTGGCACATGGCGAGGGCACGCTGGGTGCAAACAAGACAAACACAGACACGTGCACACACACATACAAAAGGGGATGGCAGACGGGACAAGGGTAGTGCATCTGCTCTTTAATTAAAATGAGAGGGGGGCCCACAGACAAGGCCTGAATCAGGATGGGGCCCATGTGCACACACACACACACACACACTCACACACACACAACACAGACCTCTGTTGTTGGTCTAAGAGGTAGACAGCTGCCCCCTCCTGCAAACTTGAGAGACATATAGGTGGGAAGAAGGGAAAGAAAGAGAGAAATATAGAAAGAAAAGCACTAAAAAAAAAGAAAAAAGAAGGGCAGAGTGAAAGAAAAATAAATCAGTAGTACAAGTAGAAATATAGTCAATATAAAAATGTAAATGAAGAAAACAGATATACATTTGAGATGTTACTTCTCTTACTAACACTTACAATAATGTTAAAATCAATGGATTGAAGTCAGAGGTTAGCATCATCTACCAAATATTACCTTCAGACCTGGTCATCTTTCACAGGCATGACTCTTTGGGTGTTACGACAACCTTAAAGGTCTGCTGGCTGAAAGTCGATCTGCCTCCTTCATCCCCTCACTTGTAATGACAAGAACTGCGAAGGGACGTACTGTACATCCTCTTATTTGAAATATCTCATAGCAGAATATTAACACACTGGAGAAATCTCGGTTTAATGATCTGGTATGGTGCAGTAATCTCAGGGAATAAGGGAGTAAACTTAACATTTCAGCGGGCTGACATGAAAACTGCAATCTACTGTCAGATCTCTTCTTCTGTTTGAGTGTAAAATCTCTCTTTTGGTCTCCGTCTTCCTCTTGATCCAATCTGTTTTAGACAAAAAGAACAGTGTAATATCACTACACTCAGAGAATCACACAGAAGAAAATAAAGGTTAACATTAGTATTTTTCAACCTGGACTCGCCATGTTTTTTTGCCTTAGTGACAAATGGGAACAACAATATTTGACACTGGTCCAGTATTAAGGGTGAGGGCTGCGGTTACAGACTGCATTAGCTGAAAAAAAACATGATGACAGGAAAGAGGAGAAAGAGAGGATAAGGTGTTTATTTCAACCAAACAAAAAGCATAAAAGCCCAAAAAATATTTTAAAAAATTGCAGTTTTGCAAAGGGGGTCTGGTGAGTTTGGTGAAAGCAATTAAACAGCTGTTTCTGGTTAAACAAAACACATATTACTTCTTAAACAAAGGTCTCTCTCTTTAGCAGTATTTCCATAACATTTTGAGACTCTTATAATAACAGTCTGAGCCTGTCAGTGCCAAAAACAATCACTTTTTGTGGATTTACTTTGATGGTGTTTCTTGGTGGGACTGCATTGTAGCTTAGTATCGCTCCTGCCACCTACAGTGCTCTCTTTCAATACTGGACAGTTGGTGTTGGTGCAAACACTGACAAAAAGTTCCTTTTGCATTTTGTTACATTATTAACATCAGTAGTCACGCCAGGTATGATGGGAAATGTAGGCCCTCACTACAATATTTTAGTATAAAGCCCTGATATTTTTCTCCATGTTTTTGTGTCTATTAGGGACAACAATTTTTGAAACGGACACAGCAAATGTGAACGTTAACAAGGTAAATGAGAGTGGATCAAAAACAAGGTTAACCTGTAATGTCTTCACATGGTGGATACTACAGAGTCTGCAAACTTTATAAGAATTTTATGAAGAACTTTATGTGAACTGTATGTGACAGGATGGAAAAGAATCACTGAGCAGAGAGTATTTCAAAAGAAACGACTGAAAGGAAATAGAGATGGAAATGGATATGCTTAAAATGATTTCACAACTGTGTGAGACTGTGGTCGTATTGATGGTCACTGTGTAAGTGTTTCATTTCATGCATCAAAGATATCATCCAAAGTATGGATATGTTGTTTAAAGACAGCATATACACTGCATAATGTACTGTATAATGTGTTTTAAATGGAGCCACCAGTTTCTTCAGTAGTTCATAAAATCCTCATTTTAAAACTTCTTTGGATCCCAACATTCACAGCAGTGAAAGTGGGTAAATCCAATGTATGCATATGTGTATTTGTGTAAACGCATGTTTCCCTGCAGAAGTGTGTGCTCATGTGCCCTGTGTGTGTGTGTGTGTGCAACTGAATCCATAGGGTCTCTCTGGGGAATGTCTCTTTGGAAGAGAGTCAAACAGAGTGAGCAGGACCCCATATATCTACCGTGACTAACAGGATTAAACCTGACTGGGTAGGGAGACAGATAAAAAACCGGGTGAGAGGAGGGGGGGCAATGAGAGAGAGTGAGTGGGAGAAATTGAGTTCTCTTTTTTTATACCAGTGAGAGGAAGAGAGCAGAAGAATGAAGTTATGAGTATGAAAAAGAGGTGGGGAAGAAGAGGAGGAGGAGGGCAAAGAGGGGAAGATGATCAGAGGAGGATGATCAGTCTGGCAGAGACGATGGGGAGAGCATTGCGTGTGTGTTTGCCTTTTCATTTGTGCAGATGTATACATACAGGATGTATTTTGTGTGTATGTATGACTGCAGTTTCTTCTTCTACATGGAAGAGTGATGTTCCTTCCATTAGCCCTGCAGGGCATATATCCACCTAACCCCTCCCTAGAGCAATTTAAGAGCAATTTAGAAACGCTTTCACACTTTAATGCCCTCAACACTACTGAGCACACGCAGACACACACACACAGACATAGACACGTACGAACTGTGGGGAGCATAAAAGCACAGGTCAGCAAGATGTGCTGTTACTAATCGTACAGCATCTAATATTAGATTAATATTTAACAATATTACTCAGCTATGGAGAGAGATGGAGCCAGAGAGAGATAAAGTGTGTTTTTTACACCATCCCACGCTGGGTAAAATATGTTTTCCATAAGCCTGTCCTCTGCAAAGTGTGAGCCCCGCTCAGCTGGGTTTATACATTAACACCCTGCAAAAACTCATTTACCACAAGCACTGCAATCTCACTTAACACAACATTTGGAGATGTTATATTACTTGATACGGTCTGGGTGCGCTCTGGAAGCTACCAAATCTTCTGGGAGTGTTTAGATTATTTTTCTGCAGGGACTGTAGGCTCTAAAAAACTGTTGCAAAGTGTGAGATTTTGCACTAAGAAGTGCAAAAAATAATCATATTTGCTTACCAATGCATTTAGTTGTAATCGCTACATTACAAGTCCCATGGGGGAGACTGGCGTAGCAGATGGTGAAAAATCAAAATAAATGACCAGACAGGAGAGCTGATTTCCCAGAGTGCTGCTCACTTGCAGTACATCAGGACTGTGAGTGAAACCTTGCACTGAAGGTTGTGCACCACACCATGACCGGCAGTCAACAGCAGGCATGAGTTTATCTAAATGACAGCAATTGACCACTCCTAAAGTCCAGCCCCTTTTCGTGATCCAATAGCAGTTAAGCAAGCTTGGCTTTTTTTTTTTTTTTTTTTTCCTACAGAAGAGTGCAGTCATGATCTGACCTACTCTGACTGTGATTGGCGAGTAGGCTTGTTGCCTTTCTTCATTTGGGTCGTTTGGGTTGGGTAGGTTCTGAGTAGGTTAAGGCCTAAAAAACATTTTCCTCCACAAGCCACCATTATAAAACATCTTTAAAACTGTTGACAGGACACCTCGAACTGCAACAAGGTCATGTATGACTCCTTCCATAATGAACTTTTGATCCATGGAGGCTTTATATTTGTAAAACTTTGCTCAAGCAGAGAAAAGCTATTTAAACATCTGTGACATCATCACAATGTAAAGTATATGGTTCAAGCAGGAACCCAGGGTAGTGGGAAGGGGGAAACACTACTGCGCATATTCAGTGGGCCGCATATCCAAGAAGTTAACCTGGAAACTTGAAAACTTTTTTGGTATGCACCAGACGAGCAGTTCAGATTGGGCTGAATGGGTGCATCTTTGCATGCTGTGTCCAGTTCATTGTAACATATCAATGAGATTTAGCTGGCTAGTTAGCTTTTGCTAGTAGTGGTCCCTCAGCTACAACTCTTAACCATCTTCAAAATGTGGTTTTCTTTTCAACATGGCTGAGGCTAACACATAAAGGATAAGTTGACCAAGGTTCCAAAAAGGAGAGGACTTGGGAAGGGTCAATTGGAAGACTGACAAAAGATTCCAATTTTCTCCACACATTCTATGGCTGCCACTGGACTCTGTAGAAAAGTAGCTTTTGAAAATAATCATCTATCCATATTGTAGCACAATAGACAGCCAGAGAGAGAGAGAAAGAGGATGTCCTTCAACAGGACATCACTGACTCCATCAGTGTGACATCCACTCTGCTAAAGAGCCCTACAGGTTAGAGAAGAGGGCTTAAACTGCTTCCCAAGGACAGCTTTAAAAAATGTAGATGAAAGTGAATGAGGAGAGCCCCGCCAGAGGTGTGACCTAATCAACCTTGCTCAAGTCCCAAGTCATGTGTAAGCAGACAGAGTGAGTGAGCGGAGGGGAGTGGCAGTAATTTCCACTCCCTGCCCAAAGCATTCTGTAATCACTCTGCTCCCAGGTGCTGTAGGATTTCTATCTGCTGTTCCCCACTCTGGCTTTTTTTCTTTTTTTTTCTTTTTTTCTGCCCGTGCAGAGAAAAAACCTGTTTGCTCTGTAGCAGGGCTTGAAACAGGTTCAGTTGGTCTTATCACTATAACGGTAACAACGTGTGAATGCTGCCTTACAGTTGCACCATGGGCTGTTTGGATGTGTGCTTTGCATTCAGATGCAATAAGACGTAAAATTTAGAGGCAACATGAATGTACACAAAGTCAAGTGGAAATGTAGGTTCACCTTAAACAGCAAAGACATCCCAGCTCAAGGTGAGAATGTTCAGTGAAAAATGTGCTGTTAACTCAAGTTGCATACTTCCACTCCCACTCTTAATATACAGAGACAGCAGCAAAAAGGAAGGCCAGGAGGAAAATAAGTGAATGAGTTTCACTCTCTGGTAGGTTTCATCTGTCACACATATGCAGAGACACCCCATACACATGGAAGAGGATGCAGTGTTACAGCACAAGCCTAATTTATAAAAATGTATTGAGATTTGCACTTGAACAAAGTCAAGTCACTTCAGACAGTGTGCTTAAGTTTGATTCATAAAAGATACTGAGCGTAAAAAGCCTTGCTTATGCAGGTTGTGAGAAGAAAATTTGTAACTTATGCACCTGTCATCTATAAATCTTGAAATCACTTAAAATTGATTTCCCCTTTTATAATGCAGCACAGATGAGAGTTTAGTCGGGAATAGCCATAAAACCAAAAAAGACAAGCAAACCTTCTGGAAGACGAGATCACAGCAATGGTTGGGGAGATTGAAAACAGGAAACACATGTTGTTTGCTGGATTAAACAGTGGCCTGACAAACAAAGCCAAACACGTTGCTTAGGAGTGTGTCACAATTAATTCCTCAAAGTTTAATCGATAATTCCTATCACCTTGTTCATAAAGCTAATGTGAAGCTCACCACAGGCTGCACTACCCCTACATAACCAGCAGGAAAGTCAAGTCTAGACTTTGCCTAGAGTTAAGATCATTTTCATGTCAACATAATAAATAACTGCGGCACGGTGGTAGTGGTTAGTGCTGCTGCCGCACAGCAAGAAGGTCCTGAGTTCGACTCCCTGAGCCAGCAGGGCCTTTCTGTGTGGAGTTTGCATGTTCTCCCCGTGTCTGTGTGGGTTCTCTCTGGGTACTCCACCTTCCTCCCACAGTCCAAAAACATGCAGCATAATAGGTTAATTGGTGACTCTAAATTGCCCGTAGGTGTGAATGTGAGAGTGAGTGTTTGTTTGTCTCTGTGTGTCAGCCCTGTGATGAACTGGCGACTTGTCCAGGGTGTACCCCGCCTCTTGCCCAATGTCAGCTGGGACAGGCTCCAGCCCCCCCGCGACCCTCATGGATAAGCGGTTACAGAAGATGAATGAACATAATAAATAACTATGCATGGCTTTCTGCACTGTCAGTTAGGCATTGTGCAGACTGCCAACCCAAATCCTTTTATGGCATGTTCAGATTGTACCAAGATTGATTTTAGAAAGTCTGGACTGACTTTTGCTAATTAGATCCAAGCCACATTCAAAGGTGGTTTGCGATCCCAATCATACAGATGCATCTTAGTCCAGATGCACTGGCTGCTCAAATTAGAATTAGTCTTTTTCGTCACTCCCGACATGACACACAATGACAATGTCAAATCCGGGTGACGGAAGTGCATTAGAGTGGCTGAGCAGCTGCTACTAGCAGAGTGCTTTGGAGGATAACACAGAGGACAGCAGTTGATGGACAGACACTGAAAGAAGACAGATGCTAAAATAAATTGCCTGCTTGCACTTTGGGGGGAGACTTCTGTACAGCAACTTGACAGCACGATTGTTTGGAGGTTGTCACCAGCGAACATGGTTTCTGATGCCTATGTTGTTACCACAGCAACCCATGCAGATAGGTTGGTGATGTCTGGACACACAAATACGATCTGATCATTTGCAAATAACAGTGCAGACAGTCCGTCTTAAAAATCAGATTTGAGAAACAAATCTGATTTGCCTGCAGTCTGAGCAAAGCCTTAGAGAACACATCCGAGGGCTGTTTATGGGTGTGTAAGATGTGTTTAAGATACAGACTGCAAAAACAAACCGAGGGTCCAAAGGGTCCAATTTACACAAATAAAGCAAGACCAAAAAATAATGTTGGTAATGCAACAGTATCCCTCAGACTCTTTGCTCCAGGCAAAATCATGCTGAACTCAGGTTGACCCAAGTCCAACGACTGAATACAGAAATCCAAGCCAAGTTCATGTCATCAGTGTCTCATCTTAATTCAGGCCTTTACTATGAATACTGTGATCAGAATAAAGGTGCCCATTTCTAATTTGATATTATCTAAAATGAATCAGAGTATCTTGGGAAAAGTAAAGCATGACCAACACTGTAGTTTTGGTGTAGCTGTAACATGCTTCCTGTTTTGAAATCTTTACAAGCAAGAAACACAACAGGGGGCATTGCTATGCTAATTAACTATACAGATACTATTTAAGATACATTTAGACACAAACACAGTGCATGTTTTTCTCTGATGCAGAAGCATCCACAGGTAGCAGAGCAGTCTGTCTCTTTGAAGCCACCACAACCCAGTCAGTTCATCAGTTCTCTTAATACATCACGTCTCAAGTAAGTCAAATTGTTGATTAAAATATGAGTTTATGTCTCATCTCTGTGCTTTTTCCTCCCCCACTATCCACAATTTAAAGTTCCCATGAAATGGCTACCGGAGTGCTTATTGCTTGTTGTAAAGTTATAAAGTTGTTCAGATGTATTCTCCTTCCATGCTCCACTGCATTATAAATGGGAAAGTGTTTTGTTGGATGCAAATTTAGTGTATGTCTGAGTGCAGAATGAGTCAACAACAATTTTTAATCATTTTCCAGGAAAAGACAAACTCTGAAATACCATTAAAAGAATATCTACAAAACGACTGTCTTGTCATTGTTGGGCAAGCTATGGCTGTATAGATCATATAGGATGTATAAAGCAATTAGTATTTGATTAAAAACACTTGACTTAATGGGGACTTAAAGGGCCCTTGAAAAAGGTGTTTGGCCTTCAGTTGATGCACTATAGCAGCTCCGCAGACAGCAGCAGTGTAGTCACACTATGCAGTTACTATAGCTGTGCAAACTAAGTATATTATTGTAATATAAACAAGTGTGTTGACTTGAGCACTCGTAGCCTACACAGCATGCTGTGAGGAATCTGAGAAAGGACCTGGAAAGTGGAGATACTATTATAGTGGTGGAAAAAAATCCTGAAAATAAAACCTGACGTGGGCCATAAATCTTCAGGGATGTAAATAAAGCAGGACCAGAAACTAGATATCAGAACTTTGATATTAGATGACACAGCTACAGCGAGTGAAAGATGCTGCTCTTTTTACCTAAGAAAAAAATCACAAATTACTAGAGGAAGATAGAGATAGAAAAAAGATTTATAGAAGGCAAAGGAAAGAAAAAGAGAGATTAATGCAGACAGTAGACAGCATGAGAGAGAAAGAGAGAAAGAGACAGGGATTATGGGTACTTTTCTTTTGCAGCCTCATCACAAACAAATAAGCCGATCGTCAAGCCAGGCAATTAATATTCAAGGAATTAGTTTTCTTTTTTAAAAAACGAGAAGGGAGGGTGAGGAGATTTAGATTCTTTCCCCCCTTTTGCTGCATGAGGATCCATTTTGTGAGCTTAGGCTATAAACAGCTTGAAATCACTTTGACAGCCTGCTCTATCTCATGGAGTACACACACGCGCACACACACAAATACATACACACACATACCACGGGGGATTTTAATTTCAACCTGTGAAATTGTAATTGCCTGTTCTGTAAGAGGCAAAGGATTGTGGGAAAGCTGAGTGCAAAGTCTTGTGTTTCAGTTCTGCCAGTCTGAGGTGTTTTTTTTTTTTTTTTACCTTTGTTATCCATTTATTGATTTTACTTGTTTTTCATTCGTACCTCTCTCTTTCTTTTCTGCTCACTGTCTGTGCCGATCCTCTCCTCTTCCCGCACTCTCACACTCTCCTGTGCTCTGATCTGTTTGTCTCACAGTGATGAGGCGAGCAGGCAGAGCTGACATTAAATTAACTGGAGCTGTCAAGACAGAAGAAGGGCGGCCAGGAAAGGAAGAGAAAAAAGAGAGCACAGAGGAAAGAGGAAGAAAGTAAAGAGGAAATGAGCAAGGTAGAGAAAGAGAGAGAGAGTGATAAAAGAGAGAAAAAACATACCACAAGGGTGAAAAACCCCCTGACACAGAAACGTGATGAAAATGTCTTGAGGGCATTTGGATGCTATTATTTTTTTCTTTTGTTCTTTTTTTTTTATTTCTGACTCCTCTCGCTGCGAGGCTGCCCTGTGAATGACTTCTCAACTCTGTACGTGTGATTGTTGTTTTGCAACGTGTCGGAGAGACCGCCTGCCACGCAAACTGTCAGCAAAAAGCTATATTCAAGAAACAGAAACAAAATTCTCAGAAAACAAACAAAAAAAATCCTTCAAGGCAGATGCAAAACAAGCATGAAAGGCTTGTGAGTGTGTGTGTGTTGTGTGTGTGTGAGAGAGAGAGAGAGAGTGTGTGTGTGTGTGTAATTAGTTGTGATATTAAGTCATTTCTAACCTGTCATAACTCTGCTCTCACTCTCACACACTATGAGGTGAAGAGGTGCCTATTAAATAACAGCTCCCTCTTATCAGGCCTCTAGAGTGAAAGAACTTCAGGTATATAAATATGTGTGTGTGCACATCTGTGTGTGTGTGTATGTGTGTATGTGAAAACTGCTGTAAGTGTGCTGACTGCCTCTCCACAGGGAGAAAGTGGGGCAGGTAAGCTCCCTTTTTCTTATAGCAGTGGTTCCCAAACTTTTTTCAGTAATGCACCCCCTCTGAAATATTTTTCCAGCCAAGTACCCCCTGACCAGGACATTTTTGGTAGGAAAAAAAAAAAGCTTATACAAAGAGGCACAACAGCTCTGAGCCACCAGTGTCTACTTATTAGCATTAAATCCTGTTGAAACACATTCCTCCTGATACTGACAGTATTTTGTTGGCTCTGATTTTTTTTTTTTTTCACTTTTCTGTTTCAAACACAAATGCATTTAGTTAATTTTCATTTGTCATACTATACAGAAACTTGCCTCACAGTGAACATGATTGCATTTGTTGCTTTCTTCTTCAATGAGCCACTGAGCCATTGGTTCAGGTATGTGGACGACACATGGGTTAAAATCAAAAGCCAAGAAGTGCAAACTTTTACAGAGCACATCAACTCAGTGGATAAAAACATCAAATTCACTAGAGAAGATGTCAAAGATAATTGCCTTCCTTTCTTGGATTGTGAAGTTCACATTGGTAAGGACAGGAACCTCCACATTGGGGTATATAGGAAGCCCACTCACACAGACCAATACCTACTCTTTGACTCACACCACCCTTTGGAACACAAGCTAGGTGTTATCAGAACTCTGCAACACAGGGCGGATAATGTACCGACCAGCACTCAGGCCAGAAAGAAAGAACACAAACACCTGAGGGAAGCCCTGACAACTAGTGGCTACCCCAGTTGGGCCTTTGTGAAAACAGCCACAGTTGCCAGAAAGAACACCAAAAAGGATGGTGAGGAGAAAAAGAAAATCAAAAGGAACAACATAGTGATTCCATATGTGTCTGGGATATCTGAAAAACTCAGGAGGGTTTTCAACAAGTATCACATCCCTGTGCACTTCAAACCCAGTAACACACTCAGACAGAAATTGGTGCATCCCAAAGATCGCACACCACATACACAGAAAAGCAATCTGGTGTACGCTGTCCAACGCAACGAGGATTGCAAGGATTTATACATTGGTGAAACCAAACAACCACTAAACAGACGCATGGCTCAACACAGGAGACCCAACTCTTCAGGTCTAGACTCAGCTGTCTATCTACACCTTAAGGAGAAGGCACACTCCTTTGAAGACAGCAACGTCCACATTCTAGACAGAGAGGACAGATGGTTTGAGAGAGGAGTTAAGGAAGCCATCTACGTCAAAATGGAGAAACCCACTCTAAACAGAGGAGGAGGCCTGAGACACAACCTCTCTCCTATTTACAATGCTGTTATTTCATCTTTGCCCAGGAAATTCAACAACTTGACCTCCAAAAACAACAGTGTTTCACATTCATGTAACTCTAACGACTGTGGCCCACAGTCCTTTGTCTCTAACGACTGACACTCATACCTGGTTTCGGGTCACACCCAGTGATCAACGACTCCAAACGACTGTTATCAATCTGATTGGAGCACTCATGAATTTGAACACTTCCACAGAGGTTAAATACCTGGGGTTCCCACCATTTAGTTAAACTAGCTCTGACTAGTCTGACAGGCATGAACTGATGAAGCTTCTTGGATGAGAAGCAAAACGTCTTCAATAAGACTTAAACAAGTCCAGTTGCTTTCGATTTAATCTTTTCCTGAGATTCTTCAATGAGGTTTTACAGCAGCTGACAGTTTTCAGCAGTTAATGATTGCATTGAAAATATGAAGATTGAATTAAAAAATGTGGTTTAAACAAACTTACATTTACATTTTTATTGCATTTATTATGCTATGATTATTTTAGGGATTATGCATGACTAATATTTTTTAATTAATATTTTTTTAAGATCTCAATTATCGCCACTGCCTTATAGTATGTCCCCATTTGGCCAGTTAAATTTGTAAAGGCATCGTTTTCTCTCTCGTTTCATCCCTCTCCCTGAAAACTGAGTTTTTCAAAAATGCTCATCAGAGTGTGTGAATCTTGCTGTTTTAGTGTGTATGGGGTCAACAGTGTTTTTGCAGAACAATGACCTAAGCCAGTCCACAGGTGGCTATGTGCCACAGTGTCAGTTAAGATAAGAAGACAATCTTTAGTCACCTCTAACTTCATCGGTGGTCATTCATTTTAAATGCCAATTTAGCCAAATACACATCAGAGCTGTTGCCATTAACCTAATGTTGTTTAAATGATGACAGATCGCTCAACAAAAACAACGCTGATGTGGACGCAAATCATTTTCTAAAGGAAACTGCGTCTTAAAATTTGGCCTCATGTAGAAATAGTCTTAAAGCATAAACTGACAATAAAAGAAGTATGAAGACACGAAAGAGAGAAAGATGCAAGATGAGAGGAAGGAGAAACAGAGGCATAAAAGGGTGCACAGTAAAAAAAAAGAAACAGGAAGAGGAAGATGGATTATGTAGTAGCAGAGGAAGAGAGGGAATGAAAGAAATGATGGCCTGCTGCTGGAGAGCTGTTATGCAACATGCAATAATTTACAGACTCTCCGATGCATCAGTCAACTTTTTGTCATGATGTCACGGTACAAAACTAGTGAGCTTTGCTTCTCTCACACATGATGAACAAGGCAGAGACGATCATCAGGGTGGATTGGAAAGTGTGAGTGAGTGTGATGTTCTGCAGGGTAGAAACAGTCATGTTTTATGCACAGATGTAGAGCTATGAATTTGTCAAACTGATGAGATACAGCGAGGGGATATTGGGTTCATCTGACCTGCCAGTACTAGTGAAAACTCACTGCTCTACAGCAGCCTGGTGGAAATGTTAAAAGCTGGATGGAGATACCAGCTCATGCTGGGTCTGCAGCAAGAGTTTTTAAAGTGCAGTCCAGGGACCAGTGGCGGCCCTCAGAAACATGTTGTGAGGCCTCTGAACCTGACATGAATTACATGCATTATATTTTAATCATCTGTAGTCCATATCAATACTTTCAGTAGTATACATCTACGTAATACACGACTGGATCAGCCGTACCCCCCAAACAAGCATCTGTCAGGATAGCAACGACAGCTTGTTGAAAACTACTGTTACAGTACATGGCAGCATTTCAGAAAAAAAAAAAATCTTGCTTCTTTGGACCTTAGGAGACCAATAAAGTGATCTGTCTTATATGCAAACAGGTGTATACAGTGCACAAGGACTTTACAGTAATGCTAAATGCCACCATGAGACCAATCGCAAATCTTATGCCAACTTCATGGGTTTTGCCGTGCTGCCTTTGAGAATCCCTAGTCTACAGGCCTCTACAGTATGATGCTATTGGTTTATCCCAGCAAAGCAAATAAACTGGTATTGAATCAATATGTTGATGTCATGCTTGCTGTATTGTTTTTTGAGGTTAGGACCTTTTTTTTTAATTGGTTCACAATTGTTTCAGTCTAATCTTTCAATCATATAGTAAAATTTTTTATGTTCATGCTCTGTTCTTTTCAGTGGTCAGACTGAGCCAAGTCATGTCTACAGTACTTTGTCTGACACTTTGTAAAAATGTAATCATGCTAGTGGAAAATAATAGTTTGGAAAAGAGCTTGAAAAGCTATTTCATATTTACACTTAGTCTGGCAAAGCCAGCTCACAATTTAATTTCACTCGTTGTGGTTTGGCAGCATCACAGCTGAATTAGCTTGAGGGAGACCTCATTTCAAGTGGGCTGCACAAGAAGTGATTGGCAAGACTCTCTTTCCTTCAGACATAAACAGGAACTTTTCCCACACCTGACTGGACAAACACATGACACACTGGGAAAGACATGGTAAGTGTTAAGGACATGTCAAGGTCTCCTGTAACTAACAACTAGTTTTTGAATAAATCTGAACCAAAAACTTGGGCATGCAAAATTTGGTCACCAAATCATTCTGGGAATGTTTCTTTTTCATTCTGGGAATGCTGATAGAAGATTCTTGCATAGTATTTCCTGGATGTTAAAATGACAAGCTCTTCTGACACAAAATCAACATTACTGTTATATTCCTAGAATATTCTGTGAGAGTTAGTTGAATATTTCCCTGTCGACATCTCCCAGGTGTTAAAATGTCAAGTTTTTTCCCTCTTGAAAGCATTATTGATATGTTAAAGGTTATCATAGACGACTGGACTAGCTTAGGTTCTTGAAGATGTTTTGCTTCCCTCCAAGAGGCTTCTTCAGTTCACCATTATTGATACATTTCCAGAACATTCTGGGAATGTTGGTTGAATGTTCCTGGAAGATTACTCGATTACTTTCCCCTTAGTTTTCCCTGAAAGTTATAATCATATGTTTGTGTTACGTACAACTAACGTTATTGTTATGTTTCCAGAATTTCCCTAGATGTTAAAGGGGGAGTTTTTCTGACTTAAAATTATCACTGTGGTTAAGTTCACAAATAATCTGGGATGGTTTGGTGAAAGTTTCCCTTTACATTTCTTACATTACAACAGCAAGTTTTTCTACTGTAAAACTAATGTAAATGTTCCAGTCCTACAACATTCTGTATATAAAACATTCTTGGAACATTGTGGAAGACCGATTAGTTCGAGCACGTACTAACCTCATAAGATCGAGTCTGTCTTGGGCCTCTTAGAAGAACAGGAACAATCCTAAGCCAAAGTCTTGTAAGCACATACTGTACAGTTTGTACAGTTTAGAATTTAAAGTGGGTCTTCAAGAGGGAAATAATGCATTCACTGTATGTTGGCCAGAGGTCCATGTGAACACAATCATCAAATAAGTTTCATTGTAACATTTTCACATGATGCTTTTGAAGTCCAAATGTGAGACACGATGCAAATTATCAACACTTGACTCATCTTGTCCTGAAAAAGCCCATTCACTCCATAATGTTTGACTATGATGTGGCTCGAGCAGTGTGACATGTCTTCAATTAGTGCTGGTGTCACTTGCCGGTCTTGGCAGGCAGCTGGCACAAGTCTCAGTCCTTGTGACTCTTGTTCTCTCTCTTGCATGCACTTTTATGGCTCCTTTATGTCTCTTCCTCACACAGTTATTCCCTCCCCCCTCACTAGTCATCCCCTGCTCTTCCTTCCCTATCGCTAATTTCTAATTAGCACCAATAGATTAGTTCCACCATCATTTACAGGATGTGCTTTTCCTGAGTGTGTCTGTCTTTATAATTCCATCAAACATCAGTTGACAGCCTCCTTACGAAGTCCAAACATGACTTTCCATTGATTTCTTCCTTCATTCTAAAGATTTTATGACAGGGTCATATCATAATATCAGGAGGGGGGGAGCAATCGACTATAAGGCAGCAGAGTTAATGACTGGTGCCTGTAATTATAAGCAGGTTGTGTCAAAGTATTAGGACACATTTAGACATGAGGGGAAAATATGGACCACTTACACAGAGTAGGAATGACAGTTTTAAATATATGTGAGGTTTATTGCTATGATTGTTTTAGTGTGTTTGTCACTGCCACTCTTTTAGTTTAGCGTGGTAGCATGCTCACAATTGCTAATTAGCATTAAACATAAAGTAAAACTTAAGCTGATGGGAATGTAGCGATGCCTGCAAACTAGCGAGGCAGTCACATCAAGCTGCACTGCTATACACACGTGACATGCCTTATTCTCCATATACTAAGCACATCCTCCCAGTCTGACTGCAAAAAAATGCAAAATTTTCCCATCTTCCCCTCTGCCTGTCAATACCCGCTGCATCAGTATGGCTGCCCGTGCTTCCAGCACCATCCCCACCCCAGCATCCACCTGCAGACCCCGATGGTGGGATTAGATATGTGGTCATCGATCGTTAATATGTCTTTTGTAAACATACTCCACGCTCAGTGATGAAGTCAGAGCCTGGACACCAAACTTTGTTCTGCTGCAGTAGTAAACATTTTGTCAGACTTAAATGTCATTACTTATTAAGTCATAATGCAAAGTATTGGACAAATCAAAATGTTGACCAAATGATGGCACTAGATGAGAAATCAGCGGATTACTAAAATTACAACAAGTCTATCCTGTGGGGGGCATGTACCGAGTTTCATAGTAATCCATCCAGTACTTGTAAAGATATTTAATCAAAAACCTTATATGTCAGCCTCATGGTGGCCAGTGTTGGGCAAGTCAGTTTCAAAATGTATTACAGATTACTGGCTACTGTCATTTGAAAGGAATACATTACTTTACAATATTGCTGTCTGTGTGGAATAATGCATTAAATAACTTTGTGTTACTTTCACCAGTGGAAGTACAACTGGGAACTATAGAATGAGAGGGTATTTACTGTATAGTGGTATCCTCCCCAAATGTCCCTATATTGCAACACTTGTCGGTAAAAAGATGTTTCAGTCATTCCTGTCCTTCCTGTGTCTGCACTGGCTCAGTTGTGTCCCACTGTGTCTTACAGGCGTATGCTTCAAATCTGTTTTTTCAATAGTATGCACGTATTGAGCTTGATGCACAATAAAAAGGCACTGGATATATATAAATAAATATATTTATCTACATTTGGAACCTAGTCAGAGCAGAGTGTCCGTGCACATTATGTGATGTAGCAAATATAATAAAATCCTATTAGTAATGCATTATATCACTTGATTACTGTTAAAAGTAATAGGTTAATGTAATGCATTACTTTTGTAATGTGTTACACACACACACACATAATATATATATATATATATATATATATATATATAATGGAACATCAAAGTAAGTAGCGTACACTGTCTGTCAAGGTGTTTGACAAATAAACAAAAATGTCAACCTCATGGTGACACAAGTCAGGAAATCACCACAGACAGTAACATTCATCTTCTAGGGATTATGAATATTTGTTCAAAATTTTATGGCAACCCATCCCACAGATATTTCAGTCTGGCCCAAAAGTGGTGGGCCAACTGACCAACAGACGGACATTGCCATCCTGCCATCCTTCTGCTAGGATGGCTAAAGATTTTGTCTGTGTGTGTGAAACGGTTGGCTCTTTAAAAAGAGAGAGAAAAGAATTAGTTTTAATAATTATAATCAGTTTACTACTTGGTTACTTAATCGTAATGGACAGGCTGTTTGGCTGAAAAACTTCACCAGGCCTGACAGGAGCCCAAAAAATCACGGCTGTGGACACTAGCAGGCAACTCTGGTCCAAGATGGGAAGGAGGGATAGTGGTTACCTCTAGCTCCACACATACATGCTGTTCTTACTGTTACAGATACCAGTGCACAGTGCTTGTACATTATTTCAGTCCAAAGGAAAAAAAGATCAGTTAAGATCCTCTTGATAACATAAGAACCTGACCCAGCCTTAGATAATAACACTCTCCGTTCCTTTCATACGTCTCAGAAGGTTTCCATTAAACATTAACAATGTTGTTATGTAAATGAGCATTGTTTCATGTGTGGACAACGCCACAGGAACAATTCACCATGGCAACAAACCAGCCCTCCAGAGTCTCGTGAAATGTACAGTTATTTCCATGACAACATCATTAAAAGTTTCAGAGCTGCGATCTGAAGTACTCTAATCAAACATTAGCAGGAGGGAAAAAAGCCATGAGACCTCAAGGTGACTTCTAACTTTTTTGCAATTCTCATTTAAATAGACGGAATGCACATTCCTGCTGTCTGATGAAAAATACTGAGATAGAACTACTCAGATGGCTCATTAAGCTAGAACCTGATAAATGTCTTTCAGTGCGGCAATGACCAAAGTTCCTTTTCACTTTTTTAACCCTTGTTAAATGTGACTTGTATGCCCGCCAACATCTAGCATCTGCTGTCTGAGCGAACTCCTCTCTGAAAAGGAAAAAGGAACTTGAATTAGTTTCATGAAAAGCTTTTCATTAAGTGACCATGAATCCTGACAGTTCCTCAATGAACTTTTAAGATATGGTATTTTAGTACACCATTCAGGAGTGTTTTGTTCTGTAAAGTGCTTTTTGGTTGGATTTTGGAAGAAAAATCAGTGAGCCAAGATTTTTCAGTGTATCACTATTAAACAACTGCAGTATATTTCTATTTTTCAGGCACATGAATTTAAGGTGATAGCTTGGTTTATTTGAAGTGGGGTTATATGAGGTATTGGATAGTCAGTGTATTACCTACAGTAGATGCCGACTGACCCACCTGCAGTTTGGAGAAGCAGAGAGGAGCACCAGCGCGGAGAGAGGTTCTGAGAGGTAAAAGATTTGACCTGTAGAGTTCTGTTGGTTTAGAAAGAGTAACATTTGGCTTACAGGACAACAGTTTTCCATCAGAAAATGCTCTCTGATGGCAAGGTAAAGCTGATAATATTCTTAATATAGTCTACATTTGATATGTTTTTTTAGGTGGTCCTTAGTTAAGTGGCTAAAATACCCTTTGTTGCTGACCCTGTCCACCGCAGTACATTTGTTAGCTCTGGGTTAGCCATGTCAACCAGCCTGTCGACTAGCATCTACTCAAGGTAATACACTGACTATCAATAAGTACCTCATACAACCCTAATTCAAAGAATTCAAACTATCCCTTTAACAATTTAATTCACTCTTTGTTCTGCAAACAATACACAGCAGATATAAATGGCATGTCAGGAGACATTAAAGTGAGCATTTTTCCAAAGCCAAATAGATACTAATGTCTTTAAAACTAAACTGTCTTCAAACTAATAACAACTTTTAACACCAAGTAATAATGCAGTGCTGTCATGTCTCTGAGTGATTATTAAAGAGCTTTCAAGAACAATGCTGCTGTAGAGCTAAAATATTGACTTTGGTCCCCCTGTCCCACTGGTGAATACAAACACCCTTAACCGCTCAAAGTCAAAGATGTATAAGCCCATCAAACACACACACACACACACAAACATACACATACAAAACACAAAACCACAGACACACAAAGACATACACACTAAAACTGAACTGGCAAGCCACCAAGACACTCAATAGAGCCAATCTCTCCCTCGCACGGCAGGCTGTGAATTCCCAGTTTGCTTTGCAGCGACAACAGGGTGTTATGCGTCTGCGTTTGTGTGTGTGTGCAGATAAAACACGGCAATCACTGAATGCAGGCACAAGGGCCACCAAACTAAATGCTTGGACGAAGCTGGCATGACGACTCATGTACACACACACACACACACACACACACGCACATATGATTAGGAATGGATATGCTTGCCAAGTCATTTTCCCCTCTGTTCCAGAAGGCACTGAAGTGCTTAGCACACAGTGAACAGACCTCAGCCTATAGAAATGGAAAGGCAGAGAGAGACAGAAAAAAATGAGGAAAAGGTGGGAGGTGGAGACAGAAAGCAACAAAGCATGTTGGTGACCAAAATTGCAAAAATTAATTGGTCACGCCCATGTAGACTTCCATTTACATCCACCAATTGTTACTTGAGCCCAGCTGCAGGAAATTAGAAGCCGTTGTTTTTCACAGATTTTAGATAAAGAGCAAATATTTCAACTCATAATCACAATCAGAGTTTAATTTACAGTATGATTAAAATGACTCGCAGTTTCACTGCCATTACATAAAAATCATTTTAACTGTCATAGTAAAAAAATGTATTTAATAAACATCAATAATAAATGGTTAATTGGTAGTTTAATTGGTAGTTAATTACTGTTAACAAACATTCATATACGATGCTGTAAGTACCCCTCTAGTGTCAGTGTGTGCCATTAGCAATAATAAATATGCAACATCCAGGTAGACTTCCAAAATACAGACACAAAAATTATTTGGGTAGGTTTAGGAAAAGATCATGTTTTGGGTTAAATTAAGTATGTTACTTACTTAGGTTGAGGTATGTAACGTAACATACATAAGTGCAGATACATAAGGACATAAGGTATTATAGTTGTCAGCTGCAACTGTATAAAAGCTATCAAAATAATGTTTATAGAGGGTTTACAAACTAATTATTAACCATTAACAAAGTTTTACAAATATCTGGTAATATAATATCTGTAATGTTTCTTTAAGGTTTACAAATCATTTGATGATAATTAACAAATACTTAATGTAGTATTTGAAATGTTATAATGTGTGAAACAATAACTGGTTAATTTATAATTAGTTTAATAAACTATCAGCTACTTATGTGTATGTTACACAAACTAATCATAAAAAAACAAATTATAGGATTTCTACAACATAATCAATTATCATTTCATTTTTTGTTAACAGAAAAATGGATATTAATTGGAGTTAAATTAACTATCAATTCACCATTTATCAATGTTGGTTATTCTGAAGTGTTACCAGGGACTTTCATACCAGTTAATAAAATAATGTTAAAGGTTTGTCAGTATGCCAACAGATAAGAAGACTGAATGAGAATGGAGCAGAAAATAGGCGAGGAAAAGAAAAATGCAGGTTGATATAGAGGATAGAGTGTCATTCGCCAATATAATAATCACTCGAACATTCTTCATTTCACTGCGTGTTCACTGTAGAATCGAAGCAGCATGTGGAGAATGGCATATACAAACTGAGCAGTATAGTGACAAAAATAACCTGTTCACATCATCAATAGCTTGTGAAGTAACGGCACAGTCAAGGGCAAACGGTAACTGTTAATGGAAGACGAGGAAAAGAAGGAATTTGTGTTCTTGTTTCTCTGTTTGTCAAACCAAAGCAGGGTCATGGTGGTAGCTGCTAATTAGGGCAGTGACACACACACACACGCACACACGCCACACACACGCACACATTATTAACAGACATTGTTTCAGCTGGGCTTTAGTTGTAAGGCAATGTCAATCACTGCTGTTCCTGTGTGTCTGCCCTGGGGCTAAGTAGACCTCGTCCCCTCCAGTCATGCACACACACACACACACACACACCACACACACACACAACACACACACACACACACACACACACACACACAACGGCAGGTTTTTTCCTATTTCATGTCAGTGACTGTCAGTGAGTCCATCCTATGTCAATTAACGTCAGTGCTAAAATAACGTTGTGAATGCTTTGATCCTGTAAATATTTTAATTGCACCTTCAACATTATTGTCTCTGTTATCTCACTAAAAGCTGCTGCTGCTTTGACTGACATGTAGATAGAAGTTGGTAAAATTTTGAGCTAAAAATGAGAAAAAGAGTGAAAAAAAATGCAGGTATTTTTTAATGGAACAGTTTGAAGCATGTTGAATGACAGCATGGTAAATTGACTGAGCTAAATTGGGCTTAACCTGACAAACATCAACATTGTAATTATGTCAGTTTCTCTTCTACTGATAAAAAAAAACAAACAAACTTACACCCAGATACCAAACCTCAACAAGAGAGCTTGGAAAAAACTGCTTTCTACATTTCATTTATTTCCTCCTTTTTTTCTCTCTTCCACGCATTGAAAATACAACAGCTACCTGAAACCATGCTATCCACTGTAAAAGAACTCGACTGTATCGTATAAGTAAAAAATCGGGGACTGAACGCCATTTACCGCATACAACATTCACTTAATTCAAATTAATGATTTGTGTGATGTTTTCCAATATAAAGATGAACACACCAGCAAAAGCAGAGGATTCAGCCAAATTATCTAAGTGGTGGATGCAGAAGTTACTGAGGAATTTACTTCGTTAGGCAGAAATGAAAAGGTCACAGCCTGAGATGGTGGCTAATGAGAAGCTCTGTCAGCCTGTAGTGAATGTCAAGACTCTCTGTATTAGATAAACTCGGGCCAGTTGTTGGCATTTATTTAATGCTCTACCAATAAATGTGTATTTTTTTTTTCAAATTATATTTTTGGGCTTTTTATGCCTTTATTATATAGGACAGCTGAAGAGTAGACAGGAAAGGGGGCAGAGAGAGAGGGGATGACACGCAGCAAAGGGCCACAGGCAGGAGTTGAACCAGTGGCCGCTGCAGGGGACCAACAGTCTCCATACGTGGGGCGGATGCTCTACCAACTGAGCTAAACGACCGCCCCATAAATGTGTATTTTCAATGTGGAACAAGTAATCAACTACAGTTTGAACACTGAAACAACCCATAAGGCAAATTTATAAGATTACTAGAATAGCCCCAGTGTTAACTGACAGACTGGCAGACTGGGACAAGTACAATGGAATGTGATTTGAAGTGGTGTGATGTTTAGTTTTTTACTTGACTTTTACTTGTCTTCAATATGTTCTTGTTGAGGCATTTTGCATATGTCATATATCTTGTATATACTCAAGATCCAATTAATTTGTTGCCATTTCAACCACAGTTGCTTGGAATTTGTTTTGGTGTGCTCTACAACAAACACATAACATATAAAACATATAATCACATAGTACACACAACAAGGCCAGATTACAATACTGTAACAGCACAATAAGTCACAGCTAATGCTCACCCTCCCCTTCCAAGCAGGTAGGAGAAACTACACTGGCTGCAAAACCTACAATAAACACAAAAGTCCCTCTCTGCGGCCAGTGTTAGGCTTGTCCGTTCTGAACTACTGTACTATCATGGTGATACAACATGATGGCCTTTGTGGAAGATAACTAAGGTAACAAAAACACAACATTTCTTATTTTCAGGTGAATATACACCACTGAAAATATATTTTTCTATGTCTGCCCTATTCTGTCAATAAATCCCTGTACATCTGACACATTGGACCTTCAAGGGTCTTTAATGTGGATTCTAATGAGTGTTGAAGTGACACATCGAGTCACATCAAGGAGAACTCCTGCTCTTACTTATTTAAGACTCACTCTACGTTTATGCCACATATTACAGCAGCTTACACTGACTTTTGTAAAGAAAATTCATTACCACTATGTGTATCTTTCTATTAAGTGTTTTTTTCAAACTATGCTCCCCAAATACATACACCGCATCAACAGATTAGTAAAGATGTCGCCGTTTATAGCTAATATGTTGCATCATTAGGCTCACTTCCTCAGTCCTCACCTCAGTAGGCAGAGGTGTTGGGCTCAAAAAGAAGTTTTTCCTTGCCCCAGTCACCTCAGTGCTTGCTCTTGGTGGGGAAAACTGGGTTTTTAAACAATACAGTCCAGACCTGCTCTCTTTGAAAGGTGCCCTTAGATAACTGTGTTATGATTTGGCTCTGTACAAATAAAATTTAATTGAAAAAAAAAAAAAAATAAATAAAAAAAACATTATTACAATTCACTCTTCACAATTATGTTGTTTTATACATCAGTCATTTGGGCTACTATTATTTTAATAGCTCATGGCTAACAGCAGCAAATTGTTTTTTCTTTTTTCTTTTTATAAATAATGTCCACTACATCAGTAAAGGCAGGGATTGTCTCCTGCTGTCCTGTCAGCAGAAGAAAGCAGTGCCAAAGAGAGACCAGGCAGCCTCAGCCCTCGACTATAGAACACTGCAGGCTCAAATATCACAAATAGAAAAAAAAATATTGTGTTTATGGGTTCATCCCTCCCCTACCTCAGTGTCAGAGAGAACAATTTGGACTGTACAGGGATGACATATAGTATAGCAGCATGAAAACAGTCCTCCTACTCTACACTATATTTGAAAAATCTGTCTCCTATAAACCATTATTATGGATAACTACTATTATAATCGGACTGCTTTAAGGCACATGCTGTCTCGCTCCAGAACTGGCTCACTGACAACTTTTCTTCAGCTTTAAACTCGTAATAGTATATACATTTTTTAATAGTGTAAATTTGCTTTAGTTAAGACAGTTTTGCAAGGTTTTAATTTGATCTCAGTTCAAAGATCGGTTGACAACATATAATTTTCACAAACAAAATCATAAATTATCCAGAGATATTTTACTATGTTGCACTTGCAGCAACGTGGCATCTCAGACTGTTAAAAATAGATAGTCTCAAAACATAAACGCCCCTTCTATGAGTAACAGCAACACTTCTTATGCAAACTAAACCACTTGGAATTTAAAACACTTAAATCTATGAAATTAAATGACATGACAGATGAAAGATGATACAGGCAGGCGCATTAATGTTCAACCTCCCCTGCATTGTCTTGTGTCCAAAGTCACTCCGTTTCACATCAAAAGGACGTCACTGTGTAGATGACAAATTGACAACAGCTGCAACTAAGACAAGAATTCAGAAACTCTTGCTTTTATTAGAAACAAGTGAAGTGAATGATGCAAAGTGAATAATGATCTCCTCTCCACAGTTCCCGCCTCAATATTTCATAGTAAGTGATGATCTCGCAAACATAACGGGTGTCGCTGCATCCATATTTCATTGGAGAACAATGCAGTGTAACTGACATACACAGTGAGGAAATGTGCTTACAAAGCATCAAAAGAACTGTCACACAGTATGGATGGCTGCAGAATAATATAGGGCACTGCTGGATGGATGTAACAAGCTTCATAGCTACACGCATCATTTGATCACATAATACAAAGCTAGTGTGTGTGTGTCTATGTGTGAGACACGCATCATTTGATCGGGTAATATAAAGCTTTTTTGTGCCTGTGTTTGTGTGCAAGTTTGCTTGACGTGCATCATTTGCCCATATACTACAAAATTGCAGTGTGTGTGTGTGCTTGTGTGTGACATGCACCAGCTTGGTAAGAAAAAGGGTACATGCATGTATCTGTGTGTCAACAACAATGTGTGACACGCATCATATACTTAGATAATACAAAGCTAGTGTGTGTGTAGGCTACAAACAGTGGTATATCTAATAACAGGCCTTTCTGAATGAGAGACTGATGAGTCCTGTCACTCCTGAACCACACACACAAACACACACAGATGCACGCATGCTGGCTTTCTGCTAAATTAAGCATTGGAGGAAACTACAGACACTACATCAGACAGCGCAGGCATGTACAGACACACGCACCTTCTGACACAGAAACAAGCTCACAAACAAGCTGAAAGAGACACTTGTGACTCAGAATATGCGCAGGGCATGTGTACACACACACACACACACACACACAGAGATAAAAATGCAGACATACTGACAGAGACACATGTGCCAGTGCAACGCGACACATAAATTGGGGCATGCATTATTAACTGTCGGAAATTTCAGAGCACATGTTGGGACTGTTGTACCTCAAAACAGAAAGACATTAGAGAGAAACAGGCAGGCGACTCTATATATGACAGCAACTGAGCAGTACAGAGCGCTGTAAAGAGACATGGGACTCTGTGTAGTAATTCTATAGGACTTATTTAACAGTAAAAACTTCAGCAGTTAATAATTAATGAACCAGTGAATCAAGACTTCAGTTATTTCACTCATAACAAATGGATTTTGTCCTTTATTAAACTATTTTGGATGGTTGGGACAACGCAAATCAAGAAAAACAAAAAAACAAACAATTTATAGTCAATAATAACAGACAAAGTAATCCACATATCAACAGAGCAGTTGTATTGCAGGGTCAGTTCACATGAATTACAAGAAAAGAAAAAAATTTCTCACTTATCTCTACTAACGCTGACAATTTTCCCATGTTTTGAAATATCTGACTGAGATTTCTGCTGCCACCTCAATACAAGGTTCATGAATGTCATTTGTGGTGATTTGAATAATCCACAGGTCTCTTATGAACAGTATTCACTGGAACATTTCTATTGAAGTGACAGTCCATATGAAAATGGATGATAGCATGCTGTATGGATTATGCAGAGTATCAGGTGTATTGCTGTTCCAATGCTGTGAGCTGCACAAATGGAACTTCGTTCACCTTCATTGTGTTGGGGTGTCAGCAGAAGTCTCTGAGGTGGATATCAGCAAAACAGGACTACAGGTAAGTGAGAAAATATGAAATAAATCTTTAAGTTGGCACCAGAACAGGTCATCACAAACAAAGAGGACAAAATGTTGGGTCAATAATGAACAACCAGCAGTCAGCATTGTTCCTCTGGCAAATCGTCAGATAATGTTGTAACTAATCAGATAAAATGTACATTGCAAATGAATTCCACTTGAATTTGACATGAAAAGAACAAAAACATTTCTGAACAACCACTTTCATGAAAGAATATGTAAAATAACTAAGATGTTTGCAAGATGTACGAAGATCTGAAAATATACTGTCCTTGTCTCTCTTCTTTTAAATGAAGATTACAAATCAGAGTATTATACACATTGTTTCTCCTTTCCACAGAATAAAATAACACACTGTAAAGTAAGAACAATTCAATCCATTAAAAGGAGGATAAGCAACTATAACACCTGTGGACATCTACTTGCTCAGTACCTCTAAAAAAAAGTTGGATAATTCATTAACACCTGAGAATCACTCTGCAACTCTGCAAGCTGAAAAGTGACGGACAGTTTCATCATCCTCAGACTTTGTTCTGGTACAGATGACCACAATGTGTTCAACTAGCTGAATTGTGCATTATTTAATTTTGAAACAGCAACATAGACCCAAAAACATTACTCAAAACACTTGTTTACCAGTTTATGGACAATGTCAGGCTGCAGTCGCCTGTGAACATTACACACAGAGGCATTACCTGGAACAGCACTTCAGACATTTTTCAACTCTCATAATGAAACAAAAATATGAAACAGAATCTGTTCTTGAAATAGATTCTAATTAAAATCTAGTAGTTGGTTACAAAAACGCTGGTATAATTTCCTAAGGTCTGTGAAAACTTCTGACCTGTCATTGCCCATGTGGTTAATCCTACTTTATTTCAAAGAGAGAGTGACAGGTTGTTTGGAGCGAACATAGTGAAATGACTGCTAAGTGGGCAACCATGCCCTTTAATTAAAAAGTGAAAATCTAACTGCACTAAAAACAGGAGAAATCTTGCAGAACATTCAAATAATCCTTGACTTGTAGGTGTCACTGACGTCATCTTCTTTTCTTTGGGTTCATTTAAAATTGAAAGAGAGCACATGGAGTATGTTACAGGAGATCAGGGAAGGAAACAGTTTTATTGCTGTGTTCACCTGCTTCCTGTTAAGGCCCCTAAGATTTCACCGTCCTCTCCATTCTTCTTCTAGTTTGCAGTTGCTTCATAAATACAGTTTCTCTACGATGAAGGCCAAGATAGCCGCTGCCAGTGCAAGCCCAATTCCCACCTTCTTCAGTCCTTCCTTGTCCAGACTGTAAGAACCAAACAACAATACAGAAGGGAGGACATAGAAGCAGGACCTTGAACGCCATTGGCCATCTGTTCCTGTGGGGGGGAAACATAAAGAAAGACCGCCACATCAGACTGAGATCAAGAAAGGTACAAATTTCTGATTTGTCCTTTATTATTATCATCCTAATGCTGTGATAACAACTCAACATTTCAACAGGGGGAGTTTTCTGATTGCTCTCCTTTGCTGAAAAATAAAGACTGCTGGACCAGCTACAGATATTGAGCTTGCAGTTGTTTAATCAAACTGTATGGCAGATGTTTACTGATACGAGGATCTCAGCGTCGTCTGCTTATTGGAAAAAGCATGAATAAAGAAATAAATGTTTACTGAGTGCATTTCAAATAATGTGAACTTAGATCATGACTGAAAATCTTTGGTGGGTAAAGATGAGCTATCTGACAGAAGTTTTTGCTCCTTCTGCCACAGAATCACTTAACAGAACATAACTGCCATATTTATAAGTACAATAAATGATTTCTATATAAATGTGAATGGAATGATGTCTAGTGTATAGTTATGTTGTGCTATATTATGTACATATACATAATTATGTATTTATATGAGGCACCATATGGACTACGGTAACAAATTTCCTTAGATAAGGACAATAAAGAATCTACGTCTCTTTCAGTTAACATAGTACAGATCAGACACCACCTGGTCACTGTGTTAATTTTGTAAATGACAATTTTGATAAGTATTTGTTGATGTCCTTTCATTTTGTGACTAAATTTGTGACGACGTAAATGAAAAAAAAAAAAACAAAAAAACACATAGACTAAATCTCTGTTCATTATGCCGAGTCATGTAAAGATGAGACAAAATATTTGGTTCAGTTTGGGTGTGCAAACTAAGTTAGATAACACTAATTAGCCAGCTCAAAACACTAATAAATCTAGCTGGCTTAAAAAGGAGGGGAGGGGAGGGGAGGAGAGGAGAGGAGAGGAGAGGAGAGGAGAGGAGAGGAGAGGAGAGGAGAGGAGAGAAGAGAAGAGAAGAGAAGAAAAGAGAAGAAAAGAGAAGAAAAGAAAGAAAAGAAAAGAAAAGAAAGAAAGAGACATATTGCTCCTAATGAGGACAGAGCACCTTGTGGATAGAAGATGTGTGGAAACTACACAACCAATTTGAAAATCACCTGAAAACACATCGTCTTGCAATGTCTGCCAAGATATATATCACTCATGCAACTGCGAACAAGGTGAAGAACAGGGGTGTTCAAAGTTTTGATGGCCGAGTGCTGATTTAGGGAGCCAGCATATGATCGAGGGCCAAACAGGAAAATCCACAAATGAATTCAATTATTTTCATATAAGGCAGATCACTTATAAGAGTTGATCCATTTTTCCTGAAACCTCCTTTTCTCTTCAGCGAGACAGAATTTTCCAAGGTGGCTTTTCTCACTTCCACTTCCAGTCATTCCTGACTTGGCTGATGCTTAGGGTGTGCAGTTTTACAGAGTAACTGAGTAGTGTCTTAAATGTAAACTATCAAAAGTGAAAGTATTGAAATAGAATGATTGAGATAAAAATGCTGGAGCAACAGCACAATGTTTCTGAGGACTGTCATTTGCCCACAAGCCACACTTTGAGAACCTCTGAAGAAGAGGACCTTTGCACTCGCTAACAGAACCTGCTGGCTCTGATTTGAGCCTCGCTGCCAGACCCCTCTCTCAGGGGGTCCACAGTTTAAAAATGAGATCATCAATGTCTCTTGTGGTACTATATGAACATCTCTCTGATGCACACACTGGCTCTGTCTTGCTTTCTCCAGCACACTTGTGGACACAGAGATCGTTGCAGCTCACAGCATCATAATTCATAATTAGAGCATCATTTTTAGATTAAATCTAGTGGCCACAATCACAAATCAAACAGCAATGCTCGGCAGCACAGTGGCCAGTGATCCAACGCATCAAATGTCTGTAATCTGAGAGTTCTGTTTAGTCTTAATGTGCCAAACCATTAAAAAGACATCCGCCACTGAAGGGATGTGACAGTGAAAGATGGGAAGGAGCAATGCTGAGAACAGCTGAGCAGGAGAAAAAAAGAAAATCTGTCAGGAGAGCAGGATGAGGAAAACTGAAGTATGATTGTGTTTTTTAAAACAAAATGTCTTAAGTTTGTTTTGCTACATCAATCAGCCAAATCGGAATTTACTTGGCCTTTGGTTCTTCATAAAATAGCCATTTATGTGAGAAGGTATTTTACCACCACCTTCATGGATCATTGCTGTGATCATTATGTACACTTAGAAATACATCTATTGATGCCGCCTGATATTAGGATCCATACATATTATCATTTAGGAGAGCAAAGGGGAATTACAGGGCTCTGTCATTTCCTCTGCATCCCTGTCTCTCTCTTGTCCTCTTACCTTCTGTCTCTCTCCTCCGTTTCATTTGGAAATTAGAGACACAGTAATAAACAGAATTTTAAATCTGCTGATTATTTCGATATTTTGTGGATGAAAGCGTTCATAAGACCAGCCATTTGCTTATGCAAATGAGTGCATTTCAATTATGATGCCATTATCTCTGTGCAAAGCAGTTAATGCAGTTTTGTAGTGATCCAATTATTACAGAGTGCTGTCTATTAAATCAAGCTGATGTTGATGAAGGTGCACTGTGATGTAGTTATGTAGGGAGGCTTGGAGTCACATGAGAACATAGGAGTTGGCTTACAATTTAGTCAAAGCAAGACTGTGACTATGATTGTGAATGTGTGTGATTTAATCTCTCATTTTCAACTTGGTTTGGTATAATTTTTCTACATCACGTTTAACCTCCCATCCAAATTCCTCCTATGGTATCACAGAAAATGCATTCAGATTCAGATTTTAAGTGTGCATCTAAAGCAGTGACTGCTTTAAGCTGAATTTGTGGGGTTGGTGTTTTTGGCATGTCACCAATAGTCAAACATGCAAATTTTATGCACATGAGCACATGATGCTGCTTACTGAAACAAGACTAAAAGCAGCTGTGATGAGAGCAACATCAAAAATAAGCTGGCATTTTTCAGTCGTGATGGTGTTAATATAATTCAGTTGGTAACGCTGAATACTGATAACCAGCCCTATTTCTCCCTGACCTCCACCCTCCCTCATCGATCATCATTCCCTTTGATTGCACATTAATTTAGTTTCATTTTAATGTCAGAGTGGAGACCCAAGGTGCGATTTCAAGAAAATTGCACCTCAAGATGTGGCTCTTTTAATTTGAGCATTAAACAAACTGGATGAGAGCATCAACACTTGTCAACATTACTTGGTGGAGTGTAAATCGATCACATGACCTTGTGGTAGTTCCTATACATCTTCTCCTGCATGACAGCTGGTAAAATGCCTCATCACAAGACGGTAGATTATACAGGGTGATATTGAGTGATTGATCAGAGGCTTTCCAGAATAACCTTTAATCAGTTCACTAGGGATAACTGTAAGAGGTTTGGCTTTGATATTTACCATAGGTGGATTGACTCCTCTGTCTCTCTCTGCTTTCCTCCATTCTCACTCTCTCTCTCAAGTATCTCCATCAAGTCTTATTTGACGATCCTCAGTCTCACCTGCCTTCATTCCTTCTCTCTATGGATTCCCAGTGAGGGGTCTTTTCCACTTTTCTTTCATCCTCCATCAGTATTATGCTTGGCCAACTTAAAGGGTAACTTTGGTATTTTCAACCTGGACCACATTTTCCAATTCTCTGGCTACGTGACTAATGAGGACAACAGTTGACAGATGCTAAACTAACCGACAACCCTAAACCTCTGGACGACTGTGCACTATCAAAGTAAGTCCGCTAAAAGTGCTTGTTTTTGTGACTGACAGGCTCAGACTGTTACTTGTGACAACATTATGGAATGGATCACTAAAGACATAGACCTCTTTTTAAGGAGTAAGATACATTTTGCTGAACCAGAAACAGAAACAATGAAACAGCTGATTCTGGTTAAACAAAACGTAGCTTCGTCTTAAAAAAAATGGTCTCCTTATAGCGATCCTTTCCATAATGTTGTCAGACATTTATATGAGCCTGTCAGTGGCAAATACAAGAAGTTTTAGTGGGCACTGCAGCCTACAGTATATTTACTTCTGCTGGTTGCAGCGCTCTCCATCAATACTGGACCAAAGATTTTAAAAAATGTTGTCCCCATTGGTCACTTATACACAAAAACATGGGGAAATAGGGTCAGATGAAAAAAATGCAAATCCAAAGTTACCCTCTAAAGAATTCTGGCTGTGCATGTATTATTAGTTTGCTCTCTGATTTCCTTAAAAGGTTTGTCCTGCATGAGTTAAAAAAATCTGAAAAACTCAGAAATATAGTTGCAAAAGCAGAGTTTGTATGCATATATATACTTCACTTTTGACCTATGAACTAAGAGTAAAAGAATGACAGGTTTTGTGAAATACAAACACCTGCCTGCGTGTACTGTATGTATTCGTATGTAACTGAGAGAGTCAGTGCACGCCTACACGTGTTGCCTGCACATGGCAGCGTGTACGAGCAGCTGCATAGCGTCTGTCCTCTGCCTCACTATCCTCCACATTACTCCTGCTCCCCTGTCCTCTCTGATGGTTGTGAACGCTACCTCACCACCACTCTTTTCCTCACCGGTGTCGCTGAATAGTTTCCTCTGTTACTGCACACAATGGAGGATGGATACTATGACCGACAACGCCTACGTGACACATCCATAAGACACTTACAGTAACTTCAGACAGCAGGTGAAGGGTGAATCACTAAGAGAGGTCTGGCTGACGAATCCACATTTGCTTAATGTCAGGATCATCGTTGGACTCCCTGATGGCGAACCTGATACTCTGTTTTGTTGCTTTGTTGTTGTAATACTTGAAAATAAGAGTGCTTTTTGCTCGGGTGTACTCTGGCAGTCATGTCAAGTCCCTGTCATAGTGCATGTGCTACTTGTCACTGAGCCTCTTAACTGTAAAAATGTGGTCATAATGAACACAGCTACTGCTATTAACAGATCAAATCACTAATCCAATCTCATCAGCAATAACAGATTTGAAAAGTACTCTTCAGTGAGGTTACACTGCGCACATTTTATCAGATTTGAAATGCTGGCTCATTCAATAAAGGATGAATGAACAGACAGCGAAAAGTAAAAGTTCATCAGTGGGAGATATCATCAATTCTATCTACCAAAAAACAGAAAGTGAGAAAATTCTTCTGTGGTAAAGGCAACTGTGTGCTTACAGTTATTCAATGTGGTGTTACTGGGGTATTTCATTGCTTTTCACTGCTTTTTGGTTTTGACTGTTGCCTCCACTCAGTAGACAGTAGGGCTGGTGTCCAAGTCAAGCAGTTATGTGACACAGTTTGGAACAAAAGCCAATCTTATGAGCAATATTATATTTGAAAAGTACTCTTCAGTGAGGTTACACTGCGTGAGTTTTAGCAGATTTTAAATGCTGGCTCATTCATTAAAGGATAAATGAACAGACAGTGAGAAAAAGTCAAAAGTTGGTTTTCCATCATTCATAACTTTTTCCAAACATGAATGACTGAATGGCAAAGGCTGTCTGTAAACAGAAAGACTTCAATAAAATTGACTTAATTGCAAATTTCATTCCCTGCATACTTGAGGAAGAAAAAGGACCAAGATGAATATTTAATAGAAACTGAGACAAAAGGAGAAACAGACTAAGAGCAAAGGACTGATGAAACCAAAACCATTATCTTTCTCTTCGCTGACAGGCCAAGTATACTGCCGTCTTCTCTATCCATCTATTTATCTGTCTCCCTGCAGGTGTCTTTTAACAACAGGGTGCCAGGAGAGAGGCTGAATAGTGCAGTCTAAAATCTATTACTAGTAGGGAGGATAAGTGAAAATCCAAGTGCCAGTAGGTGCATGTCAGCGCAGTGGGAGACAAGGGAGGAGGAGAGGAGTGAAAAACTAAGAAGAAATGAGGAAAGGAAGGAGAGGAAGAAAGAGGGCAGGAAAAGATGAGAGATGTGGCTTTCAGTGATAGCTCACCACCTGCTAGCTGGCATGCTGAGTTCGTGCATATGTCTGTGAGAAAGAGAGAGTTAGAGCGTTGGCATTTGTGTGTGTGTGTGTGTGTGTGGTGCAAGTGTAGGCCTGTGGTGGATAATGTCAGTCTCTCTGCTCACAGTGGTGGAACAGAGCAAAATAATCCTACTTTAAAATCATCTAACACTACACCAGGGGTACCAGATTGGCTAGAACGGCAAGATTCCCTCAAGGTTTTCAAGGTTTTCCCTAGGACTCTCAAATATCTCTTAAGTCTTAAAAACTCTTCCTTCAATTCCACACATGAACCTTTTCTTAAAAAAGAAATCTGCCTGGGTGCGCGGTGTAGCCTCGGTCAACACACCGACATATTCACACAAAGACACACATGGTGACACACACTACATCACGAGAGCCAGAAAGCACAATACACAGTGGTCACATTTCTCACATGATCCTCACCAGCTGTCAGTGTCACTCTAGACACACAGAGACCATGGACGTGGTATGTGTGAGTGTGAGGAAACAGATACTGTAACAGGCTCCTTAGTCACGGGTGATTTGACAAAGCCACAGTGACAATCACAATGAGCTGCAGCTGTATTTACAACTGGACAGAGGGGACGGGGAGGAATTAAGAGTGACTGCAAAGAATATTTCTGATACAAATAAATGTCTTTGTTGGAACTCTATCACTGACTGAGTCGCAGTGTAACATTTGTTTGGTTGGTTAGTAGAAAGACTAACATGAGTTGTAAAAAATGATTAAAAAAAAGGAGGAGAGGCTCAGTGGGGAACTTCTCTTTCTGCCTTCCTCTTTCTCATCTGTCATCTGAAATCTGTTCCATCATTCCAGCTGTGAAACCCTCAGACACAGCAGTGTATGGCAGAATCCAAACATATTGTCAGGTTATAGTTTGACACAACTTGTTTCTTCATGCCACTTGTGTATGCATAACTGTTGACTGTATATACATGTGTAAGTTGGCACATGGAGTCACAATCACAATGCACGCTTATATGGGCACACATCAGTATTGCAACAAATAACAGATGAAAACATCATCATTAAACATTATCATTTTTGTGTTGTTTTTTTTCCAGATGAAAGGATGACCTGAGTATTCAATAAACTGAGAACCTATCAGTAGATTTGTGTCTATTTTCTCCGACTATGCAAGTGCAAAGTACAAAATTACAGCCAAGTCACCAGAAGTAATAAACACAACAGTGTATCCGCTGGTGTCTGCAGGCCAGGGGAATGGAAATCAATATTGTCAGTTCTACCACAAAACAATCAGGAAGTGAGAAATATCTTCTCTGGTTAAGGCAACAGTTTGCTTGCAGTTAATGTGGTGTTACTGTGGAATTTCATTGCTTTCAACTGTCACTAGGACTGGTGTCCAAACAGTTATTGACACAATTTGGAGCATAATTAATAATCACAATGATAAAACAAATTGTTTTTTTTAATATTCTGTCTCTACTCAACATGCTTAATTGGCATTTAACACAATCATCACCTGCATACTGTAAAGACTCTACTTCCTGATCCATCCATCCAGGATCACACAGAGATCACAAAAGTGGCATCCAAAATCACTGGGACAGACACACCTTTTTTAAACAACTTAACAATGCCTGTTGTTTGTTATTGTGTCACCTGCTGCATAAGAAAAACCCAAACTCATTAAAGACGTCAGTCATCCTGCTCATTCACTCCTTCCTCTGCTGCCATCTGGGTAACGCAGAAGAGCATCACCAAACCACCCAGTTTGATAGACAGTTGCTTCCTATATGCATCAGCCTGATAAGAAGCTCTCTTTCAATCTACCTATCACACACACACACAACACACACACACAAACAATCTAGATCTTGAACTCACTGTGTATATTACAGTGTAAACTGTACTTATCTATACACCTAACTAACAGATGTAAACAAGTATCTTTTATATCCATTAACACAAAGGTGCGTCAAGTTGTTTTGATGCAAATAGGTTTACAGTTACAGTAACTAAATACAGAACAACATTACATGTGTGTACACCAAGGTGCTAGGTGTTGTACATGTGTGTCGAACACATGACAGATGACACGAGTCCTGTTTACCTCAGTCATATTGTATCTGTGTCTGTAAGCAAAGAATGGAGGAGGCTGGAGGTGGTGTTAGACAACCAAAGAACATCATTCAGAGTTAATTTGACACGATACATTAAGTCATTACATTAAGCGACTTGTGTTTAAAGCACTTGACCAACAATCTATGTGTTGAGAGTCATTCTAGGTAATGTGTCTCTGGTGGCAAAGTAGCACGGTGTTGCAAAATGGCAGATGACATTTCTCAGGTGGATACCAACACTGAAACAAGTTTAAGTGAGCAACGGCAGTTATCTTTGTTGTCTATTGTTAATACCATTTGCAAGCTGTGAAAAAATGTCGAAAAAAATCTGAGCAAATGAGAAACCTAAGAAAAAACCCAAATAACATGAATTCTCTCATCTAAGTCTTTACACAGCAAAGTCTGTTCCAGCAAATTTCTACATAGTTGATTACCCAAATAGCAGAAGGAACAGGACGCTAAAGCCCTCAGCCTAATGCAATTGAAACTTGGGTATGTCCCAGGGTTCAGCAGGGGTTTAATAAACTTTTAACATGACCATACTCAAGGGGTGAATGCTTTTAGAAGTAGTCATCTTTGACCAACACAGGTTACTTGAAAAAGGCCACCTCAGATTTTTTAAAAAAAATAACTCTGAGAGAAGAACTCTGTTTTGTGGGGAATGGTATGTAAATATAAAATGTAAAATCTTCCCTCTCAATCAAATAACAAGAATGAACTGCTGAGACATACTTCAACAAAAACACAGCTGTAAATCTGTTGAGACAGCATGTTTGGCTTAAGAGGATGGTTGGAATAAAAAAATTTGGAATAAAATGCAAAGCCATGGGGTGACTCATCTGCTAAAGAACTTTGCTCAGAGAAGTTTGTTTACAAGGCCCATACTGAGTAAGGTCTATTTTTACGATAACATGCAAGAGGAAGACAAAAAACATAATTACTCAAAAACTAAACTTTTGCCTCTAACAGTTGTTAGCTAAGTGCTTTGTTATTTACATCTTCCATCTGTGGTTCAAAAGCAAACTCAGAGCAAGAGGCATTAAAAACCCTCTGACATTTTAAATAAACAAAACAGAATGAGGCTGCGTAATGCCATTTGACATATTAGGTAAGAATACTGAAAATAGACATGGCTTCTATTTTGATGGCTTAACATTTATGCCTTTGTTACTGTGACTTTGGTTCTTCCAGTATACACAAAGCGCAGGCCATGTAATACAATTTGACATGCTAAATGAAATGCTTAAAATAGCTACGCCTGCTGTTCTGAAGGAAAAACAAATTATTTGCTACTAGAGTAAACAAAGTCATGCAAAGGCCAAGCCAAACCTTTTGACATTTTAAATAAAAAGTTTAAAAATAGATTTGAGAGGATTAACTGTATCCCTACCAGAAAAGACAGCCTAATCTTTGATTTTTATTATTTTCCTGACAATAAAGATGACAACATGTGTGCATAACGCAACATCAAAGCAACAATCCATAACAGTTGCATGTCACATGGAGCAGTTCAATTGTTTGGGGTAAAATACAGATTTTTGTTAAGAGTGTTAAGCATGTGTGTGTATACGTTTGTGTTGGGCGAGTGTGTGTTTTGTCTACATGAAGATTATGTGTGTACCGTCAGTGTCTCATTTAGCCTGTGGCTAGTAGGGGTCTGCCAGTCACACGGGGTGGGGGCTGTGCATCCATGTATATAGATGTGCGTACAAGGATTTGTGTGTATGTGTATAGGCTTTGTTTTACCACTGAACCTGTAGTGTATATTAGCATGTGTCTGTGCTCACGTACCGCAAGCATCATGATGCAAAGTACCAGCAATCCCACCCACTCAGCCTGTACTACAAAATATAAAGATACAATTACAAATTGTGTGTGTTTTATATTTCTCTTTTGATGCCAGTTCACACCAAGTACAAGTAAAATAAACACGCTCGGGATGGATAAACTGATTAAAACAGAATTGAGAAGGACAGATGAGAAAGAGGTGATGGAAGAAAAGCACTGAGAGAAATAATGAAACAGGACACAAATAGAAAAACACAGTGAAAGAAAAAACAAAAATAGAGATGTAATGAAAAAGAAAGAAAGTCACAGGGAAGGCTGGGAAGACCAAGAATACCAGCCCCAGAGAAAAGGAAAGAGAAAGGCCAGCAAATTTAATACTCCGGCAGAGATTCGTCCATTCACCTCCATTTTTTGTTATTCTGTCAGTTTGTGGTCATGGAGGGACATTGTTCACTACTCGTATTCCTCCATTTCTGCATCTCCCCCAGCTCTCTCCTTTCTCTATTCTGTCTTTCATACGAACTGTCAATTTGCTGTCTTGTGGAAGGAGCAGAGCCGTTTTCTTTTCTCCCTCCTATTCTCTCGGTCTCCTTGAGAAAGTATGCTGTGAAAAGAGCTGATTATTGGATGGCACTCAAGCTGCTTTTCTGTCTCCTGATCTCTCAGTCTACCTTGCTCCCTCTCTTTCATTCTTCCTTCATTTTTTGGCCTCTCTCTCACACACACCCCTCCTCCTCTATCATTTAATTTCATCTGAGGATGAGGACTGGTGAAGATACTTTCTCTTTTTCTTTCCTTCACCATGCTGTTGAGTGCTTTCTCGGCTATTGTGTCCCACTAAAAGACTCATTACTGTCCTTCCCTTTCTGCGGAAAGTGCTGTTTCTGTGAATGAAGGGCTGACAGACTGAGAGAAAGAGAGGGAGAGAGAACAGAGGGAGAGATGTCATCCATGTCAATAAAAGCAAATTTCTCTCTCTAAAACCTTGGTCTTGTTTCATAGAATGAAATGGCAAAAACACCAAGGCCTTTTAATGAACATGTCACATCGCACAAAGGAATGAGGGAGAATGAAGGAAAAAATGAGAGAACAGATGGGAGGTAAAAGATGAGAGAAACTGATAAAGAAACAACAGAAATAAAAAACAAAACAAAAACTACTACTGCTGGTAAGGATGCATCATCTATACCTCCTAATTCCTATTCAGGGTCACTGGAAAGTGGCAAGGATCACCGTGCAGCAGAGAGGCAGGAGATCATCATGGACAGGTTACCACTTCATTACAGAAACAAACACATTCAAACCACAGCTCTGGTAGCCATGGGTACCCACTGGGTAACCCACAAGAAAACGTTAAAAAAAAAAATTATATAAATTCACTGGTACGGGCACAGGTAAAAATGCACTAATCTCAAGCAAGCAGCGAAAAATGTTTTTTTTCTCTCAGAGAAATCAGAAATACAAATGATTGTGCAGTGTTTTTAAAATTTACTGAATAATACTAAGTGTAATCAAACCTAATGTGAAAGTCTACAACACAACCTTTGACCTCCCATCCAGCCAAATAATATGATGTCACTGATCTAACAGCAGTGTAGGCTAGCTGCCAGCTGGTACATCAAAATGGATGACAGAAAGGCAAAAATATTGTGGAGAATACCAAATGGTGGACAATACATTGTTGGAGGCAAGTCAGATGTTTGGGAGAAATTTGGTGTGATCAGAGATTGTGAGAATAATGTTGTTAGTGGTTTTGCTGCTTGTAAAAAAGAGCAAAAAAGTATAAGCTTTTAATAGCTGCAAGCTAGCCCTATTGTCATTGAGGAAACACATTAACAGCTGCAGGAGCACAGGTGCTGTGCTAATTGATTGACTTTGTCAAGAAGATACGTTTACATGTACAATATCTTTCCAATGTGATAGAAATTATTTGGATTAGAATTTTAGCTGTTTACATGGATGCTAAATGAAAATGAATAAAACATGTGTTAACATGCCCAAAAGAATACAACTTGTTTGACATGCACATGGTCTTGCCCCCTGGGAAGTGTCTAATCTGCCAGAAATATAACAGAAGAATCCAACATCATATCCTGAGAATAATAATAATAATGATAATATAATGATATTGATAATAATAATAATAATAATAATAATAATTGTTTTTTACATGTCACTCACACATGAGGCAGACACGTGAAGAAAAAATATGTTTATTCCAACCAGAGACAATCAGTTAGAATGAGGGTTTACATGGTTATTATTTTCCTATTGAAAGCATTTACAATCTAATTGGAAATTCTATTATTCTAATTATCCGTGGGATATTTGGGTCCATGTAACCACTACCTTGTGTATGCATATTACATCGCAGGTCAGATTATGGGACTTGTTGAACTGGGTCTGCTTGTGACTTGGACATAATTGCAGGTAACGGGTCGGTTCTGGTACTCAGCTTTGCAGGTGCGGGCAGATGCAGGTTTGCAAACTTAAACCTATGCAGGACTCTGATTCATACCTAGTGGCAGATTTGAGTCTTCAGTTCATGTGATCCTGGTAATTTGGAAGGACCCAAGGTAGAACAACATAAAACCTCTAACATAAGTGAACACAGGACAAACATTCACATAGAAAAGATACTTAGTCTTTGTAGAAAACAAGGAGTGTAATCCAGTCAAGTGTGTAATATTAGCCAATCAGAAGCAATGTTAGCCAAGCTGGCTGTTACTTTTACCAATAACAAAGTTAAAAATGGTGGTACAGCAGGTTAACATTAGTTTACAATGACTTGTTGTGTTTGGATCTTACGCTTCATAAATTTGTCTTTGACAACACAAATCTTCTGCAAGCTGTATCCCTCACAGCATTCTTGGGCTGCACACTGACAAAGAGCAGTACCATTAGATCACTACACTTCCATTCTTGCTACTCATCCATCCATCCATAATTTCTATACCTGTCCATATATTCACACATCCATGCGTCTATTCATCTGCTCATCCATCAGTTGTGTACTTCCAAGCCATCATGTCTCACATCCACGCATCCATTTCTATCTGTCCACTTTCAGGTCCATCCATCCACACAAGCTTTCACATGCCACTGCTCTATAAATCCATCCATCCATCTATCCATCCGCCCATATTGCTTTATCCCTGCACACATCAGTATGGATGCCGTCTGGTGTGCAATCAGCTCTCTCTCCATCTCTGAAATGATAGGTCTCTCACTTTGTTCCTCTTTCGACAAATGGACATTACAGACCTTAGTGCGTTCCTCTGCCTATCCAATCACCCACTTATCTACCAGTCTTTTTTTTTCTCACTTTCTCACTCGTCTGCATCTTAGATGAAACAACAAAGCTCAGACTCCTTCTGTCTATCAGCGACCCAGCTATCATGAACCTCATCACACAATCTCTCTCCTCCCGCTCTGTTATTCTTCTGTTTTTCGCTTGCTCTCTGCCAAAAGCCTGTAATTACAGACTCTGCTGCAAGACATGGGGGTGAGCATCTATCTGCCTTTGCCTAATCGCTCATTCATCTCACACACACACACATTCAGCTCAGTGTGTGGTGGACTCACGCAGAGACTCATAGAAAATAGATGGTCTTCAAATATGTATAGGGCAGCCACCAGTGTGTGGGTGCACAAGTGCATATCCTTAGATATATGTGTATGCATGGGCATGCTAGTGCTGGACTGTATTGAATGCATGTATGTGTTGTCAATCAGACCCGTTCACTTCTAATAATATTGAATACAGATACTGGACTCATGGCTGTCGAGGACATCACATATATCAGAGGGCTGTACATTCACTGTACGTGTTTCTGAGTGTGTAGCTTGCAGATACTGCTGTGTTTCCAAGCCATTAGGTCACTTATCTATTAGTACTGTGCACCAGTGCCACTATGCTGTCATTAAGAGCCGACGATGCGGGTCATAAGGACAATGGATTACAGATCATCAGCAGCATCACTGGAGATCACTTAATATAACAATATGTTAATTGCCAAAATGCTGTGGACAGCAGAGACAAGCATTAATGAATGCTTGCAATTCCAGATACACCACTGTATATCTGTCTATATCTGTTTCTATGTGTGTTGGCTTAAATTTGTTTCACTCCACTTGTCTGCCTTTCACCTCTTTTATGCACTTACATTTTGATGCATTGTAAGTAAAGAAAGTGCACATTTAATTTCACTATACTTTTTTGCTGTTGCTATGACTTCCTTTTGCTGTGGTTGCCAATCTTGTGGCAGTTTCAACCCAGCACGCAGCTGACTTTATTCATATACACAAATAGCCTTAGTAAATTTAATACACCCCCCAAAAAACCTCAAAGCACCACATGTGTTCACACACGGTGCAAAGCAGAAACAAACTGACAATGTGTCCTACTGAGTGATTCTAAAAAGAAGTGACTTTCTGTTTTCTCAGAACCTCTGAGAACTTCTGTTTTCTGTCAACCTCTAGATCTGTGTCAATTCTCTTCTAGAGCAAGTTGACAGTAGAGATGATGACTTCACCTGCATTTTCTTTTGAAAACCTCTCCTAACCATCCTATCCATATCACTGCTTTCTAACATATAGCAAGTGAGCAAACTCGAGTGGATTGAGGGCAAAAAATTGTCCAGATATAATACAAGTGATGTCACAGCATAGCACCTCTTATTTCTTCCTCTGCAAATGAGTAAGTTCAGTGTCCAAGTTATTTATTCATAGCTAGCGTAATTTTCTGAGGTCAGCCTTGTTCCTATATAGCTGGGGGACAGTTTAATTACTTGCAACTCTCAACAGCTCCCCGTTTTCTTCCAGACCTTTTTGAGGGTATTCCTATAAAAAGGCTGCTGTGGCTCATATAAGATGTGCTGCTTCTCATCCTCTTAAACTAGTCTCTCGTTGTCCCCGTTGACTGTTTTGATAAGGGTAAACTCAGATGTCAAGGACATCAGCTTCTATTTTCACCAAAGGAAATAGGTTAAAGGTGAAGCAAGTGTGCAAAACATAGCTAAAATAGAGCCAAGGAAAATGTTTGTTTTTTTTCAAACAAGCAACATGCCTCTTAGCCTGTTTGCTGATGCATGGAGCAGGACATCTTCACTGGCAAAAACTGAAACAAACAGCTGTTTTCTTGCTCGCTTGTTTGCATCACTTCAAGTTAGGAAGCAGTATGAAAAACATTTACAGTAGACCTTGAACTGGTGTCAGGAAATATCAGGGTAAAGGTATTTACAGTATTATGAAAGGACAAAGTGTGTGTCAGTGTGTGAGAAACGAAGTGTGAATAAAGTGTGAAGAGTGTCACATGGTGTGTGTGTGTGTATGAGTCTATGTGCATGTGTTGTTACATGAATCCAAGGAAAATAAAGGCCTGATTGGGTTGTCTAAGAATATCAAAGAATGCTGAAAGAGTGCAAGAGTGGGGGAAAGAAAGCAGGGGGAAACAAACGCAAGTGTGTGTGCTGGATGGACGGCAGACTTATGACGCAATGAGTTTTACAAGGTCTAGTTGGTGCTGCTGAACTTTTCATTGCTAAGTGATGTGTCGCTTGGCTTGCTGTGAAACCTTTGTCTTTTCTTTCTTTTTTATCTCATTCTCTGCCATCCATTTCTCTCACTCTTTCTGCTTGCTTTCCTCTTCATCAGTGTCCCCCTCTCTCTCATGTCTCTGTCTGTTCCTTCCGTCCCCACCCTCTCTGTCTGGCAGTAAAGGCTGATGGAGTGTGAAATTAGAAAGTGTATCATATTCTGCTCTGTGGCTCCATGTCCTGAGCTATAAGCTACAGCTAGTCAGAGTGAAAAATAACATGCAGTGAAACAGATACATTAACATGGTGTTTATGTGTGCCTGTGTGTGTGTGTGTGTGTGTGTGTGTGTGTGTGTATGTGTGTGTGTGTGTGTGTGTGTGTGTACATGTTCAGAAGGAAGACAGAGGACAGTTTAGCCAGCCACAGCTTATCTTAAATTACTTATCTTACGCCTGCTACACTGGTGCTTTTCCACAAACTGCAGAAGTGAACATGGATTAAAAATGTGGACAGACACACACACAAACACACACCTTATTCATTTGCTGACTGAACAAAATTTGAATAGCCTGTTGTAAACACAACTTTTATAGTGTTGATAAGGAAAGAAAACACAATGAGAGCTTGACAGATGTAGGATAGGTCCTCTCATTACCTGAAAAAGACGAGAGAACGCATCCAGTTGAATACATTTACATCTGGTAGACAGATGTGTACTAAATTGCTAAATATAGCTTGCATGGAACTTGCATCACTTTTTATCAGAGACAATGATGTAATATTAGAGGTGCAACAAATAGATAGAGTCAAACATATGACTACATCAAGACATGACCAAAGATGCAATAAAATAAAATAAATAAATAAATGAATAAATAAATCAATAAAAGTAATTATTGTGATTTGTATGAAATTTGACTAAAACTGACAAAAAAACTCCTGACAACACTAGTGCGAGCAGCTTAAACTACTTCCGAAGCACGCTGGTCCCTACATCCCTCTTACCTGAAGTTAAAAGCTTGAGTCATGTACTGTTACAACAACATGCACCCACATAGTGTTGCTGAAAATACCTAATGTAAATGGATGACACAGATTTTGGCAAATAACTCCCAATTCATGTCAATGAAAAAATTCTTCCCCCTTGAGGACTGGCCCTGTTGGTGTGGCTGCATTTTCTGGGGAATTTCTGATGTAATAGTTCAATATAAATACAAAGTCAGGCACAATTCTTTCTCCCTTTTCCTTTTTTAAAACCTGTTACTCAAAACTTTACTTTAGTTTTACTTTTATTCGTGTAATAAAAAAAAATGAATCTGCAGACAATGAATAATAACTTTGAGCTCAATCAAAGTGCATAAAAAGGACTTTAAACCACAGTGTATCATATCTTTGTGATTATCTATGTCTGTCCCTCTGTATTGTACAATGGACCCTGTATCCAGATAGCTATTGTATAGCCTGAGAGGGATAAATAATCATCTCTACTGAATACATGTACCTGTAGATCTGTTCCCTCTCTGGTCATTCCATATACTTACCTTTATGTGATACATTTTTATTTATTCCTAACAATAAGTTTATCTTCAGGTCCTGTTTAATTGTCAGCTCTATATGTTGCACAATTCTTTTTGTTTATTAGCTACCCATTAAAGTTAATTTAAGGGGTAAGGTGTTGTATTCTTTTTGCAGTACAGCCATGAAGGATGACTGTGTTTACATACATGCTTCTGTTTGCTGTGTGTTTATACAAAACTGTCACAATGATGAGCAATGGGTAAAATCATCGGTATTGGTAACTAGAGATGTTCCAATACAATTTTCCCGTTCCGGTATATTGCATAATTATCATTATTTTTCAACAGCTGTGTACTCCTAATCCTGTATGGATGTAACGTGAGTGTTGTATGGCCAGACTCAGATTAAACTCTCCAAAGAACTCCAAAGAACATGACTTAACCATACTGGGGGGAAAAATGGTGTACAAGACAGTGCTGGGAAGTATTAGGGTTCCAGATCATGTTTACTTAATTACATGGTGTCGCAGCATTGATATCAACATTTTATACAGTATGGGAGGCATTTTCTGATACTCGTATTCTGTATCAGAACAATGCTATTTGTATCTGTATACTGTAGATGTGCATGTGGTTGTGTGTTTACCTGCATCAGACCAGACACCTCTCCCTTCTGTAGTGGAGCAGCAATGGAGGGAGTGAACGGCTTACTGTCTTCTACTGGTTGGCCTTTTAGGAAGTGTTTTCCTGCCTCATAGATGTCCACCTCAATCATCTTCCCTTTGAACTCAGGCCTCTTAGGTACCAGCACCTGCAAACCAGGATAGACGCATCACAACTGACTGACAAGTAATGTAATGTAATGTGCATTTCAGGCAGTTTAGGCAAGGTGTTTTCTGTGGGAGAGAGGAACAACCATGGCATGGACTTCGCACTTTTCAAAAAACAAAACAAAACAAAAAAAAAACTCTTTAGAAGCCCTGAACTATGGTGAGTCATTATTTAGCTAAAACTAATGCAAGGAGTTTTTAACTGGTTATGAAACAGCCTCAATTCAATACCAATGCCTCTATATAACTTACATAAGCAAACAAGACCATCCACAAAAAGAATAGCTATTTCCATATAGATATTCTTAAAGACTACCACCGGGCCAAATTCTCCTTGAAATTTGATGAACATTAAGAGTGAATAGTATCTTGGCCAGTTATAAAGAAACAGGGGAAGATTTTTCTTTAGATAATTTTATTTTTGATGTTATATTTTGTAGTTATTATGGTGGAAAAACGACCACTTTTGTCAACAAGTTCCTTGTAGTAGCTTTAACTATTGGCATATCATTCATTGTAGCAGCGACTGTGGATGTACACCTACACTGGAAAAGACACCAAATATAATCATATCATATTTGCCAAAACTTCAAAGTAAAGCACAATAGATACTATCAACACTACTGAGTCTAAGTTTTGAGGTTTATGAGGTACAGGACAAAAAGAATGTGTCATTTAGTGGCTTCATTTTAGTGACCAGTGAGATAAATCCAGCAACTTGCTGTCATTCAACCAGAAATGCACACCTATAAAACCATAATAACCAGCCCACTGCATGTTTCTCCACATCTGTCAATTACATTCTCAATTAACTGCTGCTCAAAACTGTTTTCCCCAGTGCTCCCCCACATTGTTATTTAGCTAGTCCCTGCCTGCTTGCAAAAAAAAACATGGGGCTGAGTGTTTTCAGTTCCATTTATAGAAGCCCTCAAGGTCAAAAACTACGACAACAGCTGTGAGATAAACCAGAGGGATTTGCTGGTTTGTCTTATTATTTCACCATGGCAACTATAAATCTCGGCTGATCACAGCAGGAAGGAAGAGAAAACAAAGAGTTATAATTACGGCTTAGTGTGAAATGGAATTTGTTCTTAATGACTTACCCCTGTAACTAAAGATCATATGCAAATGCTTTTCCTTTCAAAACAACTTTCAAACTAATCACAAAGTTGACAGATTGACAATAATGTACGCTGTTTGGTTAGAATCCTGATTTACTTCTTTTCTTCCGCTCCTGCTTTCAGATTCAATCTCTATGATAAACACTAATAGAATGATTGCTGTTGTGATTATTGGCTAGATTTAAAACTGTAGTCATAAGTGCTTGTGTGATTTAAAATCACAGTGTAAGCAAGGGTTTTCATTGTAAACATACTATGACATGTTACGTTTCCAAAGTGAAAGAAAACGGCTCGCTGTATATGAGTGATCACCATAGAATTTATGTTATCCTTCTCGAGTAAACAGACATGAATACAGCTATCTATCTGACACTGCACTGACAATTTCCTTAGGAAACACGTATTACAATACACAAGTTTAAAGTTGGGGCTGAAACTAATGATTAATTTTATTATCAATTAATCTCTAATTTTCACGATTATTCTATTAACTGTTTAGTCAAACTGCTTTTGTCCAACCCAAAGTCCAAAACCCAAACTAATTTGATAATAATGATAATATTAACACAGTAACTTATTGTCTTTTTGCTTGCTTCTTTCCATGAGCAGATCAGAAGATAGGATCGAAGGATGTTAATGATTAGTCATTAATTGATTAATCGCCCACATGAATTTAACCAATAGAAATGTAATAATAGATAATTGATAGTCTAGAAATGGCAATAACTGTACCTCATTTGACATTTGTTTTGTCTGGCAGAGCACTTAAACTTAAATTAAGAAAAAAACTGAAAATGAGAAACAAAGGTGTGTTTTGCTTCTTATTAATTATTAATGATTGACCAATGGTTTAGGATAATGCACTAAATTTTCAACCCGACAAAGATTAGCAGCAGAACATCAACCTTGGACCTGCTGGGGACTCAGTGTCTTGCCCAAGTACACTTCAGCAGCGCTGCGTGCTGACTCAGATCATCTGGTGGTCTGTCTAACCATTACACGACTCTGCAGGGCTAAGCTCCTGACTGGGCAGAGAATAGCATGTGAACTGGTGGCGGGAGTGTTACTGCTATGGCAGGGGTAAGCCTGGCTCAGTGTTAATCTGTCAGTCTTTATCCAGCTGGTGGAATATGATAGGAGATGGAGAATAGGCACAGCCAGCGCCACACCTGCCTAATCAACACACCTGCTGCTCGACACTCTGGCCACTGCGAGGGTGTGCGAGGGTGTGCGTGTGTGTGCGAGTAACCAGCGAACTAGGCTGGGAGCAGAGAGGTAAAACAGCAGGGCTGTGGGGGAGATAGGTGGGTGAGTGTGTGTGTGTGTAGGTGAGGGTCATTCGAGGCCCATTACAGGGTGATTAAATGATGAAAGAGCTTGTCTGATTTCATTGGAAAGCCCCCCTCCTACTTCCTCACTCAGACACTAACAGATACACACACACTGACACACACAGGTGGGTTGGGTGCCTATTATACCCGTCAAGATAGATATCCATCTGATGGTGTAAAAGTGAAACTAGGCCATTTGTTCACACTCACACCTCTCTCTACCTTGTTCCCCACTTCCCTCCACATGCCCACCCACCCCCCTTCACCTCTTTCTGTCCTTTTTTTTTGCTCCCACCAATCTTTTCACTTCTTTCCTGACCCTTCACTTCTACATTTCTTTCTCCAGCAACCACCCAATTCTCCCAAATGAACCACTCTATGTTTTGTTTCTTTCTTCAGATTCCTCCTTTTTTAACTAGATCTTTAGGATTTGAATGATGAATAATGAAATTTACCCTTCATGTTTCAAGTGTGATTAAATTATATCATCAAACATAAATATCAAGGTCTCAGAATAATCATATATAAAATGAGGAAGAATTACAGGAGTTTTTCAAAATACAACTTGCAGTGTGAGTTGGACCTCTGTGATGTGTACACAGAGCTAATCAATAAAGTTTACCCAATTGCCCGGGACAAGTAAAATACCATATTAGGCAAATAAATCTAGCAACTCACTTGCCCAGTCTGTCTCAAGTGGTAAAACAGAATTAAACACATTGTTTTTTTTCTGGTGCTGAAGGTAGAAGTTGCTAAGTAGTGAGCCATCTTGTTTCCTTCTCATCTCTGTTGAGAGCTGCTTATGTGCATAACTGATTGGGCACTTGAGAAAATAGCAGCAAGTAAAGACAGTGTGTGAGCTGAAGTGCCAGCCAGCATTTCAATGATCCTGGAAACAGGAGTTTGGTTGGATGCCGTTGGTGGATGCTGGTGATAGTGCTGGGCGATATAGACAAAATCAAATACCACAATATTTTTGACTAAATATCTCAATATGGATATTTGATATTGTGATAATATGCTCTCACAAAATATTAACACAATTATTTTTTACATAAATAATCATCAGTAAAGTGGATATAATGACTTAGTGGGTAAAAGCAAATGATAGAACAGCTAAAACAGTCTGGTAAGTTGACGATCTAAAGATATCCAAAGTCTAAGATAATACCTAGTGTCACATCACAATATCGATATCGTATCAATAAACTGCCCAGCCCTGGTTGACGAACCTTCAACTTAGTATTGCACAGTTTGATGCAAGTTTAAGAGCAAAGCGGATAAAACAGTGTTGTGTTTCAAAGACATGTCAAGTTTCCAAAAAACATCAGTGAAGTGCCATAACAAGAGCTCACACCATCTCGCTTGCATGGCAGATAACACGGCTGCCGACAACCCTTCCTCTAGTGCCTTATGGGTACTTGTATGAAACACGAAGGCATTAAAAAGTAACAAGTTGTATAGGGTTGAGTAAACACTGACTTCTGGCAAGAAGATTTCTGACTCACTTGGCTGACCAGACAAGTGAAAAACAAAGTTAGCATTGAACCTTGGTATACAACCTCATGTATATGTGCTGTCTATGGTATGTCTTTGTGGCCCACAGATGTACGGTAGACATACAGTATACATGATACAGAGATGTATCCCTCGGGGGAACAGATTCAGAACATATTGGTACATCGTGTTTCATGTTCTTTTTTTTCAAGTCAGACAGTGATTTAGGAGTACATGACAAATACTTAACATCTAAAAAAAATGGGACAGAGAAAACATCAAACATCTTAACATGCTCTCCTCGTGTGTACAGTGAACCGACACACACGACATACATGCCTGCATATGCACAAACGCATGAAGGAGCCTGCACTAGTACAACACACACATGAACCGAGTGACACTTGTAACTTAAGTTTATAGCCTGCAGAAGGAGGTGCAAAGGAGGAGGAGAGGAGAGGAAAGTGGAAGGGAGGAAAAATTATTACCATCCCCTGCCCTCCCCGCTAATAAAAAGCATAACTTCAAACATGTTTCTGATGATGGTTAAAGCAGGAGGAAATTGATTTATTTGAAGATGTTTTAAAGTGAATTTTTCACAGGTTGAGAGAGGGTCTTTGAAGCCATGCGAATGTGCGTGTGTGTGTGTGAGCAGCTGTGTGTGTGTGTGTGGGGGTTTGTGTGGTGTGTGTGTGTGTGTTGTAGGATGGAATGTTCATGTCTTTAGGGCTGACCTTAATGTTAGTACAGTGAAAAAAAGCAAAAAGTACTGCCGCTATCAGCCGCCAAATGCTCTCATGACCACCGCAGGGTGTGTGTGTTGTATTTGTGAGTATGTGTGATATTATAGCTAACCTACTTTAGTCAATACAAGCTTAAGCTTCTGACACCTGCTGTGAGTACTCCTGTGACATGCAAAGCAAAGCTTCTGATCTGATTTACTAAGTGTGAAAATGAGGAAGGGTTGGATTAGCTTCACATACGGAAAAATTTCATCAAATGCAGATTAATTTACAGCTTTCAGCTTTTTCACTGTATGTTTTTGATGGTGGATAGTGTGTAGGCCAACTAAACTATTTTAGTATTCATTCAATGCAAAATTGTCAACAAACACCCAGCATGCTGACACTGATATTGATACAAGCCAGTTTGATTTTAAGGTTAATGATGCTGTTCACCAAATGTAGGATAACAAGTAATAAAAAATAGTATTATTTCTTATGATAAATTAATATGCTGCACTACCAATACTGAAAAATTACATTTAATACAATAAAGGTATAAAAAAAGGTATTACCTTTATGCAGTAAATCACCATAGTATCATAAGTTTCATTTTAGGGTAGTTTAATACATGGACTACAGTTTAGTAGGGATGTAACAATATATTGAATTTCACACTATTGCAATAAAAAAATACTGGATACTGGATACTGTACTGGACTGTGACAATATCGACTGTGTAAGGACTGCTACTGGCTCATGTGTTGTTTTTGTTTTGCAATTGTACGTACATAATTCATTCATTAGCAAAGAAAACTCATTCCACTTTTTGCACATGTTTAGGTCATGGCTGGCTACTTTCATTTTATTAAAGAAGGAACGCAGAAGTACTTTCAGTTAAAAAGAAAAAATAATTTTATATGAACAAAAGTTTCTGTACACATAAGATTTATCATCATTATCTCCGCCAGGGGATTATGCGACTGCTTTCGTGTGTGCGTGTGTGTGCGTGCATGAGTGAGTGTGTGTGTGTGATCAAGGGACCTCCATCTTGCCAGAGCTAATCTCGCATACCACTGAGCTAATCAACCTAATATTTTATGCGTACATCCATTACGGGATGCTGAAGGACCTCTGTGATTCAGAATTCTGGAAAAACCTTGAAAAACCTTTCTTTTATGGCTCCATGTTGGCAACAACCATGGCCAGAGGCATTAAGTTTTCAGGTCATCTCAATATTGTGAATGCGGTACCTCCAGAACACCTTGAAATTTGGCGCAAATGACCACTTGGACTCAAGGATGAACTGATTAGATTTTGGTGGTCAAAGATCAGGGTCACAATGACCTCACTTAACACATTTTGGCCATAGATTCAAGAATTTAGACACTAATTATGACAAAATGACACACAAATGTCTAATAGGATAAAATGATGAGGTGATGACATTTTATATCTGAAAGGTCAAAGGTCAACTTCATTGTGACATCATAATGTTCAGCTCTCTATCAGTCCTCTGTAGTCCTCTGTAAAAATAGATATATTTCAAGAGCGGCTTCAGTTGGAAATCTTGTTTCAACAAGGGACAACAGACACTATATTGCCAAAAGTATCAGGACACCCCTCCAAAACATTGAATTCAGGTGTTACAATCACTTCCATGGCCACATCTGTGTAAAATCAAGCACCTAGGCATGCAGGCTGCTTCTACAAACATTTGTGAAAGAATGGGTCGCTCTCAAGAGCTCACAGAATTCAAGCATGGTACCTGTGCAATAAGTCCATTTGTGAAATTTCCTCGCTACTAAATATTCCACAAAGTGGAAGCGATTGGGAACAACAGCACCTCAGCCACGAAGTGGTAGGCCACATAAAATCACAGAGTGGGGTCAGTGCATGCTGAGGCGCACAGTGCGCAGAAGTCGCCAACTTTCTGCAGAGTCAATAGCTACAGACCTCCAAACTTTGTGTGGCCTTCAAATTAGCTCAAGAACAGTGTGTAGAGAGCTTCATGGATTGGGTTTCCATGGCCGAGCAGCTGCATCCAAGCCTTACATCACCAAGTGCAATGCAAATGGTCTGCTGCAGTGGTGTAAAGCATGCCACCACTGGACTCTGGAGCAGTGGAGACGTGTTCTCTGGAGTGACGAATCACGCTTCTCTGTCCGATGGACAAGTCTAGGATTGGCAATGCCAGGAGAACGGTACTTGCCTGACTGCATTGTGCCAAGTGTAAAGTTTGGTGAAGGGGAGATTATGGTGTGGGGTTGTTTTTCAGGGGTTGGGCTTGGCCCCTTAGTTCCGGTGAAAGGAACTCTTAATGCTTCAGCATACCAAGACATTTTGGACAATTTCATGCTCCCAACTTTGTGGGAACAGTTTGGGGATGGCCCCTTCCTGTTCCAACATGACTTCACACCAGTGCACAAAGCAAGGTCCATAAAGACATGGATGAGCCAGTTTGGTGTGGAGGAACTTAACTGGCCCACACAGAGTCCTGACCTCAACCCGACAGAACACCTTTGGGATGAATTAGAGCGGAGACTGTGAGCCAGACCTTCTCGTCCTACATCAGTGCCTGACCTCACAAATGCGCTTCTAAAAGAATGGTCAAAAATTCCCATAAACACTCTCCTAAACCTTATGGAAAGCTTTCCCAGAAGAGTTGAAGCTGTCATAGCTGCAAAGGGTGGGCCAACTCCATATTAAACCCTACGGATTAAGAATGGGATGTCATTAAAGTTCATGTGCGTGTAAAGGCAGATGTCCTGATACTTTTGGCAATATAGTGTATGTGGAGGTCCTGTTAATGCTGGAGGAACTTTGCAAATCTCTGCTGGTTGCATTTGGCAGTTATGGTGGTTATTGCAGTAGGTGCTTCACCATCTGCTTCCTGGCAAGGATCTGTACTGAGGGTGCTCTTCTAGTTTAGGACATATTTTCAAGTTGTTGTTTTCTTTATTTAAAAAAAAAAAACTTGATAAGTATTGTGCCGTAATGTACCTTGAGTTTTTGGCATCATTACATCCCATCATTTTTAGTATATTTTAAAGTCAACGATTGTGGTTGTCCGCAAATGTGTCATTTAGAGACGAAGATGAGGGCCCCATATGCCCTGTGAAGTATGTGTCTGAAACACTTATTAATGTATTAACAATTATCTTACCTGTTCATAGAACTTGTTGTGAGCCACATAGTACTGAGCATCAAATGACTCCTCTGTCACCAACACATGTTGCCTCTCCCCTACCTACATAGAGAGAGGGAGAGTGGAGTGGAGAGAGAGAGAGAGAGAGAGAGAGATCTGCAATTAGGAAACTATTTGCTCAGACAACAAATATCAACCACATACAAGTTTATGAACTAATAAAACATCAGCCTTTCATGGAGAAGTTGTGCAAATATGTTGTGCATGTCCTTGGCCATATGCCATATGTCATAACCTAAGAGAAACAACAGGATTAATATCCCTGGCAATCATTTAATACCCACCTTCTCCAACTCTCCTCTGCTTTCTTTTCTATTTCTGCATCTCTTTCTGATTAGTTCACAGATTACTCCAGTCAAAGGTGACTGGTCATTTTTTCCTTGCTATTGATGCACTTCAGTCAGACACATAGATAGAGTTATAGAGTGGTAAGTAATTAGTACTTTTATGTCACTGGTAGGATTTCAAATTTTTCTGTAAGATGTTCTTGCCATCAAAACACGGAAACATGTTATTAAAAAATATTAATTTTACATACTGGAACCCCTCTTAGACCTTAATTTCTTGCCCAGCCTTCTCCTATTTGCTAGACTGCTAAACTGTTAGAAATTAGGGTCATTTGCTTCAACTAAGCTGACAGAATCACACCATTTTGGTGCCTAATTTCGTTGCATATTGAAACATCCAACCATCTGCTGACAGATATCTACTGATGTATTCTGACTATATAAAACACTTGTAAAATTCTTATCTGAAGCAGATACTCATGAATGTCATTGTAAATATGTAAGCATAGGCTATGAGTTTATCGCTTTTGTTACACAGGCCGTATATAAGGATTGTGAATCTTTGTCAGTTTAATTCAACCAAGCAAGCTGCCTCTGTCATACAATATGCTTCTATTCATCAAGATCCCAATTCAATCAAAGTTTTGGGCATTCATGTTTTCTGTTACTGCAGTTCACCATTTAATTACAATCTCAAGGTTCCAGAACCACTTCAGTTTTAGTGCTTTGGCTGAGAGGATAGTAAGTACTATTAAACTCAGGCCCCTACAAAAAAAAAGGGAAAAAAGGAACAAAAAAACACAAGGCTATACAGTTCAAAAGCTTACAGAAAACAGTCTATTCAGGACATCAGAAAATCAAATACCACAACAAGGCCTCCCAATAGAGAAATGTAGTATCGGACATAATGGCAGAAAATACATTTTTTGTTGAAAAATGTTGTTGACTCAAAGAAGGAAAAAGATGAAGAGAGAGTGAGAACTTTGTTGAAAGTACTGCAGACATTAATAAAACCACTGTATGATTGACTTTTTGACTTTGACAGAAAGGTTGGTACCATTTCTCACTTATTCACAGTGACTGTGCTCCATGGTTGGATGCACATTCAATTGCTATGAATGGACCAAGCCAACACTTTGGAGTTAGTATAGCCTAACACATGTCTTGAAGTATCTTGGTTGATGCACAGTTCATCTTGGGTGCATGTAGTACATTAAAGGGATAGTTCGGATAATTGTGGGGTTGTATGAAAAAAAAAAAAATCAAAATCAGTTTAATTGAACACCACATTTAGAATATTGTCACCTCTTTCCCTTTTCCATCAGACAGCCTTTTCTGGGTGAAACTGACGTTTTACAAGCCAAATACTGCTCTCTTCAAACCAACCAAATCAATAATGTTACCTTGCAGAACACTGCAGTTGTCAGCCAACCGCTACCTCACTGGTTACTTTGTTTGTCTCATTGTGTTACTTCGTTGAATCTGAACTAACTTCTTAAAACACCAAAGTGCCACAATGACACAAACAACCTAACCGATCACAGCAACAGTAGACCAGCAATTCCCGTGTTTTGTAAGGTAAAATTATTGATTTCACCAATGAGTCTGGTTGGTTTGGAGAGAGGTATATTTAGCTTATATAACAACAGCTTCCCCTTGGAAAAAGGTTGCCTAATGGTAAGGGAAAGTAGTGAAAACATTCTAAATATAGTATGCACTTAAATTAATTTAGATTTTTTTAGATTGGTCTTTTTCAGGTGGCTAAAATACATTTTGCTGCTGACCTTGTCCACAGCAGTACACTGCTTAGCTTCCAACACTGGTTTTCCTGCTGCTTCGCCAAACTGGGCATGTGTCAGCCGCCATCAACTGTAGGTAATACAATGATTATCAATAACTACCTCATGCAACCCTGCTTCAAGTATTCAGAACTATCCCTTCAATGTCAACTGAAAACAGCAGCCTAGATGAGGGACATCGCATTTATTTTGCCATGAAGATACAACACAGGAAGTTTAGATCCCAGCCAGCAATTCAGGAAACAGTGCCGCAGAGCATAAACCACCCAGATTTTAAAAATCTACGACATATAGTTGAAAATGTTGGGAACAGAGTGTCCTGTAGGCTCAGTGGGCAGTATTTGCATTTTAACTCAGTCAGTGATGAGACCTGCACTGTAAAACTGTGCTGACTGATCATTTCCTTAGCAATGTGTCAGAGCTTCAGAAGTCGTGGCTCTGACACATTGCTCAGGGTGTTTCCATTTTTGCAGACACCCATCTTCTCTGCTCTTTTCTTCCCTCCTTCCCGTCCTTATCCTTTAGCTTCCATCCCTCTCTCCATCCCTGGGCGTTTTTCTTTGTTGTTCACACCTCTCTTCCTTCCACTGTAACTCCCTCTCATCCTTTTCTCCTTTCTTTCTTTCTTTTTTTTTTTTTAACAGATTTTTACTGTGTACATGTGTATGCATGTGTGCAGACAGCACCTGCACAGGCATGCTGACAGACTTAAAAAGAGACCAAATAAATCACTGTTTCCTGCAAACAGAGCAATTTTCAGAAAAAGAGGGTGGAAAAAATATCCTTTGAACATTATTACTGGATGTCGAACATTTGATTTGGGCCTTTTGTTTGCTCCTTTACACAGGAGACAGATGTCTCTACTGTGAGCACATGAAAAAATACCATTTTCACAGTGTTGTGAATATATATTTGTGGAAAAATGTTGCCACTCGTCTCGTTAAAAAATACTTAAAACATACTGATAGCTCATCCATGAACATTTTATCATTCTGTTTATCATCAAACACTGACTAATGAGCATAATTAGTTGTTCTAATTTCTCCCACTTTAAGCTAACATGCAGGGAGAGGCTCCTTTAAAAATTTGGAAACAGGGGTCACCCTGATTCATTCAACATTTTGCAAGACAGAGGTCCATCTTACCAAAGCCTCTTGAGGTTTTGATTGAAGTTTTCAGTTTTATACTGTGAACCTGAGAATAGATGTACTGAAAAAAATGAAAGGTAAATGTGTATGATGTAAATTTCTATGAATCTGCTTGCCTTAATACGCAATCCATACCTAAACAACCAGCAAAGAGCATTAATCTGGGATTAAGGTATATCCTAATAATGTTGATTGAACTGTGGATAAGAAGATGATCATGCATGAACACATCCCAGTACAGACAATGACACATATGAGAATGTAGTAAATTCAGTAAATGAAATGTTGATGAGCTGCACACACCCTGAGCTGTGCGTATGTATTTGTATGCAGTTTTGGTCTTTACATAAGTGACTGATGGTCTTTCCTTGCATATCCGAGTATGTCAGAGTCTGCATATAGATTTGTATTTACTCCATCTGTTGAGAAACGTCACAGAATACCAAACAAAGCGTGTATGTGCATGTCTTTGCACAGCGAGATGTGTATTTACTTCACCATCCGGAGAATAACATCCCATGATACATAGCAGATCCACTACAGATTTGTGGGATCATGAGTTTAATTGATAATTAATCCACATCATAACAAGGATAATGAGAGAACTGTGGCTTTGAATTGTAATCAACATTTTCATCTGTGTCACAAATAAAAGAGCTATTCACCCCACCCAAACATCATCCAAAATCTCTCGCTGCATCTGAGGCCTTTTTTTTTTTTTTTTTTTTTACCATGCAACTGGATTATGTTTCTACCCAGACTGAGAACCAATCAGGCTGTTGCATGGGATTATCAAAGGAGCTAGGGGTCAGCGTCAAAGGAAACGAACAACAAATAAAGGCCAAGTATACACCTGTTATACTGCTAATGTGACAATACTACAAAAGAAATAATACTATATAGTACATCTATACATACACACAAACACACACACAAATGGATATATGTATGTATGTATGTATATATGAAATTTACAGAAAAGTCACATTCAAGTCACATTCACTTTGACAGTCCTCTAGCACGGCTGTGGTCTTAATACAAGGGCAGCCACATTTAAACCTACTTAGCATGTGCCTACAATGAGGACACACTATTTTCACTATCAAAGCAGTAATGAGGGCAAAAAGCCAGAAGCCTCTTATCTACTTCTGCCACACCTAAATTAAACTTAGCTCTCATTGGCTATTGATATTCTAAGATCTTGCTATACAGATGCAATCACCTAACACTTAAATATTCTGTGTCATAAATACATAATAACGATCAGTGGCAACACTTAAAAGGATAGCTGGGGTTTTCTGAAGTGGGGTTTTATGAGGTACTTATTGCTACTCAGTGTATTACCTACAGTAGATGGCGGCCGGCACGCCCCCAGTTCGGACAAACAGAGAGAGAGTACCAGTGTAGGAAGCTAAATAATGTAGTGCTGTGGACCAGGTCAGCAGCAAAATATATTTTAGCCACCAAAAACAGGTCCTCCTAAAAAAGACAATATCAGTTTAAGTGTATGGAATATTTAGAATATTTTCACCACTTTATCCTGCCATCAGACAGCCTTTTTTGACTGGAAACCACTGTTATATAAGCTAAACCAACCAGACTCCCTTGGCAAAAACAGTCATTTTACTTTGCAGACCATTCACTTTGCTGGTCTACTGCTGCATTGATTGGTTAGTTTGTTTGTTCTATTGTGTGACTGCAACAGTCGTGTTCTGCAAGATAAAATAAAAGGAACTCCAAAGGAGTTCAGTTGGTTTGGACACAGTGATATTTGGCTTATACAATGGCAGTTTCCCATCATTGTACACATTGTACATTGGTTAGATTACAACACAGGTACTCCTGTTCCTTTTCCTTTTCCATACACGTGCTGACTTGGCTTGACTCAGTATTCAAAAACTTTTTTTATGTTGTGCAGATTGCCATCTACTGTAGGTAATACTGACCTCATAAAGTAATTCATACAACCCCACATTATAATTCAAATTATCCTGCTTAGCATTTATAATCAGTATAAAAACATCACTGAATGGTTTATAAGGCTTACGAACTCTAAGTCCTGTCCTAACCATAACTCTGAAAGAAGCATCAAACATTAATTTTCACGTTGCATCCTCCTCTGCTGTGGGACTACTACTATTTTTGCCAGTCAACATTCTTCTTTTGTTCTTTTGTGTAGATTGCATTAGATGGTGCTGTTTGTTTTCAGCCAGTTTTCAGCTTTTCATCATTAGAACAATTTACAATAGCTTTTGACCAAGACGTGTGTGAACTGTACCCCTGACTGTTAGGCAGTGGCTTGCAGGCTTATGCAACACCAAAGCTTAACACCATTCCCTACTCATTGTAAATTTACAGTATGCATCAGTCTCTCTTCCTCTGACCCACTTGCTTTCGTGTCTTCATCTATTGCTTGAACTCATTATCCATCCCTGTTGTTCTTGTACACATACTTTCACTCTACCCAATCACACAAACATGCTCACACACACACAAACAAAGAAGGATGGTGGAATATGATATGCTGTCTTGCTCACAAACCTTGCCAAATCACCACAAACATACAATCATCAGCACACACTCACTGTTAGACACAAACCCACACACACATGCAGCCTTCTGTAGCCCCTTGTAGAAAGAGATTTTGTTTTGTTGCCTGCTAAACAATCATTGCGGGGAGTGATTTAACAGGGCTAAAGAGAGATGCTCTGATCTTCTGGAGGTTCTCTTTGAATAAGCTGCTTGAAAGAGGAAGAAAAAACACCCCTGTTGGTTTGGGTATTTTGTTTTACCCTCAAAGTCAAAACCAAAGTAAAAGAGACTCAAACTTTTCGGTATTTGCCACAAAGACTGAGGGGATTAAGGGTGGCTTTGGATAAATGTTTGTGGGGACAAATGTAAAATCAACACAGATCAAAGTTACACAAATGAACTGTTTGGAACAAGGGCTGAACAAATACTTTGCAATACACCGACAACATGAGAAAGAGGAAGGTTAAAAGAAAAAATAAACAGAAAAAAAGATATTGAAGAAAATAAAAAGGAGTACATATTGTCAAAAACTAACTCCATCAACTCCTTAAACATCAGAAATGTCTGAGTAGTTTTCAGATTTTACTCCTCTCCAAAGTGCTCTAGGCCAATCATTTCATGTTCACACACATACACAATCTTGTCTTTTTGAAACTCAGCCACAAGTAGCAGCTGAAGGTACTTTTCTCAGTTGAAACTGACTCCTTATCTGTCCGTTCACGCACTGCTCTCACCTGTCTTTTGCAATATGTTTAAATATCTTTCTGCCCAATACTTTCAGCCTTTCAGAAATGTAATGATATCAGTTTTACATTAGAGGAAATAGGTACTTTGGCAGCCAGTAGACTGACTCACCATCTATCTGGCTGCACTAAAGAAAGAAAGACCATGTTAACCACTGCTGCTGGATTTACAGTCTGATATGACTGGCTCCAACAATCTATGGTGTCAAATTAGTAATGATGTTTGAAATATTGGTGACCACTCGAAAGTTTGATAAAATGAAAGAGATTATGATTAAGAACCCTTCATGAGGTCTGGTTAATATTAAGTGTCTGAAATGTTGATTACACAAGGGTAAATTCAAGAGTACCAAGAGGAGGAAATACTGCTATTAACAGTTTTAAGCTTTGAAAAATGAACTACAGTTTGAGAAACAATGGGTTAGAAATTTCAGTGGTCCTTTGGCTTACACCAGACCCAGACACAAACACTTCTGCTATGAGGATAAGTGGACTACAGAGTCATGAAATACTTGTGAAGTGAAAGGCACATGACATATTTATCCAAACACCTCAGATAGTGCAGTGGGTGCGTGCAGGTATTTGTGTGTTTGACAGAGACAGAGAGAACATATTAAAAAGCTGGTGTTTGTTATGTTAATCCAGATAGAATCCATCCACCTACCTGAAACCAAATGCAAGCAAGTGTATTCATCTAGATATGTACTGTATGCACACTTGGTTGGAAGGTTGGAATCACCTGTTATATTGATGTTGTTCTTCTCTCCTTCATTAATGGCTATTTTAACTTATATAAACAGTATAATTCAGTCATCAAATGGTCCCAAAAGAAAAAGAATTAGATGATACATTTAGTTGATGCCCCCAAGAATAGCATCACACTTTACACTGAAAGGAACCTGTTCATATTTAGATCTTCATGCTAAGCTTCCAATTACTTTTACTAATGCCTGGTGACTTCTTACATTCTTGTTTAACTGTTGCTATCTTTCTCTCTTTCTGCCCTTTCAATTCAGAGTGTGGTTGAATCATTGCATAGCGATTTTTTTCTCAATGTACTGAACATTTTTTGCAAACCCTTCATATAAAATAACATCTATTTATAAAGATGACTCTGTGCAACCTAAAAGCATGAAAGACAATTCAAAAAATAGAGTAGAGTAGTCCTCTCAACCATTTTACTGTACCAAATCAAGCTTTTGTGGCAGGCAATTCTCAACTTTTTATTGGTAATGTACATACTGTGTATCTGCAAATTTGGGAAAAAACACTAAAACTGTAGCTGTTTTTGTTGTTAGAGTACACCTAGATTACAAATTCTCTTAACCTTGTCTTTAACACAGCACAGTACAGTGCAAGTCTTCAATGCTTTCAACCACTTTCACTCTGTAAAAATCACTTTAAAGATAAAGAAATTCTTGACCTTTCGGGGAGCTTTCAAAAACATATAGAACAGCACAATTTATGCTCTTGCCACTAGAGTATTTTTCAAGGCTTGTAATATTTTGGTGAATACAAACGTGATATATCCAAGGTGTCGTATTGTCATAAAAAATACAACCTATATTGGTAGAAGAATTTATCAAATAAAATGATAATTGTATTGTATTGTATGATGATTATTATACAAAATATGAAAAGAAAGATCAATAATTTTTGTGACCTGCCACAAGTAGTACTTCTGTTAACCATACATCATCCAGAACCTTGAAAACACAACTTTTTATCTCAATATTCCTTCATGACTTTGGAAAAAACATAAACTTTACCAAGCAACTGCTGTAGAGTTAGAGTTTAAGGGAAAACACATTGTCTCTCTAGTTTTCTGCTTCACAGAACTTTGAAGCACTTAGTGAATAGCAATAAATCAATGACCCAGCTATGTAATCTTTGTGAAATATTAAACCCTTTGACAGTTGAAAGAAGGAACAGAGAGGAGATGTGGTATACAGCAAAACCCTGACTCTTTCAGACAACTGAGACACCATGAAAATAAAGTTTGCATGTGGGAGATTTAGAGTAGATGAATGACAAACAACAAGGAGACGCATAATGATGGAGTGACAGAGGAAGATGAATGAGGTACAATATGTGTTTTGGCTTTAATTCTGCTTCGTTCCTGGTGTGTGAGAGAAAGAGAGAGACAAAAAGAGGGAGAGAGCAAAAGAAAGAGGGAAACAGATAGAGAGTACAAAGCAAAGAGGAAGGAAAGATATTGGCCACGGCAGCCATAGTTTGAACTTTATTAGCATGATAAAAGGACAATCTTAGACACAGACCCAACAAAAACTAACCAAATCACACACACGCAACAAACAGAGCAACATGAAAAAAAGAGGTGAAGCTCCACACCTACAGACAAAGACCCTGACATACCGATATACCGAGCATCTATCTTTAGGCTAGTTTAATAGCAATTACCCTGATATACCTTCCTGAATACACACTGGGCTGAAACCACACTAGCTGTGTGTGTTTGTGTGTTTGTGTGTGTGTGTGTGTGTGTGTGTCTTGAGGCTATACACCAGACTTCTAATGCTTTCTTGGCTCTTGCAGCCACCCCCACCCTCTCCCTCCCTCTCTGATCAGGGCTGGTGAAATGAGAGAGGTTTTTTGCCAGAACAGAACACTGTGCACCTGCATCAAATCTACAATCCCCCTCCAGGCCCTCTGTAACCTTCCCAAAGCTCACCAGAATACACCTCATGCACACATAAAAAATAAAAATATAAATGGCTACACTTAAATAAGGGTGTACTGCTGAATCTTAAGAAAGCAAGAGTAAGAAGTTAAACCGGTGACAAGGAAGCAAGAACACAAGAGACCTACAGTATAGGAAGTGAAGGACAACAAGAAAAAGATGGACCTGTTCACCTCACCTGTGATATAGTGAACAAACACTGCAAACAGTCTGAGCCTTAAAAGCACTCTGAAATGCTGGTAAAGCTTGCACCTACAATATGGGCTTTCTGAAAATGAAGAATGGTTCTCCTACTATCCTTAAAATAAGGTCACAAAATGTACTCTGTCAAACATGGACTTTCACAGAAACTGGGGGGAAAGAATGGCAAACATACAAAGACGCACTGCAGCAGCAATGGGCAACTAGAGACGTCTCAACTTTTGTTTGTACGAGCTTTTTTGTTGTTTGTGGAGGTTTGGTCTTCTGTGCCAACTCTGATAAACCAATTCTAAAACATTTTTGTGGCACTCCTGAATATGTGGGAAAAAGCCTCAGAGGAGAACATTAATCCAAAAACATAATAAAATGATTTTTTTCTCCAGGGCTGTATCTATTTTTTCAGTGTTATGTCAGCAACCAGAAAACAATGTCTTGATGCATGTTATTGGAAGAAGTGCCGCATCAAGAGCTCGCTGTCAGAGATGGCTTTGATGGCTGCATTACACCACCAAGTCACAACATTGTTCTTCAGATAGTGCATCAGGTAAACTTGATTAGATAATCTTTAATTATCAAAGTGCAAACCAGTTGTTTTGGATGGTAGGGTTGATTGCGTTATGACTGCAAACAAACTTCTCCTGCAGCAACAAGAAAAAATAAACCGGGTACATATGTTGCTGAGTAGTAAACTCCAGGTGAATGCAGGGTGCTCTTAAGGTAACGCTGATCAACTTATACAAAAGGGGAAGCCACAGGGCTTACGTCAGGCACACCTGCACTGAGCCAAGAATACAGTTAGGACAAGTACACTGACCGGTTTTGACTCACACTGGGTCTTCTTCAGGTTGTAGCTGGAAAGAAGAGATCAGCCCTCCTGAGTTTGACTGACACTCTCTCTCGGTGCTTGGTGACCTTGGCCTGCTTGTTTTGCCCCACATCTGAGTGTGACTGTGTTCACATATGCCCAAACAAGACCAAATGTGGGGGTGAAACACACCAGGTTTCGAAGCAACTGGTACAGAAGAGCTATGTGTGGATACGCTCTTATATCCAATCTGTTGCTGTATAAATCAACCAGAAATGTGTCACTGTACATACACTGCACTGTATAACAATGGATGGATCCCATTACAGATAATAATAATATTTCACTTTAAAATGACTGCTGATACATTACAGCTTCAATGAAAAGGCTAAGTTCAACAAAAAGAATACAAAGAGGAAGAGAGAAAGAAGACAGACATCAGATGGAAACTGAAAAGTTGTAGCACAGGATGATGAGTTGTTATATAAAACTGATTTATATAGTTTTTGCAACATGGACCTGAAGATCATCATGTTTTGTGACAATGCGCTCTTATTCTCCTTAAACACATACCGAATCTCTGTGCACAAAACATACTATATGCTGGCACAGTTACACAAAAAAAAAACCATGCACCATCAGACACGTAAACATTTGATTGCCTCATCAATTTCAGCCAACTAACAGAAAAGACAGTCTGTTCTGCCACCAGGGTGACAGATCTAGTTTGTCAGAGGAGACAGATAGATGTCTCCCTAACACACACACATACTTGTGACAGTAGCCCGTAGGCTGTTTAGTGTCTCAGATGCTGGAATGAATCACATCAAAACAGAAACATGGCGGAAAGCACAGAATGAAAGCCTCAGAAACATCAGTTACTAAAATACAAGATATCACACACACACACAGACACACAAAAAACACATATATTTGGTCAAAATTATGCCTTAAAGCAAAAATTCTAAAGTATCATGAATAAAGTATTTGATAGAATAAAATTAAGTCATCTTAAATCAATTACTAACAGACTGCAACAATTAATCAATTTGCTGTCAATTATTAAATTAATCACCAGCTATTTTGTTACTTGATTCATTGTTTGAGTCATTTAACAAAAATATCCAAAATCTTTGATTTCAGCTCATCAAATGTGCATATTTGAGGGTGTTTTTGGAGCTTAGGGAAACAGTGATCTAATGGTGATTTTTTTCACCATTATCTGACATATTTAGGACCAAACAACAATTGATTAATCAAGAAAATGATTTACAGATTAATCAAGCATGAAAATAATAATTGTTAGTTGCAGCCTTAGTTACTGATAAGTACAAATATTACTGGACAAAATGTGAATTTTGTTACGTAAACCCTGAATGCAATATCATCCCACAGACACCTGCCTGGCCAAAAAAGAAACAGGTGATATTGCAGATCTTATCTCCTTAGAGACCATGTAACTAATGCTCTCTAGTCTCAACTATCTTCTTCTGAACCCTACACTATACTTCTATACTGTTGAGCATTCATAATATATATTTTTTCCTCTGGTGGGAAGGTTATAATTGATATATCTCATGTAGCCACAGTGATTGGAAATTGCAAAAACATCCCATACTTTATTTATTCACCCACTGAGGGGCTTGTTTGACAGAGTATGGGTGTGCGTGTGTGAGCATGTGTGTGCGTACTGTATGTGTGTCTGAGGTGGGTGTGGGGGACCAAGACCTTAGCATTACAGCGTCTGTGTCTGAAATTGTGTGTGTTGGCAACTGCAGCATCAATCAGAGCTCAGCTGTGATTGTCAGGCTGATTGTCCGTTATGTCCCTGTGGGCCTGGAGGCCTTGGTGTGTGTAATTCATGTGTGTATTATGTGTGTGCAAGAGAGAGGAAGAGACAGGAAGAAAGTGCATGTGTAATGCACACATCTATACATCCACATTAATCTATAATTGCAGCTGAAACTAATGCCTTGGCAATAGCAGTATGATTATGATTATCACTGGAGGCCACACCTGAAGACACAGCAAATCACACATGCATTGGAAGGCCTATCTAGTGAACACGTCTGATTGCTGTTCAAGGCTAGCCCTCCAGTCGTCCTATTAGAATGAGGGAAATGTATGTATGTGTTTTGATAAGGGAGAAAAAAACATGAGCTACAAGGCCATCCTGGTGGCTCTGTGGGATAAGGCGAGGATCGTGCACTCCTAATGCCTGATTGGGTTAAAAGCCGGCTCATGACCTTTGATGCGTGTTCTATCTCTGTCTCCTTGCTTCCTTTTTTCTGAGTTTTAGCAATTGTGCAAATCCAAATAAAAAAGGTGATAAAAGTGATTGGAAATTTTGTTGAAAACTGATAAGACCCAGAGAAATGTGTGTGCCGACGAGAGAGGAAGAGGAGAAAAAAAAAGCAGCAGTCTGTCAATGGAACAGACTACAACTGTTTTTCCAAGTGTAAAAGACGGTAAATTTTCAATCAGATGTAAAGAAGTGGGTGTAAATATAAAAGTGCCCGCACTGAAATGCCAAAAGACCTCAATGCTCCACATGCGTTAAGCTGTTTTTATTAAGCTGTGCCTCAATCGTACGGTCTCCAATACCGACAGTCAGTGAGAATACATGTAGGACTGTGCTGTTTAGGTACAATGGCAAAAAGTAGTGTGGGGACTCTAATCTAACCAAGAGTTACAGTTATAATGTGTAACATTTCTCCATTAAAATATCTAAAACATGACATGTTATATACTTTGTTGAGTTGTGTACTTACATTACCCCAAATTATTCAGACAATGTTCAAACAGCGAATTCCCTAATTTATTCAAGGTAACTGTGTTTTCTACAAGCCGCTGAATCGCTAGTTGCTTGTTGTTATAACCTCCAGGAAAACAAAGGATATGTTGGATACGAGAGAAGGAAAAAGAAGAAGGAAGTCGGCGAACATGACTAAACAGAACGTGAATGAAACTTTAATATATTACTTTGTCTGTGAACAAATCAGCTATGGTAGATATTTAAAGGTGAAAATAACAACTACCAGGATCTCATGCTACTTCATGATGTTATCAAACTATGTCTTTTGTTATTGTTTTATTGTGAGAGAACCATAGTGGCAGAAGTTACATATTATATATTTCAGTTTACCTTAAAATGCAGGGAAGTCTTGAGTTCAGTCCCAATCCGAGTCCTTTAATAATGGGTATACTGTATTCTGATATCAGCTTTGATCTGATACTTTTGTGTTGAATAGAAAATATGTATTTGACACAATGAAATAAAAGGTGGAATCCACCTTATCTGACACATTCTATTTTTCATGAGCTATGAATGAAAGCTTGACTGGGAGAATGCGACTCCTGATCTGGTTGTTTAACATTGTATCATTGTTTTGTTTGTGCTCCATACCACAATGTGTGGTCTACAGTAAATAAAATCTGAATTTGAAACAGAAGTTACATGATCAGCTAGAAAAAAGATGCATCACTCTGGTTGAGTTGTGGGACCATAAAAACTCTTCTGTTTGTACGGGGGTGAGTGGAGGATTTTTACATAAGTTTAATTTTGGCTCTTATCAAGTTACGCAAGGAATTAACATTAATTAGCAACAGCTGATATGACCTGCCACTGGCAAAAGCAACAGTCAGTGCTAAAAATGAGGATCTCCTTGCTGAATGTTTTGTGTACTGCTCTTGATTGATAATTAGCAAATCTGAGCATTTTGTCAGAACTCAGAGTAACAACCAAATATTTTTTCATATTTCAACACTAATTATCACTTGTATATGGAGTGAAATGCCCGCATCGCAAAGGTAAAGAAGATCAACACTGCAACGCTAGGTGAGATTAACGCTGCAGTAAAGAAAGGATTGGATTTTGAGCAGCTTTGTTTTATATCGATCCATTATCAGATCTGCCCGGAGGCCAACTGTTAGGATCTACCTGGGGCATCAGGACAATAGTGAATTATATTCTGTAGCTGTCATGTTACAATACTGTATTGTGTCTTTAAAATATACTGTCAAGGTTTTGCAAAATCATTTAGTGTCGACACTCTGCCTGGATATAACATGAATAGAAAACATGAATACAATAAATCCCCTCTTGAACAAAACTGCATTATAGTGAGAAGTGGTTCTGGTACTTCGTCCACTATTTTTACAACAAAAGTCAAAATTCTGGGCACACCTTACCTTCACTTAAATAAGAAAGTGCATCCAAATGTTTGACAGATACTGTACATTAAGGGTAGACTGCATCACTTTTAGCCAGTGTCCATTTTTAGTTTTCAATTCTGTATAGGGTCAGTAGTACCCAGTAAGGCTCTTCTTCGCATGTAAGCAGCACAACTGTTTTTGAAAAATAAGGTAAATGGTTTCCTAAACAGGTTGGCATTTGTCTCTTGCATTTTCTTTCACACCAATCAAGCATTCTTCTCAAGTGAACAAGAAATAAAAAGTGTTCAGTGCATGTCAACCAATGTCAAGGAAGCCCTTAATAACTATCATTGTATACCACATAGCAGGTTTTGTCCACAATTATGACGTGATCCTCCCTTTTCTCTCTCCTGTGCATGCAGAACACTGACAGGGGGTTGAAGTGTTCTGTGCTGTAGAGTGTTCGCTCTTGGACACTCAATATTTTGATTCTCTTCATGGGCTAACGATTCTGTGTCAGTGTGTGTGTGTGTGTGTGTGTGTGCGTTCATGGCTCGGCATGTTCGTGTCCTCTTCATCTGTCCCACTGATGGTACATTCTGAAGTGGTGCAATGATGGACTGTCAAGTACTCTGCAGTTTTTTTTCCCTCTCCGACTCACTCAGGTACCCAAGGACAAGAAAACAACAGCTGAACCAAGGGCACATAGACGGAAAGAAAAATAAGACAGAAGATTTGATTTTCTTTATGCATTTGATTTCTTGCAGTCTCATTCTAATCATTTTTCCTTTTGTACTTGCTTTATTAGACAGTAACAACAGGTGAGTGACAGCAAGGTCTGTAGTGAGAGAGGGGACAGACATGAGGAAAAGGTTGTAATCTGTATTCAAGCACAACACAAGAAAATGGCCAGCACACAAGCCCTTTCAGTCGATGTCATCATTTGTAATATTGTCAAGTTGATGTAACTGTGTTTTGCTTTAAGAACCTCTGAAAAATCACTTTGTGATATTAATTTGGTCCAAAGTTTATTTCTCCAGCACTAAATTACTAGATTTTTTTGTTTGAATTTGAATGTGGGTATTGCAAGAAGATTTGTTTTGACAGTGAACACTGGTACGCCGCTACTATCTCGTGATTTGACACCTGAGAATAATTTCTGCCTAATAAAATAAAGGCAGCTTCAGTTTTTATTATTGTACCAGAAAAAATGTCAGGAAAAGTGAAAGAGACATAAAGAAGTAAACATGGCATATTTAGTCCAGCGGGGCGACAGTTGGAAAACTAGAGGGAATTCAGACTAGCCACTATGTGACATGGCCACTTTGTGGTTGGTCCTGCTATATGGAGCAAAAAGTGGAGACTGAATGAGAAAATGCTGACAGGAAATCTTGTGTAAGCAAGGAGAGGGACACCAATGAAATGTTAACTTCCTATGTGAGCAGAAAGAAAAGTAGTAGAGTTAACTCTGCAAGGCCTTGGGCTATTACTGGTATAGACAGAGTATAACATGGAGAGAACGTTGGGATGGAAAGCGCTGACAGTACAGATCATATGTATATATAAAAGGTCACACAGCAAGGGAAGCATGAAACCCACAGAATATAGTTCCCTATAGGGAGATGGAAAGCTAGAGATGACAAAAATACTGCATGCTAAAAGTCAAGTCACCCACAAGGCACTTTGACCATTCTAGCAAGTTCAGCAAGAAAATACAGCGACAGCCACAGATTATATGGATGGCAGGAGCATATACAAATGGACAGGTAGGGCCACTGAAGAAGCAGCTCTTTTCAATTTCATATCTCAACCATCTCCCATGATCCCTCTGAGCTGACCCCATGATGTGCATATCTTTACCACGTTGGACATGCTTCCATTTCTTTTCCATTTTTTTCACTTTTTTCTTGGGTTTGTCACCTTTCTTTTGTTCTGCTTTTCTCTGTGTTGTAAATCACTTTGGACCAACTATGTTGTGCATTAAGTGCTATAAAGTAGCACTAGCAGCGAGTAGCAGTGTTATTGTTTAGCTTGAATACCACAAAAAGACACAAAAAAACACATCTGAAATGGGAAAGAGCTGTTGTGTGAACAAATAGATTCAACAAGAAATCTCATCGATCTTTTTACAGACTGCCGCAAGATAAAGAAAAAAGAAGGAAACAGATCACTGGAATTCACAGCAAGAACTGGAATTTAGGCACTGAAACGTGGATTTGTGGTTGCCATTTTGTACCAGGTATGTGGGATTTTTGGGTAAATTAATACCTTAAGTTATATACTGTATTGACTAATGTTACTCATATAAAATATTTTGCTCCTTTCATTTTTATTTTGTGTAACTGAGCCTTTTTTTCTACAAACATGTACTGCATCATGCATCCTACTCCAAGCAGAACTGCAAACATCAATGCTGCTGCATGTAAACATGTCTCTCCATTAATGTAGTGAAATAAAAATATCTGTACAAACCTGCCCGCACACAACCAGAATATCCTTTGGTGTCCTCGTCACTTAAAATGATAACAAATCCGGCCTTGAAGTCACGCTACAACCAAGCATCAAGGCTTTTGTATGCCTTCAGGTTGTGCTTTGTGTATTTCCCTGGTGTGAAATCAGGTACATAAAAAAGGACAAGAAACATTATTCCTGGCCAAATGTCAGTGTCCATGAACCACTGTTTCTTTGGCAAGTTGTAAGGATCACTGTTGAGTCTAACTGTCTTCAAGATATTTCTTAGATAACTGCTTGATAGATGATTGTTTTACTCCCACTGAGAAAGTGACATCAATGCTTACCCTCTATATACATAAAGGTGAGTTGAGCTATTTTTTCTTATATGAAGCAAACTAGATGTCCTTGTAACATGACTGTCAAACTCTCACTCACATTTCATTAACAGGCCTGTCTCACTCTGCCTTACAATTACACCCATCCCCAAAATAACCTCCATTCTGATGTTATCAGCCAGGATTCAAATTCACAATGCATTATAATTACATGCAGAAATTACTATAAACCCAAAACTAGTTACAAGTTTTGAATCATATCTTAAAATGTTTACAGAATTAATACACTTGCTGTACCTTAAGAGCTGACATAACACACTGACTTCAATATACTTCAGATGCATTGCACTTTAATGAAGGTTTTGCACTGCAGTGTGTATGTGCTTATTAGGCTTTCCATGGACAGTGTGGGAGTATAGCATTTGGTGTTGTCTGTGGTATGCCTCTATTTATTTGTCAAAAGGACAAAAAATGTGTCAGGGCAGCACAGAAACAGGAGTACACATAAAAACACAGAAAATGTGCAGATTGGGAGCTGGCACCCAAAAAGAGGGTTTCAAAGCGATTCCAATGAAATCATATAAAGAATAACCTACTCTAGAAATTATGTAATTTGCTAAAATATCCCGTTCTTTCTAGGCTGAAAGGAGATTAATGTTTCATGGCTGTTTTATGGCCACAGGCTCAATCAGAGCTGACACAAACCCACATTGATGTATGCATGCTTACTGGCAATGTATGGACAAAGTGCCAGCTATAGCATAACATGCAGGCTTTTGTATGAATGTATGTATGTGTCAAAGAGACAGAAGGGGTCTGGACAGTGGGGGAGAATAAATAAGCATATTATGTCTCCTGCTGGTCTAATCTAAATAGAAAGAAAGACAGGGAGAGGCTACAAGGATCAAAAAAGAGCTGACATACACAGGCGCACACACACAGGGCGTCTTGGCATTCTAACTTAATTAACTTCAGTTTTAAACATTCTCAGACCAGACACTCATGATTTTTAAAATGGATTTTTCTTTAATATAATCTAGCAGTTGGCCTTGTTTGTTCATTTATATTTAGAAAGCATATATTGAAAAGTCTGTATTTTTTGAAAATCTCTTCTACTGTATATACAATAAGTGCAGAAAGAAAGGTGACATCTCAGACATAAACAGAAGAAATAACTATTGGAGGGCAAAAATGAAGACAGATCTAAGGGAAATTATCTTCTTTACCTCAAATACCAATCAAAACTCCATATTTAATGTAATACTTTACATCACTCTGGCTTGCAGCTAAGTCATCCACCAAATCTGCATTAATCGTCAGAGTGATACAGGAACACCGGGGACACTGCGATAGCCAATCAACCAGCAGAAAGAAATCAACTGCATTATCTCACTGAATCATTCTTTCATCCCTTCCTTTCAGCTTATCCATCTTTCCCTACACAGATGAAAACATGAGAGGGAAACCATTTAAATATCTAAAAAAAATAAGTCAAAGAAAAAATCTAAACAGACAAGTCATAATCTTCATCAGTAAAAGTCATATTGGCTTCAGCAAGATGAGACTTGAATGAGCAAATGGCTCACAAAGGGAGCAATATTAGCACTTCAATGGTGTTGATTGATTTATGGCGTTGGGGGGGATCAGGTTGAATTGACTCAGAGAGCACACACACACACGCTTGCACACTCAGACATAATGAACATTAATCAAAGGGAGCAGGTAGTAATCAGACAGAGCTTTAAGAGGCTAGCCTGCTAGCGCACAGCTGTGCCATTCAAACCAACAGTCATCAGAAGCAGACATACAGACAAAAAGTGCAATCCCTCAGCTCTCAAGACCAGAAAAGCTCACACATAGCAAAAACCCAGGATACACTTACAAGAGAAATCTTGTTTACTGTTCCCATTAAACCACTTCAAACAAGCATGCTTAGTATGTTGCAATATGTGTCTATTAGTGGTTATAGCAAAAGAGTTATTGTGAGCTCAGTGTTTTAATGGTCACTGACACATATGGAGTAGCAGCAGCACTATAAACAGATAAAGTGGCTGGTATATGAAGTTTTGAAAGAATCAATATCCCACAGTATTTATGACCATGACTCAAATGTACAAATGTGAGGATAGCAGTCAAAGAATATGTGTGAATTTCCAGCCCACATTTACCAAATGCACATCTGACGGCAAGTGGTGCTTATGGTGGATGATGCAGGGGGCATACTGGCAGGCTGTGCCAGCTCTGATTGTTGGCTAATGGCACAGATGCAAATGAGGGGCCGATGTAAATGACTTTAACTTAATTTGAATTTGCATTATACTGGTCTTTGTGTGTCCTTGTGTGTACACAATTATGAATGTGACTCTGCATGTGTTCATAAATGCATGTGTGTCTATGCTATTTGACTTTTTGTGTACTGCCTCCCTGAATATGTGTTTTGAAGCTGACTTTGCATATAGTAAGCTCTGATCTGCCGTCTAAACAAACAGGGATACAAGGACCAATATGCCAGGCCTACATGTGTGTTGTTCCAAATCTGCTGTTTAAATACTGCAAATGAACTTTTCCAATGGCAAGTAAAGAGGGAGTGCGTGTTTTTTTTTGTGTGAATGTGTGCGCGTATGCAAATGTATTTGTGTGCGACACAGAAAGAGTGATCACTTCAGTGTGTGTCTCTTGTTACTTTGTGTTTGTGTTGCAGCAGATGCCAGGCCCTTGGGTGGCATATGGCTGAGTGGCAGGGCTATCAAACGGCCATGTGTGTGTGTGTGTGTGTGTGTGTGTGTGCGTGTGTGTGTGTATCCATGTGTGTGACAAGCCACACGGCTGGGGCTTGAGTAGGATTTGAACAATTCATCCAAAATTAGACCCTCTATATTCATCACCTCTGACAAACACACACACACACCTCTATGTTTGGCACAGAGGGCTCTGCTAATTTGTACACAGAGCAGACGCTTGGAGCTACTGTACTCATTAACACAGATCAACACACACACATGCACACACACACACACAGAGGTACAAACAAGCAAAAAGCATATACACTTTCCTGAACACTAACACACAACCATTACACAAACATCACATAGACAAATTATTGCACTTTTGTACAAATAAAAACAGAGACACAAAGTCTAGTGTTTCTGCAGGTAGTGGTTTGTTACTACATGAGTCACACAGCTGCTTCATTATTTCATGATATATCAATGGGCTCTTTTCAGCCACTTTCAATCTGCACTTCAAGATTTTCTCATTAATACCATTGAGACAATTCCAGGGTTTAATTGCTAATCTTACTGATTGTAATTGCTATTGTTTTCAGTTTTTTAACTGCTCTTACTATTTATTTATTTTGTTGCCAATTTATGTACCTTTACCTATTAAGACTGTTAATTTTACCTTGTTTTAACCATATATTTTCCTTTATTGCTACCTCTGAGCATTCATGATGACTTTAGTTGTTTTTTCTTATTATATGTCTGTACCTCAGCAACATTGCAAATCAGTGTTCTATCTTACTTAATGAGTTTTACAAAGATTTAAATAAATAAATGTAGATGATAACATAGGTTATTGTGAGGCTGAATATGGTCTATTGAAAATACACATATCCATGAAAGGAAAAAATTGGATGTTTTGAGGGGAGGGTCAAATTAGAGCAGCGCAGAATCTGCATTGAAATAGCTGCTGTTGCATGAAAAGTGACAGTAAAATGTGGATCAATTTCACAAATCACGTAAATAAATAATCAATTAAATAAATATGATGTTTGGAGCAGCAATAAATATGTGATAAAAATATGAAGCGTAATCATGTCATTTTATCCCTTATGCTGCAAAAGCATGTAATAATAATTGCAATAATTATACAACAGCTACACCAAATTTCATTCAGCTGGAAGTAAATTGTCACTAACAATATTTTTATGTAACTCATTACTGTTTTTAAGTAACATCTTGAATAGCAATGTGTGCACTTAATGTGATTATTATCATTATATGAGGTTTAGTTGTACGCTCTTTGTTTTCCCAGAGTGAATAGCCCTTTATTTTAATACAGTGTCAAGCTTGAAAATGGTAATGTCACCATTTTATTTTTACTTAATTCTCCACCTTATTTTATTATTTAGTCACAAACTACTTTAATCTGCTCACTTTGCTTTTCTCTTCACTTCTCTTCTCCCCACACTCACACACCTGAACTAGCACCTCTGTTACTGCACACCACTGGAGCTCACCCAGCCTCTTTCTGTTTCTCTCTCTCTGTATGTGTCTAATCTTGTGACTTTCTTCATCAGCAGGATGTTTTATGAAGTTGGCCAAAACATACAACTCGCATTTTGGATACTTTCACCTGCGATTCTGATTTCACAGGAGCAGGAGAGCTGCGTGTGGAGGAGGCTTATTGTTAACAACAAAGCCTATTAAAACCATCAAAACCAAAAAGGTAGTGAATGACATCAGCACCAACCAATTGCACTGACAAAACAACTGCACAAGTAAACTTATACATTAAACAAGAGACTCTCTGTGTTTCTCTGCAGAGTCTGTGCAATTTAACCCTTCACTCACAACAGAGCAAACAGGTGAGGGAAGGGCCTAGGGGAAGATCGTCCACTAATCAACCAAGCAAGGGTTCGCTCTTTTAGATGGATGAAAAAAATTAAAATGCACTTGGGCACCCATCCAATTAAAGTTTATGTGTGGGAACACTGCAGAGTGTAACATGCTGTTCAGACAGGTCCATTGAGTTTATGAGAGTGACACAGATGGAGACAGAGAGAGGCTCATCTCTGAAAGGGAACCCTAGATCCGCAAAAGATCTTGAGAGTGATCATTTTAACCAAAAGGAGTACATATCTCATTTGCAAATCAAGTGTTCCCTTCTAGGCACAACTGGCTGGCTGGATTATACTCCCAAACAGTGCGTACACGGACATCTCCCAACACCATAAACACATATTAGTTCTGTTTATTCTACTTTTTGGAGCCTGCTTGGAGGATGCGTTCCACACATGGCCGTGCAGTTACAACAAATTGGGGGTACACAGATGTCCAGACTGAGCCTACATATGAAAGGGCTTTGAACCCACAATGCTTACTGTATATCAGATATGACAGATGTGTTACCAATATACCACAGGAGTTCAGGAGTGTAGCAGTGTGAATATAGCACTCAGCCAGCACAACCAAATCACTGCAAACACACGGTCCCTGCATGCAAGCACTGTTACATCCATTTTAAACTAATTTGCCACAGCCATAATCATGACAAATGAAGCACAGCCGCAGCTAGAGTCAAAATCACAGCAACACCAATGGCGAAAATCTATGTATGTCATCCAATGGCTATAGTTACAGTCACAGCTACAGCCCGTCTCAATCAGCCTCGGCAGTAGTGGCTGAGAGAGCTGAGTTAAATGGCAACTGCTAATTAATGGCAATAATGCAGATTTGCACCTGAGTCAGCCACAACTGAAGGTGTATCTCCCTCGTAATACATAACACTATATCTTGATACATTTCTCTATCTATCAAAGGGAATGCACAACGTACTACAAGGTAACGCCAAACTTCAAGGATATAACCTTTCCAGGGCTCTGTAGACAGAAAAACACCAGGACACGAGGAATACTGTAGGAAATATCCTTGTATGGCAAGCCACAGTATATGAGAGCAGTGGTTAACAAGACACACAGCAAATTTTAATAAATGACAAGACTTGTAATCAAAATTCTCTACAAAATACATGTATATGTAACCCTGTGTGCATGACTGACTTTCACTTACAGTGAAGTTTAAAACAACATAAATGACTTTTTAAAGCATTGAGAGGCTGTTGCTGTGACCTTGTTTGTTTGTCTGAACAAATCCATGTTTGCCTCTGCTCACATCTGTTAATGGGAACTGGATAAAAACATATCAGCTTGCACAATGGCCTCTGGTGAACTTGATACATAAACACGCCAACTGTATGTACCCAATGCCTATGGCAGTTTTGCCAACTTCATATACCAGCCTGCTAATGTGCACATGTTGTCATGCTCTAATGTCAACAAGCATTTACCCATGAACAGGTCAGTGCAAGTGAAAATGACTCCATACTACATTAGATTAATTAACCAGCCCATGTCCTCCGCACGTTTTTCACACAGTTATCAATTCAATCCATATTTACCAGCAAAGGTTATTTACTCATATATGGTACATTAGATACATAAACAACTTGTGTCCTCAACAAAAGCCTGAGGCACCCAATGCACTGCTCTGCAAAGCGTTGTTTTCTCATGAAATAAACATATCATATCATATCACATAATTTTGATGCAAGCAAGTACAGCCCCTGATGACTTTTGACTTTTTCTTTCTTTTTAAGGCCTGAAAACAAACAACAAAACATGTGAACAAACTCACACAACAAACTATGTACTCTGTAAAAGCCTATAGCACAGCTGTACAAGTAAAATCAAATCAGGTACATTTTTAATGTAGGGAGTGTTCTTGGCCAAGGGAGAATTTCACCATAGGAATATAGTAAACAATTAACAGATAAGCTGACGCATGGCCAGGTACATTGCTTTAATTAATGCACAGATCTTTAATGTTACACAGGAGAACCTGTTATGTATATTGTAAAGCACAACAGTATACAAACAGTACACAAAAGTGGGCCAAAAGTGCAACTGCAGTTCAGCAACAATGCATTAACTGTGGGATTCACACGTTGCTATGCCTTCATATATGATACATTAAAGAGCCACACATCCTCAACAAAAGCCTTAAGCTCTGGTTGTCAGTGCACTTTCTGAAAACTGAGGTTATTCACATTTTATATGCGCTACATTGGATAAACAAACTGGGCTCAATAGAGGCCCAAAAGCACAGTTATCACCTCCACAACTAAAGTTCATTTACATTATCTACTCAATAACATAAGCCAAACACAACTGACAATTTACCCCAAAGTTAGTACATAACTAGCCCTTAATAATGCTCTGACTTGTCATCCAGCTAGTGCTCAATGCGTAAAAGGTTACAAACTTATCAGAGGACACAGAGCTATCCTATAGTCTATACTGTTGTTGCCGATGGGGATTTAAATGCACTGGTTGTGTCTTGGCTTAACTTTAGCTTGCGGACTTGTTGTCACTACATGTGTTGTCCTGATATAAAAAAAAAACACTCTCCAAACAATGTGATTACACTGTGGCCTTGCAGTGACTTATACACACACGCCTCGGAGTACGGCAGTCAAAACGCACTAAACACTCACACACATGTGCATGGAAAGGCATGCCTTTGCGTCAAAGGCATATCAACCACACGCACAGTGATACGGACACCACATATACACACACTGACTTACACAAACACAAAACCCAAACATAGAAGGGTTGAAAAGACACAGATTCAAGAGTGCGCGTAACACACACACACACACACACAAAGATGCACATATATCTTGAGATGCGCACACACAAAGAGCTGTAGGGATACTTTGACTTAATGTGTTTATGCTGGAGTTCCTGGAAAAGATTGTGCTCAAGGCAGCACATCACTTCTGCGTGAGAGGAGATGACTGGAACTGGTCTGCCTCCCTTTATTTCTCTCTTTCTCTTCTCTCTTTGGTTTTTATCTTTTGTCATTCTCCATCTACGACGGTCTTTCACACAGGCCTGCCTCCAACATGAACTGTAGCCGCTGTTTATCTTTCTCCCTTTTATTTTACATCTTTCTGGCCCTCTTGATAAATGAGTCATTAAATCTCTGAAGAGGTGCAAGTTCTATGAGAGATAGGGAGGACAAACACACACATCTTAAGCTATACAGATACTGTATGGAGAAATAAAAGCAAATTATTTATGGGAATTGAGGCCAAGTACCATGGGAATCACCAGCATATAGACAGATTCAGCTATGTTTCAGCTGCAAAACTCATAGTTTGGGTCAAGAAGAGGTCACTAGAGCACTACAAGGAGCCACCATGACCCACGGGATTGTGGGTTTGAGATAACCTGCTAGAGCATGACTGCATAATAATATATTGCATATATGTGTGTGTTCTAAAGTAAAGTCTTGATCTGACTCCATTTTTTTCTTTCTTTTTATGCTTGTTTAATTATTTATCACTGGATATTGTCCAAACAGGGGCATAGTCATTTTCTTGCTCTTCATCTACTCCTTTACCATTCTGAGTGAAGATAAACATGCAATGTGTTTGCAGATTTTATAGCCACTTCCGAGTATTTTTAAGTCTGTTTTGATGCTATGCAGAAGTGAACCAAAGACCAACCATTAGACCTTGTTCACAGCAGCCATTTTGACATGAAATGGTAGGGTAAATCCAGTTCTCACCGATGATATTAATTAAGGTTCCATTCCATTCAGGTCAAACAGAGTCAGAGTATTGCCGTTGTGCATGTTGGCTCACTGGAAAGGTTCTGCTAAACTAAATGGAAAAGGACCGAATTAGTATCATTGGTAACGCCTGTGTTTATCCTACTATTTCAAATCAATATGGCTGCAGTGAAAAAGGTCTATTGATCAAACAAAAAACAACCTATTTCCTGATTGAACATACCATATTATTCTATTCCTGAAATTATAAATGACCTTCTAAGTGGACAAAATTGATACATACATAATGCCAAAAGCAGATACATATTAATTTTGATAAGAATTATGAAGTCTGCCACACTATCTACTGTCAAATGTAAATGCAGAGGTTATAATGGTCTCTGCTCACCACTACAAAAAGGCCTTTGTTGAACAAAATGTTTGTGTTTTAGTACATTTTTTCTTCTTTGTTTCATGCTGTTTATTATTTATTATTTCTAGTTTCTATTCAACCTTTGAGGCACACTGTGACTTCACTTGAAGTGCTCTATACATTTTGTACATCATGGAAAAATCATAACATTCAAACCATCACTTGAAGAGACTTCAAATAAGAGAGTAACACACACGCACACGCACACGCACACACACACACACACACCACACACACACACACACACACACACACACACACACAGGTGGCCATTAAGCATTTGATCCTCCGTGCTTTCTTTCAACAGAGGCATCATGCCATGAAGTTGTCTGACAAGCCCTCAGGGTACTGCTCCTTCCTTTCAAGGCCGGACTTATTTTAACAATATGACAGAAATACATGTGATTGATAGAGACAGATGATCGAGACCGAGACCAAAGAGAGACAGAGAAAGAGACACAGAGAAAAACATAAGTCCAGGTCATTTTAATTTAAAATGGGTGTGTGGGTCTGTTATGCTTCTGATAGTTGATTTATGCAAATTATGTAAATGTATGTTAAATGACTATGCTAATTAGGTAAAGAGAGAGCAACCTGAGGGAGGGAAGTGTTGAGTGAAGAAACTACCATTGTGGTCTGAATGACCAGGAAATTCATTCATTTACAGAGAGGGACAGGCTGCTTCTCCACCATGAAGTGACCAGTAAAGTTTTGGCAAGTTTAGTCAGTAATTAAAATGCAGATCTCTCTACTTTTTATTTATTTTTACAGGCTATTGTGTATCAGCAACAAGGCTTGGTACAATTATTCCCAGTGGTCAAGCCACAGAGATTCACAGCATGCCTTAATTGACCTGATGCTCTGTTTGTGCTGCAATTAACAGTGAGGACTATTTATTAAGTATTTATTATTTAGAGGAGTACTTATTTAGCTTAACTGAAAACATTATCAATTTAAATGGTAAAATCCTTTTGGTGATAAAGAACGCAGGCACACATGTGAATACACACAGCGGGACAGTAATAGTTAGATCATAGTATTCATATGATTTGTTGTGACCTATGTCCCCAATAACCTGTCTGCAAGATTTGTTCAATAATTAATACCCACATGCAACAACACAACCTACAACAAATGTCTCATTAATTCCACAAAATAAATGTGTTGATAAATTTCAAAACTCCACCGCTACTAGACAAGCCACTGTATGATTTTCTTTGTGCCACAGTTAGTTGACAATAATCAGATAATTGCCTTATTCTGGTTATAACAGCCCTATTAATGTGCATGAGAACACACAAAATAAGGCAAACATTTGAGCCTCACCTGCGCTCATTCACCTTCTTATTTGCTTTTTCACAGGTATGAAATACAACTGGCATGGATGAAAAAAAGCTGCTGTAGTCAAAAGCAATAGAAAATCCATGATTCTTTTTTGCTGTTTAATGGGCTTAAAGTCCGTGTTTTAACTGGCAGGACTTCAAACAACCGTAACTCGCTTCAACAAGCCTGGTCTCTCATACGTCAACACCCAGAGTGATGAGTAGCAGTGAAGGGCAAAGAAAGAAAGAAGGATGGAAGACGAAAAGATGAGCAAAGCGAGGACAAGATGCGACAGCAAGAAATGGTAAAGACAGGAGACGGAGGTTTTCAATCAGTGGAGACAGCAGACACATTCTTTTCATCCAATCACCGAAAATGTACAGACTTCTAAAGGTGAGAGGAGAAGAAATGTAAGACAACGGGGTGAGAGACACTGTTGAAGAATAAAAAAATGACCATCAGCTGCACTCACTGGCTTACAGCAAAGTTCAACATCCTGGAAAAATTCAGTGGGGAAAACATTTGAATGCTCTTTAGATTGACAGGCCCATCTGCTTCACATACATATATATACTGTGTCTGTTTTCACCGCAGCAAGTGTTATAGCAGCACACATCTATATATCTTCAACACAAGCTGTATTGGAGTGTGGAGTGTCACCATAATACGGTAAGGCAGTGCTATACTGTAACTGTAATTATACACAAACTAAACTATGGTTTACAAACATCACAACAGAACCTGCAAAAAGCAACGAACAGTTTTTACGTATTGCATGAAATTCACATCAATTTGACCTAATATTTTATGATGTATAATCAAAATCCAATTTGTATCCAGCTGAAAAAGGTGGGTGAATTGATTTTAGGTGGGTTCTGCTTTACACTTCTCCCTCATGTCATTTGTAAAAACACACCTAGTTAATGAACTGAGAATTACCTGGGAAAAAAAGTCAATGTATAAAATCAACCATTACTAGACCGTAGAGTTTGTATCTCAGATTTAAAGTCTTTCATTTGCGTTATCATTAGACATGTCTTACAAGCAGGTAGGGGATTCAGTTTTAACAGGAAAATGCGCACCTTGCTATCCATTTAATTTAAATGTCCCAGTGAACAAAAGTTCCAGGTGAATGTTTTCACATTGTAGTTCATTGTTTTCCTGTAGCTGGTTTGCCACTGCTTTTCCATCCCTGCCTCACCTAACGATGCTTGTTAATTACAGCTATTTATTAGCCCCAAACAGCCAATTAACAGGCCTTCAGCACAACAAGCAAACAGACTAATCTATACGCAACACATTGAAAGATGACTCCACCAAAGATTATGAAGAAAAATGAAAACGAGGGCCACAGATGTGAATAGGTGTCAATTTTGAAAAGGCTCTTTGTTTTCTTTTCTCCTGTTCAATTTCATAAATATTCAGTTCATTCTTCTTTCCTGAGGTGTTTGTTTGTGTTCTTTTGTCTCACTTTCTCCTCTTCAATAAGTGGAAGCTCTAGCTGTTTTTCCCTTTCAGTGATTTTCCTCTTTATTCTCTAAATATGTTCAGGGTGTTTAGAGAGAGCAGTGAGTAATGATGTCGGTCTGTTCATATCACTCTTACAGCAGGGCTACGGCAGCAAAATGAAATGAACAAAACAGCAGACATCCTTGTGCAGAAAACAAGCTATTTCAATCAAAACACTGTACCTAAAGGGAAAAAAAAATTTTGATCGATTTGGATGGATTTTTAAGCCTTCTTAAACAGAACCAGTACATTTTCTCTGAGGGGCTAAAATACCACTGCTTTAATTTTAGATATTAGAAAATGCTTTGTTACATTTGAAAATAAAATAAAAAATAACACAAGGAAATAATAGTGATTACTAAAGTTATTAATAATATGCAGTTAATAGTTATAAAAATCATAATTACTCCCGTAAACTCATGACTTGGTCACTCTCTCTCTCACTGAATAATAAATATCTAATTGATTTCTGGCACCCACGACTTTAGGGTCCAGCATGGTTGACTACAGGTTTATATTTGTGTCTAAATGTTGTTGTGTACACATGAAGCTGGATTATTGATTAGATGTCAACAGCAGATTTGTGGTGGTGTTGGTGGTGCATCTATACCACTGAAACATTTTGGCGAAGAAGTAGCTTACTTTCTCTGTTTCACAATGAACCAGGGCTGAAAACAATGATTTAAGATGCCCAGAATGTAGACTATTTATGGATATTTTTTTTATTTATTTATTATGTATTTATTATTATTTTTCTCAGAGATGTCAGGATGTGACAACTTGGGAATAAACCTTGTCACACAAACACATATAAAGAAGATAACAAGGCTAAAAAGCACAAAAAACACTCTTTTTTACCGCCTTGATTTAAACTCTGAATTCTTCTCACACACACACCCCCACACACCCAGAAACATACACACACACACGCACACACACAATGCCTGCAGTCAGTTAATGTATCACTTTCCCCCCCTGCTGTGCCCCAGTTTTTGTAACTCTGCTATAATGAGAATAAAGCCTTTACAGTAGTGATCCCACATTTGGCCCTATACACACAACTCATTTACAGGGCCATGTGTGCAGTCTCTATGTGTGTTTGCCTCTCTTAAAACATGTATCTGTCCTGAATGTAAAGTCACTACTACAGTATGTTTGCACAAACACAAGAAATCAACCAGAAGTAAACATCTTAAGAAAGGAAATTAAATAAGATGTTCACATAAAATATTACCATAAAACTTGTGATAAAGGATTATTATTAGGTTATTAGGTTTATGAAAAGCAAAAATAAAGATGTGCAACCCTAATTTTCCAGAAATCAATACACAAATATTCAATATAGATTCATAGCTGTAATTTTTTAGCTCATATGTGACTGTGAGATCAGTTTTTCATGACAGTGTGAACAGCACAAGTCACATCAGATCTGATCTTTTCAAATCTGATTTGGGCCACTTTTGTATGTGGTCCTGAATATACAGATCTGAATTTTTGCAATGTGACCTTCTGGTGCCTTCACTGGCGGCCACTGCATGTCAGCTTTTAATAAAGTGTAAATGATGAGTTTAGTGGCCTACATGTTAACTCTTGTACAACAGTGTGCTTCATGTGACGTCTGTTATGTTATTGTTCTTTTGTGCATGTGGTTCAGGTCAGGACCGTAACCAGTTCACACTGGAATCTGATATTGGCCACATGTACAATCTAGTGTGAACAGCCAAACAGAAAAAGTCTGATCCAACCAATGAAACAGGTTTGAGCACTAAGGCTTGCAGTGTGACTGTAGCCTTTGTGAAAGAAATCATTTCCCGGCTGACAAACACACTGGGTAAATCAGAGAGACAGGTTTAGGTCCCTTGTTTTTTAACGCTAACTGGCACTGATTATGAGATGGATTTAAGGATAGCATCAAGGAAATAAGCAGCTTTAAAGACATGCTTTAAATGTGTTAGGTAAAGCAATATGGAAAACAACAAACATTTGGCATATTGTACTATGGTGCCTTTCACATTTTAAGTTTAGGTAGAGTAATAAAATAATAGATTTTTTTCTTTTAAGTTCCTTCGGACAAGTGGATAACCTGTAAACATACATTGCTCAAGATAAGAGCTCTGCAACTACTGAGTAAAATCAATAAGTGAATGCAAGATTTTGAACAGTGTTAACATGTAATTTACAACAGACGATAAGCTCTGCACAGACTGTTAAATGAGAAGCTAAAGTAGCTAACAAAGGAGCTGATGTAGTTTACATTTATCAAGGCAAAGTGCATTAATCCCACAGAGATTGGCTGAGTTAGTCCTCTGTCTTGACAAAGTGTGTACGACTGTGAATGTGTGATACTGTGATAAGCTGAGATTTAAATGGGAGGTCTGAATGCAGTGGCCAATCTCAAAACATAAATAACATTCACACACTAAATAACTCTTTCCTGAACCTCTGATCTCTCCCTCTTTCCCTGGTGTGTTTGTCTGTGGGTAAAACAAAGGCCATCCCTGCTTTAGTTAGCAGGATTGGGGTGTCTCGACTGAACACGGAATGAAATCTAGATGACGCTGATCCCTGAACAGCATGAGAGTAAAGAATGGAGGCAGAAGGAATGAAAGAAAAGTCCAAACATGGTTTTAGTCTGTAGCCTGAAACTGTGCATCTGAATTTCCATATAGATTGTACTGAGTTTTGTTGAATCAGGCTTCTAATATTTCTAATGACAGGCTACGTTAAGCAATCAGGCAGAGACAAACAATCACTAGCCCTGATAAGCCTGCATACATGCATACAGAAAAACACATATTCCAACATTTTCATCCTTGGGTTCAGTGGTAGTCAAAAATTGAGACAACTCACACAACAGTGACAAAAACATACATACTATACACACACAGACAAATACAAATACAAAAAGGTTAATGTATAGAGACACACAACACACACATTCTGTAAAATCAGCTGTGATGATGCTGATGTGTGGTGATGAAGTGAGACTCCATCCACAACAGAAAGGCCCGGCAATTTGGGCACTATTGTACTCTAAAGTTATAATCTGCTTTGATAATAAAAGTTCCACTTGCCCCCTGCTATGCACTCACAGGCCCAACAGAAAACAACAAATAAAACACCTTTATTATCAGTTTAAACAAATTTATTAATAAAAACTAGGGGCATCATAATCCTCCAAATTCATGATTCTATTTGACTTCTAATTTTAAGCTTACTGTAGGCCTGATGTTCAGTTAAAGGTATTAAATGGCAGTCAGAAAAAAATCTAATGCACTCTGATATTGAGAATAAAAATAAAAAACCTTTATTCAATAATGGATCAGATCAAATCATCTATTTTTATATACATTTTCAAATCATGGTATCAATTGTGATATAAAATCCAGTAAGCTACACTGTACTCTCCCTGAAGTGCGCTGAACGCTGCAGGTAGGCAGAGGTGGAGAGAAAAAAACATACTGGGTTTTCCATTACTGAAATTGAAAACTCATTTTGATTGATTTTCAATTTAATATTAAAATTGTGACACCCCTAATAAAAATTTTCATTACATATATTATCAAAAGACAGAGAAGGTTCTAATAATTGACTCACCAGCTTTCTGAAAATGGAACAAGTAGCGAAGTGGGGAAAAACCCCAAAGAAAGACAAGTCTCCACTTATCAGTCTTTCTGATAAATTCTTGATAAAGCTGCATTTTCTGGTAGTTTCTGAAAAGTTTGTTTCATTAAAATGGCAAAACAATAGAAACATATTTAAATCTCTTGTGATTCCCTATACTGCACTATATGTTGAACACTGTCTAATATGAGAAATATCAGAAGAACCTTTTAGTCATTAAAAGAAAAGAAATTGCATCCATGTTCACATCTTGTCATTACTGGTTGCTCCTCCTCCTCCTCATCCTCCCCTATTAGGAGGAAAGCATAAGATGATATACTTTACATTAGATATAAGTTATCTATACAGTATATAACTCATTTATTCTAAAGATGAGAGAGAATCCACTTAGCCAGTCAAGCAGCTGCAGAATATAGAAGGCAATACACACACATAAACACAAACACACATACCTTTCCGAATGAGCCAGTTTGAATGAGAGGCCTATTTACTGAATCAGGAAGCATTCACACTCTTGTCTAGGAAACCATTTAGCCACACAAGCCCTAATACCCCTTCCTCATTCATTTCTGTGCCCCTCTCTCTCCCTCTCCACACACACCCCCTCCCACAACCCTCCATTCAGATGTCAGTCACATAGCATGCTGTTAAAAAGAGGGAGCTGCGAAACCATGGTTTCCTATGGCCTACTGCTGCGTGTGTATGTGTGTAAGTGTGTGTATATGAGTGTGAGTGTGTGAACCCATCTGTGTTGATGCGTGTGAATAACACACAGACTGACGCCTTTGGCCCAACAAATGATAGCAATCAACAAGCCATTACAGCACACATTGTGTCACTTTGAGAAAGACGGAGTGTGAGTCAGACAGAGGGAGTGAAAGAGCAGATATATTCTGGAGATTTTATTATAAAAGGAGAAAAATTATTTCAACAAAGCAAGCTGTGAGAATGTGCCTGCTGGAGGTAGTGAGGAGGCAAAGGCATTTATTTCACCAACAGTGTTTACATTATATACACCCACAGTATGACAAGAGTGTTCAGATCTGCCAAGCACCATCAACACCACCCCGCTGTCTTCCTTCCTGACCACCTTAAATAATAGGGCCCTGGAAACTAGCACAGTTATTTACATCACATATGTTTTGCCAATATACATATTACCAGACAATAAAGCACCTTTTTGCTATTACATAACAAATACCATAAATACATCTGATGAATATTACAAACTCACCAAAAACCCAATAACTACTTAAATACACCGAGACGTACAACACTCAAACACAACAGAAAACCCCTGCTCCGCTATCTTTCGGATGGTACCCTCTCAGAATGATTAGAGACAAGATAGACAAAGTAACTACAAACAGACTGTGATTGATATATACTCATATTCCATAATCATGTACAACTGTGTGCCATGGATTCTTGTATTAGTGAACATTATTCATTAGTTAGTTCCAACCAAGTACTTTGACTGGACAAGAGGTGTTTCATAATTCCTGCTATATAATTAACAGCACTGGGACTTTTAATTATATGTATCACTCCACTTTACAGGTGTTCTAATAACCATTACAAACATTAAATTATAGAAATGGGCCATAAAGATTCTCTTAAAATACCGGTATAAGGGAACTGCCTCTAGCTTATTAGTGGTTTGGTTTTGAGAGTTTAGTTTATTATTAGGCCTCTTCCTGTTACCTGCTTACATTGATTACAGCTGATAAAAAAAAAAAAAAAATGAAACAGCGGATGAATGACAGGGAAATGATAAAAGTAATGATCTGAGCTTACTGACCTAACCTAATACTCTCTCCCTGGTGATTACCCCTGGTATTTATATTGCCAGTACTGGCTGGCAGTTACTTAAATCTATCCCTTACATGACTGTAGTATGTAGATATTACCCATATTACACAAACTTGGTAAAAACAAGTTCTGCAGCAATGTGCTGGGTCCGAAAACTGAGGACAAAAGCTAACACAATCTTGCACATACACTGCAGGTGTACCCATTCCTCTTTGAACTGCTTTCAGAGTTGGCTTGTCTAAAAAATTCAAACATGGACATTCTGTCCGTTCAGAAGGCCGAGCTGAATACAGACTGGAGGCAGTTGTATGGGTCAATCCGGATGACTAAAGGAGACCTCTACTATGGTAATGTTTAGACCTGCACAAAGAATTCAGAAAGCTAATGTTCATGTGCAGGAAAATGTTTGTGGTGCTTAGCAACAGTCTGGTCCTATTCTAGTGGCGAAGCCAACTAAATGAGTACATAAACAAATCATAATCTCTTGTCATTTATCACTGTAATCTGCATAAAACGGTTGCATAAAAAGCCAGCAGCCTTGTGCGTATGACCAAATCACAGCTGTGCTGATATTCAATACAACAGCACTCCCTCTCATGTGACCATTAAGTGCAAAGCACCATTGAGCCAAATACCTTCCTACTGTGCCATATGTGTGCATATGCAATGTGCATTGGACAGCAAGGACTTACATTACACAAGCCCACCGAGATTCTTAAAAAAATCTCTATTTCAGCCCATCCCCTTTTTCCAAGTGCGTTTTAGCAAGTGAACTCACATAACATTTCTCTCTACTTATTTACAAGAAAAGTCTAATTTTTCTTTTTTTGGCAACAAAACCTTGGAACCATGAAAGGCAGGTAGAGAGATTCGGCTGAGTGCCCCCTAATGTTTTCCGCAAAAACCTCCAATTCTGCAACTAAGTTAAATGGCTGTTTTCATGTTAGTATAAAGCATTGTTTCCCAGCCCTGGTCCTCAGGGACCCCTGCCCTGCATGTTTTAGATGTTTCCCTGCTCCAACACACCTGATTCAAATGATCAGCTCGTCATCAAGCCTCTGCAGAACCCTGATAACAACCTGATCATTTGAATCAGGTGTGTTGGAGCAGGGAAAGATCTAAAATATGCAGGGCAGGGGTCCCTGAGGACCAGGGTTAGGAAACACTGGTATAAAGTAACGCTCTAGTTTCCGCTAGTTAGAAAACACACCAGGACACACAATTTAGAGATTAAAGAATGAACAACCACATAACACGATGAATGCTGAAATTAGAAGTCCCTTGGGTCTGGTCACAAGTGTCTGCCTGTGACCAGAAAAGCAACTCTGCTCAGGTGGTTTTGTTTTCTCAAGGTTCAGCATTTGTTGTAACTGCTTCACAAATAGTAGCTCATTCATTTAGAAAACTTGCCAACTCCTCGGAAACTGTTGGCTCCACACTTTCTGTTCTGTGGGTGTAGTGAGGGATGTGAGTGTATAAAATGAACTTTCAACATTATTGGTCCACACTCTCGCAATCAACAGCTGAGAAGATTTTACAGTGTTGTGGCATATACAGAGGTGGTTAAGCATGTTAATTCCCAGTGCAGGCTTTTTAAAGCCTAGAGCATTATGTTGCTGCAAAATGTGTTTTGAGTTCAACAAACACTACAAAGACACAGTGGCAGACAGATTAGCTAGGTCACCCTAATGGTTTCATGTTATTGGCTGTGCATCATATAAGCCCTTGACACATGTCACTGAAATCTATAACTATACTGAATTTGTGCAGACAGAAGTCATAGAGATTAAAGCAGTTGGTGGTAACCAGCCCCTGACATTTCTGAATTAACAACAAAAACACAAAACCATGAAAAAACACACCAGCTGAGCTGGTGAAAGGATGTTACGGGTTCCCATGCTTGGCAGAGTTGTATACTGTTTGTGTGTTCTGCATGTCTCTAGAACAAATACAAGGAAGCTATAATGTTGCATAAATTAGAAAAATAAAGAACCTGGGAATATTTCAAAGGCAAATGTTTGTTTGGCACCAAATGGACCAAATGCACTAATTATGGAGGATCACGCATGTGTTTGTACTTTTGAGGGACCATTCATGTGTATGTGTTGTGCAAGTCCTTGTTGTGTAACCTTGACAGATTGAGAGCATGCATACATGGCTATAGTGCTCTACTGTACAGTAGCAGAAGAAATTCATGTCTTTGGCAAGCAGCAATGCAATGTGGGTGGATTATCAGTGTACACACATACATGTAGACACACACAGAGGTCTCATTCCATTTGTTCCATTTCTGTTGCCCTTGATCAAACAGGAAGTGCAATATTACCCAGCACACTAGGTTATTATACGAATCTCTGCCTCCAAAGCCAAAGAGGAATCTGTCAGTTGTATAGTACATGTCTTTTGCCAATCAGCTTTGTCATGGAAAGGTACTATCAATATTCACCACACACTCATCAGACAGCAAACCAGCTTTTAATAAAGTATTGGAGAAAAAAATGTCATTAACATTTGTAAAGTCTAGAAGAGCTGCATGATTAAATCATTTTATCTCCATTCAAGTTAGTGGAGGGCTGAACTGGACGTTAGCACGCTCTGCTTGTGCATTCTCTATGGGCTAGCAGTAGGCATACACGGGGTAACTTCTTTACAGTGGGAAGTGGCTTTCTTGGCTTGTGTGTGAAATATAAGTGAACATAAACATACATAAGTTTAAGTATTCAAATGCAGTTAATCTCTATCAAATACACCCATCTATGACCCTTCAAGTGAAATCTCAACAATACGATCAGGGCTTTTACATGCTAACTGCTTCTTGTTGTTTATTTTAGTCTGGTAGTTTAATAACTTCAAGATAATCATGTGTGGATGTTAGGCTTTCTTCTACTTCACACCAATCCTATGGCACCATTCCAAATCCACTGGAATTATTTTGCATTTTCTTGTCTAGTGATTCAACTTTAGTTTTAAAAAATTTCACCTTACGTCTTACTGACACCAGCATGAAGTACTTTTGCAGTGTCTGGCTGCATAAAGTCTGACTGTTCATTACTGTCCTTTGCGTCTCCTTATCTGACTTAAATCTGCAGTATGTAGAAAGCATAAGAATGGTTGATTGTTGAGTCTCATCTGAGTTAGATTTCGTTATCTCCGTCCTCAGCCCCTCCTACCAGACGAGCAGCGTGTGCTTCATGCGCACAGGCAACAGTTAACACGGGCAATTGTGAGTGAGCACAGACCGACAGACATCAACTTTGCGTAATAAAGCAGACACCTGAGAGTACAAACGGCGATAGAGGAAATAAACTACATTTCAAAGCACATCAATTCAGTTTGAGAGATGAATATAAAGACACTTTTCAAAAAGTCTTCCTCTCGGCTCTCATGCACACACGAGCTCAGTATCACAACACCTGCTTGTTCAAGGGGGGGGAAAGGAAGCTTGTCACGGTTGGGCTGCGGCTGGCGAGACAGGGCCGCAGCCTGCTTGGAGGTGAGTCAGGCTTGCTTACTCCAGAGTGGGTCCATCTTGTGTGTGGCTCGGTGCAGCTTGGTGCAATAACAGTGGAAATGCAAATCAGCACTATATGGTTTGACACCACACACATCCAGATCTCTCTCCCTTTGCTGCACCACCGTGTCATCTGTTGTAAAGTTTTGCTCCCCGAAGGCTGCTGCACACAGGTTTACAAGCAAATATGAAGATAAATCCACTTTTTAATCCCAAAAGTTTGAATAACAAAGGCTGAGCTCTCGTCTGGCCAGTCCGCGGGTCCATAATTTCTCCGTGGTTGCTGCTGCAGAGGGGCTAAGAGGCATAAGTGAAAATTAATCTGCTTCTCCATCTCGAAAGTTTAAAAAACAAATGCTGTGCTCTTATCTGGCCGGTCCACAGCTCCACGATTTCTTCGTGGGTCACTGTTGCAGAGGTCTGAGAAGCATGAGTGAAAATAAATCCACTTTTCAATTCCAAAAGTTTGAAACATACACTTTGAGTTCCCCTCAGGCCAATAAAGGAGTCAGCATCAGAGCGACTCTAGTGTTTCTTCCTCCAGAAAGCTCCAGTCTGCCACCGACCCTTTCATCCAGAGCTCTGTGTCTCAGCTCTCCCGGGTCCTCTCAGCCCTCGGCAAAGCCCCGCGATAAATGTGAATGAATGCAACTGAAGATGAAGTCAAAAGTAACCGAGTGAGCTGACAAACTCATGGGCTGATCATGTTGCTCATCAGTTGACCCTTTTTATTTTCCTCTTTCTGGTAATTCTGTTTTCTGTAGACTTGTTCTGCAGGAGTTTCAGGGTCTCACCAAAGGAACATGCATGCACATCTGCACTAGCAGAACAGCAAGTAGGAATGCCTGGTCTGAGAAATTGAAATACTGACAATAGAGCCAAGAGGAGGTGCAGAAGTCTAGTTCTGTCTCAGACACATTTACAATATGCTGAAAGGTTATTCTGAAATTATTTCTCAATGATACTAACACTGATAAAAAACTCAACTTGACTTTGACTTGGTATTAATGACTTAAGCTTGACTTAGACTTTTTTTTAATCAAATATGTGCATTTTTCTAGATATTGATTGATTGATTAGATTTTGTTTTTGAAATATGTTTGGGTGATAAAAGTCTTCATGAACACTGTCTTTTAACTGATTTGAATGTGGAAACTGGGGGATCATCAGAATTTTGTATGACTTGACCAGTGACTTGCTTGACCTGAGCAATGACTTAACTTGACTTGCTTGACTTATAGCAGGGACTCGACTTGCTTAATTCTCACCACAGTAACTTGGGACTTGCTTGAGACTTGAAGGTTAAGACTTGAGTCTTTGCTCATGACTTGCACATGTGTGCCAGCAGTATGCAGGTATGGATAGCACTTATGTGTTGGCTTAGTAGGCTTACAGGGAAAATCGATTCGGTCCCTGAATACCACCTGCCACCTATGCAACACACCATAGATAACTAAAGAGAGAAGGCACAATTATCAGGGGCAGACATATGGTATGTATGTGTGTTGAGTGTACAGGTTATGGTGAATCACTGGCAAACCATCTGTCTAGCACTGATGGAGATGTGAAGAACGAGGGGGATGTAAGTGAGTGCAGATGTGTGCTTGGGTGAGTAAGGGTGTTTATATCTGCTTATTCTCTCAGTATTGTATTAACTAGCAGCTACTGAGCAACTACTGAAAGTTACAATGTATACTCCAGCTGGGAGATATCGCATCTCACATAATGTATGTGTGTTTAGATTTCCTTTTAGGGAGGATGCAAGACAAGCATACTACTGACTACACAATATATCAGACTCTCAGTATCTGAAGGCACTAAAAAAAGATAAAGCCATGTGGCGAGATAATGACCGGGATAGAAATGCTTTCCAGAACACATCTCATACAGCAACATTTTTCCCTAAAATGCACCCTAAATGAACATTCAAAACTAACAAGATGATAATATTTTCATTTATTGTCCATCCTAATTACCAAATTAGATATGGCACAGTAGTTGCAGTTATCAGCATAAAAATAATGGCAAAATTATCAACTGTCTTTGTATGGTAGCAACAAAAGAGCTCAACTAACAGTACTAAAGATACTTTTAAAGCCTTAAATTTACATAATTTAAGACATTTCCAGACATTATAAGAGCCATGCTGAACCTGGAAAAATGTCTTCCACAGAAAGATGGAGACACAAGTAAAGACAAATAACCGATATTTTGGTCTCTTTCTTTCCTTCCTCCACTCCCCCTTCTCTTGCCCTGAATAGTCAGTTAATTAACAGAAACAGAGGAGAACAAAAGTGTGGCAAGCAAATGTCAAGTCTGACAAAGATGCAACAACAATGCAAAACAACAGCAGCTTAAAAAACACTTTCTACAATATAAAAGTAATTAAAATCGCCAAAAGGGAAAAGTCCAAAATACTACTTGTTTGGTTTAGCAACGTGCAGGAAAATATGAAAAAAGCGATCTGTTGGGGAGAGAGAGAATTGTTAGACTAATTAACTTTTTTTTTTTCTTTTTTTTCAAATGATAAATAATTATGTCAACTTCTGTGAGGCAAACTGGGATTTCAGAATAGCTGAAGGGGGAAAGTTTATTGAGTGTAATTAAGTGTTTTATTTTCTGCAAGCGCCGTCTTTCTCTTGTTAGTCTTTCATTATCAGCCTTTCATTTATCCACCTCTACCTCCCTCTCTATTTCCAACTTTCACTTTTCTCTCTTTTTGTGTGTGTGTCTTGTGTGGCTGGGCAGGTGCAGCAGGCCATGTTGACAGCATGTCCCTCCTCTCTTGCCGCAGGGGAAACTGTCACCCCTGTCATTCAGGCCTATGAACACAGCATGGAGAATGTATGTATGTGTCTGTGTGTGTGCTCTCAGGAGACTATGACAGTGTGGGGTGAGAGGGGCTTTATTAGCTCTGCCAGAAACAGCTGAATGCATGGACACTCACACACACACGTTAAGTTTGCGGAGAATGACTAGAGCATGATGGGGGTTTCACAACCCCAACCTGGAAGGGCAAAGCCTTCGGGGAGCAAAACTTTACAGCAGATGACACGGTGATGCAGCAAAGGGAGAGAGGTCTGGATGTGTGTGGTGTGTTCATACACTTTTTCTAACTACACACATGCACACATTGGCACAGGGGAATAAACTGTGGTCACTCGACACAAACAATAGCTAGACAAGCATGCCAGTAGTGCTGTGCATCACCCCTGACTCTCACTGATGAATAAAAGCAGGCATAATTACTTGTAATGTGCACACGGAACAGGCACAGTAGCAGCCAGTGGGTGAGAGAATAAAATGCTTTAGACTGTTAAATTTTCAGCTTAAAGTCTCCCAATTTAACAGGAAACTTCCCTCCAGTAACAACTTAAATCTCAGCTGTGATCAAAGGTTGAAAACAGGGATGTTCCAATTATATCACGGGTACTGACAATAACTATCATATTTTAAAAATGAAATATTGTTATCATATTAATAATACACATGATAATATTGTGTAAATCCAGTGACTGTGACACATACTATATTCTCTTCAGTAACTTCTGTTTCCCTTCCCCAATGTTCCCTTACACACACCTTTTCATTGTCATTTAAAGGAGAAATCTGTAATACATGTACTGTAATAAATCAAAAAATCACCATGGTATGTCATCAGAGATATGCTTAATTGAAATCCCTAACTTTTGTTATCGTTAACCCATTTCATTTTTAGGGTTAAAATTCCCTGAGCCTCCCTGAGTCTGGGGTGGAAAGTGGGAGGAGGGAACAACTCAATTCAACAATGGACTGCATATTAAATAGGATTTCAACCTATTTAATATATCGTCTATGGCCCCAACTTGCTATTTGGGCAGCAGTACTTATTTTTGGACGTGCAAATGTTACGTATTGCGCCTTTAGGTTTAACTGCACATTTTGTACACTTTTGTGCAATGAAAAACTCTCTCCACCTCCCTAAACTTCATTTGCTTAAAGAGGCAAAATGCACAAGAAACAAAGTTAAAGATGAATTTGACTGATAGCAAAACATTTTTTTCCCAAAATTTTTTATAATATTAAGATATCAGATGTACTGGATGATCCCATACATAAATATGTCTTTGAGTCAGAACTGGAAACTGGCCTTGGTTAGTTTTTAATTTGCGATTCATGTCCAGTTTTCAGATATCTGGTTACTGGTTGATACTGGTTACCAATACGGTTCATGTTGATTCTAAAGAACTCATATGAAACTCATAAATCATGCACTAGAATGGTAGAAAATGCAACTATTTGACCCTTAAACTCTGCCTTGGGACCAAAATAGGTTTCAGACCTGTACATGTCAAAACTACACCAGGTGTGTTTTAAGGGTGAGGCACCACCACTCATGTGGGACCCAAGCAGCGAAAAAACAAGCAAGAACCTGTACTCTGAAACAAAACACACAGCTCCAGTGTGGCTCAGTGCTTACACAGTTGAGGCCTCAGAAAGTCTATGTGTGTGTAGTGTCTGTGTGTATGCGAGTGTGTCCGGTGAGGGGCATTGGCCCTAGACAAAGTGCTCCACCAGCTTTCTGCCCACTGGTCTTTTCATTGCTGATGGATGGGCCTTGTTCAGCACCATCTGGCTACAGGATATTTCACATTAATCATTGCAAACACACACGCACACATACTTCTGTCTCTTAAACATACACACACCAGATGAGTACAATTGTCTGCATGTAAATGAACACATAAGAAGACAAGAAAGAAAGAAAGAAAGAAAGAAAGGAAAGAAAAAACAAAAGGATAACAAAGAAAATAAAATTATTCTCATTGACAGCACAGTTTTGTTTGTGTTTTAGCTAGGCATTTTCCACATTTGTGATTCAGAGCTAGCCACGAGAGATTAAGAAACAAGCTTGGTACAAAAAAATCCCAATTAGTTCATTTAAAAACATTGTTTCATTTGGCTGGTAGCCTCGAGCTATGGAGCAATAAAGCCTCACTAACCCACCGCCCCCCGCCCTGACTCTTTATTAATGACCTTTCCATACCTATAGGAGAATGCGTATTAACAACAATGGTTGAAAAGACACCAATTTCTCCCATTCCTCTAAATCTGTTCACTCTCTCCACCCCTTGTACACATACGCACACACACACGCACACTGATGTGTTAGTAAACACATAATATCCTTACATAAACCGTAAGCTGAAAGGCCAGACACCCAAGGGAATTAAATGTAAAATGAGGGACATTATCAGACTTCATTTATTTCTATCTAACGGCTATATGGGCTTAATACAAGCTGATTTGCCTCAACATTTCCACGGTGTATGGACATGGGCAAGGACAGGCAGAACCGTGGTTGATCTGGGAGGAAGCATGCTTGACATTAGATTTATTATCATTAAATCATATCTCACGGCTATCTGGGTTTGTAATGCAAGGGGATTTATGTGCACATCTACACAATCTATGGAAAAGGAATTAGACCTACAGGAACATGGCTCCAAGTTGAGCTGCATGGAAGATTTACAAGAAACTTGCTTGACGTGTTAAAAATATTTATGTATGAGGGCTATCAGATAGCATGTGATAGGACAGGATTACTTCTGACGCATTTTATCCACAATTTGTAGTGAAATAGGCAAGGTTATCAGTAAGTTGAAATTTTACTCTGGGGATTAAAAACATGATGTCATGTCACAATAATAAATGTGGCATACAGCATCAGAGCAATAATATGTGCAATTTTATAGGCCACTTAAAGTGTAATTTATATTTCAACCCAGTTGATAATGTGCTTTATAGAATGAAAAAATCTGAATGTAATGTAATGCATATGAAAAATACCATTAATGTAGAAATTGTGTTTGTGCTTTTTCTGTTTTTGATTACTAGATATCCAATACTGAAAGGGTATTTCAGAGAGTCTAGGGCTCCGACTGCGACCATGTTTCATCTTTAGCCCTATCTTTGGAATGGACAGGGGCTTCGTCCCCGAGGAGCTCGAGCTGCACACTGTCTTGAAGTGAATTAAGATATCTCAGATCTGGTGAGACAATACAGTGCCTTTAAAGTGGTACTTCACACAAAGTCTGTCTTTTGGGAATGAAACACTCACCCCGTGTGCTCAGTATTTTCACAAACAATACACAAACGAACAGATAAACACTGAAGAAGTGGATGGACTCCGCTTCAGGAGTAATTTAAGAAATTTGTTATGACATTTCTGTTTCAGGTGCTCCTATGCAAGTGGCATTCAATGGTTTCAGCTGTGATTCGTAATTTGCAACACTTTCAGAGACTTAATATTTTTGGCTTTACCTAAAAACCTGGAGTTTTTCTTGGGCTTTGTGGGAAATTCCAGGACATCTGCAGTAACATAATTTAACTCCGTGAACAATCTGAACTGTGGGTCTTCGATAGGGCGTCTGTGACCCCCAGGAGGTCCTCAGAGTTATGGCGGGGGGGGGGGGGGGGGGGGGGGGGCAATTTACATTACACTGACAAGGTTACCCATGAATCCTCATGCAGTCAGGTAAGCTACCTAACCTACCAAATCACTGTGTGGCACCTTTCCATAACTGCAAAGTAGTTAGTAGTAGTTAGTAGGTGGAAGACCCCTGATCTAAACCTTTATGAATCAGCACGTTCATACACACACAAAAAAAAAACCACAAAGAGCACAAAAAGGTGTAAAAGAACAAAGCATTCTGTAAAATATGTTAGATGGAGAAGTTCAGCACAGCAGACTCAATACGGTACACTGTCACACCGTTGGTTTCTAAATTCCATGGGGAATCTTACTCGAGAAGAAACCATGATCACAAATACTAAATATCTAATTTAGATGCAAACGTGTTAATGTATTAGGACGATATTCTCTTCTAACTTTGCTAAATTCACATTCCCTGCCTGTGTTAGGTGTGTATTAATGCACTCACTTATGTGCATGTGTTCCATGTGTAGTTTTATTAGTGTGCCTGGGTGTGCGTTTTAGTGTGTGGGAGGCAAAGATCCATGGCTGCCACTGTGAAACCGTGATCTCTCTTATATCCTTTTAATTAGTGTGTAACATATAACAGCAGCACCACAGGCACAAACTCCTCTAGAGGTATAAACTCTGCAAAAAACTTGGCCAAGATAAAGCTTTGTTAAATGACACAGTGTGACACCTGCACTGCAGCCTTCAACCACCAACATGTTACTCTGCAGCAGCAGGCCGTCGCTATATATTTGACTCAGTGTAGCCATACACAAGGACCAATCGCAGCTTAATATGTCGAAATGTAATTTTTCTTTTTCATGACAGGAGAAAAATGCGGTGACATCTGTTGTCATGGGGTTGTCACTTTCAGAAGGACATCTTTATATAAGAACTCAGGACACAAACACACATACACACACACTCTTGTCACAAGAGTCTCATCATCATAAGCATGCTTGAAGAGAGGCATGTTCAGTCTACTGTCAGATGTTGACATCATAATGTATGAGCCCATACACACACAAATACACATATAGACAGGGTTGAAGAGATTTATCTTTGACTTCAGAATTCAATCTCTCAAACACACCCATAGACACACTCACACTCTCACAGTGCAATCAGGGACAAACACTTGTGCTGTCCTCATCCCCTGGATTGCTGACAAGAGGCGTCCATCTCAAGGAGCCAACCAACTCATCACAGCCATTAAGACAATATGGTGATGGTGACCTACAACTAATTTTGATGTCAAGAGAGCGCTTTGGTTTAGAGGTGAATGAGGCTTAATACTCTAGGCTCTTGTCATTAAGAAACAGGCAGATAAAATAGATTGCTGTGTTGCAAAGAAAAAAATGAAGACCAGGATGTTTTCAGGGCAAATGTAAACAATGTGGCCCAGGAACATAAATACTGAAGGATGTCTTACCTTATGATCATAGGGGTTGTAAGAGTGGAAGAGTTGTGACAGCTCTTTAGTCCTCTGCTTCTTCTGTAGACAATAAAAAAGATACAATGTTAGCAATATGCTTGCTAACTAGCTAACTAATGTTAATAAAATGCAAGCTAACCACCTAGCAAATCTCTATCAATTCTTAGCTAGCTAGTTAGTCTTTTACTAACATTAGCAAACTCAAACATGTCATTACATAGGGGGTATGTCGCTTTCACAGGTCCCTCAGCAACATCTTTCCTCTCAACATAGATGCACGTAAAGGAAACAATGAAGGAGAGAGCTGACCAAATTTGCACAGGCTACTAAGCTAACTAAACTAACTGTAATTAGAGCACAGAGTGAAAAGGGGTGGGATTTCGGAAGGAACAATTGCAAACATGTATTGTAATAAATTTGACAAATGAATCCTCATCAGTTACACTGATCAGGATCCTTCATTCATTTATCAGGATATCTTCTATATTTGTTTTTTAACGTTCCCTTTCTATTTCCCTGTAACACTCATGATATAAAATATGGTTCCTTGGTATGTCTTCATATTCATCTGCTTATCTCGCAGACAGAAAAAAAAATACATATGGTACAAATATGGACATACAGTACAGTTTCACTCATGTTAACTTATTGGGTCATTTCAACATAAGGGAAAAAAATCACCATGGCTGAGTACAACGCCTACAGTAATTCATTAAATCTATAAAATATGGAATGAACAGGGGGAAAAAAAAATACATTTATTTGCCCACCAGCTGTGGTAGAAAATATTTCTCTTTTTCAAATTTTATTCCTGCTCAAAGTCTGGCCTTAACCTTGCATGTCCTTAATGTGTAATGAGATGCACGAGCGTGAGGCATGACTGTTTGATGTGTGGCAGTTGTTAATGCAATCAGTTACATGAGGCCGATGCAGTTACAAAGAGTGCTAATTAGCTTGCTGATTAGGCCATGTCTGGCTAAGGGGGAAGGAGATATATAACACACACACACAATATGTGTAGTATATTATATATATATATATATATGCAATTGTGGCTAAAGGGAGTATGCATTCATTGCTATGCTCTTTCCTCTTCCCTCTGTCTTTTTCAGTGTACGTAAAGGGCTGGATTCTGTGTCCTTAGGCCAGATCTGTACATATGGAGCAGCAACCTACAAGTCGCTCAGCTATCATAGACAGGCATCATTACAGCATGACAGACAAATGCAGCTTCAGGATATGCAAAGGGAGTCTGAGGATGTGGAGGAGAGATGGCTGGATGCAGAGGAGCAAGAAAAATCTATTAAAATGTACAGTCTGTGTGGTCAATTTGACATAGATAGAGATAGGTTGTGCTGATATCCTCAGACAAGAAGAACGGGAACAGTATTCCTACGTATTTTTAAATTTCAAAATTCCATAGTTTTCCAGACTTAATTTTCCAAATTTCTCTGTAGACTTTTCAGACCATTTTTGACATCTAGCTTTCTTTTCCCATTTGGAATCCTTAGGCAACCATTTATATATGGGATTGTCAAGCCAGCCCTTGAAATACTTACATTTACCTACTGTTGTGTCTTACCCTGTTGTTATGTTCCACTGTCAATATCTCTGCCCATAGAGAAAGTTAACTAGGTACTACTATATCATACTTATTTTCCTTAACATATTGAGTAATAGGTTACATTGCCCCTTCATATTTTTGTCCCTCTTCTGAAGAAGAACTGAACAGCTGAAAATGCAAATAATTTATTTTTCATGACATGTGCAGTCTTGTTTATTCACTGTCTATGGAAATGATGATAAATGCAGCCATAAAGGTTTCCTTGCGCAGAAAAAATAATTTGTTTACTCCACAAATATTTATATAGTCACAAATATTTGTCCACTGTTTTTTTCTTCTTTGCCATATGTATCCAGACCTGGAACTTGATATAAATAAAATTTATACTTTTCCATACTGTGTAGGAACCTTACGGGAAGGGCAAAGTAAGAAAAAGAAAGTTCCAAATAAAGTGAACAGGGCAGTGGAAAAGAGAGGACATGGCAAGAAAAGTAAACATAGCAAAAACATGGGAAGGGAGGTGAAATAAAGGTATTAGGGTAGAAGTGTTTAAAGGTAGTGATTGTACTCTTGCCCTCAGCCAACTACCTACTGTCGTTCTTTGTCTCTACTGAGGTCCATCCTTTCATATCTCTACACTCCTCACCCTACTCTTTATTCCTTCCATCTGTGTATACCTTCACTTCTTTTTCCTCCCCATGCTCCAATTCTACCCATCTCTTACTCACTCTCTATTCACCCAGGGCTCTTGTGATCCATACAGTCCTGTAATCATTGGCCCTGTCCTTCCTACCATCTTCTCATTCTTGTTTTCACCTGATTCCTTCTCGCTTTCTCTGCCAAAGGGCTCTCCAGAATCTCCAAATCCTCTTTTCTCTCGTCTTCTTTGCCTTTCCACGTATCCCTTGGTGCTCTAGCTCTCCCTCGCTCCCTGTGTTTTTCTCCAGTGAAGGAATACTCATACTAATCATTCTGTCTCCACTCTTTCACCCATCCTCCCCCTTATAAGTCTGTCCCTCCACAGTCTCTCTGCCTGGAGCATCTTAGGTGAGAGCATTTCTCTCATCATTTCTTCTCAACACCATTCTCTCTCCTCCTTCCATCCCTTCATCACTCTCACCATCACTCTGTATTCGGTGATGCTCAACTGTGTGTGTGAGTGTGTGAGTGTTGAACTGTAAGACAGATGTAACCGCAGGTAAGGATTTCTCAACCACCAATGAGCTCCCAGCAGGATTTATCCAGTTCAATAGCACACACACATACACACACACCTACAAAGAGCACACCACAGGCACACACCAACACAGGCTCACACATTGAGTCACACAAACACATGCTGTACACTCGAACTGGACAAAAGTGTGAAAACATGCCAAATACAAGGTAAATCTAAGGCCAACACGAGGAGAGAGAGAGAAAGACAGATTAAAGAAAAGATACAGAATGGTTAGAGGAAGAGATCCACTTCTTACCTCTAACCATAAGAGGAATGAAGAGGAAACCTCATCTCATTACAACACTTTAACACTCCCAACTTGTCAAATACAGCTAGAGATGGTATAGTTTCATTTTTTGTATTAGTTTTTATTTTTATTTTGTTTTTAATTTTTGTTTTGTTAGTGTTTGTTTGACTTATCCATCCTCCCCACCTTGTCTATATGTGGACTTTCTGAATCACTTGAATCTGACAGCACATCTAAAAACATAACGTGAGAGGGATGCCTCCTGGTATGACCATAGAGGGGTACCTACAGTGTCATAGTTTGAAGCATAGGAGCCCTGACCAAGCTGCTATATTTGACACGTTCAAAGTGAGCATGGGATGCTCATTACTTGTAATACTCGAGTCTTAAAGGTTTCTCAAGTGAATGTTGGGAATGTTGGGAGGTAGACATTTGTGACATCCTAAGTTTAAATCCCTGTAGTGTGGAAAGCAAGCTGAGGAGGAGTTAATGAAAAATGTTCCAGTTATCTCACAAAAGCTGCTGCCGGGGTACCCATGAGCAAAACTACACCCAAAGTTGCATAGAACTAATGAGTAGTCAATAGCAGAAACCTGCACTCGGGAGGTGGAGATGTATAAACTTTGCTAATTTGAAGCGAGATGAGGTTGAAATAGGAGACTTCAGCAGATCTGATGTAAACAATCATCAATGAAAAGACAGGCACCCTTTATTAAACTCTGCATTTTGCATTGATTTGCCAACCTGGATTGCATTACTTTGATGCCCTTACTTTCCAATACTTCTCTGACAAAACAAAACAAAGAAGTTGTCAATATCCTTTCTCTTTCCATTCAATATTTCATACATGATAGAAACACAAAAAATGTTATATTGTGAAAATACATCTGCAACCTGCATCGAATACAGAGCTGAAATCTGCTTCAAAAACAATGCAGCATTTACATAATCTGACACCACCTTTAAATGTCAATGGTTCAGGTAGTCATGCGTCTCTCAGACAGTCAGTGTTACCTTTCCTATTTTATTGTACCTTTAATTCTAAGAGCTTTATTAGTGTGCTGCATATTAATGTGTCTTTATACAGGTATGTGTGTGTGTGTGTATGTGTGTGTGCATGCATGTGTGGTCCATCAACCAGAGAAGTTAATCTAGCATGCCATCAAGGTTGTGTTAGTGGCAACCCAGCAATGCAAAGCCAATGTGTATGTGTGTGCATGTGTGTGTGTCTGTGGGCCTGTCACCGTGGAGATGATGAACGATGGTTGTTACCATTACGTCCATCTGTTGTTGCCGCCAGAGACGGATGCTGTGTCTAACGGGAAGTGACATTACATGGATGTATACACTTGTACTCATACACAGACTCCAGACACATGCAGGAGTGGTGCTGCTGCCAATAACACACAAAAATGTATACCCTTCATAACAACACTGCTGTTCTGCATAAAACTATTTTATGTAAAGTGGGAATATCCGCACTATGTTGTGAAGCTCTGAGGTGAGATACGCAGTCTAAAACTGTGCATGTGCAATGATTCAAGTTATTGTCACAACTCAAATAATTTATTTGTGTGTGAGCATGTAAGCAAGTGTGCATGTTGTAGCTGCATGCTCAAGTTTGTTATCAGTTCTGTGAGATGTAAACTCCAAACACACTCACAAATGACATGCAAAGGCTGTTTATGAGACAGCATTTTATGTGTGAATAACAACACAAATGGCGAGGTCCTTCTCTTGGTTTGATGTTTGTGTATTTTTAGAGAAAATGCTCAATGTGTGACATGAAGCAGTAGAAAAGTATGTTTGAGCCTATGTGTCCTCTTGTGTGTCTATATGAGCAAGAGCATGTATGTCAGTATGGCCAAGTGTGAGTATGTTGTGGGGCAAGGTAACAGTGATCTTGCCTGTACTGTATGTGCTTCTGGCTCACCAGTATGTGCCCGTTTGTCTTTCCCTAATGACAGGCAGATGTTAGTGCTATGGAGCCTACACCTACAGCATGTATGTGTGTGTGTGTTATATGACTCAAAGAAAAACCCTCGGCATAATCAGTGTGTGGTTGTGTCTGTGTGTGTGTATGTGCGTGTGAAGGATTAACACTTCCCAAAGCATTGCAATGAGAGTGGTCACAATGTCGATGCTCTCTGTGTGTGTGTGTGTGTCCATCTCTCTACAGAGGTCAGTAAACATAACGTGTTCCAGCTACTGTATGTTGAATTGTGTCAGATCCGCTGTTCTGTTAAGTCAAGTGTAAACAAGCCATACACTGAAGTTAATACGGAGAGATTTTATTTTATTTTAATTTTATTTTCTTATCAAGCTCGAGCAATGTGATAAGCTTAATTGACACAGGATTATGATGATATCTGTATGTGTGCTATGATCATACTCAACATAAATAAAATGCCTTACAGCTGTTCTTCATTTTGCATCAGAAGAGACTATAAATTTATTGATTTCATCATGTCATTAAGGCACATTTTCAGCTCAGTAAATCAGTTATATACAGTGGCTACAATCATTATGAAATCAATAACTGTACACTATGAAAATATGTTTCAGTTTAGAGCTGGATTTAGAGGTTTAACAACCTCTCTTGTATCTATCCTGCCAGTATCTGACAGCAAAGTAAGAAATGTGAGATTATCTCTTAAAATTAACTGCCTTTTATCTTAATTTCAAAGTGAGAATCACGTTGCAAGATGTTCAAATGGTACTGAGAGGTAAACAAGTAAATATCTATTCTGGACATTAGACTGTAAGTTTTAAGTGAGTGCCTTTAAGTTTTGAACAATTCCTTTAGATTTCTATTTAAAAATAAAAAAAATGATTTTTTTATGATTTTTTCCTTTCTTTGTCCATCACTATTGCCCTCTGCAGCATCAAATAATTCCAACCTCACACATTTGTAAAGTTCCTCTTTTATAAAATCTACATGTATGCGTTCTGCGTGTTTTTATAGTGACACTTTTTGAGGATCTTTATGTTTTTTACACTGCAGAATGTTGTTACTCTCAATCACTCCAGGTAGTTCTCTACAATGACCAGAATACTGATGACTTGTTAAAGTGTAAAAAGCATTTGAATGTGCAAAAATTGTGATCATTAAAATGCAATGTGTTATCCCTTCTATTATTAGTGGACCAAGTCCTCATTAATCAAGTTCAGGCCTACCTGGCCCCAGACAGCAACTTAACCATTAACTCAACCTTAATACCTGTTAGACTGCCTTTAGTCAAATGTTATTATCTCCCCTGATGTGTCTGTGTGTGTGTGTGTGTGTGAGAGAGAGAGAGTGTGAGAGAGAGAAAGCAAGTAAGTGTCTGCATTGGAGACAGAGAGAGGAAAAGCATGTGTGCGTGTGTCTGTGGAGGTATTTGTGTGTGGTGTAGATAAATGATAGTAAGGCTAAAAGATAGAGCTACTCGTGTCTAGCCAGCTGTTTCACTTTGACAGCTGCCGCACTGGTGCCTTGTGGGTAATGGAGTTCTTAACCAATTACAACCTGGGGAAATTAAAAACACTGTCCCACTAGAATAGCTAATCTCCTTCCCTTTCACTTTTTTCTCTTTTTTTTTCCCAGCAGCTGCTCATTCTTAACTCTTCCTTGCATACCAATAGACATCCAAACACACATACATATACATACACACACACACACACATACACACACCCCTCACTCACCAAGTCCATTTATCAAGGCTAAGTTCTAGTCACCTGGGGATGATTATGGAGATCCAAGCTAATAGCATTCACATCCCTTTATTCTCAACGTGCTCCCCTTCTCTCCCTCCGTCCCTCCATCCCTGTGGTCTCCTATTCTTTCCATCTGCCTCTGCTCCATCCTGCATTCTCTCATATATCATCTATTACAATAGGTAATAAGTTAGACCTACACATACCTCAAAACACCTGGACCACATTGCAGCTGGACCCTCTCCAACTTGGTTGTTTTCTCTGCTTCACTCACTGACTTACTGTGACAAATCTGTCTGTGTGTTGTTTCTCTTCAAATGTGTTTTTGTCATTGCCGGAAATGAAACTGCTGCCGCTTTCTTATTGTAATATTATAAATTAATCAATTAATCAATCCAACTTAATTTATATTCAAATCAAATCAAATACAAACAATTGAAAAAAAAAGCTACAATGGATTTAGAGACTAATAAATATAATGTCGGTGTTACCAATTATAGATATGAGCAAATATTAATACTAATATGGAAGGTCTTTATGTCTCACTTTTACACAATTTTAGGAGGAGCTAACAGCCAAGGAGGTGCTCAAATAACAAAGGACCAAGTGTGGAAAAACAACTTGGAAACACTAAATGACTTATGGGAAGAGTCTGCTCTTTATTGTCGCTTTTACATAATGATGATTACTCTTTCAGTCAACCTCTTTCTATACTTCAGGTCATTTTTTGCATTAGTCCAAAGTCATATACTCTGATGTCCTTTGGCTTCAGTACTAACTGGTCTGATGGTATTCTCAGTCAGTGAGAAATAATGTTTAAGTGAGTGAAGGAAAAAAGTACTGTAGCTATGGAGAAAACCCTTGCTTGCAAAACAAAGACAAGATCATTTTACTCATTCTCTCATTTTCATGTATTTTCCAGGACAAAAAAAAATAGTCTACAATTTTCCATGATATCCAAGGCATGTGGGGACTGCCTTCAATTCCCATTATCCATCCCTGCCCATTACCCTAAACACACACACTCTTACACAAGTGACTGAATGTGACTGCTTGTATTCTGTAGAATAGGGTGTACTGACAGTTCAATTAACCAGCTCATCACACAGAATGTCCACTCCTGTCAAAACTCTAGATTCTGTGGACATGCCTAACCAATTCCTACCAAATACCCACCTTTATTCTGTTCCAATGGTGCAATAACCTACACCTGCTATACTGAAAACAGTGTGTCTGTACTACAGTCAGTTTGAGGGAAAAGGTCATGTCTGTGTCCCATACTGATAAGAAAAGGTAAATACCTGCACTTCCTTTTAAGGCAAAGAAATGAGCAACATTTCTAAGGTTAATATAAACCATAAGCATCGACCATCAGCTTCACCACAGCCAAATGGTAACACTGACTTCCTCATCATCAGCTGCCAAATTTAGTGAACATTTAAATTTAAAAAAGAGTGGCGGTACCCCTTCAGGTCCAACAATGACCATGTCCCTGTGGCTGTTCCTTTTTGTCTCACTTTATTTCCCCCATCCATGGCCTCTTTCCCTTTTAGCTTTTCTTCCTGCTGTCCCCCTTCCTTACCTCTTCTCCCCTCTCTCTCTCAGGTCTCCCTCCGTCTCTGCTTCCTACTCCATCTAGTTCTCCATCCATCCCTCCTGTGGCTATTCAACACAGTTGTGTTCCAGACAAACCATCTGGTGCACTTTATTAATGACTGACCCTACATGGCCTAGACGTCGCCTAGCTGCCACCACTCGCTGTGTGTGTGTATCTGTCTCTATGTGTGTGTATGTGTGGAAGAACAGGTGCATGGTGACTGATGATGTGATGTTGTGTGCAGCTTTAACCACCGAAGCAGGTGTACTGGTTACAGGGACCCTAACACATTACTCTGACTTGCTCTCTGTCACCTTTTACTATTCTCTGTCAAGCACAAATATACTCACAATTAACTTAAATTTACACATTTAGATGAGCAATGACTATGGCTGTCAGAAAGGCAGGACGACACTGAGATCTTTCTCAAGGTAGTTTACAAGAAACACACAATTGTTCAAGTGAAACAAAGCACCCCTTTTGTTGCCTATACATTTCAGATTTATTTACAATACATTTTTAATGCTTAATCTGTGATTTAGCACAAACTTCACTGTCATTAAATAAACAATTACTCTAGTGTTCAAAACAATTTCATATATTAAAAAGGCAGATTTGACAATAAAAGGTTTCATGGGAACCTGCAATATGCCACTGTCTGACAATCAAAGAGCTGCCTGTGAAAGTCTTGGATAGATGTGTGCTGACATCCAACCACTGACAATAAAAGTCGGATGAGACAGATGGAGGAGAAGGAAAGGATAGGGGAAAAAAAGATAAGAAGAGGAGAAGCAGTGATGTGGATGTCTGGGGATTGATCCCTCTAAGACACACTCAGCTTCTCCTCAGAGAATGAAGGGAGATAGGAGGGAGGAGAGAAAAAGAGAATGACTTATGAAGACGCTCCACTTGAAAGAGATGTGTCAACACTTTGATGGTAAAGACTGAGAGAGTGCAAATTCAAGACAAGATAGAACATATAGGGTATAGCATAATATAAGAGGTCAAACTGAAGAAAAAAGGTCAACAAAAAACATGTCAGGCACAAGCACAAAGAGCATGCATGCCATTGTTAAGATTCAATAATGTGCAATTTTTTTTGCAACATCTGGGAAGTTGATGTTCAAATTTAGATAACATGATAGTGCAACATGATTAAATGTGGATGTGAGTAGTAATTTAACTAAACTACTATGAATGGAGCTACTTTGAGTAGACACTTTGAGTAGATCAGCCAAAGAAAAGATATCCAAGCTACATAGGGCTGCACCTAACTACTACTGTTTAAACAATGAATCTAATCATTATTTTTATTATTATTATTTCTCAAGAGACATAACAATTAATATGCCCAAAATAAATATCAAACATTTGTCATTAATATTCCAATGTTTATGAAATCGGAATGCTGAAAAATATATGCATAAAGCACATTAGAATAATGCCAATAGTGATTTATTTTAAAATAAGGCTAATTTCCACTTGTATTAATAGACTCTTTTTGTCAGATGCCTGATAAGAAAAAGACTAGACCTTTAAGAAATGAATCACTGTGTTAACCCTTTTTTCCTAAGCTAGAAAATCTATTTTTACTTACACACTTGACTTAAAACTTCAAATGGTCATGACATGCACTTATTTCATCACTGGAGTGATATGCAGTTAAGATAATCATAGAAAATGTATTTTCACATCAGTGTGGGGCAAGGAAAATAACTGAAATGATCTACAGACTGTAACAATGGTCACAGACTGTGCAACAGTCTGTAACGCTGGTTTAAGCCATTCTCTCACTCATGCATGGCTGTTAAAGTAAACAGTAAAATGGCCAAAGATGACATATGGTGTAACGTTAACAGCTAGGGTGCAGAAACAACTCTTAACATTTAAAAATTTTATGTGACTACTATGAACAGAAACACATTCCATGTGTTGATAATCCTGATAAATCATGCTTGGGTGCTGACAAAAAGTAAACAGGACACTGCCATCCTGCATCCTGCTACTGATGTACTGAGCATTGTGCTTTGACTTCCAGCGCTTGTGCAGAGCAGTTGTCCTGCTGTGATAAGCCACGTCCAGTTTGTGGACAGCTTATAGAGAAGCATACAGTGTCTCTCTCTAAAATACCCCCACACTTTAGGTGATTGTGGCAAGGTTTGTTAGCTGCATCTTGTGGTCTGAGTGAATCCATGCTGTTACCAGGTCCATCAGTTCATTGCGACATGTTGACACATGCCATGAAAATCAACCTATTTTATTAATCGATGACGTAGATTATGTTGACCAATCACCCCAGCCCTGAAGCTGAGTACTAAATAAGCACTAAGTCTTTCTGCTTATTTTCTTAAATTAACAAGGAACAGAACTTAATTTAACTCAAATGAGTTTGTATAATTGCGCATCAATCCATGGTGAGAGGTGAACATAATGAAAATAATGAGCATAAAGTACACGTAAAGCTACACTTAAGGGGCTATAGCGAGTATCGATGGTAATAAGCAACATTGCTGTTAACATACGTTTTACAATTATACTGGTGATCACTGTGGCTCTGAAAAACCTCTGAGGCAAAAGGTCAAGAAAACACTGGAGCAGCTGATGGTGATGTGTTCAATCTGTGTTTCTCGCTTACTCTTTCTTACACACACCTTTCCACGTGCATTCCACATACCAATTATGGCTTCATTAGCAGCTAATTGTTTCATTTGGCTGCAGATTGAGAGAGAGAAGAAGATGGAGATTACCTGTCAGGAGTTGTGTACTTATATAGAGAACAAAAACTACTACACTACAGGCCTTTAGATTTTGGCTCCAAGAAACCTCTTGAAATACCCTAAAACCTCTTTTTTAATTTTTCAACTAAATTTACAATCTTAAGGGAAAAAATCAGCACTTTTCATGTTGATGTCTAGTCATTGTTGATGGTAAATGCAGTCAACTGAAGCAATAAATTCCACAGTGTGTGCAATAATGACCAAGAAAACTAAGTTCTTCTGCTCATGGCACCATGCAGCAGAGCATACAAGTACCAGGATACTTTGTGGACAAGCTTCTGACACCATTGCCCATGTTGCTGTGTTATCACCACCCTAGCCTATAGTTATCACTTTGTTAGCCAGAACATAGCATTAGGTGACAAAATACTCATCTAACATACCCCCTTGCTACTCAAGGGCACAGACAAGAAATCCAAGCTCAAAAAGCCTGTAGTTGTTGTAGTTGTTGTAGGTGTTCCCATGACATCACTGTGACATCACTGGATGCAGGAAAAACAACAGATTCTGCAGCCAGAGAACTCGGCTTTCTCGGTCAGTATAGCACACACTGAGGAATTTATTGCTTCAACTGACAACATTTACCATCAGCACTGACTGGACATCCACATTAAAAGTGCCGAAAGTCCCCTTTAAAGGCCAAATTTCTCTCCCAGTGGCCATTCTGATAATAATTATTCATTTAAGGAGATATTACAGCTTTAAGGCGGACAGATGTCTTGTCCTATCAGCCACTTGACGTTTGCTCAACTCAGTCCTGCCCAGGTGTTCTCCACTTTAAACAAATTTGGATTTTCTGATCCCAGTTAACTGCCAGCAGCAAATATTTAACTCAAATGCAGGCTTTAACATTTAAACATTTACACATTAACACTGTTTGCCATCATACAGCATGTGTACCGTGTGTGTCTGTCTGTTTGAAAGGAACAGATGTACCCCCCCACACATATGTCTTTGAGGATTAGTAATATTAAAATTCATACAGAAGTCATGACAGAACTGGAACAGGCTTTTACATTTTCAGATGACAGGAGGCCGGCCTGTGTTTCCTAAGTACACACATGTGCAAATTTGTGTGTGCACTTACAGTACAGTGTATGCACTCACAAACAGCACATGCACGCAGTGTCAGTATGAATATCTTTATCTACAATAACTATGTATAACTGCTAATAATACAGTTTCTGATGTATTTCAAGCTGTAATGTGGTAAACCATTTGTCAGTACTTTGGCTGGTTTTAAAGCTGATATCCCACACTAAATATTGGTTGTTTTTTTTCTGTATGAGACATAAAATAAGAAGGCAAAAAAACAAGGAAAAAAAAAAGAGTCAGAAGTCGGTAGCCAAATGTGCATGTACATTTTGGTTGGTCTTGTTTTCTGTTTGCTACAAATAAGATAATCTGAGATCAACAACAAAAAAAAAAAAGAAATTGCAGCCCCACTTTTAAGGTACCAAAGTTACTGCCTGTATAAGGCCTTGTGCTGGCAACCACACTGGATTTTGCACATAGTGTGTAGAGGTAAAGTGAATTTTACTCTCATCACTACCACTTTCACACATTTGCGGCTAAATTTAGCAAACTTCAGACAAATCAGATGACTTATGGTAAAGGGGTCTCCATCAACTTTCCACACTCACCACATGTGCTGGTATTTGCTCCATCTTGGCAGCAGGTGTACCGGGTCTGGGGTAGAACTGATTGATGAAGAGACTTGGGAATCGGTAGAGTTTCACCAAGTCTAATGTCGCTTGGAAGTCTTCCTCTGTCTCACCGGGAAAAACCGCAAATTATATCTGTGGCAATGGTTACACCTGGGACCCTAAAAGAGAGACAGAGAGCATTTTAGGTCATACATCAAAGTTTCTGTTATTTTCTCATCCTAAAATCATTTTTAAAAAACAACTGGTGTTGAGGTTCCTTTTGAGAAAGGCACTTTACTTTTGCTCAACCTCTGGTGCTGCAGGAAAATAGCAACGATGGCCCTTTGCCAACATTTCAACAAAGTAATAGCATCAGAAACAACAACTGTGAAATCAATTTTCAGCATTAGGTTCCAGTTCGATCTGTTTGTGCCAACAGTTCCTGTTATTGTTACATAACTAACTGCACCTAACATGTTTCACTTTGGTTCATTCATTATTCAATCAGGAAGCATCATAGAGAGCAATGTCCTTTATTCCAGCGGAATCTCCTTGGGACAACGAATCATAAAAATGACAAATAAACATACACAACAGATTTCAGTCAAACATGAATTAACCTCCAGCTACTACTTGATCAATTATCTAAAATTACTTCCCACTGCTGCTACGTGCCTATGAAAAACTATGTGAGGCACTGTAGCCTTAAAGGAGGCTAAAGCCTTTCCCCATGGACTCATTCAGCCAATCAAACCCTGATTAGCAACCTCTGCTGCCAATCAATAGCTATTGATTATTGATCCGTTACCTCATTGGATTAATTGTAGCCAGTAGGGTGTGGGAACAGATGCATTGATTAGTTTCTTATATTTTGTTTGTATTGATGACAGTTGGACGGCTTGAAAAGGAACTCCAAGGCTGTGTCATTGGTGTCTGTCAGAGAACCATGTATCTCTAGAGTACATACTTGGCATACTCATTGAAATTATGCTGTTTTGACATGTTAGCATACAGTTTCAATGATTCAGCTTGATCCCAAAGGCATTTAGCAACATCTCTGATGGCTAAAGTAGCACTAACTTACCCTAGATGGCTAAATTAGCAATATGAGAATTCTGCTGGAAACACAGAATTATTCTGAGCAGCAAAATCCAAATGATGAAGAAGCTGGCTTTCCAATTGCCTGTTTTTTGAGGATGCAATTATTTGCAAGAGTGACCTTTTTTCTCCTTTAAGTCAGGCTGGAAATGGTATCCAATACAGAAATAATTGGAAATCATTCTCAACACAAGCAAGCCAAGCCATTGATTAAAAGCTTTCTGACATCAAACATCTAGATGTACTGGAACTGGCAGGACACTGGAGCCTCGTAATGTGTTATAAACAGTCTGTTAGAAGAACCCAGGATGTCGTTAGTAACAGACAACTGGACAGTTCTCCTTTGAAAAATATTTGGAAAGGAATGGAAGAGGAAGACCACAGTGAGTAAACTATCAATCACCAGTAATTTGGGCTGGTTCCTTTCAATTCAATCCTTTATTTAAACTATTCTTACCACTCTTTCTTTTCTTCTTACCTTGTGTGTTTTAAAAAATCATCTCACCTCTGACAGTGTAATTTCTTAACTGTACAGTACACAGTATGTCCCCTGTTCTTACAGATAATCACTTGGCTGCAAAAGAACTTACACAAAGCGAAAGAAATGGAATAAAAGGTAATACTCGATCCCTTGTTGAAAATCCTTGAAAATGGTGATACATTAAGATGAGAAACAAACACACACACTTAAGCAAACGTGTGATTGACAAAGACAGCTCAACAAAGACATTAAGAAAAGAGTGCGGGGGCATTTTCTCTGCAATCGACAACATGATGCATCTTTAATTACATTAACTTCCTGCATCTGCAACCCCGTGATAACCTCTGACCTATTGATGAGTTCCAATTGGCTGATGGTCATTAATATTAACCAATGGCCTGCAGGCACAGTCATCCTTGACCTCTCAGATCTGCCTGACAACTTCCCCATAGAAAAGTGAAACTAACTAAATTAAAAACAAAAAAATCTGAGAACGGAATGTTTAAATGGATGAATAAATGAATAATTCTCTATTTGTGATTAAAATTTACTTGAATCCCCTCAAGCAGCGCTTGTAAACCCCGTGAGTATTCAACACAAAATACATAGTTTTAAGCCTTTACTTTGTTAGGTAAACAAAGGACTATTTGCAGCCTGTAGGCTTTCTACAATAATTAATCATGTAAAGCTTCCTGAAAATGAGAAGATATAGTTGAATTTTTAGAGTAAAGTATAATAGTCATCATTAAGTAAGTTTTTTGTGGGCGTGTGGTATTAATCTAGAAGCCACAATGAAACATTTTGTGTAGCCTATGGGATCTAATCACAAAAAAGAGTTTGAATAAACTCACATTATTTATTGGTATTTAATGCTCTTGTCACAAGAGTATAAAGTATCTATAACATGCTCCCCGGAGAAGTGGGAGGGAAGGTAAATAAAATTAGCAATGCGAACAAACAAACATGTCTTTTGCATCTACCCAAGGCTTGTTTTTCTAATTTACTGTGGCCCTTTGGTGGTAATGGTGGTAAGGAGGTATATACTGTAGGTAGGCAGTGTGTCCTTTTCTTTCTTGCAGCAGTACTCAGAAAATTTACACCCCTACGGAAAAAATGTACAATTCAGGCCAGGGGTGCAAAGTAACACATGGAGATGGAATACCGAGAGAAAGAGCAGGGAGAGAGACTGGTGTGAATTGGCTTTTGTGGATTTTCCTAAGGTGGAGGCTGAGAGGGAACAAAAACATGCACGCACACACACTGTCATTTTGACACCTCTGTCTCTCCCAGATCTAAGGGTGATGGAGGTGTGATGTGTGATACTAATGAACAAGAACCACACTGATACTCTCCTTGTTAAAATGAGAGAGGAAAAATGTGTCTTGTTATTGCTCACCTTTCAAGAAACACTGTGTAAGAAACAGAGAGAGGCAGAGATGGAGACAGATTATGTGTCAGCTCAACTCGCTTTCAATTAAACCGATGCAGGAAGAGAGATATTTTTAAAGCTTCAAAACTGAAAAAGGGGTTTGTACGTCCAACCTGGAACGAACTTTTGTCACTTGTACTGGACATAATTTTAACAGTGGAGGAGTTAAATTTGTCTTTTTTTCCCCAAAAGAAGCCCATTAGTTTCCTTTTTCTTTGTTCATATCCAATGTTAAGAAAAGCTTTGAGAGTTTTGAGTGCAACTGTTAGGAAAAACAGAGACAGATATGCAAATATTTATTTGAATGCAATGGACTGCATGTGGGCATCGCCACATTAAACAAGTAGATATCTGATTATTGACATTTTTTTAAAAGAAATTAGTTATCTAACCAAAAGAGAAAGAAATGGATGCAGAGTAACGTAAAAAAAACAAAAAAAACAAACAAAACAAACAAACAAAAAAAAAAAACCACTGACAGAGCAAAATGGGTCCCTCTGGTGTGTGGAAAGGAGATTAACAGACAGAGTAGAACAGGATCTATGAAATGAGACATTATCTGGTATGTCAGGCCTGAAGAAAGAGTTAACAATGATTAGTATTGATTAGGAAACAATATCAGAGGTGTTCTTTGCCAAAAAAGTGAAAGAAAAGAAAGACAGTGGCATTGCACCCTGGAGTACAGATGATGAAGAAAAACTTCACACTTTATCAAGTTTTAATCAAAATCAAAAAGCACAAAATATAAGACACTCTGTGATAAACAGGTATATAAAAATGGGGCTCATAAAACTTGTTTCTCTAAATAGCATCTTTAAATACATCCTACATGTCTGTTTATAGAGGATACATTTAATTAATTAACAATGGCCAGATGGCCTTATAGCTACAAAAGGTTACTCTGATGGCACTAAATTTTCCATGAAAATGGTCCCCTTTGTCCACCAAGTTATTTCGCATACTGCAAGTCTTCGCCAATGCAACGTTACAGTCCCTCAGACATCCCGATTCCTGTGTGCATGTTAATTCAATGTTCTACAAAAACAGCTAATAGTACTTTGTGATAGTTATCTACCAATATGTCGGGACTACTGAAGTCAGAGTTTTAGTGGCTAGAATAGGACACATCTAAGGATGTAATGTAGAAGTCTAGCTCATTTTTCATCTGAAACAATGCCTTCAGGAAACAGCACATCACAATTCCTGGGATACAGTAAAAAGGAAGGCTGTATTAAGTTGTGTTGAATTGGCCCTTTTCAGTATTATTTACATAGTTTATGTTTGGACTGCCAAATTGTACTTTGGACAACAGATTTATGGGCCTTCTTACCCGCAGCTGACAGGAAACAATAAATAATAATCTCTCAAAGCTAAATTCACAATACGTTTGAATCATTTCCTGTATAATGTTTAATTTTAAGAAATACAAACACTTTATGACCCATTGTTGCATCAAAAGGCCATACACACCTTGTGTAAAAACTATAAATAGAAGACTGGTCTTTTTTTAGAGTGTGTAGAGCGAGATCCCCGTGGCCCATACACACCGCTCACATGCTGCTCTCATGCCTGGTGTAGCCAGGCATTTGAGTTTCATTAATTTAGCATAAGCACAGAGTTGCAGGATCCACTCTGCATCCGTTATGTGTTCAATGTAGGCAGCCTGTAATGCTGCACTTCTGGAGCTACTATACAGTAAAAAGACACTAAAACCCCTGAAGCCCATAAATCAAGAAAGACAATAGGGCAGGAAAAAAGATATGAGTTTGTAAGTGCGATTTGTTCCTGTCATTTGTCCTTCTGCTCAATTGAGGCCAAGACATCACATCCCTGAAGACAGCAGCCTCCATTAGCCATGTTGTGCTACCAGTCTGAGTTAGCATTTACACAGGGAGAATGTGTTCATAGGAGACTAAAGGCTTTTAATTAAAACTCATGATAAGCACACACAGTCAGTCGCCCATCTGCCTCAATGGGCTGAATTAAGCTTCATAAAACACACCATTGTCTTCAGCACAATTATTATCAACTCTTTGTTTGCTGAGGCCCTCATACGTGCATACACGTGTGTATGAGTTTCCATATACAAACCACCAACCTCCTCATCATATATTCAAAATATGTGCACGAGTATGCGAGCGTGTTTGCACAACAGATGCCTGTGAGCAGCACCCGTGATAAGATGAAGGCGAGACCGTTGGGACAGAAGAGCCCTGAAAAACGACAGCAAGGAAAAAAAGAGGAGTGTGGCATGGAGGTGTAGAGAGGAAGGAGCTGGGTGGAGGGATGGAAGGATGAGAGTAGAAGAAAGACAATCTGGGAAGGTAAATATTTACCTATTCATCTCCCGGAAAGAGACCGTGCTACCCATCTGTGCTGCAGTGCGTGTGCTGCGTGTGTGTTCTCTGAAATGATAATGTGTGGCACACTGGGGCCGCTGTAGTGTAGGAGATGGACAGTGGAGGGAGAGAGACACATGGCGATGAGGAGAGCGAGGAAAAAAGATAAATATAGAAAAGGGATAGGCTGTGGGGAGATTTTATCGTCAAATGTAAAAAGTTTGGAAAGCTGCTGTCTTGAGAAAAACTCCTAAATAAAATCACATTAACATGCAATCTGACGGCTTTACTTTAACGTGTGAGGGTGTGCAGGAGAGAGCAGCAGCAGCAGCTGGGGCGAGAGTGAAAACTAATTCTACAAGGACCGAACTTTGAAGATTACAGAACCACAACATATTGCGTGAAAATTATGTTCAAGTCAAGGATGTGAGGAGGAGCAGAGGGATTTTCACCATGGATGTTAAAGTTCCCATAAAACCGCTAATGGAGTGCTTATTGCTTATGTGTTTCCTGATGTAATACTGGGAAGGAGAGATGTCCTATTAGCTGACTCTCCCTGGGCTGAGGGCTCTCAGACAACATGTCCAAAACAGCCTCTGAGACCAACGGAGGCCAGTCTGACATCATGGAATAGGTTTACAGCCGTGTTTTGGCTCCAAGTACCCTGGGGCTGAGTCAGGTAGCACTTAGCTAACTTACTTTAGCAACAAGTAAGGCTATCTTTCTATCAGGAAACTCCAAAAATGACCTTTGTGCTGTATTCCCTATCCATCTTGGAGGTTGTCTTTGTCCTGGTAACCGGCGGTGTTCACAGCGAGGCGGATGAGTCCAGTTCTGTTGCCCACTAACGACAGGTAACAATGACGATTAGCAACTTTAGCAACATGTAAGATAAAGCTATCTGTCCATCAGGAAACTAATCAAATAACTGAGAGCTGAAGAAAAAATTGATTTTCTCCGTGAAATATAATCCAGTTTCACCCAGAACAGTGAACCGAATGTTAAAGTTGTGCTTTTGTACAGTGAAGCCTGGCACCCAGAAACACTCCAGTTCATTCAGGTGAATGGTTTGTATTCCCCTTCCATGTTCCGCTGTGTTATAAGCAAGAAAGCATTTAACTGGATGTAACACTACCAAGTGGAGGATGAATCATCAACAGTGTTTAATCATTTTCCAGAAATAACAAACTCTGAAACACCATTAAAAATCCCGGTAATATCTACGAAATGTGACAGAAATCAATTTTGAATTCATGGGAACTTGAAGTTCTCATAGGAGCAACAGTCCAATGACCTCTTTAAAATCCATGGTCATCTCCTGGTATCACAAAAGTTTGAACCAAATTACATCATCTCTGTGACTTTATGATCTCAACTATAAATTCACTGTTTTTGTCAACTTAAAGCCACCCTCCTATATGTATTAACCTCTCTTAATGTTACTATGCATCCCTGTGAATATGTTGCAACGAAACTTGCCAGTTACTTTGCCTGACCAATCTCTGTTACACTGCTGAACAAAAAGCACCTTTTTTAAATAACTGACACAGTTCCCTCTGTGAATTATGTGGCAGCACAAAGTGGTTTCTGCAATACTTGCAGTATATTCTTTAAAAATGCTGCCAATGAGTCAGGGGCCATGTTACTAGGTCACACTTAAAATACTTGTTTGAAAAGTGAAGTTGGCTTTAAAAATCAGAAATCATCCATACAACAGATGTCTTGCATAGTGAACTTGACCCTTATGATTCTGTAAAATATTCTTAAAATGAAAAACATCTTCCATTAAGCCGACTTGTTTAGCTCATCAAATTCCTTTAAAAGGTCATCCATATCTCTGTTTTGCAGCGATTTACTGAGATTAAGCTTCTTTTGAAAATGTGATCAAAACCTCAAGAACGTGCACACAGAAACATCACATGTCACATGCTTAACGCTGATCGTTACTGCTGCCTGAAATACATTTCATGGAAAATTGTGAGCTGTCATTTACGTTGTGTTAACCAGGTCAATTCTTTCCTTGTTTGTCATCTTGATTTATGTTTGTGTTGCTTGTTTTTCTCTTTTGTGCACAGATTTTCTACCCTCACCTACATGTTTTCTTTCAGTTGTTTGTCTTTATTTTATGGATGCTGTGAGATATTATTGTGTATGCGTTTATTTCATTATGCAAACTAACGACATGAAAAACATCTCATGCATGCTCTCATGTATCTCTCATGTATTAAATATCTAACAGAATGATTCCTTCCTAAAGGGGAGACAGAAGGAACCTAAGAAAAAGGGGAAGAATAAGAACACTTGTGAGGAGTGTGAGTAATCACTCAGACACTTAAGTGTTTGATTTAGCTGTGGCAGCTGGAGGTAATGGCACTGTCATGTAGCAGCTCAATTTACAGGGACAGAGAGAGAGGGGAAGAGGTCTGCTTGGTTATCCCTCACTTTCCTCAACCACTTCTGCCATCAATGATGAAGGAAAGGACTGTAAGGAATGGCTGAGGCGACGCCAGGTGACTGGACAGATAACAGGAGGATTTCAGATAGATTCAATTTGTACAGCCAAACAATGGTTCCCACTGCGGGTCTAATCCACGATTGTAAAATCATGGATTCCAAAATGAAAGCTACCATGACTTAAAAACCTGTTTACATCTGACTATAAAGCTGAATGGAGGCAATGTTGCCTAGTTCAATTTGTATGTCTGTCTGTCTGTGCAATGTTGCATCTGAAGTTAGATATAGAAATAGACAAATACTTTATTGTCTACTTTTTGTGTGCAAAAGGAAGAATTTTGTCTTTGCTGCTTATATGCATACACAAGTTCAAAACCAGGGCTGCAACTAACAATTATTTTCATTCATTGATTAATCTGTTGCTTATTTTCTTGATTAATCAATTGGTTATTTGGTCTATAAAATGTCAGAAGATGGCGAAAAATGTTGATCACTATTTTCCAAAGCAGTCCTCAAATTTAAGAAGCTGAAATCAGACAAATTGGACATTTTTTAAATAAAAAAAAATGACTCAATTAATAGATTAATAGATTATCAAAATAGCAATTAATTTAGTAGGTGATTAACATTTGATTCACTGATTTATCAATGCAACTGTAATTAAAATATAACATATCAAATTTAGACAGATTTAGACATGTTAAAACACATTTACAAAAATAGAGGCTACATTAAAGGGCGTGCCAGGTACTTGATAGTGAGGACTGACACTGGGTTAGCAGGTGGTAGCAGCTGGCTTAAAAAGTGTGTGTCCTTACTGATTAAGATATTCTATGGCTACAGGGACAAACAATTTTCTGTAGATGTTTTTCTTTACACAAGGGACTGTACCTTTGCTCAGAGGGCAGTAGCTCAAAGTGAGGATTTAAGGGATGGCTGCTGTTGCCTGATGATTTTAAGATCTTAAGCGCTGGACTCTTCTGCCATGGTGATACCACAGTTGGGTTTGTTTCAGGAATTTGTGGAAAATTTACTCAAAACCAGGAATTTTAAGTCCAATCTCAGCATTAGAACAACTCCAACTAGACCTATTCAGAAACACAGATGTTTTAGATCAATAAAGAGTTTGCAGCTTCCACTACAGCTGGGATGGATGATAGATTGATGAAATAACAGTTAAAAAGGCCCAAGTAATTTAACGAGTATTTGAGACAAGTTGGCAGTCGCATTCTAACATTTTTCTGTAAAGTGATTCAACGAGTGATGGATGTTAAAAAAAAAAAAAAAAAAAGGAAGAAAGAAGGAAAAAAAAAACGCTGACTCTACTACGCTTGAGACTGGGGAGGTGACAGACAAATGATTGGTTAAGAGACAGAATGAGACAGGTGATGGCTTCACTTGGCCTGAGAGGAGCTGTCAAACTGTCACAAAGACTTTCTCTACCAGCATTTCTCGCTCATTCCTTCCTTAAATCCTTGCTTGCTCTCGGTCTATCCTGTGGGTTTAGAAAGTGGAGAGTGGAGTGATTTTTGTTTTACTTATACTTGGGTGAAAACACTGCATATCCACAAGCATACAAGCAGGCAGTGCTATATTAAATGCACTGAGCCATGACAGTATTCTTGAGTTAACAGTCTCTTTCACAGCCTTACACATCTTTCTCCCTTAATAATTGTTTCTCATTAGCAATTGTTTATCAGTAATGGAGGGGCATCAAAAATTTGTGTTGACCATGTTTGGGCTGTGGCTAAAGATTAGATTTGATTTGATTTTTTAACTGTGCTTACTTCAGCCAAGTCTATCTGTTTTTCCAATGGGTAAACAACTGATATTGGATAAAAGTCCAAATAGGGTGTGTAAACACATTGGGTATGCCGCTGGTCCACTAAGTGAATACCAAGTCGTTTGTCTCTAAACCTGCGGTGCAAAATAACCTCTGTCTTTCTCTGTAGCAGGTCATTTGTAAAGATCGAGGTGGCTGCGGTGGAATGAATGGAGAACCGAGTAAATAATGATCCCACTGGAGTCATCAGTAAACTTTATCATTTAATGAAACAGCCTGAACACAGCAGAGCAGAACTGCAGTTCAATTTAACACACACACTTACACATGCAGACACACACATACTTCATTAGCCTTGGAGAAGGGTAATGAGAACACACACATACACATTTCATTAGTCTGAGGGAGGAGTAATAAGAGCACATAGACACCACAAATCCATCCACTCACTGTCTCTCTCTCTCTCTCTCTCTCTCTCACACACACACACACACACTCACACAGTTATCTGTACACACACACATATATAAATGTATATGCCTAAGAGGGCTGCAGTGCAAAGGCATGACACTCGAGTCTGTCTAGCCAGGCGTTAAATGGACTGTCCCTTTGCACTTTATTTCAATTTAATCCAACCTTCATTGACATACCTAGAGTATGCGATTCATCACTCCATCCCGATGTGTTGACCTGACCCGCACAGATATGGATAACATCAAAGCACCAGATAAATGCTGGACATAAAAGCCTTACCTGAATCAAAAGAACAGTGGGCTCGTTTTAAGTGTAGGCCTTTTTGTGCTCTCTCTATTAAGCTGCTCACCCACAGCAAGCCAGAAATATTGTTAATGACATAAATTGCTGAAACAAGTAACAACACACATCCATCTTCTCTTTTTGTGCAAAGATATAAGTGGATGTTCTCAAATGCTAAAAAGATCAGTAATTAAAAGTGACATTTTCAAAGTGAGGAAGAACTACCTCTCTATCAAAACGATTAATGGAAGTTAGAAAGACCACCAAAATAATTGTTAGGCCAAAAATTACAGATGCTGAAAATGTGTCTTACTTAAGGCTGTTTGCTCACTACTGTTTACACCGGCTTCGCGCAACAGAAGAGAGGATTTGGGTTTACATGCTAAGGCTCTACTCCAGCTGATCGGGAGGCTAAGCTTGCTTGCAGATAAGTTGGCTAGCAAGTCATTAATGGGCACAGTCTATCTCAATGGTAGATACAGTTACTCTAAATAGAGTGAACTAAATCAAAGGCGTGAAACTTTGAGAGCAGTAGCAAACAAGGATGACACTGTGTTATACAGAAAAGACTTCTGAATTCTTCTTCTGATTTCTGAAGTTGGTTGTTTTCTGGTAGACAGGTAATTAACTAATTATTTTTAACAAACTAATCATTTTATGAATCATTAACCTGAGAGTCATTAGAGCCCAAGAGCAGCATCATACGGGGTTTTCCTGAGAATGAGGAAGAACTTGTCAGGGAAAATCAATTCGTGTCCCTTTAATGCACAATTTCTCCAGTAAAATGAGCTACATCAGAAGGACTCTGATAGAGTCTACAAGACAATCAGTTAAAAACTGGCAACATATTCTGACATATGTGCATGAGACTAACTTGTCATTAAGTGGAATGTTAAGAAATTTTCTTTTAACTTTCCCATTAATTAAGGTAAACAAATCTGCCATAGAGTTACTAAACAAATAAATTACTACATTTCTGTTTCATTTACTAATCATCAATAAGACAACCATTCACTTTTGTAAACAAGGTAAGTTACTATATGCAAACAATAAAATACTGAGTTGAAAGGTAATTGAAGAGGACAACCATTATTAATGTATCCATTCCTATGTGTTCTCCATCCTGCCTTGTTGATGCTCTTAACTGTCATTAATATGTTTTAAAAGAATATGCAACACACAAAAGCCCACACAAGCTATAGTTCTCGTCTAGCTCTTACTTGTACAATAGTGGATATCAGAGTGAACAAAAGCTGCATTTTTCAACCAAAAATGTCACACATTTACGGTTTCCAGCCTCTTAGATGCATGGATTTGTCATTTATGATAGTAAATAAAGATTACAGTATTGGTATTGGACTGACAAAACAAGCACTTTGAAAACACAACTTTTCATTCTAAGCAATTGTGTTGAGCATTTTTCAAAGTTTTTGGAAATTTTATAGACTGAGAGAAGACTTTAGACGTCTTCTTTTACATTCAACAATTAATCATTTAATTGTGAAAATAAATGGCAGATGAAAATGATCATTAGTTGCAGCTCAACAGTGAACTGTTAATAGTGTTTTAAGACAGCATAGTAACCGTTTGCATTAGAAGTAGTCCTCTCACAGTCTAACTGCCTCAGGTTACAGACCTGACATAACTTCATATAAAACCTGAGGGCCACGGACTGTAACACTAGATGATTTGAAATGGTATGGGGTAAGATTTTGGCGGTAAATTTCCCTCCCTGTGGACAACAGTGTACAACACCTGAGACTGTTGCACAATGGTTAAGTCAAAAACAGCGTCACTCAAGCACTCTCTCTCTCTCTCCTCTCTCTCTCTCTCACACACACACACACCTACACAAACAGATTACAGTTCATCAACTGTGAGTGAAACTGCATGGTTGAAAATGAGCTTTGAAAGGCAGGGTGACTCAAACAGAGCCAGAGATACATGATATGAGAACGACAGACAGAGAGAGGCTGAAAGGTGAGTCAGAGACTGAAACATGACTGGGTTGTTAGATGTGCACAAGTATCAGCTGACCTTGCGTGTGTGTGCGCACAATGGGAGGGTGCAGACACATGGAAAGTTAACACTTTGTTGTCTTGTTACTTGACTTTCCAGTATGTTTGTGAGAGGTTGTTTACATATTCACACTGTATCGCTACGCTACCTTACTCCCAGTCATGCATACCTGAATGACCGGCAATAGCAAAATAATATTCAATAAATTCACGTATAAGTTTCAAGCAAGATACATTCCAGTTCAAGACTGTCAAGAAGTTACTTTAGAGCCCAGTGGGAGAAAAGGCAAATTCAGGAGCTGACAGCAAATTCTACGGTGTAAAGTTAGTGTGTGAGCTCAGCAGTAACAACACACACACTTTTTCTAGCAGTTAATGTCACCATGACAATGATGTCAACAATAGAGATATAAGCCATATTAAAACCACGTTCATCTGGGGAGAGCTGTGAATGATCTCCAGCTAGACTGTATATTTAATGTCACATTTTACTGATCAATAGATCAATTTATTTCAAAAAAGAAAACATTACACTTCATAATGCATTGTATCTGAATTGAAACACATTTATGGCTAATTGAGGTATGGTTTTTCTGTATGTTTTATGAATCCAAGTTAAATGTAAATGACCCATAAATACAGTACCAAAACAAAGTCTCAGAAGTTATGAAATCAGAGGTAGAACAATATCACTGAACAATATAAGAACAAACAGTCTGAGTCTCCAGATAAGTCTGATCACATGTAGTTTCAGTTTGTACTTGGCGTATTTTGCATGTGGGAAACAAGTCAATGTACTTTCCCATACTAGTGTACAAATATTACTTGTGTGAGAGGCAAAAAAAAACAAAACAAATACCACTACATCTTTTAAACAGATACAGAAAATGTGTAACACATGAGGAAACTGTGGCAACTCAAACATAACCTCAGTCCTTCAGGAACACAGATAACCTTGAGGCTCATGAGTCAAACCCACATTAAAGCATTTCATTGATAAAAATGACAATGATAAACTGGAGTCAGTAAGGGACAATATTGACTGACCACTGACCAACTTGTCAAATTTGTCATGGAGTGACAGAGGCTGATAATGAACAAGAGTGAATAATATCATCTTAGTTAACAGTGTTTTTACTTTAAATTAAATGGGGTCAGGAGTATTATACTGATGCAATTCAAGATGAGAAAAACACCTTGTTCTTTCTAAATTATTCTGGCAGGGTGTGTTTATGGGTTGGGCTGTTTTGCCATCTGCTCTTTGTGACCACTGGGAGGCCTGGAGTTTCACTGCTCTGACATGTTTTGAAGACGCGCATGCACACACTTATGTAAGTGTCAATCCTATCTGTCCATCTGTGGTTTTCTCCTCCCTCTCTGATGCACATACACACAAACCTTGTGCTCCTGAATGTGTGTATGCGTGTGTTCTATTCTCTCTAAAGACAGGAAGGATAAGTAATGTGGGCTGAGAGGCCTAATAATAAATTAACACGATTTAATGAAGGAAAACTTAACTCCTGTAATTATAGTGAAGCTGTGTGTATCGTGTGTGCATGTATCGTGTGTGTGTGTGTGTGTGTGTGTGTGTGTGTGTGTGGTGTGTGTGTGTGTGTGTGTGGTTTGTGGGAAGGAAAGATGGTATTATCCAGAGGAAGTGTCAATAAGACAAGGATGTGTTAGGAACTGCCAAGAGTCATTATCCACAAGCCGTTTCTCTGTCTCAGGTGCACACACACACACTCACACACACACACACACACACACACACACACACACACACACACACACGCACACACCTCAGTTTCAGCTTGTTGTGAAGTTAATGACTCGTTCTCTGCTGGTTTCCTGTTGTTTAAATGGAGCCAATTCACAACGCTAGACTTATTGACACACACAGCCAGGTATGTTGGCAGGAAGGCTCCCTTCCTCTTTCACTCCTTCCTGGATTAAATCACTTCGATACACAAACACACACAAATCAACAGGCAGCATAAACAAGCAGACAAACTGTTACATATTATTCCTGTACTATCTGTGATGTTAGCATAAACATAAGGAAGGAAAATTTTGCTAATATGTTATATATTTTTACTATTAACACCAGAGTAATTCTTAAATCAGCTGGATTACAACTATGTTCTTTTAGTTTTATGTATGTCTGAGTTTCTGAAACAAGTGGAGCTAATTAGCCCGATAGATTTTAATCATGCAACAAGCATGCCAATCAACTGTTGCAACAAACTGGGCTGATAACTTCTAATGGGGATGGTAAATGGTTTCATAGCTAGCATACTATACTGTGTATACCAGCGTTCATTTGGCTTACGAGGCCCTGCAAACAGACAACCTGCAGACCAGGGCTCAAACTTTTCTCCTCAGTATCCCGCAACTGGCCTAAATTTTACTTTGAACTGCTCTTGATTTAACACCCATTGTCCCAAACTGAATGACGTTTTTCATTCCACATCATAAATACAGTTTATTTACTTTGTTTCAGTAACACACATCACTTTATTGACCAAATTTCGTCAGTCAAGGAAATTCTGCTAGTTGTTCCATGCAGTAGGCTTATATCTAAATGAAAAACTGAACTCACTGTAGGTGTTTCGCCACAAACAGTTTTCATGATTCTTCTACTCATTGGTTGAGTTTCTTCTTTATTTTTAACTGTTTAAAAAGAAATTAAACTGCAGTGCAAATGTTTCTGATGTCACAGAGACACACGCTGAACGCATCTCTCATGACGCATCTCTCATGGTAAACAATTTTATTTTGAGCCCCATGACAGCATCTAAGTGCACATGTGATGTAGCATAGAGTATCGTCGGAGACAATTCAAATTTTTAAAATTTTTGAAAATGAGTGCTGTCGAAGTCACCATGAATTTGCTACTAAATGCTTTGACAGCCAACATTTAGGCATTTTCCTGATTAGTGGAAAAAGTGGAAGGGATTGCTGCTTGTCAGGTTTGACACGTTAAGTCACAACTGGTTAAAAAGTTTCCAAGTTGTCAACAGTTTTGTTTGTTTTCTTGCCAAGTAGCAGCAGAGTGGAAGTTACATCAGCAGAACCACTCAGGAGGCATACACTGCTATTTCTAGCCATTTGAATAGTGAGATCTGTATATAACACACAATCTATTGTTGTGCACCTGATGTACAATTTGCACATTGTTATGCAACAACAATAGGCTTTATCAGTGTGACTTTTTTATGTACAAAAAACATGGCCATAGCATCTGTGGTGTCACATACACATACTTATTTAGGCTTCTGAAAGAATCCTTTGATGCAAGGATGCGTTTACTGTTGGTAGCCGACTTGGCTGTTACTGGAGCCAAAAAATTCAAATTAGGGCAAAGACAGGTGAACCTCCCTTAGGTCAAGGCAACTGTCAGTCCAAAAAATATACATCTTTATTGCTCTCTTTATGTATTTAAAATAAAATCTGAATTTACCATAAACACATTAAAAGAAGTGAAATTATTTGAATCAAAATATATTATTGAAAAAAATGCTGATGTTATGTTCAGCAGAGATGTTGGGATTTTTTCTAATCCCTTCAATTCAGTTGTTTTTTCATGAAGCCAATATCTAGTGGCCTTTGGGGAATTCCTTAATTCTGAGGCTCATGGAAGACAAAAAAAAAATTCTCCACGCAGGAAAAACCTTCAATTAGAACTGATGTTGGGATGTGCTAATACTGTAAGCATGAAAAGAAAACAGGACATGACATGTCCATCATGTGGACATAGTGAATTTAAAACACTCCTGTGTGTGAGACGTTCCCTGTGCCTGTGATGACTAAACCAGGCTGTTTGCTGTGCATGTTCTTATTCTAGCTGTGCGGTTTAATAGGGGTTTTAAATCAAAGGCCCGAGAGTCAAAACACACACAGAAACCCTCACTGCTTCATTTACTTTACTTGCTGAATCATCAGCTGGAGGGAAAAGAGAAGAGAAAGGAGGGGTGAAATGTTGACCCACAATGTGGCAGGTTATCGCGGCAAACCTGTCTAAAAACCGCTCTCTCTTCCCGCCTCTCTTCTTTCCCTCTCCTTTTCCCTCGCTTGTCTTATCTCTTTTTCTGTTTTTTTTTTCCTTTTTTTTTTCAATGCCTTAGGGGAGCTGCCACCCCTCCCACCTACTATTCCAGTGAAACATTAGCCCTGACTGATACCTTAAACCTTTAAGTGTGTGAGTGCGTGTGTATAAACTAATGAAGGTATGTCTTCAACAACAAACAGAGCAAGAGACTGGCTCCACACTGCGCACACACACACGGTGTAGTCACGTTCCTGGTGCATGTGTCCTGCTGTAACCCAGGGAGGTTTGATATAATCCTGTCACTCCTCGTGACTAATAGAGATGACTAACACATGCGTGCACACACACACACACACACACACACACACACACACACACACACACACACACGCACAACACCACACAGCAGCACACAAACAACTGTCTTGGAGATGTTTGTTTGAAGAGAAACAGTCGCTACACTCAAGAGAGACTGAGACACGCAAACAGACAAAAAGTTTATCATCAACACATTCTATCAACAGTCATGGCGTCACTCTGCCAGCACACTGGACATTGCAACACACTACCAACACTTAAAGGTGCCCTGAAGACTGGGAAGCCTAAGCCTTTTTTCTGTATCAGAGATTAGGAAAAAATCTCAATCACAGAGACTCTGTATGAAACACTTCTGTTATTTTTTTTTAACTCAATCCAAGGACGTGATAGTAAAGTTAAAATTACTTTAACACTCCTTTTGTTGATAAATTATCAAGCAAAACACACTCTGGCAGGCTGTTCACATTGAACTATGCTAAAGGAAGTGTGCAACCCATTCTCATGGTCACAACAAAATAATAACCTTCAAGTCAATCTTAAAAGTTATCTGTATGAGTCTAAAAATATGCAACTGGCTTGGTTTGCTCTGGATACACTGTTGCGTTTCTCTTTTCTTTTATTGTTTTGTCATTGTATATAAATTCCAATCCTACCACTTCTAAAAGAGATATATAGCTGTCTACAACCTTAAACCACAGGACTAATAACAGTATGATGATGGACAAATTCATTAGGACAAGTCGTTACTTAACTCCTTTCATGTGGGAATGTAAAACACAAAGGTAACTTTGGTTCCACCTTTAAACACACAGTATGTAATTTCTGATCCCAGGGTCTCTCAATCAATAAATTAACAAAATACGGACATGGAGTCTATCTGATGTGACTCAAATCATGGCAGAAATCATGTTCTTGGACAAGGTAAACTCACATTTAGTCAAGTTCATCTACTTCTGTCTTCACTTCATACTGTTTATCATGTTCTTTAATGACCAAATAGTATTTTAAATGCAGCTGAAATGTGTGGTGCTTTGCACCGTACATTATGAATATTGCACATTATCCTATAAAACCTAACAACAACTCACCACATGTGTTATTTTTTCAGACAAAGCAAGATCATAGTGTGATGTTAGCCGCCACACAATGTGGCTAACATTAACAGTGCTAGCCGCAGCAGCCTGCTCTCCTTGCAGGTTAACGTCGACATGCATGTGCCATACAGGTGCATCTCAAAACATTAGAATACCATCGAAAAGTCAATTTATTTCAGTAATTCAATTCAAAAAGTGAAACTTATATATTATATAGATTCATTACACAGAGTGATATATTTCAAGCATTTATTTCTTTTAATGTTGATGATTATAGCTTACATCTAATGAAAACCCCAAATTCAGGATTGCAGAAAATTAGAATATGACATAAGACCAATTTAAAAAAGGATTTTTAATGCAGAAATGTTGGCCTACTGAACTGAAAAGTACAGTATGTCCATGCACAGCACTCAATACTGGGTTGGGGCTCCTTTTGCATGAATCATTGCATCAATGTGGTATGGTATGGAGGCGATCAGCCTGTGACACACCTGAGGTGTTATGGAAGCCAAGGTTGCTTTGATAGCGGCCTTCAGCTCGTCTGCATTGTTGAATCTGGTGTCTCTCATCTTTCTCTTGACAATACCCCATAGATTCTCTATGGGGTTTAGGTCAGGTGAGTTTGCTGGCCAATCAAGCACAGTGATACTGTGGTCATTAAACCAGGTATTGGTACTTTTGGCAGTGTGGGCAGGTGCCACGTCCTGCTGGAAAATTAAATCAGCATCTCCATAAAGTTTGTCAGCAGAGAGAAGCATGAAGTGCTCTAAAATTTCCTGGTAGATGGCTGCGCTGACTTTGGACTTGATAAAACACTGTGGACCAACACCAGCACATGACATGGCTCCCCAAAATCATCACTGACTGTGGAAACTTCACACTGGACCTCAAGCAATTTGGATTGTGAGCCTCTCCACTCTTCCTCCAGACTCTGGGACCTTGATTTCCAAATGAAATGCAAAATTTACTTTCATCTGAAAAGAGGACTCTGGATCACTGAGCAACAGTCCAGTCCTTTTTCTCCTTAGCCCAGGTAAGACGCTTCTGACGTTGTCTCTGGTTCAGGAGTGGCTTGACACAAGGAATACAACAGTTGTAGCCCATGTCCTGGATACGTCTGTGTGTGGTGGCTCTTGTAGCCTACTGAACCAGACTGAGAGACCATTTAAAGGCTCAGGAAACCTTTGCAGATGTTTTGAGTTAATTAGCTGATTAGAGTGTGACACCATGAGTCTATAATATTGAACTTTTTCACAATATTCTAATTTTCTGAGATCCTGAATTTTGGGTTTTCATTAGCTGTAAGCCATAATCATCAAAATTAAAAGAAATAAATGCTTGAAATATACCACTCTGTGTGTAATGAATCTATATAATATGAGTTTCGCTTTTTCAATTGAATTACTGAAATAAATGAACTTTTTGATGATATTCTAATTTATTGAGATGCACCTGTATGTGTTTACACATTGCTCCAGTCAAGTGGTTATGTGCCAATTTTGCTAATATGCCAATTCTGACACAGTATACATACAACCTTATTTTTGTTTTCTCGGTCAAAATACTGCCAAACCGTGCGACTTTCCACAATGTCATCTTTCGCACTTTGCCGATTACAACATCTGGGCCATCTGGCCATTAATGCAGGGAGCCGGAGGCTGCAGTAGCAGCAGACAGCCGCATAACATCTTAGAGGCAGCATTATTTTTGGTGCCAACCAGTGATTGTAACACTATTTAAGTGTTTAGTTGACTACTTCCGCACATCCCTTGTAAGTACATAACTCACCTAAATATATAACATAGGTCTAGACATTTTAATGCAGAAATGCTACGCATTATACCTTTAAGATGAAAACGTGCTATCTTGAAACAGTTGTAGTTGCTGTAGAAGTCAGATCCTGTTTAGACCAAGGCCCCAGTGGTTTGGGCCTCTATCTCACCCAATGTTACATAATTGGGAAACAGCTTTATCATCTCATCAACAGGATTGAGAATGACATTTGACATGTTGGGGGTGACATATCTTAAAAACAATAGGGTCAAGAGCCAGATTTGTACCCTCCATTTTGTGAATATAGGGTATGAACATCAGTTCTATGAATCACCAGGGCGTTTTGACCAGCTGCACTTTTAAAAATGTGTTAGGTGATAAAATGTTCTCTTTATAGATAGGAGCCAGTGCCTTTAAAGCTTGACTAACAATGTGCTGAAAAATCGAGAGACCACCCAGAGACACGGACATGCATGTGTCTGTTGCTGTTTGTGCATATGTGCCGATTATTTTAGAATCAAATTCCTTCTGGGCGAGAGAAAACAGACAATATTCACATAACAGCTCTTTCTCTGACATGTTTTTGTAACAATGAAGACAATATAAAACGAAAGCTGTCAAGTAATTGTATACTATTAAATGAACTCAGGTGCAGCTATAAGAATGTTTCTGCACGCTAAACAAGGGTGAACAGGTTGAAATTTTGAAAGAGAAGACAGAAAAACAGCATTCTGTGTTGCTTTAGTGCCTTAGAGGAAGAGCAGAGCTATGTTAAAGGTCAGGGTGATTTCATTTATAGGAGTATGTGAGGCGAACTCAACCCATGAAAGCACATGAAAATATTTTTCACGTATTCATGCCTCAAACCGAAGAAAAGATGGAATAAAACAGGGCAGAGTGGTAACCAAATCTTCACAGGAAGATTGGATGGGGAGAGCTGGATTCCCATAGGTCATGTTGGAGGTCAAGGGTCATTGTACCGGTCAGCTACCGGGATCGCACAGATTAATCACCTGTTGACCTATCCAAATCCTCACTCTTTTGGGACCACACCTGCAAAAACTCCAGCTGAACATGCCTTCAACATAGTGAAAAATAAAGTGCTGCTTTTCTCTCCAGTTTTAGCCTGACAGCATTATCATTGCTTCTCCTCTTGCATGTGAGTGAGTGAGTCTAATTGAGAAGGACCTCTAGGGCCTGAGACAGAAGGGTTTTCAGAGGTCACGAACACATAACCTCCAGGGAGACCAACCAGCCACCCTGAGGGAAACCACAGAAGGTCTGTGGGCTGCGCTCAACGCCCAGCCGCCCCCTACAATCCGTCCGTTTCTGGTAACATGATTACACATGCTCACACCCCCTTCATTTCTGCTCAACCCAACTAACCCTAAAGTTCAACATTAATACTGCCAGATTCTGCTCCTCTGCACACATACGCAACCAAACCCCAACACACATTCTTTTCCAGCCGTTTCATCTTTGCGCCCCTGTGAATCAGAGACACTTAATCCTCTGGAGTAGTTGTGGGAAAATCAGCCCAAATATTATGGCAAACTACGAAACAACTGTGGAAAATCCTCTGACCACGTTCACTCACTCCATAACAGCCTTATTCCACCGTAACAGGATTTTCTCCATACATCATTACATAAAGACTGCACTTCATTCTGTGATTTTAATTGATAGAAGCAGAGAGAAAAGGGGAAAAAATACGGTCTGTGTTGGCAGTCGAGGACAAATTAACCATTTTAATGAAATAATTATTCCACTGATTGTTCAAATTATGCACGGCAGAAAACAATTCAGTTTTAACAGCTTGGAAAAATGAGTTATGTCATTCAAGGAGAGTATATTCAATGCAGTTTTTTCTCTGTGGATATGGATGAATTTAGTGGAAAAGTACAAAATTTCCAGGGGGAATTAGGCTAAATATTAAAGTGGAGAACAATGGAATTGTACATAATATTAAAAGCATAACTTGCAGGATTTTCCTAAAAAACAATGTAAATAAAATCCTCCTAAATCACTGCTTATGACCCACTGGAAGTGTGTGGTGACGTCTCTGTAGAGAGCGTGTTATCGCCCTGTATTTTCTTGTTCTCTCATATTTTGCTGTTTGGGATGTTTCTGGTCTTGAGCCTGTTTGGCAGCAGTGTAGTCCCTTGCCAATACAGCGCGCAGGTTTTCATGTAGCAACCAATGGTTACATTGCATTCTCTGTCTCTTTACTCTGCTGTCTGTGAGAGCTGCACGCATACATACACATAAACACATACAGGCAGAGCAGAGAACACAACTGCTGTGAAACAATCAGAAAATAACACATTATATCTCCAATTCCCTGCTATGTTCCTGCTGCATATTCTACCTTTAAAATAATGTCACAAACCCTGCACGAAACAATCTGCAATGAAAGATTGAATAGACTGTATCAGATTCTATAAACTACACTTCAATAATTAGATGTGTCCATGTTGAATTTAATCTATCATAGCAGCAGTATTTTGTGTTTCAGTGGTATTTTCATTGTTCTCCAGCACATCCACAGTATGAACAAACCAGTCTGTCTTTCATAATGACCACAATCTTAAACAAAACACAGAATTGATTTTCTTCCACCAGTTCATCTACACATGTTTCAGTAAGGGTCAGAGAAGACCTGATTTGCCATTAGATTTGATAAGTGTGAATGAGCTTCGACTGACAGGTGATTTGGGCATTCAACCTTCAAGAGACCTTTAAACTCGATACATGTTTAAGTGTGGAACAAATCAAACTGTTTTCGAATGAGCTGTCGTATGGTCATCAGGGTGAAAAATTAACTTTTTTTTTCTATTCTCTCCCCAGGGTGTAATGTTTCTGGGGAAACTGCAAATATAGTTAATTAGTGCAACTTAGATTTGTTTTACTTTCCAGTGCTGGAAAATCACAGCATAGTTCGACAGAAGACCATGGCGATTTTGTTTGCTGCATTCTTTTCTAAATGTTTAGATGGGACATTTGTAGCTTTGATTTCTGTGATGGTAATATTTACCGCTTCATGGTTCTTAGTTTGTGACCAAAAATACATTTTCCTCAGAAAGACAGCAGAGTAAAGTATCACTAGTCATAAACCCCCACAGATCACCTACTGAGAAGCAGCAGGGGCTGCAGTCTCACTGTACACAAAGACAAAAGCTTTCAAACTGCTTTAAGAAGAGGAAAACATTACACCAAATATCTGCATGCAGAAAGAAAAACAAAGAAAAGGCTACCGACAGCAGCTACCTTTCAAATATGACTCAGTAATGTTGTCTCAAGTTCATAACAGAGTTCAAGATCCTCAACCGTGAAGGATTTCAAGGAGGGAGGTCTGATGTGTGTCGGCATGTACGAGTGTGTGTGCTGGTTTTCACCGATAAAGAAGGCCAAAGGCGTTTGACCCCTCATGATCTCTGCAGTGTTGGTGGCATTAAGCTGTTTGTAAAGAGAAATACATTTGTCTTCTGCTGTGTGTGTCAGTCAGATAAGCTCTGACCTCACACATACCTGCACAGGGTTCCTGTCTGTCAAATTCTTTGAGGTGAACTTTATATGGCTCAACAAAGGACTTATTGTAAGAATCTACATGCACAGTCACCTGTGAGCCTGACACACTACCACACACACAAGCACAGTGCTTCCCCTTTCACCTTGAGTTGTTCCGGTCTGCATGAGTGCACCAGTGAGAAAAGTAGAGTGAATCAGTAAAAACACTTTAACTTTAACACTTTATGACCCTCTCACTTATGTACGCAGAGAGTTTGCTGTGGCGTCTTTTTTTCTGTGTTTCTACGTCTGTAAGAGAACAAGGAAAAACACAAACTTAGCAAGAGACTAAAAAACTACAGAGTTATAGGCTGACTAATAGCAAAGTAAAAGATTACTTAGACCTTCAGTGAAGGAGACAAATCTCTGGGCATATTGAAAAAAAAAAAACATTAATCAGTAAGTCGGTCTATTTCATCATTACATCATGATCAATCAAGAGAAAGTTGGCAAAGGGTGCAATTATTTTTAATTAGTAATTATGATGTTGTTCATGCCACATTCATCCATGCAAGTTGTCAGGTCCACTGAAAAGGTCAGGATTTAAGTACCTTGGTTAAAAGTAATCAAAGAGTACTTGTACTTGGTACATCCTTACATCTAAAGGACACTTGTACTTTTCCAAGTTGTGTAACATGCCTTGGCTCTCACTATCCCTTTCTCTTTACCTGTCTTTATCATCTCTGAAAAAGACTGTGTGTTAAAAAGACTTCCCTCAACAAAAAAAATGACAGTTTGTTTATGTTTTACACATACACACTCTTACTCTTTCTCTGGCACACACAGAAACACTCACACACACAGTGGGTGTTTTTTGGCTTGTCCAAAGCTCTGGCCTCTCTCCCAGACGCTGATCTGCACCCCAGCTTTTACTGCTGCAGCCAAATGGGTCAGACCACTGGTTGTGTACTGGTATTGATTTCACACAACTGACATCACCCATGTGTGTTTAAGTAACAGTAGCCAGAAATTGAGTAACCACACACACACACACACACACTTGTATACAAAGACTCACACAAAGGAGTAGCCAGACAGTTTATGTAAACAAGATCTTATGACGTGATACTCTGCTTGTGTGTGTCTTTCTGTGGGTGTTAAATCTTTTTGTGTCTTTCATGACCATTAGCTACAGTGTATTAAGATTTTGGGCAGATCAGTCCCACTGTTTGAATTTCTACTGAACACTAAAAAAACAGATGGAGACAGGGACAGAAACCTCTAGCTCCAGGCTAAACAACTGCCAAAAAAGCAAGGCAGTGTATGCATACACACACCCCCCCACACACACGCACACGCACACGCACACGCACACACACACACACAAAGATAAGCATCTGAGTCAGTGTTAAAGCAAACACAGTGGTATCACTCCCTGACTCAAGGCCCCTTCAGAGGAAACTCAAAAGGGAAGATTTAAAGGAATGGAGAAGCCTTCGACTCTTGGAGAAGAAATGACCGCACACTGCGCCCAATCAGAAGCTTTCAATGCTCAAGATATACTTAAGTGCTCAGAGGAACACACACATGCCAGATTCCAATTTCAAGTTATCGACATACTTGCACAGACGTGCACAGAAAAGACAAAGACTTGAAAACGGAAAACAGACCAGTAAAAAGATGACAGACGGAGAGAAAAACAGGTGCCAGGATAATAAAGGGCCTTCTCCATACTCATGTGCTGGCTCAGCTTGACTTGGTTTGACTCTGCCTGCCAGCCCAGCACGGCAGGGATTTGCATCTCCCTTACAACAGGGCGACCTGCGTGAAGATGCGTCTTAAATGATATGCACTTGTCTCAGGTCAAGCAGCTGTAAAACAGCACATTAACACTTTTCGCTTCTGAGAAGTTGCTTATCATGATAGATGGTGGAACCAGAAGTGACACAACACAAACTGAACAACAACAAAAAAGAAATTTCGTGAATGGGAAACCAAAGCATTGTGGATAAAGGAATATTGTTTTTTGGGAAACAATGTTGCTAATCCAATTGCACCACTGAGAGATAAAGTCATAGTACTACAGCAGTTAATTTTGCAGGGTAATCATTCTGATGTTTTACAATTACATAAGTGTGGCACTTTTAAGCACACAACCAAATGAGGGGTTTGCAGAAAATGTAGACTTACAAATGACAAGAGAAGTCAAAGACAGAACAGAACCAGATTTCAAACTAATGGCTTGTGTGATCACGTTGGTCGGGTTTTCACACAGTGCCAGAGGCAAAATTAAGGGAAGGTGAGGAAGAGTGGCTGGTAGAAGAGTGTAGGGGAAGGTTGATTCTACATGCTCTGGCCATAGAGTTAAATATACTTTAATCTTTAAATGTAGATAGTTGTACAGTGACCTGAATAAAAGTCCTCTTCACCGAGATTTACATTCCATATTTAAGCCTATGGCTTGACTGCTGACCTACATGAAGCCGTTACATGAAATCTATTGATTGCTGCTACCATATGTGGATCTCATCCATTTAGAGCAAAATCTATGTTAACAAAATCACTTTAATCTGCAACATCAAAAGACTTGTATGTGAACATATATATATTAATATCTAAGATTTATACATGGGAGCTAACTGTAATGTGCTGAATAAGGTGCACTCTCATGATTATATGGATATTCGTGGGAGTGAATCCATGTACATCCATGTGATTTGACTATGTTTCTAAAGCAAGACTTACTCTGTCTCACTGTCTCTTTAAATCTCTGACATATATAATCAGATGAAGCAGAAATACTGTATACTGTACTAATCTTAAAACATGCATTTAATTCCAGGGAAAAAGGCGTACTTAAAAATAAGAGGTTATCATCTGGCAACAGAAATAACATGCTTAAATACAGCAGTGCATACATAAACATCATTCTTCTAAATCACACAATAATACCTAGAGATTTAAGGCAGAAATGTGACCCAAACTCATTTTAATATGAATCCCTTCATAGCGTATTATCATAGCATCAATTCTATATCTATTCACTGCCGCTGACGTGCATTGCCATAATTAATCATACTCAAATTGCAGGACCGATTATCTTCATTTCATACAGTGAAAGATTAAGTTTTGCATCATTTCTTATCTTTTGTGCTATGTCAGAGGTCACAACCATGCATTATGTGCATGTTTCAGAATTGTGGATTTGTTTTAAGGGGGAGGGCTATGTTTAATCCATATCAGGAATGCACATGTTTAACTTAAAAATCCATGTGTGTGTTAGTGTGTGTATTTTGGAGGAACATGGCTTGAGCATGAAACGTGTCGGGAATCAAAGCTCAAATGTGGAAATAAGTGCTGCAGTCAGATATCCTAAAACATGTCAATTAATCCCACGTTTGAAATGTTTAACCTTGTAAAGTCCTGATGAATGAGAAGTGACAGAAAGAGCGAAGAACTGCAGGAAAAGTGAAAGAATATATCACTGCTGTATTAATGTATGTTTTAATTAGTTGTAAAAAGATTAAATTTGCTATATATGATATTCATCTGACTGCAACAATAATTACATGTCTAACATCTCTTCTAATATTTCTGACTTGATTATTGAAGAACTAAATTAACAGGTTCAAATGGCTCTTTATACGCACAATATTTATTATGTTTTACCTAAAACCCTGATTACTAAATTGTTCTTTTCCGGGTGTTTTCTAACTTTTAGACTAGTCGACTAGTCTAAATTAAAATTTGTTGCCAAAAACAGCCATTGATGACAGTGGCAATAAAGGAACGGATAGTTTGCACCACCCAAAACATTCTATTATAACTCAAAATTATCAGCCCCATGAGCCTCAGAGAGACTCAAATACGTAGAATAAAAGAGCAGTGTCAGTCAGTCAGAGAGACAGACATTCTCCAAATAAACATCTATGAGCTGCCATGAGAACTCTGATAGTACTGTGGAAAACCCACTCAGATACAGCACACACAGGGATGAAGGTGAGAGGAATGATCTTATTCAGACCAGTGCAATATGTTCAACAAGCATCCAAGCAGTGAGCTGGATGCACACATGCAGTAGCAAGTGTTTCATTTTGATCAGAGTCAAGTGAGAAAAGTAAGAGTATAAGTATGTTTGTCCATATGAAGGCAAAGTTTCTGCTATTTCAAAGTTCATCAGTGTAGTCATACATGCATGCACATTATTCAAAAAGGTACTCTAAGTGAAAGAAGAACAAGATGTAACCATTATGTTGGGGTCATCAGGGCACCAACATGCAAAGGACTCCGCTTTGCAGCCTCATGAGTCCATTAGGACTTCACATCCTGTCTTACCTCTCTTTGAGAAAGTCCACCACTCTTTTGAAGTCATCGATGCAATACTCTCTCTTCATGTCCATCAGTACGCTGTCTGAGGCCGACTGCACAGGAACATGAAGGAAGCCGTAGACACGTGGGTGATTCAATATCTTGGCCATCTCCTAATGAGACGCAGAGACGAGAGAGAAAAGAGAGAGACGGAGAGACAGGAGAAACAGAAATGAAGACTTCTTAAGAGGAGGAAAGGCAATTGGGGTGAAATCACTAGTTAGTTAGTAATAATATTACATATATTTCACATAGCAAGCAAAGAACAGAAAAAAAACATAAAAGAATAGAAATTAAAGTATTAAAGACTAAAACCAAATTAATGCAGGGACAAATAAAACAAAGTTTATCAGTTTTAACATTAAAATCTTGTCCTTGTACTGCACTTAACTGAATATACGTAAAAAGGATTTGAGAATCACTTTTTAAAAAACTTTTACAAGGTATATCAACTTTTTTGGAATTTGGGTTGTTGTTTTTGGTTTTGATTACTGGTCTACTAATGATGGTGGACAAACATAGGATAGGTTAGCCATAGAAGTTCTGAATCTGAGACCAAAATGTAAATTTTTAATTTTCCCATAATTAATGCAAAAAGAAACAAAGCACAGAAGAAAAGATGAAAAAAGGAAGAGGCAAAATCTGACAGATGGCTCTGGTGAATGACAGCAGCTAGCTTTGAATAAATGAAGGTTCCATTAACATTCCTGCCTGTTTCTGCACTCTTTTCGCTCCAGACCTTCTACAATGGACTGCCTCCTTCTCTTATTTTCTATTTCCCTTTTTTATATTGGGCTGAATAAAAGAAAAGCAGCTCAGAGAATTCATTGTATGCCCACTGGATCCAAAGTCAAAGAGTCAAGGCTGCGCCAGTAGGTGTTCTTTATGTCTGAAAAGTCAAGAGCTTTTACTGAAGCATCCACGTCCAAATCTCAGAATGGTGAGAGGGAAAAAAGAAAAATACATAAAGTCTATAATTAACTCAGTAAGGATTTCTGGCCATTATGTCAGTGCTTTTCTTTTTTCACTAAAGACTTATACAAATAATTATCACTATGCCTGCAGTTCCTTTAATACAGAAAGCAGGTTGTAACCAAATGGAAAAACTAATCTTTACTTATGGACACACTGATGTTTAAGAAAATGTCACCATCAAATACTCATCAGATTGTAATGTGAAGTGCATTCCCAGAGATGTCTTTTGAGATGAAGTCAAAAGGTGAAAGAACAAACAATCGTGAGAAATATGGACAAAAGATATATTTTTCTATCAAGGTCATAACATACATATAATAAATTTAATAATCTATTATATTTATGTTTCTGGCATTGAAAAGGGTGTTGAAAACAGGATTATCCAGTAGCAGCACAGGTATGTGAGTCATGTACTGCTGCAACTAACAATTATTTTCATTATCAATTAATCTGTCAATCATTTTTTCCATTTAATCAATTAGTTTTGGTTGATATGTGTTTCCCAAAGCCCAAAGTGATGTCCTTAAATGCCTTGTTTTCTCCACACCCCAAAAATATTTGTTCACTGTCATAGAAGAGTAAAGAAACCAGAAAATATTCACATTTGAGAAGCTGAATGCAGACAATGTGGACATTTTTTTTTCCAAAAATATAACTCAAAACTATTAACTGTAGTTAACAATTAATTTAATAGTCAATTAATAAGCCCTAGAGTCATGTTTCAGGTTTTACACTTTTACCAAGAACAATTGCAAGAGTGACACTTTTTACACGTTTTTTAATACACCACATTAATTAGGAGAGTTGGAAGGTTTTTTGATTTTCTTTCATTCTTACTTTCATTTCCTCAGTCAAAGAACTGGAGAGACCACAGATGTCAGATTTTTCTGATGGACATAATCAGGATGCTATCATTACCATGCTAATCACCACACGAAGGAGAAAGAGAAAAAGAGAGGGGTGGCAGAAATGATTTAATGATTTCCTACAAGAATATGCTGATTGCAGTCCGTCTTCTCAATTAAGATCTATTGTCGAATGTTCCCTCCTTCATACGCAGATAAAAAAGCATGTGTGTGCGAGCACATACACACAAACACAGCTCAGTTTCAGCGCACCACAGGGGGTTGACCACTGGAAGCTCCAAATTAGAAAGAATTAATTTGGTTGGAAAATGGAGCTTGATTGGTGACAGAAATCAGCTCTCTATATGTGTGTGTATGTGTGCATGTGTGTGTGTGTGAGAGAGAGACAGACAGAAAGTGAGTGGTTGAAAGAAAAACATGTGAAGGAACGTTCATTTCTGTGTGTTTTTAAATGCTTTCAAAAGGTAAAAGAATAGGGGATTGATTGTGTTATTTCTGAGTTCTTACAAGTTACTCTACTGATAATTATGCTCTACTTTTCTCAGTGTAGATGCTTTATAGTGTACTTTAAAATTCTATTGTGAAGTCTTAGTCCACAGAACTGCAATACAAGGAGTAAACAAAAATGGAAGACCACATTGAAACTCAGCAATTTCTCAGATAATTGACAACAAAAAATTTAAAAAACACTTGCATATCTATAGTGCTCCATGAGGTAAATGTACATCAAGTGGTTATGACTCTACTGGTGGCAAAAAGAAGTCTGACTGTATGTAACCTTATGGCAAAATGATCCTACTTCTCTCTTGATTTATGAGCTTAGGTAGCAGTTTCCTAACGAGTTGATGGTCTCAATTGCGAGTTTCATTAGTGTCTTCTTCTAAACAGCATGATATTCATTTTGTAAATTATGATCCCATTTACAGTAAAATAGATGATAAAACAGGGAATTCTTTAGGGTTAGGCTACCATTCTATTGACAGACTGGATGTCATTCTCAGTGAGTCTGTCCAGTGCAATGCACATGGACTCACAAAACTCTGATCAAACTGTCAAACTAGATACTGTTTATCAAATACGGTTCAATATTCTTTTACTTCATTTTCTATTTCTTGCTGAAAATGTTTTCAGAAATATATTTTAGTGTACTGTTTAGCGGTAATATGAGAAAGATCGTGAAAGTCCGCCATTATTTCCTGCTGAACGGACAAACCAAAACCAAGCACTGCCCATGTTGCAGTACGTCACCCACCAGCTCCCACTCTCAACAGTACTACGCATGCTCTGGTTACAAAAAAAAACCGAGATGAAAACCCCCATAATGCCTAAATTGAGGCTTCAAAATGGTAGCCCACGAACCAACGTGTGATGTCACGGTTCACACTTGGTCTGTACGTGTTACCGGTTGCTGTATGCATTGTGAACACTGACTTTACGTTTGACAAAATGCGCTGCTAAGATTGCTTTGCCCTGTCTTACCTTTAGTATCCTGGTACAGTATATAATAATTTGTATAATAATATGCTGCTCCAGTCTCACTGACCGCAACAGAGCCCACAGATTGTGTGTGTGTGTGTGTGTGTGTGTGTGTGTGTGTGTATACATAAATGTGTGTTGCAAGGGTGAATGGGGTCTCAGCAGATGGCATGCTAGCTTGAGTAGCAGGGCACTGCTGATGGCAACTGGGGATTAATCTATAAGGGGAGGACTTTTCATTCACACAAGCCATTTATCATGTGTGTGCGTCTGTCTGACAGCGTGCGTCCCATCCTCCAGTGATTATACAGTACACTGATATGAATCTCTTTTGTTAGCGATCCCTGTGGAGTTGAGGCCTTTTCAATGTTTGACTGCTGCTGACAGACAGTTTAGGGAGTCTGAAGTGAAAATGATGCAGAGATGAGGAAGATATCACTCAGCAGTGCCCAGTGGCAAAAATTAAAGTGCTGTTTTAATGCCTTCACTCTTGGGTGGATGAACCATGCTGCTCAAAGCAGAATTCAACAAGCTAAAACAAACCAATCAAGAATTGGTATGAGTGTTTTTTTTTATGTTGTTGTTGTTTTGTTTTAATCATTCCTGACAGTGTTTAAAAGGAGCATAATATTGTTTCTCACTCTCCGTGCCACTACTCCTTCCCCCCACCGGGCCTATCACTCTCATTCACACAAACAGACACACAATCCTTTCATCTTTGGTTGATCAGCTCAGATAGACACATAAACCAGAAAGGATCTATCTTAACTGGCTTAGCTCAAAGGATCTAATATCTACCCCCTCAAATCAGATATGACAGAAAAGAACATATATGGGAAAAAAGAGAGAGACTAGATAAAAGGTGGTTTGTGAGATCACTCTGAGCTTGGTGCTCTAAATTCCTTTGGAATATTCTGGATAAGGATTTTGTCTGTTGTGCTCTGCTCTGTTTAATGCACAAGACAGATACTGACAAATTTTACTCTCCATTTTACTTGTACTTGTAAAAAGTGTATGATCCGTACCAGATACTTGTTTCAGCTAGTACTTGCCCAACCAGCTACTACTTGCTCAACCTTAGTATTTATTATTACACATCTATAAAACTGTTGATGCAAACCAGAGAGACAGAGTGACACTACTGTTGAAACATCAAGTGTCAGCAGTCTTTAATTGTGTGTATATTTAGGAATAAATAACCCGCACAACTCAAACATGCATTCAAAGTAAATTCCACATTCATTCAGGTGTTTTTCCCTGCCATGAAATTTCTATATTTGGCAGTATAAAGGTTAAAACGCTGTTTGTTCAGAAAGAACTGACTGGTTGTATAGTACTGTAGTAGGTCTGTGGCTTGACAGCACTTGAGAATTGGGACAAGACTACAAAGTATTGACTCAAAGAAATGATAGAAATACTTCAAGACTTATACAAAACATACTTCCATACAGTGAAATAAGTTGATGGAATTTCTCATCACTTGTTCAGGATGACAAAAGACACCTGGTGAAAATACACTCAAAAACAGCAAGACAAAGGAACTGAGCCTTCCTCTAAGTGTGTTTTGAGCGTGTAGTAAACTAGTACAGAAAAATGACAAAAATGAAGTCTTCTTATAATCACCAACATGGCAACAAGTTCTGAGTGCGTAACTGATGAACACTATTGTCCTAGAATGCAACAACAACCTTGATGTGGAAGAGCTACTCAGAGAAATAAAAAACAAGTTTAAGTAGTAATTAATTTCATTTTCTACTGGTGACGTTTTTTAATTTGATAAATTGGTGATAATGTTTTCAAGTTGAAGCTTCATGACATACATCCAGTCCTACTGCCTCAAACGAAAAAAAAATCTTACACGACTGGTAAAGTAGCACTGTCAGGATTACTATCTGGTGCATACTTAATCATATTCGTATAGCGTATGTAATACCATAAGTATATATTGGTGATTACATTTTAACAAAACACAAACATAGCTGGAATCCCCAGAGTGCCAACACACAGACAGAAAGGGTTACAGTCTGGTTCAAGTGAACGCTCAGAAGCAAACCCATGATAAGTAGCACCTAACTGCATTCACTCACACACTCACACCCTCACACACACACACATATACACAAACACACACATAACAGAGTATTAACAAGGTTCACCCAGGGGAGTCTGTAGTGAAAATGATTGTACAAGCCGTTCCCAGGATAATAAGTCAGGTCCCTATGTGTGTGCAATGACACACACAAACACACAGTTGGTGGGAATGTATTCAGCAGCGGATAGAGGAACTGAGCTCCCAATGGTATTAAACATTTCAAACACTTCAGGCTGCACTTGATTTTCCCTAGAGGTTATACCGAGCCTGCAGCACCTCACACAGTGCAGATAAAATCTATGTATTGCACAATAAAAGGGAAATTAAGTGCATGTGTAGCATTTGAATGTCACACTGTATTGTGCTGACTGCTGCGAGCTGGAGAACAAATGACATTGACACTTATTTTTTAGCTTTTTGGCATTTTCCATATTTTTTCTTCATTATAATGAGTGTAGGACAGCTCTTCCCCAAATCAAATTATTTTTATTAACATATTTTTTCTCTTACTTGTAGTGCTATTTATCCATCAAGATTGTTTTGGTGTGAGCTGCCAAGTTTTCAAGATATTGGATGTAGAGTTGTCAGCCCTCTCTAGAATATAATGGAACTAGATGGCACTCAGCTTGGTGCTCAAAGTGCCAAAAAAATCCCTTGAAAAACTCAACTGCAAAGTCTCTTCTCAGAAAATATGACCTGGTTACTCAAGAAAATCCACAGACCTTGTGAGCAGTTTCATGCAGGAACTATTTTCTTTCTACCGAACTACACCTGCCATCTGTACCACCGATCTAATTAGAGTGTTGAAATGGTTGATAGGTGTAGTTTGGTGGAAAGAAAATAGTCACTTCAAAAAGCTGCTCACAACAAGGTCTGTGGATTACCTTGAGTAACCAGGTCATGATTTCTGAAAAGAGTAATTGCTGTTGAGTTTTCGAAATGTACTTTTTGACACCGCAAGCAAAGTGTCATTTAGTTCCATAACATCTGAGAGAAGGCAAATATCTCTATACCTAAAACTCAGCATTTCACAACAAAACAATCAAATGATCTATCTATGAATCTATGAATAAATAGCACTACAGCATAGAGCACAAAAAATATTTTGGATTTTTGGGTGGACTGTCCCTTTAAATAGTGAAACAAGCCAGCCAAAATGCATGCAACCCCTATATGGATGTATTTGTTTTCCTGCAGCCGTGTATTACATTAACAAATTCTTTTTATCCTTTGATAAAAAGGAAAAAAGTATTTAAAGCAACAACAAAAGGCACACTAAAGATCTGTTTTAAATGGGCTGCCAGCATTTAAATCTCCATCTTTCAGAATTTATAATAAACTGTGATCTTTCAGAAAATATAATTCACTGCAGTAAGTCAGGACTCATAATTTAGAGGCACATCAGAATAGCTTTACTGTGAGCATTCATTTGGTGCCGGGTCCCTCGCACAATGCTACATTAGGCCTCTAATGTGAAGAGGCTCCCAAAGGCTTCATTAAAATGAAAATGGTCTGAGAGGGTGTGTCTGAGTGTGTGCCCATACAGCTGTGCTCGTGTGCACATCTGAGTGTGAAGGTGAGAGATGTGTGTGGGTATATTTCCGCGTGTGTATTCATGTGTGTGAATGCTTGTGTCCTGGGTATGAAAAATACCCGCTGAGTTTCCACTTTGTTACGGGTATTTGGTAGTTTGTCAACCTTCTCAAGGCCCAGTGCAGCTCCATCGAACTGAGACACAAATGTCCCGCTGTCAATGGAAAATAAATGGCTAAATGAAAAAAATGAAATTAAAAGTTAAAAAAAAAAAAAAAAAAAACATTGTCCAGTTTCATGTCACACAATAAACAACTATTCACCTTTATGTATGTTTAAGATCCCACTTGGTCAATAACATAACAGCATTTGACACAAAATGACTTTTTAGACATTGAGGATCCATGAGATGCAAAACACTAATTACATTTTATGGTTTTGCAAAATGACATTTTAAGTTTGCTTAATTACATTTTCTTCACAGCTAGATGAAAACCAGCTAACGAGACCAAAGGATTGATTTACATTTTTGTTTCTCTGACTGTAATTACAAGATCCTATTTTGGAACTAAACATTTTGAGCAAGCAAAGCTGGTGAAAAAATGTTAAAGGACCAGTGTGTAGGATTTAGTGGCATTCTAGTGGTACTAAGGTAATGAAAACACAGAGAATTTCACTTTCCGGTGATTGTACACCAGCCATTCTCAGCCAGTGCAGCCAACTGGGCCTCAGATCACTGTCCAGTAAGCTGGATAGTAGGGTTGGGCAATACACTGTTTCCACCACAGGAGCTATTCTCACAGTTGTGGCATGATCTTGCACAATCTCTCCAATCCAGCTGCCTCACAACATAATTTCAGCCTCAGGACTGCTTACCATGTTCTCATGTGACATCTGGCAGTAATACACCTCTAACAGAAGAGAGTGACAAGAAAACATGGAGGAGCAGAGTGATACTGCAAATGCAGAGCAGGAGGCATCCCAACAATACCAATAGCCTCTAACTAAAAAGAATGTTTTATTGTTTTGATTTTTTTTAACTCAAGCATTGCCTCATGTGAGGAAGTTATTGTTTGCCGTTCCAAATGGAAGATGAAATAATCCAATGTGATGAAGTATGGTACAGCATGCTTGTTATAAGTGAATTTACAGAACAATTACTGTATGATATATACTATTAACATGATATAAAATTACTTATACCAGCATAGAAGATTTTTGCAAACCATGAGGACAACATGATAATTTACAAAGCTATTTATCTTTATATCTAAATGTGCTCAATAATTCATATAAATAAAAAACACCTAATTAAAATTAAAAATGCACAATATCAGTCACCAATATCACAACACAATATTTATACGGGAAGGTGGTCGTTGGGATATTTTTTAACAATCAGAAGTGGGTCCTCAGTTACAAAAGGCTGGGAACCCCTGTCATACACTCATGAAAAAATACCTATAAATATTATATTCCATTTCTGCCATATTCTGCCAGTAACCCCCCATAAATCTTACACACTGGAGCCTTAAGTCAAATCACTCTTTGCTTACAACTGTACAATATCACATCACTGTTTCACAGAGCTAACTATGGAGAGTGTGTGAACTGCATATCTGATGTATCTCTAGTCAAACTGATATGAGCTCAGTGGAGGATGTTTAATGGACAACTGCTATTTCATTCATCTCAGCCTGACTGATTGCTCTGTACAAGGAGGCTATTTTCACACCTCATTTATTGAGTCTGCTAGCATGCTAGATTCAATCACACCCTGAGGCTCGCACTAGCACATGCACAGGTATCTGAACACGCGCACACACACACACACACCTTAGGGTATATGATCAGATGACCTACTGCTGCACTTTTGACAGCTGCTTAGCAATTTGTTGACAGGCTGATGGACAGAAGGACAGATAGATGGATAGACAGATAAAAAATGCTGAATTCAAAAATATAAAGTCTTATAGAGAAAAAAATGGAAAAACAAAAAAGTAGCATTGCTAGACACTTTTACCTGCTACTACTCAAGTAAAAATGTCCACTGACGGCATGCAATCAACTAAAATGTCAGAGACAAGTGGCCCATGAGAGGCGATTGGGCCTTTAACTGCTCCAATCAGCAAATGGTGCTATGAGGCTGTCTACATCTGTCAGAAAAAAACAGCCTTCACATAAGACAGAGGGAGACCGTGCAAAAGCGTTGATCTGAGTGAGTGTCTGTGAGAGGGTGATCTTTTAGGGGGAAGCGGAGAGGTAACTTGGCCTTTTCAGCATCAATCACAGCCATTCAGTGTGATGTTGTTATATAAGCGCTGGTGTTCTTCAAAAGAGAAGACAGCGGGTTATAATTTGGCCTTTACTTGAGATGACGGATGAATCTACTACGAAGATTTGGCCTTCACCATCATCACCTCAGCCTTGTTATTGCTGTGATTACCACCATCACGAGATGAATTGGAGAAAAGTGACAGAAGAAGAGGTGAAGGAAGAGTAATTAGGAGGAGAAAAACAAAAGTTTAAAGGTGGTGAACGATGAACAAAAATTAAATGGTTACAAGAAGAACAAGAATAATCACTAAAAAGAAAGGACCGGAAGGAGAAAGGGGAGTAGAAACTAGGATCAGAAGCAGAAAAAAGCTAAATCAAAGAGGACTTAAAGTCAAGGAAGAGCAAGAAAGAAACTCAATAAATAGAAAGTTTATAAGTAGAACTGGAAAGAGAAATGGGTTGGGGAGGCATCTGAAGAGGGGCTGGCAGGGGAGTGGAGAAAACAGGGGAGAGGATAAAGGGTAAATGGGGGACAGGAGCAACAAAAGACAATGATAAGTTAAAGAAGAGCACTCTTATCTTTCTTTATGTAGGTTAATTGACTGAGGAATTAAAGCAAAAAAGATATAATTCAATTCAATGCATGGACGTTAACAATGAAAGAGCCGGTAGCATATGAAATGATTCTTAACATACACACACACACAGACTAAGCTAGTGTGTCGTCCTAGTATATTTCTAATTATCAGTTAATTGTTATTCCCTATCATTAGGAGGGTGGTTTTTTAATTGTAATGTAGCCAAGCAGAAAGCCTACCTATACATGTGGGGGACAATTAGCCACCTCCATTAACCCCTGGTTAATTACAACCTCCACTGCTGCTTCCCACAGCACTTTCCTACTCCTTCTTACCCCTCATCTCTATCCCCGGGCCTTCATCCCCATTTTTTTCATGTCTGCCCTCATTTCATTCATCTATGATCTCCAATTTTCCTTGATTGTTTGATTCAAAAGTATATCTGTTGTGAACTTCACTGGCTTTTTTTTTTTTTTTACTAAAAAGTTTTTCTTCATTTTCTAGGTTACAATCACCTTATTTCAGCCCTCTATGTCCTTCTTTTCTCCATTTTTATTTCTCTCCTCCACTCTTTCCAAACAATTTTCCACAGGAATGAGACTTAGAAAGGTGAAAGGCAAGCAAAGCTACAGAAATATGGTTTATAATGAGTGACATAAACCAGAAACAATGAGAATCAGAAGAATCAAATCCTTGACTTGTCTCCTTGTCTTTTTCTTTTCTTTAAATTGCCATCTGAAATGTACAAAACCACAACCCTACTACTGAGGTAGGAAGAAACAATTAGATATTGGGCAGTCTGATGAAGAGCATGAGCTCAAAAAGGGAGCCACAATGTGCTGATCTTGTTTGTCTTCATTGCTGCCTTTTGTTTGTCCAGCACCTGGTCACCAGGCCTACTGATGCATGTTCAGTCCACATTGGATCTATTAACGTAAGAGGCCAATGTCTGGTTCTCACTCTTACAAAACAAAACAACACTCTCTAGTGTAGTTCCATACACTTCTTTGCTAAAGCATAGAATTATACAGAATTACATAATATAATTACGAAATAAAAGTCAGTTTCAGTCTGGCTAAGCTTTGTCTCATGCTTGTCCAAATGTGCAATATCTATTTCTCTCTTTCTCTCAGTTGATATCCAATCCAAGTATATACCTATTTAACAATGTGAAAGGATATGCAGCATCAATGTTGGATTATTACTCTATAGTCCACTATATGTGGAGAAAAAAATGTATTTTTAATGCAGAGAACATGTAAAATCAGCCTTTTTTTTCACTTTACACATAATTTCATACATTCTTGCTGGCATATGATGTTAATAAAACACTAACTGGCTACAAATGAACTCTCCCACAGAAATACAAACTAGAGTCTTTCACAGTAGAGCTGCTAGCAGAGCTACAATACAGGTGCCTGTACAGTAACTCTCTCACAGGGCTGTCAAAGCTCCACCAGACTCCCTGTCTTTCCAATGGAGTAATGGAGAATCTGACAGAAGCTGCTCATGGCTGCTGGCAGAGAAGATCCTAGTGGAATCTGAGTTACCCTTTAAGTTCACTTTTGACAAGGTTACATTACTGGCATTAGGGAAGATCAGTGAAACAGCAACATTTCAAGATATAGCAGCCAAAAAGCAAAGGTCTTGCCTTAGGTGCAATGTGCCTGCCCAGGCAGAGCTCAGACAACCCTGGACAACAAAAAGGTCAGTAAATGGTACCCTGCTAGTGTGTTTTGCACATCTACAGTATTCGTCCTATAGTAATTCCATAGGAGAAAACCCTAGCAGTGTCCTGCTGTCTGGACTTCACTGTTCATGTTTCTTATACATCCTACTTTAATTATTCTAATAATCTGGACAAATTAACTCAACTCTCCAAGTTGATTTGCTGCCTGAAAGCAAATGGCAGATACGCCTATTGTCCACTGATGGTGGAAAGTGGTGATAACATGTTATAATATTTTGTTATTTAAATGATAGAAAATGCATGTCTGATAGACAGAGACAGACATGCAACAACACAGAGAAAGAAAGGAGTAGAAAGAGAAGGAAAGAGAGAAGGGATAACAATGTCCATTGTTCCATTAGGGAAGACAATAATGACTGATAAAATGAGGTTGCTAAAGAGGACACAATGGTCCTTAATTGACTCATTAGGGAGAGAAGAGAATGAACTGCACTAATGAATGGAGCATGAGCGCTGCAGCTAAACTGCTTGGTAAGCAAAATAGAAAGGCATTTAGTTTATTAAATCTAGGCAAAGCAATATTTTTTGTTCACAGACAGGGACAGCACAAGAGACAATTGGGACAAAAACTAAACAGTGAAAAGGAAAAAGCATTTTAGTTTTTATTTATCAGTGATGTATTATTATCATCTTTGGTGGTAATTCTGTGTGAATTGTGTGACTGGGTGCTGTGCATACCTCTAAGTGTTCCAGAATATAAGGTGGGTTTGTCATACCCAACCTTAGCATGGCACCTTCAGGAATCTCCTCCACCAATCTCCACAGCAATGTGGGTAGGTCTGTCCCTATGTCTCGACCATATGCACCTGTGTCCTCACTGGTCAACCAGATCTCACACACTCCCTCTGGAAAGAGACACAAAAACAAAGGTTAAATATGCTAAATAACAATTTATTTTAGTTGTGTTCCCAAATTTTCAAATTTGCAGAATGATGATTTGTATCCTTGCCAGTCAATATGACACTGTTGCTACTAATTATTAGTTTAAGTATGGCAGTTTTAGGTATGGCTCATCCAACTGGACTTAGAGATGCATTCAATGTCTGGTAGCAAGCAGCAAAAGTAATTTGTCTGGCGATTATTTTCTTATCCTTTACTGACTTGTGTGAAATTATCCATGTTTTTATTTCATTCTTATTGAATAGAATTCTCTCTCCCATGCAGCTGAAACCATGAATTGTATTGTTGTAAAGATGATTTCAACCGACCCAGTTTCGTGTACTTTGGCAGGTGTTTATACCCTGCCTGGCAAAAAAAAAAAAAAAAATGACACACTAATATTTCTTTAGACCACCTTTAGTTTTGATTATGGCATTGTTTCAATAAGCTTATGCATTATCACAACATTTATTTCTGCCCAGAGTTGCATTCATTTTTCACCAACATCTTGTTTTGATGATGAGAGAGTTGGACTGCTGCATAAAGTCTTCTCCAGCACATCCCAGAGATTCTCATTGGGGTTAAGGTCTGGACTCTGTGGTGGCCAATCCATGTGTGAAAATGATGTCTCATGCTCCCTAAGCCACTCTTTCACAATTTGAGACCAATGAATCCTGGCATTGTGATCTTGGAATATGCCAATGCCATCAGGGGAGAAAAAATCCATTGATGGCAAAACCTGGTCATTCAGTATATTCAGGTAGTGAGCTGACCTCATTTTTTGGGCACATAACGTTGCTGAACCTCGACCTGACTAACTGAAGCAACCGCAGATCATAACACTGCCCCCACAGGCTTGTACAGTAGGCACTAGGCATGATGGGTGCATCACTTCATCCGCCTCTCTTCTTACCCTGATGCCTCCATCACTCTGGAACAGGGTAAATCTGAACTCATCAGACCACATGACCTGTTTCCTTTGCTCCAAAGTCCAATCTTTATGCTCCCTAGCAAATTGAAGCCTTTTTTTCCGATTAGCCTCACTGATAAGTGGTTTTCTTAAGGCTACACAGCTGTTTAGTCCCAATCCCTTGAGTTCTCTTCTTCACTTCACAGTCTTTCACTATGAAACATAGCCGTGAGTTGTACTGTTTTTTTTACGATAAGATTTCACCAAACATTTAAGTGATCTCCAGTCATCATCATTCAAGATTTTTTTCCGACCTCTTTTCTTTCTGGAAGATGATGGTTCACCACTATCCTTCCAGGTTTTAATAATGTGTTGGATAGTTCTTAACCCAGTTTTAGTAGTTTCATCAGTCTCCTTAGTTGTTGTTTTTTTTTTTTTTGCTTGATGCAGGTCAATAATTTGACTCTTCTGAAACAGAGTAACATCTTTTTCATGACCACAGGATATATCTTCTGACATGGTTGTTTAAGAAATGAGAAGCTACTCACTGCATCAGTAGGGGTTAAATAACTTGTTGCCAGCTGAAACATATTAATCACTGCAGTAATTATCCAGTGGAAGGCTCTTACCTATTTGCTTAGTGAAATTCAGGTGGTGACTTTGTCTTTGGCCAGGCAGTGTATGTCTGTCACAGGTGTGTAGCTGAGATCAAAACAAGGCCAAGTTCAAAGATGGGTGTTGTCCGAGTAAGTGTGCCAGCGGTAGGGGGGTATGAATCATAGCCATAGTGTCACCTACTGGCAACAGAAAATTAAAGGCCCTATACTCAAATTACAAATTGCTGCAAATTGTTTGCAGGTTAACCGCCAAATCCACCTTACATGTGGTTAGCAAAGTCTTAAGGTTCTGACAATGCTAAACAATGAAGCTTTTGAGTTTTCATTAAACCCAGTTGTCATGATAACACAATATTCACCACGAAACAGAAAGTTTTTGACTGTACAGCGTGGCTGGTTTTGTTCCCACCTTATGAATCTGCACTTGTCATCCTGGCAAAATGTGGTCAGATGTTTATATGTCTGTCTGTCTGTGGACAGATGTTGTCAATGTGATTGAGTTACAGCCATGCAAGATGCAGTCATAAAATTTTACAGATGTAAAATTGAGATCAAAATGAAGGCCGAGTTTCGAACATAGTCATGGTCTAACCCATGAGTACTAACTACACAAATAATAATGCACTGATGACCACTTATGAGTTGGAAGGCATTCATTTTGTCCGGTGTCATGGGATCCCATTGTAAAATGGTCTCTAGTGTTAGAACTGATTTAAAATTATCAAAGCAAAGCTAGAACAACATTTCATAACTTTTACCTCTTAACTTTTCAGGTAGTTTGCTGTCTGAAGTCTCCTGGTGGTGGCAAAGTGCTCCAGTGTCAAGGCTAACTAGAATTACCACCTCACGGTTGTATGCCTCCACCAACCAGACAAGTTCCAGTTAACACCCATGTCTGTATAATGTGTAGACTGATGGAATATAATGAAAGGTATTAAATGTATTTTCCACCATACTGACTGACTGAATGGCACAGATGGACATAGAATGCTGTGAAAAAGTATTTGCCCCCTTACAGATTTCTTCTGTTTTTTTGTCACACTTAAATGTTTCAGATCATCAAACAAATTTTAATATCAGACAAAGATAACCTGAGTAAATACAAAAAGAAGTTTTTAAATGATGATTTCATTTATTGAGGAAAAAAAGCTATCCAAACCAACCTGGCCCTATGTGAAAAAGTCATTGCCCCCTAAACCTAATAACTGTTTGTGCCACCCTAGGCGGCAACAACTGCAATCAAGCCTTTGTGATAACTGGCAATGAGTCTTTCACATCACTGTGGAGGGATTTAGGCCCACTCTTCTTTGCAGAATTGTTTTAATTCAGCCACATTGGAGGGTTTTCGAGCATGAACGTCCTGTTTAAGGTCATGCCACAGCATCTCAATTGGATTTAAGTCCGGACTTTGACTAGGCCACTCCAAAACCTTCATTTTGTTTTTTTTGTTTTTTTTTGAGCCATTCAGAGGTGGACTTGCTGGTGTGCTTCGGATCATTGTCCTGCTGCATAACCCAAGTGCGCTTGAGTTTAAGGTGACGAACTGATGGCTGGACATTCTCCTGCAGGATTTTCTGGTAGAGAGCAGAATTCATGAATTATCAATTACTATTAATTCATCAAATACGGCAAGTCGTCCAGGTCCTGAAGCAGCAATGCAGCCCCAGACCATCACACTACCACCACCACGTTTGACTGTTGGTATGATGTTCTTTTTCTGAAATGCTGTGTTAGTTTTACGCCAGATGTAACGGGACGCACACCTTCCAAAAAGTTCCACTTTTGTCTCGTCAGTCCACTGAATATTTTCCCAAAAGTCTTGGTCTGTAAGGGGGCAAATACTTTTTCACAGCACTGTATGGACAATGCAAAAAACATAATTCCTCCAGCCACAGCTGTTGCCAGCGTGGAGGCGTAACAACCACAAGTGACTGCACCTTTGCTGTTATAGTTCCCTGGGTTTGAAATGCATAAATGGGTACAAACAATAATCATTTATGTTTAATTTTGTACTTGTATTTATATCTTATATAAAGTGTTAATTACTGTTTTTTGTTTGTTTATTTAATTACCTGAATGTTAGAAAACTTTCAGAAAAGAAGTTTAAGGATAATTAACCCATTTTTCTTGAGGTTTCAAAAGCTCCTCCACCATCACAGCAGCTTCCCCAAGTATTATTATTTTATTACCTCTCTTGTTGTCATTGCCTAAATGCTCCAAGGCTTTGGCAGAACCCAGCTCATGACAGTCACTGACAAGTATTAAAAATACCCGTCTTATAAACATGCTTTCCAGGAACGTGAAGGTCACATACAGCAAGAGGGGACAATCTACCAGCTTCATGCTAAATTAGAGCAACGCTCACTGCTAGAGCTTAATGATCTAACTGTCATTTGGCTGTAGGTCTGGAAATGGTTGAGTGTCTGCTTAAGCTATGTGTTAAGACATATCATATCATGCAGGCACACAAAAATACATTTGCAATTGCAGGGGCACAAGCTCAAGTACACACAGACACACAAACACACAGAAAACCACACAACCATCATTATCATTAGCTGTGCAGAGACAGACAGAAAGATGCATGTGGTCATTCAGGGAGTAAAGATGGTGTTTGGCTAATTGGACTGTGTGACTGTGTGTCTGTGTGTGTGTTGTGTGTGTGTGTGTAAGAGAGAGAAATAGAGTAAAACTGTGTGTTTAAAGGCGTGCATAGGCCAGATAGATTAAAGATGATGACAGTATAATTGTCCGGAGTGAAAGAGTTTCCAAAGCTCATCATCGTTGACATTAAGATGTACTAATGATTTCTGGAACCAGCCACGTCTGAAAACACCATCAAAAACATCCATCAATCACACATGATCAGATCTAAAGGCCAACACACACAATACAAGAATGCATTCAGTATATGATGTTCCTTTGCTTCAGTATGCAATTAATCAAAAGCATATTTCACCTTGGTCCAATACTCAGTAATAGCCTAGTACATTAAATGTTCTTTATCATGTATGAACTAATTCAATTCATTTTACTTAGAATGTGTGCTCTGTTATAGCACCAACATAGATAAGAGCTACCCATCTAATGTTGGAGACTAAAGAGCTTCACTGGAGCACCTAGAGGTCAAGCTTTATGCCGAGACATATTGTCATCAGCTAACACTGATCCATAATGAAAGAGTGTCGCTGTTTAGCTACATTAATACCATAGGTGATTTGCTGCAGTATTTTTTTCAACATAATCTGTGTCACATTTCTCATCTTTTTAGCCTGAAGGAAGGTGGTGACAGCAAATTCCCAACGCACGTAATGTCAGCTTGTTTGGGCTGAACAACACCAATTCCTCTGCCAAGGTCTAACCCTTGCCTGCATCATCTGCATCCCAGGAGTGAATGTATTCCTACACGCATGAAACCAGCAGCATCACTTCCCAGAAATTTAGGCCAAAATGTCTCTTCATACAGGGCCAGACCTGCATTAAATTGGTCTAGGAACTAAATTGGTGATTCCAAAACAACATTCCTGTGATTCCACGCGCTTAATGCTGCAAAGCTAGTAAGCGTGTGTATTGTCTGCTATTAAATACCATTTGTGATTCCTGTGTTAATTATGTTTTGAACTGGGCGATGCTTTGGTGTTTACTCAAGGCCACAGTCATACATAGATCTCCAGATAAACTCAATAACCTGCCCAGTTATGTGCCCCTTTTGGCCTGCTTCTCGGTCCCTTTTGTATTAGGTGCGCCAATGGTGTTATCATTGGCCATAGACACAGAGAAGGTCACCGTTTCATCAGGAAATGTTAACTCGCTCTCCCTCCTCTATCTGCTCTCATACACACGACACAGCTGCTTCCTCTGGTTTCTGGTATGTGTGCAGTACAGAGAAGGGTCACAGTGGCTCAAATGTGTCTGTGTTGCATGTCAAGATTACTACAGAAACTCATCACTAAAAGGAGTAGGAGTTCAGGGGGGCGGGAGAAAATATCAATACACTTATGTATTGTGATATTATGTCTGTGATACTGTATCAGTTCTCAAAAACCTGCATCGTGATTATAGCAGTGCTGTTATCCATCTTCACTGTTCTGATTGCCAGATTCTTGCCGATACACAGCCCTACAGTAGTAGTAAGTAGCAAGCCAAATGGTGAAGGAGACACCATATTATGACAACAAATATTTTTAATTCAAAGTGGCCCACTAAGTAGGGATTAAGTTCCCTGGAATAGCGTCCTTAAGCAAGCCATGACCATGCACCAATTTAACTGGTGCTGTTCTGCAGCTGACCTAGACTTTTGACCCTGATGTAAAAGGGAGACAGCTAAAGAATTTCAACATATAAATACAATGTCAATATTCAAAATTAGTTATTAATTTAAAAATGAAAGGTTGTATCTCTTTAAGTAAATTCAGCAAGTTTCCACTCTGCTTTGACCTGTGTGTGTTCATGTGACAAACTCTTCACCAAACCCCTGTTTTCCACGTCATCTTATGATGTAGTTTGATGTCAGAGCACTTATAAACAAGGGTGGGGAGCAGGACACTTTTCCTAAAAGCTATTAACATTCACTGAACTCTGACACAGTAGCACAAAACCAGCACAGGGAGGGGTGAACAAAATGCCAAATGGAAAAGAGGGCAGGGCAGGAAGAAATTAATGATGAAAATAAGAATTTTACAAAAGAGTGGGACCTGTGTTGTTTGGGGTTTGAAATTTCAGAGGTGGAGCTATAGCTTGGCAGAGAGCAGTAGCGTAATCTAGTTTATTGTGCACTCACACCACACTCACTAACGCATACAGTACATGCATTCACACATAAGTAAGGGCAGACTGGTATGTGTTATCAGAATACTTGGTGAAACAATTTATTGTAAGCAACAAAAGACTTGAACAGCCAAGAACATTTACAGCCAGGGAGATTTAAAACACTTTGGACTGAATTGATTTTCTACTGTTTTCACAGTCTTTCATACAGTTATTTTATCTTCACATTGTGAAGCTGCATATCCTTTTTATCTTCAAGAGAGTCTGCTCTTTTGGATTATGAGTTGATGTATTGAGTTATGATAGTTATTTCTAAAATACTGCTCATGACTGGATTGTTTATAATCATGATGTGTTTCATAAGCTCTTGTGATCAAAGTCATATCAGCTGGGTCAAACAAATTTAATCCTCATGCCTGCAATGCTGCTCTAAATAAAAATATTAGAGTACAGCATTATTCTATGATCAGCCAAAGCATTAAAACCACTACAGATTAGGAGAATAACACTGATCATCTCATCACAATGGCACCTATCAAGGGGTGTGATATATTAGGCAGCAAGTGAACAGTCAATTCTTGAGTTGATGTGTTGCAAGGAAGAAAAAAAAAGGACAAACGTGAGAATCTGTCAAACTTTGACAAGGGTCAAATTATGATGGCTAGACAACATCTTCAAAATCGTTGGTGTTATAAGTGTTATGGGATGTTCCCAGTATGCGGTGATTAGTACCTGCCAAAAGCGGTCCAAGGAAGGACAACCGCTGAACTGGTGATGGGATCGTGGCTTCCCAAGGCTTATTATTGCATGCAGGGAGCAAAGTCTAGCCCACTTGGTCACACAGAAAAGCTACTATGGCACAAATTGCTGCAATTGCTTACAGACTGGTTAGAGTGCCCATGCTGACCCCTGTCCACGGCCTAAAGTGCCTACAATGGGCATGAGAGCGTCAGAACTGGAACATGGAGCAATGGAAAAAGGTGGCCTGATGTTGGCGAGGTGCTGACTTGGCTTCCAAATTCTCCAGACCTCAATGCAATCAAGCATCTGTGGGGTGTGCTGGAAGCACAAGTTTGATTCATGGAGGCCCCACTATGTACCTTACAGGACTACAGAAAGATCTGCTGCTAACATCTTGGTGCCTGATACCATATGGCACATTCAGAGGTCTTGTTGAGCCCATGCCTCCACAGATCAGAATTGTTTTGGTGGCACAAGGAGAACTTGCACAATATTGTAATCAGGGCTGGGTGGCATTTATATCACAATGTAATTAAAAGCATAGACTGAAATAGTATATATCCCTGTATTCAATCTCCTGCAGGGGTAAAGCACTGGTATGACTGTATTACTAGGACAAACTTTACATAGCACCAATGTATTTTAATAACATTTAATGTGCAAAACTGGAACAATTAATGGGAAAAATGCAAAACCTGCTTGTGGTCTGACTTTTTCCTCTTGAACCATGTCCATTTTATGCCAGTTGCACGGGCCTCGTTTCCAACTCCTTCTCATCTTTGTTGTGTGGACTTTAGAGAACCGTTGGAAACAAGTTAAAACCAAAACTGTCTGTTAAGGGTTAGGGTTGTACAGTCTGTTTAGCCTAGTTTGCCTTATATCATCAAATCTGGCAAAGCTGCTTTTACTGTTTTGTTGTAACTTATTATCATGTTGCATTTTGATCAAGCAAAAATGAGGGCTCTACCACAGTATCACAGTATAGTCAAAATTCATAGGGCAAATTTATACCAGGCTAGTTTCTATTCATTTACACCCTCCACTTCTAATTACAATATTAGGCATTGGTAGAATGGTGGGGCTGATCACTATATAATCATAATAGAAACATATTTATGCAAAAATTGCTGCAAATTAAGGCACTGGAGTTCTAAGTGGAAAACTTAAAAAAAAAACTTTTATGGCATCCAGGGTGTGTTTACTTTGAGAAAATCTATGATTTGCTGGACTGCAGGTTGATGGTCTGAAATGACTGACTTGGTGCATTAGACCCACAAATAGTATGGCATGTACTGTAGCCTCTGCCCTGTCTGATCATGGTTTGTTCAGTTTGCTGTCACACCTCTTGACCCGATATTTGCAAAAAATAAATTACTGAGAAATTGTCACAAGACTATACTATTATGTATGCTTGAGTATACCTGAGTATCACGTAGACTACACCACTGGTGGAGGGAGGGAGAGGGAGTGAGACAGAGAGAGGAGGAAACAGCTGTGTGTATGTCTACGCTGCATTTGTCTTTGTCCAAGAAAAACACCATCATCATGTCTGACAAACGCCATACACATATCAAACTATCATCACTTCAACTCTGTGCCAAATACTTGCTGACTGCTGAATGTGTAGTGTGTGTGTGTGTGTGTGTGTGTGTGTGTGTGTGTGTTTCTGTGTGTGTGCTGAAAGTGTGAGGGATTCATGGTCATTTCTATGCCTGATTATATCATAAAGTCATGTCAATGTCTGCTGTTGTGTTTGCTATACCAAAGTGACCACTTAAAACTCTTTTAAATCTTCATTAGTTAATAAGCAAAAAAGTAAAGGGGACACAAAGGATCCAGAACAAAATAAATAAATGAAAAGAAAGAAGAAACAACACAAAACCAAACCCACACCTATCTCAGAATTCGAGGAGGGGGCAAGACTATTTCCTGCCTAGGACAAATTTTATCTTGGTGATAAAGATGACAGAAAACTGGTGCCTTTGGTTTATGTTGGTGACGTTATCTAATCCATTTTGGACTGATCTGTTTTGGATTCACAAAATCACTTGTTTGTGACCATGTATGTATCCTTAAAAAGATCATACAGGAAGCTAAAATCAAATCTTTTGAGATATAAACTCCAAAGAATGGCTAGCTTGAGATGCTATTCTATGTTTATTTACAGTTTAGTAAAAAAAATATATATATAAATATTAGTTTCATTCATTCATCATCACCAATATGATATGTTTCCAGGTCAACAACGGCAAAAGTATAAGCTGCAATACTTAAAATCACACTAACATTTACTGCAACAGACCTCTATATATCATTATACTGTTTCCATATATCATTTCTTATGGCCCTGTGTCCCGCTCCGCCTCTGGATAAAAGGAAGGGAAGAGTGGGAGGAGAAAAAAGATGAGGGCTTTGAAGTGGTTGCTTTGAAGAAGCATGACAGAACCAATTGATTCAGGTGATTGGGAGCTTTAGTAAAGCCACTGTTGGAACTGTAAAAGGGTCTTAAATCATAAATGAGACACACAAGCAACACAACATGACCACACATTTTCATGTCATGCTTGTTTCTATTAGTAGGTACATTCTGGCTCTGATTCCTCGAATAGCGCACACACACATTTGTATGTAAAAACAGTCAAGCTGACTGAATATCAAAAATTACTCCTACTACTCCAAGCAGCAATGAATATAATAATTCAATATTCAATTTAAATTTCAGTGATATGACTTATCAAACTAATAGCTTGCTTTTGTCATACCCTCCAATAAATATAAGACTAGGAATGAAAATTAAAACTGACTTTATATCCAGATCCAGATTGATTATTTAGACAAAAATACTGGGAAAAATCCAAACAAATAAAAGCACTGAAAATCAATGCTGTTCAACAATGGGACAAATAAAGTTGAAAGAATTTTTGGAGATGAGGAAAACATTCAGCAAAATTTTCAAATTCTGCACATAATATCATAATAATCATAACTTTTATAGGTTTTATTCTTTAAGTTCATGGTCACTTTATTTTGAAAGGATAGTTGATTTATTTTTTAAATTATGGATTTGGATTCTTGCAAACCTGAACAAATACATAAACTAGGACATTTTCTAATCACTCACTGGCAGACATCATTTTTGCATTGCTTTATGATTCTTTATAATAAAATATTCCTGCTTTAGCAGCCACAGCAGCAATGTTCTTAGCCTAGCAGGCATCAACTGCATCAATGGCTCTGATATGGCAATGATATAAAGATGGGACAGCTGTGGCAGATGTGTTGAATACTGTGCATATTTATAAACTGTCAGACCCTCAGCCGAATTACTGCCATTGCCTCTTTTATAAGCAGATTTTTTAATCATACTTATGGCAAGAATCTAAACACAGTTTGATGATTTTGGTCTCTCGGCCATGTCTAATGTGTTTGTTTTGGCGGCTGCTTGTTCTGAGACTGTTTGTGTGACCAAAGCTCTGCCCTTCATGTAAATTATTGAGAAGGGGCTTCCCATTTTACAGTTTTATAGACACCACAGTCCCACCATGTTTTTATACTTTTTAGGACTGACTTCACACAACTCCATCATGTAGGCATGTATACCCAAAAACACACTATCATGTGTATGTTTACAAATATGTTTTTGTGCTCGTATGTTTGTTTCTAAGTCTGCACTGTATGTGGATTGTGTATCCCTCTATCCCTACCCTACACATATGGGTTCAGTATTCCTACTTATCTTAATCTCTTTGGCATGATATACATTTTGATTGGCTGCCACAGGCTATAATGTTTAACAGATTATAGATTAGATGATCCTATTAAACTGCATTAAAACCCTCTTTTCCATAACACAAATCAACACATGGCTAAGCATGTTACAGCACATACATGTAGAGAGAGCATGACAGAGAGAGCAAGATGGAAATGGTGAACATGGCTCGCGCTCATATATATAAAATCTGGTTGGTTGTTTAACTTTATACAAATGTTAAACTGTTAAGAAAATTATGTAATAAGTCAGTATTGGTCAATTATATTTTATTTGCATTTTAATACACTTTAATGTGACAGCCTGATAGTCTGGATATATGTCTACACCCTTTGGGCAGATATACCTTAGAATATAAGCACACACATACAGTACACGCCCCCTCATGCATCATGGCAGCTTAATGTATACCGGCATGCTTAGCTGTGTGTTGCTTTTGTGTCATGGAAAATAAGGATTTAATGCAGTATAATAGGATCATCTTTATGTGCACATAATCTGTAATCTATTAAACATTACCCCCTGCAACCAATCAGATTGTGCATGACCTTATGTGCAGCAATAACAGCTTAAATCCCTTTGAGCATATTCACTCTTTAATTCAATGACTCATGAAATACTTGCTACATTAAACAAAAATATATGCCTCATGTTCTGCTACTAAAAAATGTTAATCAGCATTTAAGGTTGCACTTCTCCAGGTAGACAGTGGAACAAAACCACCCTGCTTTGTTTTGTTTTTTTTTTGTTTTTTTGTTTTGTTTTGTTTGTTTTTTTTTTTTTTGGGGGGGGGGGGGGGGGGGTGCGCTTGGCCAAAAAGGGTTAAGGTGCATTTTGTTTTGTCTTCTATTACATTTAGCTGGGAAACTGCTGACTGCAAATCAGAGCTAAGCTTTAAAGGATAACTTCGGTATTGGCCCTATTTCCCCATGTGTATGTGTGTGTATGATTGGTGTATGATTGATAGGTACAACTCGTTTTAAAATTGGTTCAGTATTGAGGGAGGCGGATGCAGCCGGCAGCAGCGAAACGAGTTATAACAGTAGATATTGGGGCAAATTCGTCCATAAAAGTTTGTGCATTAAACATGCTTTTTTTTCACCCCAAACCGGATCAGATTGCCAGTTAATCTCTGTTAACAGATGCTTCACTTACTGCTTGCTGTGTGTGACGACATCTCGCGGGATCTTGTTTGTTGCCGGAAGAAAACAGAGGAGTCATGCTGAGAACCGGTCAGAGCAGAGTTAGCTGTCCCAGAGTTCAGTTGAAAGTTTTACTGCAACTATTAAAAACAATGGTTCGTGTTTTTGCTTCGCCGAAGTGCAAGAACAGGATGTTGCGCAACACCCTGTAGAGCTTTCATAGGCTGACTTTGTCGGAGAGCAACATGCTGAAGTAGTGGCTAATTGTGCTACAACTGGATGCAACACTCCTGTCCAGACACTGCACCTTACAGACCATCGGTTCTGCAGTGCACACTTTTCCCAAGATGACTACTGCCAGCCCAAGAAGAGAAGACATCCAATCCCGAAACACTTCACCAAACACACCTCAAGAAAACAGCTGTCCCACTCACTGCAATGAAGACATTCTTCAACGAGCAAAGATCCCGCGAGATGTCCTCACAGAGTGAACGGTAAGAGAGACGCTTTGCATGCTGTTGACAGAGATTACACTGGTGATGTGATCCGGACTGTGGCGAAAAAAGCACTTAATGACAAACTTTTACGGACTAATTTGCCCTCATATCTACCGTTATAACTCGTTTCGCGGCTGCCGGCTGCATCCGCCTCCCTCAATACTGAACCAATTTTAAAACGAGTTGTACCTATCAATCATACACACACATACACATGGGGAAATAGGGCCCAGGTTGAAAAATACCGAAGTTATCCTTTAAATTACTACTTTAAAAGAATATTTCTTCATAAAAATGACTTTTCTAGCTTGAAAACATGGCCTCACACATGTCAATACATACCTACATAGCAAGCAAAGCTGAGATAGACATGTGCATACATTATCTGCCGCATGCAGCTATCACTTCATTTGGCCAACATGAATATGTATCAGACAACAAATGAAGCTGCTTTATAAATACCATATTAATTTAAAACAAAGCCTTTTCAAGACAGGATTCATTTCTTCATCAAATGTAGAGCAGACATACACATCTCATCTACATGTAACCATATATAACTGTGCAACACTTTTGTACAGAGCCATTGACTGGAAGGCCTGTCTGACCTTCAATCACATTAGTTCCTCCCCTGTCCTCCCCCATCAGCCAATCCCCTCTAGCTGTCTGCCTCCACAGTAACCCTCCCACCCACCACTAGACAGTAAAACATTCTCAGGCAGATGTCAACAACAGCAACATGAGAAATGAAATGACGAATGAGAGAAAAGTGAGAGTCTGTGTTTGAGAAGAAGAAATTTGATCCAGAAATACTGCATGACTGCATGGTAAATGTCTCCAATAACTGTACTAATTTTATTAAGATGGCAATGAATCATCTGGCATTGACTACATGACTATATGACCACTTATTGAACAGCTAGTGTTTATTCAAAATTTTCACATGAAACAAATTTAAAATTAATTTAGTTTATTTACATTGTCCTGAACTCCTGTTCTCCTGTGACTTGATGCTTTCCAACGCTGTGTGACACTTGTCCTTCAGTGTCTGCCATGTCTGATGCAGGTTTCCATGTGATTAGCAAGCACAAAACAAATTGAGCTATATTCACCCATTTACATGTTTACTGACATGATGTAGTTTACATAGTTTATTCTGGCGTACTTTACACGCTGTGAATGTTATCCACCTCAGCATGACTTATGATTGAAATTACTTGACATGAATGAATAATGACAGCTTGTCCAATATGAAGAAGTTCTTCTAAGATTCTTTTTTCTTTAGGGTTTGTATTCAACAGCTCTCACTGAAATTCTTGATCTTTGCTAATCTTTGATTCACAGGCATGCAAGAAATAGACATTACCACAGACACCAACAGCAACATATTAATACGCATATACACAGACACAAGCCCTCCTTCAATCTCTGCCACCAAGATTCTCACACGTTTACACAATATAACTCATGCACAAACACCACACACAGAGTTTAATTGCAGTAATTAAGCAGCTTAATTTAGAGCAACAACTGTTGATGTGGTGCGTGGGCGTCTTGGCAGGTAGCATCAGCATCACGGATTAACCCAACACACACACTTGTATATGCAAATATTGTCTCTCAGGCATGTTTACACTAAATACATGCGTGTGTGTGCACACTGATGTGTATATGTTGCACTTTCCTGTGTCAGTGTGCACGCACCCATGTGGACGTACATGCATATGCATGGCTTTAATGAACAGCCTACACAATCTTTTAAACAACAACATGTCAGCTTTAACCTACTTTCACATAGTTTCTGAACTACAGGCGTGACCTCTGTGCACGCCTGCACGTTAGTTAGAATGTCTGGATACATCAAAGCTTGTATGTGAGTGTGTAAATACGTGCACATGCAATGTATGTGGTGCTGTATATAAGGAATAACATGTCATAGCCTATATGGGTCAGACATGTTGTATGGATATATCAAAAGTAATTGGCAGAGGGCCTCCAAGTACCATGTGTATGCTGTATGTATACGTGTGGGTTTGTGGGTGTGTGTGTACTGTATATGAATGTATAGGGAATAATTGGGAGAGAAGTTACATCCCCTCTTTCATCTTTTGTGTATGTGTATGTTTGCATGCGTGTTTGTGTGTTGTCAAAAAGGAAGCTCCTAGTGAAGCTTCCAAAGCAGATGGACAGTTGCATATAAGAGAAAAGGGGGATCTGTAGGGACAAAAAAGAACTGCCCATAGTGCTGCAAGCCACTGGTACTTTCTGTAAACTAATGGATAGAAAAGACCACAAGTTGATGATAAATTACTAATGCTCTGAAACTGCTTTTTTTGTAGCCTGTGGTGACTAACTTTATGTAATACAGATTAAATAAGGCTATATCTAATGTATTTGCAAAACATCAGTTTTCACTGAATAATTCATTTTCATGGGAAACAAATGTTCAGAAAGATTGCTTGTGTGGCTGAAGTATAGTACAGCTCAAGTTCAACAACATAACATAAGAAATTCGGAGAACGCAACTTCTCTGCAGGTTAGATAACAGATCTCAAACAGGAGATAACAAGTGGGAGAGATTGTGTGAGAACTCTTAACGGAGAAGAGTTTTTTAGGAGTGGGACTAATGACATTAGTAATTTTGTTAGCAATCAACAGGCCTTGTTATCTGCTCTCATTAAGAAATGCTCTCATTAGTGTCATTTAACAAGCAATGAATGCAATTACACAGGAGAGTGAAGTAAAAGATGCAGTTGTCACAATAGGTCAAATTCATCTGTTGATAAATTGTATGTTAATGTGATCCAAAGAAACATCTGAAAGGCTGTCACTTGCAAATTCTTGCACTTTTACTCGATTAAGGACTTACAAGTTGAACTGCTTATCAAAAATTTCACCTGTCAATCTACTGATTAATCAGCGCTAATTGAAATGTTTGAAAGAAAAATGAAAATCTTTCAGTATGTTACTGCGAGTTATATAATTGTATGAAGCAGGGGTTATCTATCAAACAGGGATTATCTACACTGTCTGGAGATTTGACCCAATGTCTGTCTATCAAGATAATGAACTTGTACAGTACGTCATTAAAAGCACATGAGTTGAAGCCGAGGGGAGGATGGATGGCTGATGGGGTGCGTGGATTAGAGGACAGGGAGGCTGAGACACAGAGACTGGGGGGGGGGGGGGGGGGGGCTATAGGGGGCAGATCCCATTTCTGTATGCTTCAGAGACCCCAAGAACTGCATGGCACTAAGGGCCTTACACGCACACGCGCCACACACACACATCTCAACATTGAGATTACATATGGAAATGAGTTCCTATTAAAAAGTCATTGAGGTGGTAATGGTTAATATCAGCTGTCATAGAAGTCAAGACAGTGATCACACTCACACACACACACACACAGATACAATACTACAGTTGTGTTATTAATCAGACATAATAAGGTTTAACTCTTTCTAATTCAAGGCTGTTGACCTAATTTCTTTACAAGCTGTTTGTGTGTGTGTGTGTGTGTGTGTGCTCGCCTGTGTGCTTGTGCAGGCATTAATTTGATAAATAATAATATGTCTGGTCAGTATTTATGCTAATATATTCATGACCCACCAGCAGGCATCATGTTTGTGTTTGTTAATTCACTTAGCCTGCGTGTGTGTGTGTGTGTGTGTGTGTGTGTGTGTGTGTGTGTGTGTGTTTTGTCTATGGAATGAGTTACTGTAGTAAGCCCAGGCAAACTTAAAACACATTCTGCGCGAGTCTGTTAATTAAGTTAGCGACTTTATAATATATTGTGTTGGTGTTTATAACTGTATTTAGAAATTTTTTAATGTAATAACGTGTGTGTGTGTGTGTGTGTGTGTGTGTGTGTGTTAATTTAGTCAGTGGATCTGTAAACATTATCTTATTATGTAAATATTAGTATTTTTATGTAAACATATGGGATATGTGGTGTATTAAAGCTTTTAACTAATGACTGTGGTTTGTTTACTGAGTTAACAAGCTGAGAGCAGACAGACCATATGCAGGACTACTGATCCCAATCTGCCCACCTTCCTCTTCCTCTTTTCAACTCTGTAATCCTTTACCACTCCAAACAGGCAACACCACACACAAACACTATGACACCAGGGACTCTGCATGTGTCAAAACCACATTTGATCTTCCTGTGAGATCACTGGTCACTAGTAAAGATCTGATTTCCTTACGTCACAGAACACTGTGGTTAAGACCTGCGCGCTCTTTGAGGGGTTATCACAGATACTGTATAATTAAATACATAAACATAAATGTCCTTAAAGCTGATCCATAAAAGAAGTGGAAAGCACTGTTTTTCTCAGAAATGGACCAGAGACAGGCTCAAGCAGTCAAGAATTAAGACGTCATGCTGTGTTAGGGGATAGGGAGTGCAAAAAGGAAGTTTTGAAACCCAAACAATGAGTAAATCCTTCTGCCTCCAGGAGCTTGACAGGATAGTGTGTGAGTTGATGACTAAAAAGCAGAATCAAAAATGTCACAGGAAGCATTTTAAACAATGTATTTTACCTATAAAACAGAAAGGACATTAACTGCCTCAGATATATAGTTCTCAAAGATTGAACCAATGCATTTACATCAAAAGGTGACAATCCTAAAAATACGATGTTTTTAAAAGAGTTTCTTATCTCCAGTAAGCCTGTTTTGGAAATAGGTGCTACAAAAAGACTGACTGCCGTGTTGTTTTTGTTTTGCTGTTGTACATACATAATTCAAAGCATTCATTGCAAAAGGCAATTCATGTTTTGTACATGGTAAGGTCATGGCTGATTACTTTGATTTTATTTTATAAAAGAAGGAAAGCAGAAGCACAATAATTTAAAAGGAAAAAATGAATTCTTTACTACCAAAAAAATGTTGCACACATCAAATATATTATTTAATACCAGGCATTTTTCAGCTTTTTTATTTTTTTAAATATTGTGATAAATATCAAATCATGGACTTTTTATTGCAGTATTACCCTACCTTCAGTCTTTCTTATTGTTACATCCCTATTAGCACACGCATATATTCCAGCCAGATCTACTCATGTCACTGACCCATAATACTCTTCTTCACAAGTCCAAACTGTCTCATTTTCAATGTAAAATACTCGTAGTGCAGCTCAATTATTGATGAGTTACAGTATACCCTCCATATTCATGAATATACATATACATTAATGTGTGGGCCCTGTTCAGTCACACCTGTACTCCATGGGAATTCTACACAGAGAGAGAGAGCAGAGACCCACATGTACAGTTCAGGTCCTCATACGGACAGTGAGAGGCAGATAAGGAGTGAAAAAAGGAGGGAACTGCAAGAGAGAAAGTACAAGATGTTCTTGACACTGGTTGATTTATGTCAGCTGCAAACACACACATACACACACAAATCACAGCAGAAATGTTTGTCACTCTCAGACACCTACACACGAACACACCATCATCCTCTCATACACATCCTTCATGGGCACTTCAGGGCAGAGTGGGGACAGAAATGTGTGCTGATTAAGAAACCGCTTTAGTGAGTGTTGGACAAGAATATCCTCTCCCCCTGTCTCTCTTGAAGAGGGATGAAGAAGCTTTTTGGGCTGCGTGAGTGCAGGTATACATAAACGTGTGTTTCAGACGGATCTCTTGTGACAGTTCAGGCTACTACTGCAGAAACTAAAGGCTGAGGAGCAAAGTAATTTAGACACGCGTCTGAACACACACAATTCTAGCTACTAGGCAAGGGGCTTTACAGCAAAGCGGAGTTCTGCCCCTACCACACACACACATACACGCACACGCAATGGGGGTCGAAGGGAATCAGGCATAGGGTTTTCTGCAAAGTGACAGATGTGGCGACAGGCCGTCCAGTCAGGCAGAAACACTCAACAGCTTCTTCAGCTGAAGACCTGGAGTGACATTCACTGCGGCTAGAGAGCAAAGTGTCAGCAAAGACACGCGCACACACACACACGCACACACACACACACACACACACACACACACACACACACAACAGTTCTATTATGGAAACAATAATAGATGTAAATCAATAATTGTATTCAATGAAAAAAAAATATGACAGTGAAGGACTCACTGAAGCTACAAGCAACACTACAGCAAGAGGCAGACAGAGGCAGGCAGAGAGCCACATGTTAAAGACATGTCCTGACATGTACCAAACATGTACCGACATGCACCAAACTGTGGAGGTAGGTTTGTGTGTGCATGTACATGTCATGCTGCACCACAAGATTCTCTTTTCTTCCTTGTGGATGGATTGTTATTTTCTTTTTAACAACAGTCTGTCTCTATTCCATATGACCAAAACTTTTAGACCACTGTACACAATAAACATTAGAAATGTTTGTCTGTGTCTTTCTTTTCCCTCCTACACTTATCATTTTCCTTCTCACTAAACTTCAGTTGACTCTTTTCTCTTCTTTCTGTTATATTCCCTTAATTATCTTATTTTTTTTTCTTACTTTTGTCTTTTTGTCATCTCTACAGGCATTCATTTTCTCTTTTCAGGCTCTGTATTTTCTCTGCTGTGCTCCAACTGTCAAGTCACCCGTCAAACATGTCCATCATGTGGTATCATACAAAAACTGCATTTCCACACTCCATAGTACAACTAATGACAACATAACAACATGATCTTTTTCCTTCTACTTCATCTTCTCATTCTTATTTGTATTTCTTCATATTTTTATTTGGCTGCCTGACAGTCAGTAAGTAGAGTCTTAGTTGACCATGTTTTCATTCTCATTATGCACAGAAAAACCAACTAACACCCAAACTCCATTCAGGAGCTGTGCCTTGCCACGAGGTTCAGGGGATTGTTGTTCTCTTATAACACTTAAGTCACCAGCACACTGCTGTTAACTGTATTGTCCCTGCCATTAGCTAGTTAGCTCAGTTAGCGGTCCTATTCGACAGGGATAAAGGCTCAGAGGTGGATGGAAGCCAGTTTGAGGACTGGGAACTCAGTAATGTTACTGAGGTGATGTGTAGATTCAGGCAGGGACAGGAGGCATGAAGCGGTTAAGAAGCCAGTTTATAGTGAGCTGATTTATAAGTACACATATCACATATTACACATATCATAAACTTTTGAAAACTAGTACTATTGGCTTTACCAGATGACTACTAATCAACTAGTATTAGTTGACTAAACTAGTATTGATTAGAGTTTTCTGAGCAGTGTTTCCCCTAAAATGGAACAGCACAGGCATCAACAGTGAGCTGGATTGTCTGGCCAAAAGTAATTAAGAAAATAAACAAGCTGTGGATAAGATGATAGTGTCTGACAGACAGTATACAATACTATTTGTCACAATTACTAAGTGACCCATTATTGAAGTTTTACATGACTCACATCACACTGGCATCATATGAATCCTACAGACTGCTCGGCCATGGGCTCACGCTGTGAACTTCTTATTTCACATCATATCAAAGGTGAGAGCAATTAATTCTGTTTCCTGGTCTTCTCTCATGCATATTTTATAAGCAACATAGCTGTGTTTTTGCACTTGTATCCCATTTGTTTTGGAGAAAGAAAATGTTGCAGCCTGTTCAGAGCTGCACTGTCTGCTCTGCTGAAACTTGTGTAATATAATGTGGAAATCAACGACTTCTTAGACTTGATTCACTCAACTCAGACCAGTTCTATTCATCTGTACGAGGGCTCAGCATCAAGAGGAGAAGCCAGATCTGAGTATGACATACTGTCAATTCACAGAGAAGAACGTTTTTAAAGGAGCTGATCAGTATGACCAGATTTTCACCAAAATATTACATTTCACAGCATCAGAAAGTTCTATTTCCTGCTACATTTTTTCTTTTCACTTTGTATTACTGTTCCATACTGCTGACTTAAGTTTAATATAAACAATGTACTCAGGATGTTTACAGAAATAGAAAGTGACATGAAAAATAAAGAGAAAACATCAAAGTTACTTATGTGCCATGGATCAGCAAACAACACAAATAGAGAATAATAAAGTTTGTTCTGAAAATGTTGTTGTTTAATTTTCATGTTACTGTTGAATATTCAAATTTTAGAGTTTCACTGTTTAACTTAAAATGAAAAGCTCTTCATCCTCAGACCTGGTGAAATATTTTTCATCTTCCCCATCAAATGAAAAGTAAATCCAGGCTGTAGAGTAGCACATGTAGTAACCCTACACCTGCTTGGTTTGGTTGACAATGCCAGCTCCCCACCCACTTACTCAATTTGCATATTGTTCATGAACATGCCATCTGATAACACCACAGACAAAACATACACAATGAGTAGGCACAGGCTCCATTATTTGAATAGCATACTGGACGCAGATCAGATTAAAATGTAACATTTAAATATCACAGTTCTTAAGAAACACACTCTTAAACCAAAACTTTAAAACTAGTTGGAACATAAGTATACACTTTAAAGCGATATTCCATCCCAGAACGATAATCCACTCAATATGTACTCACCCCTATGCTGATGTGAGGATGGGTGAAGATCTTCAGTTCACAAAACAATCCTGGAGTTTCAGCAGAAAACAGTGTTGCAGCCAAATCCAGTACAATTGCAGTGAATGGTGACCACTTATAAAATGTAAAAAAAAAAAGAACACAAAAAAACACAAAATGTTTCCATCCTGCTGTGTGGTGTAATCCAAGTGTCCAGGAGCCGCGACATTAAAATTCAACCACAAAAGACGCCATCTACACCATGTTTTTAGCCGAAATGTCAACTGTAGCCTCTCAGACTCGAGCCAGATGCACAAGAGATCTTGCGATATTTTCACACGTGCATCCATTAAGAGATATACGAAGTCTCATGATACATCGACGCCATGTTTACATGTTACCTGGGAGGCTACAGTTGACATTCCGGCTAAAAACATGGTGTCTTTTGTGGTTAAATTTTAATGTCGCAGCTAACGGACACTTGGATTACACCACACGAGCAGGATGGAGACATTTTGTGTTTGTTTTGTGTTCTTTTTTTTACATTTTATCCGTGGTCACCATTCACTGCAATTGTACTGGATTTGGCTGCAACGCTGTTTTCTGCTGAAACTCCAGTATTGTTTTGTGAACTGAAGATCTTCACCCATCCTCACATCAGCATAGGGGTGAGTATATACTGAGTGGATTATCGTTCTGGGGTGGAATATCGCTTTAAAGCTGCATGAATGACTGCAATTTACATAAAACTTGCAGCTACATTCATTTCCAAATTGCTGTAGAATGTAAGTGTTACAAAACAGAATAAAACTAATGAAAGTGACTTTTGTCTTTTGTTCATTCTACCAGCTTGTAGTGCAAAAAAACAAATACACTGATGATTAATGATTACCATTTTGTGGATTTTCGAAGTTTTACTTAGCGGCACACAATATACGATGAAAACTAAATTGAAGCAATATTCTTGGCAATGGTGATCTTGGTTTGTCATTATACTGTAATATTGCAAAATTAATATGATTAAGACTTGATAAACAAAGTGCATTCAATTCATAAATTGTTTTGGGAGATACAAGGCTTTGGCTAAAGAAAAAATCTGATGAACTGTCAGTCTGTTCCAATCCTCCAAATAATGCTGTGTCCACAAGCAAAAGTATTTAGATTTTTTAGTGTCGTCACATATCCTTTCAAAACGCATCATTTCCAAACCATACAGTACATGCACACAAAGGAGATTAAACGTGAATTTCAAAGTGCATGTTTAGTTGTGAATGTGATGGAAATTTTTTTCAGATGGCAGTGGAACAAAACAAAGCTTGTTTGTCAAGGGGCAATGCCAAGCACAACCTGCAGCACAGAGTGAGTTTGCGTTAGAGGGAACATTTACTAGAGGACAAATTCAGTAGTTTCCAGTATTTGCAAAACATTTCTCTGAGCAAGTGTCGGTGTGTTTGTGTGTGTGCATGCATCAGCTGTCCCCCCTGTAGCCCTTTCATGTCACCCAACACCAGGGGCTCGTGGCTGTGGCCACGGGTGGTCCACTATGTGAGAACTGGTTCCTGCAGGGGGTGTGAAGAGACCCCCTGATGGTATCAAAATATATACCACAGGGGGACAAACACAGAAACACACACAGGAAGATTTGCACAAACACACACACAAACACCATACAGTGATGTAAATTATACTCAAAGGACATGGGTGATATTTTTGCTAAATGATGGCCATTTCTGTCATAGGTTCTGTCATTCCTGTCTTTTCTCAAAACAAGAGTGAATAAGATGGACTGAAGAGAACAAATATGTAATTAAAAAGGCATTTACAAGGGTGAGAATTTTTGGCAATTTTGCAATTAAATTCTGCTTCTTGGTGTCACAATTAATTATTTATTCAATTGGTACAATTGTGAATTAATGCTTTATTCAAGAAATAAAAAATAGGAGCTATATTCAGACTCTTACCCCATTTCACTGTGTACAGAACTGTTCACTCATATCTTTAGTCCACTGAATTGCAATACATAACAGAGCTTGTAGTAAGCTAACTAGTCTAGATGAAGGTCACAGTCTGACAAATAGAAAAAAGTTGCTAAGTGTGTGGGAGTACACAGCTTTTTTATTTGAAAAAAGGCAACAGCAATAATTTGGGAACATATTACAGTCTCCTGTCTCTAATAAAAGTCAGTTACTGACCACCACCACCGCTGCTGCTGGAATGTCTTTTGTGTTGGTCTTCTTGTTTTTGCTGTTAGTACTGTAAGTAACATTTTGTCTCTAACAGTGGAGAACACTCACTCTGTAGCACAATTACCAGAGAAACTGATCATTATCCACAACACTGAATGATTGATCAGAATTGTCTGGAAGTTCAGTGACGTGCTGTAGTGTTGTTGGTTCGGGAGCTCATTTGCTAGCTGTAGTTCTCAGCTTTGCTAACATTAGTCTCTTGGTTGATGGTAAGTATTATAAAAGGTGAAGTATCGCAAAGGTGAAGAATAAAATACTTAGCCTTTGTAACAAAAAACAAATTATCAATCTAATGAATTAGAAATGCAGCTTCTGTACAGATGACCTCTAGAAAACTAGTCCAAGTGCTACACTGTACTTTGCAATACATGTTTTTTTTTTCTCAGAAGGAATACCTAACGAGTCACAACAGCATTTCAATACCCTAATCAGTAGTGTCACAGAGATGACTCAATTCCAAAGTACTTCTGGAATGTGCCTGATTCAAACTTCTAAATTCACTGATTATTTGAGGTTTCTCTAAACTGCTAGATACGTTGGAGGTGTGTCGTGTCCTGGTGGCTATTTGCCAGCAAAAACATGAAAAACAGGCTTCGACCCAGCAGAGTAGGGTCAGATAGGGCAGGACGAGTAAACGTGTACAGTAAGGGATGATGCTCCAAGAAGCTAAAGAAACAGAAGGTTAGGAGGTAAGAGTGATGCTCACTCAAGTTAGACAGTGGTACCAAATTAGTCAAGGTTTCACAGCTGTGGTTCCAAGTAATAATTGTACAAGTTTGAGAGACACATCATCAGCTGTGGACCCCAGGATCATTGGGCATTGGGTCATTATCACTATCACACTCACTTGAGGAAGGCCCTGCCGATGTTGATCAAGCCTCAGAATGAATCCCATAGCCAGTTGGATTTTTTTGAATTTGAAGTCCTTATAGGGTTTGTCTTCTTTGAGGCAAGAATATTTTGAAGAGAGGCAAACCTTTCAAGTGCTTGGAAGTCTTGGTGTGTTCATAGTCTAGTTCCTGGAGCCAGGCCTGCGTGAGATAATTGGAGGTCTCTGTCCCACTGTATTCACCATTAGACATCTATACTGAAGTCGGAAGGGTCGGCCCATTAAGCTCAACAACCCAACCAAACCGGTCTTCTACTCTCCAAAACCACAAACTCAGTTTGCTTATCTCAACATCAGCGCCATGAGACAATGTGTCCCTGGCCAAAGCCACAACAGCTCCAAATACATGACAAGTGAAGTCTACCCCACTTTGCTTTTAACACTATTCCCTTGGCATTGTTTGAATAGTCTTGCAGGCCAGTCTAGTAATTAGGGAGAAGTAATAAATGAATATATAAATATTTGTTTGTGAATTTTAGTGCCTAAAGCCTTCAATAATGAGACCGGTATACACATCAGTGTTACAGCAATAAAACAGCTAAAATCATGGTTAATGAATTATTTCTACATATCATGAAATAACTGCAGGGCTAACATATTGCTGCAGGTTTGCCTACTCATTCAGCTGAATGTGAGATAAATGGGTTGCTGATAGTATGTGCCTTGAGGAATGAACTGAGGTTTAGTCTTTTCATAAGCAATGTTTTTATCTATCCCTCTGAACATAGAAAAGCCAATAATGTTTCAACATCAGACGGAACATTTAGTGAAAAAAAAAGAAAAAAAAGAAAGTACAGTGGTTATTAAAGGACACAGTGAGACTGCAAAACAGGGTGAGATATGTGAAAAAATGTTAGTGGGAGAATAAAAGGAGACTGATGGGACAAAAAAAGGTTAATAAGTTAGGGAGATGTACACAGAAAAAGATGTGCCAAAGAAAATTGATTTGAATGAAAATAGAAAGATGAGAATGTGAGGGAGTCTAAATTGATTGAAAATGAGAGACGATCAAAGAAGTGGTAGATGTAATGACAGCAGGAGAGAGCAGAGTGAGGAAAGAAGAAGCAAAAAAACAGAGGGACTTAACCATCATGGGGGGTGAGGTGATGGGAAGGGTTCAGACAGGAAAACAGACAAACACCAGAGCAAAAGTGGGACAGTTGCATAATGTTCTAGATTGAGGACCAAATAAGCTCAATTGCTGTTTGACTCATGTCTCTGTCTGTCTTCAACTCCTCTCAAGGGGCCATCCTTGTGAAAAACAAAGGGAAAAGCTTGCTCAAGAAGGTTACTACATTTTTTAACATGGTAAAAATAAAGTGATGGCCACATATTTTTAAGTAATCAATGTATATATATATTAACAATGTACAACTGCTGTTTCCTTTTCATTCTCTTAGCAGCACTTTTCGGTCTCACTCCTCAGGCTTTCATTAGTCTCCCTCTTTTGATTCCTCTCTCTTTTACAGGTAATGAGTTGTGTTGATCACAACATTGATGTGAGGTCTGAGTTAATTACAGGTAGAATAACCAATTAATTGTGATGTGTGTGTTAAGTGGGTGTACATGTAATGTGTCTGTCGTAAAAGATAGAGAGGCCAGTATCTTAGACAGCTCCAAACACAAGGAGTCAGTTCACCTTTGACTTGCATTTTCAGTCTATAATAGGGAACAAATTTAAATGAATTGTTTCTGAACCAATTGCACATGTGATTATTGTAATATATTAAATATGTTGTCTGTTCACAGTTCAGAGATTCAAAAGACATGATAAAAAAACTTACAGTATTGCTTAAGCAGTGGAAAGAAAAAGTAGAAATAAGAGTGTTTTTCCATAAAGACAGTGAGCTAAGAGTCAATCTATAAATTAAGTAAACACAAAATCTAACTGGGCAAATTTCTAACCTAATCAACGACATTTTTAGAAGCAGTAGCCAATTGTGGAAATCACCAGGTCAGTATTTCCATATTAACAATTGATCAAACAACTATCTGTAATGCAAAGGAAGTCACTCCTAGTTGAGAATGCTGAACATTTTAGCATCTTTCAGCTTATTGTTTTGGTTTTCTTTTTTGGCATGTGACTTTACTGATTTGGTTCACTCTCACTGCTCTAATTAGTGTAATTTTCAAAAGCAGCGGGCAGCTATTTTCAACTAAAAGCTGAAAGCAGACAGACCAAGTTAGTGACCTGCCAATGAATACAATGGAGCATTTAGCAGCTAAACACCCAGATATTTCCTCTTGGAATTGGTGGAGACCAAAACTAGAACTAATAAGAGAACCAGTATTGGACCTGAATCGTCAGGTGGCCAGAAACACACTCCAAATGAATGTTAATGCTGTCTTGTGTCTGCTGGATGTGTAAATATGCAATTATTTACTAACATACAGCGTGTTAATGTTGTGTTTACAGCAAGTTCTGCTACCCACAAGAAGCCAATAATAATGCTTTAATAATCAATAAAGTTAAGTGTAATTCATCTGTTACATATTCCCAATAATGATTAGCTCTGCCAAAAAGGCCGGCCTCTGTCCACCTGAAAAAATGTGCTCATGAAACATATGGATGGATGTAAAGAGATCTGTAAAGAGGTGATAATAGTGCATGCAAGTGTAGATATGTTTACTGTCATGACAAAACCACTCAGTAATACCGTGCTACTGCAAGCCACCGAATACACCACTTTTATCATCTACCTTTTACTGATCTAAAGCAGTCTTTGCGGAAATCCACATGACACAATTATGCCACATGGCAGAAACTTTAATCCCTGCAGGTATCTAAAGGGCTTTTGTTTTGTGACACTGCCAAAAAGCTGAAAGGGTTCAAACAAGGGACTGTGTAGATTAAACGGCCCAATTAATCTCTCCTTCTCCAGCCTCCCGAGCCCCATGTCTAGACTTCAAAGCACACACAAACTTAAGGACTTGAGCCACTTGTAGCTTTTTTTCCCTTCACACTGGTGTGTGTGTTTCATGACTCATTTGGGGCTTTTGGAAACAACCTTGTAGTCATGTTGTTATCTTCAATAGTAGAAAGACTGGTTATGAATCAGACAGGGTAAAGAGCAAAGCCTTACCTGTGTTCCTGGAGGATATAAAAACTATACATGTGGAAAACAAAGACATTAAAACTCAACTGAAAAATGTAAGTTTTCTTGTTCTTTTGTCTCTGTAAAGAAACTGAGGAAAGAGGGGACTGGTGCTAAGACTCTGTATCATGTTAGTATCCTTTATTTGAGTCAAAGATATGGAGTGCCAAACTTTGAATTGTTAAAAGCAATCCAAGAACCAGTGCAGAAAGAAAAGATGGGACAGGAAAAAGAGAAAAAGAAATGGAAGTTGTAATGGTTAGGACAGGAAAAATAGGTTAAAAATTGTCATATAGATGCAACAATCGTTGCCTTTATAGCTTAATCAGCAGATTAATGTATACACTGTAACTCACACCTGAGTCATACATCATCTGACCCTCACTCTTCACTATGTATGATATGTCAATATCTGGAAAGAGTACAGGTATTTTGTTTTTTTTGCCTCTAACAGCATTTTGTAATTAGGTTGGCACACAAAAAAGTTGCAGGGTAATTGAAAGGGGGACCCCCAAAATAACTGTTTCTTTGAGTGGGCAATCATTACAAATATTTATACAAGGCTACAATAAAAACAAAGAGGGTGTCATTTATTTTTTATCTTTTGTGACTCACATGGACTAACAAGGAGGAAGTTGGTATGTAAACAAGAGAGCAGTAGTGTGCTTAACAGCTTGGTAAAGGACACACACACACACACACACACACACACACACACACACACACACAACCAAACACAGTGGCGTTTTGGGAGGAAGAACTAAAAGCCAAATGTGAGTCAGAGGACTTACAGCAGTTAAACATTTTAACAGGCACAAGCCGACTGTTGGTGTGTGTATGGGAGACTGAGTGTGTGTGTCAAGCCATGCAGACAATAACAAGGCCAGTGAGCTGAGCACATGGTCCAAGTGTGAATGCAAGTGTCCTACTGCCACCTATTGACTGAATGTGGAACTCCTCTCCCCTCCCCCACACAGAACTGTACAGCAGGAAAATACACTAGAATACACAGCCTTTTGCATGAGAGCAAAGGGGAAAAAACAGATGGAGAAGAGAGTGAAAAAGAAAAAGAAATATGTCATGAAAGGAGTGAAAGTGAGAAAAGGAAAGAAAGATGTTTAACAGACAGAGAAACTGAAATGACGACTCTTCGCTGTCTTTCTTTTTGTGCCCAAAAACAGCTTTAAAATCTGTTATATGTCTTTATCTGCTGCTCAGAGAACCATTTTAGCTGGGCTTCAGTTGTCTTAATTCCTTTAATCATAAGCTTTCATGCTAAATTTTTTTCCATAATGCATTAATTGCCTTTGCTTAACTCTTCAGTGTACTCCTGTGTGCTTAAAGTACTTACAAAACTATCTATCTTACAGTGAGAAAAACCCATACAACAACATTTAACCACCAGTAACAAATATAGTGCAAAATTTATAGAGCAACAGCTGACAGCAATAGCTCTCTTATACCATAGTAAAGACTGTACAGAGAGTTATAGATTTAGTATAGCACTAATAATATATAATATATAGTAGTACAGGTGCAGTACATTGCAGAAGCAGCACTTTGATTATGAGTACAGATGTTAGTTCTTACAGTAATAAACAGCAGCAAAACTATGTATATAGACACAGGTATATTATACATTTAGTAGTATAACAGAATACAGAACATTTAGTTGCATTGAGCTGTATAGACCAATCAGAGGATATACAGAAGTACTATAAAGTACCGTGCTTATTACAATATTTTCAGTGGAGTAGGGAGAGGGGAGAAGGTGTGGACACAAGTTCACAGAGGACAGAGCAGATGGTGTCTGCTGGACTTACACAATCTCTCTCTCTCTCACACACACACACACGCACACACACACAAACACACGCACACACAAACACACACACGCACACACACACACACACACACAAACACACGCACACACACACACACACACGCACACACTGGTGACATAATAGCAGCATGCCAGGTGTGCAGTTGGTGGCCTGCAGTCTGGCATTGACTGTGAGTTGTGTGTGTGTCTGTGTCTGTGTGTGAGTGTGTGTTTGCGTGTATCCCGTGCTCTCTTTGTGTGAAAGGGGCCCCCTATTCACTGGTCTCTGTTGCCAGCTTGGCACTAAATCACAGGACAAGACGGCACACACACACAAACACACACACATGCATGCACACACACCACCCTCTGTTGTCTTTTTGTCCGGCCTGCGGAGGGAATGAAAAGAGGTCAAAGAAGAAGACAGAGGCAGAGAAGCAAATGAAGGACGACGGCAGTTTAGTTGAACTTTAAGAGCAAAAGACAAAGACAAGATATTTAATATGGTACAAGATTGGTGACAAGAAAAACAGGAAACAACTGTTGTCTCTTTTCTTTAGTGTCTCTTGCTCCAAGAGTAAGCTGGCTCAAACTGAGAATACACACACACACACAAACAATCAGCATCATGGCCATGCATAATGAGTAGTGGTAGAGGTGAGACTGCAGCTGGGTTGTCCAAACCATGCCTGAAGAGAATGCCTGAGGAAGCACTGGGTGTGCATTTGTGTGTGTGCGTGTGTGTGTGTGTGTGTGTACACTTAATATTCTTGTGTAGAGTGTGACTGAGTGTGTGTTTAATGCCAGATGAGTAGCAGTTACCAAACAGCCAAGAGTCTGCTCAGTATCAAACTAGCAACAATAACGATACAGCCAATGAAATATTTACACAGAGACAAAGAGGGAGAGTGAGATAGATATCAGACACAAGCAGTAATCAAAAGCCAACTGAGAAGTGGAGAACAGCACAAACTGAAGGTTTCGCTACACTATTTCCATTGTGGCTACTTTGAATGAGAAATATAAGCTGTATACAGCCGGTTTTCAATCACTCCCTTGTAACTTGTCATGACTACTAATCTGCTGTGGTAAGGTACTTCATCCCTACAAATAGGCTACCTGTTGATGAATATTACATGTTTATAACAAGCCAATTAAATTGGGAGCTTTTGGCTCATCTATGTCTATACTGAGCATAAAATAAACTAAATGACAATACACCTTTTTTGGGGCTCCTCTACATTTCGTAGCAATAAAAGGTGGAATGAATAACATTAAAGCTACTACAAGGAACTTTCATGTTTTGTTGATTTTAGAGGCCCCCGTGAACAAAAGCAGTAGTGTTTACTCCTTAACAAATATATATCCGTTTCATCTGATTGTATGAAGAATCCAACCTGGTGGCAGGCATTGAGAGCAATTATACAGAAATAGCCGATCTTCTCAAACATGGTCTTGTTAACTTATAGGTCATATAGACGCATTAGTAATAAACTGAGACTGTTTCATAACCAGTTAAAAACTCCTCGTACTGTAGCAGTTTTAACAATGGTTCAGTTCCATTTTGGCATGTCAGTAAGCTATAGCAGTGAGCCAGTGTGTACAATACAGGGCCCTGAAACTTGAATTGGATGAATTGGATTATTACTTTCTCCTGTGTCGAGAAGTCAAAAAGTCTACAAGGGATGCGACGGCGAGGAAATTTCCCACCAGTTAATAAACTTGAGACAATACTGGTGTTACCACACATTTTCCAAGATAACAGTGATGATGCTCAATATGTGTTAGAGCACTTGCTTCATCTTTAATGTTAGATCATTAGAGCCTTCCTTTACTTTTAATAATAGCTTAATTCTATTTTGGCATGTCAGTAAGCTATGGCACTGAGCCAGCATGCACAAATTAGGGCCCTGGACCTGAATGCAGTTGTGATTAGTGTTATTACTTACACCTGTGTTTGACTAGTCAAACTGTCTACTAGGGATGCCATATTGAGGAACTTGTCCACTGTATAATAAACTCATGGTAACACCAATGTTACGATTACACTGGACCTTTTACAAGATCTATGACACTCAGTATCTTAAGTAAGATACAATATACTTACATTCATCTTTAACATTAGATTTTAACATCTTTCCCTGACTTTAAACAAAACAAATGCTTAAAGAGATGGTGAATTTTTAAGTTTCATGTTGCCAGACCTATTGAACCCAACTGTAGCTGATGTCCACAGGTGAATTATAAAGTAATGCTGGTTGTAATAGTAGCTCCAAGGCTAGCTTGGTTTAGTTCTTCCAGCAGTCTGTACAACCATATCAACCATATCAAGTTGTCAAGCAACGTCATGTCAGGCTACAGATTAGCCTACAGCGTTACATTTGAAATCTGATGCCTGCTCTGTGCTGCAACTCCGCTTTTGCTGCTGTGTGGACACTTTCAGTTTATAATTGTAGCGCCCGTCATCTCACTAACTACTGATCAATGGGGACAAGGGCAAGTAACGTAATCAGTGTATGGCCCAACACTGTGTAACGCTGGTAAGACCTACTACCGTGGCAAGCCCGAATGGAAACACTCTGCTGAATTAAATTACTGAGATTGACTACTGAAGCCATACAAAGACTACCAATAATCACTGGGATGGTTTCATTTATTTATAAACAATAATTTGTGTCAACAAAGTAATTTGACAAATAAACATAGAAAAAACAAACAAACGTAAATTAGGTTCACACTGCTCATTCCACAAAAGACAGTCGTTTCAAAATCAAATTAATACTGATTTGGAAGGTAAAACAGTTAAGTATAAAACACCAATAAAAGATTGACCCGCATCTAACTGGTTAACTAGAGATTTTTCCCATAACAGTCACAGACAGTCTCATTCTGATTCTGTTGGATACTTTAAATTCACATAATAGTGGTGCCAGCACAAGCCTGTTTTCTGTTCAGACCATTAATTTGGATGTTTAACATAATATATGACCTGCATTGGAGGCTTTCTGGAAACTCGTTTGAAGTTTAGACTGTACAAGTGGAAAGAAAATTTCTGACCATGTTAATGTTGTTTTTCCACCCACAGAGCTGTACTGAGAATTGAACCCCTCCCTTTAATCTTTGGCACTGTTAGCGCCATACTAAACACATAAAACTACACAGCAATACTTAAACAAATTAAGTCAAGAAACATAAGACTTGTAATCACTTCTTGATGCTTTGGTAGTGCTGACATATGTTTGAACTCTGGTGCGTATGTGTGACTGAAGTCTGTTTTCAGTTTATTGGCTACACGACAACCAGATTATGAAAAACTGTTGCTGTCTGAACTATTTCTCAGTGCAGAAGAGCACACATGGAGAAACTTCTGTCTGTGTGAAAAATATCAGCAACTTATCGGCCTGGAAGAGATTCAGAAAATCCATTTTTAGCTTCTCCATGAGAGCTTTCCCAGAGGATAATAAATTTGACTGCTTCCACACACACAGGAAATTTGTGTTAGTGCTTGCATGCTCAGCAGTTTTCCACATGGTCTTTCCAATAGACAGCACTTTGATGGTGGTGACTCAACTATGATCAATGCACTCCTATCAATATTTCAGTCCCTCTGCTCATCGGCCTTTGTGTCTCTGTTTCCACTCTTCCTTATCTCTCGATCAATAAGAGACAAATTAGAGGTGAGTTTTCTTTTAATCTTTTTACCTCCCTCTCTTAACTTGAATGAATGCTAAGTGTACAATTTACCTTGGCATGTACTGTATGCACACAGATCTGTACCTACATCTGCAGAAAAATAACCTGGTAAGGTTAAGAGCCAATGAACATGCACACTCACATCTGGTCTGACCCTGTAAATCTGTGAAATGGCACTTTTCCTTTTATTTCTTACTCTCAGTAATTTACAGCCTTTTTGCTGCTGCTGTGATGACCAACAACATTCATTTACCTTCCATGCAATCTACTCTAAGGTGTAATTCAAATGTAGCCACTAAACTTTACTTTAACACCCAACCTGGAGGAATCATTGACCCTAGAGGCTAATTCCTGTCAGACTTTGGGAAGCTCGTTGTGTCCAAGGTAAACAGGAGCTGACACCTGTCACAGATGTTAGAGCTAGCCAGCAAGCTAGCCCACATATCTGTCTGTCTATCTGTGACTATCTGTCATATGTCATCCAGTTGGAGCCTGGAAACTAAGCAATGTCATTTCTGCTAATATCTGTGCTTGACGCTGATGCCATCAGTCATGGGGAAATAAGAGAAAAAGCAGATGATATGGATGAATATCTGTGGATATATTTGCATTTAATGTATGTCATAAAAAAGGGCTTCTGATTTAAAAGTAAAAAGATAAGTCTAAAAATGTGATATTGTCAAATTCTTGTGCAAAAAAAGTAGCTCATGTTCCATGGTGGCACTGCATTTTTGGTGGTTTTGCTTTGAATCTAACATAAAGGGGTGAAAACACCAGCTGTCAGGTCTAGAGAAAAAGCAATATACTGGCGATACGAGGTTTCAGTGGTGTGTTGTCATTATTCCAACACTCACTAGAGCCCAAAATTCAAGCTGTGTCGTGATGGCTGAGATGCATGTCGCACACTAATGTAGTGTGTCATGTGGGAGTGATAGCAGTGTGTCTGTATCTATGAAGCATCACGTCCTGTTTTAGACAGGGCCATTTCAAAAACACATTACTGACAGTTTAAAATGACAAGGCGACAGCCGCAGTGGGTGTTTGCAGACCACAACAAAAATAGAGTTCTCTCTTGTACGCATCCCTGGCACCTCAATCTGTCTGACTGGCCCCATGTCTCCTGTCACATTTCTAAGGGGGCAGACACCATGTTTACAGAACAGGGTATCTACAGGTTTCAGAAGCTAAAGCCCTTTTAAAAGATGAGTGAGGAAAATGAAACCAAGCAAGTTCTGAATAAAATAAAATGATAAAATTAATTATTTTGACAGATATTGCAATTGCAATATGTTTAATGATTAGCCAAAATGACAATTCTTGCACCACAATTTTCATTTTCAGTTAACAAAAACTATTAAATTCATGATGATGTGACATTTGTTGGGATCTGTATCAAACAAACATCTTTTCTTACACCTGGAGAACAAAGTTTTTAGTTCAGGGTATCTCTGCAGGATTACACTTCATAATTAAAAAATAAATAAAAATAGCTCCGGGGATTTTGATATTGAACTTGGTCATATTGCTATTTCAAAAATATTTTGAATAACTGGGCAGCTCGAATAAACACTATATGTTGTATATCATTTTAGGAAAGCCTGGTGCTGCAACGTTATGGCTGCTCTGTGACAGACAGCAGAAAGATCTTGTGAGTTGGATTCATATTTATTTTGGAACTGAATATTTATCATAGCAAGTCCCCAGATACACCCAGACACAGACACCCACGCTTAATTATAGGCCTGGTCACACATCACCATCTGTCATCACATGACCATTGAGAGCAGCATTCGGTAGAATTTATTTTAGTTAGGCTACTGTTGTGCTCACAATTTAAAATGACCCCTCTCCTGTGATGAGCATTTTTTTGTGTGAGGCCTTGTGTTGCTCTACAGGTTTGTGTATCGTATCCATTGCTGTGGAGGGACTGCCTTGATGGAAGATGGCACTCATATCACAGAGTCAACCCTGTCAGTTCAGCTAATGCACTGACAAGGGGGCTGATTTGGGGTTTTTAAAACATAATGTCAAATAAAGACCTTTGCTGAAACAGTAAAAACAAATTGCAATCAAACACAAGGCCGACATTGGTCAGAACAACACGGTTGCAAATAATTTTCATATAAGGGAAAAGGAAATCCAAGTTTTGTCATTTCTGTTTCATAGACTGACTGTGACTATGACAAACACTTTCATATAAATATAAAGGTCCAAACATAAAATATATAGTGGCTAACTGCCACTACCGCTAACCTCCAAGAATGGGAGAGACAGATAGAAGAGGACAGAGGGCCAACAGGAAGGAGTGAGAGATGTCAGGAGGGGTAAGAGACAGTAAAGGACTGAGGGTATACACCTTTACCTCATGGAGACATGCTGCCATCTCCAAAACTGCTCACCCAGAGGAATATGTTTAAATGCTTTTCTACTTCTGTCTGTTTCACACACACTCAGATATACACACTTCTGTGCCGACACACACACAAGCCCACACTCAATCACTGTCTCTGTCATGCACAAAATTACACATATAAACTCCCACAAAGTCCCCACCCATATACTCACACCCACAACCTTGTCATTTCCTATGACATCCCCAGCCTCCATTACCTGCATACATTAACAACCCTCTCTGATGTTAAAAATTATACATTCATACATTTGAATAATTCAGATTATTTTAAAAGCTGTGCACTCACTCACTCTCTCTTTTTTCCAGATGGAAAGAGAGCTATTTACCTCAAATCGCATTTGAATAAATCTCATAAATCCTTTCAAAGTTCCCTGGGATAAACCAATCAAATACCCCCAATGCTGGCTGACTAGCCCAATCAAAATTAGCATTCATACTTGCAGCCCTTTTTTATTCAAAAAACATCAAATAGCAAATCGAATTGCAGCCTATTTGTGAGGCTTAATTTGTTTGAGATAAGAAAAAGGTGGCTAATAGAGCGAGAGTGAGAAAGAAAACGGGGCACTGCTGCAGTACCATAATGTAATTCCAAACCTAACAAAAATATGTGATGGAGTAAACAGTAGGCCTTTGGTTCATAAATGTAGTAGATGATTCTATTTGTTCAACAAAAGAGAAATATATTATATGTGACAGACAAAATATACATTAGATGGCCAAAGGGTGTGGACGCCCAATTATTGCTGAGATGAAACCTGCTTATCACACTCGCCACTGAATGTGTGTGTATGTCGGTTTGTGTGAGTGTGTGTGTGTGTGAGAGAGAGAGAGAGAGAGAGAAACAATTACAACATGGTCAACAAGAATCAGGAAACTGGTTTGGAAAACTGTGTGTCTTACTGTGTCTCCACTAAACAAGGATGTGTTGTGTGTGTCTGTGTATTTTTGTGTGACGGTAGAGTTGAAATGAGCAAGAAACCATAAAGTGAGGATGGAAAACAGTGTTTGTCTACATAAAGGGAACTACAAATTGCTAAAATTGACCAGCACGAACAAAATATTTGAAAGGTTTAATAAGTTAAACATTTGATTTTGACTGTGTCCACCACAAAGAACAGTGGATAGATAGTGAAACCTCATCTCTCTCCTCGCTCATTACCCATCTCTGTCGTATTCCAACTGTCTGTAAATCATGACAGGCGGTGACCTCCAGCTTCCTCTTTCTCTGTTTTGAAAACAACAACTAACCGTCTCTGACACTCATGTTTCCTGCATTTTAACGGATCACACACCACACACACACGCATATCTGACCTCCAAACTGAAGTTCCTGCTTCATGTTCTACAACTATGGTTAACCAAATATCAAGTCTATTACAAATTTGCATGAACATGCAATTTGCTTGAATACATGTTAGTTTTCTAATTGGTGGTTTAATTGATTGGTTATTTATTTATTTATTTATTTATGCATTCATTTATTAATAAGTTCATTTAATGAATACTGTCTGTGGTGTTCATTGAAGCTGGAATTATGAAGAAAAAGCAGCACCCAGGGCAAATGTTTGCATTACAGGACAGTGAGTATGGACTATGAGCCACACAACACATTCTTTCCAAAATATCAATTCACCCGGCATACTTTTAACTTTTCTCAAATAAGTGAAAAGGGCAGGTGTCTCTTCACCCTGCACTGTCACCCACATCGCACATGTGGACAAACACACACACCAAGGTTCAAGCAGCTGGTGAGTTTGCCCTTGACTGCCCACCCCCGGGCACTGCAGTGGCATGGATGCAGCTGTTTTAAAGAGTTCTGGATGGGATTTTAAAAAGCTATGTCCTTGTCAAGGGTATATTCTTGTTTTTCACTATCCGTATATAGAATGAGGCTATGTTCAGACCATCTATAGCACAGCTTCTAAAAGACAAGGGTCCTGCGTTGGTAGTACAGGTGTTGCTAGCAGACAACTCCAGCTAAAAAGTTGATCTTTGCTATTGCTATAGCACAGTCAAACATCTTCCAGGAACACGTTATGTTAACTGATCAAATATGTGCCAGCATCCACACTGCACAGAATAGTTGATACCAAGTAACTTAATGCTATTTCTTCACATGGCCGCTGTGGGGTCATCCCTATGTTCCCCGGGTCCTATGTTCCCGGGTCTGTGTTCCCGATCGGGAAATATATGACCCTTTTTCAGAAAAAGGGTCCTATATTCCCCGCTGTTTCCCAAAAAGGTCCTATGTTCCCCGCTTTGTATGTGACCGGGGAACATAGGACCCTTTTTTAGAAAAAGGGTCCTATGTTCCCCGCTGTTGCCAGTTGATGAACAGGGGTGACGGGTGATGAGCATTTTGTTGAAGCTCCTGCGGAGTTTCTCCCACTGCTGCTGGCTCAAACTTTTTGCCAGTGCTGCCTCTTTTTCATTCATATGGTCCGACCTCAGTTCCTCTGCCAGTTGCAGCAAAAACTGTCTGCGGGGTATACTGCTGCCGGTGCACTTTCCAGAGGATATGGGCATTTATCCCGGCCAGATCCAGGATGTTGTAAAATACAACCACTGGTCATCTCCGGGTGCCGCCTTTCACTGAGTATGCCCTCGCCATCTGATGAGGACATCCACCCCATATTTGGTGCAGTTATAATAAATCACAAACTCTGGCTTTGCCATCTTCCTGTCGGTGACACCCACACCTGTGTGCACGGAGCTCAGAATGCACACATTCTTGCTGGACTTGCACTGGTAATCGGTAAAAGCACGTCACCAGATTTCAGCACTTTTGTGCTGAACAGCTCCGCTGACTCTTCAGCGGAGGGGGTCAGCTCCCGCTCCGTTTTCCAAGGCGGTGGCGAGCTTTACAGAAGTGAAGATGTTATCTGTGGTGATGTTTCTCCCCTTCCCCAGGTATTTTATTATTATCATTATTATTATTATTATTATTATTATTATTGTTATTATCATTATTATTATTATCGTTATTATTATGTTATCATTATCATTATCATTATCATTATTATTATTATTATTATTATTATTATTATCATTATCATTATTATTATCGTTATTATTATTGTTGTTATTATTATCATTATTATTATTATTATTATTATTATATAAGTTATTGCTCATGTTCCAACACAAGACCTTAGGATTTGCGCCCCTGAGCTATCCCAACTCGTCGAAGACTTCAAACAGGACATCAAACAACTTATTCATTCATAAAACTGACAGCTTTGCCATATTATTATTAGTTATTATAGTCGCAGGTTCTTTTTTGAATCAGCCTTTAAATTCACAATAGAAAAAAATGGAATAAAGCATATAGAGTGGATGGCCTTTGTGGAGACTGGAGTCTTTTGGGAAAATGACTATCACGCTCAGATTAAAAATTCAGTGTGCTATTTTCTATTTTCTTTTGGAGGGATGATCACTGTCAACATTACATAGGCATCAAGCAACTTCTCCGTTCATTTGCAAAAACGAAAGCCAATTTACAGCCTGTTCTCTATAGGCCTATTTGGATATGTGCATCATATGCCCTGTACATAAGCCTATTAAAAAAAATATAAATAAATAAATAAATAAATATCAACATTATATAGTTTAAAAATAACAGACCGGGAACATAGGACCCTTTTTTTAAAAAAAGGTCCTATGTTCCCTGGGCCTTTTTGGGAAAAGCAGGGAACATAGGACCCTTTTTCTAAAAAAGGGTTCTATGTTCCCCGGTCACATACAAGTGGGGAACATAGGACCTTTTTGGGAAACAGCGGGGAACATAGGACCCTTTTTCTGAAAAAGGGTCCTATGTTCCCCAGTCACATACAAAGCGGGGGACATAGGACCCGGGAACATAGGTACGCTCCCGGCAGCTGTGACCCCGTCACAAACGAGGTCAAACTGCTGTGCACCCCAACCCTGGACTTCAGGGATGGGCCATTTTCAAATAGTCATTAAATTCTAAAAAATTAATCAAATAGTGAACACAATCAATGTCTTGTCTTGTTTTTACTAGCACCTGGTGGTAACGTGTTACATCTGTAACGAATAGTAATCAATCGTTCCCAGTGAATACTGAATAGCATTTTTAGCTTGAAATGCCCACTGCTAGACTTAACAGAATAATATTTTGCTTTCTTATTAGCACCTGCATTAACACAAATGCCTCAAAAGAAACAATAACAACATGGTGAGCACAAGTCAAACAAAACACTTTTAAAGGTTTTTAAGAATTTGTAACTCTGTCACTGGTGCGTTCTTGTGGCATGAATCTCTGGACTGTTGGAATAATGTGACATGAATCTCTGCCCAGCACCTCAAAACATAGCCTTCAAAAAGTTCAGAAAATCAATCCTGAAAAACAGGCTCTTGTCAGACAACAATGCGAATTTGCCACTGTAGCATCTGCCATTGAAAAGGCTACTGATCATCAACTGAGTGCACTGGGTAAGCCCAGCAAGTGTTGGCTGTGCACAGAGAGGTGCAGTCAGCCTTTTAACCAAAAAGGATTCATGTAAAAATGAGGAAAGTTGCAAGAACATTGTTGTAAAAGATACATGTCTAAAGAAGAAGAAACTGTGTTCATCGTTCTGTAACCAAGAGTTTAGTAGCACCACGAAGAACGAGATCTTCAAAGAAGAAAGCAATGTGCTAAACACTCTGTATAGGTAACATAATTGTTTCTCTAGAAGCTTTTCCACTTGCCTTAACAGTATGAGAACTGGTTACATTTTAGTAATTCTATGAATAAGCACATTGGAGTTACAACATGAAGAATGCATCCACCTCATTTGTCAAGATAAGTCAAGCTGAAATAAAGGGTTTCTTTTTTTTTAAATGTTCATGTCTTTGACAGCTCTCAGGAATGAGCTCTTTGGTTGTACTGTATACTGACACTGAATAAACAAGCTGCATTTGATCAGGATTTAAAACACAGTTCTTCCAGATTATTCATGGTCAAATTTTCAGGTTGAACTATATTTAAATTATGTGCATAAGTAATGATATGCTAATAGGATGAGACAAGTGACCTTAGCTTGTTGTGCACTGCAGTACTCCGGGCATGAAGACCCCAAACGCAGCATTTGACATGAATTAGGCTAGGAGGTTTGTAATCCAGTGGAGAGAAGAGGAGGGGAGATCATGTGAGTGAGTTGCAAAGAAAATGAATATGGATGCGAATTCCATTACATGCTTATTTGTGTATTAGTTTCAGTGCCTGGTTATACAGATGTAGTACACAGATTTTAGATTCAACACCAGACAAATAACTTTCAAAGATCCAACAGATAACATATTGTATAAATGCCCTGGAAGTGAAATTTGTGCTATCAATGTGCAGGACTTGCCCTTGACTGACCCGCTTGGGGCTCTAATAGAGACATGGCCTGCTGTGCAGTTGGGGATTCTGAGAGTCTACTCTTAAGGAACAGATGTCAGGGCACAACAGCTGTTCATCTGGCATCAAACTGTAGAAGAACCTAGTTATCCGATATCAGTATCTTCAATTATCCAACAACAGCACTTCCAGTTCCACAGCATATAAATCAAGTATATCAGTCAGACTCTTATTACCATTTAGTACCTTTTTTTAAAAAAAGAAATGTTTTTAAAGATGTAGCATATACACATCATACTTCAAAGTCATGTTGTGATTTTTTGTGTGTTTGTGTGTGTGCATTTGCACTCACCCTGGAAAGACTGCCTGGCTCTCTCCACTAGTTCCTCAATGGGATAGCTGGCCAGGTCTCCTCTGGCATGCTTAGTCTTACAGTAGGTACATGCATTCAGACACCTGCATGACAGAAACAGACAAACAGAGAGATGGAGTGAGAAAGAGAAAGGGACGGATGCTTTAGGAAAAGAGCAGTATTCTTCAAACATCGCCCATGCACTTCAGTTGAGAGACCCAGATGAAAGTTAAAAGTGTATAAAACTCAGCACAGAAATATGAAAGCTGAATATTGTATTTTTTGTATCTTGGTATTATATGTTGCATGCTGAGGCACTCATAAGAAAGTGAAAATGTGATATGAAAATTTGCATGGAAAATGCTATGAGAAAGCTGTAATTTAACTTTTTTGCTCATAATTTACATGTTCATGTACTACACTTGGCTGGCATTAAATTGAGCAACACAATAATTTATTAGCTTTGATGATTTACTTGTGTATTCATTAGGGGTGGAGAAAAAAAAATATTGTAAGCATGGTCATTCATATTTTTATGATTCCTGAATGGATTTTGGGGTAGCTGAATCAATTTTTTACACATATAAATAACTAGCAATTAGCATGTTAGCTCAGTTCTAACACATAATGGGAAATCTCATTGACCCACTGAAGCAAACTAGCAACACATTAACTTCACATACTTAACATAAAACGACATGTGTGCTCATACTTTCAGGCATGTATTTCCTCTGATCTGTAGAAAAAAAAACTAACAGCTGCTGACTTCCCATCGCTAACTCAATCTGTTACTCTTCAATAATCCAAACTGAAGAGCTACATCAATCTCGCAACAGACTGTAATATCAAATCGCAATACTTGTAAACAATACATATCAAATTGGCACAGAAGTATCATGATAGTATCAAATTGGGAGATAAGTGCATCATCCCAGCCCTAATATTTATAAAACTACAGTCCAACCATTAACAGCATTTTACGTGAATCAACTGATCTGTAGAAATCTGAGGAGAACATTGTGAGTGTTCAGATAAATAGACGGGCTTTTTAATGCTTTAATGAAATCTATTCATGCACACTTTGCCAATAGAGAAGAATCAGGAGAAGAAAGCTGGGAGTCAAAACTGCCCTTTCTCTCCTAAACTGTTTATAAGGACTCCAGCTAGCTCCGAAATAACCGTGGACAGCTGCCTCTCAGACCGAGGCAAGCAGTGGAAAGATTAGACTCAATGCAGTGTTTTGTTTTACAAAACGTAGAGACGTTTAATTCAAATTGACCGTGGAAGAGAGGGAGTAAGACTATGAAGCAGAAAAATTAAAATAAGAAACTAAACACACAAGGAAAAAAAGGAGAAATACTGCTTCACTCCAGATCCAAAAGCATGGCATGGTATCAACTCTAGAGGAGTCTTTGTTTTGGATGAAGGAGACTTTTATTTAAGTTGTCTGTAAATTACTACTGAAAAGAAGAAGGGAGGCTACTGTTAGAAGTGCTTTTTGTGTTTACTCCATTAGGATTTCATTTCTGACCTCCAATATGTCAAATTGGGTTAAAAATATACACTGTTACTGTTAGCACAGTATTTTCTTTTAACTCACAATTTCTCTGCTGGCTTAAATTTCTGGCAACAGTTCTAGTTAGGTGCAGGAACATGCTGTTGTGTGAACCCAAGTTAAACACTGTAATTAGTTAAATGTGCATGTGCGCGCGCGTGGTGTGTGTGTGTGTGTGGCATTTTTAAGAAAAAATAAGACCAAGCTACTTACTCTCTCAAAAGAAATTAGTTGAATCTTACACTACCAGATTTAGAGTTTTGTTCTTGCCATGTGTATACTAACATGTAAAGCACAAGAAATCCCACAAGTAGAATACAGCACGTCACATGGTGTTTTCACTTAAAGCCACAAAATAACCAAACTGTGACTAATATAGGACCACAGTCCAGCTGTTCATAAAGAAAACAACAAGGCCATCTATTAACACAGCACTACTAATTCAAGTTTTTTCCACACAGAATAAAGATCAAAAGCTCCAATTCCTCTTTAATGAAAGTGTCACAATGTTAAAATTGGTTTGCTGCGGGATGTATACACCACTATCATGGCAACAAACATCTTACTAATAATTAATAACCATCAAATGCTGTGATGTGCGGCAGCTAGCATGAGACTATGAAATCAGACTGTTATAGATAACAAGCGTAAACCCTGTATCTGTCCATGACAGATTCATGGAGAAATAAGAGGGATTCCCCAGAATCTCGACACAAACAGGCCAAAAACACACATCTCCTGCTGAACTAACAATACAATGGTTAATTCTTTGTAAGCTGGGTCACATAGATTCCACGTCAGTCTAGAGGAATAGTCATAGCACACTGTCTTTAACACTGAAAGATCTTGCCAAGTTAACAAATTAGTAGAGAGACAGCGTATCGGTGTATTCTCAGAGTTTCAACTCTGTGCTCTGAGAAGAATATGGGTGACACACTACAGTCTGGCAGTTCAAGCATTTAAAAGAAAATTGCTTCTCAAAATGTGCAAAGACATTAAAGTTCACAGACAGTGTTACTAAGTCCACATATAAAAATGGTGTTTAAGTTTCATTTAAAAGGCAACTGGAAATCTTGCTGGACTACCGAGCATCTTGGGATTTCTAAATCCAAGATACTTAGGTGCTCTCTCCCCATTCTCCTCAGTAGTAAGCCCATAATGTCACCCACACCGATATGAAGGCCGCCCTTAAATCTTTGGATTTGTTTAGCAATGTAGGGTTTTGCAAACTCTCTAGTTAGCACCCAGTTTTAGCAAAGAAAGCAGGGAGATTGTCCTCAGTGAAGTGTTTAGAGACTGACCTGTGAGTCTTGGGCCTAAGGAATGTATAGTTTTTTTAAACACTTTTTCACTGCATTTACTAGCCCACTGAAATACCAACAATATCTTTAGAATCATTTTGAAATACGACCATAACGCCAGGAGCATTTTTTAATGTCACCACTGAAAAAAAAATACAAAAGAGAATATAGCTATCTATCCATCTATCCATCCATCTCTCCCTCTCAGGGTATTGCTTATCCTAGTTGAGGGCACTAAAGATGGCAGCTGGGTCACAGGACCTAGCTGTGGAGAAAACACAGACAGATGGGGCCCTGCATGCGCACGCACGCACACACACACACATACACCACCAGGGGGTCCATCCATCTTAATGTGATCAGGCCCAGCTGAGTGGATCACACCAACATTAATCTCAAGAGACAGCCAGTGGCCTGCTTGAGTGTGTGTGATTGTGTGTGTGCGTTTGCATCAATTATGTGCATGTGTGTTCATGTGCGTGTGTGAGTGTGCGGCTGCTGAACATTTGTCCAGTATCACAACAACGCATTAGCAGTTTCGACCTCTCCGTCAGCCTAAACAGACTACGACAACTAGTCAGCACCCTTAGACCGACAGTGACTGAGGGAGAGGAACAGCGTCACTCCCTCTGACACACACACACACACACACACACAACACACACACACACACACACACACACACGTTTGTTGTGTATTCAAGGGTCTTCCCGAAGAGATTTTAGTTAGTGCTCAATTTTATTTAATTCCGTTCAGGAACAAGGAGAACTTTTGAAGAATTTACACAAATATTTTACTGTTTCTGGTAACTAACTTAAGGGCAACATCAACAACACTCCAACACTCTGCGAGGGAGAAATAAGTCTAGAATTAAAACAAAATATTTCTCCTCCTTATCAAGCCGCCATCCTTTCCCTCCTTTGTTTCTGTCCTCTCCCCCCTCTGTTTCGTCCCAGTTAATTAAACCACAGAGGTAGCTGTTGTACCTGACAACAGTGTAGTTCATCAATGTGTTACAATGAGAAAGGCTACCTCCCCAGTGTGTGTGTGTGTGTGTGTTGTGTGTGTGTGTGGTAATGTAAGAGAGAGAGAGACTATTGTGTGGTTGCAGCCTTGAAAAGGTAACAAAGAAAGGAAAGCCCTGAGGTTCCTCTATACATTTGTAAACCTCCCTTGACACACGCAGACACACACACACTAACACACTGTATACTCTCTTTGGATAGGCTCCCATGTGCAGCATGTTAAAGACACAGACAGGGAGAGAGTTGAGCAGGAAAAGCTTTTCTCAACGATAAGCATTTAGGGTCTACACATTAATTAGAAAACTGCTCTATGCATAAACAAATTGGACCATGTGTGCATTTACATGAGTGTGTGGTGATTGTGTGTGTGTGTGTTCATGGGGGTTTGTATTGTGAGAGCTTGAAGATGCAATTATGAAAACAAAGCTTAAACTGTGAGGGGAAGTCTGAGCACTTTGCAAATTATGAGGCAAGATTATTCATTGCAGTTATTGTTGAGACTGGGAGAGGGGTGGAGTGGGTATATGAGCAAACAAAATCTTAAAACTGCTATTATATGAGCGAACAAAGCCCCGAGCCTGTAAGTTTACTGTTAGTGTCGTCTCAAAGTCAAAGTGGAGGTTGCAAAATAATGTGGAGTCAAGGAACAAAGAATATTGACACAATGGAGTTAAGACCTATTAGGAGCAATGAATAGAGGATGATTAGTTATTCAGGGAATGGTTGGCAGTTAAACCTTATTTACCCTTGATACACTTCCAAACTGTGAGAGATGGCTGCATTTATAGTTATATAGGAACTTTGCATGCCTCTAATAAAGACAAAATTTCTTATCCCCTTTATCTTAATAAAGCTCTAATATGGGGTGGGATGAATCAGAAATTTAAGTGTAAACAGCTAGTTGTGGAGTTTAACCTTCTTGGCTCACTTTTATGCAAAAGAATGTTTTAAAGGGATTTGATGGCTGGTATTTGAAGTGGGGTTGAATGAGGTACTTATTGACAGTCAGTGTAATAACTACCGTAGACCCAGTCGGCATGCCCCCAGTCTGGCAAAGCAGAGAGGAATACCAGCATGGAGACTAAGCAGTGTACTACTGTGGATAAACCAGACTCCATGGATGAAAATCAATCATCATAATAACATAAACTAACTGATGAAGGCAGGGATAGGCCAGCAGCTCCCCCGTTCTGCAAGATAAAATTTCCGATTTCCATTCATGGCGTCTGGTTGGTTTGGAGAGAGCTATATATGGTTTACATAACGGAAGTTTCCCGTCAGAAAAGACTGATGGCAAGGTAAATCTGTGAATATTTTATATAATGAATATAGTGTACACATAAACTGATACTGATTTTTTCAGGTAGGCCTTTTTTTAGGTGGCTAAAATATGTTTTACTGCTGACTCAGTCCACAGCAGTACATTGCTTAGGTTCCTACATTGTGGCTCCTGCTGCTTCACCAAACTAGAGGCATGTTAACCATCTACTGTAGCTAATACACTGACAATCGACACATACATCCCCATTTGAAATAATGTGCACTATCCCTTTAAGTAAAGACATTACTGCAACAGTAAAAAAAAAAAAAAAAAAAAAAAAGATATGAAAAGAAATTCAACTGTGAGCGAAAACGTTACTGATAATAGCAAACAGAGAATATCTTCTTTTTGTATATATAATTAAATGATAATGCTAATGTTAACATGGGACATCACCATGTACAAAAATCTATGAAAGCAAAGTATGAGTGTGTGTCTTTGTTCAGCTGGGGCCCGTTCCTCTCAGTGTTAAATCCACGCTGTGTGTCTGACCTCTTGAATTCTGTTATTTAGTCTCGTGATCCCAAGTGCTGCACACTGAAACAGCTCTGTGTGTGTGTTCTATAAAATATTTCACATGCTGACCTCTAGATTTCCCTAACTATGGCAGCAGCCTTGCTTTGTTGTTTTGACTGTAGAAAGACAGCACGTGTATGTGTTTGAGAGCATGTGCATGTGTGTGAAACCACAACTCCATGTCAACAAGAAGTGAGTCCCAACTTCTTGTTTTGTCTACAGAAAGCCCTCCAGACAGCATTTGACCAGATCAGTCAGCCCATTGTTACTGGACAGAAAAATGGTCTGATGTTTGTTTATTATGAACCAACAAAAATACTGATAAAGTCAAGGAGTACAAGATAGGATCTGAAGTTAGACTTGGAGGCTGGCTGATTCACTGCATAGCAAGCTGATTATCTCACTTGTTGCCTGCCTCCATTACTGACTACCTTACTGTGTAACTGACTGACTGATGAAATCACTTGATGTTTGACTGGCAAGCTGACTTTACTGATGCACTCATAGATTACAGTCTCACTGACTGACTACTTTACTGGCCAAGTAGGTGAGTGAATAACTAAACCAGGATATCTACCAGTGTCAGAGAAGTTAACTGAATTCTTAAAAAGACCCTTTACATTCTACTTGGTGATATAATTTCTTTCTGACCCAACTCACTGGTTGGTTGTTGCATCACTGAGTACCTACTTCACAGTAGTGATCAAATACATGCTCAGCGGTCTGAACTGTCCGGACTGTAAGGTGACAGAGTCCAGTGGCAAGATGAAGCGTAGGTTTCACTAACATGTGCCAGAAAGCAGGAAAGAGCTACTGCCCAGTAGTGTAGTAGATGTAAATCACAAATTTCATCGCAATACAATATTATGTCAGTTCTTTGGGAGATGATACAATATTCACCAACACCAAAAAGTCTGCAACAATGCGATTTTAATTCTATTCAGCTAAGGGGCCTGCGATCAATACCGGACGATATCATATGCCCAAACATTCAATTACATTTATGGCAACTAACAAAAAGCAACTTAATTATGACTTGACAATTTTATGGTTGAACTCTTCCAGACATTTGTGACACAGACACGGCATTGGAATTTCAAAATAAAGGTGAATCTTAAATATGTCAATACAGATTGATATTTTCACTTTGCATCAATGTTGGATCATTGAACACTGAATAGATATTTCGATCTAGCAGATCTAGATCGAAATATCTAGACATCTGATGGAATCTGTGTCTGCACACGTGCACTGTGTTACTGATAAATACTCACAGTTCTCATCAGTGTCAGATGCCTGTTAACTGTTGAACAAACAACCTGCATTGTGAATTTACTGTGGACTTTGTCCTGAATGTGATTATATTATTTATTCATTATTTGCATTTGCATTCATTATTTTCTGTGTTTATTGATATTCAGACAGCACAATCCTTATTGAATAATCCAGAATATAGTTATGGTGTCTTTTGAACATTAAAAATTATTAATTAAGCTAAATGCTTCAGGGAAAATTTAAATGATGTAACTCATATCAAACCCGATGGAACATCAAAAATAATCAGCTTCATGTGTGAATGAAATGACGATAAAAGATGTGAAGTGTTTCTCACAGACAGACAAACAGACTCTCCTCCTCTATCTGACTTTTTTTATCCATAATAAAATAATAATGGGGGAAAGAAGAGATCATGAAAAGAAAGATGTTTCTAATAAATGAAGAAAATTATTGGTGGTGATTTTTTTTTTTAAGTTTTTTTTTTTTTTGGCCATTTTTGCCTTTATTCGATAGTGCCGCTGAAGTGGAAACAGGAAAGGGGGCAGAGAGAGAAACAGGGGATGACACGCAGCAAAGGGCCGCAGGTGGGAGTCGAACCAGCGGCCGCTGCAGAGGACTAACAGCCTCCATACATGAGTCAGACGCTCTACCAACTGAGCCAAATGTCCGGCCCAGTGGTGATTTTTAGTAATGATCAGATCAGCTCTGACAGAATCTGAATCTTCATGTGCACATAAATCCTCCACTCGACACGACCTGCACAGATTTTCTCAGATTTAAGGACAGAGCCTGAAAGTGATTTCTTAATTGTGTGCTGTATTTAAGTCTGAGTGTTTTAATGATTCATTTTAATGATTAGAGAGATTGCCACAGACATTTCCCTGTGTGCAGAAGAGTCACTGCAACTCCTGTGCCAAGTGTGCAACTGTGCAGCACTTCTCTTCTGAGGGAGAGACGCTTCTACCCGTGATCCATCCACTACCTGCACTACTCATCTCATTCATTGTAGATGTAAGCACCCTCACATAAAAGTCAAGACTGTCTTTAACTTAAGTGCCAGCGTTTCCTGTTAATATCCAATGCACTGATGCCAACATGACAAAAACTGTGTCATTGTCCAAATAATCTGATTGCACTGCATATGTACACATACCCCTATAGACAAAATGATATGCTTCATGCTTCGGTAGTACAAAAAAAGCTTTATCTGTGAGTTGATGATTCTGTCTTGATGACTATGGACCATTTACCTCTTGGAAGGACACATGTAGGAAACTGGTTTGTGCAAATACTAGACGACAATCAGTTGTGCGTGTGTAAACTGTTTGCCTGTAAACTGTGTTTGCCTGTGGCATACTGGGCTAATTCAGTTACTCGGGGGTTCTGTAGTGTAATGCCTTGTAATGACACACAATCTCATTTTGTCCAAGGAGACACATCAATCTTTTGGATTTACTGTGGGGAGCAGAGTCTCTCCTGGTGAGTGAGTAGGAAGAACAGTGGATAGAGAGTGTGTTGTGTGTGTGTGCGTGTGTGTGTGTGTGTGTATGTCAGTCCTGCATTTGTGTTTGTGTGTTAAGCAGTGGGGAAGAGGGAAATGGAATAATATGTTCAGACCAGTGGAGCTGAAAACTACCCATACATTGGTTTGATAAACAGCAGGAAAGGCCACCATGGTACATAGCTAGAAGAGGTGTGGGTATGTGTGTGTGGGTGTGTGTGAGTGAGTGGGAACATGTCTGCATATGATCATGTGTGTGTCAGGAATGAAATAGAAAAAGAAAATGGGAATTCCTTTGTGGAGGTGTGTGAGTTTGTTTGTGTTGTGTTGTACGTGTGCCAACGTGCAAAATCAAAAGAGATGGTGTGTATATTGTGCGTCCATGCATTCCCACAATCCTCCACACATATGTACGTGATCAGAAACCCTTGTGTAAACACCCTTCACTCCTCTGTAACTCTACTTTTCTGAAGCACATCAGCACATTTTCTCCCTCTTTTGTTGCTGCTTCACATGATGCATTTTCACTTCTGCTCCTCGGGGAGAAAAACAACACAGAAAAGAAAAGATGAGATCATTGACCAACGAACAACAAAATGAAAACGCAGTCAAGTAGAGCAGTGTAACGCCGCTTGTGTATTTGCTTTTAAGATGAGGGAGAGATATGGAAAAATTATCTGCAGTGAATATCGCATGAACCCCAGTGGTGGTGATATTACAGTGTGAATGGGAGTTTCAAACTGGAGACATTCCTGCTTCGATTGTTTGTGTGTGTGTGTGTGTGTGTGTGTGTGTGTGTGTGTGTGTGTGTGTGTGTGTGTGTGTGTGTGTGTGTGTGTCTGTGAGTGTGTGTTTAGGAGAAAGAGAAAAAAAACAGATTTCTTCTGTGTTTCTCTGTGGCATCTCAGGCAAAAACTGGCTCCTCATTCTTTCCTAGACCTTACTCACTTCCCCACTGTTATTGCCAGAGAAATTCAAATTACAAAAGAGCACATAGGCCTGATTCAATTTGCTTTTAATGCGACTAATGACTTCCCATCTCTCCCTGTTTCTCCCTGTCTTTCTCTGCGCCACACTCTCCTTTCTCTTTCAAGCAGAGACTTTTATCTGCAAAAACGGCTCCTCTTTTCTTACAGTGACTCTACTATTCTTTTGTCATAGTCTTTATTATAAAGTGTGTCACCAATAAGCTGTGCTGTGTCTTTTTTACCCTGCCATGTCAAGGCCTCTGGCATCAAAAACACAATGAGCTGAGTTCGACTGATCTCCAAACAGAAATTGTTGCAAGGACGGCTAAGAAAAGAATCCAGCGGTGGAGAAAGCTCAGAGGTGTGCTGACTGGGACAGAGAAAGTGGATTTTGACTATCAGGTGCTGAGAACTATCATTTGTGTGCTGGAAAGCATAAGAGTGCCAGTTTAATACAGTCAATATAAGAAGTCAGTATCAAGAAATGTTCATAAACTGGTAAGTTAACTGGATGCGCTGATTGGGAAATTCAGAAGAAGGCTGTGGTGTCATAAAGAGATTTCTGGTGTTCATTCAAGAGGAGATGATGTTTGCATCACATATTACAAGAGACAAAGAAAGTGATTTTTCTGGAGTAAATACAAGGCTGTCAGATAGATAACACATAAAGCACATAAAATGGATAGGCAGGTCAGAGTGCAACTGTTCATCTTTGCTGATATGATTTTTTTTCAGTTGTGTAACTAGCCACTCACAGCACTAAGACTCAAGAAGCTATACAAATACAACGCATTGATGCAGCCATCATGAACCCAGGTTTCATGAGGCAATAGGAAAGTTTCACAAAAATGGAAATTTTTGTTTTCTCGCTTTCCTGTCATTAAGGGAAGACTTTTGTTACATTTGGGCTGACAAAATAAATACTTATGCAATACTTCTGTCACATTTAAGAGTACTGAAATGATATCAGGAAAACTGTACTGCAGTTATTTATGTGTGTGAATGAGATGTGACAGCCAGACATTGGCCTCACATAAATGCACACATAATACACAGCAGCTACACCACTTCAGCCACTTGCCAGAAACATACACTTTTTATAGAGTAACAATAACAATATATCCTAATCATTGAAAACAAACCTAATGAACCATAGTCACAAACAGGAAATGTTAATGAAGCCCAAATGTGTTTAGCAGATGTACTACAGAAAACAGGTTTTACATATTGGACTACCCCTGTTCTGCTCTACCACTGATTTTTGTGGTACTTTTTAGGACTGTTCAGGAGCTTTTAGGAGTTCACCCTAAACTTCTTAAAATTGCTCAAATACCCTCAAATGTTGTGCAAGCACATACAACTACACAAGAACATATAGTAAAAACAATTAATCAGTAATTTAGAGGGACCCCCCCCCCCCAAAAAAAAAAAAACAATACATATGCTCATCCATAAATAATCCCTGTCAATCATCCTCATCGATCCATCAGATCCACTATGTGGTGGCGCATGTGTTGTGTTTGGGAATGAGACAAAACAATCAACTGTCTCGCTGGTTTGTTTACAAACAGCAACTGACAAATGCTACATATTCTTCCTTAAAGCTGTCCTTATTTTGAACAGCTTTAAAAAGAAAAAAAAAAAAAAAATGGATGCTGAATAAGTTTTCATGGTGAAACATCCAGATCTATGAAACTAGTTTGGGTTTCTGAATTTGTGTGCTTTATCTACTTATTTATTACTAACTTTATGATTGTATAAAAACAAACAAAATTATCGTGAGTGTATTAGTGTAAAATATGAGATATCAGTAGCATATACGTATGTCCAATACTGGCCTGCCTCCTGGCCATAAACTTCATGGATCTCTATGGAAATAAATCATGTGACTTTATCGGTTTTAGTACTGAGTGCACATTTGTGCACTGTATTTTTAATTTACTGAACAGATCAATTAATCAGTCGATCAAACGATGGATCTATAGATCAGTTCCCCCAAACTATCTGTCAAAACAATATATCTACAACCTTACCTCTTACCTCATATTTTGAAGCAGTCATTGTTTAAGTACATTTTATAGTTAGTCAGTTACTCACAGTATATAAGGAACAATTTCAACAGCCCAAAGTCATGTCTAAAAACTTAACCTGTATTTTTTTTTTTTTTTTTACCTGCTATAACACTGTTTCAGAAACAACAAAAGTGAGGAGAAATGTTTAAACATACAGCTTTGTCTAAAACTGTGTCCTTAACTCCTCTCTATTACCCTGAGTGACCTGGGAGCCTTATTGCTGAAAGCCAAAAAGGAAGCATCTCACCATCCTGTCATTTTATACAGCAGTTTGAACTAAGTTCAGTTAAATACCTAATTTCTGTCTGCACTTAGCGGTCCTTAAGAATCTGGGTGTTCATTCTGGCCCTGCCATGTTAATTAGGGACACATCAGGTCAGGAACAGAAGAGACAAAATATTGTTGTTTCAACCTCTTCTTTAGAGGTAGTAATTCTACCTCTGACATGCAGGACATCATTGCTGAGTCTGAGGCTTTGCAGCGGAGTCCAAACCTTGGCCCCGCCTCTTCTGAGCCTTATTGTTTTCCCCTCCATCTACACGTCTGTGACCCTAACTTTACTTCTCTCTGAGCTAATTAAAGCCCTGAAAGTTACACCTTGGTCACAATGGTTAACACAAATCTATGTAAAAGGTCAGCAGCGAGGTTGATAAGACCTATTATTCCACTGTGTCGGCACGGAGAGTGGACGGAGAAGTTCTGGCAGCCAGACGCAAATCACAGGAAACAAGCAGCTAACCCACTGGGGGCCTAACACAAACATATATTCACAATGCACGCCAACACACAAGCATGAAGATACTTTTTACTTGGTCTCAGTCGGCTTTGTTTACATTGTGTGTGTGTGTGTGTATTTTGCTACGATGACTATGTAGAAATCCAGGATTTGGCAGGAGGTCTGTGAGAAATTAGCCACTAGCCTGCTCAAATCCTTTGTGATTGCAGCCAACCACAGGAATGAATAGAACTGAAAAACGACACAACACAAAATGATTAGAGATTAATACTATGTAGCCTGAGTAAAGTGTCCCAAACATTCATGTTTGAAAGGTATTAGTTATCTATTCAAAACCCTTACAATGGCATCATGCAATATTTAACATGGTTTAATGGCCAGATTAAATTGGCTCTCCGTTAAGCAGATAAATATGTTACTATTGGTGTCAGAAGGTAAAAGAGAAAAGAAAAAAGAGGGAAATGAATAGCGGTATCTGAACAAATGAAAAAAATCTGTATGGGCTCCAAGGTTATCTTTTATACTTCCTGGATAAGTGAGGCTCGTAACTCAGGGAATAAGAAATTTCCACTTTCCTCTTACAAAAACTAGGACTGTTGATTTTTTTATGTATTAAATCCTTTAGTGTTTGCTTCTATTCAAAAGATGTCAGCATCTCTATTTGTCAACCTGTTGTAAGCTCAACCCTGTGAGTATTTGAAGGACAACTATGTGCAGGAGGTGGCTGAGAAAAACATTAATCCAAAAGAAGCACAATATTTTCACAGTAACATATAATGCAGACAAGAAAAATAACTCATTTTTATGGTATAAGAATCTGTTTGGAGATCACAAATGCATGACTGCAGATGCTTAACAAAACTTTGCAGGCACAGATGTTAATATTTTTAAGCAGTGGCCCTACAAAGCACCAACAGTGCTGTTTTCATAGAATGTTGAACTCAAAGGAGCAAAAGTATTGGTACGTTTGTGAAAATGTATCGAGGGGTGAGGCGAGTGTCACCTACATGAAATATTTCATGCTCACAGAGTACAAACCCCAATCCAAAAAAGCTGGGACACTGTAAAATGTAAACAAAAACATAATGCAAAGATTTGCAAATCCTTTTCAACTTGTATTCAGTTGAATACAGTACAAAGACAAGATATTTAATGTTCAAACTGATAAACTTTATCATCATTCTGAATTTTATGACCGCAACAGTTTTCAAAAAAGTTGGAACAAAAGACTGGGGAAGTGGGACATCTGTCTGGAACACAGGTAAACAGGTTAAATATCAGTGATAGTATCATGACTGAGTTTAAAAGGGGCATCCTTGAAAGGCTCAATTCACAATGAAGGATGAGGCGTGGTCCTCCAATTTGTGATAAACTGTATGGAAAAATTGACCAACAGTTTAAGAACAATATTTCTCAATGCAAAACTGCAAGGAATTCAGGGATTTGACGATCTACAATCCATACTAGCTTCAAAAGATTTAGAGGACGAGCATCTTTTTAGGAAGGCCCCTGATTATTTCAGCAAGACACATTCTGCACGTGTTACAGCTTCTTAGTAAAAGAGTTTGGGTACTACCTGCAGTCCAGACCGGTCTACCAGACATTTTGTGGCACATTATGAAGTGCAAAATACAACAACCCAGCCCAGATTGTTGACCACCTTTAGTCATTTATCAAGCATAAGTAAGTAAGAAACTTGAACAATTAGTGTTCACATGCCTAATGAGCACTGTTAAAAGAAAAGGTGATGTAACACAGTGGTAAACAAACCTCTGTCCCAACCTATTTGGAATGCGCTCCAGGAATCAAACTGAGAAAAAATATAGGTTGAAAAGTATTTGCAATTTATTGCATTTGGTTTTAATTTATGTTTTACACAACAGTCCCAACTTTTTCAGAACTGGGGTTTGGTTTCATTATTGTGTAACATTTACACAGGTTATTAACAGTGCCACAGGCCTCCATATTAGCATCAATTCAACTTCTAACTGTTTATTAGGAACTATGAACTGTCAACGCAGCAAATGAACATCAAGGCAGCAGTCAGCCTGCCAGCAGTTCTTCACTCACGTTTAAGAGACAAGAAGTTTACTTTCACTGCCTATTCCCCTTGTGTCATCTTGTCTACCTGCCTGCAGGATACAAATGATCAAGTTGGTTATTGGTTTGGGGTTAGAACAGAGGATTATTAACATCTGACTTTAAGCACATTGCAATAACAATGACAGATAATATGGCAGCCAAAAATGTGACTAAGTGAAGAACAGGGAAGAGACAGATAATGAAATGAAATGAGCTGTAACTGTGGAACAAAGGCCTTTTTTAATGCCTGGAGTCTAATGGCAGTGGTTCACACAAACAGCAACAAATACACACACAGGCTTAATGACCCATTCTGAGTGAGTGGTTGTAAATTCCTTGTTTATGACGCTCAGCATCAGGATTCAACTTGTTCACAAAAGGGCTTTCACTGTCACTGACAACACATACACACATATAGATATACAAAGAGCAAGAGGGGACCGTTAGTGTAGCCTAGGGCAAAACAACACATACACGCACCAGCTTCCTAATAGTATCAAGCGTGCTAAAGCGGGAACACAAAACAGAGCATTAGAAAGACATAGTAAAGTCTTTTTACAGTCTGGGGCTGTATGAAAAATGAACTCTGCCCTCAGGCTTATCAGTTTGCATAAAGAAGCTATGGAAGAAATAACAAGGAACAATCCAAAACTAAATGCTGGCGACTGAAACATAAGCCAATTAAAAAGCACAAGCCCAACATCAGCTGCTGGAGTCAACAACAGAAGCACGAGCAGGGTGGAGTTCAAAGGAACCACATCAGATTCAACCCATGTTGAAAAACACCAACTGTGTGTATTCCTCTCATTCATGAACTACTATTCCCTCCACTGCTTCACCGCTCTCAGACCATTCAATATGTACACTCACAGCCTGTGAGAAGGATCCTTGTTGCTGAAAGACCAAACTTTGGAGGTTTAGAGATTTACTTTTACCAAAAGTCATTTCAAATCAAAGCAGATAATTTCCTTAAAACCTTGGCAGCGAGTATCTTTTGTGTTAGTTTGTCTTCAGAAGCCTGTAAACATTCCTGATATTCAAGGTCCCTGAGAAGATGGAGTGATTATGTTGTTTGGATGTCTATTCATGGTGGTGTTTCAAAAAGGGATGGTAAGATTATTTATTTAAAATATTTGAGGATGGATTAATTTCATTATGTATATTTCATCAAACAAGACAATTTGGCAATAACAATTTTCTTAAAACAATGTCACAGAAATGGATTATCATGCTTAATTCGACTGAATTCATTTATTCATTTAACAAATATGATATTGTGACTATTCAAAAACAACTGCATGGAAGACATCCTGAAATGTATTACATACTGAGCACATTTTAAAATTTATTATTAAATTATTATTTATTATTTCATGCAACATTTATTTATATAGTTGACCTTCACATCTATAATCTGTCCATTATACTCACTGTATCTGCAAGTGTATGAATGAATCGAACTGAAATCCCAAAAGGTAGATCAAATATATGTTCACTGAAACAAATTTGTCAACGATTTATATTAACGATAAAATTGGTGGAACCTACTACTTTTGGACTGAAAATTCAAAGATATAATCAGATCTTTTGCTCATTAATGTGTCAAGTAAAGATGATTCAAAATAACTGTGCTAATGGCCCAGGAGAAACCAGACAATGTTCCTTTAATACAAAGCCATAGGGCATTTGCTGGACTATGCTGAATTTATTTTCTGATGGAGATAAAATTAACTTGGTGGGAAAAAAGCCAATCTAATTTGGATTTAATGGGTGCAAATGAATTAATATGCAACTTAATGAAACTAATATTGTGAATCAATTTGAACAGGAAATTAAATTTTCATAGGTAGTCCCAGATGAAACTCCAAACGAGGCTGTTGTGAGGATTTACACTAATAAAGTGAAGGGAGTACAGTAGGTTCATCTGTCAGACCCAGACTTAAATTACTCTGCAGAGTAATTTGAAGAAACTAAATGGGTTTTGTTTAATATGAATGTTTACATTAAAAAAGTCAAAGTGCATGGAAGTTTTAGAGTTTTGTATAAAAAGGCACTTTGGGGTATCTGGGAAACCTAAGAGATTTCAACAGGTAATTTTACCAAGAGTGTGCAATGTGACTACCCTGTCTCTCAAGATCCCATCACCATCATACATGTGCCCCGTCCAGCACCACTGAGAGCATGATCCCCCACTGACTTACCATCCATTCACATTTGCCTGTTTGTGTTCAAAGTGGCACTGAGTAAGTTATTCCTGTTCTCCTTTTTAGTGCTTTAGAGTGCTAACTGACTGAATATCACTGAAATCAGCAGTGTGATTGATGACATTATACTTTAAGTGAAAAACCACTGGTAATACTCAAATAAGATTATGAGTCTAAAGTCATGCTAGCCAATCTGTGAGGCTGTGCTTGCACTAAATATTCACATCAGCATGCTAACATGGTTACAATAATAATTCTGGCGTTGTTTATGTTTACCTGGTATACTGTTTATACAGTAGGGTTGGGTACCAAACTCTGTACTTTTAAGGGTACCAACCAAGTTATGCTGGTACAACTAAGTGCGATACACATTAAATCAATCTATGCCAAATTTCACTAGCTGAGAGCACATTTGGTTGAGAGAAACTAGAGTATAGAGAGAAAAGAGTGTGATGTTACAATACAGCTTGATCAAGTCACAGAGAGTCGGGGGAATGGCAAGCTGAAAGCAGTCACAAGTGTGGTTAAACTATTCAAGACTCGATGCTGACAACAAAGTAGTATTTGTAATGCAAAATGCAAAGCTGATGTGGCCAACACCTCCAACCAAACACAAAACACACCTAAAGCATAATATGTTTATAAGCCTGAAAGCCAGCGGGAGCCAGCACTGGAGAAGCTGAACACTCCATGGACTATGAAACTTTAAGTGAGGCACTGACAACGTCATTGACATCTTCAATTGGCTTTTTGTATAAGCTGTTGTTGGAGATAACAGGCCTTTTTTTATTGTCTTGGTTGACACTGGCTCAGGATTCTTACTAGTGTTAGCCAACCACTGGCTGTATCCAAAATTCCTTACCAACATGATATTTAGCATCCTAAAACAGTAGATGTGAGATTTATTAGTATGTCTGAAAACTCAGTATGAAACCAACATTCATGAATTGCAAACAATTAATGGGGAAATATTATAGTATGTAAGCATTGTGACAGTGTCAACAACACAACAGGAAGGATATCACATGTGGTTCCACCAAGACAGAAACGACAGCATTAAATTTACTAGTGACAGACTGAATGGCTGGAGGTTGTAGGAATGGGCATGGGAGGGGAGACGGAGGTAGGGAGTAGTTTTATTTATTTTATTTATTTATTTTTTAGTTTTTTTAAAAAAAAAAAGTTGCTGGCCAGTGCCAGCCTTTTTGACAAAATTTTTTCAACACCCACAGGATATTCAGTTCTATGAATATGTTAACATGGAATATATCAAAAGAAAGAACAGATCTGATAGTTTCAGACACAAAAAACATTTTGTTCTAACTTCAGTCATTCTTTTTTTCTAAGCACTTGAACATCAGTTGGTTGCATCAAAATATCCACTACTCAGACAAAAACAGAGATAACTGTGTTTTTGTGAAAGAGACATTTTTAAGCAGAGTGTCAACTTCACATTTTTATTTTTGTTTTTTAAATCATTTCATATTATGTGTGTGACATCACTGTCACCAGTGTGGCTAATATTAGCTGTGTGTGTCCTCCGCCCCCATCCAAAACACTGTCCAGGAAGCCTGGAGTGCTCTCCACCCCGGCTGCAGCGCCAGACCCAGGGGCTGTGATGTGGGCAGCCGCAGCACAGCAGCACTGTGTCCCGGCTGCTGTGGAGGTCTGGGGACTACAGCGCAAGCAGCCCCGCTCTGTACCTGGGCTCTGTGCCCAGGGTCATCGTGTTCTCTGTCCCACTGATCTGCAGCTGAGCTGCATTTTTTTTCATTGTACCTAACATCTTCTTTTTCTTCTGAACATCTCGTCAATGGTGGGGAAGCATTGTGTCTTAAGTGACGAGATATCTCGTCAAAAGCAGGGAAAGAGTTAATAAGTTTGGACATATTTTTACAACAGAAATTACATTTCTTATACTACAGAGAATTTAAAGTACCGAGAGAAGGTACAGAATTCCAGGTACTGCATCAGTTTAAAAGTGAACGGAACCCAACCCAGCTCACAGCTCACCATGCTGTCTCAATATAGAAAAAACAAGTATCTATTAATGGCATATAAGATATATTTATCAATATTTTATGCCCTAAAATTATTCAAGATTTAAGACTTTCACTGACCTGCACATAACCTATGGAACCACTCCACACACACAGCATGACATCAACTTGGCATTTGGTTATAAATAAAAGGGAAGGAAACCAAGAGGGACTTTAAATGAAGGCGTCCCACATGTTCACACACAAACTACTTGGGGGCATTAAAGGCCACACACTACAAATTAACAGCTTCAAATGTTCTTTTCTGACGCAGAGGCAGTTTGGAGAACAACTGCAACTGATGTTGGACATGTGTTTGTGTGTCTGTTTGTGTCAGACAAAGATCTCTCTGTTTCATCAGCTGACAAATGTCACTAATGATGTCACTACTACCTCAGAGCAATATTTAAAACAGATCATCTAAAAACAGAACACACAAAGAGCACATTCTCCCTCTTTTCTTTGGCGCATGTGCGCGCGTACACACACACACAACATACACACACACACATATTAAGAAAACCATGACACCAATGACTGACCAGCTCACACAAAAGCACACATTAAGCTTGGATTTTCAGTAACACAAGTGTTATTTGGGAGAGATTTGTCAACAGCTGAATCACGCAGTCAACATGTTCGGGTAATCCCCAGCCTCCTAAAAGGGTTCCAGTTAAAAGAGTAAAAACAAGGGGATTTATTTGTAGCCAGTCTAACCCTTTTGAAAAACAACACAGAGTTCATCTGGATCAGATATAGACCCCCTGCTGGAGGGAGGCTGGCAAGGGACTGACATCTGCACACGCATACCACAACACACACAAAATGGGACACATTCAAAAATGCACACATCTGGGCTGGAAGATAGACAAAATCACAACAACACAGAAATGGTCAGAGAGGCAGGTACACAAGCACACAAAACAAGAAATACAGCTGTTCACACTTTAGTCGTGATCTGACAGTGACCAAGACAGAGTGAGAAGAGGAAGTGAGAGAGATTGAGATCTATTTATCAACAATTATCAAAGAGACCCACAAAGGCTGTGAAAGGGTCAAAACAGAGTGTGGCTGCATCTGTTGTAGCTATTCATAACAACAAACCAGGAATAAACCAATCATATGACACTGGTGTCCAGTGCTGTCCAACCTGAATTCACTGTGGCAGTTGTAACAAAAGATTGTGATTTGTTTTGGTGGCAAACCTCACATTTTTCATTTTAAACATGCCACTTTTGGTGTTGACTACAAGTGCAAGTTTATCCAAACAACTGTGGCTGAACCAATGGGATTTACAGTTTTTCTCGTTGTATTAGACAAAGTCTAAGAAGCTTTAGTCAGGAATAAAAACCACTGAGCTCTACAGACTTTAAACTTCTAAGACACAGTCAACTTTTCAGGAAAGCACTCAGTGGATTTTTGAAGTGATGCTTTTTGAATTAAGGCAGGGATTATCACGAGTTTAGAAAATAATAACACAATATTATTATACGGGTAAGGTAGACAAAAACATAACGTGGGAGCAACATTTTTACTTATGATGGACTTCCAGAAGGGTTTGCAATCTATGTTCTTGCAGACAAAGGTCACCATATAACAAGTACTAACTACTGTAGAAGGACACTTGGAGAGCGCAGACCTACACCAAGGCTAAATGCCTTATTTGTGTATCCACCATTTGATCTGGTCACTCCAAAACTGAATGAGTTCTTCCTTGTCCTATGCTACACCATTCAACCGATTCTCACAAAAATCAGACTGGTAGTTTTTCCGTACTCTTGCTGACAAACAAACAGCACCAAAAACATAACCTCCAACTAACACTTACTGCAGCAATATTGCAGTATGGTTATGTTGTCACCACAGAGCATCACAATATATCTACTGCATCAGTATCACACCCAAAATAATCATAAAAAGGCCTATTCTGGTAATAAAACAGTAATAACTATTGGGTCAGGACCTGGAAAGAGGTCACGGTTTTCTTGTTGGTGGGTCAGTATGTTACATGGACAGTAATGTTGCTGAAATTATCCCAGAGTGTTCAGGGACACTGTTGGAAATTCTAGTAAAATGCTGAAACCCCCTTAGTGACAATAACAAGTACACAATGTGAACAATAGGCTCAAAGAGATGATGTATTGTTGTCCATGTGGTGTCTACAAGTTCAAGGTTGTTTACTTGACAGCTAGTTTAAAAAAAAAAAACCAAAGGACTTGAACAAATTAGTGCCATAACAAAAACCAAGAAAGCTCTACTCCAGAACACTTCTTCCGTGTGTACAAGTTATTTACTTCCTCGCAGTGTGAGATGAGCCATTAGTGTAAAGGCACTGAGGGCATGCAGGAGGATGATTGATGGATTATCATCAGTGAAGCCCAAGCACAGTGGAATTAGTCTGTCGTAACCCTTTTTAACTGGCCCACTGAGAATACAGCACATGGGTTAGTAGAGCCACACAGATCTGTAAACAACATGAAATTAGCCCATAAAAATGTGGGTGTACATGTGCGTGTAGCCATCTATGCTTGTGCATCTACACACATGGAAGTGGGTCAGGTCTACCTATCCATCCATCCCACTATAGCGTTAGCGTTTATCCACAATATGAACATTTATTTATCAGTTAACACTATGGAATCTTCTTTACTGACACTACTCTTTATGGTAAAATATAACCAAATAACAGAGCAAAAATATTCTTAAACAAACTGCCAGTGACAAAACAGGCAAATGTGATGGAGGTCTATTTATAAAACTGTGTCTGTTTTTTTCCTTGCTTTCATGATAGAAATCCAATGGAGACAGAAACAAACAGCTGGACACCTGTTGGGTTTCTATGGCATTTACATATGAAGAACAAATAGCACTCTATATGCACATGCACATACAAAAACTCCACCACTACTACTACTACTACTACTACTACTACTACCACTACTACACACACATCCCAAGAAAAGCATGTGAAATTGATAACATTAAAAGCACAGAGGGGCTCTGTTTAAGTGGCTGTGCAAAAAGAGGGAGCGCATATGTGTGTGTGTGCGTGTACGTGTTTCCGTGCGTGCGTGCGGGCGTGCGTGCACACACACGCGCACACACGCACACCATAAACCGAATGGCAGGGAAGCAGTGAAACTGAATTCACTGTTAAAGCTGAATATTTTATGAATTCTGTTCTCTGTTCTCTCTTGCGTGTGTGTGTATCCTACCCAGTGTTAATGGAGATTATTTCAATGAGAGGGTTCTTCCTGATCTTGGGCAGGTCCAGTCTAGCTCCTCCGAGCCTCCGGCCTCCATCTTTCTTCTGGCCCAACAGACGAACTGAGTGCCCTGAAAAGGACAAACAAAACTTCATTATATATTTGTTTTCACACTCACACATCTTTTCCCTGCAGGTTACTTGTTGCACATGTCACAAATGCAGACCTATGTGTAGAGGGGTGCACAGATGAAGGCATTTAAATGTTAGTTGTCCCATTTAAATGGCAGAATCCTGATCTGACGCTTCGTAAGTGCCGTCCCTTTTTATTCTGTGCTCCGATAACAGTTGAGCAAGCTCACAACCTCATCAACTTTCTCCTTTCCTGTTCCCTATACTTAGATACTCTAGAAAAAAAAAAAAACAAATTTTGAAGATGTTTCAAAGATGTTGGTGGGGAAGATATATATAAAAATGGGTAATATCCATTTTAAGCCATGTAATCTTCTCTGCCCACATACTTCTAAGCACCCACTGACCGTTGACATGGATGTTATGCACATCCACTAGAGGGCGCCACCCAGAGTCAAAGTTACCCAAAAGAAGAGTCAAAAGTTTCTGACAATAAAAAACATGGTAATGCTGGAAGAGGTTGTAATAATGAAGCTCTCGAGAAAGAGCAAAAAGCGGAAGCAGTGTTGTAGATGGCGGTGGTCTGTGCGCCATTAAATAAATTGCAACATGTGGATGGATAATTCTTTTTTTCTTCACTAATTAATTGATGATGAATGTCATTCTAATACTTAACAAATTTTTAAAGTTCTTAGTCCTGCCCTGTGGTTGTGTCTCGATTGAACTCTTGGCTACAGTGCTCACTGCCCCCACAACCACTGGAGGTACTGTCCCGTTTTGTTCGTATCTGTAAGCTTTCAAAAAATGTGGCTCATGCTGATATTCTTACCTTAACTGTTCCCAATCACACTGCTCATGCCTAAACCTGAGACTGAGATTCCAGGCTTGCTCAACTGTTATTGGAGCACAGAGCCAAGAGAGGCAAGACTTCAGAAGGGTCAATTGCCCTGCCCAGACAAAGACACAAGGTCACTGTTTGGATGGTTGGATCACTTCCTCTCTCTTTAGTCTGTTTGACACATGCTCAAATGTACAGTACAACCAAACTCTCACAAAGCCAAATACATTTACATACAACCTTTCACCCACAAACTCAATACCAAAAAGACATCACTGAATTGTCCTAGCTTCCAACAGGTTTATCCGCCTCTACATAGCCAAATAAAAGCCTTCATTAAACTTCTCTCATCTATTCATAATTATGTTAATGTGAACAGGACATAAGATCAGGCAGAGCAGCATATTAGAGCAGACACAGTGTGGTAAAGGTATGGTCAAAGGACATAAATTAACATGCTTAACCCTGTACGAAATGGCATTCTCGGCCAACCTCTGGCATCAAGTGCACTTTAAATCAATTACGAAACAATGTAAATACACAATGAGGGAAGTAGGGCAAGAACATGATATTCTTATTCAACTAAAATACACTGATATTACCAATACAGTTAACACAGGTGGAAACAATGAAGAACAGGCTGGAATAAAGAGGCCTATTTCACTCAGTCAGATCCTTTACCAAGTGCAAACTGCAAACTCTAGAACTAGTTACACTTAAAGATATCATAGTTTGTTACAGAAGCAAATGAAAATCCATAGCTGAGTCTAATAGCTAATAGCAAGTGATGTCTAGCCTTTGGTGTGCAGAAATGGGATGCAATACTCTCCTACCATCTAACAGGCCACCAGCTAGAAGGTGTGGTGAGACGGAGGCGCTGAGGGATGGAATTGTCTTCCTGTTTTCATCCGCTTTACATGGGTCTCCTGGGAGGGTGGGCTTAGAGCAGGAAGCATGGCTATCAATTGGTAGATAAAAATGACAATCTGCCCCAGAGGAGGACAAAGAGCCAATCAGTGAGGCATGACTGGTCGTAATATCCCAGTACAAGGAAGAAAATTAGAAAACTTCCCTCGTGGAAAACAGCTGGGACATGGAGCACGTTTGGTCATGCTTTCTTCTAGCTAGCTGTCTGTGTGGCCACCTTTGGTCGTGATTTAAAACTCATGCATGCTCAAATATTCTTCTCACAGTAACTGTGGCTCCATCTGTTGACTGATCGATCAGCTCATACATTAATAGCTCTTGTAACAGCTAAGTTTCACCCTTCAACCTGTTCCCCCAACTGGCGCTTTAAACATTTTAACAGAATTTTATTCTACAAATCTACAATGAGAGAGAGAAGAAAGTTAATGATGGCTGAAAAATGTACACTAGATGAAAAAGTGCATCAAGGCTTAAAGTTAAAACTCATTCAACTGCATTTCCTTTTTAAAAGCATTAGAAACTAGAAGGGTTCATTCAGTAGAGTGCAGATCCCTACCAGGCAACTAATGGTAGATCCGACTGCAATGACACCACAACTGCAACATGCAGCCAACAGAGATTTGCAAAGATCCACCAAGACTAAAATGACCCCCACATACGCTGTCCCTGGCGAAAACAAGACTTCAAATAAGAAGGTTAGAGAGAGTGAGAAGTCAGCTGTTAATAGTCGTATAAAACAGAGCAGTCAAAAAACAGAAACTACTGCCTTGCAGTTGTCTGCCCCTACCAACCAGTAGAGTTGCAGTTTACATCATGTCTGTCCAGACACATGTAGTATGTGTAGTTAAGACTTTGAAGGAACTTAATAAAAGGTAGTATTGAATGTATGACTCCAGTGACTCATTTCTAATGAGAATCATACGGTCTTCACTTCTAGAAACTATTTATTACAGAGGAGTACAGAGGACTGAAGATTATGATGTCACAATAAAGTTGACCCTTTGGGATGTAAAATTTCATCACCACATCATTTTATCCTATGAGATATTTTTGTGTGTAATTTTGTCATAATTAGCTTATGAATTCTTTAGTTATGGCCAAGACTGTGTTTAGTGAGGTCACCATGACCTTGACCTTTGACCACTAAAATTTAATGAGTTCATCCTTGAGTCATAGTGATCATTTCTACCACACATGAAGAAATTCCTCCAGGCTATAATTAGTTGATAAATAGTTGCCTTTTATTTCAAACTTAATCATATTGATCACTTTATCCAAATAAAAGTAAAAACATCGTGTAGTCGATTTCAAAACTAAATTCAAACATAAATAATTTCACAAGGCAATGTGAAACTATCTACCTGTCTGCTGTGAATAATAACAAAATGACACAAGCTAACTGGTACTGCACCAATCACACTGGATGCTAAAAAAAATAATTTAATATATATATGTAAAAAAAAAAAATTTCCATAGCACAAAGTGGCAGGCTATCACAGAACGAGCCTAACCATAATGGATTGCATGTTGACTATCAACAGTGGACTTTCGAGCTCACATTTGTGAGATTTGCAGCTTTACTTGCTGAAAAAAGGCATGACATTAATTTAGCTGGAGCTCAGGTATGTTGGTGGAGGATTGTGGTAAATTCTGTTTTGAAAATCTGATTTGTTCCAGATTGTTGACATTATACATATGTCTCTGATGGTTTTAGCTGTGGGAAAATAAAGTTACCAATACCTAATTGCATACACAGACTTGTCAGGAGAAAGCAATTACGGGTGTAATACTGGATTTCCAGATGTTTTTCCAAATTATAAGATTGTTCCTTCATATAAAACTTGGAAATTGTTATTCCCCACATATTCTTCTCTTTTTTGCCTATAAAACTGCACAGGACCCCTGTCAATGTGACTGCCACCAAAGACTCAAGAAATAATCTCACTACCAGCATGGAATCACTCCAGGAGTGTGCCCAAAGCCAAATTCAATTTCAGGGCCTAAGGGACCATGAATGGGAAGCAAGAGATAAAACAGCTAACTTGACTTGCTGAAGAAAGCCGAAGAATGCTGCCCTATTTGTCATCTCAATTACAGAGTTTAGAGAGGCCAACCGCTGTGATGGCCAACCCCACATAGACACAGACCCTGTACCGCATTTTCTAGTTACTGACTGCCCTCCTCCTTTCCCTCCTGCATTTTTCCAATCTCTCTCTCCTTTGTTCTTTTCTCTCCTTCATAAATACAAACTGACATAAATCCTTCTCTCCACTCGTAACAGCCCATTATAACATGCTAGGGAAAAGGAGGGAGGTAGATGGATGGAAGGGTAGATGGATGGATGGTTGGGTGATGATAGAAAAAAAATACATCACAGATGAAAGATGTACAGGATAGCCAGATGGATGGTTGGATCAGAGAGGTAGGGAGCTAAAAGATTGACCTGTTGACCTGTATCTGATGTCTCATAAGTGGTGAGCCTTGTTGTGCTCCCTGGTTTGATTGTAAAGCAGCAGGCAGGATCGGGGGATGGGGGCACATTGGAACGGCGGGACAAAGGTGGCAGATGAGGAGGAGAGGAGGGGTGTAATGTTTGTCATTTATCCTCTCGATATAACAGGTTATTAGATATGTATGACAAAAAAAAACAGTTTATTTTCTTTCTAAATGTCAGTCAAATCAGTTCTGATGGGAAATGTCTAAGATCCACATCAAACACATTACTTAACAATTCTACACTGTGCCTTAATGCAAACATTTCAAAGGAGCACTTCCTTTAACATGAAGCTTCATTGCTTGACAATGACAAGCTCCTCCACAGAGCTTGCTTTTGTCACTTCCAGATGGAAGGTCACCAAGTATTAAAAAACATCAGAATACCTTCAGATGACTTAAAATATATATGAATGCATCAACTTGTCTCTTTGTACCTGCTCTTCATTTCCCCTTCCTCCTGTCAAACTGTCTCTTTCTATTCAGCCGCATCTTTATGCGCCTGCTTTATTTTTTCAGCATTGATAGACACAAACAGTTTGTTTATCCTGGTGAAATAAGGATCATGAGGGTTATATGGATGCCGTATAGCCTTTGATCTGTAGCTAAGTAGATACATTAGCCTGTCTAACCTTTACTGCCCCCTGTTTCTATGTCACATACGCACACTAAATCTAAACGTTTCTAAAAGATAAAAGAATATCAGGTGAAATGGTATCATCCGAGGCTATCATCTTAGTGAGAGAAGATCAATATTAGGAGGCCAATAAAGAAGCAAAGATATCAAAACGGCCCTATAAAGAAAGAGGTACAGCAGTTATTTATTAATGGTGCAAAGATCAGACTTCAGTGGAAGCCTGTGTTCCCTTAAGAATGAAAACATAAAACATATTTGCCAGCCTACGTGTGGACTTCTGTATACATTTTCAGGGAACTAAGGAATCAAGGTTATATTATCATTCTACAAGAATGAAAATAGAGTTGTAGTTCCTTCATGCTACACACAAAACACAAGATATACAGGCCTACAGATAATTATAAAATAAAAATAATGGAGCTCTCAAGAAAATAAAACAAAATGAAGCAAAATATACAGTTATTTTTGAATTTGCATCAGGATGAATGTACACAGCAGCAACAAAAGGGTGATGTTAACATGATTCGACATCTTCACATTAAAAGTTCAACATCTGGGAAACCGTATCCAACAGCTGTGGCTGTGTTTGTGCATGAAGCATCATCAGTGTAAACAATGAGTCCTCCTCCCCTCGTCCTGCTGGAGTTTTGGGTGTTGTGTCCTGTTGGCTCAGAGCACGATCCACCTGTCACACCCTGTGCCGGGTGCCGGAGTGGTGCGCCTGGCTGACCTGGCTGCATGTTTGAAAGATGCCAACTGCATTTGTTGATCATGTGAAGGTCCCCTGCTCTTTAATCCAAATGTCATGCTTCATTTTCCAATGCCTCCAAATGTAGTTGTCACAGGTGATGCATGTGTCAGCAATATAGCTGAAAAAAGTAAAAGCAGTTAGAGGGAACTACTGGCCACTCCATCTACATGTGCAGCTGTTGCCACAGCAAAGGCTGCAAAAAACATTCTGTATTTTACTCTTCAAATAGCCAATTGTTCTTGTGTTTTTGTTTGTTGAGCATCACTAAGAGACATTAAATCTGGCTAGATGCCCTTGCAAAAATGTGTAGCCATGGGTGTCATTAATTAATTTTTTTATGGATCTGCCAGTGGGCTTGGAAACCAAAGCTGTGTTTGTTGTTAGCAAGAAAATCAACATCTGGCACAGCTAAAAAAGATAATTGATTTGGATAAGCAAGCTTGTGACCACAGTAGCAACACTATCCACCAAATCACTGACGCTGCACGTGTCAAGCGCCACAAAACTGGGCAGTAGTTGTAATGTGTATCACTATATAAATGTTAAGTACTGTGTGCATGCTCAGCAACCCAACCTGAGATAACTAAAAGATAAAAATGCCATTTACAGCAGGTAGTAACTTGAACTTTATGTTAGGTAGATGCACTATGATTAACAGCAGTTTTACAGTAGTGATGTAGTTCTTTTTGAGCCAACTGAATAGATACACAGTCTCACACCTCAAGAACCAAGCTCATAAAAGTATACCAGTACTCTTGTCATGTGGAAAACAGACCTGCAAGCAATTTTGGTGCAGCAAAGAAGTGCACCTATTAGCAGTTCATTGAAGTAAGTATTTTAGTAGCCATTACCAAAGGCAAATCCCCTAGCTTAAAGGTTTATGCCCAGGCTTCCGAGGAGGAATAACAGCTCTCAGTTTATACGAGGTCATAAAGAACTGTAATGATACTGGGGAAATTAGTTTCTATGGAGGGGGTGAAGGAGGGAGGAAAAAGGGAGGGAAAGAGGTGAAGCAGGGAGGAAAAAGGGAGGGAAAGAGGGCAGAAGGGATGGAACAGGGCAGTGAGAAGGCAGAGGGAGGAGGAGTAGTAGTGGAGGGAAAGAGATCAAAGATGCTGAGGAATGGGAGGAAGAAGGAAAGGGAAAGAATGAGCAAATCAGAGAAAAAAGGGGGAATGAAAGTCACAGTGTGTGAATGTGAGTGTGTGTATGTGTGTGTAGCCAGACGATTTAGGGTTGATGACACATTGTAAAATTAAGCCTCAGTTCAGCTGTCCTTCATTAGAGTGAGGCCTGCAGTGCAAACTAACTACATACACATGCACACGCGCACGCACACACACAGACACACGCACGCATGCACGCACGCACACACGCGCACACACACACACACACACACACGCGCGCGCGCACACACACACAGAGCATAAACTCAATCTGTTCTTTATTAGAGAACAGCTGGGGGTGTATGACAGCTTGACTGGACACTCTTATGCTGTAAACTCTGCCTGACCTTCATTAAACAGTTAAGTGCGGTGGTTCACTAACAGTTTAAATGGATGACCTAATCACTGCCATGTGAGTCTGTCTCGCTGTCAGTGAGCTTCTCAGACAGACAAGACGACTTAACAAGCTACTCAGATAGCAAGACAGATAGGATCTGAAAGCAACACTGATAACTGCGTTTACAAAATGTCAATCTAAACCATTAATCTTACTGAGCAATGATGGCAAAAAATAAGTTTTGTGTGTACTTTAAGGAAAGTTTCAATCACTTGAACCATGAAAAAGCAGCAAATCAAGTCACCCTGCTCCTGAATATCGAATTTTAACACAAATAATATAATCCTGTGGATCAAAACAAGACTGAATTTCCTAATGCCAATATACTCTAGCTCAGGGGTTCTCAACCTTTTGTAACTTAAGGCCCACTTCTGATCGTTAAAAACTTTCTGAGAACCATCTTCCCAAATAAATGAGAAAAACATAAACATAAGAAAATAAAAAGGAGAACAAAATAAGCTGGGCAGTGAGACATTTTCACCACATTGAACACATTTAGCTTTTGGTTCAGCATCACTGCCTGCCATTATGAATCCAAATTCAAAGTATTCAGGGTCAAATACTCTCATTATAACGATGAGTGGTCGATTAATCGCGTAGTCTATTGAAAGGAGACTATCTGCCGACTATTTTGATGATCTATTAATTGTTTCAGACATTTTTCAAGAAAAAAAGTAAAATATCTGAGTAAAATATTTGCCCGTGCAGGGTTGTCTCCCACATCACTTTTTCCGTTTAATAAAATAATCCTAATTTTGGCAAAACATGTTTTTCTCTAGCTGATGATGTGTCTTGATTGGCCCGGAGACATTCTAACATAATTGGTCATTGAAATTATTCATTTTAATTTAAAGTTCTTTTATTTACGCAAATTCTTGAGCATATTTTGATACACAAATAACTAGCTTTTTTTTTTTTTTCATCTAACCATCAAGCAGAACCACTGCATCTGCAGCCTACTAAATGGCACTCTGTGGCCAACCGGTTGAGAACGACTTCTCTAGCTCATACCTTATTATAGACATTAACTGCTTAGAATTAAATGTTTTTAATTATTACATCTAAGAAACCAGACAGAACAATTAAAAGCCATTATCATTTGATTCTGCACTCTTCTACAAGAAAGCAATAAATTCTTACTCTTGACAGTCAAGTCATTCTTAGTCCGTGTATTCTGTCAATAAGTGGACAGTCTACTTACTGAAAATCATTCATACATAGAGCATGAACGCTCAAAAACTAAATTTTCTATTCCAACAATGAAAGGACTCATTCATTCATTCATGAGCTGATCAATGCATTGCTGCCTATTCACTCATACAATGGGTACTTCTGTATGGGTGTGTGTTGAAATACCTTTAACAGTCTCGTCGACTACTTCCACCACCCGATCAATCTGCTGGACCTGAAATGCAGACAGACACACATGGGAAAAGTTTATTGATGCTGACAAACCAAGTGCACGAAGTGAAACAAACGCCTGGTATTGACAACCCACAAACACACATAAACTGATCCACATTTAAACAAGGTGGGCATGTAAATATACACAAAGGCAATATGCAGTATGCACACAGACAAACAAGTACAAACAGATACAATCACACCAAGTTTTCTCCAGCCAGGATTAAGTGATATAGATTTCCTAAATGGCACTAGGTGTCTACGTAGCTGTAGCACCAATTATATTATGGATTGACTGAGACACAGTCTGGCGGTGGGATTTTATGGGAGAAAACCAAGAGGCAAAAAGAGAAAAAGGTAGAGAGGGTGGCAGAAAAATTATCAAACAGGTAAGAATAAAACAATAGCAGAGCCTTAGATTATGAGGGAATAACTAAAACAGAAACATGTTATGATCAAGCAAGAAAGTTATTCTCCTCATTTCCTCCTATGAAGAAAATCCTGCTGATCTGCCCCAGGGAGCTCTAAAACACTACAAATCCATGTAGAGAAAACTGGCAAAAATCTGGTTGAGCTGGACACTAAAAGAGCCAGAAAATTCTACTGAGAAGAGCATTGATTACAAATCTACCATCCTTCATCTAATCATCTTAAGAGAAATGTGAGGAAGAGTGAATGAGAACAAAAGACGGAGAAGGATGGAGACAGAGAGATAAAGTAATGGGGAACAACAATAAATGACTTCTCCTGACATTATTTCTAATTTCATTCTTCACAGCATCCCTTCCACCTCTAATTCGCTCACTTTCTGTATTCTTGGAGATCTATGCTCCAGCTGAATGACTCCAGGTCCATTACCCAGAGTAACCTTCTGTTAAACACACTCACACAGATGCACACTGTGCTTTGCAGGCAGCAGTTATATACACGTTACACACTGAGATACAAATGTTTTTTCCTATAATAGCTTGGCAATTTGAGTTCATTCAGAACAGCAGCGGGTGTCCCTACTCACAGTATGGGCCAGGTATTGTTTACATTTTAATGATTAATTCAGATCTCACTTTTCAATTCTGGTTCTTATAGAATCCTGGTTTATACACCTGGGCTGTTTGAATAACTAAAAAATATATGTTGGGGTTAGAAGTTAAAATAAAGGAAAAGAAAAATCTTCTTTATCTTGCTATTCACAAGTGGGATGTTTGCTCAAAAGTCCATTAGGTTCAGCAACTAAAGAGCAGACAGAAGCTTAACCTACCCAAAGCATACATATACACAAAAATCCACAAAGGCTATCTCTAGCTTTTGAGAGAGAGCACCTAGTGTAAGAAATGTTTCAACAGCTAGGCTGTCCAGAGTAAACACTTTGGGTGAGAAAAACTTCTGGCTTAAATGAGTAAAGGATTTGGAAAAAAAAAATTAAAATGAAAAACTTTTCAGTATTGAAAGGACCAGTGTGTAGGATGGAGTGGCAACACCTGAGCTCACCCTCTTCTTTCAAGTGTGTAGGAGAACCTACAGCGGCTGCGAAACTTAAGAAAGATGTGAAAGGCCGCATCTACAGCCAGTGTTTGGCTTGTGGATTCTGGGCTACTGTAGAAACATGGTGGCCCACATCCTCTGTAGATATACAGTAAATGTCTCATCCTATGGGAATTAAAACACAATTCTGATTTTCAGATGATCATACACTAATGAAAACACACTTATGAATATTATATTCAATTTCTGCCATATTCTGCCAATAAATCCTCATGATGCTTACAGTCTGGACCTTTAAGTTCTACGACACCTATGGAGTCACTGCGACCCCGTTTTTTTTTTTTTCCCCCAGGTTTTCAGTTTATGGAACATGATACATTTACAAAGGAAATGTTTGAGTGCCATGTACATTTTAACTTTTACAGATGAGCAATAGAAAGCAATAGGAGGACCCTGCAGTGGGTGCTTACAACTGCCCAGAACATCACTGGTACCCATCTACTGACATCAATGAGGTGAGGTGCCTGTGCATAGCCCAAAGAATATTAAATACCTACCCCAGCCACAGCCTGTTCACCTTGCTTCCATCTGGCAAGAGATATACAAGTATCTGCTGCCATACCACCAGAATACTGAGCCCCATTTCTGTTTAATCCATCCTCAGCTCTTCACCTTATAAAATAGCTTGTTTTTTATTTCTATGACTTCTTGTTTATTCAACCAATTTACTGTATATCATTTCAAACAGTTTTTTTTTATGAGAGCAAAAAGAAAACTGCAACATAATGTGATTATAAAACCGGGCTCACAATATTCACCTATGTAGCCCATCCAAGGGACACAGACAGCTATGCTGAGAAGACTGATGTGCGTGCCTCTCATGTTTACAACATTGCTTACGCACTGTAATCCTCTGATTACCTAGCCAGCACTGTGTACGTGTGTGGGTGTGTGTGATGTGTCTCAGATACAGGATGTGACATGTCTAGTTCAGAGATGGGAAACACCGTAGGCTTTGCGTGACTGTCTGTGTACCTTACATACAATACACTGTCATTCATTTCACAGCTGCATCAGACAGGAAAACACAACAGAAATACACATAAAAGCTGACACACACAGGTCGATTAAATTGAATGAATTCAACAGGAAGTACTTTTTTTTTAACTACACCCCTTATCTAGCCGTTAGTGCAATCACTATATACAAATTCAGGACTGGTTATTTGCATCTAATTTGCATAACCCACCAACTGTCACTGTCATTGTGTGGTTGATTGTAACTACCAAGGATGCACAAGGGGACTGTGTGCATACTCATATACCTCTGTGTGAATTTGTGTGCTTGTGCATACGTCCATCAGGGTGTGTGTGTGTGTGTGTGTGTGTGCATCAATGCATAATCCAATCTACTCATGAGAATGAAAGGACCGACAGTGGTAAAGTTCCCAGATGTTTCTGGTTCCCCCCTGAAGGCTATTACATGTACAAACCTGTTTATCTGAATGTAATTATATTATACATGCACGGCACTTGATTTGAATGTAATTATGTTACACAGTGGCATGTTTACTTAAATGGAATTGCATTATTTATGGTAAAAGATATTTAATGTAACATTTGAGACACCCCCCCACCCATTATTTTTAAGAAGGTGGCAGTAATCAACATTGGGTATCGGACTGTTTCATTTATCCCCATTTTCAACAAGGCAGTTTTGTTTTTTACATATGCAATTTAATTTAGCATAATGTGAAATTTAGATCGAGGTTTTCTGCTGTGATTTAGAAGACAAAGCTTGGTTCTCTGTGAATATGGAATTAACAAAACAATGCATGCATATATGATTCTTCTAAATTGAACAACTGTATGTTTCTTAGACAGGCAGAAATTATTTAGCTCTCCTAAATGTGGAATAAATGTCTTCATGTTTATGCTTGGTACAGACATGTTTGGATGGCACATTGCTCAACTACATTTAACAACTTCACACTGATTATGTTGTTATGTCTGGAGTAATTTTGTTTACATATTTACTTGATTTACCAGATTGAACTGACTCTAATAAAGAAATAACTTTAAGTTCACCCTCAACAAGACCCTTCAGTTTTAATATGTGAGTATTAGATTTAGGGGTGAGATGATTTTTCAGGGTCATGGAAAGTGGTAAAGTAAAGCAAACAGAAAATCACTTAAATAGCTAATTACAAACATCATCTGCGTTTGATGAGGAGTAATCGTTTAGTTGTTAAATAGTGGTAACCTTGACACATCCTTTTAGTTTTGTCCTGTGATTACTGAGGTGAAACAGACAGAAAATTCAATAATTCTTCCCTATCACAGTTTGCCATGCAGTCCATTCATACATGCACCACAAGGTTATGAGTGGAAAAGTAATAGCAACGGGGACTGCAATCCCAAACAAGCAAAAGCAAAATCCCTCGTTTGTTACTGTAGTCTGTTTAGACTCTACACAGCAAATGGCCCTAACAATCTACTTAAAATGAGTTTTTTGTGTTTTCTCATGGTTATCTATAATAATACTAGGGATGTTCCTGGCGACTAATTTCCCTGTCGATTTAACACAAAATTTAATTTAGACTAGTTGACTAGTCTAACACTAAGAAAACAGTCAGAAAGCAGTTAAAATTGAGCAGAATTTATTAATTATGATATTAAACACAGTCCTGTGTGACTGTGCATATTAAGAGACATTTGAAGCTGTTAATCACAGTCAACAATCGCCAAATCATACTTTAAATGCTGCTGAAATGTGCGCTATACAAACCATATACATTAACTTATAAAACATTACAACAACTCACTAAATGCTTCAATTTTTCAGACCAAAGAGGATCACGGCGTCTGCAGGTAAACAACCTGCAGCTGATGTTAGCTGCCAGCCTGCTACACAGTGTGGCTAACGTTAGCAGTGCTAGCAGCAGCAGCAGCAGCAGCTCCGCTTGCAGGTTTATGTCCGTGTCTGTGCTTAATGTGGTCACATCTTGCTCCAGTCAAGTGATTATATATGAGCTTATTATATTACAGCCTACATTCAACATTATTTCCATTGTCTAGATTAAAACACTGCCAAACCGCGCTAGTTTTACGAGCTGTCATCTGTCCGACTTTGCTGATATAAACATCAGTGGGTACTACCGTCAGTGCCGCGGTGACGGTGCCGCAGCCCCGAGTAGTGGCAGGCAGCTGCATAAAATCTTAGAGGCGACAGATAACTGGCATTTTGCATGAATGAAAAATTGATAAATAGTTTAAACGACTAGTATTTCTCGTGCCGACTAGCGGAGGTGTCGACGTTCAATCGTTAGTCAACTAATCACGCGCATCTCTACTGAATACTAAAGGGACAGACTATCCAATGCCACTTTTAAGGGAAAGGTAATAGAGACGTCAAGTTTATGGTGAGGTCCCAAAGTCATGGGGTCTTCACATCATTGACTTGACTCCTTTGCTATGGGACATAGGTAGGAAGAGACAATACAAACTGGCTTGTGAAAGTATTCAACCCTACACTTGTCAGATTATAAATGATACATTGAGATTTAAATCTGTGTAAAATGACTGAAATATGATGTGTGTATAAGTATTTGGCTTACAATTATCCTCAATCAGTGAAAATTTTAAATAACACCCTAACTATCATTAATCAGTCTGTAAATTTGAAGGAAAGATGTGAACATGAAGACCAAAGAATATTCTAAGTTAGAGATAGAGTAATAAACATGAACAAATTAGGAAAAGGCTATAAAATAATAATCCAAGTGTTTGGATATTTCAGTGAGCACTGTTGGATCAATATTGAAGAAATGGAAGCTGCATCCTGCCACTCAGGCACTGCCTAAACAAGGCAGTTCCCAAAACTCAGCATTCAAGCAAGAAGGAGACCTGTGAGAGAAGCCACTAACAATCCAACAACCACTTTGAAAGAGCTACAGAGTTCAGTGACCAAGGGCGGAGTGAAGGTGCACCACCAGTCAACCATATCAAAAGCTTTGCATAAAACTGGTCTGTTTGGGAGGGTGGTTAGAACAAAGCCATTTCACCAGGAAAATCACATTAAAACATATCTGGACTTTTCCAGAAAGCATGAGAGTGACACAGATATGATGTGGGACAAGGTTTTGTGGCCAAGATACAGTTTTTGGCCAGAATTCAACATGCTACATGTTGTGCAATCCTAACGCTGCCCACGCTTCAACAAACACCATCCCCACAGTGAAGCATGACTGGTGACAACCTCATGCGGTGGAGATGTTTTTCCTCTGCAGGGACTGGGCATCTTGACAGAACTGAAGGAAGAATGGATAGGGCTAGATACAGGGATATACCTGAAGTTTGGGAGAAAGTTCACCTTTCAGCTGAATAATGACCCTAAGCATGGGGCCAAACAACACAGGAGTGGTTTAACAACAAAAAGGCGAATGCTCCACAAAGGCCAAGTCTACATTGAGAATCTGCAGTCCACAATTCACATAGTCATCCAACCAACCTGAACAACCTGGAACAAATCTGCTAAGATGACTGGGAGGAAAAATTCACTCCCAAACCGTACACAAAGCTGGTAGATACCAAAAAACACTTAAAGCTGTTATTGCAGCAAAAGGCAGTTCTACCACATTCTAATGTGTAAAGGTTGAATACTTACTACACTGATTTTTAAATTATATTTAAAGAGCTTGCTAACAAATAAACTATTTTTGCTTTGAAAAATGTCAGAGCATATGAGTTTGTGATAAAAAGGCACAATTTTGATCCAAACCAATCTGACAACTTTAAAGGAGGTTGAATATTTTTTCGAGCCACTGTATCTTTCTTCACTGGTGGAAAACATTCTGTAAGTGGGGCACAAGACGCCATGCACTAGAAAAGACATAAATATTGGGCATTAAGATTGATGGAAGAAGAATATTATGGACTTTTGGGATCATTTTACTTCCTTTAGTGTAGAACCTAGACACTAACCCATATATTATATAGGTTAGTGGACAGCATCATGTTTGTCCACTCTTCTCTGTCCTCAATTCAAATACATTATGCTTCTTTTCTTCCTTTTCAACTATATCAGGCTGCCCTTCTCCTCCTCCCCCTTTCTATCCTGCATACTTTTCTCCCTCCTTCCATCATCTAGTCTTCCACCGTTTCTACTTCCCACCATGTTCATCTTAGTAGTCTTGGTCTTGTCTCCTGGGGAGGTCTATTGATCCACCAAGCGGCAGGGAGGCCAGAATAGAACAGACACAGCAGGTTGGCAGCCAGGTGAATGACGGGTCAAACTGTCTGTATCTGTCTGTCTGTACTCCTCAAAGGTTGTTCATTACGCACAAATAAAGACAAAGGGAAACACAGTAGTATAGTATGTGACGTGAACATATCCCTACATTACTCAGATTATCCCTTTCACATAGTAAATACCACACATACATATACTTACCCCTATGATGCTGAGTCCTTTGAGGTAGTCCATCCGTGGCTGGGCCTGGGGAACACAACCTGCTACTACCACTTTTTTCTGCTGGTCCTGGGCTTTTCTGTGCAAATTCAAAGAATAAGATAGAAGAGGAGTTTAAAATTAGTAGATAATAGGTTTTTTTGCACCACCAACTGTTTGCACAATTCTAGCCAAAAATTTTTAATTTAACCAAGTGAAAAACATGATGGTACAAACAGGGAGCTGGCACCACACCAGCCCACTGCTGTCTCACTGTTGTCTCAAAACTGTAGGTCATGTAAAGTCTAATGGTTCTGGACTGGTCACTTTATGACAAAGGCACTACAGGCTTCCCCATTCCCCATTCTGTGTGTATGAAAAATGTAAACTTTACTGTAACATTTGTAAAACTGACATATTCCGATTGCAATATTCAATGACAGCAATACAAAAAGATAAACATTCAATAGGTACTTGAAAATCTATTTTCCCTTGTCATTAATGGAGATATACTGGCCTGACAGGGCTGCAAAGCACATGCGTACACGTACATGTTAATAATATAAAAATAGCTAAGAAGAAATCAGGGAAGGCTCACTGGATTTGCTGTTATCTGTATTATAAAGAAATGAATAGAAAATGAAAGGAAAACATCACTCCTAAGTATGGTGTTCAGTTTCACAGGGTCAGTTGGTTGCAAATCAAGTTGCAGATAATTCTGTCAGTAATGATGTGTGTGACAAAAGGACACCATTTTACCTAGAAAGTTTTTGTTGTTTTCCCTGATGGCACGTAATCTATCCCCTCCTAAAATGTCCACGAGAGAATGGAGAAGAATTTACTCAAGGTAATTCCCATAGTGCACATTTGGTTTATTATGTCAGACATATCAGACAGAGGTATGCCAGAAATGTTGGATTAAGATGAAAACCATTCATTTTGTTATGGTATACAAGAGAGATTACTTGTGTGTTTATCCACTGTCTAATTTATATAAATGGTCGTCTTTCTCATCACAGTGTCTCATAAATCATTTGTGGTAGCTTTGATCAACAAACGACATCATCAATCAGCCCAGACTTCTCTTGAATTTAATCTTTTCTACTGTTTTGCTGTGTTGAATAATCGAAAGCCAGATGGGCAACTATAAATGGCAACATAGGTCATGGAATGGGCTTATGCTGTGTTCCATTTGAAGTTGGAGGTTGGAATTTCCCAGTTGAAATTTCCGACTCCAAACTCCAAGTGTTCCAGGTACACCACCTCAAACATAAACAAAAATTATGGCTGACTGTGACAAAGTGATGTTTCTTTTGTAAGTGTACACACATTTGAACCCCAAGTTGCTAATTTTGGAGTTCTGAGTTATCTGGAATGCAGCAATAGTAAATGAAGGCCAAGCAAATACTGACTCAACCCATCTAAAAAACAACATACAAATGAGACACAACTATGCCCCTTTAAACATTTGGATTATTTTTTTGTGTTAACTAATATTCCATAATTAATTCTTGCTGTGTCATGTCATAATTATATTACAGAACTAACTATAATAGACACAGAAGCTAGAGTTCAGCTTGGGTTTCCACTGTACCACTGAGAGACTGCAAAAAATTTGGACTTCAGGAAAGAGATGGTTGGTGTGCATGAGAACATCAGTACTAGTTTATAGCAAGGTGATCTCAGCACAGAGGCCCATTTAAGCACTGTATTTCCCTTTATGAAATCCCTCTGGCTCGTAATCCTCTTGGAGCCGCTGGCAATGATAGTGCTTTAGATCTAATTTTGTAAAATGGGTTTAGGAAAAAGCACTGCTATTCTGTACATGGTGTAATTAAAAGACATTTTTCACTCTTAGTACAATACATTACATGCACCCCTGTTTGTATGCATGTGGAAGGGACAGAGAGAGAATGAGACAAGCACTGACAGACAGGCTACTGTGGCAAGTGTGGTGGTGAAACAGTGCAACCATGATCTGATAAAAGAATCAGTCAAAACATGATAGAAGACATGAAACATGAGATTCGCAATGTTGTTTTTGTGACAAAACAGATTACCATGTCATCTGATGACAAAAATATAATCGAGCCAAAACTGGGGATTTTTTAACACCATGGTGAGTGTCAAATATTCACAACATTCGTGAACAGTAAGGTACGGCGTGAAGTGGTCACTGACAAGGAGTGAACACTGATAAGGTATTTTACAATGACTTATTCTTAGAAATGAAAAGTAGCACTAAAAATCCCATTTTCAAGATGATTTGAATTAAAAAGGGCTGGACAGATAGCAAAATAGTGTAGCAATCCACAAGGAGACAGTGTGTGCTTGTGTGCACGTGGATCTTTGTGAGTCTTTATGTCACCTCCAGTTAGTGACAGTGAGATTTGAGACACTCGGTCTGTCTGACAAAAGCTTTTGGAAGAGCTGCCCAGACTCCGGCATGAATCTTTAATAATGAAGCCTCCTGACAGCTGGAGCAAGAGAGGGAGGGAGGGATGGAAAAAGGGGGGTGCATGTAAGTGAGGGAGGAATCGTGGGTGGAGGACAGAGGAGGAGCAATGAAACTGGAAACTGTCAGTTGTGTTTTAATTCAGACTATGTTTGTATTCTTCAGCAAAACAAAAGGGAGTGATGGAGGTGGAGGAGGAGGTGTGTGAGTGAGCAGACAGAGAAAGGTGAAGGTAGACAACTCAATTCAAAGCCAGCTCACACTGTCATGTGAATGAGGAAGGGAGGGATAGATGAAAGCTGAAGTTGGTGAGAGATGAGTACCGGAATGAAGGAAAGGGAGATGAAGGCAGAAATGAAAGTATGATTATTTTGATTATTCAGAGCTGTTTGTATTATTCAGGGTTATTTTAGTGACGCTTCTCATCTTCACTTCTCAATCTAACTCCTTATTGGCATACAAGTGTTGAGCAGGTAACAACAAATTACTTAAGATGCCAAAAAGATGAAACATTAAGAAAGAAGAAAGCCTGTTGGATATGATACTTCACTACAGACAAAACTGTTTTTACAGCACATTCAGACTGCACTGCACTTCTACTGATCTTTAGAAAGGCATATTTTTACTATGCATGTAAATTCATTGATTTATCCACCGACCTTTTGCCTTTATTATTATTTATTTAGGGTTTATTTGATAGGGACAAATACAATACACAAAGACAAACTGAAAACAGCTATCCAATGCAAGCATCATAGTGTTTATAATAGATTTCTAACACTGCTCCCTGTAAGTGCTTTTATAAAAAATTGAGATTGAAATAGTGAGGTAAAAAGAAGACGAACTCAGTACCATGAGATATCATAAAGCTAAAAACCTGAGAGCAGCAAGACACAAAGCACAAACTTGAAGACATCTAAAAATTGTTGCTAAATTAACAAGGATTTGGTTGCTCTCATAAAAGTGCTAAAGTATGCATCACATATATATTTAGTGCAATAAATCATCACAATGACAATGATATGTCATCAGAAATTAAGGAAACATGCCAAGTTTAAATACTTGTTACTCTAACAACGACACTACAGCAGCTGTGTCCTTCCTATTCCAGCCCCTAACTTGTACTATTGTTTGCACATTTCATGTTAAAGTTCAAATTAATGCCGAATGTTCACCAAATGAGTAAGTGTCTGTTTAGGAGTCAACAAATCATTAATAATCTTTTAGAGGGAGTACATATTCATAACAGTTAAACTGAGCAATATGTTAATGGAGTCTGGCAGGCAGTAAGGCAGACAGCCACTAAACTCCAACTCCAGTGTGTATTTTCAGAGCTGTGTGCTTTTGTTTTTCCAGGATAACAGGCTTAACTTTACATTGACAGACAACTGACAGTAATAAACAGCTGATCAACTAACAAAATGTAGGACTCGTGGCTTGTTATTGTCAATTTACAATGTTGCACTTGTCCTGTGCTCCTGCCGTGTGTCTGCAGCATGCCTAAGGTTCCGTGTGTCTTAGCATACATAGATTGTATACTAAAGAGGGATTTGAGCTATTTGATATACCCACTAAAATGCTACATATTGCTCCTTTAAAAATTAAACATGGGTGCAGTTTGTTCCTGAATCAACAATATCATGTTCGAATGTAACAAAACGTATCCACACCACTGAGGCTGTCTTTTTCTAGTGTAAACAGACCTTGAAAACAGACGGGGGCTGGCAGAGATATAGCAGTAGAATATCATGATGCTGGTATATAATAAAAGGTGGACTGACGTAAACTTTCAAGAATGGCTAAGGTGAGACAAAGGTAGATAAAAAAAGGGATACTGTCTGCTTAGAATACCTTGTTCTCCCAACATGGTTCTTCATCAAGGACTCACACTGGCATCACTGCACACACAGACTCACACGCCCGCACACACAGACTCTCACACACACACACACACACACACACAGTAGGGGTGCGTCTGCATAATTCACACCGTCTCCTGCCAAAATGCACCAAACGTTCCTTTAATGCGCGACTCGCTCCCCGCCCACAGACTCGGAGCCATAGCTGACACAGAGAGTAAGCAGACAGCGCCTGAGCCGTCGCCTCGGCGCCCCAGGGGGAACAGGCCAATCACATTGCACACAGTTCGCGGATGGGATGAGATGGAATGGGATTATGTGATGCAGTTGCCGTGGTGATACTTTGAGCCCGACCAAGTGCTCGCTGCCAGTGACCCGGACCAGAGCAGATGCCCCCCGAGATCAGAGGACGAGGTGTGTGAAAGTGTGCGTGTGTGTGTGTAAGTGTGTGCACACATGTTTCCTTGGCATCCTTGGCACCTCGCCCTAAATCTCTGCAGCCCCCTGTCAACTCTATGTTACTGCTCTTCATAGTCTCAAGACCACACACACACGCACCCACAGGGTCCGAACACCCACATGCTCTGCACATACTGTACATACACATACCCAGGGTCATGGATGGCAGTGGCAAAAACTGACAGTAGTCTATGCATACATGTATGACCTCTGTGGTATGTATGTATGGTAGGGAGGGCTGTGCTGTACATATTGGTTTTTAACAGCTGAGTGGACACAGTGAATCAGTCAAATTAGACCAGACTAAATGTCCAACTGAATTGATCAGGTTGACTTGGAGAAGCCCCTTGCTGTAAATATGACATTAAAATAACTCTAGGCATTAAGATGTACCACACTGCGTGACCTATATGAGGGTCTCTTCAACTTTCTAACTACAAAACTTGAAGTGAAAGAGAGGTCATTCTTTTGTGGAATATGGCAGTCTTCTATAGTGCCATTTACATAACCGCAACTGAAATGTAGTGACATCATCATGTAAATGAGCCATGATGCTGATGTTTTCGAATGCAGGGTTCGACGTTAACCATGGTCTGATGGCCCGTGGCCACAAAAACATATTCTGTGGCCACCACATATTCCATGTAGGTGGCCCCCTGTGGCCACTAAGTTTTACTTCCATACTCATTGCAAGCTCTCCATGAACTTCTGTGCCTTTTAGTTCAAAATTCTACAAAAAACGTACTATAGTGTGTGCTGCCAGTTTCCTCAGCAAGCCAAGAAGTCTATCCTGTTCTTTATAAAACAAACAATACCCTCGGGAAACACCACATCACAATTCATGCAAAAAGAGGATGACACAAGTGTCATAGTTTAGTTTGGCTGTGTTAAGTTTTGTCCAATTGCCTATTGTGTGTTGGTTTTATGCAAGTTTACATTTGGGCTACCAAAAACGTACTTTAAGAATTTAACCAATTAAAAATGTATTAACCAACAATGTATGTTTTGTGTACCATTTGATATTGTTTTGTTTGGCGGAGCAGACGTTTCCATTGAGAACTGTTTTATTATTCTCTTCATTTAAACTGTTTTTGCTTCAAGACTTTATGTTTCACATAGCTAATGCCCACTAGAATTGTCTGAATGAAACTTAAACTGAGAAAATGACGTTCATTTTGTATCTTATCAATTATTATTCAATCGATGCCTGATTGTTAACATGCTAAAAATGCACAAAATTTGTATCCATACCTGACACCTCATCTAATGAAGCTCAATTCTTCTTTTGTCATTTTTTAGTGGATAAACATTCAAAACAGGCCAGCAGCTGTGAACTGTGTGTGTGTGTGTCTATGTGTGTGTCCTCTCAATGACTCTCCCTGCTGCTAAACACCCTCAGCCTTATACAGATAGCTACAAAGGGGGGAAGAGGATGAGCTCATTACACACACACACAGAGCTAGCCATATGCTCCTTAACAGACATGTTGCTTAAAGGATGAGGTCATACTCGTAAGAGTAGTGAGGAGAGTATTGTGTAACTACAACGTACATATCTACATTGTGATAAGCTCTGTACACTTCTTAACACAATGACCTACATCTATGACCGTTCCTATAAGGAAAATGTGTTTTCTGTTTTCATTTCTTTTAGCTCAATTCATTTACACTTTTTTTATTCAAATGCAAAAAAGTGCATGCAAATTTAATCTATTAGAACTGATTTTTATTACAGTCCTACTTTTTTCTCTTTTCTCTTTCCCATATTTCCCCTGTCCTTGCTCCTCAGTCTCCTCTCCTCCCTCATCTTCTCATCTGCACTCCGACAGTTTTCTGGCTGAGTTGACAGCAAGCCAGCCAATCAGCACACTCCTGACCTCTCTGCATTAGCATAAGCAGCAAGGGGCAAGGTTAAGTACCCATCAAGCCTCGGTAATTAAGATGTGAGCTGGTGTGTGCATGAGTGTGTGCGAGTGTGTGATAAAGTGAGTGAGACAAAGAGACCAAATGTATTTAATCTTCTACTTCACATATTTTCCATTTTCCACAAACTTCTCCTACTTATACAACAATGCAGTGTTGTAGTTGGTCACTGTCCCAGTTTTAATTCCATAATGGCTATTACAATCCATTACAATACTTTAACTTACTTACTTTTGATCTACTGAGGAGACTATAATGTTTGTTTATTTCTTTCATGTTTTATTCATGTGTTCATATTTATTTTCCTGTTTTTTATTTCTAAAAGCAGAAGATGTATCACCATCACTAACTGACAGCTCAGACTGAACGAATGTGGAGAAAACACACTTTGTAACTGTGACGGAGAATGCAGCCTCTCCTCTGTGAATAAGTGTACTGGCAAACTTTACTAAAACAAACTGTCAAAATACAAACAATATAAATAAAACAGCAGCTAACTCTGGGCCTATGGGATCTGACTGCAGACAAACTAAACTAAATGAAAGCTGTTAGACCAGGGGCCTCTAGGAAATAGAGCTGCAAGAGAGGAGGAAGAGGGAGAAATGGTTACGAGTGATTGACAGATAACTGTCAAACGAACATCTTTATAAACACGTAAAAGGGAAAGACAGGAGGAAATGACACAGGTGAGTGTAAAACAGGAAATAGCTGATGGTTAGAGGAGATAAAAGGCAGGAAAACATGACAGATGAAGCAGAGGGAGAGTCAGTTAAGTGTCTAAATCCCATCAATCCCACAGTATGCCAACCGACAGTTGAGACGGTGACCTTCTAATGTAGCACTCGAGTCCAACTATTTATCTAATAAAGTTCAGATCTCCAGCACCACACAGCTATGGGGTAATGACCAACACTTTGTTCTATGGTCTAACAACCACCATACTGGAATTGACTAACTAACTAGCTAACTCATAACGCCAATGTCTTCCAAACTGAATATGCAGTACATTTATCAGCAACTGGCTTTCATAGTGACATCCTGTCTCACATTAAGCTTGTTTGGATTTTAAAAAAATAGTAGAAAATATTTACTGATGGTAGGTCTGGTTATTGCTTAAAAAACTGCCATACCAGTACCAATACCCTTAAAATGATACTCATACCAATACAGTACTTCATTTAATGCCTTTCTTTACACTGTGTAGCTGTCCCCCCTGCAGCTTTCTTCATGTGTGATGAGGTGCTTTATCATCTTACTCAAATTCTCAGTTTTTTCCTGAAATAATCCCTCTGTATTTTAAACATTTATTTTTATCACATGCCTTAGGCATGTCGTTTAGTATAGTTTCTAACATCTTGGTAACATCTCAGTAGGGATGAAACAATTACCCATTTCATTATAAACCATGGTAAAATTCCTGATGGTCTGTATTAATCTCAAATTTGAATACTGTTATAGACATGTTTGATTACCGCACTTTGAAAAACTCATGATAAATACTGTGCAACATCAACTATAGTTAGGAACAGTTTCCCAGACACAGGAACAACATGCAATGTGACTTTGTTTTGCATCAGCTGCAACAGTGACATTGCAAAGGACATGATGCCATTTCAAATCATTGACAAATTTTTTAACACATAAATTGGTGAAATGGTTTCAGTGAGCCTATCAGTGCTTCTGGAACATTTTCAGCACATTTTAACAATACCACTATATCACTAATACCTGTGATAATTTTGGTCACTCTAATCGTGATGTGAAATTTTTAGTTTCATCTCTACATCTCAGCACGCCAAACTGTCAACTCCACCAGATACACTGTGCTTACATGACTTCACCACCACAGACTGTATGTAGCTGCTTGCTGCAAACTGTAGCTAAAGTAGTGAGCCAACCAAAATCACATTAAATTGAAGAATGCTTGCAATGATTGGCTGTGTGCAAAACCATACAGACAGCATTTTTTTCTAGATCTGGTTACAAAAAGGATTGAAGGCAGGTATCATTTGACTAGAGAAATTTCGATATTACTCAGTACTGCGCTATTAATTATTAGTTATTTGGAGAGATACCCAGCCCTAAATGACAGTCTCTATGTAAATATTCATTTTATCTTAGTATTCCCACTACTTTTTAATATTATTATTTTATAAGATTATGACAAATATGAACCTCACTGGATAATTTCCCAAGTTATTCTAAAATTTGAACAAAACAGGATGCAATCACTAGCTTAGGGTGTATAATGGGAAAATAATGTGATTAGAGTAAGAAATGCTCTTAGTGTAAAACCTGAAACTCCCTCAAGTGGATTACTTTTGACTATTAATATATTACTTTTTGTGCAAAACAAATCGAACCTTGTGAGATACCAATGGACAAATATTCCCAATTGGTTAAAATGCAGCCACTTTTTACTATAGGTCCTTTATTTGTATTATCTAAATGGGACAGAGCATATTAATCAACATTGATATTTTGAAAACAATGTAAATATGCCAACAATAGATTAAAAACCAATTTGCATCTTTGTTAAAAAAAGGTTTGTTTAATGTTTAGCTTGCATCTTTTTAAAAATCTAAAATAGAAAGGAGTAGAATATGTCAGGAAGGAGAGGAAGGAGAAACAAGGGAGTAAGAGGAAGGAAAAACTGCCAAAGAGTACATCTTCATCACCAAGAGGGGAGAGGGAGAATAAGGATGACAACAGGACTCAAAAAGAAATGAAGGAGGAGGACGAGAGCTTGGAGACTGTGAAGCAGGATTGTGATTGAGGGATGAAGAGAGGGGTTTGAGAGGTAAAGCTGCAAAATCCCTGAGGATCTCTGTCTTACTCCCTCTCTCTCTCTCTCTCTCTCTCTCACTCACACACACACTCATCAATTGCTTTTAGATTTCATGGGACAGCAGGAGTTGATGCCCATAAAGAGGAACTGAATGGGATAAAACATGCATAAAGCTAAAGAAGTGAATGATACAGAGAGAGAATGTAAGAAAATAGAAAAGGAAAGAAAAGAAATGTCTAATATAATCAATACAAGATGATCACATGAAAACAGGTCTATAAAAGTGAGTTGTGGTAAGTGATGTTAAAGACAATATAGATTTGGGCAGCCTAAGCACCTAAGATAAGTTGCAAAGCCCTGACAGCCTCTCTTGAAGCCTTGTTTTCGATCTACATTTTTAAAGACTTTGATAATAGTAGAAAGACCTAGATTAATCTGGCTTACCACCACAACCATAATCATGCCTCAAACCACTTGGAGACACAACCATAAAGGAGGAGGGGAAAAAAAACTTGACTTGCTTTCAGTTTTCCACATTTATTACCAACGTGGTTAATAAAGGCATTCATGTTAGAGCTGCGTTTTATAGGATATAGGCAATCTGTTGACCAATCAATACACATATAACATGGCTAGTTTATGGCTAACTCACACGGCCTTCGGGTATATCAGAGATAGGACGCAGTCCAATTGTCAACATGGGCCTAGTAAAGGCAAGTAAGAGGAAATGCAAGGCTTTCAGATTATAGCCTTTTAAAAAAATGCCTCACACACCTGCCCAGCGCTGTGAAATGGATGACATCTGTCTTGTAAAAATGAGCCGAATGTGTGATAAATATTGCATTACTGAAAATGAGTTGTATTCGCTGCTTGAATGGTTCATAATATAGAAAATGCTAATAAAAAAAGCAGGAGCACTGGCAAAGGCCCACACAAACATTCAGACACACATATGTGCTGGGAATTGCATTAGAGATGTGCACCCAAAGCTGAAACCTGCGAAGAGTCCCATGAGTCCCATTTCTAATGCAAAGTCCCACTTTCTATAGGAGAGACTCTTATGGGACAATGATATGGGAGCAACCCCTCAGCCTGAGGCTGTTGTGGAGAGACAACTGCTGGATTAAGATTTACGGATGGGGAAAAAACCCACACACACAAGCACAGAGAATGAAATGTTCACTATCAAGCTGCTACCAGGGAGTTAGTGTTTTTGACAAATTATTTTTCAAAATAGAGGCATGTGCTTATTGGAATGTCAGGAGGAGGTCGCTATGTACATATTAAGCTTAGTAAACAAAGAGGAAGACACAAAATTGCTCCGTGTTTCAGTGGTGGTCAGTCTTTCAGTTGACTGCTGTAGATTATAGAGAGTTTGTACTGCAAACCAACCACACATAAATGAGGATATCCGAGTTTTGTCACCGATTGAATATAACTCAAATGGATAAAACACACACACACATAGCTGGTGTCTGGAAGAGTGGCAGTTATGTGTTAGTGTGGCAGCTTTAGCCTCAGACTAAACAGGTCAGGTCAACAGGCACATACAGGCATTTATCATTCAGAGCACAGCCACTCCCCATGAGGCCCTTTTGCCTCTTTGTGAATCAATCTGAAAACGTACAAGCATACACGCATTTTTCTGCCTGCGTGTATACATGATTGCATGTGTATGTACAGTTGTGTGTGTGTGCGCATGTTTATTGTGTGTGTATGTATATATTGGTGTGCATCTGTACAATTATTTTGATCCAGAAGTGGAGGCAAGGGGGAAATCCTTGCTAGGCTGACAGAGGTGAAGGACATTCTTGGTTGAATGAATCCACACAAAATTAGTCCAAGCATAAACAATCATGATTGGTTTCAAGGTCATAAATTATTACAAGCAAGGGTTTGGAAAAGTGGAACAGCACATGCTCAGTGACCTGGAATGCATCAACAATCTTTGCCAATCAACATTCTTTATTTCCAGCTAACACAAAGATAAAATAATTATACCATTATGTCAGGTAGAAATTACAAAACAGTATCCAACCTTGACCTGTAAAATTGTTAATTTCTCCCAAAAACTGCCCAAAACCATGTTTCAGTAACCTCTCTGTTGTCATGTTGTGAAAGAAAATGGAAAGGAAAAGTGGTTGTAGGGAGTACCTCAAGTTTGTTAAGTGTCTTAGTTATAGAAACTCTTTCTCATCCTTTATAAGTTTTCTACTGGTGTGAACTTCCATATTGGAATACATACAGAGCACACAGGGGTTTTTAGATAGTACTATGTAACCTAATGACCACAGAAGCATTGCTGAGATATTTACATCCAGTCCATGTAGAGGTTACTATTTCTCGCTGCATTTGCAAAGGGTACTGCAGCTTGAGAAAAGGCTCTGAGCAATATCACATTGTACCTGATCAGCAAGTTTCTTTCATTAAGTATGCTATGTACGTTCACTACATCTAAAAAATAAACAAAATAAACTAACAAACACCAAGAAAGGAAATACTCAGAAAGGAAGTACACAGTTTAACTGTGTAAAACACATTTCATTCAAACTCATCAGAAAAAACTAAACTCATTTTCATATACAAGTAGTGCTGTAGCTCTTGTATAACATGTGAATTAAGACACTCTGGAGTTTCATAGCTGTAATAAATCCCCTTAAATCCCCTGTGTTAAGGTTTTTTTTTTTATTATCAAAAAGACGAAATTAAGTTAGAGATGTCAATACCAAATGTTAAATTATTATACCTGCAGGAAGTATGTTGGTAAACATTTTGTACATTTAAGTATGCGTTTCCTAAAAGTGCATCTGTGTTCCTTGTGTGCATGTGTATTGCACATGTATTTTACACATCTGTTTATGTGATTTGGTGCACTGTGAGTTATTTATGCTATGTGAGCATTCATGTGAAAGCAGATACGGGAGTGCATGTACAGTACACACATTAGGGGACTATGCGGACTATGGGAGTCTCATTATAGAGCTAAAAAGTCTAAGCATCTATTCAGCCTGTTAATTTCCCTGGCTGATATCTTCTCTCCTGTGCAGCCTGAAGTGGCTCCACGGTGGCTCATCAGTCCCTCTAAAAGGCCTCCTCATTTAACCACAGTGCATTATTTATTCTAAATAACATTCCTTTAAAAGCCAAGGATGCAGCGTGCTCACAAAGCCAACTGTCTGAATAAATTGCTATGCAGGACCCCCTTACTTGGTAAAAATTAATTTATGGAATGTTTAAAAAAAGGATTTTTCCCCTTCACACACACTCTTCTCGTCTGAGTCGACACCAATTAAAAGGAAGGTTCAAGGCAAGGTTCATTACCATTAGAAAAGAGAAGAGAGGGAAGGGGGGCGAATTGTTAGAAGTAAAAAGGCTTTACAGTTAGAGGAGGTGATTTTTTAAAATACA